>OY726517.1:83335530-84639650 GCA_963383655.1 Bathymodiolus septemdierum | reverse complement strand
TTGTGTGTCTTTACGTTCTGGGTTCCGTGTTCTGATGTCCGTTACGATTTCCCATGGAAACGATGTTCAGTTCGTCTTTACCTCCAGTTTGGCTCATGTCTTGTTTACGTTATTTGTGTTTGCTTACGCATAGTGGTGGAGTGTTTTGTTTTGTTTGTCTTCGTCTTGTGTACTCCATGTTGCCAGTTTCTCTACATTGTTCATTTTTGATTGCCACTTCGGTATTCTGTAACGTTTATTATATACTGAATTCAATTCTCGTAAGATCCGCAACGAGATCAAAAAATATTTTGTGTCAAATTTAGCATTTTTAAATTGCATCATGTCTATGATTATATTAAGAAAACCAAATATGAACAGTGATGGTCAACAATTCAACTAATAAAAAAAAAAAAAAATCACTCCTCGCATCAAGTCATTGAACTTATAACAACTACGATGTATGACGTTGCATATTAAAGTTCTAGCTTGAGACAGGCACCAACATGTGATAGCGTTAAACCCGTTAATAGGTTCCCAAACCCTCCCCTTCTTGCAAATCGGATCTCCAACGGAAATACATGGTGGCGACCGTTTTAACCATACAAGATACTTTATTATTAATCAATGGATAAATGTATTTTTACTTCGTTACAATCTTACGCTGTTAGATTCTCGCGTGATGAACCCTAATCCAAATGAAAATGAGTAAATTTGATATATTATATAATTGCATGTTCCATTCAAATTTTATTCAAGATAACCGTTAATTTTTATACAAATGTATATTTAATTTCTCAAATTACCAATCTGGGAGTTATTAGAACTTTCTTGTGATCATGTAGCAGGAATAGATGTAAATAAAATACAATTTATTTAAATATGTTATGCTAAAGGTCATTGGTGTTCGGGGGTTATCAAGGTTCTATCAACTCTTAGGTTTTTAGTGGGGTTCGTGTCGCTTGATCTTTATTTTTCTGCGTAATATTTTGTAGATCGTTGTTTGTCCTTTTGTGTTTTTTTTCTTTTGGCCATTGTCTTGTCTGTCCATCTACCATCTACAGCTTCTGATTACCCCTTCGGTATTTTCAAATTGTTCGTAGTACTGTCTCCAGTAAAAGAAAATACAGTGAACAATGTTAAGCAATACATGGGCGATGTCTTTGATTTGATGCTATTTTAGTATTACAACCATAACAGACAATTATCAATAAAACTTGATATAACTAACATATCTTGAAATACTGCTATTTCTAATCAAGTAGTCTCCTAATAACAATGGTCTTTAACCAACATATTTTTACTTCTTAGCTAGTAGTCAGTTAACTGTAAGCATTCATTGTTGTAGTATGTGGTCGTTTTCAATGGAAGAGAATAAATGTGGGGTATTTTAATTGTTTTTTTTTATATCTGTATTGTCGTTGGAAGTGCCATTATTAGTGGGGAGGGATATGATCTCATTAACCGGTTTACCCCTGCCATATTTTGTACTTCTCCAAAGCCAGGACCTGGGTTTTCAACGTCATATGTCGTCGTCTGTTTGCATTCAATGGCTTGAGGTGACAGGTTGTATTCAATGGCTTGAGGTGACAGGTTGTATTCAATGGCTTGAGGTGACAGGCTGTATTCAATGGCTTGGGGTGACAGGTTGTATTCAATGGCTTGAGGTGACAGGTTGTATTCAATGGCTTGAGGTGACAGGTTGTATTCAATAACTTGAGGTGACAGGTGGTATTCAATGGCTTGAGGTGACAGGTTGTATTCAATGGCTTGAGGTGACAGGTTGTATTCAATGGCTTGAGGTGACAGGTTGTATTCAATGACTTGAGGTGACAGGTGGTATTCAATGGCTTGAGGTGACAGGTTGTATTCAATGACTTGAGGTGACAGGTGGTTGCTCGTTTTGTTAATGTTGGTAGAATTGTTCATTGAAAAAATAATACATTTTGTGGACTTCATTATATACATCTGGTTATCAAAACTGTATGCTAGTTTACAATTATTTTTATTTTCTATTCTTCAGTACCCAGAGAAAATCACCAACCTGTCGCAAGTCACTGACAAACTTTATCACATAATGTTGTATCGAGTACATCTCGCCATGAACGGGGTTCGAACTTACAAATTTAGAGGTAATAGACACTGATTGCACAGGTAGTTATAAATCCAACTATCATATGCTCACGACCATCATCATTTAAATTTGCTTTTACTAATATGATTATAGACATGGTACAATTTAAACATGCAAAATTTTAGGAAAAACTCTCTTAAAATGTACTTTTCCGTTGTTCACACCATTAAAGTACACTTAATCTAATATATATTATACATGTAACACCTTTGCAGACCTTTGCTATTTAATAACTGAGTTATTGATGGACAAAAAGCATTAATCATCAATAATACATTTTGCTATTCTTGTCATCCATATAATGCGTATGAGGCATTCACAAATCGTATTAGACTAGATATTATAGAGTAAAACAGTGTGAATCATGTCAGGTGCACTTTGGCCACCATGACTTGGCAAACCGTTATGGAATGCCTGTGTCAGAAATCATCATGGATGTATTCCATTTGTCGTAATGACAATCGCGTCCGGTCCTCATTTACCGGCTGTGTAACAAGCGTCCGTCCTCATTTACCGGCTGTGCAACAAGCGTCCGGTCCTCATTTACCGGCTGTGTAACAAGCGTCCGGTTCTCATTTACCGGCTGTGTAACAAGCGTCCGATCCTCATTTACCGGCTGTGTAACAAGAGTCCGGTCCTCATTTACCGGCTGTGCAACAAGAGTCCGGTCTTAATTTACCGGCTGTGTAACAAGAGACCGGTCCTCATTTACCGGCTGTGTAACAAGCGTCCGGTCCTGATTTACCGGCTGTGTAACAAGCGTCCGGTCCTCATTTACCGGTTGTGTAGCAAGAGTCCGGTCCTCATTTACCGGCTGTGTAACAAGAGTCCGGTCCTCATTTACCGGCTGTGTAACAAGAGTCCGGTCCTCATTTACCGGCTGTGTAACAAGAGTCCGGTCCTCATTTACCGGCTGTGTAACAAGAGTAACACGACGAATTACCCTAGTGTAGCAAGAACTGTTTATCCTTCTGAAAAACCTGAGCTTACCGCGTTCTTAGTAGAGTTCGTACCTGAGCTTACCGCGTTTTTAGTAGAGTTCGTACCTGAGCTTACCGCGTTCTTAGTAGAGTTCGTACCTGAGCTTACCGCGTTCTTAGTATAGTTCGCATTCCTCGATCTTTAATGTTCTATGAAAACCTGAGCTTACCGCGTTCTTAGTAGAGTTCGTGTTCCTCGATCTTTAGTGTTCTATGAAAACCTGAGCTTACCGCGTTCTTAGTAGAGTTTGTGTTCCTCGATCTTTAGTGTTCTATGAAAACCTGAGCTTACCGCGTTCTTAGTAGGGTTCGTGTTCCTCGATCTTTAGTGTTCTATGAAAACCTGAGCTTACCGCGTTCTTAGTAGAGTTTGTGTTCCTCGATCTTTAGTGTTCTATGTAGTGTAATGACGAATATTGTTTGTCTTTTTGTACTTTTGGCCATTGCAATGTGTCCTTATTCTAATTACGAATTCTAATTGCCCCTTTTGTATCTTGAAATTTTTTCCTTTTTTTCCTCTACAAGTGTGGGAATAAAGACACTTTGCTAAGATTTGACCTTTTCCTTGAAATACAGTAAGTGTCATATTTAATGTTCTACTCTGAAGTGGTAGCTTTGTGCATTATAGTGTCAATAAATGTTGCACTAAGCCTTAGCCATGAGTAAATTTATGACTAAATCAGTTTACTTACACATTTATGGCAGCTCCAGCCAATTGGTTTCAGAGCTCTTTTCAACAATGATGAAGAAGCGGGATCTTTGCATTGGCCAAGTTTCCGTAAGCACCCTTCATGATAAACCTTATAACAGATTCGACACGGGTATGTTTCTCTCCCTGTATATACACTGCAAACATGACATAATTCCTCTGGTTGTATCTGAAAACAGTATATTATAGTTGTTATGACAGGTTTATCGGAACTGATGTAGACAGCCGAAATAGAAATACATTTATCTTATGTACATTTTTTGTACATTTTTATTATATCAAATAGAGCTACAGATAAAAACAATAAAGTCAGTGGTGGAGGTTTTGATATACATTATTCCGGCGCCCCCGTCGGCCTCAGTGCTATAACATCGATAATGTCTGTCTCGTCCTTCACAACTGCCGATATTCTGTCATGATTAGTATTTAAGATAGAGGAGGGAAATAATTTAAATGAACACTCGTGAATATCAATATTCTGATTGATAGATCAACAAACAATTAACCACAAAATCAACAAATAACAACAAAAACAAAACATGTTGTCGGACCATGTATTTTCAATGGTCATTATACTCCTCAGCATGAAACTCATTAACCCAGTTCGTGCATAGGACAAATTGCGTCGAATAAACCAAAGGTTATACCTAATTCCGGAGGGATCATGTCTGTCATTAGAGAAGACATTGAAATCTCGTTACCAGTCGATAAAATGATATAACGTTTACTTTACTCCGGACGAGACTTTACTAGGAACAAGTGTTTTAGTCCTCAGTTATTTTATAAGTTCTTTCACTAATCTTCTATAGAAACATTTAAATAACGAAATTTATTGCTAGGACCCTTTTTTGTTTTCTCATTTCTGGCCTAATTTCGAGCATAAAGATGTCAATACCAGGCTGCTGTTCAATCTTTGCTTAAAACGGGATGAAATCAATGATAGCACTCAATAACATAGAACATATTACAACAAATTAAGCTATCACTTTGCAGGATTTGTTTTGGGTTAAAATCAGGAATTGTCACATTTGTAATGTATTTGTATTTAACAGTTATTTTTCCTTTCTTCTTTTCCTTAATTTCAAGCATTTTAAAGAAAAAATAATTGTTTGAACGTACACCTTGAGCATAATTTCAAGCATTTTAAAGAAAAAATAATTGTTTGAACGTACACCTTGAGCAGTTTTACATGAACATAATTGTTTGAACGTACACCTTGAGCAGTTTTACATGAATATAATTGTTTGAACGTACACCTTGAGCAGTTTTACATGAACATAATTTTTTGAACGTACACCTTGAGCAGTTTTACATGAACATAATTGTTTGAACGTACACCTTGAGCAGTTTTACATGAACAAAATTGTGGTAATATACTAATTTTGTTAGCATATATAAACGTTAGAGAATACCGAAGGGGCAATCTAAAAATGACAATCCAGAGAAACTGGCAACATAAGGTACACAAGACGAAGAAAAAGAAACAAAAACACAACACACTATGTGTTGTGCACACCTATACACAAATAACGTAAATAAGACATGCCCCTTCCTACAAACACAACATTGTCCATGTATTTTCCCTCTCATTTGTGTATATCCGTACTGAACAATCAGCAACATTTAATTGCAAAATGACTTAAGGAAGGAACAATACATATTTCCAGAAATTGGCTAGATATTTTTTGCTTTATTATTTGTCGATAGTTTCCTTATCTCATTTCCATATTCCGGTGATAAATCAACTTTAATTTATAAACAATAACAGAGAGTATTTGATCTTTCAATCAATATGCATTCCATTTAAGTTTGTATTACATTTTTGTCTTAGATTAAAGATGAAAATGGCGTGATTAGATGTATTATTACATCATACTATCGATATTGAAATTCACATAAGTGTTCTTGTAATTCGCGCGGGAATTAGCTATAATAATGATAGATGATTCCAATCAGTCGTCTGCAGCAACACAGCATATACAGTACTGTTTAAATGAATTTAACCATTTCTCCCGGGTATCTATCTTGGTTATGTGAATAATTTATTTCCATTGTGATATGGTTCCGTTTCCTTAGAACTCTCTTTTGTTTTCTGAATGGCTTCTCTAATATTTCCATTGATTATGGTGCTTAGGTGATATTAAAGAACAACATTTGAGAGTTTTGAGATGGAATGTATGTATGTATGTATGTATGTATGTATGTATGTATGTATGTATGTATGCATGTATGTATGTATGTATGTATGTATGTATGTATGTGTTCATTAGAAACATTATGGAGGCCATCGTGGTCGTGATCATATGGTAGTTGGATTTACAACTACCTGTGCAATCAATGCTTATCACCTCTAATGTTGTGAGTTCGAACCCCGTTCATGGCGAAGTCTACTCGATATAACATTATGTGATTACGCTTGTCAGTGACTTGCGACAGGTCGGTGGTTTCCTCCACTAATAAAACTTACCGCTACGATATAACTGAAATATTGTTGAACGTGGCGTTAAACACCATAAACCAACCTGGAAACAATATGGCTTCTTCGGTGGATTCTATCAGTTTGTCAATATACTTTGTTCTAAAATCAATATTAAAAACAATTTCAGAACTTTTCCAAAGTGAAAATTGTAATATTAACCTCATAGCTTTGTATCAGTCAATATGCACTGTTTAAATAAAATGAGGGGCCCATGCCGACATCGCATTGTACTATATTACTAAGTCCTGGATAAATCAGCAAATGAAATTGAATCAAGACTGGTCTGTTGTGGCCCCTGGGGGGTTTGCAATTCATATAGAATTTTCAATATAAATGTATTATTTTCATTATGCGAGTTCAATCAATTCTTTCATATGTATAAAACATGTACATGTATCATGACAGCTTGCAAAATACATTAACATAAACAAACTATGAAAACAACATTAACTGTTGGTAAATAAGTCACAAGTGGCATGGATGGCAAAGTCTTTAGCAAATCAATATGATGTACTCTCAATACAGTATGAAATTGTCATTTATATATACAGTCAAACCTTTATTAAGAGGTCACCGCTTGGTTATAGAAAAAATGGTCTTATAAGACAGGTGACCTCTTAAAAGAGGTTCAATTCATATGCAATTTTCTATGACAGGACAGGAAAATGGGACCTTTAAATACAGGTGACTGCTAAATAGAGGTGACCTCATGAGCAGGTTTGACTGTATATTTTTTCTGTAATATTGATTTCAGTATTTCAGCTTGCTTTGTTGTCTTAGAAATTAAGATAGCTGCACATTCATCATCGTTCCTAATAGTCACATTTGTTTTTCTCTAATCAATAATGTCTCATCTGCATAAAATAAAGTTGTCTATATTTATTTTGTATTTGTGGTTATCATTCTTGAATACAAAATATGTCGTTGAACAGGCCTTGAGAATGTGTCAATGGAATGAAGCAGTCATCGAAAGTGACATATATCATAGTGATCAAAACATTTGATATCGTTTTTGTAATTTTTAATTCGTGTGGCTGCTGTGTATTTTTGAGGCTTGAATGGTCGTTATTTCATCGATTTTCATCGATTTTTTTTGTACCATAGAAGACTCACTGTAAATGGTTTCTTTCATATGTACATAGCCAACAGGGTACTACCATGCACTTTATCTGGTTACATGGTGAAAATGATCGTCGAGAGAGAGAGAGAGAGAGAGAGAGAGAGAGAGAGAGTTCGAACCTAGGTTACATAAGGCCAATGACTTATTAAAAGTACTAGAGTTGAGAGGAATTTTATGCGCATAGGACAAGACACCAAAGGAGTAATCAGAAGTAGTACATATAGAAAGACAACCAATTCAAAATTAAAAGAACAAAAAATACAAAAAAATGGTCCCTAAGCACTACATATAAAACTATAGATTAATTCATAAGAACATCAGTAAAACGTAGGGTGCATCCAAGTGTTCCGGAAAGCGTGAGCAGTTCCTTCTCCACTAGAGGCACACATCGTGATACTCATGTTAAAAATCATGTGAATAATTACAGTCAGTGCAAATACATGAACGAGGAAAGGCGAACGGAATTGTAACTACGAAAAATGAAATATATCCGTGGTCATACGTGACACATATATTCCGTAACGGTTAAGTAAGTCATAATGGTGACAGTAAAACTTTGGAAGAGATTACTTCAAATTGACCCATTAAATTCTTGGCTAACCAGATTCTATGCATGATATGCAACAACCCTCCGTCAACGAAATCGTCGGAGGAAACACAAGCTCTGCTTAGATTTACGGATTCTGCTTACCCCTTTGGTATCTTCAAACTCTTCTCTGCAATATTGCATAAACAGAGAGATATATACTCCATATACAAGTGCTGCCTGAACGTTATTGGATATAAGTCATTAATACGTTGCTCATGCGTTATTCTTTTGTTTTTAAAACGTTTTTTTTTTATTTCTTGTGGTTGCTTACGATTCATTGAAAAAACGATACAATATTACTGTTTTCATCAATATATTGAGTTAATTTGTCAGCAAGCAATGTTATATTACACAACAACTATGAATCATAATATAAGTGAAGCAATATTTGTTTATTACATCGTCAAAGAAGAAATTATTACATCAAAACTGTTTATACGACCATTTATGAAATCCTACTCCAAAATTAATTACATTTTTTGAATATTTATAGTAGGGTTGTTATCAGGAAATATTGATGCAAAGCTTGAAAGAGAAACACAAGCAGAACTATAGATTATCGACGCAGAATACTAAAACACTGTGTGATGCTGTTTAAAAATAACTGAAAAAAATGACTAAATTACATTGCAATAAAATGGAAAACTAAAAACATCACCTGTCGGAACAGTTTAAAAATCAAATAGAAAAACCGTAAAAAGAGACAAACGATACCACTACCTCACATATACATGACCGCTCAACTGTCTGGATTGGTACAGGCACTTCAATAAAAAAAGGGGCGGAGTTAAACTAGTTTTATTGCAACAGATACAAAATATAGTAGCGATAAACAAGATAGTGACGTCCCCTACCACAACTGATATTTAGTTTCTAAAGATATACAATCATTTACAAGCATGTATAATATATATTCTGTCTAACTAAAAAGATCACATGAGATCATACGACGAAGACGAATTTTATATATACATTTACAGACAACCGCTTCAGAATAACTGGAAATATGACTAGGGTTATGGTGTTTAATGCCACTTTCAACAATATTTCAGTTATATTGTGTCGGCCAGTTTTATTGGTGGAGGAAACCAGAGTACCCGGTGAAAACCACAGACCTGCAGCAAGTCACTGACAAACTCGATCACATAATGTTGTATCGAGTACATCTCGCCATGAGCGGGATTCAAACTCACAACGTTAGTGGTGACAGACACTGATTATATAGGTAGTTGTAAATCCAACTACCATATGATCACGACCACGACGGGCACTGAATATAGGTTGTGTCCCACAATTCTGTAATTTAAGTAATTGTTTTCCTACAGGGAACGATACTTCAGTACTAATTTCAATTCATAACATATATGTATGCGTGTCATTCACAAGAAGGTTTTTATGCATTAGAAAATTGATTACGTTCTTTCAATTCTTCCCGGTTCACTTTATTGTCGTAATTAGATATTAAACGTATTAATTGTCAGAATAAGTTCCTCTTTATGACTTGTATGTCCCCGTGGTATCATTGATTCGTACATAAATAGAATTAGTTGATTACGTTACCTAGTTACATAAAAAATGAAAAACAAACAAGACCAATGTCGATACAGTTCCAAAATCTGATATAACAAAAGTCGTAGAAAGAGGTCAAACTGATACCCCGAACACAAAAATCCATGATCGCCCACTTTTCTGGTTTCACACAGGAACATCAATAAATATGTGCCTACCCACCTCCCCGTTCGGATAATATGAAGCAGCCGGCCGCGATACTGGTACTACAATACTAGTACACAATGCTGGTAATACCAGTATTTTACCAGTATCTTCCAGTATCTGCAATACTGGTACAGATACTGGTAAATACTAGTATCCCAGTATCTTCCAGAATTTTCCAGTATCTGCAATACTAGAAGATACTGGTCATTGCCAAAATATGAGTATTGTAGATACCGGAAGATTCTGGGAAATACTGGTAATACCAGTATTGCAGATACTGGAAGATTCTGGAAAATACTGGTAATACCAGTATTGCAGATACTGGAAGATTCTGGAAAATACTGGTAATACCAGTATTGCAGATACTGGAAGATTCTGGAAAATACTGGTTATACCAGTATTGCAGATATTGGAAGATAGGTAGAATTCCGGTTAACCCGAGTTTTTATGTCTACATTATACTAAAAGAATTGAATATAATTCATACTCATACGTCATTTCTGCTGTACATAGCATAAGAGGCAAAAGCCCTGTAATGTCAAAATATTTTGTATGGTCCCTTAGAGTTTGATATATATTGGTAAGGTAATTTGACATGACTGGGCGGAGCCTAATACTAACGGTAAATACAATGAGCTGTGATTTACAGTTAGAATTAGGCTCTGCCCACTCGTGTCAAATTGCCAGATACTATAGTTTCCAGTATTGTGTGTTTTACAATACTAGTATTACCAGTATTGCTGGATGAAGAATACTGGAGCTTCCAGTATTGTGTGTTTTCCAATACTAGTATTACCAGTATTACTGGATGAAGAATACTAGAGTTTCCAGTATTGTGTGCTTTACAATACTAGTATTACCAGTATTGTTGGATGAAGAATACTGGAGCTTCCAGTATCGTGTGTTTTACAATACTAGTATTACCAGTATTGTTGGATGAAGAATACTGGAGCTTCCGGTATTGTGTATAGATCAACGATTCTGGTATTCCAGTATTGTAAATGAACGATACTGGTACATCCAGTATTGTATATGTACGATACTGGTATTTCTAGTATTGTACAGTGTTACAATACAGTATTGTAATATTTACAATACTGGTATTTCCAGTATTGTGAATATTATAATACTGGTAATACCAGTATTGTAAATATTACAATACTGGTAATACCAGTATCGCGGCCGGCTGCTTCATATTATCCGGTTCTTTTCATCTATTCTTTGTTCCGATCCTTTGTGCTAGATATTAAATTTGTATCATGTATTACGTATATATTGGAGAAATATAATATTTTCAAAAACATAGCTGATATTGCTACGCATAATTCTTAAGTGAGTTGCCATGTATAATTCTACGGATATAAATGAGGAATATTTCACAAACGTATTCTCCCAATTGGCTCATTAATTTCAGAGAAAGACTTTATGTGTGATATTCCCTTTAAACTTGATCTAATAATAACAACAAGTGTCATGTTCGATGGTTGATATGTTAGTTGAGATAATTGTCAATGGACACGGATGATGATACAAGCAAATATTCGTTTGTTTACATTGAATCATTGTGGACATATAAAACTAGGTTAACCCCTCCACTTTTTTTGCTGAAGTGAATAGTCATGAATATGTGTTAAGGGGGTCGATTTTGTTTTTGTTTCTACGATTTTCGGTGGTATTTCGGAACTGTTCACACAGTGTACTATTTTTTGTTTTTGTTTCTACGATTATCTGTGGTATTTCTGAACTGTTCACACAGTGTGCTATTTTTTGTTTTTGTTTCTACGATTTTCGGTGGTATTTCGGAACTGTTCACACAGGGTGCTATTTTTTGTTTTTGTTTCTACGATTTTCGGTGGTATTTCGGAACTGTTCACACAGTGTGCTATTTTTTGTTTTTGTTTCTACGATTTTCGGTGGTATTTCGGAACTGTTCACACAGTGTGCTATTTTTTGTTTTTGCTTCTACGATTTTCGGTGGTATTTCGGAACTGTTCACACAGTGTGCTATTGTTTGTTTTTGTTTCTACGATTGTCGGTGGTATTTCGGAACTGTTAACACAGGGCGCTATTTTTGGCTTTTCATTTTATTGCTTCAGATGAGATAAGCGAACGCAGATGGTGTCATGTCATTCGTATACCTTATTCCCCTTCATTGTATCATGCTTTAATGAGAAGTGTGATATAGTTTATGTTTTCCCTCCTCATGATGATCACATTAGTACTAAGTAAAAAATTACGTGTATAAATAAACGTTAGAGAATACCGAAGGGGCAATCAAAAATAGACAATCCAGATAAACCAGCAAAGTAGGGCATACAAGACGAAGACAAACAAAAATACGAGATTGTGAATCATGCAATCGACCACTGAGGTTAACGTAACACCTAAAAGAAATTACGTAACAGTTCTTGTTTCGTAATAAAAACCGTAAATACATTGACTTGTAAATAGGCTTCCTGGTAATCTAATATTATATACTTGAACATCAGTTCTCAGAATTGTGCATCAGTATTTAAGCTAACGTTAACGTTATTTTAGCGCCTGAAGTATCTATTTCATTCCTGATTATTAGATTGTGGTGTACTGGAGATCACTTCTCAGAAACTCGTGTCAATATTTAAAGAAAATTGTCGTTATTTCTAGAACTTGGAATATTTTATTTATTGTTTTCTATGTCAATCAATGTTTTACCACTAATTGAAGACAATAGTACAGAATATATTCACAACTATCAAATTAAATGTCATCTAGATCAAAACATGGAGGGAATTAATAGGTCAATAATATACTGTTTATAAGTTTTTGAGAAATGGAGGAGATATGATAAAATCGGAGATGCAAAGTGTGTAATTTAATGCGAATAGCCTTCATCAAGTCGAGAGATTTGAAAGCCAAATGATTTAAGGTACTTTTTCTTTTGGCCATTGTGTTGTCTGTTCTTCTTCGATATACGAATTCTGGTGCTTAACGCCACTTACAACAAATAATTTAAAGGTCTTTGGGAACAAATCACAAAACAAAACCAAACCAAAGGGCATGTTTTGTAGATGATCGTCATGGGCTACTGAAGCAGTAATCGTTAAATTTACTTTCAAGTAATAATCAAAGATGCTTCAGTTTAGGGCGTCAAAAATATGCTTCACAGGATTCAACAGTATACATCAACTATCATTGAAACACAAAACGTAACCCTTAAAGGGTCATAAAATTGGACTACATTTCCCTTGTTTTGCTATGAAAATGAAAATGTTAAAACAGAAAATACATGTAAACGAGGTTTTAATATGATTGTCAAATTGAACTGACTGAACGCAAAAACCCACGACATATGACGTTGGAAATTCAGGCCCTGGTTTAGGAAAGACACATAGATGTGGCGGGAATAAACCGATAAATGGACCCCCCCCCATCTTGATAAAAAGACCTACAAGGGCAATATATATATAAACAAACGATTAAAAACCTACACAGATTCGCTTCCACATGTATGTATGTATGTATGTATATACCAATACTAATATTATATGTTGTCTTTCAATTTCAGATGACCGTGGTCATCAGTTACAATAAATAATATCTTTCAAGCATTCAACCTATTAAAACTCAGATTTCCGTAAATTATTGCATTTGGAAAGAGACATTAAGTATGTAAATCAATCCTTCAATTTTAGGATATTTAAATAATTAAGTGTATTTACAATATAGGACAATTATATATGTGACATACAGGGTATTCTAAACATAATGGATTATTACCTTTGGGGAATGTTATGCCCCCCTCCCCCTTTTGCGAGCAAAAATCTTTTTCGCGCTAAACAAAAATCAGATTTTTTTTACATGGAAAATCGGTATTTTTTTCTTTTCAATTTACCAAATATTTCTAGTTGAAAACTTAAGGGTCATAGTATTTATTTTTTGCATTTTACAGTACAAATAAATTTTTCTATAAAACTTTCACGACAGAAATTTCAACAAAAATCATAGTGCCTCCTAAAAGTTAAATGGTTGTTCCCTAGGCGTAGACCTAGAGGAAGGGACGGATTAGAAATAATGACGATTGATTTGATTTCAATAATTCGTTTTGTTTATTATATATTTGAATATAAATGTAACCTTGTGTACAATGTGAAATATCGTATTCTATATAATTATTTCCATCTATATGGTTAAATTGTGTGAACCTTGACAAAATGGCTAACACATTTGTCTGAAGCTCAGGGTGTTGAATCAATGCAAATATGTTCCTGTCTACTTCTTTGCCGATTACAGTATGATCATATACGAGTGACCAATTATATAATGAGTCTGTATGATGTGTTCTAGTAGTGTACCCACTCGACACTCCAATGTAATAATCCAACTCCCGTATTGATATTGTAAGAATAGTCTGAAGAGACCAAAGGGGTAATCAGAATCCGTATATCGAAGACAAACCGAAAATGCAATGGCAAGTGCAAAACGGACAAAAGGACAAACAATCATCTACAAAACACGACACAGAATATAACAGATTGAGCAACACAAACCCCCCACACAAATTTGTATTTTTCTTTTTCTTTTTTTTTTTTTTTTTTTTTTTTAATTCCGCTATTGTAATGTATTGGATATATATATACTCTGCATTCGATTGGTTAATGGATATATTACGACAAAAACTAATTATATAATAATAACAGACCGTATTTTGCCAACACAAGACAGAATTTCGTTCGAATATACAGTTTAGTGTGCATGCTATTACTACAAAAATTATCATGTAATGGAGAAAAGGACACACAATTGATTAATCCTGAAGATTATACTTTTATGTTTCTTGTGAAATACAACAAATCTCTAGGTTATTCATTCTTGATTGTCTCTTCGCTTTTCTCTAACTTTTATTTTCTATATCATTTAGAATGGTTGGATTGGGGTCAGACTGTGTTATGGTGGGGTGACAAATCTACAGACAGGCTTTTGTTTCATTTAGCTAGCCCTAGACATCCAACTAAATGTGTTGGTCTAGTACAAAGCAGACTTCATAATTATCACATTGAAATATAACATCTGCTCTCGCCATAACAAAATAACAATCGTTCACTCTCTCGCCCAATCACTTTACAGTTAAACCTCTATATTGTCACCTTTGGGACAAAGAAAAATAAGTCTTTTAAGACAGGTGACATTTTATGGGAGGTTCAATGCATATGGAATTTTCCATGACAGTACAAGTAACAGATGACCATTTAAATACAAGTGACTGCTTAATAGAGGTAACCGCATGGACGGGTTTGACTGTATATCATTTATTACGCCTCGAAATCATCTTTTATACTCTCTTCAGGAACCACTAATCAAATCTACTAATATATATTACAAGCACAAGTAAGCATATTTGGGTAGTAGATATATTTATTATTGAAATTTACATAAGCTATGGTCCCCCTCCCTCCTCAGGCATATGTGACCTTAGCCGAAGTTGGCTATCATGTTTAGGCCCTCTTGTTATATAAGCTAAGGTCCTCCTCCCTCCTCAGGCATATGTGACCTTAACCGATGTTGGCTATCATGCTTAGGCCCTCTTGTTATATAAACTAAGGTCTCCTTCCCTCCTCAGGCATATGTGACCTTAACCGATGTTGGCTATCATGCTTAAGCCCTCTTGTTATATAAACTAAGGTCTCCTTCCCTCCTCAGGCATATGTGACCTTAACCGATGTTGGCTATCATGCTTAGGCCCTCTTGTTATATAAACTAAGGTCTCCTTCCCTCCTCAGGCATATGTGACCTTAGCCGATGTTGGCTATCATGCTTAGGCCCTCTTGTTATATAAACTAAGGTCTCCTTCCCTCCTCAGGCATATGTGACCTTAACCGATGTTGGCTATCATGCTTAGGCCCTCTTGTTATATAAACTAAGGTCTCCTTCCCTCCTCAGGCATATGTGACCTTAGCCGATGTTGGCTATCATGTTTAGGCCCTCTTGTTATATAAACTAAGATCTCCTTCCCTCCTCAGGCATATGTGACCTCAGCCGATGTTGGCTATCATGCTTAGGCCCTCTTGTTATATAAACTAAGGTCTCCTTCCCTCCTCAGGCATATGTGACCTTAGTCGATGTTGGCTATCATGTTTAGGCCCTCTTGTTATATAAACTAAGGTCTCCTTCCCTCCTCAGGCATATGTGACCTCAGCCGATGTTGGCTAGCATGCTTAGGCCCTCTTGTTATATAAACTAAGGTCCTCCTCCCTCCTCAGGCATATGTGACCTTAGCTGATGTTGGCTATCATGTTTAGGCCCTCTTGTTATATAAGCTAAGGTCCCCCTCCCTCCTCAGGCATATGTGACCTTAGCCGATGTTGGCTATCATGCTTAGGCCCTCTTGTTATATAAACTAAGGTCCTCCTCCCTCCTCAGGCATATGTGACCTTAGCTGGTGTTGGCTACCATGTTTAGGCCCTCTTGTTATATAAACTAAGATCCTCCTCCCTCCTCGGGCATATGTGACCTTAGCCGATGTTGGCTATCATGTTTAGGCCCTCTCGTTTATTGCACCCAAACACTTATATTATTAGGGTTTCCAGTATTTCTATATTGAGCGCACCTGATGAAGGTTATTCCAGAAATGAGTCGTGCGCACTAAATTTGATATCTATGTTTTTATTAAAGACATAAATTCTAGACATTATATATAGAATGAATGGTAATATGCACAGTCAAAGACACTGTCTATATTCTGTGACTATGAGAAATCAAATGAAAAAAGAAAAAATACCACACTTGTGACACAGATATTCCGTAAATGTTATCAAAAAAACAAACGGTAGTTATACGACAAATTGTATTAATGTAGTGTGTAATTATAATCGAGAACGGTTGATTATGTTTTAAAAATGACCTGGTATTTTGGCATCTTCCAATCATAGTATAAATTGAATCTGATCATTTCTGATCTGATCTGTGATTTTATATCAATATTTTTTATACACGGTCATCTTATTTTCTATAGATATTTCCTCATCTAAGTAATTCCTTCCTCAAATTAGTTATATCGTAAATGCATCGATGATTTGACCAATCTGGCCTGGGAAATATATTTCACTTCTATTTACAGGACTTTGGTTTAGATTTCTTACGATCTTTTAGAATATAAAGGCAATAATTAATACATTTAATTGAAGTTCTAGACATCCATCAGTCTACGTCTAATTAGAATAAATACGTTATTTAGCATCTTTAATTTACTTCTGTCAACAAGACAAAATCACTAATCACAAATCTTCCTAATCAGATATTACCATGTTGCTATAATCTGACTGGTTTTTTTATACTGTTCACAATTACAACGTCTCCAATAGGATAAGCATAATCACAAATCTTTCTGATCAGATATTGCCATGTTGCTAAAATCTACAACGTCTCCAATAGGATGAGCATAATCACAACTCTTTCTGATCAGATATTGCCATGTTGCTATAATCTACAACGTCTCCAATATGATAAGCATAATCACAACTCTTTCTGATCAGATATTGCCATGTTGCTATAATCTACAACGTTTCCAATAGGATAAGCATAATCACAACTCTTTCTGATTAGATATTGCCATGTTGCTATAATCTACAACGTCTCCAATAGGATAAGCATAATCACAACTCTTTCTGATCAGATATTGCCATGTTGCTATAATCTACAACGTCTCCAATAGGATAAGCATAATCACAAATCTTTCTGATCTGATATTGCCATGTTGCTATAATCTACAACGTCTCCAATATGATAAGCATAATCACAAGTCTTTCTGATCAGATATTGCCATGTTGCTATAATCTACAACGTCTCCAATAGGATAAGCATAATCACAACTCTTTCTGATCAGATATTGCCATGTTGCTATAATCTACAACGTCTCCAATAGGATAAGCATAATCACAACTCTTTCTGATCAGATATTGCCATGTTGCTATAATCTACAACGTCTCCAATAGGATAAGCAGAATCACAAATCTTTCTGATCAGATATTGCCATGTTGCTATAATCTACAACGTCTCCAATAGGATAAGCATAATCACAACTCTTTCTGATCAGATATTGCCATGTTGCTATAATCTACAACGTCTCCAATAGGATAAGCATAATCACAACTCTTTCTGATCAGATATTGTCATGTTGCTATAATCTACAACGTCTCCAATAGGATAAGCATAATCACAAATCTTTCTGATCAGATATTGCCATGTTGATATAATCTACAACGTCACCAATATGATAAGCATAATCACAACTCTTTTTGATCAGATATTGCCATGTTGTTATAATCTACAACGTCTCCAATGGGATAAGCATAATCACAAATCTTTCTGATCAGATATTGCCATGTTGCTATAATCTGGCTGTTTTTTTTTTATACTAATCACATTGACAACTTCACCGATAGGATAAGACATTTGAACAAATTATCCCGCCACCATTCAGAAGTTCCTGTACAAAGTTAGCAGGAGCATCCATGACCGTGATTGTATGATGATTCATGCAATTGGTTTTACATCTGGCTATGATCATGTCTGTTTAATAAGGTATAATGATTCTACCAAACGCATCATCGTGCCAATGGATGCCCTGTCCTGCTGAAGACTACTTGAAATAGCAATGTTCAAATACAATTTCTCTTCGACTTATTCGATATTAATAGTGAGTGCTTACTGCTTAACACCATGTGAGCAATTTTTCAGTTATAAGTTGTGGTAAAAACAAGCTACATCCGATGGGATTACAATAATGTCCTCTTTGTACTATACCAACACTCTTAGTTGGATTCGTAAAGTGCAAGCTCACTGAAACAATCGTCTACCGGTGAACATGTCGATCCACTTGGACATATTATTCTGATTCCGAGATAACCAGTCTTTGTTCTTATTCCGTAATTCTGTGTACTTAACAGAGAAGCAACAGACACCAATTTTACAGTCTTTGATTTGACCTTAATGGGACTCGAACCCACGACCTACAGCACTTGAGTTGTGAACGCTATCAATTGCGCCCCCGATGTTGTAATAATTAATAATAAAAATCAATATCCTATTAATATAATACATTTTTCAGAATATTTGGATGTCATAAAAACGGAATTTTGTATTCAATGAATATATTTCTTTTTTCAAAGATTTTCATTCATTATCCTACAGCTATATAAAACGTCAACACATATCCTCCAAGATTGAAAAAAATATATTTACGGTAAAGATCTTTTGAAAAAAACAAAACTTTGAAATAGATACTGTTTGATTGTAATATATTTTTTGCATACAAGCATGCATGTTCCATGACAAAGCTAACTGGTCAAAAGAAATAGATAAAAATGAACACGCACTTTTATTAAAAGGAAGACAAAATTCTGCAATATTTGTGACAAGACCAACACTTCTATGCTGGTGGATTAAATTTTGTTGTAACATAAATTAACTTTTATCCTTTGATGTTTAGGTGAAAGGTAATTGTTTTATTGATATTGATGGAATTTATGATTATCACTGTTTATAAACTTTCTTCTCATATCAATCAATGAAAATAATTGGTTTGCTGAAAGTATGTTTTTTGTTGGGGTTCATTGGATGGAATTTGTATCTCATGTGAAGTTCCGTCAATTGCAGACACAACGTTAGGCATATCAGAACAATACCCTTTCCTTTGCCACCAGACAGGTATAGTTGGCCACTGAATTTTACGATTGCACACTTTCTATAAGTCTACTCATGTTGAATTTAAAACTCTGTCAACAGTTACAACACTGACACCAAAGCATAAATAAATAAATAAATAAATAAATAAATAAGGGACCGTGTTATTTATCTTAGTGAATCTCATGATCATCGATGAGCTAAAACAATTGACGAAGGTAAGGTGGTCCGTTGTTGAGCATGAGCAGTATAAAACTAGGGTTCTTAAGAGAAAACGACAAGTAAAACAAAGTGGAAATATTTCAAAATAACATTACCATCATTTGAAATAGGCGCCCGGGTGGTTCAATGAGTTAGCTCGTTGGATCTAACAGCTCATATCAGCCTACCACCAATACGGCGTAGGTTCGTGCCCAGCTTTGTAAATTACAAAAAAGGGTGTACTCGACAGTGATAAAGTTTACCAGTTGCTTGCCCAGGGTCGTTGGTTCTCTCCGGGTATTCCGGCTTCCACCACCACTAAAACTGGTCGCCATGATATAGCTGAAATATCGCTGAAAGTGGCGTTAAAACACAAAAAATCAAATCAAAATCAAATCATTTGAAATATACATATGTAGAAAAGTGTAGAAAAGTAGATGAATGGATTTGAATCTGAGGATCCCTAAAATTCACATCACATTTTCATAAATTATATAAAGTTTCCCCTTTTGCGCCCAAATTAAACTTTTAGCTTCAATCAGTTCCATTCTTTTTAATCAAAGGGAACTATCCATTCGGTGCCTTGAAAATGCGTTCTGTCATATGCATAAGTTATTGTTTGCATGATTGACAGACAATATTCATCACATTGTTTTCTAGCTTCTGAACTGTCGATCGAGAAAAAAAAAATATTCTAGACAGGCAGCATATAGCCAGTCAATGGGGTTTGCAATTAATATTTCGCATGCACAATACCGACCCCAAACAGTAACGTGTGAAAACAGAAATATTCTTCTGTGGTTTAAATGCGTACTAACTGCATTACATGTAAACTGTATTATTCTGTTTGATAAAGGCCTTTAACCACAGGCACTTGTTTCATTCAAAAAATATATGCCCCCTCCTCTTCCTTACTTCAAGGTAAACATCTACCCGTTTCCCCTTCCCCACTTCACCTCAATATTTTTCGCTTATTTGTGATCCTTTCGCTGACCCAATTATATCGTTACACTCCCGAGATATTTCTCTTTCCGACTGCCACATTTAAATATACCTACCGGGCCCCCTCAGACGAATTGAACAAGAATAGTCAGCGAACGTGGCTTAGTGAAAATTTAATTCATTGAAACGGATACAGCCACTTCCGGTCCGGTTTAAATTGATTTAGAAAATAAAAAAGGTGCTTTAAAAATCAAATGTCAGTAATTTGGAGTTGAACATATTTCTATAATTTGCATTGGAACAATTATCTGTATTTTAAAGGCTTACTTTACATTTGAGAGGAGATGATCATGTGGCATTGTTACGCATGGCCAGTCTAGAGAATTCCGAATGCATATGAAAAATCCAGCGCAAACCGGAAGTGGCTGTATCCGTTTCAATGACTGACATTTTCACTAAGCCACGTTCGCTGACTATTCTTATTCTTGTCCAATTCGTCTGAGGGGACCCGGTAGGTATATTTAAATGTGGCAGTCGAAAAGAGAAGTATCTCGGGAGTGTAACGATATAATTGGGTCAGCGAAAGGATCACAAATAAGCGACAAATATTGAGGCGAAGTGGGGAAGGGGAAAAGGGTAGATGTTTACCTTGAAGTAAGGAAGAGGAGGGGGCATATATTTTTTGAATGAAACAAGGCCTGTGTCTTTAACTAGAACAGGAAAAAATGTACACTTGAGTGAAATAGTGTTGTAATAAAAGATCGTGAACGTGATATAGAAGTTTGAAAGAATTTTAAGGTATATTTTAAATGAGGTTGAAACAAGTCAAATACATGTTATCGATAAGGAACTCCAACATTTTGATGACTTCATTTTTTGTGTAGCATTTTTTACCTTTCGTTGCATGCTTGACAAAATAAGTTAGTTCGTGACCCAATACTATAAACTTGTAACGTTGCCATCATTTTTTAAAAAGGAAATGAAAGTGTAAAAAAGGGTAAAAAAGTCAAATATTTAGCTAGATGAAATTTTCGAGAATTAAAATTATCCTCTTCTTTCAGTATCCACCTTTGACTGATTGAGTGAGTGAGTGATTGTTGTTTAATACCAATTCAGCAATTTTTCAGCTATATTATGGCGAGAACAAGTCAATTATCAATGAGATGATGATGAGGTCCGCATTGTTCTAGACCAACACGCTGAGTTGGATTTTTATAGTGCTAGCTCACTGAAACAACAATCCGCGAGTAGAAATGTCACTCCATTCGGACACATTATTCTGATTCCGAGACAACCAATACTTGCTCTTTCTCCGTAATGTTGCGTGATTAGCGGAAAAGCAACAAATACCAATTTTATAGTCCTTGGTTTGACCCGACCGGGGCTCGAACCCACGATCTACTGCCCTCGAGGCGAGCACGCTAAACATTACGCCACCAATGCGGTGCTTTTGATTGATGTTACCACGTGAATAAACGTTGCACGCATGGCGTTAAACAACAATCACTCACTTCATTACTTATTTACCAAACCTTATTTCTTGTGGTTTTTGAATATTTTTATGACGTTTACCTATTTGAAATTATGCATGTTTGTAAGCTCAACTGGCCAAAACGGCCAAATGAAGTATTATCATTTAGTGTCCGTCGTCTGTTATCCATAACTTTTCATATTAATATTTAATCTTTTTCTTAGAAACTGCAAAACCAAATGCTTTAACTATTTTACGTTATCAAGTTTTGGGACTATTTTGTAGCGCGTGCATATATAGTACATGTTTATACAAAACGCACATGGATCAACGCTTACCTCACCATGATTAGACCCAAAGGGTCATGTAAGGTATTATCATCACATTGCGTCCAGCGTGGTCTGTAAATCTTTAACATTAACATTGAAGGGATGTAGGAGAGGTGTGTATTCATTACCGTCTTAACGCATGGGTACGCGGTGCAGTTGCCCGTGGGCCCACGAGCATAGGGGCCCATGCTTATCTATGTATGTTGTGTACTGTATGTTTTTCTAATGTTTAAACATTGACTTTGTTGGAAATACCAATACAATATATATATGTTTAATTCTATATACATTTACAGTTTTATTCCTAAGAGTGGTTGTGTAGGTATGGGCCCCAGTGCACTGCTTTTCCCAGGGGCCCGTGATGTTGTTAAGACGGCCCTGCTTCTATTGTTATTATCCAAAAAGCAGTAGAGAGGGTCTACACATGTTAAATGCTACGGTAACGTTGTTGTTTAGATATTTCAGCAGATAAACAATACAAATTCATTTGTGAAGAAGGAAGCTTTTAAAGCACATCTATAAAACATGTATTTAAGGAAAATTGTTACTACGCCAATTATTAAATGAAAATGAAAACGACGATTGTATTACATGACGTTTACTGTGCGGTAACTTATCCGGAATATTTACACGTTCGCAATCGATATATATTACAAAAACCCTACGTCCTTTAAGTGTTTTAAAATAATCGTTTGTTAGCATTTGTTTATTAAATTTTAGAAAATGCAATAGAACAACGACATTCCGAAGACTGATCTTGGAAAAATTTTAAGTCAACAGACTTTATCATTAAATACGATATTTTCATATGGCAAAGAATACAGGGATTGAACGTAGCAAGAAAAATCCCACAGAACTCGGGAAAAGGGGGGTGGGGTTCTTCTTCTTTTGGTATACAGTATATCATCGACCTCCGATGATTACATACTGTTGCATATTTGGCCGTTCAATCTATTCGCACATTTAATTAAAAGAAATTCAACACTTTCCCACGCATTTTTCTTGAAGAATAGGATATCCCCCAGAGCTCCAGATAAGCTGCGTATTCGCGTTTTTTACGCATACATATTGCTGTGTAAGCAAACTTTCAAAATTCGGAGCGTACTTGTACGCTGTTAACGATCGTGTACAGTCGTGTACATTAACAATGCATTTTTGTCTTTGAGAAATTCCCTGTAATTACTTTCCTTTATACTTTTCGAATGAGAGAGCGTATACATTCGCGGGGTACCGAATGCTTGCCTTTCTAAGCATCGATGTCAAAAGATCCAATCGCGGTCAATATTACAAATAAATGCGGTGCTCCTTTTAAGGAGTGGTTTACGTGATAAGTAAGAACTAAAACGAAAGTAAATTTGGGAACACGTTTGTTGAAAATGAGCAAGAACATGTTTTTCTAAACTTCTATTGTATTTTAATGTAGTACTTATGCAAATAGCTTGTCAGGGTGTGGTGTCAGTTATATAAAGTAAGCGCAGAACAAAATATTTACAACATTTTATTAATATAATAAACATGACAGCATGCCCATTTACTCTCTGCAGAGGGTTTTTTACCCCCACAATAGGCCCTGTACCCCCAAAATTGTAGAGACTTTCTATATGCAGGGGTACAAAGTTAAGGAAAAAACAGCAATTGTACCCCCAGTTTCAAAACTCAGTGGGCACCCTGCATGACACAATCGTGTCAAATTAAACAGAGATATACATTTCACTTGCATCCTGCGTTTATTGAAAAACACTTGTGTCAAACATTATTTTAAAGGTGTACATGTAAGCAATCTTTTCTGAAGTAGAGAGTACAACAGTGCAAAGGAAATATGCAAATACCCATCATTTTCAAAAGTAGGGGGTAATTACCCTTTGGACTTGAAAATTATCTGGAGCTCTGTCCCCAATCCGCCGGTTCCTTCATTACCTGTATTGAACATCGGTATGCCGTTGTTCTGCTCGGTTTTAGTGGTCACTATGCTACTTTCTCTTTAATGTGATCATGTGACCTCTGTGATTGATTGCTAATTTTTTTTATTTTTTTTTTTCATTTTGAGTATATCACACATAATGTTATTGGTTTATGGCTTAAATGAGTAAAATTAATGCATTTTCGCGTGTATTGAACCAAAAAGTAAACACACGGGTTTTGTTTATGGATTTTCAATTGATGGACAACCTTAACATGACTGCGTATGAGATCACACTAACTACTTAAGTATTTATAAGTAAGTGTGATACAATACCAATTTGTTTCTAAGTATAACAATCGTCAACTTAATACAGAAAATACAGCTTGGCGAGATTGCGTGATAAGTATACATTCAACTTTTTAAACAAACATGATTTCTTTTTAATTTGATGTTTAACTTAGATTACATCTGTTAAATTACACATAATACTATCATTTGCTACTTACATTGATTGATATAAATAGCCATGTCAATGAAAATACGCGTAGTGTTATTATGAAATCTGACAAATCATTTGACTTGGCAAAAAAAATAGATTTGATTCGAACACCATTTTGACAATCTTGATCAATCTCAATTGATGTCACCTTTTAGAGTCGGATTAAAAAAAAACTTTTACTATTTACAAAATAGATGACCTTATCCAAATTGAGCAATTATTGTCATGCCCATTAATTCGTTTATTTGCTTCCAAAGATTTTTACATTTTTTGGCTCTGAATTTTTTTGATTATGAGCGTACACAATGAAGGTTATTCCAGAAAGATGTGATCCGCAATAAACTCGATGCTTACTTTCTGTTTAAATTGTTCTCGTCATGAATATAGCTGAAATATTACTCACTTGATATTAACGGGTTATGGTGTCTAAAGACGCTTTCAACAATATTTCAGCTATATCGTGGCAGTCAGTTTTATTGGTAGAAAAAAAGCGGAGTACCCGGAGAAAAACATCTAGCTACCACAAGTCACTGACAAAATTAATCACATAATGTTGCATAGAGTACATCTCGACATGAGCGGGATTCGAACTCACAAACGTTAGAGGTAATAGGCACTGATTGTATAGGTAGCTGTAAATCCAACTACCATACGATCACGACCACTTGATATTAAGAATCAAACAATAAATTAACAGGTTATTTACAATATATTTCCTAACAACAGCCTGCTTTGTAAAATGAGCATTTGTTCCAACCGTTATTGTGTAATGTTAACCTAATACGTGGCCATTCATTTCAAAGAATAAACACATTAGCAGGTTATAGATATATATATATACATTGAAACATCATTATGTCTCAGTCAAAGGCACCAACAATGCTGCATCCAATTACCATAGTAACAGATGAAATAACAATATTAGATGGTATTTTAAAGATTAATTACACCTTATATAAGAATCCTTGATATTGATTGGTCAATAGCCGGTGTATTTTTCGTGTATTTTCATAATTAGGATTAATTTCGTTCTTTTTTCCGCTGCCAGGGTATTTGCATGAGGATTCTACTTTTTCCCCTCGCGTGCCTCAAACCGCCAAATTCATTCGGAATATTTCTTCTTTACCTTTATACGTAAGGTAACGTGATTAATCAAATGTGAAACCCGGAAGCGTTCCGATGTAAACGTAAAACAGCAAAAAAAAAATGTCAGACGACAACAACATGGCTGCTGGCGGCTGTGAAAGATACGGTAATGCCGATGATACCAGTCTTCAGATTAAATTTTTCGTCTCTCAACTGGTATTTTTTGCAAATACCCCTCTCAAACATGATATATCTGTTCATAATTTGACCATTAGAGAACTACTTCTAGAAACCAATTCCACTTTATGATTCTATTTATTTATTTTCAAGTACACACAGGTCACATTCAGACGGACTTGTACGTTAAATAATGGCTTGATCATTACTTCGTATCTGTTTGTGTTGACAGAACTGTTGACAAAATATGCAGGGATACCACAAAACGAAAATAGTGGAGACTGCCTAACTACAGGTTAGGAATCGATCTTTCTTTTTCTTCATGTTTATTTAACGCATTGAATTTATGAAGTCAGATGTGCAGACTAATTCTTGTAGCAAGAAATAACTTCAACAATTACTGCTGCTTTAAAACACTCTTGAAATTCGTTTCTTCGACACAATAACAAATTATAGCCATTATCCCCGTCTCAAGCTAAGCATTATGTCAAGGTGTTCGCAGAAACGGTCAGGATGTTTAAAGGAACTTTAACTCTTGACATTATTCCAAGTGTGGTAAGAGGGACCGTCGTCGTCGTGATCGTATGTTAGTTGGATTTACAACTACCTGTGCAATCAGTGCCTATCACCACTAAAGTAATAAGTTCGAGCCCCGTTCAGTGGGGAGGTGTACGCGATACAACATTATATGATAGAGTTTCTCAGTGACTTGCGACAGATCGGTGGTTTTCACCGGATACTCTGGGTTTCCTCAACCAATAAAACTGACCACCACGATATAACTGAAAGGTTGTTGAAGGTGGCGTTAAATACCATAAACCTGAACCTAACCCAAGTGTGGTAAAAGATATTGCGATTTAATATTAGTGTGATGGGAGATAATGCTGAACACGAAGGAAACAACAGATATTGGAAAGGTCCGTCCAATTTGAAGTTATTGCAATTTCGGGTATTCCGGTTTCCTCCACCAATAACCTGTCTACCACGGTATTCCTGAAATATTGTTGAAAGTGGCGTTAAACACCATCCCCATTCTACTTTAGTATGATTGTAATACAGTCTACCTATTATGTGGAACTGGAATTTGATCACAATAAAACCATGCACATTCAAATGATGGTGACAAAATCAACGAATCTATCTTTCTAAATTTAATATTATGTAAAGGTTCTGAGGGGACGCTTCCATTTTCCATTCATACTGTTGATTATCATACAAACAAAATTGAAACTTTGACTGTTACAATTAACGCGCAATTTTGAAAAAGGATTAGGGTTATATTGTTTAACGCCACTTTCAACAATATTTCAATTATATCGTGGCGGTCAGTTTTATTGGTGGACGAAACCGGAGGACCCGGAGGACCCGGAGTAAACCCATTTTGAAAAAAGCCAATCTGATATTACGACTGACTTTTAAAAGTACTTTGTCACTTCTCTCAAGCTGTTAGCTATAAACGTTTTTTTTCTATAGCAAATATTTACCAATCCATCAGTTAACCCATTAACCTTTTTTTTCTAAAAATAAAATTCCCATGTAATAGTCATTGTTCACAGGTCTTGGTATTATACTCATTATCCTTTTATATCAAGTTCTTCCGTTTTAATAACGTATTTCTGTGTAACCACGTGTCATCATCCATTAAATACATAGCAACTTCCTTCCGCCTCTCGAGTCATTCTATTATTACATGACTAGACGTATTGCATTTCTGTTACAAATTCGATAATTGAAATGCAGTAAAAATATGATTAGGCAATCATTTATTTCTCAGTGAAACATATATACAAACAACATTGTCGGGTTATTTTAGGTGACTGTTTCCTTTATGACCTCACAGCAGGCCAAAGTCATGAAAGGTTCCGCATACTATAACAATGAGTTCATAGAGTTAGGATGAACTATAATACACACGCATTCATAATACGAATTAAGAGTAATTATTTCTGCTAAATTATTGTTCTACTATTTTTTTTTATTGCAGTTTAAAACATTAGATAATGGTTGTTAATCCTTTGGCCATTTTTAATTAAGTCACGGGAATTTTCGCTGTGGCAATGGTTTTCTGCAAACCATAATGACTTGCTATGACAACGAACATTTATCTCAAAACTAGAACTTGTCGAGAAAATGTTTTTTTTCCCATAAATACCAGAACTTGTCGAGACAATGGTTTTTCTCTATAATAAATACCAGAACATGCAGAAACAATGGGTTTATCTAAATATCAGAACTTGTCGAGACAATGGGTTTGTATAAATACCAGAACTTTTCGAGACAGTGGGTTTATCTATGAATACCAGAACTATTCGAGACAGTGGCTTTATCTATGAATACCAGACATTGCTGAGACAATGGGTTTATCTAAATACCAGAACTTGCTCAGACAATGTGCTTATCTAAGTACCAGAAATTGCAGAAACAATGTGCTTATCTAAGTACCAGAAATTGCAGAAGCAATGTGCTTATCTAAATACTAGAACTTTCTGAGACAGTGGGCTTATCCATAAATAATACCAGAACTTGCAGAGACAATGGATCTATAAACAGTAGAACTTATGACAATGAGTTCACTTGTCTCTATACATCAAACCCTTTTTATACTAACATGATTTTAAGCCACATGCAACATCATCAGCGTCCATATTGCTGACATGAGAAAGCCGGGTCAAATTCCTACGTGCGATTTGATTGGTCAGTGATTTTGATGGTCAGGATTGCACATGTAAACAACATGGATGCTGATGATGTTGTCTGTAAATTCTGTGACGCATTGCTTAAAAGTTGCAGATAGGTAAAAATGATGACAAAAAGGAATAGGAATATCAAAAATATATTTATTATGCTTCAAAAGGGTACCAATATTATGGCGAATCAGGTCAAGATACCAATACAAAACTATTTTGAAAAAGTGTTGTATGAAAATTTGACATTTGTGGTTTTTAGAGTTGTCAGTCGAGGGATAAAAAAATCGTAGCATGCCCCTGCGTTTTTAACACCAAAACAATTAGTATAACATTAGGTTCACTCAAGACATCAAAACTGTCTATTATATTAGGGTTTATTTACACATCGGACCTTGTTATCACAATGGGATTTTTCATTAACATTGAAGAACTTAGTACGGCTATATATTAGTCTCTAAACACCAGAACGTGCTTCACTAATAGAGTTATAATGTCTGTTATTTGTGTAAATACAACAATTACTAGTCTTAATTGCTGTATCAACATTATATTATATATGGAAATTGTCTCAAGAAAATATTCTTTTTGTCAATGCCATCATGATATTGGGTTTCTTTTAAGGGTAAACAATATTGCATTCTATCGATTTTGTATGGGTTTTTTTTTATATTGGCGTATATTCTAGGTGTCATAAACTAACAAAATTTGTTAGTTAATGCACTTTAAAAAAAAAATTCTCCTTTGTTTCACATAGGCAGTCCAATTAGAAACATCGGGGTATTAAAATAGGATCTAGAGGCTTCGCTCTGGGTTCGATATGAGCGCCCTCGGACGACACATAAAATGACTGCCTCGTGGCTTAAGAATGTCATGCCATTATCACGTCAATAACTGCCTGAAGCATCTCCTACTGAACAACAGTTTGTTGGGAATCATTGTTGGTGGCCCCTTGTAAATCATTGTTGTCATATCCTATACAAAATCCCTTTTTCTCCCGGTGGATGCATCCGTTCATAGGCCTATCCAATCATTATCCTTTACATTCATGATATAGTGCTTGGGTTATCGTTATGATATTTAACGCCAACTACCATACGATCACGACGGTCCATATTGTCGTCGTGTATATAGTTGACATACATGTACTACTATTTGACGTTATTCAATTAATCAATCAATCAATCAATCAATCAATCATTCATTCAATCAATATAGGAACTGCATAGTACAATGCCATAATGTTTCGCATACACGAAGCTTCACAGACTATTCCATTATTTGGCTTTCAAATATTTCGATATTGAGTGTACTTGATGAAGATTATTCGCGAAACGCGTCGAACGCACTAAATTTGATATCTACGTTTTTTTTATTATCACTCTCTCCACGAATTTCCCATATTTAGTTCCAACACTTATTTTTCTTGTGAAAATCCAACTATGCATTGACTTCTCATTATCGGAATGAAATATCAACAAGAAAACATGAGACCTCATTGATTATTCATTAAAGTTTATTATTAATATGTGATCATAACAATTGTTTTACTGTTTTAACACTGTCCTTTAACTGTCGCCATGGTAGTATCATAAATATTGTAACATTTTGTAACAATATTACAAATAACATTATTGAACAGATTGTTGTTATTTTACACTTTTAGTGTTTCTGAATGTCGTGATTATACTGGCTGCTGGGATTGTTGTTATTAAACACCAGATTTAGCAATATTTTAGTGATGTCATGATTTTTTAATAACTTCCATCAGAAGGGTTTGAAGATACTAAAGGGGACGACATCAGAAGCCGTAATTCGAAAAGGGAAAACAATACAATGGCACAAATAAAATGATCTACAACACACTAAAGATTGAGCAAATACTCCATATTCAGGTGTTGCTGGACTGTTGTTACATATAAATGGAAAGTTCACAAGTTGCAAATTGTATTGTGCGTCCAAAGAGGGTGGCATTACACATATACGATGTAATCATTTCTGTAGCATCGTCCCATCTTTGATTCGTCCCTCATAACTAGCTGACGTCCCTTAGGGAAGGGTTGTATGCCCGATGCAGAGATACAAGGTCCCATATGTATACTCCGTGTTCTCTTGGGCAAATACAAGTGAGATAAAAAAAAATCGGAAGTTGATTAGCATGATATTTAGAAACAATGTTTGAATTGTCCAATAAAATGTGAAAACTTATAACCAGACAGAATAACTACAATATTAAGCCACATTTAAGTATATAAACGTTAGAGAATACCGAAGGGGCAATCAAAAATGGGCAATCCATAGAAAAAACTGGCAACATAGGGTACAAAAAGAAGAAAAACAAAACACAAACACAATACAATACAATATGTGTTGGACACCCCTATGTGCAAACAAACACAAATAACGTAAATACGAAAGCCCTCCTATAAACAACTGGAGGTAAAGACGAACCGATACGGTAATTTGATGAATTCTGTCCGTAATGTTCAACAATGGTATATTCCAAAACAGAACTGAATATGTTGATGTCATGTTTATTGTGAATTCTATTTGATTATTTGCAAGTCGTTGTTACTCGGAGTGACTTAATATTTCGTTCCATTTCATTAAATATGAAATTAGACAAACGTTGTATCTGAGTATAATATATAAAATATTTCACTAAAACTACAGATAAAGTGTTTTAAAATGTGATTTTAAATGTCTGCTTTATCTAATTACAATATTTATGTTTGTAATTTAAAACATGTTTAATCTTAAATCCCCGGAGCATTGCTTACCCTATATAAGAGGACAGTATTTACGGGTTTAAAGTCCAATTGAACAATTATAAACACATAATCTGATACTTGTCAAAGTGTGTGTAAGTGACTATATACTTGTGACTAATAAGTGGCATCTACACTTGTGTCTTAAGAAATATTTAAGATTTTTTATAATGACATTCTGTTTTCTGATCCTAAACGTCAACAGCTGTACATGTGTATATTGTAACCTCCGGGATGGGATTAAGATACGGATACATGTACCAGAGTTTAATATACTATATATTTATCTAAATGATATAAATGATTTTGTTTATATGATATGAAAAACAAAAATACCACACTGTCGAAACAGGTCTAAAATCCAATCGAAACATCTTAAAAACTGACGCAAAATCAGTATCCCTAACATACATGTACATGACCTCTCATTTTCCTGGCTTGAGACAAGCACTTCAATAAAGAGTGGCTGGGTTCAACTAGTTGTAACAGCTCAAGCTGGTAGCTTACTGAAACTTTTGATCATAACAGTCAAGGAAACATATGAAATGTAAGTCATGATATTAAAAATAAACCTTTGAAGAGAAGCGTAAAATGTTACTTTGGCACCTACTATAGCGAAATCCACAGAATTTTAAATTTGGTTATTATAAATCCTTCAATATAGATGGTTGAGGAGATTGATTTATAAAGTTTGTTCAGGCAATGATATAGCTGAAATACTCCAAATGTTGGCATTAAACACCAATCAATAAAAATAAATACACACTACGAATAAGATACCGTGTCTCGTCTTGTTAAGTATAATTTTAGGTAGAATAGTTATCCCAGATGCTGCATAAAAACAGACACACCCATAATTGGCGGTATTTGATCACAGCATTTAATATTATAATTTTTGTACAAATGAAGATAAAGCAGATTAACAAATATAGGTGATCATCGCAGATCGCAAATAATTGCAAAATGCAAGTTTGCAGTCACTGATTTAAAGTTTGAAAGTAATGTGGTTACCCGCAGATCGCTGATTATAGCAACCATACTTGTAAAGATGATAACCACAACTTGTGGTACAGATGTGACTGATATTGAACAATTTAGCATCATCGTGTGAACACGAATGATGGACCGAAAAGAAATTAAAAAATATAATAACTGCAGAAATAATTATTACACAGAGATTAAGTACATTTATCCCTCTTTAAGTCAACATGTCAGCTTTATGAACACATTTCAAAACAAAATAAGCGAACAAAACATGACAAAGTCATTTGTTGTTCTAATATAAACGAAAGTGCTTCTGTGACAACATTTGAACTATTTCGGAAACATAATTTAATAATTGTCCGTTCGGAAACATAATTTAATAATTGTCCGTTGATCAATTTCTTCCTTTACCAAATACAATTAGACGTCCCAGTAGCTACACAATTGTCAGTCATTCAAACTGATTGTTATTGAAGATCCCACGGAAATACCCAAAAGCCAAAGCTAGTGTTTGTAAAATTATTCGTATTGAAGATACCACGGAAATTGCCGAAGCCAAAGCAAGTGTTTTTAAGATTATACAAATTACACGGTAAATTTACATTACATATAACAAATCACTGTCTATAAAGGGATGTCTCATTTTTCCCATTAATGAATAGTGCATATAATTTTAACCTGTATATAAAGGGCAACTGCTCATGAATACCACATTTTCGGGTTCCCTTGAGTGGTCTTTATATACAGGTTTGACTGTATTTCATATCACGTGCTATATTTATTAGTTAGTGAAACTGTTACTTTTAATTGTTATATTTTGTTCAATTAATTGCGTTTTTGTATCGAATGTATAGTTACCATTGAAATTTCATCTTGCTTTGTATATGAAATATCACCAATAAATATACAATAAAAACGTGGATATTTAATTTAGTGCGCACGTATGCAAAATACATGTTGATGACTTCAATAAACATATACTGATACTTTGGACTATCATATGACAAGGTCACATCCTTCATACAGAAAATATTTCCTTGTTGGAAACTTTCAACGGGAAGTTTAAATCATTGAAACTTAACAACAATAAATCGTTGTGTGTATTGTCCAGTTATAGAATAATAGGTTTATTATTATTTGTAGGACTGTATTAAGTAAAAGCGTAAGGCTTGTAAATAAAAATATACATTAACAATATAAGACAACGCGATGAATGAGGTCGGTTATTCAGGTTTGGTGGTTTGATTTATGGTATGTAACGCCACTTTCGGTTATTTAGAGATATTCTCATTCCTCTTATTTAGCCCATTACTATTTATCACCAGTCGTGGTTACGTATACAGATATCAATTACCGTGATCAGTAATTTTGTGCAAAGGACAATTTCTATATGTGTGGGAAGTATTGTTGCTATCCTTTATTTTCGGTAAATTCGTTTATGCTAGTACCCCTCTTTTTTTCATACCAAAAAGTAAAACTACTACCCAACTTGGTTAATTAACAAGCAATATATACAAGCATATCATTTTAGCGCAATACGTGATTGCAATGAAATTCCGTTGAAGAATCATGAAAACACATGCTGTTCATTAGTTTTTCTCTCAAATAGTCAATTGAATACCTGTTCAATCAAAAGGTAAGGACGGAGGATAATGCAGGTAGCATACACTATATAATAAGCATGACATGGTAACTATACTGAAGCGAGTACTGTCAATGCTATTAATCTTAGATATGAATTTTACTAAATATTCAAAATAAATACTGTCAAAATTGTCCTGTGAGTGACCTTCCAAGGGAACATTGAAATATGGTCATATAGGACAGGTGGTCGTTAAATACAGGTTTAATTAATATAAAAAAAATACTGAAGTGAAATTAAAACTAAGGTAAAATGATACTACATACAGTAGTTATTGCTTAATAGAGGAAGTTAATAAATCAAGCTTTACTCCTATTTCTTATTAAAAGATTTTAAAAATGATTTTCAGCGTCTAATTCCATTTTGCATGGGTTTTTTTATTCTTGTTTTTGTCCACGTTCATCACAACTTTGAGTGAGGAATAAAACCATATAAATAACTACGCTATATGACAGAGACAAAAATATTGCTATAATAACATGCACCTACCTTTTCTGTACTTAAATATGGAATATCCACAGGTTTAAAATCATCCTCATCTAATTGCATTTTTCTAGTCACTTTATTAAAGTCACTAAGACGTAAAGATGTATCTTTAACATGATGTTTTGACAAGCTTTTTTCTCTTGCACGGTCCCATCCTGAAGGTTTAGTTTCTTCGTGTTTTCCATTTTGTTTTGATTTACGCTTATCCAAGAGTGAAAATTTTCTTTTTTCTCTATGTTTACGTCCAGCAGATTCAAAAGCTGTTACCGCTTGAACTTTAGCCCTTATATTTGTTTGTTTGGTTTCATCTCTTTTCGATACTCCTGTACCCATAGTTGATTCGGAATAGTTACACCATTGTTGTACCCAAAACTCGACACCTGTGACTGATCTGTACACTTCACTGAACACTGAATCTCCTCCCACTGTCTTCCGGTTTTAAAATGAAACTGACTTGACTATCGTTTTCATATATACAACATACATTTCTGGATCGATATGTCACAAACAATCCACATGATAAATACGTTAAACCAATAATATTAACAGTTAAAGTCACGAAATCTTTGGTATCCAATTGTGTCTGTATTTAATCGTATATCCTGAAAATGCGATAATATAATCCCATTTCCTTATAAAATTATTTCTAAACAGTTAGTCAAATAACTATTTAAATTTAATTAAAGGGAAAATTTAAATGCTTTTGTGATTAAAGAGGGAGAGGCGTTAAGGTGCAAAATTGGCCCCACATTATATTTAAAAATAATGCTCGACATAGAATAAAAACAATTTACTAATTTAATTGTTAGATAAACAAATTTTCAACAAATATAACTTTCCGTGAAATTGGGTGCGTTATGACGTCATAATGCCATCATAATTAGACGGATAATGCTTAAAAATGGACTATAAACGACATTTTAGCTATTTTATATACCTCCACAGTCTTCCACCAACACCAAATTGAGCAGTTGTTTTGAGTATAGAGGGTTAATGATTATATCAAAATATTTTGTTGGTGGAGGATTGTGGAGGTTGTTAAATATTAATTTATTTAGAACCTCAATCAGACCCTTAAAATCAATATTTTCACTCTTCTGATTGTATATATGAGATCATTATATACACAATCTGTACATTTCATGATTCATTTCAAATAATGAAATTCATCAGTAGATAACTTATGTTTCTGTAGATAATTGTATTTATTTTAAATACAGTTTGTGTACATTAAAGCCAAGAGAAAAACTCAGTGCATGTAATCCGGCGTCAATGACATAAAAAGAACTGGGAACTATAAGTGCCATATATGGCCCCATATTTAATGAATCATTACCTCAGAACATACTTGATTAAAATTTGATGTGTTTTATTTTATAGACGAGATCATACTTTTGATGTTAAAGCTTGTTTCCAACAAAATCGATACGTATTTGACGTCATTGTGACGTCATGAGCGTTATTTGTTTTCTGTATTTCGTGGAATTTTGCCCGCGATATTTGGACGGTTTTCAAAGAAATTAAGCACCTCCGCAGTCGTACACCAGACAAATACTTTACCAGATTATTAAAATAAATAAAACACAAATACTGTTAAAGTATTTTTTTGGTTTCACGAGGTGTTAAATTTCTTGAAAAACGACGGGAAAATGTTCAAATATTCCAAGCGCTTAGATGACGTTTTGATATTTGAGAAGCAATCTTTGCCGTAAAAATCGATGGTATGTCGGCACGTAACAGTTATATACAAATGTAAGATAGAAATAAAATAAACACCATTTCATCCAAAATAGTTTTTTTTCATAAGCTCCCAATTATTGATTATATATTTTCTTCCGGGATACTGAAATAGTTATTACTACAGGGATACGGAGGTAACGGGTTTAATGGTCTATCGATGCTACTTCTAAAATGAAGAAAAATAGTTTGATTCAAAAGGAGTAGATTTTTTTGGGCACAATCCAACAGATAGCTTTCACATTATGACCCAAAGGTGTTTTATGTTATGCACTACATACACAAACGTTTGATCCATCATTTGTCCATTGGAGGTTAGGTGTTTAACACCGCTTTCAGAAATATTTCAGTTACTACTTTTGTGGCGGAAATTGGAGTACCCAGAGAAATCCACAGACCTGTCGCAAGTCACTGACAAACTTTATCACATAATGTTTTATCGAGTACACCTCGCCATGAATGGGGTTCAAGCTCACAACTTAAGTGGTGATAGGCAATGATTGCACAGGTAGTTGTAAATTCAACTACCATACGACCACGACGGTTCAAGTTTAGTTAAGATGAAAAGTAATTGTTTTATTGATATTGATGGAATTTATGATTATCACTGTTTATAAGCTTTCTTTTCATATCAATCAATGAAAAGAATTGGTTTGCTGAAAGTAGGTTTTTTTGTTGGGGTTCATTGGATGGAATTTGCAGACACAACGTTAGGCATATCAGAACAATACCTTTTTTTTGCCACCAGACTGGGATGGTTGGCCACTGAATTCACATCACATTTTCATTAATTATATAAAGTTTCCCCTTTTGCGCCCAAATTAAACTTTTAACTTCTATCAGTTCCATTCTCTTAAATCAACCTCCAATGGACAAATGATGGATCAAAAGTTTGTGTATGTAGTGCATTGAAAATGCGTTCTGTCATGTGCATAAGTTATTGTTTGCATGACTGACAGACACTATTCATCATATTGTTTTCTAGCTTCTGAACTGTCGATCGAGAAAAAAATCAAATATTCTAGACAGGCAGCAAATAGCCAGTCAATGGGGTTTGCAATTAATATTTCGCATGCACAATAGCGACCCCACACCACAAGGTGTGGAAAATAGAAATATTCTGCTGTGGATTAAATGCGTATTAACTGCATTACATGTAAACTGTATGATTCTGTTTGATAAAGTCCTTTAACTAGAACAGGAACAAAATGTACACTAAAGTGAAATAGTGTTGTAATAAAAGATCGTGAACGTGATGTACGAGCGTGTACAAGTATTACAGAATGTCAAGGTATATTTTAAATGACGTTGAAACAAGTCACGATTTGATATTAATTCGGTTGTATTTCATTTTGACGATTCTAATTACGGGAGACAATCACAACCATATTGTTTTTGATTGGATTAAAATTATAGATGTATAATAATGTATAATATCCTATTATTATTAGAATCCTAACATGACTGCGAATTTGATATAAATAAAATAACAAATGGCTTCCTCTAGGAAAACGCCGACTTTATGTGAAAGGGACACCAGACAGCTATGAGGAACGAATTTAATACATCCCTTAGCGCGGGATGTAAAGGACACACTCCTTACACGTAAAAGACAACTTACAGCAAATTCTGATAGCAACAGTTTATTAGGAGTGTTGTTGTTGGTTTGTCACAAAGCAAAATAATATCTACCATCTCCTCTTTTTCTAGTGACAATCAAAACAATCATACATAGACTCATGGCAGCGACACACATTTTACCTACACGATTAATCATATGGTTGTAAACTTGTTCTCATCATAAATATATATGAAATACTTGATTGTAAAACAATTATCTATCGACAACCACTTTTTATGGGATATCTGATTCCAAGGCTTGTTATCAGTTTATAAAAAAAAAAAATTCACAGGATCCTAGCTAAAATCGTTACACATTAAACATTATGCTTCACACCATTTCCCAAAATATTTCCATATTATAAAAAAAAACGATCTTTAAATATTGAACTTCTCTCAACCCGCACCTTGGCATTTTTTTCTATAGATTTGTGATGGTTGTCCGTAAAAATGTACTGGAATATATCATCGCATTGGTTGTCGTTAAGAATAAAGTACGGTTAAAAAAGTGTTTAAAAAAAATTCAAATATGACAAAGTTCTATTGTCCAAATAATTCTATCTATTACTTCTTTAAGATTAATACTAAAATTTCGACCACTTTTCGACGATCAATGTTAATAAGTTTCTGAATTGATGTTCCAGCGGCGGATCCAGGGGGAGGGCGCACCCGGCACGAGCCCCTACCCTAAAATTGGAAAAAATATGATTTGTTGACGTAAAATCGTGATTTTTCACACGAAATACCCCAAAAATGTTCGCACCTCCCTCCGCTCGGCGCAATTTTTTTAAGTGCGCCCCTAACTTGAAATCCTGGATCCGCCCCTATTGACCTCAATATGTACATTATCAATGTCATAGCAGACGATGAATCCAAAATTGGTCTGTATGAGATATATTTTTTAAATGATTAAAGCTTTGTTAAGGTGACGAAAAAATGAATTACGAAAAACTACAATTTGAACGTGAAATAATAGATGTGGTACGTAGTTCTTACATTTAAAGATGACATTTTCAGATCAGATTTCATGAGATCATTCATGCAATTTCAGCATCATAATATAACCTCTGACAAATGAAGCGATCAAAATAATGAGAGATTTTATCACGTGAAGCAAACCGTCGAAAACAGGAGACCGTCGAAAATGGGTGACGTTGCGACATTACTATTCGTTCACTTTAATTTCATAATACAGCTTCGGAACATGTTTTTATTCCTGAAATCAATTCACATTGCATATTAAGTCAAATTGATGCTTTGTTTATTGAGTTTTATTATGCTTTGTTTTTGTTTTTTTTCATAGATATGCATTATAATACAATGATACGTACGTTCTATATAATGAAAAAAATGACGTTCACTGCTTTTCATTACCTGAATTTGTCGATCCGCTGCGAGGAATTAGATACACATATTAACTAACTGTATTTATTTCTGAAAAGTACATATTTTGAATACATTTTGGAGAAAATTTTATCGACATCTGAGGTGGGGTCGATTTTGGTCCTTATAACTCCTAGTCCTTTGGAGAAAATGGTTTGACACTATTGAAAAATGTGTGTTTACAATAAAATCCAACTGAAATAAAAATGGGAATAAAAATTAATTATTTCAAAAAGTTTGTTTGTATCTTATATTTATTTGTTTACATTTAATTCAATTGAAATGTAAAAAAAAACCTATTTAAATAAAGTGTGTCTGTATCTTATGTTTTACATTAAATCCAATAATGGGAAAAATATTTTTTTTAAATGCGATTTCAAAACATATTCGTATTTGAATATATTCGCACACTATCTATAAGTATAATACATCTATATTAATTGTATAATATGTTATTTCACTAAATCCCTATACATGTAGCAACATTTCGTGACGGTATTAAAATGATCCATATTGCAATTCTCCGTTGACAGCTGGGACTCGTCGTGTATAAGTATATATCGATGCTATGATATATACATTTAAAATCCACCTGTGATGTAAATCTATTGTCAAAACTCTCCCTTATTTTTGAGGAATGGAGAGTTATTGTTCTCTTTGTACTTTTAAGGTCCCACAAGGGGCAAACAATTTAATACTTTGTACTTTAGATACAATACACAAACTTTTTTTGTTTCAAGATTAATAATTAATCAAATTAATAAAGTACAATGGGTGGATTTTAAGTTGGAGAATGTCCTCGTATCTCTCCATTCCTTAAAAATAAAGATATTTTTATAATGGGTTAATATTAGTTTTATCAAACAGAGACAGCAGCCTTAAATATTAGCTATAAAAATATTGGTTCTATCAAACATAGCCAACAGCTTTAAATATTAGTTCTATAAAAGACAGCCAATGGCTTTAACCATGATTTAAATGTTAGATACACACGGTCTTCGGAGGACAAAATACGCAAACAATAGTCATCTTTGAAACCAAGTCTAAAGGCCAAATGCCAATAAAAGTAGTGTAAATTCCAAAATTGTAAACATTGTAGACTATAAAATCAATACTATCGTAGTACTTAAAGCATAGTCCTAACCATTATTATTTTTAATGTCAACTCTATCAGACACTTTGTACTCTATCCAGCCTCAACGGTTCTGTATAAATTTTGGTTTCTTATCTTGTATGTGTTTGTTTTTTCTTGGTGTTAGGTTCTGTATATTCTTTGCGCTCTAATCGTTGATTTTTTTTTCTTGGGAGAAAAGAGTGTGGTTGGATATTGATTGATGTTTAACGCCACTTTCAGCAATATTTCAGCTATATCACGGTGACAAGTTTTAGTGGTGGAAGAAGCTGGAGTACCCGGAGAGAACCACCGACCATGGGCATGCAACTGGTAAACTTTATCACTTGCGGCTGTGAGTCGAGTGCACCTTTTTGTAATTTACAAATTACGGGCGAGAACCCACGCCGTATTGGTGATAGGCTTGTATGAGTTGCTAGGTAAGCCACCTACCTAACTCATTGAACCACCCGGGCCCTGGATATTATTGAACTGTTGTATTAGAGTCATTGTGACTGTAAGGTATCTTGTATTTTATCATGTTATTTTAATACCCACAATTGCAACATTCGTTTGATGATTAAACAAGACGAACGCATTGTACCCATGCCCGAAGAGTATGTGACTACATGTGGTTCTAAGCCGTACTTTTCTTTTGTGCCGATACTGTCATTTTTGGAGTTCGTGTTGTTCAATATTTAAATTTCGTTGCTGTGTGTTTTAGACCATTGTTTGTCGTTTTGTCTTCCTCTTGGTCATTGGATTGTCTGGTCTTTTGACTTACGGTCTCTGTGATTACCTCTTTGGTATCATCAAACATTTGTTATTTAACACCTATATTTTGGTCGCACATTTTTTTTTTTTCCATTTTTCCATATTGACACTAATTACCCATAGAAGACAGTGTTAATAAGACGACCACAGAGTACCTAGTCATTACGATATATTATTGCAGTACAACCTAAAGGTATATATAATCGCATCGGTGGTGTAATGGATAGCGTACTCGTCTCGAGTGTGGTAGATCTGAGTTCGAGCCCAAATCGACTCAAACCAAAGACTATGAAATTGGAATGTGTTGCTTCTCCACTAAGCACGCATCATTAGGAAAAAGAGCAAAGACTGGTTGGATAATATGTCCGGTTGGGGCGACATGTCTATCCGCGGACAGTTGTTTTAGTGAGCTAGCACTATAAACAAAAATCCAACTAAGTGTGTTGGTCTAGTACAAAGCGGACCTGGTCATCATCTCTTTGTAAATTAACTTGTTCTCTCCATGATATAGCTGACAATTGCTGATTTTGGCGTTAAGCAACAATCACTGACTCCTAAGGGTATAAAATAAGAGCCACCGCCACATGTATGTCATGTATGTCACGTCGGAGTGTGGAAACATTGGCAACTCCCTCCTCATTAATGAAACCGATGTCCAAGGCCAGTAAAAGGAAACGTATAAGGGAAATATGAGTGGCTGCAATTAGTTGAACCATGCAAGTTTCATATCAATCAACCATGTTCATGATCACCATCATAGACGCATTCCCAAATGTCATTTCTATTGGATTATTATTAGTTTTTTAATGCACAAATCTAATATGGAAAGGTTTTTCAAGTTGAAAATAAATATTTGGAGAAAAAATGAGAAAGTGTCGCACCAAATAAAGGATTGCTCAACGTGACGTTTGTCATGCTTGATTCGTCATGTGGCAGTGGTCTACTTTGTAAATAAACGTTAGAGATAACCGAAGTGAAAATCAAGAATGGACAATCCAGAGAAACTGGCAACATTGGTACACAAGACACAGGACGAAGACAACTAATGCAAAACAAACAACACAGAAAACTAAAAAGATGAGCAACAGCAAAATGTTGGACATCACAATATGACAACATACACAAAAAACACAATAAGACATAAGCCCTCCTAAAGACGAACCGAGCATCTCTTTTTGTGATTGGTACGATGTTTTTTTCCACATACATCTAATATGAGGTCAATGGGCTTGGAGATAGCAATTGGAAGCAGGGAATGAATACTGCCTGTTTAAGATTCTACCTTTTGATATTTCGTTTTATGCTCCGGACAATACAGGATAAGAAACCGCCTACTATATCACACTTAATGGACAAACCAAAAATAGAACAATTTTACTATTTAAACGAGTCTAAACTTGGACTTGCGTCAATTTTTCTATTTAAACGAGCCTAAATTTGGATTTGCGTGCTTGGCTTCCATAAGGATATCTACAAATATCTTTCAAACATTTGTCGGGCTAAATGTTTTTCTGCGTGGACACCACGGAAGACAAAGCCAAATATATTGATCATCTCGGAAATAATATTTGATGTATGATATTGGCAAGGATTCATTTCCGTAATATATCCTGGAAAACCTGGTACTGGGACATTGACTCTTTTGTTGAACAGAACAAATTAGAACCAGTTGACTTTCTAGGACATTGACTTCGCTTATCGCATCATCTGCAGTTGACATGATAAATTTAAATGCTGATTGTTTTGATATCTAGCTTTTCATATCATTCTTTGCTTCAGGCTTAATGATAAATGCCTAATTCAATATGAATATTAGAACTACTTTTTGTCCATAAAATGTAAGTTTTCTAAGTATAATGAATAATATCAGCTGTAAAATTAAATTTTTCCACAAAATAATTAAATTTAAAAAAAATATATTTTTCCTGTCTCATAATCAATTCTAAATAAATAATAAAGCATGAGTCTGTTCCTGACGTTTTTATAATGGAAAAAATATTCAACTTTTGAAATAAAGCTTATATTTGTAAACGAGTGTACTGTTGGAGAAATGAACAAAAATGACTATAATTTAGATTTGGTTTGGTCTATGGTGTTTAACGCCACTTTCAACAATATGTTAGTGGTCAGTTTTATTGGTGGAGGAAACCTGAGTAACCGGAGAAAACCACCGACCTTTCGCAAGTCACTGACAAACTTTATCACATAATGTTATATCGAGTACACCTCGACTGAGCGGGAATCGAACTCAAAGACTATGATTTAAGCTTGCGTATAATATATGAGTAAACTCGTACTACCTGCAATTATTTTAAGGCCAAACCACGTAGTCACTCTATCGTTTCTAAGTTTGCAAGATAATGTGTATCTTAACATCCTAATTTTCAAAATTTTTGGTGATAATTGCGGGTGTACATTTAGCAACTTAAAAATTTGATAAACGTTGATAAATGATTACGGGCTAAAAGAAATGAATGGTTCGGTACAAGCACTGCACTAAAGATGGCGGGTTAAACATCACATCTTGCGGTCATTGACTTTCACATGTGAATAAAATTCTGACGATTATCGTATACCGGTATATATAGCTGGTCGATCAGAATTGTTGCAAATATTATCCATAAAAATAAATTATAGAAAGAATCGTTTTATTTCTTTCTCCTTCATTTAACGGAATTGCCATCAACGTGATATATATAGTACGGTATTATATAAGATCTTTTCTTTCTTTTTCTTTTTATTTTTGCATCTATGGTCAGCCACGACTATCAAATAGTTATGTATAAATCAATGATATATCCGAGTGAAACTAATACATATCATTAAGTTATGAATAACAATCTTATAAATGGAGGCTCTACATGAATAAATGAAGATTTGAAAAATACAATGCAATGGATTTCCAATGTCATATATTGTGGTTCTACTTTTGTGTTCAGTGAGTGAAGGGGAGGTGTTTAATGCCAATTTCAACATTCTTTAAGTTATATCGTGGCGGTCAGTTTTATTGATGGATGGAAACCGGAGTACCTGGTGAAAACCATCGACTGACAAACGTTATCACCTAATGTCATACCGAGTACACCTCGTCACGAGCTGGATTCGAAATCACAATTTAAGTGGTGATAGGCACAAGTAAGTGTAACTCCAACTACCTTTTTTTAAGACAGTTAATCGAAAATAATTTTCAATATTGTGAATTTTGCCTTCTCTGATAGGAAAGTTTCTTTTAATTATACAGAATTTTCTAATTGCTATGATATTATTTACAAAATAAAATTTAAGAGATTTACTGTTTTGTAATAAACCAAACATACATATAATTTCAAAGTCTAACTGATTCACAAAATCAGGAGTACTTTTTGCCAGAACATCATATAAAAAACACTTTATATATTCATTAAAACTATGAAGTAAATCCAACTACCATGCGATCACGACCACGGCGTCCCCTCGTGTCATAATGTCGTGGTTCTTTTGTGTGTTCAGTGAATGAAGATGAGAGGTGGGTTTTTTTTCGCTTTGTTGATATTGTGGAATTGTTGACCATCACTGTTTAAGCTTTCTTTCCATAAATACTTAGCAATGTGATGGAAAACGATGAAGAACAATAATCTTTAACCACATTATTAACTATTTATAGAAATGATACAGTGAATATCATTTCTAATATTTGTTCACTCGTTGTTTTTTAATTTATTTCAACTTTGCCATTTTTAATTTTCTTGACTGATGATGGTTTATATAGTATATTCTACAGCCAGTATTTCCAAGTAATACTATACCTCTAAGCATGCAGTGACGAAATATAGCAAAAAAATATACAAGTATTAGTTTGTTCACGAGGAAAAGTACCATTCCGTACATTAGTATTTATAGACGAGATACCTCCTTTGTAGCCTTGAGCATAAGACTTCTATTATGGATGGTTTTGTCCTTTGCAGAAGTGTAAGTGATTGATTTCAGAAATGAAACCTACAAAGTCTGACCATAGGATCGGAATTGAATTAGTAATTAGAGATAGACTAATAAAAATTATCGAGGCGATAACATGGATCATAATTGCAAACTCTATGAATATCAATTGTCCAGAATTAACGACATATTTTTATCGCATCGCGTTGACCTGGCTCCAAATCGAGAGAGAGAGAGAGAGAGAGAGATTTTTCTTAATGCAATACCGACTATGCGGAATTTTAAAATTAGTAGCATGAAATCTGAAAATAATATAACATAAAATGCACTGGATGTGGAAAAAAACGTAATCAAGCACACCGCAAAATACATGATAGTAATTAGCCTCAGAACAAGATGAAGGAAGCGTACCCAACTGAGAAGACATTTTATTTTCGAGAAAAACAACAATTTGGATAACAACAATACAAACACATTAAAAAAAACGATATAAAAGAAACAAAAAGTTTGAAGACACCAAAGGGGTCATCAGCAGCCGTAAATCAAAGAAAGACAGACAATACAATGGCCAAAAGATACCAAAGGGGTCATCAGCAGCGTAAACCGAAGAAAGACAGACAAATACAATGGCCAAAAGATACCAAAGGGGTCATCAGCAGCCGTAAATCAAAGAAAGACAGACAATACAATGGCCAAAAGATACCAAAGGGGTCATCAGCAGCCGTAAACCGAAGAAAGACAGACAAATACAATGGCCAAAAGATACCAAAGGGGTCATCAGCAACCGTAAATCAAAGAAAGACAGACAATACAATGGCCAAAAGATACCAAAGGGGTCATCAGCAGCCGTAAACCGAAGAAAGACAGACAAATACAATGGCCAAAAGATACCAAAGGGGTCATCAGCAGCCGTAAACCGAAGAAAGACAGACAATACAACGGCCAAAAGAAAAATGACAAATAGGGAAACACTACATAGAAAACCAAAGATCGAGCTACACGAACCCCACTAAAAACCGGGAGTGAACACGTGCTCCGAAATTCATGTTCTAGAAATTTATCAATCAATGATACATTGACATAAACCTCAAAGTAATTGCTAAGTACTTACAGTAAATACAATATAAACTTTTCCTGGAATAGATTCAATCACATTATGTTGTATTGCTTTCGATTAATGAAACTAAAATTGCTAACCTCCCATAGATATCTAAATTGGCAGAGTTCTATTGTTCTATTACTCGTTCTATTGTTCTATTACTCGTTCTATTGTTCTATTACTCGTTCTATTGTTCTATTACTCGTTCGATTGTTCTATTACTCGTTCGATTGTTCTATTACTCGTTCGATTGTTCTATTGCTCGTTCGATTGTTCTATTACTCGTTCGATTGTTCTATTACTCGTTCGATTGTTCTATTACTCGTTCGATTGTTCTATTACTCGTTCTATTGTTCTATTACTCGTTCTATTGTTCTGTTACTCGTTCTATTGTTTTTATTACATTACTCGTTCTATTGTTCTATTACTCGTTCTATTGTTCTATTACTCGTTCTATTGTTCTATTACTCGTTCTATTGTTCTATTACTCGTTCTATTGTTCTATTACTCGTTCTATTGTTCTATTACTCGTTCTATTGTTCTATTGCTCGTTTTATTGTTCTATTACTCGTTCCATTGTTCTATTACTCGGTCGATTGTTCTATTACTCGTTCTATTGTTCTATTACTCGTTTTATTGTTCTATTACTCGTTCTATTGTTCTATTACTCGTTCTATTGTTCTATTACTCGTTCGATTGTTCTATTACTCGTTCTATTGTTCTATTACTCGTTCGATTGTTCTATTACTCGTTCTATTGTTCTATTACTCGTTCGATTGTTCTATTACTCGTTCGATTGTTCTATTACTCGTTCGATTGTTCTATTACTCGTTCGATTGTTCTATTGCTCGTTCGATTGTTCTATTACTCGTTCGATTGTTCTATTACTCGTTCGATTGTTCTATTACTCGTTCTATTGTTCTATTACTTGTTCTATTGTTCTATTACTCGTTCTATTGTTCTATTACTCGTTCTATTGTTTTTATTACATTACTCGTTCTATTGTTCTATTACTCGTTCGATTGTTCTATTACTCGTTCTATTGTTCTATTACTCGTTCTATTGTTCTATTACTCGTTCTATTGTTCTATTACTCGTTCTATTGTTTTTATTACATTACTCGTTCTATTGTTCTATTACTCGTTCGATTGTTCTATTACTCGTTCTATTGTTCTATTACTCGTTCGATTGTTCTATTACTCGTTCTATTGTTCTATTACTCGTTCGATTGTTCTATTACTCGTTCTATTGTTCTATTGCTCGTTCTATTGTTCTATTACTCGTTCTATTGTTCTATTACTCGTTCTATTGTTCTATTACTCGTTCGATTGTTCTATTACTCGTTCTATTGTTCTATTACTCGTTCTATTGTTCTATTACTCGTTATATTGTTCTATTACTCGTTCTATTGTTCTATTACTCGTTCTATTGTTTTTATTACATTACTCGTTCGATTGTTCTATTACTCGTTCTATTGTTCTATTACTCGTTCTAATGTTCTATTACTCGTTCTAAATACAGTTGTGTGCGGAATATATGCATATGAAACATGAGAACTTTCAAAGAGAGAGATTGTGGATATTATCATAGCCATCGGTATCACAATAAAACAAACCTACCAATCTGCACAACTGACAAAGTGGAATGGCATATTATGTCCAGACTAAATTGTTAAATGACAATCTGCACAACTGACAAAGTGGAATGGCATATTATGTCCAGACTAAATTGTTAAATGACAATCTGCACAACTGACAAAGTGGACAATGTTATGTCCAGACTAAATTGTTAAATGACAATTTCATTGACGCTTGTTTTTATTTTGACTTACAGCACCGAAGACGATTGTTTAATTTGAAGTTTTCTACCAAATTGCGAGAAGAATGGGCGAATCACGCTCATGGCAAGATGTACTCGATACAACATTATGTGATCAAGTTTGTCAGTGACTTGGGACAGGTCGGTGGTTTTCTCTGGGGACTATGGTTTCCTCCACCAATAAAACTGACCGCCACGATATAACTGAAATATTGTTGAATGTGGCGTTAAACACCACAACATTAATCCGTGTTTTCTTGGAGCAATTTGTCGTTGACATCTACATAATCAACCACGTTTTCACAAGATATACATATGTAGAAGAGATTCATTATTGTAAAATTAGAATTCTAGATTTTTTTAGTGTAATTCAGTAGGCGATGTTTATGCACGATGGGACAATAAAATACATTCATAATACCATAAGATAAACATAAAAAAGTAAATATGGTACAAAAAATGTCCTTGAATCTGCCTAGTATATTCTTTTAAATGATATTAATCTCCTATGGATCATCAATTATACATTGGTTACCATCATATCTCTGATTTCTTACAATACATCATATACAGACATTGTAACTTTATGAGCTGTATTTGATAGATGAAATTTGAGAACCATTATGTATGATTTATAGTATATCTCTTAAAATATGATATCTTAAGATATTAATTAATTATTTATTGCACTTTTTTTTTCTTGCGTGTTTAAATATTGATGCCAAACATGTTCTTTAAACAAACAAATAACATGATAAACAAACAAAAACAACATAAACGGCTTTACTAGTATTTTATTCAGCAAAATAAATTCTTAGTATCTTGATTCACCGGTAGCTTCCATTTTAATAAAAAAAAAGAAATGACGGGTATTTATTATTATTTTATTATCATTAAAAATGCTAAACGTGGTGCAAATACAGTAATAGATGCTATTTTAGGAAATATAAACACGTTTTTAAGCGACCATCTTTTTTTGTTGTTGTGAATAATATTCTACTTGTTGTTGTTGTTGTTGTTGTGTATAGTAGTTGGATTTACAACTACCTATGCAATCAGTGACTATCACCACTAACGTTGTGAGTTCGAGCCCCGCTCATTGAGAGGTGTACCCGATACAAAATTATGTGATAAAGTTTGTCATTGACTTGCGACAGGTCGGTAGTTTTTGTGGGTACTCCGGTTTCCTCTTCCAATAAAACTGACCGCCACGATATAACTGAAATATTGTTGAAAGTGGCGTTAAACACCATAACCACCACCCCTTTTTTCTACTTTTGTTCGCGTCACTGTTTGGTAGAATGTACTAATCCTCAGGGTTTTTTTTTTCAAATGTGCATGTTTTGTTTTGTATTCAATGGAAAAAACAAATGTTCCGAGTGACCGTGGAAATATCTCAATCAAATAAGTTTGAAGATTCCAAAAGGGTAATCTGTAATTTACGAAAGCCCAGCAAGGTTATTCGAGATTCAAGATAAGAAATTCGAGATTCAATATCTGAAGTTCGAGGTGTCCCGGGCTGAAAAAATTGCATACGAAAATCAAATAAAATACTGATAAAAATATTATTAACGATAAGTTGTGTTGTTGTTTTCCTCAATGCAAGAATATATGTCTTTGTTTTGTACAAAATGACATATATTTTTATCAGTATTTTATTTGATTTTCGTATGCAAATTATTCAGCCCGGGACAGTTGCAATGGCTCCTTCCGCCCATTGAAGTCAGTAAGCTTCAGCATCCAACAAAAAGTTCTCTGTGACGCTCTGATGATGGATTAATTCCCGAAAAAAGTAAGGCGGAAGTATATTTAGATAGTACATGTATGTAATCGAAGCATACCACGAGATATACACGAAAAAAACGTGCAAAAAAATTAACCGCTTTGTTTACATTTTGACCAATTTTGGCATTGGAAGCCTTGTTATTATTATATATATTGGACACTATTTTCTGCCCATTGCTTATGTTATATTCACATTGACATAACGTCTAGTGCCTGTGCTTAATTAAAGGGAGGCTAATCATAATCAAATTATACCTATTATATACACGCTGAATTTACTTGAGATAATTTATGACAACATGTAAAGCTTCTTTTCACATAATGATTATTTTATTAATTTATAGTGTAACTATAGGGGCCGTCGTGGCCGTGATTGCATGGTAGTTGGATTGACAACTACCTATGCAATCAGTGCTGATCACCACTGATGTTGTGAGTTCGAATCTCTATCAGCGCGAGGTGTACAACATTATGTGATAAAGTTTGTCAGTGACTTGCGACAGGTCGGTGGTTTTCTCCTGGTCCTCCTACACCAATAAAACTGACCACCACGATATAAATGAAATATTGTTGAAAGTGGTGTTAAACACCATCAAACAAACATCAAAATGGAAAGCTTAACATTTATTGTGTGTTCAGGAATTTATCCAGTTGTTTTGCCATTCATAATTTGTGACATTAAGAACATAAAAATATGTCCAAATACTAACACAAACGTTCATTACACGGTTTAGTCATTGCAAACAAAATCCTTCGGTGTAAGGACATCCCAGGCTTTCCCTGCTATTGCATGAGGTCCGCTACATACTATAAGATGGGGGTCCTGAATAACATTAGGATCACTGTCCATTTTCTCGCGTAACCAACGTAATTGACAGTCGCATATCCAGGGATTAAAGTCTATATATAGTAGCGATAATTTAGGGATGAATTTTGAATCCAACACTTCCGGGTCAAGAGTACTCAATTTGTTTGAGCTAAACCATAGTTCTTGAATGTTTTTCATGGAATGAAATGCTCCAGGTTCAATTTTACTCGCGTTGTTTCCGTCAAAGAATAGTTTTTGTAATGCAGTTAGTCCGTTAAACGTTAGGTTCGATATTGTCGAAGACACGTGGTCATCCATGAAATCTAAATATGTTAATTTGTTCAACCCATAAAAGGCATTGTCTTCTACTGTAGTGATCGCGCCTTCCCAGACTTCAATCGTCTGCAAATTCGTCAATGTTTTGAACGCGAACGACGGTATAACTTTGATATGATTTCCTACAAAATCTATGTGTTGTAATGTCCGTGGAAAATACGACATGTTCGGGAAGGTCGTAAGGGCATTGAATCTAAATTCTAAATTGGTTAACTTTTGATTTTTAGCAAATGACATCGGTGAAAAACTGCCATCTACGAGTTTATTGAAGCTAATGTCAATTTCTAAAGCTTTTACTAAAGGGTCGAATGCGTGATCCTCTAGAGTTTTCAGTTGGTTATACCTAAACTCTAAATACTGAATAGATGTTGCATTAACGAAACTATTTGCCGTCAAAGTTGTAATGGGATTGTCAAAAAAGTACAATGTTGACAGATTAGGAGGAAGACCTTGTGGTATTGTCATATACGAACCCGACGACAATTCAAGAACTTGAATGTTTGAATGATTTAAAGCGCCATTTTGAAAACTGTTAGCGCTAAACTGGTTCCCACTTAAGTAAAGATATTTAAGTTGAGTCAGTCCATCAAAAGCATTTTTCGCTATGGACTTGATTTGGTTGAAGCCAAGGTTCAATGTAATCGTGTTTTTGGGTAAATCTTTCGGAACATCAGATATACCAGTACGGTTGCATAAGACTGTCGTATTATTATCTTGGCAAACACATGGCGATGGACAGTTGAAAGCCAAAATAATATCTAAGAGAAATAGTACTGGTATTATATATTGTAGCTTCATAAACATTTTGCAGATCCAAATAGACAGATTCACACCTGCAAACAAAGAATAAAAATATCATTAAGATTACCTCGTTAACTTTGTAAAATCAGTAAATCTACTGTATTTCATGTTGATGTTACGTGGAACAAAATTATTGTATCGTCAAGATTTAAAATGGTTTTTATGGTTTATGGTGTTTAACCCCACTTTCAACAAAATTTCAGTTATATCGTGGCGGTCAGTTTTATTGGTTGAGGAAACCGGAGTACCTGGAGAAAACAAGATTTAAAATGAATTCATTTCTTTTTCATTTACATTATTATGTATATTTCAATTGTATGATATACTTAGTAAGTTACAGACATCTAGAAAAGTGTAATAATGTTCATTCTTTAATATGGTAGACGATTCATTGATGGAACCCAGTGGTATGAAAATAAGACATAGTTTCTCAGGTAAATTTATCCAAAAAGGGATGTATGCTAGTTGCGAGGCACGAATCAAATACACAATACTCCTTCAGGATGGGACTTAAATAAGTGTATTGTGTATATAGAATACCGCACTCTTTGGGAGTAAAAACAATTTGTAGTATCCCATAGCTAGCAACGGTTTTTTTTAAGAGTTGTGGTGGGCCGTAACAAGGCAATATTTTTCGACAATATCCACTCATGTTCCCTTTCACTTGTGGTAAACAAAACATCTGTCCATGGGCCAGGCTTTATTTCTGAAAATGTTTCGTCATGAAAATACCAGATGTACTGCTAACTAGATAATCAATCCATTTAAGGCCACCCATACAAAAATATTTGCTTTGTTGTAATGCAACCGATGCACGATAATTGACTTTATGCACAAGTTTTTTCGTGAAACCACATATATATATTTACAATTATAGCAAGTTTCTTTTCCTTTTTCCCCCCTTTTTGGAGAGGGGGGAGGGGGGCATTATCGTATTTGCGGATAGTTAATAATATAATAATTTGTATTATTTCAATTTATATTTACCTACATACAGGTCCAGATTATCATATAGGCTAATTTAGGCTGAAGCCTTTAGCACCTCAAGCTTGGCTATTCTAGTTTATTTAAAGAAGTTGCAATATCGCTAAAATATATCACTAGTGAAAAATATTTAAGACGGGTGCGGGCGAGTTAGAGAGTGGCTCAGTCAGGTTGCAACAAATCATGTATTTTAAGGATGATAAAAAAATTCAGTTTTAATATGTAACAGATTTTAACATAGCACAGGCAAGTGAAATAATTGATAATTTAAAAGCAGTTGTGTAAGCTATTTGGACATTTGGTGTATGAGTGAGTGATTGTTGTTTTGTGCCAATTGATCAATTTTTCATCTACTAGTATATCATTTCGTGAACAAGTTGTATTTCGATAAGATGACGTCCGGATGATTTATTAGAACAACACGTTAAATCCATGGGTGAACATTTCGCTTCGGTCGGGCACATTATCATGATTCCGAGCCCCCCAGTATTTGCTCATACTCAATAATTAATTAATTAGTAGAAAAGTAGCAAATATCAATTTTATAATCTCAGCACTCCGCGAATCCGCCATCTACCGCACTTGAGGCGAGCACGCTGTGCTTATGTATACACCACCGATGCGGTATAATTTTTATTTTTTTACATTTATAGTAAGATATACGTCATAAGACAAAACAAACGTGACCCTAATTCAATCAATGACCTGGCATATTATCATATGCAAAAACACAAAAGTAGTTGTCTAAAGCTTAAAAATTGCTTACCATGGTATTTTTATCCTTTTGTAAACTGGTCTAGTTATAAAGTTATCATTACAAGGACCTTGTACATGTAATCCGCAAACATAACCCCGTGAGATAACGTTACTTATGTCTAGTTCTTGCTGGTTTGAGTAGATCATACTCTATATATCGTTGTCAACAATGTTTATCATTTTAGATATGCAAAACCTATATTTCAAGTAAAGATCACACGCACTCGGCAACAGGATAGCCCCCTTTTTTCTAAGTTACGAAAAATTGTATCGTATCCTTCAGCTACTATTTTCAGCTTAATTATACGTTAATTAAAATGTATGCCATGGTTTTCCGAGTTAAACAGTTAAAAATCGATTGCGTTCAATTGTTTTACAGTTTAACTCAGAAAACCGTGGTATAATTTTCTGGTATTCTTGCCATCATCAAGCAAGCAGCATATATTAACTATATTTCTCGATTCTGTTTTTGGTTGGGGACCGTGTTGTTCGTCTCTTTAGTTTTCTGTGTTTTGTTTTGTTTTGTTTTTCTTCGTCCTATGGCTTGTGTCCCCAATGTTGCCAGCTGTGTCTCTGAATTGTCCATTCTTGATTGTCTCTTTGTTAACTATGACGGTATTCAAACTCCGCGACAAACCCCCACCCAACCCTCCTTTACACTCATCTTTTTATTTTTCTGTGTTGTGTTTTGTTTTGTTTATCTTCGTCCTATGTCTTGTGTTGATTGTCTCTTTGTTAACTATGACGGTATTCAAACTCCGCGACAAACCCCCATTCCACCCACCTTTATACTCAAGGGGAGATTTAATGTATATCAGATCATCATTATTATCTAAATTAGTTTTATCAGTCTTACTTTACTAATCAAATCAATTACAGTAAAAGAAGTGTCATATCAATATTCATTTATTAGTTTAACGGAACTCTTTCAACGGAAAATATTTAAGGTGTCAAAAGCTGTTAACGGACCTTGTTACTGAACATATATAACCTTAAAGCCTCCTATTGTGGTTCAAAAATTAAAACTGTTCAATATAGGATGAAACGCTTCTTTTCAGGAGTTCATGCATGTGTAAGCGGTGCCGATGCAAAACGTATCAAAAACAAACAGGTGGCAGTGCTCTTGTCCAATTTGTTATCCTTCCCATTACTCCTACAGTCTATTACGAACATAAGTACTTTATGTCAACGATAAAAATATAAATTTATCAGGTCTATATAATTGGTTTACCTATATACTATTATTCTTTTAAAATATCGAAATGCAAAAAATGTACATAAACGTTAGATAACCCAAAAGAGAATCAAGAATGGACAAACCAGATATACGGGCAGCACTGGACACAAGACACAGAACAAAGTCAAAGGAAGCACAAAAACACAAAACAACAGAGAAAACTAAACGGATGAGTAACACGGACCCCACCAAAATAAACGACAGTGATTCTTGATCAGGGCGAGGTGTACAACATCATGTGATAACAGGGTGGACAACGTACGTCATACATCCGGGTATTGTTTTATCGAAAACTTTATAATGGCGGAAATTGTTTAACCATCGGACAAAATAAAACTCATTTTTATACTGTTTTAACAACGACCCTGTATGATAAAAGCCAGACCAAAGTACCCTACGGACTTGTATGGTACTATTTACATCGATAATATTCAAAAAGCTGTTGTCATTTGTCTAATCATTCCGACAACATTTCCGTTTGATGCTGGATCCGGGGTGGACAACGTACGTCATACATCCGGGTATTTTTTATGCTGGATCCAGCATCAAAAAGAAATGTCGGAATGATTAGACAAATGACAACAGCTTTTTGAATATTATCGATGTAAATAGTACCATACAAGTCCGCAAGATACTTTGATCTGGCTTTTATCATACAGGTTCGTTGTTAAAATAGTATTAAAATGAGTTATTTTGTCAGATGGTTGAAAAATTTCCGCCATTATAAAGTTTTCGATAAAAAAAATACCCGGATGTATGACGTACGTTGTCCACCTGGATAAAGTTTATCAGTGACTTGCGACAGGATGGTGGTTTTCTCCGGGTCCTCCGGTTTCCTCCACTAATAAAACTGACCGCCACGATATAATTGAAATATTGTTGAAAGTGGCGTTAAACACCACCAAGCAAACAAACAAACAGGTAAAACAAGACAAAATAAATAATAATATAACTCCTACACATAGCGGAAGTCCAACTAGTAAGAGGGTGAAGAAATATTTCAATTGTATGGGTCTAGAAACATAAAGTAAGAGATAATTATATCAAATGTACTTGTATGTAGATTTCCATCATGGTCAGTGGAGCAGGAAATTCCTATCCTTCTTGAACACCAAGTTCAGCCCCAGTTTGTGTCAGGTTCGCGTTGTTCTAACTTACGTGTTCTGTGTAGTATATTGTAGTTTATTGTTTGTATTTTGTTCTTTTTCTTTTAGCCATTATATTGCTGTCCTTCTTCTGTTTATTGCTTCCGATTACCTCTTTCGCACCTTCAAGCTTTTTGAGAGGTTATATGTTTGCTATAGGAGGGGGTTGTTCTGTTAAGATTGAGTGTGTTGTCAAAAATTACTGTTTTTTTTTTTTAATTTGTTTTATTATCTTCAATTTATTTTCATATTGAATATGGAAACTACAAAAGCAATGCACAATTCTAAATTAAGTTTGTTTAAAACGCAAATTACACTGTCTTAAAATTTGAATTATGTACCCTGTATACTTCTTATGTCAACGCTTCCATTTAAATGAAATAAAAGAGGAAGCCAACAGGTATACTCAGTAACAATATTGTTGTCATTCAGAGTGAATATTTAGTGCAGAGGTTGTCTGTTCTTCTTTAATATACGGATTATGATTACCCTTTTGGTATCTTCAAACTTCTCTTGTATTCAAATGTTTCCATTTTAATGTTAAAAGTACCTCAAAGTACACTTTTATATTATACATATATTTTTAATATAAGTAAATATTAGTCCTTGCATACGAAATCAGATGCTTTTAGGACGTCCCAAGCCTTCCCAGCTACGGCTGGAGGCCCATGGCATACTATAAGATGTGGATCTTGAATGACATTCGGTTCATTGTCCATTTTTTCTCTTAGCCACCTTAAGTGGCAGTCACATATCCACGGATTGTCATCCATGTAGATCGTAGATAACTGAGGTGTATACTTCTTATCAAGAACTTCTGGATCAAGTGTGGATAGTTTATTGGAGCTCATCCACAACTGTAAAATGCTTCTTGTCGAATGAAAAGCTCCACTATCTATTTTTGTAATATTGTTTAGGTCGATATATAGATTTTGCAATGATGTCAATCCATTGAAAGTTAGATTAGTAATGGCAGGTGTCACGTGGTTTTGCATCATGTCTAAATATGATAACTTCTTCATTCCAAAAAATGCGTTGTCTTCCAATGTAGTTATCGCCCCTTGCCACAGTGCCATTGATGTTACATTAGCTAGTGTTTGGAAAGCGTAGGATGGAATGACTTTTATTTTATTTCCTACAAGATCTAAAGACTGCAATGAAGCAGGGAAATTAGTTGTGTTGGGGACAGTCTCTAATTGATTGAATCTAAATTCTAAATTAATCAGCTTTTGATTCTTGATAAATGACATTGGACTAAAGCTACCATCAACTAATTTATTGAAACTAAGATCGATTTCGACTGCATTTACGAGTGGGTCAAATGCATGATCCTCGATCTTGCTTATTTGTGTATTCATGAAAAACAAGGTCTCCAGAGATGTATGATTTACGAAGCTGGTTGCCGTAAGTGTTGTTATAGGGTTGTAGTAAAAATAAATCTTAGTCAGGTTAGGAGGTAGATCCTGGGGTACGGTCATATAAGAATTTCCGGTTAAATCCAATGTTTTGACACTTGGTAAATCTAATGCTCCCTTTTCTATGCTCTTTTCGTTAAATTGGTTCCCTGAGAAGTCTAATTCCTGAAGCTTAGTCAACCCAGAAAATGCTGTTTTTGGAATGAATTTGATTGGATTATACCCGATATATAACGTTACTGTATTATTCGGTAGGTTCTTCGGAATAGCTGTTATTCCCGTTCTGTTACAGTAGGTGGTTGTTTGGATACAGACACATGGTGACGGACAGTCTTGGGACAATGCGATAGTAGTAACGATTGTTAAAAGTAAGGCTGTCTTTGTCCACCTCTGTTCCGTCATATCTAAGATTGGTGTTTCTGTTCTGAAATTAATCAAGGCTCGACATCATTATTTCAAATGTATTAAAGCTAAGCTGAATTTTATTAACTACCTATTAATGCTATAAATGATGGTCATCTATTTCATCAATCAATATTAACAAAACGAATAACTACCCTTGACGTCAAATAAATTAGCACAAAAGAACCACGAAATATGCCGATGATATAGTTTCCCTTCCTGTCGCTTTTGTGGATTTGGGTTCGTGTTGTCCGAATTTTTGCCTTTTTAAATGTTGATGTTGCTGTTGTACTAATGTGATGCATATAATTTAAAAAAAAAATTAAAAAGGGGATCGGACAACACGAACTGCTACATATATGACACCAGTCGTGAAATATTCCAAATAAATAATAGATAAATAGGGTATTGCTTCTTGGTGGAGTGTCACATCTACTATAACTAGCAAAATGCACCTAACTGTATTTGTCTAATAGGTTTTTGATCACACAAGAATAATATCTGTAGAGATTGTCGAACATCAAAACCACGAACTGTAATATATATATATGATCTTGTAATTTTTGTACTTTTCATTCGTCGTTTTGCACAATGACTATGACGTTCTAGTGGTGGATTTCAAACTATTATTTCCTACTGTGTTCTCACATTTTGTAATAATATATGTAGCTACGACACTGTTGAGACATAGTTTTATCGACAATGTACGTATATTGTGTTTATCCTTCGAGGTCAAGAAGTTCAAAACAACTAAATTGTCTTACCGTTCGCTGTTAATGAATCAGGTACCACAAAAACTATATTTGGTCATAACCCGTTTATAACAAACATTAATCCAGGCAATGCAATTTTAGGAGTCAAATCGAACAAGTGTAGGATAAATAAACGTTAGAGAAAACGGATGGAGCAATGAAGACTGGACAATCCAGAGACACTGGCACCATAAAACTATCTTTTTTACGTTAACGTTACCAACCACTAATTTTGATATCTTTGTTTTTATTACAATGTTAGACCTATTGAATATCTCTTTTTGTATTTGATTATTTTAATGACTATTTTGTACAGGAGCCGTCGTGATCAATCAGTGCCAATCACCACTAAGGCGAGGTGTACTCGATACAACATTAGGTGATAAAGTTTGTCAGTGACTTGTGACAGGTCAGTGGTCCTTTCCGGGTATTCCGGTTTCCTCCGCCAACTGACCGCCATGATATAAATGAAATATTATTCAAAGTGGCGCTAAACACCACAGTCCTGGTCCTATTATTGTACATAATATTGCTTACCTTGTTTCTGTTACAGTTTTGTTGTATATCAGATGTATCTTCTATCATTTGAAGGTCATCTAATTTAAATATTGTTTTATCAAGTGTTAATATCATATATAGTATACATAGTTATTTCTCCATGAACCTCGTCAGAAACGCTATTGAAGTCTTAAGCTGGGTTATCTCAAATTCCTTCTATCGTTTACATTGACTTGTGGTTGATTCTGTATATGTCGCAAGTAAGTATGACACAAAATACAATAAAATTGTTGCACACCTATGAAAGACAGTGCTCGTGTACTATTCTCACAATTATAATGCCTTGGCGTACTCTATTTTTGAAAAGGGTATATTCTATTTTTGCAGTTTGATATTGTTCTAAAACGTCTAAAATAAATTTCAACCCAAGAATTTGAAATGAGTGCACTCGATCATCGTCACCGTTTCTAGTGGAGTAGAAAAAAAACGAAACATCTGACAATAGACATGGACTATATACAAATGTAGGTGAAAATACGTTTTCTCTCCTATTGGGGTATAATGTACTATAAAACACCTAGTATGTTGCTCTATTGTAAATAAAAGGTTCAATGGTAATTATGAATAATAAAACCGACCATGACAAAGATGTCCACATGTAGCGTTTATCGGCAGAAGTAAAGAGTACCACTCAGCCTCAGTGGCCGTTTCACATGGGGCGTGTCTTGTAAGAGGCAGGAACTGCTTGTCCTTCGAGTGCCTCTGGGTTCATCCCTGGCTTTTGGTGGTGTCCGTGTTGCTCATCGTTTTAGTTTTTTGCTTTCTTTATCTTCGTCATGTGTCTTGTGTGCCCGGTGTTGCCAATTTCTCTGGATTGTTCATTATTGATTGTTCAATCGGGTTTACTCAGGGTATGAGCTATGCTCATTGTTGAAGGCCTTATTGTGTATGTGAAATGCAGAATAGCAATGAAAGTGTCGTTCCTTTACTTTAATTTGTGTCTAAGTGTAATGTTAAATATTCTCTCATGTTCATTATCATGTCTTACTAACACAATAACATGAAACATTGCTCGTGCAAAGCTCAATCATAAAAACAGAAAACCATGGCATTGTTATGTATTCAAATCAGGAACGTAAACAAAATACACTGAAATAGGAATGGAAAAATTCATAATCTTTTGTATGACTTCAATATATACCAGGAATGGCCGTGGACGCTATTACATGGTATTTGGGTTAAGTCTATCTACTCAATGCAATCAGTTGTTAGTGGATAGTAGCGATGTGCACTGACAGCCACGATATAACTGCAATATTTTTGAATTGGCGTTAAACACATATAATATATTGTTATCAACATAAAGGTGTCCTGTTAGGAATGAACACAAGCTTGCTTACTGGTATTCAATTCAATTTTTGTTTCCTCAGATATCAAATCGAAATGGGACGAGATATTCCCGATCCTAAATCACTCATTTATTCTGGTGGTCACTACTACTTTTAACATATATTAGAGTCTTATTATTTACAAACGAAATCAGCTGGTTTTAAGTCTTTCCATGATTGTCCTGCTAAATGAGGTGGTCCGTTACATCTAATAAAATCCGGGTATGGTATTTTGTATGCTGCATTGTCCATTTTTTCACGCAACCATCGTAAATGGCAGTCACAATACCACGGGTTTCCATCAATAGATACTGATTTGAGTCGTGGAATGTATTTTAGGTTCAGAACGTCCGGTTGAAGGGTAGTCAATTTGTTATATGAGATATATAAATTTTGTAAATTTTTCAAACCATAAAATCCACCAGTTTCTATTTTTGTGACATTGTTCGCAAAAAGGCTCAATTCCTCCAGTAAATCAAGTCCATTGAACGTCATGTTGTTAATTTCAGATATATGTGATTGTTCCAAATCTAAAGACTTAATCTGATTTAAACCAAAAAACGCATTACTCTCCAAAGTGGTGACCACCCCTCCCCATACTCCTAGTGATGTTAAGGTAGTAAGATTTTTGAATGCATATGAAGGAATAGTGTTGTAATTATTCCCTAAGATACCCAAACTCCTCAAGGACTTGGGATAATTTGATGTATCTGGTAAGATTCTAAATCTGTTATAGTTCAACTTTAAATCAGTAAGATTTCTGGTCTTGACGAATGCATTAGGACTGAAGCTATTGTCTACAAGCTTGTTGTCACTAAGGTCAATTTCAAGAACGTTTGTCAAAGGATCAAACGCATGGTCCTCTATCTTTGTTACCTGAGCATCGATCATAAGAAGATGCTCTATTGACGTAGCATTAAGAAAACTGTTGTCCTTTAATGTCGTAATTGCATTGTTATATAAATACAAGGTAGATAATTTTGGCGGGAGTTCTTGTGGTATTGACGTATAAAGATTTGACGACAGATCAATGGTTCGTATGCTAGGCAAATTTAATGACCCATTTTCAAAGCTGCCCTCCTTTAACCTATTCCTACTAAGATCTATTTTTGTCAGTTGACTTAATCCTTCAAATGCAGTTTTGGGTATAAACGATATTTGATTGGAGCTCATTAACAATGTCTTTACATTCTTTGGTATGCCCTTTGGAACGTCTGTTATACCAGTTAAGTTACAAACGACGATCGTGTTGTTATCGACACACCAACAGGGTGATGGGCATTGATCTGCGAAAACCAAAACGGGTGCCATGAATGTGAAAAGTACAAGAATGGTAAGAAATTGTGACATCATCTTCTATTTCTTCAGGATATTTATCTGCAAAGAATATGAATTGGATTTTCAAATGTGGTAAAATCATTTCAACAGTTTCCCTTTCTCTGTAAAAGTATTGAAAACGAATTATCAAATACTTGCTAAGGAGTTGTTAATGAAAAACAAAGTACAATGTATTTTGTATACCACACTGTCGAAACAGTTCCAAAATTCCATCACAAATAAGAGGCAAAATTGATACCCCTAGCACATATATACATGACCACTCACTTTCCTTGTTTCGTACACACCTCAATAAAAAGTTGCGGAACCAAATAATGGTAAGAACCAAACGTCCTCTCGAAGTGAAATTAGGCAGTTTTTGGTGGTGTTCGTATGTTGTTGTGTTTTTTTTTCGTTTTTTTTTATCTTCGTCCTGTGTCTGGTGTGCTCAATGTTGCCAGTGTCTCTGGATTTTCCATTCTTGATTGCCCCTTCGGTCTTCTCTAACGTTTTTTTTTCTTAATTTACCAACTTAATTAAAAGTACTAATTACCTTAATTGTAACTGAATAAGACGGGCGGATCTGGAAGTGTTAAGAATTAATAGTTATATTTTGTTCATGTCATCAATGTCCACCACAATCAATTATCTTGAAATGTATATGATAACTGAAATATATACATGTATACGTAAATAAGGGGGACGTGTCAAAGGTTATAAACAGATAAAGATGTCTAACAATTTGATGATAGCCGGTTATGTAACCATCCATTACATATTTATAAAGGCCTACTTCCAATCGTCTGATAGCGTTATGTGGAGCAGGAACTTCTTACCCTTCCGGAGTACCTGAATTCACCCCCGATTTCATGTGTGGTTTGAATTGCGTAGTCTTTATTTTTCTGTGTAGTGTTTTCTACATCATTGTTTGTCCTTTTTCTTTTGCCCTTCATCAATTTATATCTTCTGATTGTCTTCTAACTTTCATGCAAGTCGTTTTTAACCTATTCCTCGTCTCCTCTTTTACTTATGCGAACGAAAATAAAATTACCATTCCTAAAAGCCCCCCAGTGTTACCTTTTACATGCACGATGACATATTGTCCGTAAACTAGATCAGATATTGAACAAAAATCAATCAATCAATCAATCAATATATTTTTTAATACGATGTATACTGTTCTTTCATATGATAAATAAATCGCTTTGGAATGAGCAACGTAAATTCCATCGTCCGTTTATAACTAGAGTAACACCGCTAGCGGATCAAGGACTGCTAACCCCTCCGTTTATAACTAGAGTAACACCGCTAGCGGATCAATGACTGCTAACCCCTCCGTTTATAACTAGAGTAACACCGCTAGCGGATCAAGGACTGCTAACCCCTCCGTTTATAACTAGAGTAACACCGCTAGCGGATCAAGGACTGCTAACCCCTCCGTTTATAACTAGAGTAACACCGCTAGCGGATCAAGGACTGCTAACCCCTCCGGGTTTCGATGGGGTTCGTGTTGCTCGATGCTTAGTTTTCTGTGTAGTATTTTGTGGATCATTGTTATCCTTTTGTACTTTTTCTTTTGGCCGTTGTGCGTTGTCTGTCCTTCTTCGATCTACGGATTCTGATTATCCCAGTAGTATCTTCAAACTCTTTTTACATAATAATGCGAACTTATTAATAATTACTAGCGAACTCGGACTTATATTTCATTTTCGTTAGTTGTCTACTGTTATTTTGTATTAACTCATTTCTTTCAAATAAATACTGTAAATATAAAGTGACGCCGTATAGATTTTCAAACTACATATTGCAGTCATAGACAGTTGTAAATGTAAGTTTGGCGTGTATGAATTATTTATATCTATTTATAATAAATATTTGTAAAACGGTTTCTAAATATGGAATTTTTATAATCAATAGTTACTTATTCAGATCTTAATTGCTAAACGTGATCCTTCAAATAAGACAGCAAGATTTATTATTGACTACAGGACGTTTATTTAAGACCAAAACGGAAGCAGTTTTGATGAGATCAGATTATTTATAACGTCTTATTTTTGGAGTTTCTAGGAATTTACGTCATAATAACGTGTTGCAATTTATGCCTAACTTATATTGGTCAAATCAAAATATACCTAAATGCCATCACAATAGGACTATAATTGATGGGTTTAGCCCACGCTGGAAAGTTAGTTTTAATGACCATACAAATATGTTTGAACTTGTCGATTGTACATAGAACTTCGACCCGTTCATAGTAAAGTCGTTTATTACAATGCTAAATACCAGATCTAGAGTAGCAACTTATTTCCCAGTCCAATTAATTACTTTAGATCTATTATGAATTTATATAGTTGAATATTGTAATGTTATGTTAATTTATATAGTTGAATATTGTAATGTTATGTTAATTTATATAGTTGAATATTGTAATGTTATGTTAATTTATATAGTTGAATATTGTAATGTTATGTTAATTTATATAGTTGAATATTGTAATGTTATGGTACTGCGAATGAATTAATAAAATATGTTTAAACTAAAATCTAGTCTTCTATTTGTAATTTCAACATTTCTCTTACCGCGTACTATCATATTATGTATTTTGGATTGATACAAAATTGTCAAAATGGTTAGGGTTTTGGTGTTTAACGACACTTGCAAAAATATTTCCGCTATATCAGTTTTATTGGTGGAGGAAACCGGAGTACCCGGAACAAACCACTGACCTGTCACAAGTCCCTGACATTGTCAAAATGACTATTAATTAACACATTTGTTTTTGTAATTTAGGGAAAAGTTAATTACTTTGTTATATTGTAAACATTTATTTGGTTAAGAGTGTAATTACAAACAATTGTTCCTAATTATTAATTGTTTAATACATGAAATTATGTAAACAAGCTGAAAGGGCAACATCAAACAAATCTTGTATAGAATATTACAGATTGAGTTTATGGAATACTCCAGAGCTGTTGAATGAATGGAAACGGCAATAGATGTGGCTCTGATTGTTGGTTATGTTTATTGGAAATTGATCATGAGTATAATCCAGTTTACAAAACCAAATGTCGTATCTGGTAGCGAACCTTCGTTCTTGAAAGTAGGGTTAGAGTTATGGTGTAATCTAGAATTCTAATTTTACAATAATGAATCTCTTCTATATATGTGTACCCTGTGAAAACGTGCTTGATTATGTAGATGTCAACGTCAAATTGTTCCAGATAACAAGGGTTCAGTAGGGTTATGGTGTTTAACGCCATTTTAAACAGTGTTACAGTTATATCGTAGCGGTCCGTTTTATTGGTGGAGGAAACCGGAGTACCTGGAAAAAACCACCGACCTGTCTCAAGTTACTGACGTTCGTGATAGTATAATTTTGTGAACATTGCTGTGCTGGAAAAAATCTGAGTTGGATATTGTTCCTGATTATTAACGCGCTCCTCTGCAAACTAATTTAAACAAAATTACATTATCTTTATTTATTGAATCTTTATTTTTTATTATTGTTATTTTCCTATTCGAAATTCAGTATTTTTTATCAATACGTAGCACACACATGAAATTATCTCATTCATATCTAGCTGCGGAACCGTAGCCCTTTATGGTCCTCTTTTTTTTTTTACCAACAAAAAAAGGGACCATAAAGGGCTACGGTTCCGCAACTAAATCATATCCTTTTTAAAGGGTTTTCTTTATATTTTTTTTCGTTAATATTACATTTATTTTTACTTTTATTTATGTATGTTATTGTCTATATTCATATAATCTTATCATAACAGCAACTTAACATGTGTCGCCCAATCTACTCCTATTTCCACAAAAAATCTTAATAAAATATTGTAAAATAATTCTACTGGAAAGACCTTTTCACAACACAGAGTTGTCTCGCTTACAATTAATTAAAGAGTGAAATGTCCGATAGATGTCGTCAGTGAAAGTATTTGTTCATGCGTATAAATCACCAAGGTCACGGCTTCCTTTACTGCACATGGCGGTGTTTAAACTTTTGTTTACATGTTGACTTAAATAGGAAACGATTCAATTATAAGCTATGTCAACATGTAGTTACAGTAAATATTGAAAGTTAGACACTAAAACAAAAGAAATTACAAAATGATACACCTCACCACTGAAATAGGAAAGCCAGGAAAGAAAGGTAACGGTCGAATATTGTGTTCTTCACGATCAGCTGACGGTGACTTTGGAGATATATAAATTAGATTAATGTCTGAGAATTGTGTTCGGTATTCCATTCGAGGGGCATGATAAGCGTGCTTCCCTGAAAATTCGCAAACCATATGCAGTACAGGCTACAGCATCTTAGAGATTACTAGTAATGAAAATGAATTAAATATAATCTCATTCCCCCCCCCCTACTCTGAAGCAAAAACCTGGACATGCACCTGCATTCTCAATTAATCTACAATTGCAAGAGAACTCCAACAAATCTAGGTACAAAATTTGAAAATTTAGCTGAAAATGTTAAACGTTTTGTTACTGTAGAGCATATTTTATCTCCACAAAATACGATGGGATTTGCTTTCTGTACTTTTCACATTGTAAGCCATCACTCTACCAACTGAGCTAAAGATGATCTCCAATAACACAGTTAGCATAAACGTTTATGAACCTTCTACAGTTCCTATAACCTTATAAGGTAGAAGAGTGTTCCTGTTTACAATTTAATAGCATATCATGACCATATATATCGGAACACAATTGGGAACTCCAACACAACTACATTTTTATGTTCTTTTTCAAAAGTCAAGGAAAACGATCCGGAAATGAAAACTACTTACCACACTGTGTCAATCTTAAGTACATCTGACAGATTCAATGTGTTGCAACTTAAACATTCTAGAATGATGTATTCTTCATTTGAGTTGTTATGCATTACTTTTTATTTGAATATTTTCGAGGATTTAACATTGGTTTTTCAACCATTGTTTTAACATTTTATGAACATGTTGTAATTTTGCGAGTTCATGACTAGCATATTTGATCATCTTTCTTTAAACAATTAAGTATAAATTAACTGTACATTTGCCCCTGGGTCAGGATTAATTTTGTGACACAATTACGAGTGGTTTCAATCCGGGTAATGAAAGATCGAACATGTTGAAGTAATTTTACAAGTACAACCTGTCATAATGAGAGAAAAAAACACTTTTTGTTCTTCTTTTTTTTAGTTGTGAAAAACAAAAATTGAAAATAAAATGGAGATTAAATATTTGTTAAACATTTTTTTTTTTTTTATATCATGTATCGACGGAAATTGCTTATATACATGCTCATAAAGTAATTTCAGATGCTTTTGTTTAATTTTCAAATTCCATGAAATAACACTGATCTATAATTATGAAATTCAAAAACTGATTTTGTTCCGATTCTAAGTTGATAATGATATATGCCAAAAAAAATTGAGAAAATGAACACGTTAATATCCACGTTCCACTTCTGATTACATAATTATACGGCTCGTATGTCTAATGTATTGAATGTGAAAGGGGATTCAGTTGTATGTCCAGAGTGAAGACAACATTGAGGAACAAACAGGCTGACTAACACCATATTACAAGGATTAATGATGGTTTCAATACATGGACTGGATGACTCAGAATTTGATTGCAGGACAGCCATGAACATTTGCAGGAAACTTAGAAAGAGACATATCTTGGTTGAAAAAGCAAAGGAATCAACAGAAAAATCAAAACTTTTGAAAAAAATTGTGATGAAATCTCTTTTGCTAAGGAAAATTACAAGAGAAAGAAGAATTAAGAGAGATTACGGGTACTTAAGCGCAACGGCGCAAAAATGAAAACACACTATAAAAGTCAGCAACAAAAAACAACCACCTATCACTGAGCAAAAATGGAGAACACTGCTATCGTACAGGTTAATTGATGTTTGATATAATATCACCTGAGATATTTATAAATAGGGTAATTTTTTGCGTCTGGATAACAAGCTAACAACACCTAGGTCACAATTCAGTGAAAAAATATAGAATCTAACACCGGGGCAGTACAAGATAGGGAAATCTCTGATACCCGAGGGTAAGATTTCAATCGTTCTCTGACGATTTTTTTCTTGTCTTGTATGGAGGGGTACAAAACAAGAATATCTTCCACCCCTAAAAATAGGAACTGGCTTATATTTTTAGTGAGAATATATGTTGCTCTTTCTCAAAAGATGTCATATTTCTGCTCTATATATACCGAGAAGTTCAGCAATATAAAAAAAAAGGGAGGTATGGGTCGACCAGGTCAACAACTTTTGACTGCGACTGGAAAACTATAGACAGATGGGTCGGGACGAAAAATCTAGTCTGTTGTAGCAGCTACATTGCACCTATTCTTTCTCAAAATCTACAATAGAGATCTTTAATGTGCAGGGGTATGGATAGTGGCTGTCTTCAAATATTTTGCCCATGTTCAGGCGTTCTGTATTGTAACCTTACAGCCACCATCAAGAGGTTATCACTGTCTGCAACCTGGGGATTATCTTAGCAGCTCTGGGTTTTAGCCCATGGAACCTTCACCAGTACTAAGTCCTTGATCTTGGCCCAATATCTAATTATAAATAGTTGATGTATTACTGGTACATATTTTATGCATGTTCCTTAGAACAATGTAGACCATAAACTTATGTCATCTGTATGTTTTGTTTCTTTAAAAGGTTTGCAGTCCTCAATAAGAAAATTTGAATTTATTGGTCCGAATCCAATTCTTGAATTTATTTTTATATTGAAGTTCTAAATAAAAACTGAAAAATTTACTGGTCTTGGGCTTGAGGACCGGTGCTCATCGTGAGGACTGGGTACGGATGACCATATATGTGCAATCATTATTGTTATTAATTTAATTTTCAGAACGTGAAAAGCGTCATTTCCCACAGATACAGAATGTATGTAGTCAATATGCTGCTGGATACAAACCACGGGGAAGACGTTATATTCCACACGGATATGGATTTCATGACGAGTGGACACCACATAATCAGAACATTCAGATAACATATGCAGAGTAAGTACGGTAAATACCAAATACATTGTAATGAATCAGTCTTTGGATTGGAAACAAATATAACTTTGCTCTTTGTCAGATTGATAGTTTGGACAATACAAATAGTGCTTTGGCTGATGTAAAAAGGTTGTTAACTCAAAATACGAAAGTTTAAGAACAGTTAAAATGCAAATTTTCGTAGATTTTGCACTGTGTTCTAGAGTTATGTCCCTTGAAGATCTCACCATTGTCAAAATATTTAATTTATTGATGGTACAATGTATCTTGATTAACGTTTGTCGTACATTATTTTTAATTGAAAATACATTGAAGAAACCCGAAAGGGCTAAGCAATGTACATGTAGTAAAGGTTTCCAATTTGATAAAAGAAAAATTGAGCTCAATGATAACTTTTCTACCATAATCAACTGATTTTTGGATATATATGTAATTGAAATAAAACTAACCACCACGATATCACTGAAATATTGTTGAAAGTGGCATTAAATGCCGTAATCCTAACCCTGTAATTGATCATTCGAACAACGCTTTTGATGATATTAGTTTTTGTACCAGGGTGATTTTCAAAAAAATGAAGATTTTTCATTTTCAGAGAATAATTTGAATATTAAATGATATGAAAGAAAGGTAAATATCTTAAAACAAGCACAATGGTAACAGTTATCTTCATGCAAAGTGTCATGGAGATTGCTCTTCCGGTTAAAAAGTTATCCTCTGAAAACTGGTCAAATTTGTCAGGAGTGTGACGTTTTAGCGTGACAAACTTTAAATTACCTTAACTTACCTTGATGATAAAAAAAATATATTAAAGAAAGATGGTATTCTATAATTTCGTACCATTTTACTTCAAATATCTAGATGTTTTGTGACCCTATGATTTTGCAACAAAAAATTATTCTATTTTTTAAATTAGTGTACGTGAATAAATTTAACTTGGAAAATTGTACAAATGTCAAATTAAACCTTAATAGTTTTTCATTGTTGAGACTAATTAGTTCAGAAAAGTCAAAATATGTTGTAAAAAAACATTAGTAATAATAATTTAGTAGTATTAGACTGAATGAATATGATAGTTGTATAATTAGGCTTACATAAGGAGAGACACAAAAAATGTCAGGAGTGTGACATTTTATCTTAGTTGTATAGTACTATGTTGTATGCTTTAATAGTTCACAATTTTCTTTATTTTCCAAAAGCTCCAGACCCAATCAAAGAAAAAAGTTGGAAATAACTCTGATATATGACATATCATAGCTAGGAAATCAAAATAACTAATGTCAGGAGTGTGACACTTAATAGGCATATCTTTTAAATAAAAAATTAAATAAACCATGCTTCTACAAACTTCCACAATGTTTTCAATTTGATTACATATAAACAATAAATAATAATTGTAATATTTTTGTATATTACATGACACCTTTCTCATAATAAGTGATGATAAAGGGTTATATTTTCTTAAAACGTGTCAAAATATGGATTTTTTTCTAAATGAAAAATTTATGTATGTTGCTTTAGATGAACAGAATACTTACTTTAATATATCTTGCCTTTCATAAAACATTTTCATTCTTTTAATATAGCATTTTTGAAAATTTATCAATAATTTTTCATTCAACAGTAATATGTCACACTCCTGACATAAAAACATTAAATGTCAATTGCAATTGCAGTAGGAAGTTTTTTTGCAGAGTAAATTATTGAGAAACATGGGGAAACTAATTTGAAAACCACTAAAAAGTAATTTTATACTAAGAAAAGATGATCTATTGCTAGTTTTAATAAATTTCAAATCCATTTTAACAATTTTTGATGAGATAAATTCCTAAAGGGCAAATATTTAGCACACTAATCATTAGAAAAAACAAAAACATAATTTTGAATCTTCTTTTAATATTTACTGTTAACTGTAAGAAATATAACTTTTTGTTTGGAAAGAATAAGTTGGTTATATTATTTTCAGCTCGACAGGTTTATTTTCGAGAGGGAGTCAGGAGTGTGACAATTTTATTTAAGAAATAGATTATTTTGTAAGCATATAGCCTCCATAAAACTGCTTGTAATTGTCTCAGGGAATTGTTTAATTCTCAATAAGCACTATACTCTTGAAAAGATGTATAAATGGTTGAAAATTGAGTTGTCATTTTTTATAATTATGATAGTATTACTTAGAATATGATAAAATATGATTGAAATAACATCATAGCAATGCAAAAATGAAATATATTCAAGGGAAACCTTTTTCAGTCAAAATAGATTATGTACTACTACTTAAAAAAGTTATTGTGACCAACAATGATTGCATTTAGCTTGATATTTGGTGTATTTATCTTTTAGAAAAATGTGTCAGGAGTGTGACAAAACATCAAAAAATGAACAGTATTTTCATTTGGTTACCTCTAATTTCTACCACCAATGATCAACTTAACTTAACTTTTGTTATATTTATTAGGCATATATAAATAATTGATTTACAACTATTAAGCCTCATTAGATCATATTTTGTATGCTTGTATGAAAACTTTAATTACCAGATTTTTTAAAATATACAGTAAAAATGGTGTTTCTTTGATATACAGAAACTGTTTTCTCATGATATATACAAAGTTTGGTACCAAAATGTGCCTATTTCATATCATTATCAAATGGAAATACATTTAGGTCTTTTACCATATTCAAAAGAAAATGATACCTCTGAGGAAGTAAGTCTGTATTTGTTATCATTTTAACACTTTGTTGCTAATAAAAGTTGAAATTTTTTTTTGTGTCTTCATGTATTGCACTGAGCAACTGAATCTGAAAAATATATCATATTGACATTATTTTACGATCAAAATTATATCAATTTGTCCAATTTGAAATTTCACCCTCTATGTCACACAAAGTCTTCATTTTTTTGAAAATCACCCACCAATCATAAATTTAATGTGATTCATATATTTTTTCCATGCATATCGACTATGTATATGTACAAATGAGTGAGTGGGTGAGTGATTGTTGCTTAATGCCAATTCTGCAATTTTTCAGCTATAACATGGCGAGAATAAGTTATTTATCAATGAGATAATGATGAGGTCCGCTTTGTACTAGACCAACACGCTTAGTTGGACTTTTATAGTGCTAGCTCACTGAAACAACAGTCCGTGGGTAGACATGTACTTGGACACATTATCCTGATTCTGAGCCAACCACTCTTTGTTCTTTCTCCTTAATGCTGTGTGCTTAGCGGAGAAGCAACAATTACCAATTTTTTTTGTCTTTGGTGTGACCCGATCAGGGCTTGAACCCATGATCTACCACACTCGAGGCGAGCGTACTAACCATTTCACCACCAGTTTATGTACAAATGTATGATAAATATAAGCATTTACTCTTCCAGAGATGTGAATGTACTACGATTTTGAATCATCCATTGGGCAATTTTTTAGGCGATTATACCAACTTTGTTCTTTATTTAAAATTTATACAATGTAGTTTTTTTGTAAAGGTTACTTCTAATAATATATAGTTTAGGTCAGAGATACATGTAGTTGGAAAAGGGCCATTTTGGAACCTAACCTTAAAATGGAAGATATTTTAACAATATGACTAAATCTAAGGTATTTGTATGTATATGAATTTAGCTTATCAGATTACATGTATTGACACCCATTGTTCAGATTTTGTATAAACTTTATTTTGTATTTCACAGAGCCGGTCCAGATTGGTCTTCCAGATTGAAGTATATTGACCATCCGCAAAACCCCAAATATCCCGCAGCTGAGATCTTTCCTGACAACTGGAAGGCAATGAGGCCATATCCTTGTTAGTACAGTGATTTAGTTAGCGCTCGTCACTTTCGTCATTGATGATTGATTATCGAAAGTGACGAGTATTTCCCATACCCAATTTGTCACTTGAATTTTTTTTTAAATTGTAGAAAAATGTTTGTAACAATCCATTCTTCTTCATTTGCTGATTAAAACTAATTAGTCACTGATAATGACAATTTTATTACATGTTACAAGCCAATCGACAGATCATAGAATTTTTGTTTTGATTACGTAATCTTTGATCTCACCTGGTTTGATTTACCTGGACAAAGAATTCAATCAACGATAATAAATTTTTTATAGTTATGACATGCACTCAAAATGCCACAGTATGTAATTTAAAGTGGACATATTTTTGTAATCGTTATATGGGCGCAATTTCGCATTGGGAAAGTTGCCGTCAAAATAGTAATCGTCATTCATTGCACGATTCGTCTCTACAATGTCTGCCATAACGAACTATTTTTACCAAATTCATGAAAATGTCGATATCATGTTTATTGTAATCTATTAAGTATTTTGAAAGGGATTTTCTCGAAAAGTAATAAACTTTGGTTAAAGAAACCAAGGACGTGAAGAAACTAGAACAAAAATGGCGCGATCAACAGGAGTTCTCAATCCACCGAAGCTACATTTAACCAAACGAACTTTTGATGTATTTATTCTCATTTCTATGAAATGAAATCTTAGTTCTCATTTAATATAGTCATTTATATGCAAAGGTTGACCATTCAATTCGTTGAAATGCACTGCACGAGCCTAGGATGCATAAGTTTTTTTATATATTGATCAGCATCCAGGTAACAATTGCGTTCTGTTTATAGAACTATTTACAAACAGACACATGTCTGCCATTAAAAAAAATAACTACAGTATTTTTATTCCAATTGTTGCAATTTGATTATGAGGTCTGAGAAATAATTATTTATTTTACAACTTGCTTCAGTTTTTGACGTTTGTTCTAACTTCTATGCTGATTTCCTACAAAGAATTTAGATAGTTGGTCCAACTAGATTGGGCATTGGGCAAACTGGCAGAATGTTTTTTTCTGCTGAAGACTTACACAAATATGAGTTATTACAATTGTTGTGGTATTAGACCAAAGCACAGTAACATTTCAAAAAGGGTGGGGGAGGGGGTTACTACAATTTGTGTAGTATTAGACCAAAGCACAGTAATATTTCAAAAAGGGAGGGGGGTATTACAATTTGTGTGGTATTGAGATCAAAATAGTGGTAATGTTATGTTTTATCAGTTGGTTGCTAATTTGCAAAGTATGTTCCCATCCTAGGAGGTTTTCAATCTCCATTACTAACCAATAAGGCAACGTAACTGATTATAAGATTAAGCTCATTATATTCTTGTTTATTCATAATTAATCCAAAAAAAATCTGTTCCGCAAAAGTGACTAATGGTCTCAAAATCCTGGCTAAATCCCTGTAGTATAATACCCAAATAGCTAAACAGATTACAGTCAAACCTGTATTAAGAGGTCACCTTTCGGGACAAAAAAGTTGTCTTTTACAAGGGCTGCTCTGGCTCCCAAAAAAATAGCAAGGAAGCTAAGAATAACTTTTTATTGACTGCATTTCGGCTACTAGTTTGAATATACCGTAACTGGAAATAAGTGTCTGTCATTTCCGATTTTCCTCTATATAATTCATGTAAAAAAGCAACTTTTTTCAAAACATGATCATCTAATTACACTTCAATCAACAACAATAATACGATCATAAATCATAATTGGCGATCAAGATTTCACACCTCGATAAATTGTTTTCCTTTGACAGTTAAATACCTACATGCGCTAGCAGACGATAAAACTTACCTGTATTTTATGGATTAATGATTTTTGTTATGGTACACAGTGATTATCTATAAATTTACACAAGGAAATATAGGCGCCAAAAAAATCGCCAAAAGCCGATTTCAGTCGCCAGTCAAGAAGAAAAAATCGCAAATTGCGACATTGGCGTCCGACAGCACAATCCCTGTTTTAAGACAGGAGACCTCTGAAAAGATGTTCAATTCATATGAAATTTTCTATGACAGGAAAAGAAAAAGGTGACCTTTTTATACAAATGACTGCTTAATAGAGGTTTGACTGTATACTATAAGACAAAACTTAGAGATAATGAAGATTCAACACAACATGAATAAAAAAATAAATAAAAACTGGCAATCCACAACAAACAAATTGGCACTTACCAAATTGTGAAAAAAAACTTCAAAACTATTTTGCAACTATAATTTTCCATAATCCAATTAATTTGCAGTTACGTAAGGACCATAAGAAAATGCATTATGCGGAAATACCTACTGACATTCAAGGAAATGATAGTAGCGTCTTGAAGCGAGAAACTTTATACAAAATTTAATCGATTAATTCAACCATTAGACAGCTGGTTTGTGTTGAACACTGTTATCAACAATATTTCAGTTATATCGTGGTGGTCAGTTTTATTGGTGAGGGAAACCGAAGTACCCGGAGAAAACCACCAACCTGTCGCAAGTCACTGACAAACTTTGTCACATAATATTTTATCAAGTACACCCTTTGTGGTTATTGGAACTGATTGCACAGGTAGTTGTAAATCCAACTACCATGTAATCACCGCCACGACAACCTCCAATTAGACAGTAATAACAGTGATGAATAATTATTATGATGTGCAACTTTAAGATTTAAATGCTTGTATGTTAGGGTAGAAAAACTTGTTTTAAGTGTATGACATTTAAAATAATTAAGAACACATACACGATCCTGGAATTAACACATCACAAGATTGATTAGCTCTTGATTTCATTGGAAAGGTCAGCTGAAGGTTACCACTTATGGCAGGGATTGAAATTAGTGTAAGTCCGGAGGCCCGAGACCTGTTGTTTTTTGGATGAGCCTGTAGAATTTCTGAAAATTTCTATGGAAAAGGTCCTTATTTTAAGGAAATGGGTGTTCAGGCCTGCTTACATTTTGCCGCAATTTCGTACACTGCCTTATGGGATTGCATACGATCGATCTTTATTCGTGATAATCAGAAAAGGGGGCGACTTAAAAGATTTAACTTTGTGGTTAGGCTTATGGTGTTTAACGTCACTTTCAACAATATTTCGGTTATATTGTGGTGGTCAGTTTTATTGGTGGAGGAAACCAGAGTTCCCGAAGAAACACCAACTTGTCGCAAGTCACTGACAAACTTTATCACAATGTTGTGTAGAGTTCAATTATTCTTGCCATGAGAAGGATTCAAGCTCACAACATTAGTGGTGATAGGCACTGATTGCTTAGGTAGTTGTAAATCCTACTACCATAGGATCACGACCAATACAACCCCGTCTTGCATAGGAAATATTTTGACATTTGCTAAAAAATATTGTTAATGCTTGACAGAATATATTTCAGATACTTATAGAGAAACAGATAATGAATGGTTACTTGATCCTGGACTTTCAAAGAAGGGAATGAAATGTACTTTTGAAGGTGTTCATAAAGCTACAAATACATCGTCAGATGAGATCACACATAAAATGTTGTATGGTCGAGGTAGAACAGGTAAGAAGCAAGGATTACCGTAGGTTTATGGTGTTTGACGTCCCTTTCAAAAATATTTCAGTTATATCATGACAGTCAGTTTTATTGGTGTAGGAAACCTGAGTACCTGGAGAAAACAACCGACCTGTCTCAAGTCACTAATGAACTTTATCTCATAATGTTGAGTACACCTCACCATGAATGGGGTTCACACTCACAACTTTAGTGGTGATAGGCAATGATTGCACAGGTAGTTGTAAATCCAACTACCATTCGAACATGACCAAGACGGCCCCAGTACCCATTAATGATATGAAACAATATCATAGTACCCATATGATATCGACCTCGCGGGAACCCCAGGGAATAGAAATGGGACCGAGAGCTTCTTCGGCTTGACAGGGCGTCCGTCGGTTGTGCGGGATGTAGAAATGCACAACCAACCCGTCCTGCGGATGAGACGTAAATAAAACCGAGGTCCCGTGTTGAGAGATTGCCACCCTCTCCGCACGTTAAAGAACCCAGTGTAACAGCTCATTATGAGCATTATGCTCATGATGAGTGGTCCATAAGAGACCTGTTACACTGGCAAAATTATCCGTCCCTACCCATCACCTTTCCTTGTTTCGAGTCCTGTGGCATTTAAATTGTTAAATGTTCTCGTCCTGAATATAGCTGAAAAATTGCTCGCTGGACGTTAAACACCAATCAATCATATGATATTGTCTCATATCATTAACAAAAGTTTGTTTACAAAGGGATTGCTGTTGCTATTTAAATTGATTTAAGACTGGTTGGCACAGAAACGGGATGTGTCAGAGTGGAGCGACATGTCTGCCTTTGGATCGTTGTTTCAGTGTGTTAGCACAATGAAAATATCCAACTAAGGGTGTTGGTGATGTACAAATGGGGCATCATCATCTCATTGAACTATTCCTTGTTCTTTCTATCATATAGCTGAAATATTGCTGACATGGCATTAAACCACAATCACTCCCTCACACTTGATTGAATTTAACAAAACTTGACTACATTCCTTTTTTAATAAACTACATATGTCCATCTCTTATTTTTTATATTCCTTAAAATAGATTTTTTTTTAATGTGATTGGCTATATAATTTATTGAATAACTGTTTTACATTAATTATTGTAATTAAAAAAGTAATAAATTCACATTAAATATATTTCGTTGCGTAATACATTTATTTCATATTTTTTTTCAGAGGTAACAATAGACAAAAGAAATGGTATACCATTTGCTTCTGAAGGAGACAAGACTTACCAAGCTCCAGAATATAGTCCTGGCTTTCATAGAATAGGATCTTCACTTCCTTTGACTCAGTTTGGGTACATATCTTATTGTCTAAATTTTATTGTCTAGATCATCGAACCCCTTTCATGGCGAGGCGTACTCAATACAACATTATGTGATAAAGTTTGTCAGTGACTTGCGGCAGGTCTGTGTTTTTCTCCAGGTACTTCAGTTTCCTCTGCCAATAAAACTAACCGCCACAATTTAACTGAAATATTGTTGAAAGTGGCATTAAACACCATAAACCAAACATATGGTCTAGATCGTGGTTGTATCGATTCCTTTATCGGAGAATATGTTGAATATCAAGGATATTTTTTATGAGTTTGAGAAATTATTTTCATTTTCCATAGTGGAGTTAAGCAACAGTAAGTTGTAAAAATTTCCGAGTGTTTTAAGGAATGTGCCATGTTTAACTATACTGCCTAGCAATCTAATTAAAATCACAACTCTCTCACTTGCTCCCGTTAATTGATATTTAACGGCATGGGAGATCTGAAGAAATCCCATTACAGGTCACAGGCAAGTGACCCTATCTTACAGTCCAACGAAAATGGCCATTAGGTGACTATATGAGCGATTTAATTTAATATTAAACTTAAGTTTGCTAAAGGCAATTCAATTGGTTGAAAAATGTCACAGCCCATATTTAATATTTCATTTTAATATTCATGACATAGAGTCACTCGCATCTGACCCGTAATGAAGGTTCTACAGATCTCCCATACAGAGACATATCAGTAAAGGGGAGGAAGTGAGAGGTGTGATTTTCATCAGATTGACAGCCTATTCCCATATTTACATTTTTTATTCCATTTCACCCATTCCTCCATCAGCCTGTACAGACATTCTAAAACTGTCATTATGTTACAAATATTGATTTGAACATATCACTTCACTAACATGGTCTCAGATTTGATATTAGGGTCCTCAACATATTAAACACCATAACCCCTCAACGTTTGAATTTGTTGCTTTAAACCTAAAAATTGGAAATTTGAAGTGCAGTTCTAATACTACCTTTCCAATATATATTGTAAGATATCGGCCATTCAACAGAATACAAAGTTTGATGGCATGTTCATGTCACAGCAAGTCTTCAGATTTCACAATATCTTTATTAAGAAAGCTAGGTCATGATTATATACAATTTTATATCTTGTCAGTCAAAGGTTTAAGTTCAATAAAAACGTAGATATCAAAGTTAGTATGCACGACACGTTTCTGGTATAACTTTTATCTAGACAGGTACGCTCAATATTGAAATATTGGAAAGCCAAATAATTTAAAAGTGTTTGAGAGCAATAAACCAAAGTTATTGAAAACAGTTACTTTTTAAGGAGCTAGATTTATAACATAGTTTGGAATAATTAAAAAAAAAAATCTTTTTCATATAAAAAGGGATTGCTGCAAAAAATATTTTAGATAGCATTTATTGGGTCGCAGATAGTTTTCCAATACAAGTGTTATTCCAATTGTTCCACCATAGCTTAAGAATTTTTCATCAATTTTTTTATCAATCATAGTCGTATCATCAACCTGCATTATCTCCCCTTGCTGAAAGTATGTTTATCATATAATTTAATACTGTAAATAAATGAATAATATGCTCTGACAATTGCTGTATGCAAATAGGCAGAGTTGACTGTACATTGATAAATATTTAATTCTTCATTACATTCCTAAGGGGCCATCGTGATCGTATCAGCACTGATGTTGTGAGTTCGAATCGCGCTCAACATATGTGATAAAGTTTGTCAGTGACTTGCAACAGGTCGGTTGTTTTCTCTGAGTTCTCCGGTTTTCTCCATCAATAAAACTGACCACCATGATATAACTGAAATATTGTTGAAAGTTTGAAAGTGGTGTTAAACACTATAAACCAACCAAGCCAAACCTACAATTTCATAATTTCTATTACTTTTCAGCCATGTCAGGTAGACTTTACTTGTTTTTATTTGTTCTAATTAATTTACAGTCGTTCTTGTCTATTTTGTATTTTAATGCATAGTAAGGGCTATTCCAGAAGCCAAGATTAATTTGGACTTTGAAAAGAGATTTATAAAATTTGGTATGATAGAGAACTGATGGTATTTCTTTTTTTTTAATAAATGAACAGAAATAACAGTCAAAATTGAAGGGTTAAAGGTCATTGTGAAACATGCTCTACAAACTCTATATTATATTCATATATTTCTGTATTAGCCCTGAATGCCTAACCATACCAATCCACATTCCGCCATGTTTGTAGTGTATGATATTTTAATCAGTTGTTTACATGTTTTGTTGTTTTTTTCACTTTCAGTATTTTGTTGATTTATAATCAAGTTCCCAATATTTAAAATATATATATCGATGCTACATTATATTCGGTTCATCTAACATGAATTTTAGGAAGGATATATTTTAAATATAAAATGATGTATCTAACTGACAATGGTAAATTTTCCCAACAACTAAGACAAATTCGTACAGACCATGAACAGTTCCTTCAAAGTAAAAAAGCTGTATCACTCTAAACAATATGGTCCAAAATACAGTATGAGCTTGATCTTTTCTATAGCTAGATTCTTTTTTATATAATTTTTGTCCCAGATAAAATTATAACTTACTGTGTTTGGTAAGACCTCCATTTCTTTAAATTGTTTAACTTCACTTTAAATGTTACGGGGTATTTAAAAATGAATCTAATCAACACACTTTTAATTTGATTGTCGTGATCATATGGTAGTTTGATTTACAACTACCTATGCAATCATACCCCGGTTTCCTCTACCAATAAAACTGACTGCCACAATATAACTGTTATATTGTTGAAAGTGGCATTTAAACACTGGTACCATAATCCTAACTCTAGTCTGATTGTCTCCCTTCAGACACAAGATTTATTTCCCTTATTACACTACTTGGGTGGGGGGGATTTCATATTTTTAATTAAAATGGGGGTGTGTGGTCGTTTTAATTCTAATCTTGTTCAGTCACCTTTATGTTATGAAGTATATAATTTATATTGTATGATGGCCTATTAATTAAATAAAGCCCTAAAATGTGAATCACAAAAAATATCTAAAAAATACGATTGACATCCTTGTGATAATCAAAATTATTGAAATTGTACATTTGTGGGAGACTGTATTATTTTGTTTTCTATTTTAGGCTTTTTCAACATTATCATAATCACCAATATGTGTTTACACTTCACATGATCCTGTGTTGTGTGTGTATATTTTCAGATATATACAAGAAAATATGGTTGTTATATTCATAATTCTTACGATACACTTTATACTCTTACATCGGAAAGTTGATATGAATTCTCTGTCACAAATAAATCAGAATTTTGAATTAATACATACTTCATTAATGTGAAATTTATTGAAATATATTTGTATGCTTGATCTCATGGTAATAAAACTAGTACAAGTTTTGCACTCGTAGACATACTAGAAAAACATCCAATCAAAATGTCATATCCAATAAATACAGCGCTTTGATTGTACGATTTTGGAGTATGAATACCTAATAACTCATACTTAACATTTTTATGACTGAGAGGCCTGAGTACATTTTCTTAGTAAACAACATATTTTCTGGTATGTATTTAGTCGTTTAACAAAACCCAACCATTTTATTTTATGTTGCTTACATGTTTTGTGTGTTTGTTGCAGTGCTAATTACGGCAAAAATACAGTAGATACATTTGTACCCCTCCAGCCTCTACCAACTATAAGAAGGTACCACACCTCCATGTAGCATGTTATATCTTGTAGTTTTATTTACCTTTAGAAATCAGTAGTTATTTAGTCAGCTGTTTATTTTTCTACTCTTTTTTCCAGAATTAAAAAAGAAAATATTTCCAAGAATTAATCAATTTAGTGAAGTCAAAATAGTGAAAATAGCTGTGTATCTGATATTATTTAAAAAAAATTGGTTTTTCTAAATAAAAAAATTGTCACAGAAGTGTTTCTTTTTAATTATTATATTTATAGTAATATGAAAGGCAAATATCGTGGAATTTTTGGATTTAATATGTCACTTAAATTTAACTAAAATCAACTGCATAACATTAAAAATTCGCTCAAAAGCAGATTTTAAGAGCAAATCGCAAAATATTTCACAGCAGATAATTCTGTTTTCCTGGACAGTAATGCAAAGGATATGCACGTGACCCAAGATTTGAACTCTCTCGGGGAGATTATCGCTCATGCGCAATGTTCAGTTGATGAAAAAAAATTAAAATATATTCTGTGTGTTCCACATAAGAATAATTGCAAAAAAAAAATTGGTTCACACGACAAGAAACAGACAGATTCCTCAATAATCATTGTCAGGAATGTGTGCGTGCTTACCTCAGCATCCATGATTGTTTATCTTTTCTTCACGAGGTCATGATCGGCAATCGTCGGACCAAAACTTTTCTTCACAAGGTCATGATCGGCAATCATCGGACCAAAACTTTTCTTCACAAGGTTATGATCGGCAATCATCAGAACAAACAGCCGAAAGTTAATCAGTCTCCACAACAATGGCGAGGACGATAAATATGCACACAGAATTTCAGATTTCTAGTTGTTGGGAACATATTTCGACTTGAAACATAGCTTAGTAAAGGTACCGCCATATTCCAAATTGAATTTTCAGGGAAAAATTTTCTTCACCCAAAACTGGTGTAATATTACTTTAAGCAAATATGGTTCAAAATAAGGTATGTAGGGAAATAAGCAGCTATATCTTTGTAGCATGTATATTATATGGTAACACTTTCCTATTTCTCTTCTAGCCTTTGACTGTTTTGTGTATGAAATCTTACTTTACAGGGGAGACCACTCTTGCTGATTTGTTTTTGTGATTTTCTCATTCTGTATTTTGGTTGCACTATTTTTCTATTGTTATGCCAAAAAAATGTACCTGTGTTTCTATTGACATTTTTGGAAAAAAAATAGAGTAGACAGAGTTCATTCTAGGATTTGGGTAAAATTGGCCAGTGACCCCTCCTCTTTAAAAATAGATTTTAGCCAATTTTCTAATCAATATATGTTTGAAAACAAATTTGTTTTCCTATTAAATGAGTCTATTTAAACTATGCATTTACAAGCCAATAAGCAGCAGTTATTCTGCTTTGACAGCAAAATCTTGCTCAGAATGGTTTTGTATTTATTATGTTCAAATCCCTCTGTAATACGACTTCATTAATAGCATTGCAATTCTCTGAGCTCTCGAGATGCCTGTCAACTGTGGTGCTCGTTCTGAAGTTTTCAATGCCCCTTGTGAAAGAGTTATTTTTATTTTGTTTAATGCACAAAGAATGAGTCATCAAATTGCTTTTTTCTTTGTATCTGTTCTAGTCTTATAACGAGCCATTGACTTAAATTTGTGACCATCATGGCGCAACAATATTGTTAAAAGTGCCATAGATTTTTTTTAAATGTGGAAATCACACATTGGCAGAGTCTAGAATGAACTCTGGGTAAGCAAGTAGGCAAAAACAATTTTTATTTCATTTTTGTCTAGGATCTTACTTTTAACATTACTGGTCCAAAATGGCAATAAAAATTAGAGGGTAGGCACTAAAAATGAAGGTCATTAGGGTTAGCTGAAGCACAGGTTGTTTTGTTGTTTTTGTTTGGCATTACACTCTATCATAGTTAAGCATTGACTCTTGGCATTCAGGAACTTTCTCTTGATGATATCACTTCGGTTGTTTTATCTTCGTTCTGGAATAATTATATTGCAACAACGTTAAATCTGACAGTCATGAATCTATTGAGTAAAACTTCAAAGCCATACACTAATACAGTGTATGTTTCAAGATGTAGTACAAAATTTATACTGGAAAGTTTTATGACTGAATCCTGATTGATGAATAATTTGTATTTTACAAACAATAGGGAAATTGACCACAACATACTGGTCACTGATATTACTGAAAAATTGTTGAAAGATGCACAGCACAATCTCCTAGACATTTGGTCAATCTTACGGCAACAAAATTGTTGATTAATAAATCAAGATCTTGGAAATGAATCAAAATATTTTCATTTTTAATGAATATTTATTTTGCAATTTTATGTAATCCTTTTATGTCTTTTGTCAGTTTTTAGCTACTAAAGTTGTGAGTTCGAACCCCATTCATGGTGAGGTGTACTCGATACAACATTATGTGATAAAGTTTGTCAGTGACTTGTGACAGGTCGGTGGTTTTCTTTTGGGTACTCCAGTTTCCTCAACCAATAAAACTGACCCCATGATATAGCTGAAATATTGTTGAAAGTGGCACTAAGCACCATAAACCAACCAGTTTTTAGCTCCCAAAATCAGCCATGAATTGACTTCAGGATAATTTTGTTAACAATTTTCATTTTACATTGGAAGTTCCCAAATACTTTTAAGAATTGACAGTGCATGTAGAATTTCTCAATCTGGACAGTTTCTCCTATTAAACAAATTGAATACAATTATTACCCTGGTTAAATGACAAGATCTATGATTTCTCTGGTTGTTATTAAATTCTTTTTCAGTGTTTTTATTTAGAACTATTATTTACTCGACTTTTAATTATCAAAAAATATTATTTTGTTCTTTTTACATGTTTTAAATTTATAAAATGTCAATTAACAGTATTTTCATTTACTTGTAAGAAAAATTATTTTGTAAAAAGTGTTCAAAATTTTAATGATTTATTTTGTATTTTTAGGACTGAACTAATTTAAAAAAAAAAATAATATCTTTTGTAGAGACACATTTAGGGAAATAGAAAAACAAAAACAGAAAGAATCAGAAATCAATGTTGTCAGAAGTTTAGATACATGGAAACCTGCTACACCGTTAAACATTATACAACACAATGAAGAATTAGCTGCTGCCAACAAAAAATGATGGGTTACTTCCCTTTGACTGCTGCCACAGTATTATTATTTTTAGTGCAACTTGATGCTGATCCTGATATTTGAAACTACAGTCAACCCTGTATTAAGAGGTCACCTTTGGGCCAAAGAAAATGTGGCCATATAAGACAGGTGACCTCTTAAAAGAGGCTCAATTCATATGAAATGTGCTATGATAGGCCAAGAAAATATTACCTTTAAATACATATGACCTCATGGGCAGGTTTGACTGTAGTTGGGGATTTGTCATAGATTTTACATAATTTGGGCATTTGATGTCTAGTTTTTTTTTAATGTTTGTAGATGTTTCTTAAAATTTTCTTAGACTACCATTAAAAATCCATTAACATTGTATGCCAATACACATATATTATATAAATGTGTTTAAGTTATGATATGCAAATTATTCACTGTAGCAAAATACAGTCATACTTGTATTAAACAGTCACTGTAATGAGTCACATGTTACTGTTATGGCAAATTGATTGGTTGCTTTGTAACTCGGTCGTGTTTTTTTTTAAAGCAATTTACAGTTAACTGATACGATGGGCCGTGTTAGTGAAGTGACCTCTTGTTGGAGTTAAAATGAACAAACAAAATTTGGTCAAGAGAGTTTTTAACTGGGCTGTTTACAGTAGGTGGCTGGAGTTTCAGGGTTATTGTTAAGGCAAGTTTGACAGTAAAATAAAAACAAGTAGGAGATAAAGAGGAAAATGATTTTTTGTTATCTTCCATAAACCTATTGTAAACATAAGGTTACAAATTCTCTGATCTTGCTAAGTATTATATTTGATAACTGGTGCAATGTATTTATCTTTTCTATTTAAAATAGTGTTATATTTTTAGGTTTTATTTTTAGACTTTTGATTCAGTAGAAACTTGATGAAAAAGAAACCAAGATTGTTCTTTAAACAATTTAAGTAATGGTAGGAATTTAATTGACATTAAAGCAATTTATTGTAGCAAAAAAAAATGGCTTCCTCGTTTGAATTTTGATCACAATTGATTTTCATTGACAATAATGCTGACTTTTACTGCCAAATATTGAAGGGTAACAGATGCTGAAAAATTGTGGAAATTTCAAAATTATATACATTTGTATATTCTCAAATTTTGGATAAGCCGTTTCCATGGTAACTTGAAATAAATATATCTGGCAGATTTATTTGAGTTGCTGAGTTACTTATGGTAACTCAAATACTTGATTAGACTGTTCTTTTGGTACAAATGTAGCTCAAAGACATTTGTACTTGCTAAGTTAAGACTGTCATTTTCATATAGACATATCGAGGTTTACACAATTGTGTATTGTTTTGCTCAATTATTAATTTTTAATACTTATTTTTGTGTATGTAAATATGAAAATTCTGTCATGTGTGGTCGTGTGTTTTATTATGCTTTTATATATGTTGACATAGGTTAACTATTTTGGTATATAAAAAATCGCGCAATTTGAGTTAAATAAGTACAATCATATCTGCTGTTTAAAATATATATGCCATCTGTATTACAGAAATATGTGTTGCCATATATGGACAGGATGGTAAAATGTCCACGTTCTGATTCAATGATAAAAACTAATACAGTCAAACCTGTCGTGTGTTACCCTCCAACAGAACATTGAAATTGGGTCGCGTAAGACAGATGTTTGCCAAATACAGGATTATTATTATGAAATGCACTGTGAAGGGAAATTAATATTAAGATCAAATTATACAAGTTATTGCTTAATGGAGGTGGTTGCTAAAGCAGGTTTGACTGTATAAAAGTATTGCTGTATTGCATCTGAAAAATTGAATAGTTTGTTATAGAACTGTCAGCAACTATACAGGGGCGGATCCAGGATTTCAAGTTAAGGGGTGTGCACTTAAAAAAATTGCACCGAGCGGAGGGAGGCACGAAATTTTTTGGGTATTTCGTGTAGAAAAATCATATTTTTTTCCAATTTTAGGGGGGGGGGGGGTGCCCCCCCTTCATCCGCCCCTGCTATATATGCAGGAAAAAATGATAGCCTGAGGTATTGTATATTATATTCTGCCAGTATTAAGTGCTGTGATATATTTATTTATATATATTTTTGAAAACATTTATTTATATATATTACATACAGGGTTTGTTTGCTATGTTGTATTTACTGCTCAACAATCTTTGATAAAAATCTGAAAATTCAAAATCTTCTTTTTTTTTAATTTTTGATGTTAAACATATTTCAAAGTTTATTATTTTTATATTAATTGTTTATGTATTTATATATGTGATATGTTTTTGTTTTTAGTTTTAGAATTTTGTGTTTTTGGGTAGCAATTGTTATAATATTTCTTACAACATTTTACAATCTATTGTTTGCGCCATAAACCAATCATGTTTATTCCTTCTGTGATATTTCTTTTTTATGTTTTTTTTTTATAAACATTCCAGCATATTTTCTATAGAAAATCTTTGTGCTTTAGAAATTGTATAATATGTATGCATATACATTTGTATGTAAACTAAAAATGATTTAATTTAATTTTCTTTTATTTAATTATTAATAAATATTTAAAAAATATTATAAATAATTTTATTTTAACATGTCTAAAATTTCGATATTAATTGTTAATCATTTATAATGCAATTTAAACACTTAATGTTTTAGTAAATTTTATTTAAAAAAACCCAGATATTTAAGTGAACATGACACGTTTCTGGAATGACCCTCATTAGGTAGATACACTCAAAGTGAAAAGAATTGAAAGCTAGATAATTTTAGATTATTTTGTTTTTTATTTTGGACAGGCTTTACTAAATTCAGATCAAATGCATTTTTTTGTAAGAGCGCTATATATTCAACTTGATATTCATGCACCACTTATTTTATTAAAGAAATAAATGAATCCTCTAGTTTACTGCACATATTCTTTGTATACAAGGCTTCCACTTGTAATCTACATGTAGTTACTTTTTACAGATAAATTGGTCTTAAGTTTGATTTATTAGAAGAATGTGTACATTTAATGATGAATGTCAGCCATGTAGAATTGAGGACCATCACTTTTTAAACTTGGTCAGTAATTTCCACAAAAAAAAACCATCATTATGGATTATTTCAGAAAATAGAAAATGTTCAAAAAATTTCCAAATTTCATCTGGGAATGTGGTTGATATAGAAACTACTTTCATTTCTGTGTTATTTTAAATGACTAAATTACAAATTTTAATCATGTAATACTTCCATTTAAAGTGCAAAAATGTACATGATAATGTCTCTGAAATTATTTTATTTATATTGAAGTTTTCAAGCAATTCAAAATCTCTGAAATAAATTTCTGAAAAAATATGACTTGTTTATTTTTAAATATGTGGATGTTTATTTTAATATGGGTCGCCTTTACTTAGAAAAAGTATGAAATGATATCCCAAGAAAAATATTTATGCACACATTATTAAGGTCATACAAATCTCCCACACTCTGCTTCCTTAAGGTGTATCCACCCTATCTACATATATATATAGTCATTTTTTTGTGGACGGTCTTATTTCATAAATTATCCCCCTCAACTTAAACCTTTAAGCTATTTTGTTTTGTTTCTCCACTTGGCTTAACGATTGCAAATTTCAAATTGTAGTCTCTTATCCAGATATCCTGGCATCTAACCCTTTTCCCCACCACTAACCCTTACCCCTTTTTCTAACACTTAACTCTTCCACCTTTCCACACCATTAACCCTCCCCTTTTTCCACCCTTAACCTTCTCCCCCCATTTTCCCAACCATAACCCTTACCCCTTTTCCTATCCTTACCCATTATCCTACCCTTAACCCTCCCCATTTTCCCACCCTTAATTCTTCCCCTTATCCCATTTTCCTACCCTTTCCCTTTTCCCAACCTTAACCCTCCCCCTTTTCACACCTATAACTTTTCCCCACCCTTATTAACCCTTCCCCCTTTTCCCATCTCTAATCCTTCCTCTTGTCCCATTCTTAACACTCCCTTCTTCCAACACTTAACCCATCCCCTTTATAAACCTTAACCCTACCCTTTTCCCACCCTTCACCCTTTCCTTTTTTCCACCCTTAACCCTACCCATTATCCCATCCTTAACCCTCCCCCTTTTCCCACCTGTCCCCTTTCCTTTTTCCAACCCTTTACTCTTTGCCATTTTCCCACCCTTAATCCTACCCTTTTTCCACTCTTAATCCTTCCTCCTTTTTCTCACCCTTAACCCTTTCTCCACTCTTATTCCTTTCCCATTTCCCCACCTCTAACCCTCCCCTTCTCCCACCTCTAACACTTCCCCTTTTCCCCACTCTTAACTATTCCCCCTTTCCCAACCCTCAGCCCTTCCACCATTGTCCCACCCTTAACTATTTCCCCTTCCCCTACCCCCTTTTTCCCAACTCTAACTCTTCCCCCACCCTTTATCCATCCTTTTTTCCGACCCTTCCCCCCACATTTAACCCATCCCATTTTCCAACCCTTAACCATTCCCCCTTTCCCCACCCTTAACCCTCCCCCCTTTTACCGCACTTGATCCTTCCCTTTCCATTTTTCACACCCTTAATCCTTCCCCTTTTTCTATCCTAAACCTTTCCCCCTTTTCCCAGCCTTCCCCATTATCGCACCCTTAACCCTTCCCCTTTTAACACCTCTAACCTTTTTCTATTCTTAGCCCTTTCTCTTGCCACACCATTAACCCTCCCCTGTTTTCCATTTGTAACCTTTTCCACCTTTTCGCACATCTAACCCTCTCCACCCTTAACTATTCCCCTTTCGAGTAACACGAACACCACAAACAACCGGGGGTAAACTCAGGAAGGGTAAGCAGTACCTGCTCCACTAGTGGCACCCGCTATGTTAATCTAGTTTCAAACCCGGTGATAAATCATGGAAGTATTTACAAAAAGTGGAACATATCCGTGGTCATGGATAATCCATATCGGTCAACCAAGTCATGGTGAGGACCGTAAAACTTTCGAAGTGATGAATTCAACTTAACCAAGAGGAACCCTTGGTTCAGTAGCTTCCTTGTTAGCAACCCTCTGTCAAAGAAATCCTGATAGGAACCACAAGCTGTGGAATATCGTATACTCCATATGCAGGTGCTGCTGGAATGTTACTACATATAAATGGGAAAATTGAAATCATCTCTTTTGTCATAAAGTTTCATTTTTAGCTGCCCCTCACGGTCAATTTCGAGGTGTATGTCAAGGTATGAAGCAGACCTATCTGTCTGTGGTATCCTTTATTTCAAGCTCAATGGATAGATGCGATCAACAAAATCGCCAAACCTAGAATTATTAAGTGAAAGAATATCTATATAGCGGAACATGAAATTAAAGGAACGGGCTATCTTCTTTTCGTTTTTCTTGAGAAGCCCCTGTATGACGTCTGCCTCATACGAATAAAGGAACAAGTCGGCGAGAAGATGAGCACAGTTTGTACCCATGGGAAAAACAGGTCTACCAAACATTAGAAATATGTTGTCAATCAAAGACTCGAGCATGTTGATGATATCAGTTTCAGTGAACTTTTTGGTAGAATCAAGGCTTTTTTTTTTTAGCAAAATAATATATGTCCCTTCCTAGATGACATATTTTCAGAGTCTATGGAAAGGTCAAAAATGGAGAAAGTTGAATCAAGTTCATCAGAGGTGAATACAGAGAAAACCAAGAAAAGAAAAAGTTCACTAGAACATGAACAGATAAGATATGATGGAAAAATGAAGTGGTATCTATATCTTCTCCAGTTTGAACACATTGCTAAGAAATATAAGTGGTCAGGGGAAGATAAATTAGATAAACTTATTGAATGTTTGAGAGACAAGGTACTTAAATTTTTCTCCACCAGGTCTAATACAGTCCAGAATGATTATCAAGCATTGTGCAAAAAGATGGAAGAAAGATTTGTCACTTGTTATCAGACGACAGCTTAAGGAATAACGTCAACTACCAGATGAGTCTCGAAGAGTATGCAGAGAGACCTCAAGACCTTGCATCTGATGGATACCGAAGTACACCAGAGAAATTTATACAAATTGTTGCTACAGATGCCTAAGGGTTGTTTTGATAATAAAGCTGTGAATCTTGACAGAGAACACCAATATGTTAGATTAAAGAAGACAAGAAGATTTGAGAGATGCTAAGGCCAGTCTGATGCAGATTCTTGTTTTATTGAGAAGTCAAAGCCATAATGACAGGCAGAGATCACCTCAAAGAAAAGTAAGTCCAAGACGCAGTCCAGTGAGAAAATGTGATTGCTACAATTGTGGCGAGCCTGGACATTTCAGTGCAGAGTGTGGACCAAAACAAATGTAGATCACCTCAAAAATACAGTCCAAGGTTAATATCTCCAACTCGGGATTCGGATAGAAGTAAAGGAGAAAATGGTAAGGGTTAAGGTTGGAAAAGGTGGACTTGTTCCTTTATTCGTATTAAACAGACGTCATACAGTGGGAGGGAGCAGTTGACATAAACTGTGCAGCATACATTTGCCGGTAAAACGCACGTGATTTTTTTGTCTTGCACTAGTGTAAGATAAGAAAATCTCGCATCGCTAAAAATAGGAACTGGATCTGTCTCAAAAGTGAGAAAACCACTTCTTGCTCTTACTTCTTAATGCTGCGTGCTTGGCAGAGAAACAACATGAACGTCACGGGGCAATTTTACAAGTCTGATTTGAACCACTGAACGATCTATCACAATAGAGCATGCCAACCATTACACCACCAATATGATTTGCTAACATTTGTTGCAACAATTCTGAAATAGGCTAGCAACTAGAAGTTTCGACATATACGCCCAGATTACAGCAAAAACTATTTGAGGTCGTCATGGTTGTGATGGATGGTAGTTGGATTTACAACTACTTGTGCAATCTACGTTGCGAGATATACTCGATAAAACATTATGTGATACTAGAAAGCTTGTCAGTGATTTGCGACAGGTCGGTGGTTTTCTCGTCCGGTTACTCGGATTTCCTCCACCAATAAAACTGACCGCCACGATTTAACTGAAATCATATTGTTGAAAATGGTGTTAAACACCATAACCATAGCACTAACTATTGATTCTCATAAGTGAAATGGCAGAGACACGGCTATTTAATCTGTTGACTAATTATAAGATATTTGTCTGGAATATAAAGTAATTCTGCAATACGAGTTCAAATTTGAAGTTTATTGTCCAAAAATAAACCAAGGACCCATGAAATACGACAAATATTACCTATTTTACAAAAAGTAATTTTTATTTTATTACCATTATCAATTAGATATTACTCTCGGCTTCAATAACCAGTTTCAATATTTAAGATAGCTTCAGTCGTTCTCGAGTTATGAGTTAAAACATATGTTTCATCCCCCCCTTCCAATATTCAAATCAAACTGCAGGTTATAGATCTAGATCTCCCCGTGATTCCCTCTATTTTTAGCAAAATATCACGTGGGATGCTACTGTTGCTAACGATGACATCTTGAAAGCATCCGCGTTTTTAAAACAAAATGTAGTTCCTAAGTTAGACACTGTATTTTTTTATGTTTTCTGTTTAATTGACATATAGTCAACAGGATTATTTTTAAATTATCATTTTTAATCACTTCTCTCATTTTCACCCCACTTCGTAAAACAATGGTTTTTATTTGTGATAGCCAGAAGTACTTGCGTAGGTATATTATTGTCAAAAGGCAATTCCGACTGGAGAACACCAATAAATAGTGGAGCCAGAATATTTACAATAGCGGCTACATATGTAATTTGTGTCAAGTGTCAGTAAGAAAAATAGAAATCAAAATGCCGGCAACTAAGATTAATCTTTCTCAAATGGTTGATCTAGCCGTAATAACGCCAAGAGTAGGTGCAGTAAATAGCAATGCATTACACACCTTGTTGCACGCCATGCTGAGACAGTTAAACATTGTAGATGTTCAAGCCGAAGCGAATTTCAATGATTACGATAGGGATGTCTTATCAGCTTTAAATGCTAGAGAATTATCAGTTTTAAGTGATATTGACAGTGGTGTGGGAGATGATGCAGAAGATGCTCTCGGTCTCGTCCTCGGCGAGAGGTCCTCTTTCATTCCTACGGCTACACCAAGTACTGGAAAGAGAACACCCCATCAATGGCATCATCAAGTTGATGCAGAAGATACTTTCCGTCTCAGGCTCAGCATTGACAGCAAGACGTCCTCTTGCATGCCTATACCAAGACTAAGAACTGGAAAGAGAACACTCCAGCATCATCAAGTTGCAAGCATACAAGACCCTGAAGAGGAACTAAACAACATTTCATCAGTTCCATCTAACAAGCATCTTTTCAAAAGGGCAACAACTCCAAACAAGGGAAAACCAATTGCAGAAATGTGGTTGAGCATGCTCCTGTTTCGAGTGCAAATCAATGAAAAGGGAATTGATAAGGTATGGTTAATTAATCCTTGATTCATTCTCACACATTTATAGATTGATTGTGTTGAGTCTTATTTGTTATAACTTGTGTAATTGAATGCATTGCAATTACTTTTCAATTTTCATGATTATATTACAATTACAATGTACATCAATTTTCAAATGTAAATGATTAAATTACAATTACTTTTGAAATGTAATCGATTACATGCCATGACAACCAATTCAAGTTTGCTAAATATGTTCTTTCTCTTTATGATCATGTTTCAATTTTTTTTTATTTGCATGCTTAAGTTGAATTGGTATACATTGTATATATGTACAATATTATAGTTGTAGCATTGATATCTATGTTTCCATATGTTTATTGAATAGTATAAGGATTCTTTTATTGGTTTAGAACAATTAATTATTAAGAGATGACATACTGCTAATTCTGACAAATGTTAAGTTTGACAGAAAAACTTATTGATGCTGTTTCACTTATTACAGACAGTCTTTTTTGTTGATTTTTACTTGCCCAGTATTTAATAAAAACAACTAAAAAAATTTAAGGTTGCCAGTGTGAGTTTTTATTGTTTTTGATATAGTTAAATATTATTTTTCTTATTTAATTATTTTGTTGTTTCAATGTTTTATTTAGTTTCATGTCATCTGCACCCATATCTGCCCTATATCTCCTCTTCTTCAATTAATGTATTTCATACTTGAACTTAGAATTCCAGTTCAGAATTTACAAGATACAAGACATTTTATTTTCCAATCATGGAGCCCAGTACTGAGCAGAATAATCATTTACAAATTAAAGAACATAAAATACACATATGATTTGTTATAATTAAATGTAATTTGAAAACATAATTAAGACAATACAGAAAAAAAATAAAAAAATAAATATAAAATAAAATAAAGTTTTGGAGACACAAGGTGACTCTGATGGTCAAGGGGGAGACAACCCATAAAAGCATAATATTCTAGTGTATTTATTATATTATTTTAAGTAATTCTCTGTTTTCTTTCTTTAAATAAATCAATTAATAGTCTAGATGTTAATAAAATAATTTCTTTATCTTCACATGATAGTAACCATATAAATTTATCTTCTGTTGATAAGTTTTCAAAGTTGGTATATATATATAACCTTTTTATAATATTAAAATATTTCGCTCTACAGTTATCTAATGGCGAGCAAATCATAAGGAAATGAAACTCATCTTCTATATTTAAATTACATGTATTACAAATTCTATCTTCAACCTTCAAATTTACATGTAGTGTTATTAATACAAAACAATTACATAATAAAACAGGAATTATATATCTACCTTTTAATTCATTCAGTCTTATATACATGTAGAAAACTTTATAACATATATTTGTACATATTATTATGACACCAATAATTACCAGTTCAACTTTTCACAGCTTTTCAATGTGTCCTGGATTTAATCTGTCATCTAAAGTAAAAAACAATCCCATTTTTTTTGTCAAATATATGTGCATAGAAGACTGATTTGACCTGAAATGACTTTTTTTATATATCAAAATGAAATAAATTTATGTGATAGGGGGATACATGTACCATAAATGAAATCTTAAAAGTTGTCTCATGATCAGACAATTTATAATTTTTAGAGATTGTTGTTTCAAAACATGTAAAACATGAAATGAAAAAGGTGGAATTGGAGTATAAAAAAATCCATGAACAGAGCTTTGGTTATTCACAGAAGGAATATGTCAAAAAAATTAAAATCGTTCAAGTCAAACAACGCGAAAGAATACAGGATGTAACTGAAACAACAAACAAACAGAGAACAGCCAAATATACCTTTGGATAAACTGTTTGATTTTTTTAAAACTTTAAATTCTGCCCCCACCCCCGAGGAGTGTACAATTTCCCCTTCCCTTTACACAGAAGATGTCAATCGTCTAAATGAGCATATAAATTATGTGATCACAAAAGATGAAATTTCAATGCCCTTAAGAAAAATTTAAAATAACAAAGCCGTCGACTGCAAATTTTTCCTAGAAACAATTAATACAAATGTCTAAGTTACTAGTAAAAAGAAAGGCATTTTATGTGTTTCTTTCATAGAAGACATATCTAAATATTGACATCTGACACTTATTTTATTCTGTATATATGTATTTGATAACTGATATCAATTGCTTCAATGTTGTGGAAGCAAATTTTCAGAATCTAGAAACTTTTTATTTTGCATGTATTTTTTACCAGTGTATGTCAATGATAGAGGATTTGACCAAAGAAATGCAAGCCCATAGAGATGAACACAAAGAGCAAATGGATCAGATCAAAGGAGTAAGTACAAATGTACCAACTGATAATAAGTTTGAGATATACCAACAAATATCTTATGGATAATGTTAAAGGTGTAAATGCTGGTTCCCAAATTATACTATTTCTTGTCATATTGTCTTTTGATATTGATAGGTTAACTTATATAATATCTATGCTTTTATTACTATCACTGGGTTGATACCTCTGCTGGTGGACTATTAGTCTCCGAGGATATCATCCACTGGCATGGTTTATTAGATATATTTTTTACTGAAATTTATAGTTCCTAGATAATATTATTATTAATAAAACTATGGTTCTCCTCCCTCAGGTATACATGTAGGTGAACTTATCCAATTTTGGCTATGCTGTGAAGGCCCTTTGGTTTTATTGCTCCCATAACTTTATATTATTTGGCTTACCAATCTTTCGATTTTGAGCGTACCTATTGAAGGTTATTCCAGAAACATGTCGTGCACACTTGACTAAATTTGATATTTACGTTTTTATTAATATGACTTTTATCTTGTGGAAACGTAAAACACTGGACCATTCATCGTCTGTTGTCGTTTTCATACAGATCATGTAGGCATCTAGGTACAACACATTTCAGTTTCATAATAAAATTATATAATAATGATAATCCCATCCCTGTTAAAAGAGAGTAAACTTTAGACAGACCATAAAAATTACAAAAATATTTCAAGATACAATCTAATCTTTCTTTCATATATTATTCCATGATATTTCTTTTTTATTTTCAGTTAAATATTGATGATGTAATTAAGAGAATAAATGCAATGGAAAAAAGCATGGTAAGATTCTGCTTTACTAGGCTTTAGTGTGTGTTCTTAGTCTTTGCCTTTATTTTTTTCTCCTGAAAGCCAAATTTAGAAGAACAAAATTATATTTATTCATACAAATTCTTTTATAATTTTCATTTGTCCGAATCCGGTTTTACTTGTTTCGGGCAAGTGGGTTAGCGTAAAGACTGCTTATATATATGTACGGTATATCTTTTTGTAGGAAAAAAGGCAAAATTACCAGGTGGGATTGGGGGTAATAAGAAAAACATACTTTGTACATACTAGCCAGTTGAAAGAATACATCGTTTAGATTCGTTTTAATTGTGATTAGTTAAAACTTGTAAAGCAGAATTTAAGTTCCAATTTCAAAGGTTCTAACATGATTTATTATCTGAAGAAATATTAATATCAATCTAAATGCTTGTAAAACACAATTGATCATATCTGGACAGAACTCTTATTTCAATGAGAAGTCTTATTTTGTGAGGTTGTCATTCCCTTTGAAATGCAAACATACATTTTGATTTGGTTGTTTTAGAATGAAATGAATGATAAAGTACAAACATTGCCATCTCCTTATGATTTTGCAAAATTTGTGACTGAGGCAGAATTAGAAGATGCTTTGCAAGATACCAGACAAGACTGGGAAAACCTACAACAACCAATGGAGAGAGTTGTGGTCGAAATGTCAAGTCAGACAGATCCAGTAGTAAGTCATATTTTATATTAGTAATTATCTACTTTCTTATCTGATTGCCATTATCTCTCTTAGAAAGTTAGAATCAGCATAATTTTTATTCAAATATCTGGAATATGAAATTAAATAAATGTTAAATGAGTTTTTGGTTATATATTAAGGTCAAATATTTATATGGTATTCTAACATGACGTCCTTCTTTCGCTTTGCAAACAAACGAGAATCAGATGGCAAAATCTCATTGGCACATGTGTGGTGCACATAATTAAGCCAGGTGATAAAATCACAAAATAAAATTATTTACACGATTGTTAAAGTTTTAAACATCTATATTCACTGAAAATAATCAACATATCCAAAATTAATAATATGTGACGTGCAATTAAAACATGCAAAACACAATATAATTTTACAGATGCTCCATCAATACGATTGACTTTCCTGTCTTAAAAGTGAATGTGACTGACTTTCCCATCGTAAAATTACATGTTGATGAGTTATCGTCTGCTCGAAATTACAGTCTACCAATCAAAGTATACTACCATATTTGTACTGTTAGACATATCAGAATCAAAATAATTCATGGAAGCCAGAATGTGTTTTGAATTTTAATATGGGTTGGCAGGATATTAGTAAATTTTATCTGCCAACCCATGTTAAAACTCATTCTGGCTTCCATGATTTATTTCTTAATTAAACAATAGCTATGTACTAAGGATTTTTATTCTGTCTTTTTTGTTAGGCTGACATGAGGAAGAAGTTGGATCAAGGTGCCTTAGATGGGTTGAGTAAGTAATGAAACCTTGTCAATCTCTTGTATATATATACAAAACTGGTTTTATCTAATATAACATTACAGTCAAAATACTGTCAAATCTCTTTAGGTTGAAGTCGAAGGGACCAATGATATTACCTTGATATAGCTGAGTATTTGAGTTCTGTAATAAATTATCTCCTGAAAGCTATTGTACTACGAATGAACTAAAGTTTTACTAAATGATAATAAGACTGAACCATATTTGTCTTCTAATTTTTATTTGATGTCATGGTGAAGTATCCTTAGCTTGACTATTGTTGAGGCCTAGAGGTAATTATCTTAGAAGTACCCAACAGCGTGTTTAGTAAATATTACATGTATTACCCCTCTTTGTATTACAGATGTATCATCAGAGATATTAGAACAACTTAGGGAGTTAAAAGAGCAAGTTGACACCCTAGCAGTTGTGAGGGAAAAGGTAAATTAAAAATTTCGTTTTAAAACTATTGAATAGTGTGAAATTATATATACTATATAGCAAATGCTGTACATTCTTAGCATAAACAAAAGCTTGGCAGATATATTATTTTACATTAGTTCAAAGAATTTATTGAAATAACATTTGTCCACTAGTATAGATTGCAATGTTTTGAATTTGCTTAATTAGAACTAACCTCTTATTTCAGGACAAACATATTGATAAGGAATAATTATGTACTAAATTGATCTGTAGATATATTATCTATATGACATTGTATTTCTCTCTTTCAAACCTTTTTTTTTCATGATAAGTGGACAGGTACCTGTACATGAATATCCATAATTTCTGTTTTGACTAAATGATATGTTGTGTTTATATTGTTGTTACAATAGCACTTATCTCGAGGAACACCTTTTATATTTTTGGAGTACAATGTTTTAGAATTATGGTGTTAGTTTGACAGGAATTGATTCAAATTTAAATTGTTAAATAGTAGTATATGAACTAATCCTCAGAAGGAGACATATTTAATTATGAGATAAGGAATCTTAGAAAGAATCTAAAGTTCAATTTATATGGGATTCTGGTTTATTCTGGGTTTGGTTTAGACAGGTTTCACTCCATTTAAATTAGTATTATTAACCATCATTTTATTCTAACTATTATTTCTATGCACTAACACTTCAACTTTGTATTAATCCTTTCTTTCTATCCAAACTAACTACCAGATCAGTGATCCAATACAAGATCTCCTACTACATGAGCATGAGATGCATACCTTAACCATAACCGAATTACAAATGAAATTTGCGATGTTGGAAGATGACCTCTACCAGATTCAGGATATGATTGAGCATGACAGTACAAGATGGGAAATCAAGCATGGTACTAAGTATGAAGAAGAAATGAGGAATGTATTGTTACAAAATGAACCTGATAAAACAAGGAATCTGGCTTATGTTGTTAATGATCAACAGCATGATATCAGAGAGGACATCATTACTATGGAAGAAGATCTAAAGATAAAAGCTATCCAATTTGTAGAAGTTCCATTTGTACAGGCTAAACCAGAACCTGTAGAAATTCCATCAGAACTGACTAAATCAGCAGGCTTTAAGGATACGGTTAGTATGGAAAGCTATAAAATGATATATTATATTTAAAATATGAATCTTGTAGGTTGCAGATTGGAATAAAAGGTACTAAATACTTTTAAAATTCCTCAAGACATTTTTGTTCTGAAATCATCAAGGGATAATGAAAATAACAACTATTTTACTATGTTATTTTACAAACAGGATTTGGAATTGGTGTTTTCCAAAAATCCACTAGTATTGAGGTTGTTTTCAGAAGTAAACTTTATTTTGGATTGCTCCGGCAACAGAGGTTCAAGAACAAATAACTTGAAGGTGGGCCTACATTGATGTCAAACATGTTATGCTATTTTGATTGAGTTCACAAATTTTTTTTTACCTGTACTTTCACCAGAATGTGTAACCTGATTTTTTTTTACTTTCTTAACATGCTTACATATCTAGATTAAGCTGCTTTATCATTCATTGATTTTGTTTATGTTTAATTAAGAATATAAAATACATGATATTGTTATTATAAAACTTTTATATGGTTGAAGAAATTGATGGAATTATTCACAAAGAGAACATTCGTCCCCAAACTTAAGTTGATGTCAAATTTTAAAATTTGTATAAATGTTGCCCATGGTATACAATCTTGGTACTTCAGGTTCATATACATTTAAGGAATGTTGTCCATTTTTAAGTAAAATGTTTCAGTTGCTGGACATTTGGTAAATTCTTTCATTTTGCATTAATTCCCAGAAATATTATTTGTCATGTAAAATTAAGCTTTTTTGCACTTTATTTTTTTATTTCAACCTGTTAGGTATTTGGTATGTTAAACATTTGTGTTAAAGTTTATTCCGTTTTTGTTATAGAACCTAGGTATAATTGTTGTGTAAAAAATGTTTTGTGTGTGTGTATGTTAAAAGTTTTTTTTCTCCTCATTTTACCTTAATTTGAGGTATTAAAAAAAAAACATGAATTTCTTCATCAGTAAAATAAACATGTTTAAATTTAAATAGAATATGATATAAACCAAAAAAGGGAAGTTTTCTCATAATTTTTTTGGTATCTTCAATAATAGATTTAGACATGACAGGTGGTTGTGAGTATATAAATAATTACAATAAAATTAAAGTTAACTTTTCTTATCAAGTTCTGTCTTTTTATCAAATCTCCTATTAAGATTTATGATTTAACAAGCTACAGATGATGCTGGCCCACATCATATTCGATATTTCTTTTTCTTAAAAAATTTAAATATGAATTTTTGAAAAATAAATATTTGCATACCTGTTCATTTTAATGTTGGATTTTTTAGGACCATGATGCCCTGTTAATATTACAGAATGCAAACAGTGAGGAATTTGAGGTTTGTATACTTTACCTAGCAATAAATAGAAAGTCAAAGCAAATGCCTCCTTTTAGCATATTTAGATTATTTTACCACCCTCGTTCCGCTGTACTCCATTCAATAAAGGACAAAATTTACCACACTCAAAGATACTCTTACACCTCTTGATAATAAATGCTCTATGGAAGATTTTTTAATCAATCTTTTATGTATTTTTTTTATTTTGTCGTTACAGTCACACCTGCTTTAGAGACCACCTCTATTAAGCAATAACTTGTATTATATGACCTTATTTTTATTCCCCTTCACAGTGCATTTTATATCAATTAAACCTGCATTAAGCAACCACCTGTTTTATGTGACCATGTTTCACTGTTTCCTTGGAAGGTCACATAAGACAGGTTTGACAGTACATAGTTTAATAATACAGTGCTCCCTCGTTAAACCGCCACCTTCTGTGCAGTCGGTAGTTTGGCGGTATAACGAGTTTGGCGATAAACTGAGGGACATTGAAAACCGGAAGTTATGTGATCATATGAAAAGATAAACTTTCAACTTGACTGACATGCATTTTGCACTTGTACAAATACATAAGTATAAATAATACATGTTTAATAAATAAATAAATTAAAATAATTATATTCACATCGGAAATGTCCTGTACAGTTTGCAGATCTTTGTCAATGTTGACAAATTCTTGAACCGTCATTTGTAGCTCGGGACATCAAGGTCATTATAAACATGTGACAGCAACAGTTCATCTTCATTTGTGGGGTTACTGGAAAATCCTATTTAATTGTCAAATTATCGGCAATTTGTTGTTATGTTAATTTTGGATTTTCCTTAGCATAACTTATAATTGCACGTCTTTGTTTGTCGTCCTAATTAATTACGCTTTCTCTTCAAGCACGACAAATTTTACTCAGGATTAAAAGTACAAATATAATCGCTAGAAAAGTAAATACAGGTAATTATTCTAATCAAAACAACTGATCACCTGTTCCGACCCTCAACTATGAGATCAATGACCGTGTCTGATGACCAGTTTTGACATTCCATAATTACCGATCAATACACAGCTGTCAAAAGGTAGTTGTGGACGGTACTAACGGGTGAATTTAAATTGGTTTTACGACTTTTGTGTCTGAAAACCTGTAGCAGATGGCGGTAGCTGAGTTTGGCAGTATAGCAGGGTATTTTAAATGGGGGAAATCGGGACAGACGAGAATTTTGGCGATAAGCAAGGTTGGCGATAAAATGGGGGCAATAGACTGAGGGAGCACTGTATAGTTTTTGTAAATATATTAATATTATTTTACAGAAACTGTTTGCCTACTCTGATGAACTACAAGTGAATAAGGCCGTTGGAACTGAAGTGGGCATAGCTACCTACTGTGATGAACTACAAGTGAATAATGCTGATAGAACTGAAGTGGCCATATCTACCTACTGTGATGAACTACAAGTGAATAATGCCATTAGAACTGAAGTGGCCGTAGCTACCTACTCCGATGAACTACAAGTGAATAATGCCTTTAGAACTGAAGTGGGCGTAGCTACCTACTGTGATGAGCTACAAGTAAATAATGCTGATAGAACTGAAGTGACCATAGCTACCTACTCTGATGAACTACAAGTGAATAAGGCTGATATAACTGAAGTGGCCATAGCTACCTACTGTGAGGAACTACAAGTGAATAAGGCTGATAGAACTGAAGTGGCCATAGCTACCTACTGTGATGAACTACAAGTAAATAATGCTGATAGAACTGAAGTTGACGTAGCTACCTACTGTGAGGAACTACAAGTGAATAAGGCTGATAGAACTGAAGTGGATGTAGTAAGTTTATATTGTTGACACTGCACTATTTTTTGTTAATGGTTGCCTGATTATGATGAGCTTATGAAATAAATATTCCCAGATCCTGGTCCAACTTGTTCAAGCAGCATAATAGAAAACATTTATGGTCTAGCTTAAGCAACTTAACATTACCTTAAGTTTACCAAGTTCTGTTAGTGTCACCATTTCTTGTAGAAAATATTTTCATTAGTTAAATTTTTTGATTATTTTGTTTTTTTATATGTTTGTCACTAACTTATATATATATTAGGTGAAAGACAAATATAAGTTATGGTTAATTTCACATATGACTAAAGTACACAAAAATAAAACCAATGGAAGTGTTGTTATTTTATTTTTTTTTTAATCTCATTACACAATAATATATGTTAACATGAATGACGTTGTTCAATTACACATTATTTTTGTCTATGTTTAGAAAGCTGATAAGAGAACTTTGGAGAACCATTCCTTGTTTGATACCAAAACCAATGATATTAACAAGATGATCAAGAAAATCTTAAATAATTTGGCAGTAAAAGTAAGTTTTTACAACAGTAGATATTTTAACATGCATTGTAAAATTACTTCAGCAAAAGATAAACTGGCAGGAAATTATAGTTACTACAACAATAGATAAACATTAGCTAAAATTGCAGGAAATGTAAGTTACTACAAAGTTATACTAGAGATGTGTTACCCTTTCAAAAAAATAATAATAGGGAAATGACTACTTAAAAAACAGTGTCAAACTACGAAAAGTTTGATAAGGAAGTTAGAATCCGTTAATCAAAGAAGTGCATATGAATATAGAATATTTCTAAAACACGAAAGATTGGCAAGATATGAAAGTGTCCAGGGGATGTTCTGATATTTCCTGACTCTCCAGCAATGATTTGAATTAATATATTAACTCAGTATATTATGGATTTGTCTATGATGGATGTTGGACTAATGTGTGATGCCAAATTACAGATTAGTCGAAATCGTCCAATATAGTTATTTAAAATGTCAGAGATGCCATTATTTCACAAATCATTCCTATTTTTCAGAATGAAGCTTGGAATCGGCAATGTAAGGTATTTAGTGATGACATTGACCGAAAATTAAATCATTTCGAATTGAAATCTCTAAAGGAGTGGTTGCTGAGAAGACTCGAGGCACTCAATGATCAGTTAAATGAACAGAATCAAGCTCCTGTGAGAAGACTCGAGGCACTCAATGATAAGTTACCCACAGGGTAAGTACCTGTATATAATAGTTTGATTTGTCATATCTTGTGGTAGGTTAAAAGTGCTCTATGATGGACCAGTTGATATTTAACTTACAGTGTAGATTGTCATCATGTGGCTCGTCAGATAACATGTGATAGGCTTAATGAGTCATCTGATAGTTTTGGCAAGTTGATGTTGAACGTACAGCATCAGTGTGTACACTGTAGTTTGGTTTATGATGTTTAATGCCACTTTTAACAATATATCGTGGTGGTTGCACTGTAGTTACTAATGCTAGGCTACAATACATATATTGAACTCAAATGTTCAAAGTTAACTTGTATGAAGAAAATTGATAAGATACTAATAGCTACAGTGTATGTGTTTTGCTGCTTGATTCATGACAAACATGTCTTAGCATTTTTCCATATTTATTTTACACTATAATACTTATTATGTCTCCCCTTCGAATGAAGGGAGACATATTGTTTTAGTCTGATTTTTTCTTCTGCTTCCACTTCTTCTCATACTTCTGTTTCTTCTCAGCGAAGTTTGTCCGAACCATAACTTTTTTGTCTTTCCAAATAGATCAATTATATTTGGTATGTGAGTGCATACCATAAGGCAGTGTGTTGCATACCGTAATGACCTTCGTGGGACCTTGACCTTTGACGTCAAGGTCAAATAATTGTTTTTATACGCCCGTCTGTAAGACGGGACGTATTATGGTATACCAATGTCCATCTGTCTGTCCGTTCGTTTCACATGTCACGCTCTAACTTAAGAACCCCTTTGCCAATTCACTTCAAATTTCACAGAGTTATTGGAATTGATGGTCTTACTTTATGGTGTAATTTCGAATTTTCATTCCAGAGTTATGGGACTTTATTAATCAAATTGTAGGCGATTTTTCGTATGTCGCACTGTAAATTGAGAACCCCTTGGCCAATTCACTTCAAACTTCGCACAGTTATTGGAATTGATAGTCTTACGGTCTGTATACTTTTTGGTGAAATTTCCATTTTTCATTCCAGAGTTATTGGACTTTATTCATCAAATTGTAGGCGATTTTTCGTATGTCGTGCTGTAAATTGAGAACCCCTTGGCCAATTCACTTCAAATTTCGTACTGTTATTGGAATTGATAGTCTTTACTGATTTCTCAAAAAATGTGTTGTATGTATAAATGTTCCAATTCATGTTTATGGTGCAGCTGTTGGTGAAATTTAGATTTTTCATTCAAGAGTTATGGGAAAGAAAGTCTTTACAAATATTGTATGAATGTTGATGACGGGCGTATCATGCGCTCTTGGCGCAGCTGTTTATTTGAATAGTATTTTCTTGTCCGGGCCATAACATTTTTGTCTTTCGAGATAGGTCAATGATATTTGGTATGTGGGTGCATGACCATAAGGCGGTGTGTCGCGTACCGTAATGACCTTCGTGGGACCTTGACCTTTGACTCATAATGTGTAACTTATTGTTGTACAAATGGACGCATTAAGGGGAGACATAATTTTTAGGTATCTAAAACAGTTCTTCCTAGTTTTACACTATAATGCTTATTTTATTTGTACCAGCTATTAATTGCTTGATTAATATTTTTGCATTTCTTGTTGTGTTTCTCCTTTAGCGGAATGTATGCTGATACCTGGGTCTCATTTTTCTTCTAAGCTAGCATATGAAGTAAGCCCTGTTACTATTCGAACAGCTTGAGTTTAACCGGTTGAAAAACTTAACTTATTTTATAAAGTCATAAATAATGAAGACCCGGAATATTTATCAGAGTTGATACCTCACGCATTTGCCGAATCCAATAACTATAATCTACATAATCGTCACAATATAAGTCAACCAGCAAACAGACTATCATCATACCAAAACTCATTGTTTCCATCGACTATAAAGACATGGAATACCCTTGCTTTAAATGTCGGGAAGTTCCTACCTTTTTCACGTTAAAAAAAGCCTCCAATTTCAATATTTTAGAAATAAGAAAATACCATGTTGCATTTCGTCAGGTGACAGATAGTTGAATGTTTTACAAAGTAGGTTGAGAAATAGATGCAGTGCATTAAATAGTCATCTATATCATGCTAATTTGATTCCGAATGCATTATGTTCATGTGGAAAATCGGATGAAACTGTAAGACATTTTTTATTACATTGTAAAAATTATATTGTACAAAGAAATATTTTTCTTATAGGAGTTCGAGAAATTAACAATGATTTACCAATAGATGAGGTTATTTTATTATTTGGCTATGAAATTCTCAATGATGACACAGGTCGTTTCACTATAAAGTGACTACTGTATGAAAAGGTGTTCTGATGTTTATATTGTTTACCTTTCACAACTGACCTCGAAGGATTATTTATATTCTTTTTATTTTATTTTTCTTTCTTTTTGCTTACAACAGTATGCGACAATGGATAACTCATCTTTAATACTATATTATAATACACAAAGTGAACTGAAAGTACTTACATTTGGCGAAATAATTTATTATTAATCCAATAACTACCAACACATTCTACTGTCTATGTCCTGGGTTTTTATACATGGATCTGTTACCTTTAATGATATTCCATTGTCACATTCTGCTTTATTGCTACATTTATTGTCTCATGTCTTCATGTTAAATGTTAGTAAATTTATGTAATAATAATGCATATCATATTGTATATTGTATGAATATTGTATCAATACTAAGTTGAAAAACTTGTGTCTGGTCCTTTTGTCATTTAGACAGTAAGAAGAGTTTGAAGATACCAAAGGGGCAATCAGAATCCATATATCGAAGAACAGACAACACAATGGCCAAAAGAAAAAGTACAAAAGGACAAACAACGATCTACAAAACAAAAATATGTTTAAATAATTTTTCTTCTGTTCTTATTCTTTACTTTTCTTTTTTTTCCAGTGATACTAGTACATTTTCCAGTAGCAGTGAAAGTAACAGTTTGTTTGATACAGAAACCAATGATAGCAAGATGATCAGGGAAATCTTAATCATAATAGCAGTAAATGTAAGGTTTTACAACAGTAGATATTTTAATATGCATTGTAAAAATTACTTCAACATAAGATAAACTGGCAGGAGATAATAGTTACTACAAAATTATACTCTGTGTAACCCTATCAAATGGTTTTTTTTAAATATTGTGAAATGACTACTTAAAGAACAGTCATGTCAGTGTCAAACTACGAATAGTTTGATATGGTAATCAGAATCTGTTAATCAAAGAAGTGCATATGAAAATAGAAAACACCAGAGATTGGCAAGATATGAAAGTGTCCAGAAGATGTTTTGATATTTCCCAGCAATGATTTGAATTTAAATATTAACTCAGTATATTACAGATTTGTTTTTTTTATAGATTTGAGAGATGTTCTTATGTCGGTTTAATGTGTGATGCCAAATTACGGATTAGTCGAAATCCTCCAATATAGTTATTTAAAATGTCAGAGATGCCATTATTTCACAAATCATTCCTATTTTTCAGGAAGAAGCTTGGAATCAGCAATGTAAGGTATTTAGTGATGACATTGAAGGAAAATTAGATGATTTGGAATTTAAACCTGTGAAGGATTGGTTGCTGAGAAGACTCAAGAAACTCAATGATAGGTTAAAGAAACAGAATCAAGGTCATGTGAGAAAACTCAGGACACTCAATGATATGTTACCCACAGGGTAAGTATATAATAGTTTGATTTGTCATATCTTGTGTTAGGTTAAAAGAGCTCTATGATAGACCAGTTGATATTGAACCTACAGCATCAATTGTTATCATGTGACTTATCAGATAGCTTATGATAGCTTAGAGAGTACTATGAGTTTTGCAACTTGATGATATTTTTATGTAGTTTTGATTAAAGCCTACACTGTGATATATTTATAGTTAAATTTGTTTTGGAAATTGTTTTAAAAAAAACCTCTGAAATTAAATTAGAAATACAAAATCAATTTGCATAATTTAACATGGAGACAAAAAATGTGAAAATCGTTCTCAGAAAGCATTGAATTCATTAAATCATAAGTATGCTTGTATGATCTACGAGGAAAATATTTAAATAGCAGAACTAATTTTGTCTTAATTTTCAATTAATATATACCTGGTTTATGTGAGTTCTACAAGCTGTTGTGAACCAAATTTGTTTTTTTTAATTCACAACACAATATTGATACATACAAGCTAATTATAGATTTCATCTGTTTATTTTTAGACCGGTACCATCATCTATGACATCTGTGTCAAGTCATCAAGCATTACATCCAACCATATCACCAAGGCCAGACTTAAATTTCGAGATGGACCAAATACTACAACATTCAAAGAGGTATGAAGATGTCACACAAATATTTATTTTTAGTGTGTACACTATAGTGGCTAATGCTAGGCTATAGTACATATATTGTACTCAAAGGTAAAACGTTAACTAACAGAAAATTTTATAAGATACTAATAATTATGTGTTTTGCTGCTTCGTTCATAGCAAACATTTCTTAGCATTTTTTCCTTCTTTATTTTATGCTATAATACTTATTTTATTTGCACAAGCTATTAATTGCTTGATTATTATAATTACATTTCTTGTTGTTTTTCTCCTTTAACAGAATGTATGCTGGTACCTAGATCTCGGGTATTTATTGCATGTATTCACTTCTACTAATACTCTGCTACTTGTAGCGCATGCCTGTAACAATCCAGAATAGCGTCACGTTTTTCCATAGCACGTTCCTCCTCAATTTGTGTTTCTTTCAGATTGTTTTGGCAAATGAATACACTGCATGATATCACTGTGCACTTTTCAGATCACTGTTTGGAAGTCTCATTTATCATCTTATTTGTTTATTTCATTCATTTCATAACATATATTGCATGTACAGTATGACACCACTTTTGTTAGCATCTTGGGTAAAAACCTTCCATCTTAATTGTATGATTTTAACTGACTGATTAAAAAATCAAAAATCCTAGTTAGATATTATCTCCAGACAGATATATTTTTATCTTTTTGTGATCTTTTTGTTAAATAATTTTATGTAAGAAAATGGACCTATGGGTTATTATTTTTTTTTTATCTGTATCTCTTTATTTAATAAGGATTTTGTAAGGTAAGACTTTCTAATGATTTTTGAAATGTAAAAATAGTGGGATATTAACTTGATTGAATTTTTTTTAAAACAACTTAATCAATTACATATGTTTTAATTACTATCAACAGATGATTTACAGATATGTCATGGTCATTGTTTTCCCTCCGTACCAGTTGAAATTAGTTAGAATGTTAAATTAATTTGAATGTATTGGAAAAAAAGTGTACTCCTCAAGTTCGTTCATATTGACATATTTGTAAATTCGATTTTGAATAAAGGATATTAAATTATAAATTATTGACTATGTAAAAATTGAAGAGTTGAAGTGAAACACCTTTTAAATAGATAGATATTGCTCACATGACATCAACTTAAATATTAAATTTTCTCATTGAAAAAATTAGAGTACAGTCCCTTTAGAATCATTTTAGTTAAACCGCTTTTCCATAAAATTTTAACATACCAATATTGAACATTTTAGCTTATACTCTTGATCTCTTGGTGGTATTAATTTCACACCCAACATTTTGTGTTGATTTTAAATTGTGACTGCCTTTTATGTTATTTGAAAAATGTTTCAATGGAAGGCCTTATTTTTAGCCACTTATAACATGTATTTGTAAGTAAATGATGGATTTGGTATTTTGGATAAAATTTTAGGATCAAGATAGGTTGACCTTCGACAGCTGAATTATTACACATTCATTCTCTCAATACAGAGTGGTTTACTATACGTTCTTGGCCTTACCGATTAATAATGTTTTCTTGTATAATTTATCCCCTGACATCAAAATTCTGAATGTTTTTAAATGTTTCAATACCATTTGATCTATTATATTATTTTCAATATATTTTGAATAGAAATTTAGTAGTGTATACAAGTTATCAAAACAAGGTAATTCTATTTAATTTAAAGTTGATATATGCATTTGTCAAAGACTGATAGTTTCCATCATTCATTCATTAGATAATTAAAACTGATTTTTCATTAAAATTATTTGGATACAATTTTGCTGGAAGGTAGCATTTATTATTGCATGCTTTTTCTACTAACATAGTACTTGATTTTCAGTGGCGTTATGGTCTGATATCACCGTTTCATAGAATTTCTTGTCTTTCATATTTCTTCTGTTCTTATTCTTTACTTTTCTTTCTTTCTTTCCCAGTGATACAGTAAAACAGGAGGCCAAAAAGCGTAAATATGGCCAGAAAGTTGTCAAGTTCATTTCAAAAATGATGAAGCCTTGCAGAAAAGCAAAATCCCAGTAATGAGACAGTTTTGAAATATGACTTGAGGGAAAAAGTTATAGAAGATGAAAAAACTTTCTGTTATTTTTGTTATTTATATGTTACTGTATTGGTATAAGGAGTCTTATACAAATATTATTTTCTTATTGTTTTTTGTTAATTTATTCTGTATTTAAATTAGTGCAGTCTACTAAAACACAGTATTTGTCTCACCAGGGTGAAAAAATGTACTTTCAGGCATGCCCTTGAAATTCTAAATATCTAAAGTTCAATACTTCGGTCAATCAAATTTATACTTTTTTCGCTTTAGCATCTTTTACAAATACATTTTCATGGAACCTTTTAAGTACAGGTCACCTTATGGTTATGGACTGTTTTATCCGACACTACAACAGACATATAATCAACTAATATTTTATTGGAAACAAGACTCTTTTATTCATGTTTACACAGAAATGTCAAAAATGGAATGTACACAAAATAATGAAAATGCACTCTACTTGATGTAAGATTCCAAACAAAAAAAATGTTGCCTTTTCTTAACAGACGTAAAACTGCATACAAAAATGAAAACACAACTTTTAGGATAACATTTTTCATCCACATAATTCAATGTTCAAAGCACATTTATTGTCTAGCATAAAGACTATTCCTAAAAGTACAGTCAGTTTTAACTGTTAAAAGGTAACATGATAAGCTTTTTGTACCTAAAAGAAATATATGTCACTGTGGTTACGGACACTACACCTTTATACTCTCAATACAGGTTCCACTTATTTGCTACTTAAAACATGCATGTTTGTATATCTTCATAAGATCAACCTTTATGTTATTTAATTCATCTGTTTTGAATTTAAAATTGCCCCTTTCATTAACAAGTTGAAGGTTTTCTAGTTTGAAATAATATTTTCTGTAAGCTTCTGTGACATAAAGTAGGCATTTTAAGATTTCTTCATATATTTGATCCTGCACTCTGCTTCATAAACATGTATAGCTTCTGCTATATAAACATTGATTGTTCCCTTTCTTGGTTTCAATCCCACCGCCACAAAATCCCCAGGTGTGTAATCAGCACGGACTGACTGTTGAGATGTTGTCGCTGTTGTTTCTTCTACTTTCCTTCTCTTAGCTCTCAGTGGTTTCTTTGGGTCTGATTTCCTTTTTGAATGAATTCTTTTCTGGTTCTGAGGTTGCTTTTTACAGGTGAGCTGATTTCTCTTTGTATTTTGACGGTCCTTGTAGTAACCCATGCTGTCAATGTTTCTTGCTCCCAGTTGATAGCGATATCAACATTCTCACATTCTGAATTTTGTTCATTTACACATGCATCACAGTAGCAGCTAAGATTTCGTGTGTACAGCTCATAACCTTTGCCTAAAGACTTAACGGAGTGCAGTTTTCATGTTCTTGATAATGTCTGATCATTAGTTTCTGTCTATACACATTTTCAAAGAATACAAATTCTCTTCTGGACACTGTGTTTCGTTCATTATCAGCTGCTTTATTTTAAAGATTGTACTAGCAAAATGTGTGCACATCGTCAGCATTGCCAATAACTTTTCTGTTGCTTATAACAGGGCGACAACAAGTATTCTTTACTGTGGCACCCAAGCCGCCGCATACATTATTGCCATGAGATGTTTCGAAGTAATTTCATACCACTGTTGCCTGCTTTCTAAGACTGATATCTGCCCTTTTCATTTTTTACTGACTCTAAGGACCGATTTTCAAAGACAATAGCTAATTCAGCATCTTGTTTAATTTCTTCCCTTATGCCAATTATGGCATGATTCACTTTGTCACTAAAGATTTTCTTTGTAGGAACACATCATTGGATGTACAGTAGCCTGGTTCCTGTCAAAGAACACAACCATACTTTTCACTGAATTTCATCACCACATACCTCCATCTGTTTTTGATTTAAGATACCTCATTAGCTACAAGAGATTTAAAATACCTCATTAGCTACCTTAGATTTAGGATACATCTTTATCTACCTTAGATTTAAGATACCTCATTAGCTACCTGAGATTTAAGATACCTCATGGTTTACCTTAGATTTAAGATACTTCATTAGCTACCTTAGATGATACCTCATTAGCTACCTTAGATGATACCATAGATTTAAGATACCTCATTGTCTACCTTAGATTTAAGAAACCTCATTTGCTACCTATATTTGAGATACCTCATTAACTACCTTATATTTAAGATACCTCATTATCTGCCTGTGATTTAAGATATCTCATTAGCTACCTCAGATTTAACATACCTCATTAGCAACCTTAGATTTAAGATACCTCATTAGCTACCTTAGATGATACCTCATTAGCTACCTTAGATTTAAGACACCTCATTAGCTACCTTAGATTTAAGACACCTCATTAGCTACCTTAGATTTAAGATACCTCATTATCTACCTTAGATTTAAGATACCTCATTAGCTACCTTAGATTTAAGATACCTCATTAACTATCTTAGCTTTAAGATAATCATTAGCTACCTTAGATTTAAGATACCTCATTATCTACCTTAGATTTAAGATACCCCATTAACTACCTTAGATTTAAGATACCTCATGGTCTACCTTAGATTTAAGATACCTCATTAGCTACCTTAGATTTAAGACACCTCATTAGCTACCTTAGATTTAAGATACCTCATTATCTACCTTAGATTTAAGATACCCCATTAACTACCTTAGATTTAAGATACCTCATGGTCTACCTTAGATTTAAGATACCTCATGGTCTACCTTAGATTTAAGATACCTCATTAGCTACCTTAGATTTAAGACACCTCATTATCTACCTTAGATTTAAGATACACCATTAACTACCTTAGATTTAAGATACCTCATTAGCTACCTTAGATTTAAGGTACCTCATTAGCTACCTTAGATTTAAGATACCTCATTAACTACCTTAGATTTAAGATACCTCATTATCTGCCTGTGATTTAAGATACCTCATTAGCTACCTCAGATTTAACATACCTCATTAGCAACCTTAGATTTAAGATACCTCATTAGCTACCTTAGATGATACCTCATTAGCAACCTTAGATTTAAGACACCTCATTAGCTACCTTAGATTTAAGACACCTCATTAGCTACCTTAGATTTAAGATACCTCATTATCTACCTTAGATTTAAGATACCTCATTAGCTACCTTAGATTTAAGATAATCATTAGCTACCTTAGATTTAAGATACCTCATTAACTATCTTAGCTTTAAGATAATCATTAGCTACCTTAGATTTAAGATACCTCATTATCTACCTTAGATTTAAGATACCCCATTAACTACCTTAGATTTAAGATACCTCATGGTCTACCTTAGATTTAAGATACCTCATTATCTACCTTAGATTTAAGATACCCCATTAACTACCTTAGATTTAAGATACCTCATGGTCTACCTTAGATTTAAGATACCTCATGGTCTACCTTAGATTTAAGATACCTCATTAGCTACCTTAGATTTAAGACACCTCATTATCTACCTTAGATTTAAGATACACCATTAACTACCTTAGATTTAAGATACCTCATTAGCTACCTTAGATTTAAGGTACCTCATTAGCTACCTTAGATTTAAGATACCTCATTAACTACCTTAGATTTAAGATACATCATTAGCTACCTGATATTTAAAATACCTCATTATCTACCTTAGTGTTAATATACCTCATTAGCTACCTTAGATTTAAGATACCTCATTAACTATCTTAGCTTTAAGATAATCATTAGCTACCTTAGATTTTAGATACCTCATCTACCTTAGATTTAAGATACCCCATTAACTACCTTAGATTTAAGATACCTCATGGTCTACCTTAGATTTAAGATACCTCATTAGCTACCTTAGATTTAAGACACCTCATTAGCTACCTTAGATTTAAGATACCTCATTAGCCACCTTAGATTTAAGGTACCTCATTAGCTACCTTAGATTTAAGATACCCCATTAACTACCTTAGATTTAAGATACCTTATGGTCTACCTTAGATTTAAGATACCTCATTAACTACCTTAGATTTAAGATACCTCATTAGCTACCTTAGATTTAAGATACATCATTATGTACCTTAGATTTAAGATATCTCATTATCTACCTTAGATTTAAGATACATCATTAGGTACCTTAGATTTAAGATACATCATTAGGTACCTTAGATTTAAGATACATCATTAGGTACCTTAGATTTAAGATACCTCATTAGCTACCTTAGATTTAAGATACCTCATTAACTACCTCAGATTTAAGATAAATCATTAGGTACCTTAGATTTAAGATACCCCATTATCTACCTGAGATTTAAGATACCTCATTAACTACCTTAGATTTAAGATACATCATTAGGTACCTTAGATTTAAGATACCTCATTAGCTACCTTAGATTTAAGATACCTCATTAGCTACCTCAGATTTAAGATACATCATTAGGTACCTTAGATTTAAGATACCCCATTATCTACCTGAGATTTAAGATACCTAATGGTCTTACCTTAGATTTAAGATACCTCATTAACTACCTTAGATTTAAGATACCTCATGGTCTACCTTAGATTTAAGATACCTCATTAGCTACCTTAGATTAAAGATAATCATTAGCTACCTTAGATTTAAGATACCTCATTTACTACCTTAGATTTAAAATTTCTCATTAACTACCTTAGGTTTAAGATACCTCATTAGCAACCTTAGACTTAAGATACCTCATTAGCCACCTTAGATTTAAGATACCCCATTAGCTACCTTAGATTTAAGATACCTCATTAGCTACCTTAGATTTAAGATACATCATTATGTACCTTAGATTTAAGATATCTCATTATCTACCTTAGATTTAAGATACCTCATTAGCTACCTTAGATTTAAGATACATCATTATGTAACTTAGATTTAAGATACCTCATTAACTACCTTAGATTTAAGATACCTCATTATCTGCCTGTGATTTAAGATACCTCATTAGCTACCTCAGATTTAACATACCTCATTAGCAACCTTAGATTTAAGATACCTCATTAGCTACCTTAGATGATACCTCATTAGCTACCTTAGATTTAAGACACCTCATTAGCTACCTTAGATTTAAGACACCTCATTAGCTACCTTAGATTTAAGATACCTCATTATCTACCTTAGATTTAAGATACCTCATTAGCTACCTTAGATTTAAGATAATCATTAGCTACCTTAGATTTAAGATACCTCATTAACTACCTTAGATTTAAGATACCTCATGGTCTACCTTAGATTTAAGATACCTCATTAGCTACCTTAGATTAAAGATAATCATTAGCTACCTTAGATTTAAGATACCTCATTTACTACCTTAGATTTAAAATTTCTCATTAACTACCTTAGGTTTAAGATACCTCATTAGCAACCTTAGACTTAAGATACCTCATTAGCCACCTTAGATTTAAGATACCCCATTAACTACCTTAGATTTAAGATACCTCATGGTCTACCTTAGATTTAAGATACCTCATTATCTACCTTAGATTTAAGATACCCCATTAACTACCTTAGATTTAAGATACCTCATGGTCTACCTTAGATTTAAGATACCTCATGGTCTACCTTAGATTTAAGATACCTCATTAGCTACCTTAGATTTAAGACACCTCATTATCTACCTTAGATTTAAGATACACCATTAACTACCTTAGATTTAAGATACCTCATTAGCTACCTTAGATTTAAGGTACCTCATTAGCTACCTTAGATTTAAGATACCTCATTAACTACCTTAGATTTAAGATACATCATTAGCTACCTGATATTTAAAATACCTCATTATCTACCTTAGTGTTAATATACCTCATTAGCTACCTTAGATTTAAGATACCTCATTAACTATCTTAGCTTTAAGATAATCATTAGCTACCTTAGATTTTAGATACCTCATCTACCTTAGATTTAAGATACCCCATTAACTACCTTAGATTTAAGATACCTCATGGTCTACCTTAGATTTAAGATACCTCATTAGCTACCTTAGATTTAAGACACCTCATTAGCTACCTTAGATTTAAGATACCTCATTAGCCACCTTAGATTTAAGGTACCTCATTAGCTACCTTAGATTTAAGATACCCCATTAACTACCTTAGATTTAAGATACCTTATGGTCTACCTTAGATTTAAGATACCTCATTAACTACCTTAGATTTAAGATACCTCATTAGCTACCTTAGATTTAAGATACATCATTATGTACCTTAGATTTAAGATATCTCATTATCTACCTTAGATTTAAGATACATCATTAGGTACCTTAGATTTAAGATACATCATTAGGTACCTTAGATTTAAGATACATCATTAGGTACCTTAGATTTAAGATACCTCATTAGCTACCTTAGATTTAAGATACCTCATTAACTACCTCAGATTTAAGATAAATCATTAGGTACCTTAGATTTAAGATACCCCATTATCTACCTGAGATTTAAGATACCTCATTAACTACCTTAGATTTAAGATACATCATTAGGTACCTTAGATTTAAGATACCTCATTAGCTACCTTAGATTTAAGATACCTCATTAGCTACCTCAGATTTAAGATACATCATTAGGTACCTTAGATTTAAGATACCCCATTATCTACCTGAGATTTAAGATACCTAATGGTCTTACCTTAGATTTAAGATACCTCATTAACTACCTTAGATTTAAGATACCTCATGGTCTACCTTAGATTTAAGATACCTCATTAGCTACCTTAGATTAAAGATAATCATTAGCTACCTTAGATTTAAGATACCTCATTTACTACCTTAGATTTAAAATTTCTCATTAACTACCTTAGGTTTAAGATACCTCATTAGCAACCTTAGACTTAAGATACCTCATTAGCCACCTTAGATTTAAGATACCCCATTAGCTACCTTAGATTTAAGATACCTCATTAGCTACCTTAGATTTAAGATACATCATTATGTACCTTAGATTTAAGATATCTCATTATCTACCTTAGATTTAAGATACCTCATTAGCTACCTTAGATTTAAGATACATCATTATGTAACTTAGATTTAAGATACCTCATTAACTACCTTAGATTTAAGATACCTCATTATCTGCCTGTGATTTAAGATACCTCATTAGCTACCTCAGATTTAACATACCTCATTAGCAACCTTAGATTTAAGATACCTCATTAGCTACCTTAGATGATACCTCATTAGCTACCTTAGATTTAAGACACCTCATTAGCTACCTTAGATTTAAGACACCTCATTAGCTACCTTAGATTTAAGATACCTCATTATCTACCTTAGATTTAAGATACCTCATTAGCTACCTTAGATTTAAGATAATCATTAGCTACCTTAGATTTAAGATACCTCATTAACTACCTTAGATTTAAGATACCTCATGGTCTACCTTAGATTTAAGATACCTCATTAGCTACCTTAGATTAAAGATAATCATTAGCTACCTTAGATTTAAGATACCTCATTTACTACCTTAGATTTAAAATTTCTCATTAACTACCTTAGGTTTAAGATACCTCATTAGCAACCTTAGACTTAAGATACCTCATTAGCCACCTTAGATTTAAGATACCCCATTAGCTACCTTAGATTTAAGATACCTCATTAGCTACCTTAGATTTAAGATACATCATTATGTACCTTAGATTTAAGATATCTCATTATCTACCTTAGATTTAAGATACCTCATTAGCTACCTTAGATTTAAGATACATCATTATGTAACTTAGATTTAAGATACCTCATTAACTACCTTAGATTTAAGATACCTCATTATCTGCCTGTGATTTAAGATACCTCATTAGCTACCTCAGATTTAACATACCTCATTAGCAACCTTAGATTTAAGATACCTCATTAGCTACCTTAGATGATACCTCATTAGCTACCTTAGATTTAAGACACCTCATTAGCTACCTTAGATTTAAGACACCTCATTAGCTACCTTAGATTTAAGATACCTCATTATCTACCTTAGATTTAAGATACCTCATTAGCTACCTTAGATTTAAGATAATCATTAGCTACCTTAGATTTAAGATACCTCATTAACTATCTTAGCTTTAAGATAATCATTAGCTACCTTAGATTTAAGATACCTCATTATCTACCTTAGATTTAAGATACCCCATTAACTACCTTAGATTTAAGATACCTCATGGTCTACCTTAGATTTAAGATACCTCATTATCTACCTTAGATTTAAGATACCCCATTAACTACCTTAGATTTAAGATACCTCATGGTCTACCTTAGATTTAAGATACCTCATGGTCTACCTTAGATTTAAGATACCTCATTAGCTACCTTAGATTTAAGACACCTCATTATCTACCTTAGATTTAAGATACACCATTAACTACCTTAGATTTAAGATACCTCATTAGCTACCTTAGATTTAAGGTACCTCATTAGCTACCTTAGATTTAAGATACCTCATTAACTACCTTAGATTTAAGATACATCATTAGCTACCTGATATTTAAAATACCTCATTATCTACCTTAGTGTTAATATACCTCATTAGCTACCTTAGATTTAAGATACCTCATTAACTATCTTAGCTTTAAGATAATCATTAGCTACCTTAGATTTTAGATACCTCATCTACCTTAGATTTAAGATACCCCATTAACTACCTTAGATTTAAGATACCTCATGGTCTACCTTAGATTTAAGATACCTCATTAGCTACCTTAGATTTAAGACACCTCATTAGCTACCTTAGATTTAAGATACCTCATTAGCCACCTTAGATTTAAGGTACCTCATTAGCTACCTTAGATTTAAGATACCCCATTAACTACCTTAGATTTAAGATACCTTATGGTCTACCTTAGATTTAAGATACCTCATTAACTACCTTAGATTTAAGATACCTCATTAGCTACCTTAGATTTAAGATACATCATTATGTACCTTAGATTTAAGATATCTCATTATCTACCTTAGATTTAAGATACATCATTAGGTACCTTAGATTTAAGATACATCATTAGGTACCTTAGATTTAAGATACATCATTAGGTACCTTAGATTTAAGATACCTCATTAGCTACCTTAGATTTAAGATACCTCATTAACTACCTCAGATTTAAGATAAATCATTAGGTACCTTAGATTTAAGATACCCCATTATCTACCTGAGATTTAAGATACCTCATTAACTACCTTAGATTTAAGATACATCATTAGGTACCTTAGATTTAAGATACCTCATTAGCTACCTTAGATTTAAGATACCTCATTAGCTACCTCAGATTTAAGATACATCATTAGGTACCTTAGATTTAAGATACCCCATTATCTACCTGAGATTTAAGATACCTAATGGTCTTACCTTAGATTTAAGATACCTCATTAACTACCTTAGATTTAAGATACCTCATGGTCTACCTTAGATTTAAGATACCTCATTAGCTACCTTAGATTAAAGATAATCATTAGCTACCTTAGATTTAAGATACCTCATTTACTACCTTAGATTTAAAATTTCTCATTAACTACCTTAGGTTTAAGATACCTCATTAGCAACCTTAGACTTAAGATACCTCATTAGCCACCTTAGATTTAAGATACCCCATTAGCTACCTTAAATTTAAGATACCTCATGGTCTTACCTTAAATTTAAAATACCTCATTAACTACCTTAGATTTAAGATACATCATTAGCTACCTTAGACTTAAGATACCTCATTAACTACCTTAAATTTAAGATACCTCATTAGCTACCTTAGATTTAAGATACCTCATTAACTACCTTAGATTTAAGATACCTCATTAGCTACCTTAGATTTAAGATACATCATTATGTACCTTAGATTTAAGATATCTCATTATCTACCTTAGATTTAAGATACCTCATTAGCTACCTTAGATTTAAGATACATCATTATGTAACTTAGATTTAAGATACCTCATTAGCTACCTTAGATTTAAGATACATCATTATGTACCTTAGATTTAAGATACTTCATTATCTACCTTAGATTTAAGATATCTCATTATGGTCTACCTTAGATTTAAGATACCTCATTAGCTACCTTAGATTTAAGATACATCATTACGTACCTTAGATTTAAGATACTTCATTATCTACCTTAGATTTAAGATATCTCATTATCTACCTTAGATTTAAGATAACTCATTAGCTACCGTAGATTTAAGATACATCATTATGTACCTTAGATTTAAGATACCTCATTAGCTACCTTAGATTTAAGATACATCATTATGTACCTTAGATTTAAGATATCTCATTATCTACCTTAGATTTAAGATACCTCATTATCTACCTTAGATTTAAGATACATCATTATGTACCTTAGATTTAAGATACCTCATTAACTACCTTAGATTTAAGATACCTCATTAGCTACCTCAGATTTAAGATACATCATTAGGTACCTTAGATTTAAGATACCTCATTATCTACCTGAGATTTAAGATACCTCATTAACTACCTTAGATTTAAGATACCTCATTAACTACCTTAGATTTAAGATACCTCATGGTCTACCTTAGATTTAAGATACCTCATTAGCTACCTCAGATTTAAGATACATCATTAGGTACCTTAGATTTAAGATACCTCATTATCTACCTGAGATTTAGGATACCTCATTAACTACCTTAGATTTAAGATACCTCATTAACTACCTTAGATTTAAGATACCTCATTAACTACCTTAGATTTAAGATACCTCATTAGATACCTTAGATTTAAGATACCTCATTAGGTACCTTAGATTTAAGATACCTCATTATCTACCTTAGATTAAAGATACCTCATTAGGTACCTTAGATTTAAAATACCCCATTAGCTACCTTAGATTAAAGAGACATCATTAGCTATCTGAGATTTAAGATACCTCATTAACTACCTTAGATTAAAGATACCTCATTAGCTACCTTAGATTTAAGATACCTCATTAGCTACCTTAGATTAAAGATACATCATTAGCTACCTGAGATTTAAGATACCTCATTAACTACCTTAGATTAAAGATACCTCATTAGCTACCTTAGATTTAAGATACCTCATTAGCTACCCTAGATTAAAGATACTTCATTAGCTACCTTAGATTAAAGATACTTCATTAGCTACCTTAGATTAAAGATACTTCATTAGCTACCTGAGATTTAAGATACCTGATCTGTTTTTGTTGGCAGGACGCTCTAAATGCATGCTCTTGGTATACTCTCTTTTTCTGAAGCTTTTCACTGTCCTTTCGACCACTGCCTTTTACTTCAGATATACATTCTTTCACTGATTCTACCATAGCATCTGCTACTTGAAGTTTTTTTTTGCAGGCAGGGATCAGAGTTAATCCTTGACTAGAAAGGACTTTTGATGTTGATGGAGATTCAATAAGTTTCTTCAAAATGTCTTTTTTCGTTGGTGTCTCGGGCAGAATGTTTTTCACTTTTTTTCATGTGTCTATTATACTATACATGCGCGGGATATGTTATCTTCGTTTGTTCTATTTTCTTCATGGCATTTTCATCTAATGTGTTTAGCATAGTCTGTGATTTACTTAGCTCAATACACATTCTCTGTACTTGTGTTCACTTCACAGCTTCTTTCTTTTTCTGAATCGAAGGAGCTGCTTAACTCTTCTTACCATCTGAACTTTCTGATACAGCACTACTACATGGCACTGGTGTCATAGCTGTCAACTTTTTTCTCTGCATTATCATTTCATTTCTTCAGCCTTCTTCCTTCTTAGGGAGGCTTTCAATTCAGGATCTGAAGTGGCCATCAGTTTAATTTTTCTTCTTTGTCAGTCTTTTTCAAAGCAACATAATTTGCTGAGTTTTCTTTTTTCTGACATTTTCTCCATGCCTTAGCTTTCTGTCTTGTTCACTCCTTTTGCTTCTTGACATTGTCAGCATCTTTGTCAGCAACTCTTTCAGGTCTTTTTTGTCGCAGTGATGATTTTCTGCTCTCTTCTGCAAAACAGTTATAATTCTTCTGTTAATAAATTAATTCTATAAACCTTCATTACTACATTTATGGCCTGGCTCAATGCAAACAGGTAACATGTATGAAAGTGATATGCTAAAGGTCATATTCAACCAATTTGTAAGAAGCAAATTGTAAATTTTATATAACATCAACAACGTAAAAACTGGACAAATACTGTGTTTTAGCAGAATATATATAATTTGTTAGTTTCAAAATAAAAACTTTGAATTAATTTGAATGAGTTTTAGTCTTTATTGCATAATAAAGCATGTGATGCATGAGAAAAGTTGAAGATACCAAAGGGATAATCAGAAGCCATAAATCGAAGAAGGATAGACAATATAATGGCAAAAGAAGACAAAAGGACAAACAATATTCTACAAAGCACTACACAGAAAACTATAGATTGGATTGAACAACACGAGCCCCACAAAAAAATAAGGATGAACTCGGGTGTTATGGATAGATAAGTAGTTCCTGCTCTGCTAATGGCACCCATCATGAGTGATTGTTGTTTAACGCCAAATAGCAATTATTCAGTGAGAAGTTACATTCGATGAGATGATTGATGATGTCCGCTTTATACTTAGTTAGATCTTGATAGTGCCAGTTCACTGAAACAACAGTCATCGAGTAGACATGTAGCTTAACTAGACTCATAAACCTGATTCTGAAAAAAAACAGTCTTTGCTCTTACTCTTGAATACTGCATGCTTAACGGAAAAGCAGCAAGTACCAATTTTATAGTCTTTGGTTTGACCTGACATGGGCTTGTTTGGATTTTTTGAATTTTGGTGTTTAACGCCACTTTCAGCAATATTTCAACTAGATCATGGCGACCAGCTTTAGTGATGGAGGAAGCCAGAGAGAACCACCAACCCTGGACATGCAACTACTAAACTTTATCACTTGCGGCTGCAAGTCGAGTGCACCCTTTTTTGTTATTGACAAAGCTGGGCGCGAACCCACGTTGTATTGGTGATAGGCTTGTATGAGCTGTTAGATCCAACGACCTAACTCATTGAGGCACCCGGGCACCTGGGCTTGTTTCCACGAACTACTGCACTCGAGGTGAGCATGCTAGCAAATATGGTTGATATATGATATGGCAGCAAGTGAAAAACTCTTGTATCTCAAAAATAATAAGTAAAACATTAAAGGCAGTCAAAATTTTTTAGTGGTTTCTGAGAGAAATGGTTAAATATGAAACATCTGATGGACGCAAATGATTACAACAGTCTAGTTTGAAAGTGTGACTTAATTAATATTTAAGAATACAATAAAGAAAAAAATATATACATGCAACTGGTTAAACCCAGCCGCATTTTTGTGCCTGTTTCCAAGCCACGACCTGGATTTCCAACTCCAAATTTTGTCCTTTTTTAACTGTTCAATTGTTTGAGGTGGTTGTTCGTTTTGTTGAGGGGCCTGGGTGGCTCAATGAGTTAGGTCGTTGGATCTAACAACTCATACAAGGCTATCACAATACGTAAATTACAAAAAATGGTGCACTCGACCCGCAGCCTAAAGTGATAAAGTTTACCAGTTGCTTGCCCAGGGTTGGTGGTTCTCTCCGGGTACTCCGGCTTCCTCCACCACTATAACTGGTCACCATGATATAACTGAAATATTGTTGAAAGTGGAGTTAAATACCAAAATTCAAATTCAAATTCGTTTTGTTGATATTGGTGGAATTGTTGACCATCTTTGTTTAAATGTCTTTGTAAGAAGCGTTTGAAGATACCAAAGGGGTAATCATTATCCGTAAATCGAAGAAGACCAGACAACACAATGACCAAAAGAAAAAAGGACAAACAACGATCTACAAAACATTTCTCACAAAAAAAGAAAAAAAAAGAGCAACAGGAATCCCACTAAAAACCGGGGGTGAACTCAGGTGCTCCAGAAGGGTAAACAGTTCCTGTTCCACTAGTGGCACCTGTCGTTGTACTCCAAATATAAACCCGTCGCGGATCGATGTCATGAATGAGGAAAAGGCAGGGAAGTGCTTACGACATGTGGAACATATCCGTGATCATTTGTAAAAGACAGTAAATTGAGAACATGGGGTACATATGTTTTTGAGTGGAAAAACAACCTTTAATTAAACAGATTTCTCAAATTCTGTGTCTATTACGTACCTATTCAAAGTTTTCCTGCTTTCCACGAGAACATTTAACAGCTATATTCATTGTAAACCGGAGAAGACTTCATAAGTAAGAATTACTAGTATCTTATACATTTCGCATGTTTATTTGCAAATAAGAAAAGTTTGAAGATACCAAATGGGTCATCAGAAGCCGTAAATTGAAGAAGGAAACACAATACAATGACCAAAAGAAAAGACAAACAATGATTTACAAATCATTACACAGAAAACCATATTTTAAGGATCAGTCTGTGCCTATAATTTCGTATGCATATACCAGACCAATAGCGTCAAAAATGTTTAATTACAAACACGTGTTGCGTGATCTCAATATTGACGATTTCAAATCTAAGTCTCCTGATTGCACCTGTGCAATTTCCCCATTCATATATTATCCGACTAGCCATGTTATAACTGGTGACCTTAAAATTATCAACAACACCTCTCTACGAGATGTGCTCGCCAAAGGGCCTAAATCCATAAACTGGAAACATAACTTTAAAATACTTGTGGATTCCGTCGAGGATTATGCCAGACAATGGGCAAAACGTGAAAAGCAGGACTTAGATACTCTTTCCGAATAGGTGAAGAGTGTGAGGTCGCTCATACAGATTATAAGATTTTTTTAAAACTCAGTGGGTCTATGAGCACTCGCTTTACATCAATCTTTAAAGATCCAAATGTTGCTAAACACCTGTCTCTCCTTCATGACAAATATGTTATTGTCTCCGCCGACAAGACCCCTTTCAATATTGTGTTGTGTGTAAATCACATTACATAGACTGCTTGATAAAGGAATTAGGTATTGACAATTCACTTGGCTACCCTACATATACCCCGACGACACTTACGAAAGAGGAAATTCTGGACAATCATAGGTCTGTTTTATGTTCCATTGGAATTTCAACCAAAGATGAAGAACTGGATCAACCGTCACTCTACTGGATTCCTAAATTACACAAGTGTCCTTTCAAACAGCGCTATATTGCTGGGTCTGCCAAATGCTCCACGAATCATCTTTCCAAATTATTAACATGTATTCTATCGGCGGTCAAAACCGGGCTTCAGAGTTACTGTGACACTAGCTACTCTAGAGGTGGTGTGAGATGTGGATTCTGAAGAACTCTAAAGATATGTTAGAGTACATACAATCAAGGTCCCTCTCCTCCTGTGATAGCATTAAACATTTTACTTATCTACCCTTTACACGACTATTCCTCACGCTAAGCTGAAGGACAAATTAAGGGAGTTGGTCCAACTGTGTTTCATAAAAAAGAATGGCCAACGTAGATACAAATACCTTGTGCTTGGAAGAGACAGATCTTATTTTGTAAAACACCACTCTGATTCTACAAAAAAGTTTGTTTGCCTCATTTAAAAAAGAGTAGTTACGGCCATGCAATATATTTCATATGAATAACTAATGATTAACATTTATACTTATAGGTATTACCACACCGTCTTGCTCGCTGGACGTTAAACACCAATCAATCAATCAACCGTCTTAGAGAATATAACATTGGTGGAATGTTAAAATAATGTTCTTCATCAGAGTCACTCCCGGTGTTTTTCCGGGTTCAATCTTTAGTTATCGTTGTAGTACTTTGTGAATCATTCTTTGTCTTTAGCCCCTCTTCTGTTTGCCATTGTATTGGCCATTCGATTTACAGCTTCGAAAGTTAAAATATAAACTTTCTCTGAAAAATCTAGAGAACTTAAATTTAGTTTATATCAGACCAATTTTTGAATATGCTTGTGAAGTATGGGATAATTGTGGGGTAGGGAATTCAAATTACTTGACCATTTGCAACTTGAGGCTGCTAGAATCGTTACTGGTCTTCCAATGTTTGCTAGTTCAATTTTAATTTATAAAGAGTTAGGCTGGGAATCATTGGCAGAAAGAAGAAAAAGGAGAACATTACAAATGTTGTATAACATACAAAATAATAATGCACCCATGTATCTCTGTGACTTAATTCCACCATCAATTCAAAGTACAACCGTTTATCCATTGCATAATGGAAGTGATATTATAATGCCATTTTGTAGACTTATCGAATAGTTATGATTCATTTATTCCTTCAACTATACGTCAATGGAATAGCTTAGATCCATCTCTTCGAAATGTGGATTCTATTGCAAAATTTTAAACTGAATTAAGAAAGCGGAAAGATATTAACCAAGTTCCTAAACATTACGAAATTAGACCTCGAAAACTTAATATTATTTTAACCCAGCTTCGAAGTTTTGCTTCTTTTTTGAATTACGATTTATTCCAAGTAAATATAGTCTCAGATCCGTCTTTTCGCTGTGGTGCCAATCGCGAAGACTCCTATCATTTCTTCTTCGATTGTTCCCATTATTCCAATATAAGACATACATTGTTTCAAAATCTCAACTGGTTACCTAATTATTGTGCTTTAGACCTTACACTTTTGACCTGTGGTAATCCTACACTCCCGTACGAACAGAACGAAATTATTTTTAAGCATGTGTTTGAATATATAAAGAGGTCTGAAAGGTTTCTTGCTGTCTAAACAACCAAAACAACAATCGCACACATCATCACCACTAACCCTCTCTCTCATTCCCTTCTTCATTCTCTGTTTTAGTTCAATCTACACATAATAATGTAAGAAATATTTATATACATGCATGCTCTATCAAATAATGTTGTAATTTATTGTATATAGGAGAAGACTTCATAAGTTTGTTTAACTTGTGTCTTATCCTTTTTGCACATTTGAGCAAATAAAATATGCTTAAACTAAACAGCTTCTGATTACCCATTTGATATCTTAGATTTACAGCTTCTGATTACCCCATTGATATCTTAGATTTACACCTTCTGATTACCCATTTGATATCTTAGATTTACACCTTCTGATTACCCATTTGATATCTTAGATTTACACCTTCTAATTACCCATTTGATATCTTAGATTTACACCTTCTGATTACCCATTTGATATCTTAGATTTACACCTTCTGATTACCCATTTGATATCTTAGATTTACACCTTCTGATTACCCATTTGATATCTTAGATTTACACCTTCTGATTACCCATTTGATATCTTAGATTTACACCTTCTGATTACCCATTTGATATCTTAGATTTACAGCTTCTGATTACCCGTTTGATATCTTAGATTTACACCTTCTGATTACCCATTTGATATCTTAGATTTACAGCTTCTGATTACCCATTTGATATCTTAGATTTACATCTTCTGATTACCCATTTGATATTTTAGATTTACAGCTTCTGATTACCCATTTGATATCTTATATTTACACCTTCTGATTACCCATTTGATATCTTAGATTTACAGCTTCTGATTACCCATTTGATATCTTAGATTTACACCTTCTGATTACCCATTTAATATCTTAGATCTACACCTTCTGATTACCCATTTGATATCTTAGATTTACACCTTCTGATTACCCATTTAATATCTTAGATTTACACCTTCTGATTACCAATTTGATATCTTAGATTTACACCTTCTGATTACCCATTTGATATCTTAGATGTACACCTTCTGATTACCCATTTAATATCTTAGATTTACACCTTCTGATTACCCATTTGATATCTTCAAACTTTTCGTACGTGCATGGCGATATACAGAAGATAAATGATTACTCTTAACAAGGAGAATTCTGGTCTAAAAAGAGTTCCTTGCAGTGAAGTTGAAGCCAACGCGACAGGTGCCACCCACTAGTGGAGCAGGAACTGCTTACCCTTTTAAAAACATCTGTGATTACCCGCTCCACGTTAATAATGGGACTTCTATTATCTATTCTTTAGTTTTCTGTGCAGTGTTTGGTCAATCATTATTTGGTCTTTTCATTTTACCATTGGTAGTTCGATATACAACTACCTGTACAATCAGTGCCTAACACCACTGAAGTTGTGAGTACGAATCCCGCTCAGTGCGAGCTGTACAACATTATGTGATAAAGTTTGTCAGTGACTTGCGACAGGCGGTTGTTTTCTTCGGGTGCACCGGTTTCCTCCACCAATAAAACTGACCGCCACGATATAACTGAAATATTGTTCAAAGTGGTGTTAAACACTATAACCCACCCCTCATTCCTGGACTCAATGGCTCTAATTGCCTCCTGGATGGTATGTTACCCTACACATCGTGTAAATATTATAATAATAATCAACACATTTCATGCTACAATTGATTTAATATTATAAATATAAAACATTGACGGACATCATCATCCTACTTTTTGGAAAGTACATGTTTACCAATGATATTGAATTCTCTGTTTAGTATATTCGAGGGCACGCTCTTTGATTGGTCTGGTTGTTGTCCACCAATAAAAATCTGTATTTTACCTATAAAACAGGTTAGAATATTACTATATGGACAATTTTAATTTCTTTTGTGATATCGCCACTATATAACTGAAATATTGTTGAAAGTGGCGTTAAACACCATACAACCAAACCATCATTTGTAATATCATACGTGGATAGGATTAAGTACACATCAGAACCTCTTGTGGTGCTCCATATATTCATGTGAGTTCGAATCCCGCTCATGTGATAAAGTTTGTCAGTGACAGGTTGATGGTTTTGTCCGGGGACTCCTGTTTCCTTCATCAATAAAACTGACCGCCATGGTGTAGCTGAAATATTGTTGAAAGTGGCGTTAAGTACCATAACCCTAATCAATTATAATATTATTTTTTTGCTGCATATCATAAGAACAAAGTAGATAATAGATGATTTATAATAAATATTGTAACTAGTCAACTTATCAGGTGACGATCAATGATTTTCTTTTCCGAGGTAAGGCTAACGTTAACCTAAATCGCCAATGATTCCGCGCGAATTTGGAAACACACGTCGTTGTTATTATATGGTGCCATCAATACTTTCGGATCATTTGTTTCAATATCAGTGAAAAATAGAGAAAGTAATTTATTCCACCGTAATGAATCTAAAACTAGTATACTACACATAATGTATTACATTTTCTGGTTTAATGTGAAATTCTGCCGTAGTAGTCATTTCCCTCACGTGGTATATGCAGTGGAACTCGTGCAATCTGACACCTGTGTTTTCCGACATCCTGTGACATCCGACAAAAATTTATGGTCTCAAAGTATTTCTGTTAACTAAAATAAAACCTGTGTATTCCGACATCCTGTACAATCCGACACATTTCCCTGGTCATGTGGTGTGTCAGATTAGACAGGTTCCAGTGTATACCTACATGTATCACAACAGAAGAGTTACACTTACCTGGTAATATCATAAATCCTTCTGTATCATCCCACACAGCCATGTCTTCCGGTGATATGTACAACAGAAAATTTGATACTCCATTTGCTTCAATGTGAATTCGTTTGAATGAAACTAGTCGAATATTTGGCATCCTTTGTGTGATATTGGTCCACTTAAGGTAAATCTGTACCACCTGTCATTCAGATATATAAAAAAATATTTGATGTTGAAGTTAAATCTCTATGATGAGACAATGGGCCTGTATTCAATTGCTACGATATACCTGAAATATTGCTAAAGTTGGCGTTAAACACCAATCAATCAATCAATCAATCAATCAATCAATCAATCAATTAATCAAGTAATAAATTACGCTGGTTAGCATGTATTTCTGATTGAATTGAAAATGACCGAATTGAATTTCTTGAATATTTTCGCTTTAGCTTATCCAGTGTTTTGTAGAATAAGATTTTTCTGACATTAGGATAAATCTGAAACTATTTTCCCATTGCAGCCTTGTTGGATGTGGAATCAAACGTCATGCAGAATCGTATTTTCAGGTCATATTGATTTTATATACATAGACCATTCCTACAACGTTTTTGTTCAAACGATTAAGCCATTTCTGATGAAATTATGTTCTTATTTCTACATTTCATAGTCTTGTACAACGTTGTGGCACTATCAGTAACAATACGCCGCGTGCTCCCGCATAGTGCGGTAGGTTGTGGGTTCGAGCCCCGATTGGTCTAACCTAAGACTATAAATTGATATATATTGCTTATCCGCCAAGCACGCAGCATTAAGGAGAAAGAACAAAGACTGGTTGACTCGGAATCATTATAATGTGTTTGGGTAGACCGACATGTCTATCCGCGGACTGTTGTTTCAGTGAACTAGCACTATGAAAATCCAATTAAGAATGTTGGTCTAGTGACCTCATTATCATCTCATTGAAAAGTATCTTGTTCTCGCCATGATCTAGCAGAAAAATTGCTGAGTTGGCGTTAAATAGCAATCACTCACTCACTCACTCTACGAAGCTGCCATATTGTTGTATGCAGAATTAGTTCCAAATTAAGGTATTTTATCAATGGACATCAATTGATTATTATCCATGTGATCCACTCGTTTTTGTGACAGACGAAAACCATCTATTGAGAGGGCTTTATCGAACGCAATTTAATCGGTTCAACATAGCCATTGTATTGTCTCTCCTTCGTTTTATTGCTTCTGGTTACACCCTTCTGTATCTTCAAACTTTTTTATTTAGTTATTTTATTCTTAATTCATATCATTCTTAAATATATTCTACATTATCGTGATAATCTATTTTTAGTTATTGTGTAATCAATTTGATGTCTTTTTCATGTGTATGTTTTTTATACCATACACCATAAAATATATAATCTTAAGAATCTGACCAATAACCAACATTCACTTGCCTCCTGCGCGCGATATGCCCTCCCACCACCCACATCCCCGCCAACAACCAAAGATTACTCATGCCCTCACAGTCAATTGAGAGTGTGACTAATTATGAGTTTCGTCACATCTAGGTCTAACAACAGGCTCGTCAATATTTAAGTCGGACAAAGAACACATAATTTGATCCTGACAGACTGATCGCCGGGAGGGGTGACACACAGACTGATTCTTAAACAACCCCCTCCCACAACCAAAAGAAAATCATCGTGCATGGATTTGATTTTCAATATCATAGTTAAATTAGATACTCACCTCATCGCCTCCATATGAACCTTTGTTTCCTACTTCAACCCTTACACCTTGTTCGTCTCCTGCTTTAATAGTGGGTGTAACCCAGGCATCATAATAATAAAACTTTGAATAAGATAAACCATAACCAAATGGATAAAGAGGATTCCCTGTGAAATACCTATAAGTCCTCTCTTCCATGGAGTAGTTTGTCATCGAAGGAATCTGAAATATTACTATGACTCTTATATATGATCACGAAGATATTAACACTATATGTAATTATTATTAGTATTTTTTCTTCATATTTGGTGTTTTTAAAGTTACTTAAGAGGATAGGTTTGAGCCCATAAAACTGGTTTTACCCGCCACTTTTATTGTAGTGCCTGTACCAATCAACAAAAGTCAGTGGTCACGTGTTAGGGGGTCTCGGTTTTGCCTGTTTCTACGAGTATTCGATTGGATTTTGGAATTGTTTCGACAGTACGATAGTCTTTGTTTCGACAGTATGATAATCTTTGTTTCGACAGTATGATAGTCTTTGTTTCGACAGTATGATAGTCTTTGTTTCGACAGTATGATAGTCTTTGTTTCGACAGTATGATAGTCTTTGTTTCAACAGTATGATAGTCTTTGATTCGACAGTATGATAGTCTTTGCTTCGACAGTATGATAGTCTTTGTCTCGACAGCATGATAGTCTTTGTTTCGACAGCATGATAGTCTTTGTTTCGACAGTATGATAGTCTTTGTTTTGACAGTATGATAGTCTTTGTTTCGACAGTATGATAGTCTTTGTTTCGACAGTATGATAGTCTTTGTTTCGACAGTATGATAGTCTTTGTTTCGACAGTATGATAGTCTTTGTTTCGACAGTATGATAGTCTTTGTTTCGACAGTATGATGGTCTTTGTTTCGACAGTATGATAGCCTTTGTTTCGACAGTATGATAGTCTTTGTTTTATTTCAACAATGTTTCAGTTATATCAGGTTTAACAGTTTCATTGATAAGGGAAACCGGGGTATCTTGTAAATCTAGCGATTATCCGTATGCCACGGACAACTCGACTACTGGACTAAAATATGACTAATGATCCATCCTGGTCCTTTTAAAACAGTGGTAAACAATAATTGACTGTAAAAGACTACCAGACTGTTAGAGAATGACTGCAAGGATTTAATAGATAAATTTGGACAGTCGCCACGCGTTTTTTTGCATGTTTGAATAGAACACACCTGAACACGGGGTGTTGTGGAGTTCACAGTTTTCCTCAGGCACACGTGACTTTGGCAGATTTTGATTATCCTGCTTAAACACTTTGATTTACTTGCTCCCAAAAATTTTAGCATTATTTGACTATGAGCGTCCATGATGAATGTTATTCTAGAACGCGTCGTGTGCTCTACATTTTATCAGTGTAATAGGCATTGATGCAGTAGATAGATGTAAATCAAAGTCCCATACGATTACGACAACGGAGAACCAGTATGTTTCGAAACAATAGTTATCGTTGGTCCATTGTCAAGAAGCATAGAAAACACCATCATTCTATCTCACTTACCAGATAGCATTAAGATATTCTGTTGTAAATACGTTTATCTTGTGGTCTGTACCAACCCATTGTACTACGATTTTCGGTGGATCTATCTATTAAGACGATAGGGTTTGTGCATGCCTGTTCCCAGGACCTATATTTTCGTCACATGTGTATGTCTGAAGACGGAACCTATATACATGTATGATGTCGTTGTGTTTCTATGTTAAAGAGCTATGCCGGCGGAGTAGCTTGGTATTGTTCATGATGGTTATATATTGCTTTCCATTGCTCTGTTAACATTTTATATAGATTTTAAAATATTTATCAAAAAACAATATCCCATTATCGTTTTCATTACAAATTATGGTCTTTTTGTTACATTTCAGCTGTCATGTACTGTAAAACGTATATATTCGCTTTTCAGTTGTTGAGTTTTAGTTTTTGAATCAATAATAAAATCAAATAATTGTAATTTTAATTTTACCATCGGTTGACAAAAAAAGAAAAGAAATATACATACCTGGTAATCATACATTAGCCATGTAAATGGTAATCTACCACCTGGATTAGAGTTATTACCACTGTTAGTCAATACCATTCTAATTGCTTCACCAGTAGCCTGGGCAGGAAAAAAACATTCCATGATGGCAGCCACTCGGTCATCGTCATCTAGTATTGTTATATTTAGAGGTCCAGCGTTAAACAGAAGAAGTATAACAGGGGTGGATCCTAGAATTGAAAGAAAATATTGAAGGCACCAATGGGGAAATCAGAAGCTGTAACTCGAAGGACGGGGAATACAATGGTTAAAAGACAAAACAATGCACAGAAAATATTCGAACCCAATTAAAACCCGGGGGTGAATTCAGGTGCCCCGGAACGGCATGCAGTTCCTGCTGCACTAGTGATACACGTCGTGTTACTGAATTAAACAACAGGACTATCATAAAATTTAGGTGTACTGATTTACAAGGGCAAATGACCAACAATGATTTACAAAGCACTACACAGAAAACTCGTCCATATGTTCTAATCACTGCAAAACCCAATCATGTTAGAATTAAATGAAATTCGTACTTGTGTACATGTTTACACGTGTTTACACGTGTATAATGATAAAATAATTTCTATAACTAAACTCACCAGAGAAGGCAATAGCATCGTTAATCAATTGAGACTGGTTTCCAGGAAGTGCCATTGTCTGTCTATCGTTATCTTCGCTTTCTAATTCTTGGCCTTTTGAAAATAAAAAGAACTTCACTTAATTCTCCACGACTTGAACACAGCAGCATTACTGGCTGGTTTTTACAAGCATTGTACACTATTGGCTATGCCGATCTACAAGAAGAAACTGTTCAGGGGAGAAATGCTTATAATTATTACATTGATAACATTTCTGATAATTATCGAGAGTATGGAAATATATTAATGCTTAAGTACTGTAATTCACTAATGCTTAAAAATACTGCATCTGCTTTGATTATATATTTCATCAGGTTGCTTCCGTTTTGTGTTCTTTTGTCAATGGAGGATGGTGTCAACACCAGTAAATGTTAAAATATTACCTCGTACCACAGGTATGAGGTAAATATAATGTACAAACCTGTACCAAGACACACAACAACCAGCTCTACATCTTGTACTGCTGTCTTTATAACTGAACTATTATATTTCATACATCTGTTGTCAGGGCAACCAGGGGCATAGTTTGTAGTTTCAGAAAGTCCCTTCAATCCGTCTAATGGTGTCGTAGTATAAATAGGCATTATATCCGGGTTGTAATTTCCAAATTGTTGATTAACATTGTTAGCCATTGGACCTAAGACCTGCATAGACAAAAAATATGCTTGGTATTTGACAAGGGAAGCAACAAATATTATTAAAACAAATATGAACAAAAGAAGTTGTATCTCTTTATCTTGTTTATGTGTATGACTAAAATAAAAGCGTGGATATCAAATTTAGTGCGCACACCGCGTTTCTGGTATAACCTTCCGCAGGTACGCTGAAGGTCAAAAGATTGGGGAAAATCAAATAATTTAAAGTTTTGGGAGCAATAAAACCAAACGACCTAAATAGGATCGCAGAATTCGTCTAATGTCAACTATGCCTGACGGTGGAGAACATTAGTTTTATTCAAAATTACATTATTTAGGAACTGTAAAAACATCTACAAACAACACACTTCTTACTTTCAAATCACCCCTTTTTCCAATTTAAGCTTCATTCATTGCGAAAGCAGTCAAAAGATTTCAAATGTAAAGCCAAAATTAAAAAAATAAAGTCCACATCGATGCTCTTTGTTTAGTTCTAGTAACTGTTTTGCCTAGCGTGTGTATGTGTGTGTGTATTTTTAGCATTATATCTCTCAAATGCTTTGTGTTGCTATATTGTATTGTGAGATTGACAATAATAAAAAAAAAAAAAAAAAAAAAAAAAAAAAAAAAAAAAAATAAAAAAAAAAAAAACAGGTAAAAACACCTACTGCAATTTTTTTCAGACGTTGCTTTAGAGGAAGGAAATCGTTCTTATTTTTAAGTAGTACAAATGATTTTTTGGCAGCATCCATGGCTATTTGTCGGTGGTTAACACTCTGAACAAGAGATAGATCTAGGTAGCTATAAGGGTTCATCTCTGGAGGATCGAATTCTCCTAATCGCATCCTTGTATTAAATAACGGTTTCACAGATTCCAAGACTGTCTGGTTGGTTAACTTTTGTGCCTTTATTGCATCCACTGAAATTGAAATGAGTAAAGATTTCAACCAGGTAAATTAAACATATTCTTCATAAGCTATTAGAAGCATCTAGTAAATCTCTGACCATTAAATTTTGTAGATATTTAAATACAGCATGGAAATTGAGGTTAGATATTGTACCTTGAAATTTGCCATATTGTTCGCTGCTTTCCGTCAGTTTTTGTCATTTATTATATCATATACTGTTATAATGTTTGCCATAGTATGTATATGCTTTATGTAATAAAGTGTTCATTCATTCTTTCTCTTAGATTTATCCCCAAAATTTTCAGACTTACATTTGAGATATTTATTGGCTTACATTTTAATGAAAATTAGAAGTTCTAATTTTGACTTTATTTCAGGAATTCCAGGTTTTACGTTGAAATATTGTTGTATTTGACTTTAAACACCATAACCATACCCCTACCCCTAACGTTGTAATATTAAAGTAAGTATCTAATATGTTATACAAGATGAAAATAAGTTATATAGTATGTTTTTCCCAAATATTGTCATTGTGTTGTCAGCTGACAAGGCCTCTATTACTTCTTTCTTCCGTTTGAAGCAATAGAACAATATTAATTTCAAGTTAAGCTACCCGCCTCGTTGGTGTAATGATTCGTGTGCACCGCCCCGAGAGCGGTAGAACCACGGTCGAGTCAAACCAAAGATTTTAACATTGATATATATCGCTTTCTGCTAAACATTTAACATTAATGAGTGAGACATACATATACTTCGCTCATGGTCAGGATAATGTTTCTCTGTGAATTGTTATTTCAGTGAGCGAGCACTATAAAATCTAGATAAGCGCATTGGTCTAGTGCAAAACAGTTACCATCAAGAAGTTACTGGTTCTCGCCATGATATAGCTGAAGGTAAAGTTTACTTGCCATTATTCAACAATTCCCCACTCACTCAAATGAAAGAATCAAAGCGTAAATGGATTGGTTTTTCCTTGACAAAAAACAATCACAATACCGGTATATAGGTCATGTTTGCAGAGATAATATATTTAATTTCCTTCAAGTGAATTACTGCATTTGATAATCAGAAACGTGTAGACAATTAAACAAAGTTTTATATAGAAATAGAAATGTAAAGAAATGATAGAAAGAAGCAAAATCGTTACCCCTAACACAAAAATACATGACGGCTCACTTTTCTGTCTTGGTACAGGCACTTCAAAATAGGTGGCGGGTTAAACTAGTGCGTGCGTGTGTGTGTGCATACGTGTGTGTGTGTGCGTGTGTGTGTGTGTGTGTGTGTGTGTGTGTTGGCACTCATGTCTTATTTGTGTTGTTTGTGTTTGTTTGCCTATAGCATTTTTGATGGTCCCTTTGGAATTATCTAATGTTTATTTACACAACCATCAAAACATAGGCATAACTTTAAGTTAACAGACAGCATAAACTATAAGGAAAATATGAACTTACACATTGAGAAATAGATAGGTTTATCCAAATTTGTAGATAACTCTAGGTTACAACCAGCGTTGACACACAATGCTACAGTGTCTATAGAATTGTTAGTATAGTGATGAAAATCTATGATGTTCTCTATAGCAGCTTGATCACTCACAACATAACCTGTAAATCCAAGTTCTGTACGTAAAATATCTGTCAATAGTTTCTTGTTCCCACACGCTGGAACTCCGTTTATCCTTGAAAAAAAAGCAATATTTATATATTTATTATCAATAATATATATCATGAAGGATTAAATGCATATATATATATGAATGAACTCCATTTTCAACTCAGAAGAAAAACCTTAAAACTTAAAGTTTGATGAACAACGCTTTTATTGCTGTTTGTCACCTCACTATGATATCTTAATAAAATATTTTCCTATTGAAATACATTACTTTTTATATTTTCATGTTATTACATGTGTTATTTGAATGAAAACTATTGTCATATTTTTTGTCGCGGCCGCCATGGTCGTGATCGTATGGTAGTTGGATTTATGACTCCCTATGCAATCGGTGCCTATCACTACTAAAGTTGTGTTCAAATCCGGTTCATGGTGGGGTGTTCTCGATATAAAATTATGTGATAAAGTTTGTCAGTGACTTGCGACATGTCGGTGATTCTCTCCAGATACTCCAGTTTCCTCCACCAATAAATTGACCGCCACGATATAACTGAAATATTGTTGAAAGTGGCGTTAAACACCAAACACCCCTAACCTCAGTACATTTTGTTCAAATAAGGATAAGTTCAGCAATCATTTTCTCTGTCGTCCCGATTTCAAAATCATAATCAGTGGTCAGTAATAACGATAAGAGATCTCCAAATTGTTTTGTAAGGGGTTCGTGTTTTATCCTGTCATTTGTATTCATTCACATATACACTAGTGTCCAACACGATTCACATATCACATGATTTCGTGTAACACAACAGGTGCCACTAGTGGTGCTGGAATTACTTGAGCATCACGGAGCATATGATTTCACCCCCGGTCTTTTGTGGGGTTCGTGTTGCTCAATCTTTAGTTTTTTGTGTAGTGTTTAATTTGTGGATCACTGTTACTATGTTCTTCTTTCTTCTTTTGGGATTTTTAGTTACTCTTGCCTGGCTGAAATATTGCTAAAGTTAGCGTTAAACATCAATCCATCAATGTTTCTTTTGCTTGTGCATGTCACCCGATTGTTTTATAGACAAATATCTTTTATTTCTTAGAGTCTTGTATGTGTCTAATATATAAAATTTGTTCACTCCACTGTGTGGCCGAGATACTGTTAAGTTTGGCGTTAAGCATAAATCAACCATTCATTCTTTTGGTCATTGCATTGTATGTTCCTATTCGATTTAAGATTTCTGATTACCCCTTTTGGTATTTTCAAACTCAAATTACAAAATGCACGGTATTAGTTCAGAATAACAAAGATACCGAAAATAAGGATCATGCAGTAAAACCTGTCTAAACCGAACCTCATTGGGACTGAAGAATTTCTTCAGTTTAGACAGGTGTTTGGATTACAGAGGTTCAAATTACATAGACATTTAGTAGATGGGACTGTAAAGTCTGTCTGGTTTATGACAGATTTTCGGTTTACTCAGGGTTCAGTATATAGGACTGTAAAGTCTGTCTGGCTTAGGCAGGTTTTCGGTTTACTCAGGGGTCAGTATATAGAACTGTAAAGTCTGTCTGGTTTAGGCAGGTTTTCGGTTTACTCAGGGTTCAGTATATAGGACTGTAAAGTCAGTCTGGTTTAGGAAGGTTTTCGGTTTACTCAGGGTTCAGTATATAGGACTGTAAAGTCTGTCTGGTTTAGGAAGGTTTTCGGTTTACTCAGGGTTCAGTATATAGAACTGTAAAGTCTGTCTGGTTTAGACAGGTTTTCGGTTTATTCAGGGTTCAATATATAAAACTGTAAAGTCTGTCTGGTTTAGACAGGTTTTCGGTTTACTCAGGGTTCAGTATATAGGACTGTAAAGTCTGTCTGGCTTAGGCAGGTTTTCGGTTTACTATGTTCGACAGCTTTCACTATTAATAACGGTTCCTATTTATCTTCATCTAAATTTCTTTCTGTATTTCTTTAAATACAAATACCTGTTAAAACTGCACATAAAACTGTATGTACCGGCTTCAACACATTTCTTGAATGCAGGTAGAAAGGTCACTCTCCAGTCTCTCTCTGATACCTTTGTTACCGTAAGAGATAGCAAGGCTTAATAAATACCATAATATGACTGATAGACATTAATACGTTTTTTTTAATAAAGCAAAGCTATGATTTATTTTTTCTGTTGCATTTGTAGGGGTCGTCGTGGTCATGATCGTATGGTAGTTTGATTTAAAACTACCTATGCAATCAGTGCCTATCACCACTAAGGTTGTGGTAAATTCGAATCTCGCGCAGGTTTAGTGTACTTGATACAACATTATATGATAAAGTTTGTCAGTACCTTGCGACGTATCGTTGGTTTTCTCCAGATACTCCGGTTTCCTCCACCAATAAAATTTACCACCACGATATAACTAAAATATTGTTGAAAGTGGCGTTAAACACCATTACACCCCCCCCCCAAACAACATGTCTAATAATGAATTCAAATAACTTATAGACATTAATACGTTTTATTTTATTTTTGATAAATCAATGCTATGAAATAACTTTGTGTGTTGCAATTGAAAAATAAACAAATAAATTGCTCATGAAGTAATTGTCCTCTAAGATATAAGCAATATATTATTGGTAGTGACTCTGGTTGCTCAATCTATAGACAGTTATCTGTTTAGTGTTTTGGTAACAACTGTTTCTCTAGTTTTACTGTTGGCCACTGTATTGTATGTTCTTCTTGGATTTACGCCTTCGGTTTATCTGAATATGTTCAAATTCGTCTTAAACACGAATAATCAATACGTTTAAATTAAGGGGGAATTTTATTATATGGGAAAATGTTACCCAAATTTTAAGTGAAATTTAAATAACATATTCCAGTATATCATACTGATATAAATATCAGAGGCTTAAGCAATACCTTAGCATCAAACGAAAATCTGGAGACAGGAATGTTTTCTGGTCCTCCATGAACGTCTAAATGTTTACACCCGGCATTGGTTCGAACATATCTAGGATTATCTCCCTGCAGGCCCTGTACAAAACTGTATGCTAAACTTCCACTTAGGAATGGATCTTCTCCATAAGTCTCCTGTATATGACCAGATAGATATTATTTACATTTTTCAAATAGCAAAAGGGGCTGTCGTGGTTGTCATCTTATGGTACAACTACCTGTGTAAACAGTGCCTATCACCACTAAAGTTCTGAGTTTGAACCCTGTTCATGGCGAGATGTACTTGATACATTATGTGATAGTTTGTCAGTGACTTGCGATAGATCGGTGGTTTTCTCCGGGTACTCCGGTTTTCTCCACCAATAAAACTGACCGCCACGATATGACTGAAATATAGTTAAAAGTGGCATTAAACACCATAACCATCATCAAATAGCAAAACAGAAAATGTTTACACATCCCAATCAATAAGTGCTTAGAAGCTTAGGTCTTTAATATATATGTAACTATTATTGCATGCGATGCATGTACTATTAATTGAAAAATACAGAAAATATAGTGGTGTCCAACACATTATGTTTTATTGCACATCAGAATAAAAATCATACATTTAATAGGCTGAACACTCTCCACGTGACCTTCACTATTCCACGATATAGACTGGAATGCTGATATAGACCGGTTCAAAAACCGTGTATAGACTGGTACTACTGGTCTATACACGGATATTTGTTTGCTTACATTTTAATAAATTACAATGTTACTTATAACCTCATTTTATTTCTCATTATAAGTTGAACACCATTCAAACTATTGCTGTAGTCAATTCAAATTAGGTAATAACAAAGGTGATAACGCCTAGGGAAACCTTCAATGATCCTGATTAAAAATGTATATGCATTTATATTGTATGTGTCAGATTCTGGTCTTCAATGCAATAAACACAATAGTTACTGATATAGAGTGCAATATCAGGATAAACAGACTGCCCTTGGGTCGTGGTACGGACCAGTGAAAATTATATTGCACTCTCCTCCGGCTCGGGCAATATCATTACCACTGGTCCGTACCACGACCCTTGGGCAGTCTGTATATCCTGATATTGCCCTCCATATCAGTAACTATTATATAAGTTTTGTTTTGTTCTTCGTCTTGCGTATCCTATATGTTGCCAATTTCGCAGTATTATCCATGTGTGATTGCCCCTTCGGTATTCTCTAACGTTTATTTAACCCTTCAAATTTTCAATGTTTACATTTGATTAAAGAAAAGTCGATTAGATTCATGTCTTTCTAATAGACTACGATATTGACCTTGGTTTTAATTGAGACCATATTGTCAGAGCAGTATGATATAACTCTTCTATCAACTGTATTGGTTCTTTTTAATCTAATGGAATGTAAAAAATGACATAAGATGGCAGAGATAAAACACACATATCAAATACACATCCCACTCACTGACCGTTTATCTCGACCTGGAATGGTAAATACATGTGTACTATAAAAACCTGTCAGTGTAAACCCTAACCTCAGAAACAAGACAAACATTATATCAACAAACGATACACATCGCACACTCCATACTAATGATCAAACAAACTAATTCAACAAGAAGCCACGAGCCAGCTTAACGAAAGTGTTTTAGGACTAGGAAAATAGAGATTTGTCAAAGCACTCCACCAAACAATCTATAAAGATGATAACGACAGCAGAATATCCCCCCCCCCCCCCCACCACCTCAGAAATAAAACGACTTTCCGCGTACATTTTTATGTGCATGTCCCAAGTCAGAAGTCGGGTTTTCAGTCTAATAACAGTAATGAGCAATACAGCGACATAAAATCCCGACAACTGACTTGGGACAGGCACATACAAATGTGACAGCATGTATTTGGAGAGTCATTTAATTTTTGAGGTGATGATTGGAATTGGTGGGTGGAATACACTGCTGCCGTTAATCATCTTTGACGACTGTTTGGTGGATTGCTTTAGCAAACCTGTATGTTCTTAGTCTTAAACACTTTCGTTAAGCTGGCTCGTGGCTTCTTGTTGAATTAGTTTGTTTGATCATTAGTATGGAGTGTGCGATGTGTATCGTTTGTTGATATAATGTTTGTCTTGTTTCTGAGGTTAGGGTTTACACTGACAGGTTTTTATAGTACACATGTATTTACCATTCCATGTCGAGATAAACGGTGTATTTCATATGTGTGTTGTGTCTGTGTCATCTGATGTCATTTTTTTTTTACATTCCATTAGATTAAAAACAACCTATACAGTTGTAATCTTATCATACGAGTTGATAGAAGAGATAAAAAAAAATAGTCTGATCGCATGATATCAATTAAAGCCAAGGGTCAACTGGTGTTTGCAACTTTTTGTTCCTTTTGTTGAATTTATTATCTGAGGGTTGATTCGTGAAAGAAAGGGCGCTCTTTCTTGTATACAAATGTACGCCCGTTCTTCATTTCCATTTGTGGGTTCACCTTGTATGGACACGTACGTGATTGATCATGTACATAAATGAGTACACCGGCCATACTAAATACGGGACAGGACAAGGTTATGCGTCATGCAAGATTGGAATCTGGGTGTTGTCGACCGGTCATATTAAACATGCGCAGAACAAAACCATGAGTCATGAAAGGTGACATCAGTTTGACCTTCTGTCCGTACAGGTATATGGAGCGAACATACGATGACTTGTTGAAGGTACCTTATAAGGATTTCTCGTTTTCCGATCTGTGACGTCATGTTGTGGCGGCGACATTATACAATTATTGACTTTTAATGAGGTCTACTCATGACCAGGTCCGTATAGTTATGAGTAGACTGAAATTACAAGTCTATAGCTGCTTCATTAAATACATTTGTTGTAATAAGGAATTTTTCAAACTTTTCAACGGTATATTCAAGAAAATAGTAAAAATTATTATAACAACGATGACAAAAATAATAATAAAAATAAAACAGACATCACAGAAAAAAAATTTAAATTAACAATAATTTTCCTTAATTTTTTTTCCTTCCTTTTGAAGATCTTTAAAATTTATGAAATTTATGAAATATATGAAATTTTTGAAAGTTGAAATTTTATGAAAATTTTAACTTTTTTTGAAAAAAAAAAAGAAATTATTTTATAATTTTTAAATTTTTTGATTGGCTGACTGGAAATGAAATCTCGTCTCTGGTTGGACAACGTTGAAACCCCGAATAGACCCCCTGAGGTTCACGCGAGGTGAACTCACTCTGAGGTACAACCAAGAAAATACTTTTTAGGCCAATCAGCGAAAAGCAAAATTCCTTATCATTTAATAAAGCCTTATAGAGGTTACGTCCCCTTATATGGGTACGCCTGAGCTCCTTGTGTTTTTTTGGGGGACTACAAATGCTCACACATTACTACTAACAATCACTCACTGATTCACTCCAAAATATGCATTCTCAATAAAAGCGTTAATTGCAAAAACCAAACCTGATTACGTCCCCATAATGGATGCCGCATAATGTTAATAACTGGACTAAAACAACTGATCCCTTTATGGTCGCCATATTGTTTGTTCTCTTTGAAGTAGTTGTACTTTGCCCTGACTTCAATACTAGTAGCTTCAGCAACATTGTGTATGACGTCATTACTGGAATTGAAAATGACAAATATGATTTTATGCACGATGTACAATTAAGAAAAACAAAGCAACATAAAGGGAAAATTATTTAAAACTAATACGTTTATGTTCTTCCTTAAAGAACTGAGCTGTTTCTTTCGTTTTTACATGATTGATTGATTGATTGATTGATTGATTGGTGTTTAATGCCAACCTTAGCAGTATTTCAGCTATATCGTGGCGTGAACAAATTTTATATGTTAGACACCGACAAGACCTTAAGAAAAAAAGATATTTGTCTGAAAAAAAACCAATCGAGTTATATGTACAAATAAAAGAAACATCATCGATAGATTGGTGCTTCACGTCAATTGCAGCAATATGTCAGCTAAGAAAGAGTAACTAAATATTGTAAATACGATATACTAGTATAATGCTCTGCTCTAACCATGCCTTGTGGTTTGACCAGTTATGGTAAGATATAATCGTCAATATGGCTAAAATGATATTTTCATCTTTTTAGCCAGGAGCCGTCGTGGCGTTATCGTATGGTAGTTGGGTTTACAACTACATATGCAATCAGTGCCTATCACCACTGATGTTGCGAGTTCGAATCTCGATCAGGGCGAGGTGTACAACATTATGTGATAAAGTTCAGTGACTTGCGACAGGTCGGTGGTTTTCTCCGGGTCCTCCGGATTCTTCACCAATAAAACTGACCACCACGATATAACTGAAATATTGTTGAAAGTGGCGTTAAACACCATTAAACATACAAACATCTTTTTATCCCAATTAAGCACATATATTTACAGCAAATGGTGGCTAAGACTGGCTCTTTTATCCAAAATGTGGGCGTTAGTAAAAGCTAAAGAAGCTGAAAGACTGTTGTTGTTGTAAACAATGTTGTTGCTGTTGTAAACGAAATGCATTGTACTAATAACGTTACTAATTGTCTCACTGTTTAAAAATAAACGTTAGAGAATACCGAAGGTGTAATCAAGAATGGACAATCCAGAGAAACTGGCAACATAGCTAGGGTACACAGGTCGAAGAAAAACAAAACAAAAACACAACACAATATGTGCTAGACACTATCATACGTAAACAAACACAAATAACGCAAATAAGACATGAGCCAGCGCTCCCACTAACAACTGGAGGCAACGACGAACATCGTTTATATGCGGGACTTGCGTAAGACAAAATTAATTACATACACAATGCATTGACATAATATTAAGAGAGCTGAATACGCGATAAACACCAGACTTGGATTGACATTACTTTTTATCGGGATCATATCTCACCTCCATGAAGCAGCCAGTCCTATTGCCTGTGGAAATGCCGTAGCATTTCCTGAATTGCCATCTCCTCTAAGACACTCGGTGTTCCAGCTCCATGGGTCTATACCAAGCCTTGAAATGGCAGGGGCGGGGCCGCCGTGTGGACCCGATCCTCCTCTACTCATCTGGACCATTATTTCCTCTAAAGTCAACCGGCTTATGAGGTCATTCACTCTTTCGTCCCATGAGAGAGAGGTATTTCGAAATGGAAATTTGCTATTAACAAATTGGACGATGTTAATAAATATAAAACCGGAAATGATAACCATTTTGTTACACATGCTTAAAAGACATATAATTCTTCAAACAATGAATGAAGTGTCTTAAAACAGTTGTCAGTCACTTTAAATACAAGTCGAGATGATTAATTACCCACATATACATGTCATGTAAACAATATCAATATAAATGTTTGTATCAAATTTAGTGCAAGGTTATAATAGTGACTACGTGTTTTATTGTTTGTTTACCACAGAATACAAGAAGAGACAAGCACATATGTAAATTCTAACGATTGTTTTCATTTTATGTAAATCTGTGAATGGTTGCCATGGACACAAATGGGCATCTTGTGTAAATTTACAAGAATTTAAAAATAGTATGGTTTATGAATCGAATCATTTTCATTGCAGTTGATGTATTTCGGTGTAACTTTTTACCCATATACACCCAAATACAGCTTCAAATTATATTATTTCTATTATTTTGAGATGTGTTATGAATAATTAATGATTTATTAGCTCCTCTATTGTTATTTTTTTCATGAATTTCAACAAAAGTAAGTTTTTACGGACAATATCAAACGATCCCGATCTCGGTCGGGTCGCTTACAATTGCGAATATACCCAAATGTTATACTTTTCGTTTTTATTTTCCCTATTTGTCTTTGCTAGCGCATACGCGCAGCCAGTCAATATTTTAGTATATTATACTTTACGTTTTTATTTTCCCTATTTGTCTGTTAGCACAGCCGGTCAATATTTTAGTATATTGACCGGTCAATATACAATTACTGCACTTGAACAATATTGAACGAGGCGAGGCGAAGCTGAGTTCAATATTGTTGTACTCTGCTCCATAAAACCTCATATTGATCAAGTTCAAGTGTAGTAATTGTTTTATTACATAAGACTCTATTTCCCTCTAATTTAGAATTTTTTGAAATCTTATGAAATTTTTGAAAGTTTTGAAATTTTATGAAAATTTAGAAATTTTAAGAAATTTTTGAAATTATTTTGAACTTTAAATATTTTTTTATACACAATATGTCTCCCAAACTTCGCTTGGGGGACATAATTATGGAAGATCTGTGTCACAAATGACCATGGATATGGTCCACTTGTCGTAAATACTTCTCGGTCCTTTCCTCGTTCATGACTTATCACTGGGGTTTGTAACTAAATTAATGTGACGGGTGTCACTAGTGGAGCAGGAACTGCTTACCCTTCCAGAGCACCTGAGTTCAACCCCGATTCTTAGTGGGGTTCGTGTTACTCGATCTTTAGTTTTATATGTATGTTTTGTTGATCGTTGTTTGTCCTTTTGTACTTTTTCTTTTGGCCATTGTGATGTCTGTTCTTCTTCGATATACGAATTCTGATTGCCGCTTTGGTATCTTCAAACTCTTCTCACAAGTAACTTTATGATTTGATTTAATGATTTGATTTATTGTGCTTAATGCCACTTTCAGCAATATTTCAGCTATGTCATGGCCACCAGGTTTAGTGGTGGAAGAAGCCGGAGTACCCAGAGAGAACCACCGGCCATGGGCAAGCAACTGGTAAACTTTATCACTTGCGGCTGCGAGTTAAGTGCACACTTTTTTGTAACCTACAAAGCCGGGCGAGAACCCAGGCCGTATTGGTGATAGGCTTGTACGAGTTGTTAGGTAATCCAACTACCTAACTCATTGAGCCACCTGGGCCCTACAAGTGACTTTATTTAATTAAGTAAAGTAAGATTATTATTTATATATTTTGTTTGTTTTATACTCAACTATATGCAATATAAATGACAAGTAACTTTATATAATTAACTAAAGTAAGATTGTTATTTATAGATTGCCTACTTTGTGAAAACGTCCACTTGAATAAAAAATTGGTATGACAAAATTCACCAAAATAACAAAATTTGACACTGTCATAAATATATATAAATTATTTTCCATTTCAATGGTTAATGAAGCAGACTTGTGGCAGGTTGCTGATTTTCTCCGAACATTGTTGAAAGTGGTGTTAAAAACCCATAGCTCCTAACCCTTTCCAATTTTCAATGCATAATCTAATAATGTCGGTCGTCTTGAACTTCCGACTTAAATATATAGGGGGTAGGGTATACATGTAGTTCAGGCAAATATTTTGTTCAGTTTCCACTTTGGTTTCTACAAATAATTTGATAGAATTCTAATAACTGTCTAGGCATATAGGCTTCCTTTTCTAGTAAATTGTTAATCCATGATTACATTTACATTCATAATAATAATTCACAAAAGTATGTTTTACAGTATGTATTCATTGCTGCCCTATCAGTTTCAGTTTCTTAGTGTTGCTATGAACCTGTGTGTTAGCTAACTCACTGAAAATAAGAATAGGGTCAGGGTTATGGTGTTTAACGCCACTTTCAAAAAAATTTCAGCTATATCGTGGTGGTCAATGACAAACTTTGTCGCATAATATTGCATCAGGTATTCCTCGCCGTGAGCGAGATTCGAACTCACAACTTTTGTGATGATAGGCATTTATTGCACAGGTAGTTGTTTACCCAATTACCATATGATCACGACCATGACGGCACCAGAATATAAATATAAAAACAAATGGTTTCATACATTTTTTATATTATCTTCTTGTATAACCTGAGAAAAATACAAAAGTTAAAATAAATATAAATCTCTCTCTCTCTCTCTCTCTGATGTTCATTATAAACAATGTTAATAGTCTAAATATAAATGTAGTACATGTATACTCACAAAAGGCCTATTTTAGATCATATATATTACCGGTTAATAAGAGATTGATAGTAAAAGAAAAAATTCACCCTGATTTTATAGCTGAAAAATTGCTCACTTGGTGTTAAACAACAATCACTCACTCGCTATACAAACAATTTTTACTCGCTCGCTCACTAAGCAAACAACAATCACTCACTCACTATACAAACAATTTTTACTCTCTTGCTCACTAAGAAAACAATTTTTACTCGCTCGCTCACTAAGCAAACAATTTTTACTCGTTTGCTCACTAAGCAAACAATTTTTACTCGCTCGCTCACTAAGCAAACAACAATCACTCACTTGCTATACAAACAATTTTTACTCGCTCGCTCACTAAGCAAACAATTTTTACTCGTTTGCTCACTAAGCAAACAATTTTTACTCACTCGCTCACTAAGCAAACAACAATCACTCGCTCGCTATACAAACAATTTTTACTCGCTCACTCACTAAGCAAACAACAATCAGTCACTCGCTATACAAACAATTTTTACTCTCTTGCTCACTAAGCAAACAATTTTTACTTGCTCGCTCACTAAGCAAACAATTTTTACTCACTCGCTCACTAAGCAAACAATTTTTACTCGTTCGCTCACTAAGAAAACAACAATCACTCACTCGCTATACAAACAATTTTTACTCTCTTGCTCACTAAGCAAACAATTTTTACTCCCTCGCTCACTAAGCAAACAACAATCACTCACTCGCTATGCAAACAATTTTTACTCGCTCACTCACTAAGCAAACAATTTTTACTCGCTCGCTCACTAAGCAAACAACAATCACTCACTCGCTATACAAACAATTTTTACTCGCTCGCTCACTAAACAAACAACAATCACTCACTCACTCACTCACTCACTATACAAACAACTTTTACTCGCTCACTCACTAAACAAACAACAATCACTCACTCACTAAACAAAACAATTCAACATATTCAACTACAATTCAAACCAAAATATTTCTCAAGTAACAATTTTTTCCACATATAAAGCTCTTCCCATTTGTTCGTACATGTAACATGCCAACAATTTAATTAATTATTTGATATTTTTAGAGCCATTAATTTTAACAACTGAAGTGAGAACATTAGATGGAACCGTCTTCTTTTGATTAGGTTGCTGTCCACCAGCATATACTTTAACTGATCCTGAAAGATAAAATCATAGTATATACTAGATGTGTCGGAACGACACGATGTCCCCGCCGTGAATATTAAGGAGGCTCGCAAATGTTTCACCCTTTTTTAATTCCTTCAGTAATAGGCTAAGAATAACAAACTATTGCTTAAGATCTGTATCCTCAAGCCTCCTTAAATTCACAAGATTTATTCAAGGAAACAATATTGCCTGAACAAATCTTGATATGATCAGGAATCTACAACACTTGCATATGAATAAGAAGTCCTATACCTATAAAACAACACCTTTTAATAGTCATTGAATTTTTTTCTGAATTAAAAGTGTCATGTGGTCTGAGTAATAACAATTATTCAGTGGGAACAAAAGCTAAACTTGATCTGTAAATCGTCATTGTAATTTCACATACCAAAAATCAAGTCAATATCTCAAAGTATAGTGAAATAAAGTGGCGACAACTAAATATTTGGCCAAAGTTAAATGTCCAAGGTGCGTAAATTAGCCCAAAATCATTCAATCGGAACGAAATTCAAACTTGATCGGTAACTCATCACTATACACTTACATACCAAAAATCAAATCAATATCTCAAATCATAATGAAAAAAAAAGTGGTGACAACTAAATATTTGGCAAAATTTCAAAGCCCAATGGCTATAAGTTGGCCAAAAATCATTCAACCGGAATGAATTTTAAAATAGATCTGTAACTTATGATTATATACTCTCATACCAAAAATCAAGTCAATATCTCAAATCATAGTGAAACAAGGGCATGCAAAGCATGGCATATCCCCTCGTCTAAATATTTGACCTTGTGACCTTGACCTTTGACCTTGAAAATCAATACCAAGTTTGGTCAAAATCCATTGAAGGATGTTGATTCTAGAGTTGTTCACAAGGATGTTACGGAAGGATGGACGTACGGAAGGATGTACGGTAGCGTTACTATATCCCTTAGCAACTTTGTTGGTGAGAGGATAATAAAGTGGTGACAACTAAATATTTGGCCAAATTTCAAAGCGCAATGGCTGTAAGTTGGCCAAAAATCATTCAACCGGAATGAATTTCAAAGTTGATCTGTAACTTATGATTATACACTCTCATACCAAAAATCAAATCAATATCTAAAATCATAGTGAAATAAAGTGGTGACAACTAAATATTTGGCCAAATTTCAAAGTCCATGGGCCATAACTCGGCCAAAAATCATTGGACCAGAACGAAATGTAAACGTGATCTGTAACTCATCATTATACGCTCACATATCAAACATCAAGTCACTATCTCCAAGCATAGCAAAAAAAGTGGTAAATCCAAGGGCCATAACTCAACTAAAAATCATTGGACGGGAACGAAACGTAAACTTGATCTGTAACTTATCATTATACACCCACATACCAAATATCACAATTAGTCTCTGGAATAACCTTCATGAGGTATGCTCAAGGCCAAAATACGGATTAATATAAGTATTACAACTTGTTTCCGAATCCTATTGATTAATTTAAATGTCTATATAATTTATATGTGTATTATCATAATATGTAATATTGAATTAATTAATAAAATATATTTATACTAAAATCGGCTAAGATCACCTATATTATACAACAAAAGTACAAACTTGATGTTCATAGGAAATTGTTAAGAATCAAGCCATGAGGTGATGAAAACAATAATAACATCAAAACAACAAAGATGTCCAGGTGTATCTCTCATTGGCTTTATTTATCTTATTAATTGGTATAAAATATAGCATTTCAATCTGACTTGAGAATGATCTGAACATTATTGTGTCATGGTTTATCAAGGTACTATATTAAACTACATTTTATTGCCACGAAACTGAATACAATTATCAAGTACAATAGTTTTAAAACTAACCATTAATGTATAAATACATATACTTCTCACTGGGCAAACTATTTTTACAAATCCACATATTAACTTTGACAAAATGCTTGCATACACTTTCGTTTTTTGCTTTTAAAATTCATAACATTACACAATGTCAAATTTATATACAAAAATATAGATAGATAACATACATTCTAAATACAATCTAACCTGCCTTACCGGTCACCTCTGTCTAACGGTCACACAAAAAATAAAATGTATATGGTTTTATCCTTTTAATGTTTCTTTTACTTGTACATATAACCCGTTATGTTTTATTTCTAAGGGTCTTTAGGTGTCTAAGATAATATAACATTTGTTGCTGAAATACTGCTCAAATTGGCATTAAACACAAATCAATCAATCACAATGTCAATTAAATTTACATATTGTGTATCAAATTCTTCCTGCACTTTTATTCAAACTTACTGAACATCCTTTTTTACAGCTATTCATACACAGCATTGATCCCTTGTTCTACAAGGGGCTGTCGTGGTCGTGATCATATGGTAGTTGGATTTACAACTACCTATGCAATCAGTGCCTATCACTACTAAAGTTGTGAGTTTGAATCTTGATCAGAGCCAGGTGTACAACTATTATGTGATAAAGTTTGTCAGTGACTTGCGATAGGTCGGTGGTTTTATCTGGGTCCTCCAGTTTCCTCCACCAATTAAACTAACTTCCACGATATAACTGAAATACTGTTGAAAGTGGCGTGAGCAACATAAACCAACCAAACAAACCTTGTTCTACATGTATCACAGTTATGTATGAAAAACTTCAATATTACAAGATTTTAGATTTTACCATTATTTCTATTTAACATTTACTAACCTGTTTCAATAACAAATCCTTTATTATCAGTCCATACTGCGAGATAACGAGGTTCTATAGATAATTTTACTTTTACAACAATGCCTTTCGGTACATGTATTCTGTCAAATGCCACCAGCTGTATATTTGGCATTAATTCTTTTGTTGTTAACCAGGATATATAAACTTGTACAACCTAAAATTTAAATAAATACTTTATAAAAGGTACATATACCATGGCCAGTTGGTCATGCAATCAGTGCCTATCACAACTACAGTTGTGAGTTCGTATCACACTGATGGTAGGGTGTACTTGATACAACGTTATGTGATAAAATTTGTCAGTGACTTGTGGCAGGTTGGTGGTTTTCTCTGGGTACTCCGGTTCCGACAGCAAGGATATAAATGAAAAATTGTTGAAAGTAGCTTTAAACACCATAGCCCCCCACACACACAAACGCACACCATGTGAAGAAATTGAGCTTAACTTCATTGAATGATAGTCACTTCAATATTCCAACGCCATATTTAAAAAAAATAACGCATCTGTGCTGTAATGGTTAGCATGCTCGCCTCGAGTGTGGCTCAGGCAGCATCAAGAAGTAAGAGCAAAGACGGGTTGGCTCGGAATTAGGATAATGTGTCTGAGTGGAGTGACAAGTCTACCTGCAGAGTATTATTTCAGTGAGCTAGTGCTATAAAATTCAACTAAGTGTGTTAGACTAGTATATTATGGACATCATTATCATCATTTAAATATAATACATTTTGCATATCAAACGGAACCTTTTTACCTCATCTGAATCAAACGATCCTGTGTTTGATACTGAAAGTTCAACTGGAAGTGGCTGACCGGCTTCTATGGCATCAGGTAGCACTAGATTACTGTACTGGAATGTTGTGTAGGATAGACCATAACCAAATGGATATAGAGGTTCATCCGTGAAATATCTGTATGTCCTTTCTTTCATAGTATAATTAATCATGGAGGGTATCTGTCAATGATAATATAAGAAGTTATCTGATGTTCTTGTGGCAAGTAGAATTTTTATTGGCTAAAAGTTTACTTCTAGCACTTCAGGGAAGCCGTGGTGTATATTTCACACGGCACAAAAAATCAATAATTGCTCTCACCTATTGCTTGTGCCGTGTATTCCATTTACATTGTAGCAGACGACACACATATGGCACAGAAAATCAATCATTGCTCTCTGTGACCTATTTCCAAAGATACACGTATTTATTTTTTTCCTATAATAAGGACTTACTTATTAATGTTAGAACATTCAGATAAAAATGTTATCAGTCTCTAGATGTTATATATCCTGTTTTAAATGGGATATATAACATCTCGAGACTGATAACGTATAATATCAAAAATCAAAATATTCTATAATACAAAGTTTGAGGATATCACAGGGGTAGGCAGAAGCTGTAATTCGAAGACAGACAGAGAGTACAATGGTAAAAAGAAAATGAACAAAAGGACAAACAACGATCCACAAAACATTACACATAAAACTGAAGATCGAGCAACACGAACCCCACTAAAAACCAGGGGTGAATTCAGGTGCTCCGGAAGGGTAGAAGTTCCTGCTCCACTAGTGGAACCTGTTGTGTTACTCTAGTTACAAACCCGGTGACAAGTCATAAATGAGGAAAGGACCGAATAGTGTTTATGACAAGTGTAACATATCCATGGTCATTTGTGACACAGATACTCCGTAACAGTTAACCAAGTCATGGTGGCAACCGTAAAGCTTTCAAAGTGATGACTTCAACTTAACCAATAGGAACCCTTTATTCAGCAGCTTCCTTGTTAGCAGCAACCCTCTATCAAGGAAATCCATACACTGAGATGTCCTATGTGTTGATCAGATTCATTTACATGACCACATCATTTCAGAAGGAGAGGTTTCGGCCCATAAAACTAGTTTGACACTGCCACTTTGTATTGAAGTGCCTCTTCCATGCCAGGAAAGTGAGCAGTCATATACATGTGTGTTAGGGATATCGATTTTGCCTCTTTCTCCAATTGGATATTGGAAATGTTCCATTTGTTTTTCTTTTTATTACAAGTCTCAGAATTCTTCAAATATAATATCAAATGTTGATTCCTGTTCCATAATGAGAGTTATGGGTGTACATGAAAATAAAAGAAAAATATATTTTATACCTGCGATGAAGTTATAACCACATACAGTGGAACCTGTCTAATACAACACACCAAGGGACCAGGGAAATGTGTTGGAATGTATAGGTTGTCGAAATACTCAGGTTTTATTATGTTAACAGAAATACTTTGGGACCATAAATTTTGTCGGATGTCACAGGATGTCTGAAAACTTATGTGTCGAATTGCTCAAGTTCCACATACTTTGCTTGTTGATCATTTTACAGTTATGGTAAGTTATATGCAGTTCTGTAAAGTTTTTCACAGGAATTGTTTTCACTTTAGTTTATATGGCAGCTTTGATATAGCTTTGTACAATCTGATATGGAGGTAAATGGTAGTAATAGATAACAATTTAAAACAAATAAACAGCACCTCTGCTGGAAATCCTCTCTTTAACATAACAATACTGCAACATTATGAATCACACCTAACGTCGAAATTACTAGCAATCTATGTTTTTGAAGGGGAAATTTATATTAGGACAAGGGGTCGTCGTGGTTGTCATCATATGGTAGTTGGATTTCCAAAGTAATGCAATCTGTGCCTATCACCACTATAACTATGAGTTCGAATCTCACTTGTGGCGAGGTATACTCGATAAAACAATATGTGGTAAAGTTTGTCAGTGACTTGCAACAAGGTCAGTCGTTTGCTCCGTGTACTCCAGTTTCCTCCACCAATAAAACTGACCACCATGTAACGATAAAATTGAAATATTGTTGAAATAGGCATTAAACACCATAACCCTAACCCTATATTAGGACATTTCCTACAATTTTCAATATTCAAGAGCAGGCTTAAATAAAACTTGTTTCACGATTAATAATATACCTGATCAGCATTCATGTACCAGGTAAAAGGTAGCCTTCCAGCTGGATTTACGTTATTAGAGGTCATAATGGCAAATAACGCCTCTCCTGTAGCTTGCGCTGGGAAGAAACACTGCATTATCACCTGTACCATGTCACTATTTTCTGCCCAGGTAATATTTAGCGGTCCTCCGGAAAATAATATTAATACAACTGGTGTGTTATTAGCTGCAAACAAAAAAAATAGTTGAATAAATCCTTACATTTTTCTGCTAGTATTGAATGGGTGGATTTCGGTTATAATAAGTTGCTTGGTTGAATGGTTTGTTCTTTACAATATTAATAGTAAGCAAAAGTTACAAAAACAGCAATAAAATGAAAAAAATAAATACCACGCTGTCAGAATAGTTTCCATTACCCGTCTGTTGGTAGACCTGCTCTTTATGCTGAATTAATTTTTTGTGTGTAATACATTTTCTCAGAATCTTATATTTCCGGAGGTATTGATGACTCAATGGTTTAGGGGTTGTGGTGTTTAATGCCACTTTCAACAATATTTCAACTATATCATGGCGGTCAGTTTTATTGGTGGAGGAAACCGGAGTGCCCAAAGAAAACCATCGACCTATCGCAAGTCACTGGCAAACTTCATCACACAATGTTGTATCGAGTACACCTCGTCTGAGTGGGATTCGAACTCACAACATCAGTGGTGATATGCACAGGTAGTTGTAAATCCAACTACCATACGATCACGACCACAGTTCACTAATGTACACATATATACATGTAAATCAAGCTACTTTACTACCACTGTTTAACTAATTCATGAATGACTTCCAGTTGTTTGTAGGACTCGTGTCTTATTTACGTTACTTGTATTTGTTTGCGCATAGTGGTGTCCAACACATATTGTGCTGTGTTTTTTATTTGTTTGTCTTCCTCTTGTGACTGTCTTGTGTACCCTATATGTTGCCAGTTTCTCTGGACTGTTCCTTCAGTATTCTCTAACATTAATATAGTAATAGAGAAGGAACACTTACCATATTTAACAGCATCTTGTAACAATGTCAGTTGTTTTCCTGGTAATTCCATATTATATCTGTCCTTACCCTCTGACTCAAAGTCCTTTCCTATATAAAAATAGAATTTAAAGAAGAAATGTTCTTTCCACTCCAGTGATTTTTATAAAATGAAACACGTTTTTGATGTATTGTTGAGTTTTTTTTTTTAACTTGTAAAATTGTTTTGAATTTAATAAAGGAAAAACAAAAATCATCACCAATCAATGTTATAGTCATTTGGGTTATTGGTGTTTAACCCCACTTTCAACAATATTTCAGTTAGATCTTAGTGGTCATGTTTGTTAGTGGTGGAAATCGTAGTAACCGGGAAAAAACCACCAATCATGTAGGGTTGTATATATCCATATATTTTTTACAAAACAATACAATTTTACATATAATAATTTACAGTTAAATCTACCCATGCCGTCACCTCTATTCAACAGTCACCTGTATTAAAAGGTCACCTTTTTCTTGTCTTGTCATTGATAATTTCATTTGAATTTAACTTCTGTTAAGAGGTCACCTGTCTTATAAGGACACTTTTTCTTTGTCCCAAACGTCATGACCTCTTATTACAGGTTTAACTGTAAATATCCAGGAACATGATACAGAAACACAGTTAAGTGCGATATACATGAAATTAAAAAAAAGATGTGAGTTACTAGTATTTCTAATGGAACCCAACATCTCATGCATGCTGTTTGCAGTTGCATAGTAAACTGGCAAGATAATACATTACATTGTAAAGTTATCTAACAGAAAGCTCCACCAATCAACTTACATACAGGATGTCGTGTCGATGTAGGGTTAAGGTTATTGTGTTTGACGCCACTTTCAACAATATTTCAGCTATATTGTGGCAGTCAGTTTTATTGGTGGAAGAAACTGGAGTATCCTAAGAAAATTACTGACTTGTGAAATAGTGGATATCAAGCTATCAAAAAAGCACGACAAAAACAATTGTGCATTTACCTGTCCCTAGACACACAAATACAACATTAACATCTTTAACTGCATTCTGCACATCATCATGTGAATAATTGCTGCACTTATTGCCATCTTTACAACCAGGTGTATATGTTATGTTATTTGTTAGTTTACTTATACCCTTCAAAGGTGTCACAGTAAATTTAGGGTCAGAATCTGCAGAATAAAGCCCAAATAATTGGTTCGAGTTGTTTGCCATTGGACCAAGAATCTGAAAGATAAATAGGTATAATATATATTTATTACTGACATTCACAGTCCTAAATGATTTAATTATTAATATGGGCATGGGTAACCTTAACCGATTTTGTCTATCCTGTTTAATTATTGTGAGTTCGAATCCCAGTCATGGCGAGGCATACTCGATATAACATTATGTGATAAAGTCTGTCAGTGACTTACGACAGATCGGTGGTTTTCTCTGGGTACTTTGGTTTCCACTACCAATAAAAATGACCGTCACAATATAACTGAAATATTGTTGAATGTGGAGTTAAACACCATAACACTAACCATAACTCCAACGATTCTTTCTACGTCCTTTAATTTTCTTGCTTTAATCGACTTGGTCATTCAATCAAATTATTTTGAGCATACTTGATGAAATTTATTCTAGAAATAGGTCCTGTATACTGTGTAAGATATCTACGTTTGGTCGCATATATAAACATATTAAATATACATGTATGCAACTATGATTTTATGTCACAGAAATTAGAAAAAAAAATAATCAAAAGTTCGTTTTGTTGAAAACAGCTTCTGACAAAAAGTTTGTTCAACATTTCCCATAGCACAGTGCCGGATTGTTTCCCCTTTCCAATGGCACCATTGTTGTTTGTTATTGAACAAAATTGAAATTTCTTTAAACCGTAATGGATTACTTTTCAAGAAAATCAGTTTCAAAATACTTAACGGATACGATAGATTTCAATAAACATGATATCAACATTTTCACAAATGATACGTAGAGAAAATATGCGGGCGACATAGGGCGACTCTTCAAAATTACAAGGCCTCGCTTTTGACCAACGAGAAAGCGAAGTCAATCTTCACAAGGCGACTTCTTCGCCCGAATCGCCATTAATGGTGAGCCCTGGTTTGGATATAAAAGTCAAAAGATAAGAATTACGTTTGGGGATATAACATCAAGAAGAAATATATTTAGTTGTGAGAGAAACATACTACTTCAGTATGTTATCCATATTTTTTGGATGGAACCGTGTCGCAAAGATTTAACTACTGTTGAATATCAATTAGGTTTTGTAAATAAGACTTTTTAAGTTACTTGAACACCATAACAATAGCAACAAGGATTGGTAATATATTTTTAATCAAACCTCTGCAAGCTGAACTATATTTGCATACAAAATCATAATAGTTGTAATAACAGTTAGTAAATAATTTCAGAGATATATCGGTGGGTGAATTATGGTGCTTAACATCACTTTTAACAATATTTCAGTTATGTCATGGTGATCAGTTTTATTGGTGGAGGAAATCGGAGTACCCAGAGAAAACCACAGACTTGCCACAAGTCACTGACAACCTTTACCACATAATGTTGCATCGAGTATACCTCGCCTGAGCGGGATTTGAACTCACAGCGTTAGTGGGGATAGGCACTGATTTCATTGGTAGTTGTAAATCCATCTACTATACGATCACCACCACGACGGCTCCTCAGAGATTTATGAAAGTGATCTTTTCCTTCTTTGATTCTCCACGTTTGTCTTCTCTTATTAAAGCAAACTTTAAACATCAGTTTGTAAATAATACTTACAGCTATTTTTGGAACTACTTTTGTAAATGGGAGAATTGTTTTTTGATTCTTCAGTAATACATATGACTTCGCTGCTGCTTCCACGGATAATTGTCTGTGTTTTTCACTCTCTATAACTGACAAGTTCAGCTGTGTGTAAGGGTTCATTGATGGTGGATCAAATTCTCCCAACCTCAGTCTAGTGTAAAATAAAGGTTTGACTCTTTCCCTCACAGTAGATTCTAATAACAAACTTTTATCTATTGCATCCACTGAAAATGAAGGAAGAATTAACTAGTTCTTGTGTAGTAATAAAAAAAAAAAAACATACCACACTGTCAAAACAGTTCTAATATCTAATAGTAAAATCTTAGAAACAGAAGCAAAATCGGTGGCCCTAACACATAGTTCCAACATCTAATTGAAAAATCTAAGCAACAGAAGTGAAATCGGTGGCCATAACACATAGTTCCAAAATCTAATAGAAAAATCTAAGAAACATAAGCGAAATCGGTGGCCATAACACATAGTTCCAAAATCTAATAGAAAAATCTAAGAAACAGAGGTGAAATCGGCACCTCTAACACACATATTTACAAGATTATTCATTTTCCTGGCTTGGTGCAGGCACATCAATAATATGTGTCAAAGTTAAACTAGTTTTACGGGGCAAAACTCCCGTCTTGGTGATATGGTAAAATTTCAACCCTTGTATATAACATAGCAGCTCTCATGTAAAGATAGATTGAATTTTGGTGTTTAACACCACTTTCAGCAACACAGTGTCCTAATCCTGAACTTTAGGTCACCATTCTTTAAATACCACCTTTTCTTTGCCCCAAAGGTGACCTCTTAATACAGGTTTGTCTGCACTTAAGAAAAAAACACATAATAATGAAATCCTTACACATATACAAGAAAATAGGTTTTATCCAGCCACCATCGAGTTCCAAATTACACCCAGCATTTACACTCCCGGCTACTGTTTCCTCAACATTATAATAGTAAAAGTGACGTATCAGTATATTTTCTATTGCCCCGCCATCACTCACTACGTAACCCGTAAAATTCCACTCATCTCTCAAAATAGTTGTCAACAATTTACTATTTGCACAAGCTGGTATACCATTGATGCTGCAAAAAAACATTTTTTATATGAATTTTTATTGTATTACTTATTAAAATACTTACAAATTGACAGATATACAGGATATTTTAGATTGATTGACAGTTCTAAGTTACACCCGGCATTTACACTCCCAGTAACTGTATCCTCGACATTTTGATAGTAATGGTGCTGGGATATCATGTTTTCAATGGCCCCTTCGTCACTGACAACGTAACCAGTAAAATTCCACTCATTTCGAAGAATTGTCGTTAATAATTTACTGTTTGAACAAGCTGGGATACCATTTATTCCGATAAGTAAATTAGAAGAAAAAACTCGATTCAAGTAAAAGGAATATTAAAGTGATTTATGAGTCAATATGATTGATATGATGAATTCGGAAAGTTATGCTGACTTTTGAAAGAAATGTTTCAAGATACCAAAAGGGTAATCAGAAGCCATATATCGAGGGACAGACAATACAACAGTCGAAAGAAAAGGGACAAAATGACAAACAATGATTTATAATACAATACACAGAAAACTAAAGATTGAGCAATATGAACCCCACATTAAATCTGGAGTAAACTCAGATGCTCCGGAAGGGTTAGCAGATTTTGTCATACTAATGATACCTGTGGGTTACTCTGGTTACAAACACGGTGATAAGTAATAAATGAGGAAAGGACGGATTACAATTACCACAAATGGAACATTTATCCCAAAATTCAGAGTTGTTCAGTTATTCTGACTTTAAATGAGTTTATTTCATGACATTATATTCAGAACACTTGTGAATATTTATTGAACTGACATAATTTATGTACATGTATTAATGAATTTAACAGAACTCTATATGGATATTATATAACAAGATAATCGACGTTTCATTCTAGATTATTACAATGTCAGCATTAACATGGAGCAATCATTTGTAATATGTGGTCATTTTTTTTAATGCAAGTTTTCTAAACATCATGTGAAGTGAGTGTGAAACTCTATTATGGGGAGAACATGTTACTATTTGATCAGATGGTGATGCTGCCGCTATTGTACTGGACCAACTCCTTGTGATAGACTTATATAGTATTAGCCCACTGAAACATCAGACACATTATTCTGATTCAAAGCAATCCAGTCTTTGTTCCTGTTCCTTTATGCTGTGTTCTTATGAAGAAGATGAAAGTACCAAGTTAATAGTTCTTGGTTGGACCAGACCATGGATAGATCCCTAGATCTTCTGCATTGCAACGCTAGCCATTACATCATTGAGGTCATATGTATATGCTATGATATTTAATTTACACATGCATTGTCCATATTAGCTTATAATTACCAGACCATAATGAGAACACCATAGCATCAAAAGCCCAAGTCCCGTTCACCTACCTGGCCGCTTCATCAACGACACATTATGAAAGTTACGACAGCCAATGAACCATAACTTAAATGCTCTTTTTTATGAAAATAACATTAAATCAAAATGTCATGTAATTAGTAAAGAAACATGTAGATATGCTTGACCAGAATTTGAGTGAGTGATTGTTGTTTAACGCAAACTCAGCAATTTTTCAGCTATATCATGGCGAGAACAAGTAAATTTTTGCAGAGAAGCAACAAATGCCAATTTTATAGTCTTTGGTTTGACCCGAGTGTTGTGGAGTGACAAATAGACTAGAATAGCGCAGGTTCAATCAATTTATTTGTTCAAATATCATTTTTTATGTTTTACTGAAACAAAAACTGACCAGTAAAGTTTGAAGATACCAAAGGATAATCAGAAGCTGTAAAATCTAATATGCAGAGACAATACAGTAATCAAAAGACAAAACAAAACACAGAAAACCAAATATCGAGCAACTCGAACTCCACTTAAAACTGGGGATGAATTCAGGTGTTCCAGAAGGTTAAGCAGTTCCTGCTCCACTAGTGACATCTGTTGCGTTAAGAAGGGTTTGAAGATACCAAAGGGGTAGTCAGAATCCCTATATCGAAGAAGAACAGACAACACAATGGCCAAAAGAAAAAGTACAAAAGTACAAACAACCATCTACAAAATATACACATAAAACTAACGATTGAGTAATACAAACCCCACTAAAATCTGGGGTGAACTTAGGTGCTCCAGAAGGATAAGTGGTTCCTGCTCCACTAGTGACACCTGTTGTGTCATATGATTGATGTTTAAATGATTTACAAGAACACTTGCTCTTTACCTGTTATAGCTGCACATTAAACTGTATGTCCCTGCCTCTACACACTGTCTAAAAGCAGGTAGGAAGGTCAGCCGCCAATCCCTATCTGAGACCTTGATCATAAATAGAATATTAATTGACTTGCCATTAATGACTTGCTTGCAAATATGCAGTAGAAAAGAACTATTCAAGAAATTCAGATAAAATGCTCTATGCAATTACTTGTGGTATTTATTCATAACAAAATCAGTAAATTCAGAGAGACAACATCTGCTGTCTCTCACAGGCACTTTCTTTTTATCAACGGGAAGGTCAATGATGCATATACATATGCATGCAGGTAAATACATGGATGGTCGACCTCCCCACTGATAGAAACAAGTGTATGTGATGTCTCTACTTAAAGGTCGCAAACAGACACCATGTAGTCAAATCATACAATTCAATTCTCATGTGATTTTGTTCCAGTAAATTATGTAAAACAAATATAAAATATGTTTTTAAGAACATTATTACTTATTTCAGCTGGCCTCCTATATCTAGGTCCCTATCGTATTGTAGTTGGATTTCCATCTACCTATGCAATGATCAGTCATGCAATATCAATTCAAATGCCTACGAGTTTCTCACTCTCATCTTTGACCAAATGTATATTCCTTAAAAGATTAATGTGATAGTTGGTCATTGTTTACTGTGGTAAATCGATCACATCTGCAGTTGTCCTGGGATAAACCCATTTCTGCTACCAATAAAACCTACGGTGGAGATATTTATACTGAATCACAGGGAATAACTCTCTGTTACTTAATTTGCTCCACTGAATTTTTCTTCTACTGTAGATCAAGGATTTGTATAGTTGTTCTACTATACAAATCCTTGTGTAGATGTATTACCCACTTTTAAGTAAAAATAAATCAGTGTGGCAAATTAAGTGGCAGGGAGCAAGTCCCTGTGACTGAACAGTGAAAATAACCTTTAATGTCCATGCATAACCCCTACATTTTCAACATTATAATGTCCAGTGTTTAATAGTAGTACAATGATAAACACCCTAATACATAAATAAAATAGATCAATGTTATACTGATTGGTTGGTTAGTTTTATGGTGTTTAACGCCACTTTCAACAATATTTCAGTTATATCCTTGTTATACTGAAAGATAAAACAATTAAAATAAATACATTTTGTTATGAAAATACAAATTGTTAGGGGGCTGTGATCCTGTGGTATCTATAGATGGAATTACAACTACCAATGTAATCAGTGCCTATCACCACTGCTGTTGTGAGTTCGAATCTCGATCAGGGTGAGGTGTACAATATTGTGATAAACTTTGTCAGTGACTTGTGACAGGCTGGTGGTTTTCTCCAGGTCCTCCGGTTTCCTCCACCAATTAATACTGACCGCCACCATAATTGTAACTGAAATATTGTTGAAAGTGGCATTAAACACCACCAAACAAACAAATAAATAAACAAATTGTTGAACTTGAAATCAATATCTACATTTGCATATACATGCAAAATAATTAACAATTAAGTTTCTTACAACGGAATTGAAGCTGAATCTAGAACCTCCAATATTCTCTGGTCCTCCGTGAACATCAAAATGTTTACAACCAGCGCTAGCTCTAACATATCGAGGATGATTTCCTTGTAAACCTTTGACAAAATTGGCAGCGAACACTCCAGTTAGATATGGATCCTCGCCATAGGTTTCCTAAGATAAAAAAAATATATCAATTAGTGTTTTAACACAGAGGGAATATCTACATAAAAATAAACGTAGATTAACAGATCTAGTGCGCATGGCGCGTTTCTTGAATAACCTTCATCAGGCCTACGTACGCTAAATAATATGATACAATACTGATCAAAATTGGGTGTATTTCTCTTTGAAATCATATTGTTCCTCCAAACTTTACTTGTATACCTATTTCAAACACAAATTTGACAGTCTAAGCACTCGCTAAACACGTGTTATGGGTCCATCAAATATTGGAAAAGAGTTGGGTCTAGAGCTGTCTATCATGGGACTGTCTAGAGCTGTCTATCATGGGACTGTCCAATTTGTGTTTAACACAAGCAGTAAAACTTAGCTTGTAGCGAACTGGAATGAAAATTTGATTGTGTAAATGAACATTTAGCTATAAGATATTTGATATAGACGGTAATATAGCATCTACAGGCTTACTCATATGTTTTCCTCATTACAGACATCGCCGTGACAGTGAGACGAAGAACAGCAATACAATCACTGTGTTTAATTTTTGATTGTTATTTGAGCTAGAGAATTTACTGTTTTTAATTAAAATTTATATGGAAAACATTTCTTTTTAAAATGTCAGTAAAAAACTCCAATCCACGATTTGAAATTACCTGGTTCCGTCCCCATAACGGGTGTCTCATAATGTTGATTACAGGACTGAAACAGCTGAGACCGGTATGGTCGGTATATACTCCATTCTTTATGTAATCATTGTGTTTTGCCCTTACTTCTACGGCTGTAGCTTCCGCAACACGGAAAATCAAATCTGGACTAAAATGAAAATTAGTTCAATATACAGTCACACCTACCCAAGCAGTCACCTCTATTAAGCAGCCACCTGTATTAAAATATCATCTTTTCCCTGTCCCGTCATAGAAAATTTCATATGAATTGAACCTCTTTTAAGAGGTCACCTGTTTTTAATGACCACTTTTTCTTTGTCCTATATATGACCTCTTAATACAGGTTTGATTGTACTTCATTTTTATATACATGTACCATAATGATAGCTAGCTATGATTAGGTATTTTTTTTCAATCACTAGCTTTTTAAAAAGGGATGAAAACTAAAACTTCAAATAATAAATAATCATCACAAAAATTCATAATTATTTGGACTAAATCTGTGGAAGCATATATAGTAGTATAAATAATAGTTGACTTCTTCAGAAAAACAAATCAACGTCGGGAAAAGGTTGCCGATTATTTTCAACAAAACGCTATGGCCTTACGCTTTTAAGTTCCACCTATCTTCTGAAAAGGTACAAATCGTATAAGGTGGGAACTTAAACTCGTCATATTTCGGCCGATTCCGTTCCGGATAGGAGAGCAACGGATGCACTCGGTGTTTACCGGTTGCATCGATTGGATATGGTTTCCGGCAAAAGGATGGACATGCTGATATGGCGACCGAGTACGATACAGAAGCAAATACTGTTCTATATTTTCTTTATACAAGTCCAATTATTGGAGATAACGAGGAAAATTTCTGAACATCAAAGTACATGTACAATGTATGTAGAAAACTATGAAATAGAATATCACGACTCGGAAGATATTTTAGTACGAATTCAAGTTGTATTTTCTCTTTTCGACTTTGATTACGTTTTATAGTTATGTAAGATGCTTTATGCATGGAGACTTTAATTGAAAATAACGTACGAATTCGTTTTGTCTATTTCCGACCTTGATAACGTTTTATAGTTATGGAGACTTTGAAAATAACGTATGAATTTGTTTTATCTATTTCCGACTTTTTTTTATTATCATTATTCACTGTAAAATTCTGAGATATTTACATTGCAATAGCCAATTTCGGTTTTCCTGTTTTCTATATCATTCTTTATGTGATTTGACCTTTAAGTTTTTAAAAAAAAACTTGTGAATTATTTAAATTTTAAGCAGGTCACTGGTAAGTAGTGAAATTGCTTTGACCAATTAAAGTCTATTGGCTACTGGACTACTTTTCATACATCATTTGATCAAATAATCAAATTACTGTATTACAGTTTCAAGTAAGAAGAGTTTGAAGATACCAAAGGGACAATCAGAATCCGTATATCGAAGAAGAACAGACAACACAATGGCCAATTTAAGAAAAAGTACAAAAGGACAAACAACGATCTACAACTGAAACGTACATATAAAACTAAAGATCGAGTAACGAACCCCACTAAAACCGAGGGTGAATTCAGGTGCTCCGGAAGGGTGAGCAGTTCCTGCTCCACTAGTGGCACCTGTTATATATGTAGTTGTTTGTATGGTCTCGTAAGTTTGTGTAAGAGTTATCTCCGTTTGTACTTTGTCCGGATTTGTTTTATGTATTATCTGTCTCTTGAATAAATGTAAGAAATGGTAGCAGACGTGTTTTTGTCATTTCATTTAATTTGTGATTGTTGCAGGGCACGCGTTGTGTCCTGCTTCATCATTACACACCCGTCGTGTTAATCTAGTAACAAACCCGGTAATAAATACTTTGTTTTTATTTGCTATTCGAGCGCTTTTTATTACGTCAGGATTTTTTGTTATTCTGAAAAGAAACGTTTTTTAAAAGTATGTAAAACCTAATATACTGGTAAAAAGTCTAACCTTTTTCTAAAATAAAACAGGAAAAAAACAGGAACTGAACCATAGAACAACAAAATTATGATATAATTTTGAAAAAAATACCTTTCCGGTTATTGATTAGTACTCGTATTCTCTCTTGTAGAGCTATGCATAAAGCTAGCTATCAGGTCAAATTTCTATTCATTACCTAAAACTTGTTAGATATATTGAATTTTACTTTGAATGATTTGATACATGCTACCTCGGTATGAGAGAAATTTAGAGATTGAGCATCCCTACCTGCTATTTCAAAAACATAACTCAGGCCAGTCAGGGACGTACAATGTAAACGAGGACGACGCATGCCACAGGAAATTGCAAATTAAATAGTGCTTTTTTTACTTAAGTGAATTGATCGAATGCATAAGTGTTTCTATATGTAATAATGATCCTTAGGGGCATGTTCGTCATCATAAAATCATGTTTTAAGTAGACAAGTCATTTTAAATTACCCGCCAAAAAATCTTGCGAACTTGCTAAAGGAAAATAAATCTCGCAGTTCGGCAATCAATAAAAAATGTAAAAATCCGAATAAAAATGTTGAATATGAACCTGAAATGCCAGCTATATGTTTTCTGTACAGAACTACCCGACCTCCATATATGTAATTTTCCATGGCAAATGGGTTTAACGTTTGAAATGCCTTACTAGTTTATAGGCTTAAATAATCGCCTTACCTAAATGATGCAGCTAAACCTATAGCTATTGGAAACGATGTAGCATTTCCCGCCAACACATCACCGCTCAGACATTCGGTTTCCCATTGATAGGGGCCAATGCCAAGTCTAGTTATGGCAGGAGCGGGACCCCCATATTTGCCTCCACCTCCTTTTGCCATTTGATACATTATTTCCTCTGTTGTCAATCTGCTGACGAGATCATTCACCCTTTGTTTCCATGGAAAAGATACGTTTCTAAAGGGATAATCTGTCGTTGCTCCATAATGGAGTACAAGGAAGAGAATATAAACCTTCATTGTTTGTGTACGGCAACTATCGATCATTCGGAAGTCACGTTACTCTCCATATCATGATCATGTGATTTACTTTTAAAAATAGACGTTCTTGGATACGCTTCATGATTATCCATAAATATATGTTAATCTAGGGAAAGCCGTTTTGATAAAAATAGATATCTGTATCAAGATGTAAATGTAGTTAAATTCTTCAATGAATTCTTATGTCTGTCATGTCTAATATTGTGTGTTTAAAACATTATAAATATCTTATTAACGCTCACATGTATTTTATTTTTAAAACTAGAGGATACAATTTGTTAAACCCTTAGCGGTATTTAGGTAAAAACTTTGTTTAAACATATTTTATTTGCATAAAGGTTGCAAATGGGATTAGTATAAACATATTGTATTAATTAATTCAATATTAAACATTATGATAATACACATATAAATTACATATACATTTAAATTAATCAATAGGATTCAGAAACAAGTGGTTAAACCACAGGGCCTTGTCACTATCCAGGTAAATATACTATCAATGTATAAACATATATACAAGGGCCTTGTCACTATCCAGGTAAATATACTATCAATGTATAAACATATACATATAAACATATATATGTTTATACATTGATAGTATATTTACCTGGATAGTGACAAGGCCCTGTGGTTAAACTTATATTAATCCGTATCCCTGTTGTTATCTGATGTTCAAGGTTTAATTAATATCGAAAGGTAGGAGTGTATTGAGAATTATCAAGTGTTAATCAGTCGTTGTCAATGTTATTTGGTGTGCTTTAGTAAGAAAAAAAAAATAAAAAGAAACAAACAAATGAAGTGTAAATGTGCAAGTGTTTTTTTGTTTGTTTTTGTTTTTGTTTTTTTTATAACATGTTTAAGTTGTGTGAATATGGTTAAGAGGTGAATCGTTTACTACTTATGATGAACTTCTGCATGTTTAAGAATATATCTGTATTTAGGGTATTCGTTAAGTCTGTAGAACCAAACAATAATAAATCCGTATTTAAGTTAATTGGTAAATTAATGGTGTGAATATATCTCAGTCTTGTTGCACACCACATGTACTTGTGGACGCTATACCCAATTGTGCCTCTGATTGCCCCTCCCCCCTTTTTTAACATCGATTTTTTTTTCATGTACACAACATTTTGCAACTTTCTATGTATCACTATATGACATATATACAATAAATACAATCAAACAGTAGTTTCTATCCATACCGGGTTTCTACATGTCATGTCGCGTTTGTCAGTAAAAAAAATGCCCCTATCTAATGTGTATTTCCGGGATCAATTCCCAGTTTATATTACGATGTTCAAAGGGGTAATCAGAAGCCACACATCGAAAAAGAACAGACAATAAAAGGGACGAAAGGAAAAACAATGAACTACAGAAGACTAAAGATTGAGCAACTATAAACCAAGGGTAAGCAGTTCTTGCTCCATTAGTGGCACCCGTCGTGTTACTCCTTTTGCAAATAAAGTGATAAGTCATGAATGAGGAAAAGACCGGATTGTGATTTCGACATACGGAACATATTCGTCGTCATTTGTGACACAGATATCCCGTAACGGTTAACCAAGTCATGGAAAGTTCACAATGGGAAAATTGAAATCGTCTCTTTTGTCGTAAAGATTCGTTCTTAACCGGCACTCGCTGTCATTTTCGAAGTGTAGGTCAAACTATGGTGTTTGCAGTTTTGATTGAATTGCTAAAATGCAACCATACAAAATAACCCTCATTGCGGATACTGCAACACTGATTGAATATAATAATATTTGGAAAACAAAGACAGTATGTATTATAATCGATAGATGCATAATTAAAAATTAAAGCATAGTGTGTGAATGAGTGAGTATTGTTTGACACAAAATGGAAAGAACAAGTTACATTTCGACGAGATGATGATGTCCGCATTGTACTAGACCAGCTTCCAAATACTAATTTTAAAAATAATATAGATCTCGAATGTATTGCGCACAACGCCTTTCTGTGATAACCTTCATCAGGTACGCTCATAATCAAAAGATTGCAAAGCTAAATAATTTAAAAGTCTTTGTGAGCAATTAAATCAAAGGGCCTAAGCAGGGTTGCAAAAACTTATGTTTTAGGGACAAGAACCTGCTTTTATTAATAATTACATTATTTAGATATATATTGTATTAGTAAACCATGTTAGTACCGAAACACTACAGTTCAGTCGTAAAGTTCAAAGGATTAGAGTCAGGCGTTAGCATTATGGTGTTTAACGTCACTTTCAACAATATTTCAGATCGTGACGGTCAGTTTTATTATTCCATTTAAACTAACAATAGGATCGAACACAATTTGAACCAACCTACAAAGGTTCTCCCCACATAAAAACAATAATAACAATGATACGTACACCAGCAATAGTAGAATACAATATAACAACTGTTTATTGCATGTAAAATCTTAAGACTTTACTTGAAGATTATGTTTTTAGAGACAAATGTAATGTGCATTTGTGTTCACAGATGGCAATTAAACTTCATGCTGTTGGAACAAATCAAACAAATCTAAAACGCTACTCGTGTGTCAGTGGACAAAATCATTTTGCAACTAGTTACTGCCATATTACAGCGAATGTGGAATTTCCAACGTTACGTGGACCAAGTGATATATGCTCGGACGATTATGGTCATATTTATGTGAGTGGACAATACTCGCATACTATACACTGTTTAACTGAGGATGACAAGATGATAGATATTCCACTTTCAAGTCAACATGGGATAACATATCCAATCGCCATGTGCTTAAATAGGAATTATACTAAACTTTACATTGTTAATGAATGGGGCAAGTCTGTTATGGTGTTTAATGTGATATAATGTGTCTTGAGTGAATCGAGTGGGACTTCATTCTGCCAGATGGAACACCATGTGTTTGTCATATAATTGACGTTTCCCAAACTGTTAAACTATGAACGTGAATCATTACACAGCAATTATAATATTAGCTTAAATGTATTGTATATAAAATTTTATATTTCTGTACATATAGCGTAGACTATGATTAAATAAATTAACTCATATTCGTTTGTAATTATTTCTGTCAGAAAACACAAGTAATACCGTACACGTCTACCGTGGCTTGTATTAAAAACAATATAGACTACACTCGTTAGCAGTTACGATTGTCTTCAAAGCAATAAAGATCGTACCTGTTAGCAATTATGGGGGTCCGACCTATAATCCGACAGTCCGATAGTCCGACAAATGCTTTATTTCTTTGAAAGTTAACACTATAACATGTGTCATGTGGGGCCAGAAACCGAACCGTTTACTCACCAAAGAAAGGTCCAGAACATCGGAAACACGATATCATAGACGGACAAACAATTGGCAGGGACACACAAGAACTCAAAAAAACACATATATGAACAACACGGACTCCATAAAAACCAGGATCCAGTCGTGATGAACCGGTAGTGTAAGTATCCCGTATATTTTTTAGTAGCGACTACTTCAGGCTTTATTCAAGTAGCGTGTAGTCGAGTCCAGCCAAGAAAAGTCACTATTGAAAAGAAAGATAAAATAAATGAATACAAAAAAAGGAAAAGACAAAAAGAAGAGCGTACCAGTGTCCCCCGTCCTTTATCGTGGAATATTTATGTTAAAAAGCAATGTCGATACATCAATAGAGCTGGATACAATAATGTGTACAACAAATAAGAAAGTGTGAACTCTGGGATGGGTCAACATGGGCAACGACTTAACACGAGAACATTTTTTTCTGCCTCTTCCGACGACAAGTTGGTCCTATTTTTATTCCCCGGGATTCCGACGGGTGACCCTGCTATAGTCGCCTTCTACGACAAGCGCATATATAAAAAGTTACGATTGAAAGAATTGTCCCTAAGTGACCCCTTATATCACGGAAAGAAACAGCATCGGAATATGACAAAATAAACAACTGTGCCATGATCCCCCCCCCCCCCACCCCCACCCGTTTGTGACAATTGAAGGTCAGTTGCTCAGCGTGAGAAGAGTAATTAATATGCTGCATTTTTTAAACCAATTAATTGTAAATACCATAGGAAAACTGGCGTTTTCCAAACTGACTAAAATCACACCTCTCACTTGCTCCTCCTTTTATCAATACAATGTATGTCACGACGTGACCTATCAGTAAAAGGGGGAACAAGTGAGAGATGTTATCGTACGAGGCGTGGATGGACGGACGAACAGCGGTATGCCATAATAAGCCCGTATTTTGACGGGTGTATAAAAATGAATGGCCCATATCCTGAAATTACGAATATATCGTCTTTGGTCAAATTATTTTTCAAAACTTTCATCAGTTTAAAGCATTTGTCGGACTATCGGACTGTCGGATTATAGCTACGACCCCGCAATTATGATAGTCAACAGAACAACATAGCTCATACTCGCTAGCAGTTATGATAGTCAGCAAAACAACAAAGCTCATACTCATTAGCAGTACTGATAGTTAGCAAAACAATACAACTCATACTCGTGAACAATTAATATTGTAAACAAATCAATGTCGCTCATACTCGTTAGCAGTTATGGTAGTCAACAACACAACATAGCTCATACTCGTTACCAGTTATGGTAGTCAACAAAACAACATAGCTCATACTCGTTAGCAGTTATGGTAGTCAACAAAACAACATAGCTCATACTCGTTAGCAGTTATGGTAGTCAACAACACAACATAGCTCATACTCGTTACCAGTTATGGTAGTCAACAAAATAGCATAGCTCATACTCGCTAGCAGCTATGATAGCCAAAAAAACAGTATAGCTCATACTCGTTAGTGGTTACGATAGTCAACAAAACAATATAGCTCATTCTCGTTAACAGTACTGATAGTTTGACAAAGTAATACAGCTCATACTCGTTAGTGGTTACGATACATGTAGTCAACAAAACAATATAGCTAATACTTGTTTGCAGTTACGATAGGGAACAAAACAATACAGCTCATACTCGTTAACAGTACTGATATTTTGACAAAGTAATACAGCTCATACTCGTTAGTGGTTACGATACATGTAGTCAACAAAACAATATAGCTCATACTTGTTAGTAGTTACGATATACAACAAAGCAATACAGCTCATACTCGTGTGTGGTTACGATAGTCAACAAAACTACATAGCTCATGCTCGTTAGCAGTTATGATAGCCAACAAAACTACATAGCTCACACTCGTTAGCAGTTATGATAGCCAACAAAACTACATAGCTCATACTCGCTAGTGGTTATGATAGCCAACAAAACTACATAGCTCACACTCGTTAGCAGTTATGATAGCCAACACAACTACATAGCTCATAGTCGTTAGCAGTTATGATAGCCAACACAACTACATATCTCATAGTCGTTAGCAGTTATGATAGCCACCACAACTACATAGCTCATAGTCGTTAGCAGTTATGAGAGTCAACAATTCAATATAACTTATACTCATAAAGAGTTTAACCTTGAAGTAAAAAGATGGAAAGCAAGGTGGGAATTATACCCCACAGACCAGATTAACCGAAGCAATCTTTGTGAGACATTGGTACTTGCAAACAAAAACTTGTATCCGAATATCCATTGTATTTTGACAGCAACAGCCGAAAGATCTTTCAGCCTTTTTGAAACGTGTAAAGACATATCTACTCTCCATAATGGGACAGGAAAGACTATCAGCCTTGGCATTGCTACTGGCATATACACAGACACATTCAGCTTCCATTGGATGCAGTGGTAGACAAGTTTAATAAAAAAACAGACAAATGCTTTTGGCTTGTGACATGTGAAAACTCCCATTACATTATTAACATGATTAGAGGATATTAAAAGTAGCTTGAAATAGATTTTCCTGCTGCCTATACATCAAACATTCCAAATTTCTTCCATGGCTTTGCCCGGCCCAGTACCTATATATCTTGGAGCAAAAACCCAAACCCCACCGCGTACACATTTATTAACGCTTTCCCACGCCACTGATTGTTCTCTGTTAATGTCCGGTTTTCTTTGTTTCTTTTCTTGTTTGTATTTTTTTGTTTGTTTTTCTTTTGTGTATGTGAAATACTGACATATTTACATTACAATAGCCAATTTCCTGTTTTCGGGATCATGTAGAGCTAAGGGTTAAATTACTAGTAAATACCCAAAACTTATAAGGTATATTACGGTACTATCTAGTTCACCGACTTTTTAAATACAGAATATAGAGGTGCTAAAATAAAAAATAAACCTTCAAAAATATAATAATATTTATCATTATTCATATATATTTTAAACGTCATTATGATATTTAATTCACACATTGGTCATTGGATTGGTCTTGGCGTAGTGTTGTACTTTCACTATATTTAACCAATCAAAAGTCATGTTAAATGTTTCTTCCCAGTATGCTCAGGAACTAGAGAAGTGTTGTCAAGTTCACATAACTTTCTGGTAGGTAAGATTTCATTTAATATCTAGAGGATCATTGTGGGTTTTATTTGCATACATTGAAATTCGGATATAAAATGAAGCAAACGATGAATATTACACCTCCACCCCCCGGATGGTCGACCTTCTCATTGACAGAAACAAGTGCCTGCTTTATCACTCTGTAACCCTAAAAAAAATACCATATATTACTTCCTCGTGTATAAGATGGAAATGCCTTATTACAATCTTAAGCATAGATAAGCTATTGGAAATGATGTAGCATTTCCTGACATCACATCACCGCTCATACATTCTGTGTCCTATTGATAGGGGCCTATACCAAGTCTAGATATGGCACGTGCGGGACTCCCATATTTGCCTCAACCTCCTTTTGCCATTTCATGCATTTAATACATTATTTCCTCTGTTGTCAATCTGCTGACGAGATCATTCACTCTTTGTTTCGTTTCTAAAGGGATAATCTGCCGACATTACATATTGGAACAGGGCCTCCAAAAGAAATTTTGCACGGCGCAACAAGACTACTTTGGGTTCCAGGGACAGGCTGAGACTGCTCGCAAAATTGAGAATTTGCGGTCCAATAAAATCACTGGTAGACTTTCATAAATGATTTATTTCCTGTGCAGCAGAATGTCCAGATAGCATATCTATAGAAATAAACTAAAAATAGTTGAAAATACCCCCAAAAAATGAAAAAATCAGAATAAAACGTCTATGGTTAAGGCTATGGAGTCCTTCAGAGATTCACGGGCGCCTTCATGGTTCTCAGGGCACCGGATCGATGTACAGACTGAACCCTCCTCTCATAGGCCCTGTACTGGAAGACCAGGACGAGAATATGCAACTTCCTTATTGTTTGTGTACTGCAATTATCGATCATTCGGAAGTCACGTATTTCTACATTATGATCAGATGATTTATTTTTTAAAATAAACGTTCTTCGGCACGCTTCATTGATTATCCAGAAATAAATGCTAAACAAGCGAAAACCGTTTTGATAAAAATAGATATCTTGATCCTACGTAAAAGTATAAATGTAACGTAGTTAATTAAATTCCACAAGGAATTTTATGTAAAAAAACAATGTGTATTTAAAACATATTAAATATCGTATATAATTAACGCTCACACTCACAGTAGCAACTGGAATGATTTTCCTAGACATCATATTGATTTATATTTTTTTACTTTAATCCTTTGTACAACATCTGAATCATTGGAAAACAGATTTGAAGTTAACTGTCATTCTAAAGCAAAGATATGGGTTCATATTCATAGGTTGGTAGTCACCTTTTCCTTTTTTGGAAAATGTTCATTAAAATTATGAAAAAAAGTAATCCAACTTTTTTCTTGAATCTTCACCTTTTCTTTTTGTTATATATTCAAAAAAAAAAAAAAAACAAATCAACAATATCATATATACATGTTAACATTCAGAATATGAAAAAATGGGGCGTATTTTTAATAGAAAAAAATTACTGGGTATCCTCCTACGTTTTTTGTTTTTATTAAAAATCCTTTGTACAACATCTGAATAATTGGAAAACAGATTTGAAGTTAACTGCCTTTCTAAAACCAAGATATGGGTTCATATTTATAGGTTGGTAGTCACAAATCAACAATATCATATATATGTTAACATTCAGAATATGAAAAAATGGGGCATATTTTTAATTACTGGGTATCCTCCTACGTTTTTTTTTTTATTAAAAACTACACTAAAATGTTGCAAGAACAATACATTTTTTTCACAGTTTTCAATATATTTTGTTTATCTTTCAAATATAAATACACAATCATGTGTAATTACTTCAATAATTATGATAATTTAAATGGATGCATGCTCATTACATTCGGTGTACATCTTTATGAAAAATGTATTACTTATTTGTCTGGTAAATTTTCAAAACTGTGCAGCAATTAAAAAAAAGTCACTGTGGTTTCAAAGCATACCCTTATCCAAATATCATGTTATCCTTGGCTAACTGGACACATTATGCTTCCATATTAAAGTAAAAAAGCTGTTTTCTTAAATTTAATGCCAAAAAGGGGGGATTCGTTTTGTCACTCTCAAATTTACAAAGTGGTTTTTCGTCCATGAAGTGGTATTAGTGAAGTTGGAACTGCAGACTTATACGGAGCATCCGAGTTCATGCCGGTCCGGATTGTTTCTCAATCTTTAGTTTTCTATGTATTCATAATTTTCTGTCATCCATTAAATATTTGTCTTTTTGCTATGTTACACCTGTATATTTATATCATATGTTGTTATTGAAGTAATGTATTGACCCTTGCAGACTATTTACCAATAAAGGTAGCTCTCAGTCTGTAGTGTAAACAATCGAAGATTCTCAAATCGGAAGTTGGATTATGTAATTTTTCCGCGAAATTATCTCCCTTTGATGTCTACGCACCTCTATGTTTGTTAAATAAATTATGTCACATTTATATATCATTGACTTCGTAATAATTGTAGAGCAATGTCACAAGTATTGGCAGTACCCGGAGATAGACGTCATGGATTTGACTTTAAACGCTCATTCTCTCATGACTTCGGCAGAATTACTGAAATAGCTGTTTCCAAAGAGAATAATGTTCTGCTTTGCGATTATACTAAACACCAGCTTTTATTGTTTGATGAAGAAGGAAACTATTTAAACTGTCTACCACTGACAAGTAGTCCTTGGGATGTTGCCATATCAAACCAAAACATTGCATATGTTACCATGCCAACCGAGCAATGCATATTACAAGTAGATCCAGACAAATTATGCATTTGCTCAAAAGTAGCATTTGGAGATTCTAGTCGTATATCCTGTGTGTCAGCGGCAATGCCAATGAAAGAGCCTGGTAATACTTATTTAGTATATAGTTCAAGGAGTAACGGTATATCGTCTGTGGATCGTTTCCAGTGTGGTTTTCTTTGCATGTAAGTACAATGTTATCAAGAACAGGGTATATTTAAGAAATAATTCTCCGATGTCATGTGTTATGCTCATTTTAACACGGGGAGGCATTATATTTGTCGATATTTTACACCGAACGAAAGCGATGTGTAAAATTTAGACAAATATAATGCCTAGCGATGTTAAAATGAGCATAGCACATGACATGGGAGAATCATTTCGATTATAATAGGGCATTTACAGTAATTTTGTAAATCAATGCAGCCTTATGCACACGCAAGATTTTGGTTGTTCCGATTCCCTCCCGAATACAAAATTTCACATTACAGAAACAGTAATGACTAAATTAAACGAAAATAATGCTACCTATGTTTAAACGTTATACAATCTATGGCTTCAATGAATTGTTTCGATTCTGGTAGGAAAAATCTAACTTATATTTAAAAGTGGACGTGAGTAGGAAATGGTTATAGCAAAATTTACTAACCTGCACTACCGTTAACAGTATAGTTTTTATACAAGTCAAAGTAGATAGATGGTTAAATTACAACAAGTACATTATTTCATTTGTCATTAAATTTGTCATTTCTCATTAAATTTCTCATTTTATTTATTTCAGTGCTAAAACAACAATGTACACTATATGTTGTTTTAAAGGAGAACGAAACCAACTTTTGATTTGTGGTTTTACAGAATCTAGAACTAATAAAAAAAATGACAATATGACGTTTTTTATGAACATTTTACAAGGACTGATGGTAAAGCACGTTTATGTCTTATTAACTTTAAACTTCCCGCAAAATATGTAGGCTGCCATTTTTTCCTTATCAGTGACGTCACTCCATCCGTTCCCATTTACCTGTTCAACTGTATCAAAACAATAGTATCATTTTTGGAATTTCGTAATGGATAGAAATTCTAATGAAATGGGGTTAATTTTGAACCTGAATATTCAGAAGAAATGACGTAGTCAACAACATTCAATCGCTGAAGCTTCATCAGTTTTCGTAAAAACAAATTATCTGTTCAACTAAAGGAACTATTGAAATTAATCATTACCACACACATTTTCTTCAGACAAAGTCTTCTCTAATTAATTGTATAAAGAGTATAAATGGCATTACTGGCCACCCTCCTTTTTTTCACGTTTTTTATGTGGTGAATATTAGTAGAAATTAAATATAAGTTTAAACAAGTAGCTTTACCAATTTATAAATAACGTGAAACATTTTAAGGGTTTCTATTTTTGTTTTTATTCTGAAGTATATTCAACATTTGTAACGTATTATTTGTCCATCAGCTATTCACTTTTTAGCCTGAATAGATGGAGTGCCGTCATACAATCCGGGTACAATATACTTTATGTGGTCTTCAATACTAGAGAGTTCCACAAGATGTCTAATTCCATTATAAGGCGGGAAATTCAATTTTTTTTAATCCCCTTATACTTTTTAAGGAGATGAAATATTATCTTTGTTTGATATGAACATTACCTGAAAACAACTATACTTTTGATTTTTAATTAAATATCTGGATGGTTTTGTTCTCCTTTAAGAATGTTGGCGTTCAGTCTTAAGTATTTTTTCCGGAAAGAAATTAAATGTCAAGAAACAATTTGAGAGGGGGGGGGGGGGGTTGCGAAGTTAACAGAACAGCCGTAAAATCGTTTGTATATTTTAAACATACATAACACTAATATTCCATTAAGATTCAAAGAAAACAGTTTTAATTTCAATTTTTATTACTTTAATTGCTGGTTTACGCGATCAGATAGTGAAATACACTACAAGAAAACACCGACAGGACATCGCGCATGTGCTAAAAATAATTATGCTATTTGAAGAATAGTTTTGTTTACAAAACGCAAGTAGCACGTCATATTAGAATCATTAATTACCATTTTTCTGTTACACTGGAAAACAGACAAATGTATAATCTATATTTCTACTTAAATGTATCCCCATTTAGTTCTATTTGGCTTCTAAATACTAATTTTAAAAATAACGTAGATCTCGATTTATTGTGCACAACGCATTTCTGGAATAACCTTCATGAGGTACGCTCATAATCAAAAGATTGCAAAGCAAAATAATTGTTTGGGGGGATTTAAATCAATGGGCCTAAACACGGTAGGAAAAAAGCTCGAGGGAGAAGAACCTGATTTTATTAATAGTTACATTATTTAGTTTCGACAGTATGATAGTCTTTGTCTCGACAGTATGATTGTCTTTGTTTTGACAGTATGATAGTCTTTGTTTCGACAGTATGATAGTCTTTGTTTCGACAGCATGATAGTCTTTGTTTCGACAGTATGATAGTCTTTGTTTCGACAGTATGATAGTCTTTGATTCGACAGTATGATAGTCTTTGTTTTATTTCAACAATGTTTCAGTTATATCAGGTTTAACAGTTTTTTTGCATGTTTGAATAGAACACACCTGAACACGGGGTGTTGTGGAGTTCACAGTTTTCCTCAGGCACAAGTGACTTTGGCAGATTTTGATTATCCTGCTTAAACACTTTGATTTACTTGCTCCCAAGAATTTTAGCATTATTTGACTATGAGCGTCCATGATGAATGTTATTCTAGAACGCGTCGTGTGCTCTACATTTTATCAGTGTAATAGGCATTGATGCAGTAGATAGATGTAAATCAAAGTCCCATACGATTACGACAACGGAGAACCAGTATGTTTCGAAACAATAGTTATCGTTGGTCCATTGTGAAGAAGCATAGAAGACACCATCATTCTATCTCACTTACCAGATAACATTAAGATATTCTGTTGTAAATACGTTTATCTTGTGGTCTGTACCAACCCATTGTACTACGATCTTCGGTGGATCTATCTATTAAGACGATAGGGTTTGTGCATGCCTGTTCCCAGGACCTATATTTTCGTCACATGTGTATGTCTGAAGACGGAACCTATATACATGTATGATGTCGTTGTGTTTCTATGTTAAAGAGCTATGCCAGCGGAGTAGCTTGGTATTGTTCGTGATGGTTATATATTGCTTTCCATTGCTCTTTTAACATTTTATATAGATTTTAAAATATTTATCAAAAAACAATATCCCATTATCGTTTTCATTACAAATTATGGTTTTGTGTTTTATTATTCTTTTATTGGTCTTTTTGCTACATTTCAGCTGTCATGTACTGTAAAACGTATATATTCGCTTTTCAGTTGTTGAGTTTTAGTTTTTGAATCAATAATAAAATCAAATAATTATAATTTTAATTTTACCATCGGTTGACAAAAAAAAGAAAAGAAATATACATACCTGGTAATCATACATTAGCCATGTAAATGGTAATCTACCACCTGGATTAGAGTTATTACCACTGTTAGTCAATACCATTCTAATTGCTTCACCAGTAGCCTGGGCAGGAAAAAAACATTCCATGATGGCAACCACTCGGTCATCGTCATCTAGTATTGTTATATTTAGAGGTCCAGCGTTAAACAGAAGAAGTATAACAGGTATGGATCCTAGAATTGAAAGAAAATATTGAAGGCACCAATGGGGAAATCAGAAGCTGTAACTCGAAGGACGGGGAATACAATGGTTAAAAGACAAAACAATGCACAGAAAATATTCGAACCCAATTAAAACCCGGGGGTGAATTCAGGTGCTCCGGAAGGGCATGCAGTTCCTGCTGCACTAGTGATACACGTCGTGTTACTGAATTAAACAACAGGACTATCATAAAATTTAGGTGTACTGATTTACAAGGGTAAATGACCAACAATGATTTACAAAGCACTACACAGAAAACTCGTCCATATGTTCTAATCACTGCAAAACCCAATCATGTTAGAATTAAATGAAATTCGTACTTGTGTACATGTTTACACGTGTTTACACGTGTATAATGATAAAATAATTTCTATAACTAAACTCACCAGAGAAGGCAATAACATCGTTAATCAATTGAGACTGGTTTCCAGGAAGTGCCATTGTCTGTCTATCGTTATCTTCGCTTTCTAATTCTTGGCCTTTTGAGAATAAAAAGAACTTCACTTAATTCTCCACGACTTGAACACAGCATCATTACTGGCTGGTTTTTACAAGCATTGTACACTATTGGCTATGCCGATCTACAAGAAGAAACTGTTCAAGTGAGAAATGCTTATAATTATTACATTGATAACATTTCTGAAAATTATCGAGAGTATGGAAATATATTAATGCTTAAGTACTGTAATTCACTAATGGTTAAAAATACTGCATCTGCTTTGATTATATATTTCATCAGGTTGCTTCCGTTTTGTGTTCTTTTGTCAATGGAGGATGGTGTCAAAACCAGTAAATGTTAAAATATTACCTCGTACCACTGCAGGTATGAGGTAAATATAATGTACAAACCTGTACCAAGACACACAACAACCAGCTCTACATCTTGTACTGCTGTCTTTATAACTGAACTATTATATTTCATACATCTGTTGTCAGGGCAACCAGGGGCATAGTTTGTAGTTTCAGAAAGTCCCTTCAATCCGTCTAATGGTGTCGTAGTATAAATAGGCATTATATCCGGGTTGTAATTTCCAAATTGTTGATTAACATTGTTAGCCATTGGACCTAAGACCTGCATAGACAAAAAATATGCTTGGTATTTGACAACAAGGGAAGCAACAAATATTATTAAAACAAATATGGACAAAAGAAGTTGTATCTCTTTATCTTGTTTATGTGTATGACTAAAATAAAAGCATGGATATCAAATTTAGTGCGCACACCGCGTTTCTGGTATAACCTTCCTCAGGTACGCTGAAGGTCAAAAGATTGGGGAAAATCAAATAATTTTAAAGTTTTGGGAGCAATAAAACCAAACGACCTAAATAGGATCGCAGAATTCGTTTAATGTCAACTATGCCTGACGGTGGAGAACATTAGTTTTATTCAAAATTACATTATTTAGGAACTGTAAAAACATCTACAAACAACACACTTCTTACTTTCAAATCACCCCTTTTTCCAATTTAAGCTTCATTCATTGCGAAAGCAGTCAAAAGATTTCAAATGTAAAGCCAAAATTAAAAAAATAAAGTCCACATCGATGCTCTTTGTTTAGTTCTAGTAACTGTTTTGCCTAGTGTGTGTATGTGTGTGTGTATTTTTAGCATTATATCTCTCAAATGCTTTGTGTTGCTATATTGTATTGTGAGATTGACAATAATAAAAAAAAAAAAAAAAAAAAAAAAAAAAAAAACAGGTAAAAGCACCTACTGCAATTTTTTTCAGACGTTGCTTTAGAGGAAGGAAATCGTTCTTATTTTTAAGTAGTACAAATAATTTTTTGGCAGCATCCATGGCTATTTGTCGATGGTTAACACTCTGAACAAGAGATAGATCTAGGTAGCTATAAGGGTTCATCTCTGGAGGATCGAATTCTCCTAATCGCATCCTTGTATTAAATAACGGTTTCACAGATTCCAAGACTGTCTGGTTGGTTAACTTTTGTGCCTTTATTGCATCCACTGAAATTGAAATGAGTAAAGATTTCAACCAGGTAAATTAAACATATTCTTCATAAGCTATTAGAAGCATCTAGTAAATCTCTCACCATTAAATTTTGTAGATATTTAAATACAGCATGGAAATTGAGGTTAGATATTGTACCTTGAAATTTGCCATATTGTTCGCTGCTTTCCGTCAGTTTTTGTCATTTATTATATCATATACTGTTATAATGTTTGCCATAGTATGTATATGCTTTATGTAATAAAGTGTTCATTCATTCTTTCTCTTAGATTTATCCCCAAAATTTTCAGACTTACATTTGAGATATTTATTGGCTTACATTTTAATGAAAATTAGAAGTTCTAATTTTGACTTTATTTCAGGAATTCCAGGTTTTACGTTGAAATATTGCTGTATTTGACTTTAAACACCATAACCATACCCCTACCCCTAACGTTGTAATATTAAAGTAAGTATCTAATATGTTATACAAGATGAAAATAAGTTATATAGTATGTTTTTCCCAAATATTGTCATTGTGTTGTCAGTTGTCTTTCTTCCGTTTGAAGCAATAGAACAATATTAATTTCAAGTTAAGCTACCCGCCTCGTTGGTGTAATGATTCGTGTGCACCGCCCCGAGAGCGATAGAACCACGGTCGAGTCAAACCAAAGATTTTAACATTGATATATATCGCTTTCTGCTAAACATTTAACATTAATGAGTGAGACATACATATACTTCGCTCATGGTCAGGATAATGTTTCTCTGTGAATTGTTATTTCAGTGAGCGAGCACTATAAAATCTAAATAAGCGCATTGGTCTAGTGCAAAACAGTTACCATCAAGAAGTTACTGGTTCTCGCCATGATATAGCTGAAGGTAAAGTTTACTTGCCATTATTCAACAATTTCCCACTCACTCAAATGAAAGAATCAAAGCGTAAATGGATTGGTTTTTCCTTGGCAAAAAACAATCACAATACCGGTATATAGGTCATGTTTGCAGAGATAATATATTTAATTTCCTTCAAGTGAATTACTGCATTTGATAATCAGAAACGTGTAGACAATTAAACAAAGTTTTATATAGAAATAGAAATGTAAAGAAATGATAGAAAGAAGCAAAATCGTTACCCCTAACACAAAAATACATGACGGCTCACTTTTCTGTCTTGGTACAGGCACTTCAAAATAGGTGGCGGGTTAAACTAGTGTGTGCGTGTGTGTGTGCGTACGTGTGTGTGTGTGTGTGTGTGTGTGTGTGTGTGTGTGTGTTGGCACTCATGTCTTATTTGTGTTGTTTGTGTTTGTTTGCCTATAGCATTTTTTATGGTCCCTTTGGAATTATCTAATGTTTATTTACACAACCATCAAAACATATGCATAACTTTAAGTTAACAGACAGCATAAACTATAAGGAAAATATGAACTTACACATTGAAAAATAGATAGGTTTATCCAAATTTGTAGATAACTCTAGGTTACAACCAGCGTTGACACACAATGCTACAGTGTCTATAGAATTGTTAGTATAGTGATGAAAATCTATGATGTTCTCTATAGCAGCTTGATCACTCACAACATAACCTGTAAATCCAAGTTCTGTACGTAAAATATCTGTCAATAGTTTCTTGTTTCCACACGCTGGAACTCCGTTTATCCTTGAAAAAAAGCAATATTTACATATTTATTATTAATAATATATATCATGAAGGATTAAATGCATATATATATGACCGAACTCCATTTTCACCTCAGAAGAAAAACCTTAAAACTTAAAGTTTGATTAACAACGCTGTTATTGCTGTTTGTCACCCCACTATGATTAAACAACCTTATTAATAAAACACTGCTGAGATGTGCTAATCTGGGTCACGGGTCACTGTAATCGGGCGGCTGTATCGAGAAACAGATACGGTGTTGAAAAAACTGTTGATACTCATAAAATATTGATAAATGCTATAAAATTGTATGTTTGTCTTCAAGAAATATGATAGACAAAACCATGTGTGAAGTTTTATAACGAAATATCTCCGATTTCTATGTACATTTACGAGTTGAAGTTGCGGCTGTATCGAGAAACAGATACGGTGTTGAAAAAACTGTTGATACTCATACAATATTGATAAATGCAATAAAATTTTATGTTTGTCTTCAAGAAATATGATAGACAAAACCATGTGTGAAGTTTTATGACGAAATATCTCCGATTTCTATGTAAATTTACGAGTTGAAGTGGGGAAACACCCACAGGTATTGATTTGAGTTTGGACGGCGACTTTCTCACATGTAATTTTAGCCATGTATTTTTATCTTGGACAAGAATAATGAGCGTCCTGATTGGATGACCAATTTAAAACACACTGACACCGCATGGTAAAAAGATGCATGTAAAAGAAATCTATGTTATATTTATTCATTTGTTTGATTCTGGAATATTGTTGATCATTGACTTAAACAAGAAAAAAAGGGTGGGGGTGAATTTTATTAGTCAATTTTACAGTTAAATAAATGTTATGTTTCGACAGTTTAAAGAGAAAAATAAAAAATTGTTGCGACTAAAGCTTAAATCAGCGTTAAAAATTGAACAAATATCAGTGGTTTTGTAAATGAGATTTATTTTAAATAGAAAATCTGAATTTATTATTTATTAATTTATTATTAATGATACAATTGTATATCCCTTGGGGGGGGGGGGGGCTGGGGGGTGGGGGGGGGGGGGCTATAATGAAAATTTGTAATAAGATTACAGGACCGGACTTTAAGCAAAAATAATAATCCAGGATTATTTTTTTATTAAAAAAATCCAGAACCCCTGTGTCCATGATTTTTTTTTTTAAGTTAATAATATGAAATATTGACATCCACACTTGCCTTTAGGACAATACAATTCTGTGTCCACACTTGTATCTTAATAAAATATTTTCCTATTGAAATAAACTACTTTTTATATTTTCAAGTTATTAGATGTGTTATTTGAATGAAAACTATTGTCATATTTTTTGTCGCGGCCGCCATGTTCGTGATCGTATGGTAGTTGGATTTATGACTACCTCTGCAATCGGTGCCTATCACTTCTAAAGTTGTGCTAAAATCCGGTTCATGGTGGGGTGTACTTGATATAAAATTATGTTATAAAGTTTGTCAGTGACTTGCGACATGTCGGTGATTCTCTCCAGATTCCTCCACTAATAAATTGACCTCCACGATATAACTGAAATATTGTTGAAAGTGGTGTTAAACACCAAACACCCCTAACCTCAGTACTTTTTGTTCAAATAAGGATAAGTTCAGTAATCACTTTCTCTGTCGTCCCGATTTCAAAATCATAATCAGTGGTCAGTAATAACGATAAGAGAACTCAAAATTGTTTTGTAAGGGGTTCGTGTTTTATCCTGTCATTTGTATTCATTCACATATACACTAGTGTCCAACACGATTTCCATATCACATGATCTCGTGTAGCACAACCGGTGCCACTAGTGGTGCTGGAATGACTTAAACATCTCGGAGCATATGATTTCACCCCCGGTCTTTTGTGAGGTTCGTGTTGTTCAATCTTTAGTTTTTTGTGCAATGTTTAATTTGTGGATCACTGTTACTATGTTCTTCCTTCTTCTTTTGGGATTTTTAGTTACTCTTGCTTGGCTGAAATATTGCTAATGTTGGCGTTAAGCATCAATCCATCAATGTTTCTTTTGCTTGTGCATGTCACCCGATTGTTTTATAGACAAATATCTTTTATTTCTTAGAGTCTAGTATGTGTTTAATATATAAAATTTGTTCACGCCCCGGTGTGGCTGAGATAATGCTAAGTTTGGCGTTAAGCATGCATCAACCAATCCTTCTGTTGGCCATTGTATTGTATGTTCCTATTTGAATTAAGATTTCTGATTACCTCTTTTGGTATCTTCAAACTCAAACTACAACATGCACGGTATTAGTTCAGAACAAGATAGATACCAAAAATAATGATCATACAGAAAAACCTGTCTAAACCGAACCCCTTTGGGACTGATGAAGAATTTCTTCAGTTTAGACAGGTGTTTGGATTACACAGGTTCAAATTACATTTAGTAGATGGGACTGTAAAGTCTGTCTGGTTTAGGCAAGTTTACTAAGGGTTCAGTATATAGGACTGTAAAGTCTGTCTGGATTAGGCAGGTTTTGGGTTTACTCAGGGTTCATTATATAGGACTGTAAAGTCTGTCTGGTTTAGGCAGGTTTTCGGTTTACTCAGGGTTCAGTATATAAGACTGTAAAGTCTGTCTGGATTAGGCAGGTTTTCGGTTTACTCAGGGTTCAGTATATAGGACTGTAAAGTCTGTCTGGATTAGGCAGGTTTTCGGTTTACTCAGGGTTCAGTATATATGACTGTAAAGTCTGTCTGGTTTATGACAGGTTTTCGGTTTACTCAGGGTTCAGTAAATAGGACTGTAAAGTCTGTCTGGATTAGGCAGGTTTTCGGTTTACTCAGGGTTCAGTATATAGGACTGTAAAGTCTGTCTGGATTAGGCAGGTTTTCGGTTTACTCAGGGTTCAGTATATATGACTGTAAAGTCTGTCTGGTTTATGACAGGTTTTCGGTTTACTCAGGGTTCAGTAAATAGGACTGTAAAGTCTGTCTGGATTAGGCAGGTTTTCGGTTTACTCAGGGTTCAGTATATAGGACTGTAAAGTCTGTCTGGATTAGGCAGGTTTTCGGTTTACTCAAAGTTCAGTATATAGGACTGTAAAGTCTGTCTGGTTTAGGCAGGTTTTTGGTTTACTATGTTCGACAGCTTTCTCTGTATTAATAACGGTTCCTTTTTATCTTCATCTAAATAAAATTCTGAATAAAGAAATACAAATACCTGTTAAAACTGCACATAAAACTGTATGTACCGGCTTCAACACATTTCTTGAATGCAGGTAGAAAGGTCACTCTCCAGTCTCTTTCTGATACCTTTGTTACCGTAAGAGATAACAAGTCTTAGTAAATACCACAATATGACTGATAGACATTAATACGTTTCTTTTTAATAAAGCAATGCTATGATTTATTTTTTGTGTTGCATTTGTAGGGGCCGTCGTGGTCATGATCGTATGGTAGTTTGATTTACAACTACCTATGCAATCAGTGCCTATCACCACTAAGGTTGTGGTAAATTCGAATCTCGCGCAGGTGTAGTGTATTCGATACAACATTATATGATAAAGTTTGTCAGTACCTTGCGACGTGTCGTTGGTTTTCTCCAGGTACTCCGGTTTCCTCCACCAATAAAATTTACCACCACGATATAACTAAAATATTGTTGAACGTGGCGTTAAACACCATATCCCCCCCCCCCCAACAACATGTCTAATAATGAATTCAAATAACTTGTAGGCATTAATACGTATTATTTTATTTTTGATAAACCAATGCTATGATTTATTTTGTGTGTTGCAATTGAAAAATAAACATTGAAGATTTAGAAGCAATGCGTGTGCTATTTAATGAAAACATATAGATATAATTTGAAATAACCTTCATCGGGTATACACAAGGTCAAAAGATTAGAAAGCCAAATAAATTGCTCATGAAGTAATTGTCCTCTAAGATATAAGCAATATATTATTGGTAGTGACTCTGGTTGCTCAATCTATAGACAGTTATCTGTTTAGTGTTTTGTTAACAACTGTTTCTCTAGTTTTACTGTTGGCCACTGTATTGTATGTTCTTCTTGGATTTACGCCTTCGGTTTATCTGAATATTTTCAAATTCGTCTTAAACACGAATAATCAATACGCTTAAATCAAGGGGGAATTTTATTATATGGGAAAATGTTACCCAAATTTTAAGTGAAATTTAAATAACATATTCCAGTATATCATACTGATATAAATATCAGAGGCTTAAGCAATACCTTAGCATCAAACGAAAATCTGGAGACAGGAATGTTTTCTGGTCCTCCATGAACGTCTAAATGTTTACACCCGGCATTGGTTCGAACATATCTAGGATTATCTCCCTGCAGGCCCTGTACAAAACGGTATGCTAAACTTCCACTTAGGAATGGATCTTCTCCATAAGTCTCCTGTATATGACCAGATAGATATTATTTACATTTTTCAAATAGCAAAAGGGGCTGTCGTAGTTGTCATCTTATGGTTGTTATATTTACAACTACCTGTGTAATCAGTGCCTATCACCACTAAAGTTCTGAGTTTGAACCCTGTTCATGGCGAGATGTACTTGATACATTATGTGATAGTTTGTCAGTGACTTGCGATAGATCGGTGGTTTTCTCCGGGTACTCCGGTTTTCTCCACCAATAAAACTGACCGCCACGATATGTCTGAAATATAGTTAAAAGTGGCATTAAACACCATAACCACCATCAAATAGCAAAACAGAAAATGTTTACACATCCCAATCAATAAGTGCTTAGAAGCTTAGGTCTTTAATATATATGTAACTATTATTGCATGCGATGCATGTACTATTAATTGAAAAATACAGAAAATATAGTGGTGTCCAACACATTATGTTTTATTGCACATCAGAATAAAAATCATACATTTAATAGGCTGAACACTCTCCACGTGACCTTCACTATTCCACGATATAGACTGGAATGCTGATATAGACCGGTTCAAAAACCGTGTATAGACAGGTACTACTGGTCTATACACGGATATTTGTTTGCTTACATTTTAATAAATTACAATGTTACTTATAACCTCATTTTATTTCTCATTATAAGTTGAACACCATTCAAACTATTGCTGTAGTCAATTCAAATTAGGTAATAACAAAGGTGATAACGCCTAGGGAAACCTTCAATGATCCTGATTAAAAATGTATATGCATTTATATTGTATGTGTCAGATTCTGGTCTTCAATGCAATAAACACAATAGTTACTGATATAGAGTGCAATATCAGGATAAACAGACTGCCCTTGGGTCGTGGTACGGACCAGTGAAAATTATATTGCACTCTCCTCCGGCTCGGGCAATATCATTACCACTGGTCCGTACCACGACCCTTGGGCAGTCTGTATATCCTGATATTGCCCTCCATATCAGTAACTATTATATAAGTTTTGTTTTGTTCTTCGTCTTGCGTATCCTATATGTTGCCAATTTCGCAGTATTATCCATGTGTGATTGCCCCTTCGGTATTCTCTAACGTTTATTTAACCCTTCAAATTTTCAATGTTTACATTTGATTAAAGAAAAGTCGATTAGATTCATGTCTTTCTAATAGGCTACGATATTGACCTTGGTTTTAATTGAGACCATATTGTCAGAGCAGTATGATATAACTCTTCTATCAACTGTATTAGTTCTTTTTAATCTAATGGAATGTAAAAAATGACATAAGATGGCAGAGATAAAACACACATATCAAATACACATCCCACTCACTGACCGTTTATCTCGACCTGGAATGGTAAATACATGTGTACTATAAAAACCTGTCAGTGTAAACCCTAACCTCAGAAACAAGACAAACATTATATCAACAAACGATACACATCGCACACTCCATACTAATGATCAAACAAACTAATTCAACAAGAAGCCACGAGCCAGCTTAACGAAAGTGTTTTAGGACTAGGAAAATAGAGATTTGTCAAAGCACTCCACCAAACAATCTATAAAGATGATAACGACAGCAGAATATCCCCCCCCCCCCCCCCCCCCCCACCTCAGAAATAAAACGACTTTCCGCGTACATTTTTATGTGCATGTCCCAAGTCAGAAGTCGGGTTTTCAGTCTAATAACAGTAATGAGCAATACAGCGACTTAAAATCCCGACAACTGACTTGGGACAGGCACATAAAAATGTGACAACATGTATTTGGAGTGTCATTTAATTTTTGAGGTGGTGATTGGAATTGGTGGGTGGAATACACTGCTGCCGTTAATCATCTTTGACGACTGTTTGGTGGATTGCTTTAGCAAACCTGTATGTTCTTAGTCTAAAACACTTTCGTTAAGCTGGCTCGTGGCTTCTTGTTGAATTAGTTTGTTTGATCATTAGTATGGAGTGTGTGATGTGTATCGTTTGTTGATATAATGTTTGTCTTGTTTTTGAGGTTAGGGTTTACACTGACAGGTTTTTATAGTACACATGTATTTACCATTCCATGTCGAGATAAACGGTGTATTTGATATGTGTGTTGTGTCTGTGTCATCTGATGTCATTTTTTTTTTACATTCCATTAGATTAAAAACAACCTATACAGTTGTAATCTAATCATACGAGTTGATAGAAGAGATAAAAAAAAATAGTCTGATCGCATGATATCAATTAAAGCCAAGGGTCAACTGGTGTTTGCAACTTTTTGTTCCTTTTGTTGAATTTATTATCTGAGGGTTGATTCGTGAAAGAAAGGGCGCTCTTTCTTGTATACAAATGTACGCCCATTCTTCATTTCCATTTGTGGGTTCACCTTGTATGGACACGTACATGATTGATCATGTACATAAATGAGTACACCGGCTATACTAAATACGGGACAGGACAAGGTTATGCGTCATGCAAGATTGGAATCTGGGTGTTGTCGACCGGTCATATTAAACATGCGCAGAACAAAACCATGAGTCATGAAAGGTGACATCAGTTTGACCTTCTGTCCGTACAGGTATATGGAGCGAACATACGATGACTTGTTGAAGGTACCTTATAAGGATTTCTCGTTTTCCGATCTGTGACGTCATGTTGTGGCGGCGACATTATGCAATTATTGACTTTTAATGAGGTCTACTCATGACCAGGTCCGTATAGTTATGAGTAGACTGAAATTACAAGTCAATAGCTGCTTCATTAAATACATTTGTTGTAATAAGGAATTTTTCAAACTTTTCAACGGTATATTCAAGAAAATAGTAAAAATTATTATAACAACGATGACAAAAATAATAATAAAAATAAAACAGACATCACAGAAAAAAAATTTAAATTAACAATAATTTTCCTTAATTTTTTTTCCTTCCTTTTGAAGACCTTTAAAATTTATGAAATTTATGAAATATATGAAATTTATGAAATTTTTGAAAGTTGAAATTTTATGAAAATTTTAACTTTTTTTAAAAAAAAAAGATTTTTTTTTATAATTTTTAAATTTTTTGATTGGCTGACTGGAAATGAAATCTCGTCTCTGGTTGGACAACGTTGAAACCCCGAATAGACCCCCTGAGGTTCACGCGAGGTGAACTCACTCTGAGGTACAACCAAGAAAATACTTTTTAGGCCAATCAGCGAAAAGCAAAATTCCTTATCATTTAATAAAGCCTTATAGAGGTTACGTCCCCTTATATGGGTACGCCTGAGCTCCTTGTGTTTTTTGGGGGGACTACAAATGCTCACACATTACTACTAACAATCACTCACTGATTCACTCCAAAATATGCATTCTCAATAAAAGCGTTAATTGCAAAAACCAAACCTGATTACGTCCCCATAATGGATGCCGCATAATGTTAATAACTGGACTAAAACAACTGATCCCTTTATGGTCGCCATATTGTTTGTTCTCTTTGAAGTAGTTGTACTTTGCCCTGACTTCAATACTAGTAGCTTCAGCAACATTGTGTATGACGTCATTACTGGAATTGAAAATGACAAATATGATTTTATGCACGATGTACAATTAAGAAAAACAAAGCAACATAAAGGGAAAATTATTTAAAACTAATACGTTTATGTTCTTCCTTAAAGAACTGAGCTGTTTCTTTCGTTTTTACATGATTGATTGATTGATTGATTGATTGATTGGTGTTTAATGCCAACCTTAGCAGTATTTCAGCTATATCGTGGCGTAAACAAATTTTATATGTTAGACACCGACAAGACCTTAAGAAAAAAAGATATTTGTCTAAAAAAAAACCAATCGAGTTATATGTACAAATAAAAGAAACATCATCGATAGATTGGTGCTTCACGCCAATTGCAGCAATATGTCAGCTAAGAAAGAGTAACTAAATATTGTAAATACGATATACTAGTATAATGCTCTGCTCTAACCATGCCTTGTGGTTTGACCAGTTATGGTAAGATATAATCGTCAATATGGCTAAAATGATATTTTCATCTTTTTAGCCAGGAGCCGTCGTGGCGTTATCGTATGGTAGTTGGGTTTACAACTACATATGCAATCAGTGCCTATCACCACTGATGTTGCGAGTTCGAATCTCGATCAGGGCGAGGTGTACAACATTATGTGATAAAGTTCAGTGACTTGCGACAGGTCGGTGGTTTTCTCCGGGTCCTCCGGATTCCTTCACCAATAAAACTGACCACCACGATATAACTGAAATATTGTTGAAAGTGGCGTTAAACACCATTAAACATACAAACATCTTTTTATCCCAATTAAGCACATATATTTACAGCATATGGTGGCTAAGACTGGCTCTTTTATCCAAAATGTGGGCGTTAGTAAAAGCTAAAGAAGCTGAAAGACTGTTGTTGTTGTAAACAATGTTGTTGCTGTTGTAAACGAAATGCATTGTACTAATAACGTTACTAATTGTCTCACTGTTTAAAAATAAACGTTAGAGAATACCGAAGGTGTAATCAAGAATGGACAATCCAGAGAAACTGGCAACATAGCTAGGGTACACAGGTCGAAGAAAAACAAAACACAACACAATATGTGCTAGACACTATCATAGGCAAACAAACACAATTAACGCAAATAAGACATGAGCCAGCGCTCCCACTAACAACTGGAGGCAAAGACGAACCGAACATCGTTTATATGCGGGACTTGCGTCAAAACAAAATTAATTACATACACAATGCATTGACATAATATAAAGAGAGCTGAATACACGATAAACACCAGACTTGGATTGACATTACTTTTTATCGGGATCATATCTCACCTCCATGAAGCAGCCAGTCCTATTGCCTGTGGAAATGCCGTAGTATTTCCAGAATTGCCATCTCCTCTAAGACACTCGGTGTTCCAGCTCCATGGGTCTATACCAAGCCTTGAAATGGCAGGGGCGGGGCCGCCGTGTGGACCCGATCATCCCCTACTCATCTGGACCATTATTTCCTCTAAAGTCAACCGGCTTATGAGGTCATTCACTCTTTCTTCCCATGAGAGAGAGGTATTTCGAAATGGAAATTTGCTATTAACAAATTGGACGATGTTAATAAATATAAAACCGAAATGATAACCATTTTGTTACACATGCTTAAAAGACATATAATTCTTCAAACAATGAATGAAGTGTCTTAAAACAGTTGTCAGTCACTTTAAATACAAGTCGAGACGATTAATTACCCACATATACATGTCATGTAAACAATATCAATATAAATGTTTGTATCAAATTTAGTGCAAGGTTATAATAGTGGCTTCGTGTTTTATTGTTTGTTTACCACAGAATACAAGAAGAGACAGGCACATATGTAAATTCTAACGATTGTTTTCATTTTATGTAAATCTGTAAATGGTTGCCATGGACACAAATGGGCATTTTGTGTAAATTTACAAAAATTTAAAAATAGTATGGTTTATGAATCGAACCATTTTCATTGCAGTTGATGTATTTCGGTGTAACTTTTTACCCATATACATCCAAATACAGCTTCAAATTATATTATTTCTATTATTTTGAGATGTGTTATGAATAATTAATGATTTATTAGCTCCTCTATTGTTATTTTTTTCATGAATTTCAACAAAAGTCAGTTTTTACGGACAATATCAAACGATCCCGATCTCGGTTGGGTCGCTTACAATTGCGAATATACCCAAATGTTATACTTTTCGTTTTTATTTTCCCTATTTGTCTTTGTTACCGCATACGCGCAGCCGGTCAATATTTTAGTATATTGACCGGTCAATATTTTAGTATATTATACTTTACGTTTTTATTTTCCCTATTTGTCTGTTAGCACAGCCGGTCAATATTTTAGTATATTGACCGGTCAATATACAATTACTGCACTTGAACAATATTGAACGAGGCGAGGCGAAGCTGAGTTCAATATTGTTGTACTCTGCTCCATAAAACCTCATATTGATCAAGTTCAAGTGTAGTAATTGTTTTATTACAGAAGGCTCTATTTCCCTCTAATTTTGAATTTTTTGAAATCTTATGAAATTTTTGAAAGTTTTGAAATTTTATGAAAATTTAGAAATTTTAAGAAATTTTTGAAATTATTTTGAAAATTTTGAACTTTAAATTATTTTTTTATACACAATATGTCTCCCAAACTTCGCTTGGGGGACATAATTATGGAAGATCTGTGTCACAAATGACCATGGATATGGTCCACTTGTCGTAAATACTTCTCGGTCCTTTCCTCGTTCATGACTTATCACCGGGATTTGTAACTAAATTAATGTGACGGGTGTCACTAGTGGAGCAGGAACTGCTTACCCTTCCAGAGCACCTGAGTTCAACCCTGGTTCTTAGTGGGGTTCGTGTTACTCGATCTTTAGTTTTATATGTATGTTTTGTTGATCGTTGTTTGTCCTTTTGTACTTTTTCTTTTGGCCATTGTGATGTCTGTTCTTCTTCGATATACGAATTCTGATTGCCGCTTTGGTATCTTCAAACTCTTCTCACAAGTAACTTTATGATTTGATTTAATGATTTGATTTATTGTGCTTAATGCCACTTTCAGCAATATTTCAGCTATGTCATGGCCACCAGGATTAGTGGTGGAAGAAGCCGGAGTACCCAGAGAGAACCACCGGCCATGGGCAAGCAACTGGTAAACTTTATCACTTGCGGCTGCGAGTCGAGTGCACACTTTTTTGTAATCTACAAAGCCGGGCGAGAACCCAGGCCGTATTGGTGATAGGCTTGTATGAGTTGTTAGGTAATCCAACTACCTAACTCATTGAGCCACCTGGGCCCTACAAGTGACTTTATTTAATTAAGTAAAGTAAGATTATTATTTATATATTTTGTTTGTTTTATACTCAACTATATGCAATATAAATGACAAGTAACTTTATATAATTAACTAAAGTAAGATTGTTAATTATAGATTGCCTACTTTGTGAAAACGTCCACTTGAATACAAAATTGGTATGACAAAATTCACCAAAATAACAAAATTTGACACTTTGTCATAAATATATATAAATTATTTTCCATTTCAATGGTTAATGAAGCAGACTTGTGGCAGGTTGCTGATTTTCTCCGAACATTGTTGAAAGTGGTGTTAAAAACCCATAGCTCCTAACCCTTTCCAATTTTCAATGCATAATCTAATAATGTCGGTCGTCTTGAACTTCCGACTTAAATATATAGGGGGTGGGGTATACATGTATTTCAGGCAAATATTTTGTTCAGTTTCCACTTTGGTTTCTACAAATAATTTGATAGAATTCTAATAACTGTCTAGGCATATAGGCTTCCTTTTCTAGTAAATTGTTAATCCATGATTACATTTACATTCATAATAATAATTCACAAAAGTATGTTTTACAATATGTATTCATTGCTGCCCTATCAGTTTCAGTTTCTTAGTGTTGCTATGAACCTGTGTGTTAGCTAACTCACTGAAAATAAGCATAGGGTTAGGGTTATGGTGTTTAACGCCACTTTCAACAAAATTTCAGCTATATCGTGGTGGTCAATGACAAACTTTGTCGCATAATATTGCATCAGGTATTCCTCGCCGTGAGCGAGATTCGAACTCATAACTTTTGTGATGATAGGCATTTATTGCACAGGTAGTTGTTTACCCAATTACCATATGATCACGACCATGACGGCACCAGAATATAAATATAAAAACAAATGGTTTCATACATTTTTTATATTATCTTCTTGTATAACCTGAGAAAAATACAAAAGTTAAAATAAATATAAATCTCTCTCTCTCTCTCTCTGATGTTCATTATAAACAATGTTAATAGTCTAAATATAAATGTAGTACATGTATACTCACAAAAGGCCTATTTTAGATCATATATATTACCGGTTAATAAGAGATTGATAGTAAAAGAAAAAATTCACCCTGATTTTATAGCTGAAAAATTGCTCACTTGGTGTTAAACAACAATCACTCACTCGCTATACAAACAATTTTTACTCGCTCGCTCACTAAGCAAACAACAATCACTCACTCACTATACAAACAATTTTTACTCTCTTGCTCACTAAGCAAACAATTTTTACTCGCTCGCTCACTAAGCAAACAATTTTTACTCGCTTGCTCACTAAGCAAACAATTTTTACTCGCTCGCTCACTAAGCAAACAACAATCACTCACTCGCTCTACAAACAATTTTTACTCGCTCGCTCACTAAGCAAACAACAATCACTCACTCGCTATACAAACAATTTTTACTCGCTCGCTCACTAAGCAAACAACAATCACTCACTCGCTATACAAACAATTTTTACTCGCTCGCTCACTAAACAAACAACAATCACTCACTCACTCACTCACTCACTATACAAACAACTTTTACTCGCTCACTCACTAAACAAACAACAATCACTCACTCACTAAACAAAACAATTCAACATATTCAACTACAATTCAAACCAAAATATTTCTCAAGTAACAATTTTTTCCACATATAAAGCTCTTCCCATTTGTTCGTACATGTAACATGCCAACAATTTAATTAATTATTTGATATTTTTAGAGCCATTAATTTTAACAACTGAAGTGAGAACATTAGATGGAACCGTCTTCTTTTGATTAGGTTGCTGTCCACCAGCATATACTTTAACTGATCCTGAAAGATAAAATCATAGTATATACTAGATGTGTCGGAACGACACGAATGTCCCCGCCGTGAATATTAAGGAGGCTCGCAAATGTTTCACCCTTTTTTAATTCCTTCAGTAATAGGCTAAGAATAACAAACAATTGCTTAAGATCTGTATCCTCAAGCCTCCTTAAATTCACAAGATTTATTCAAGGAAACAATATTGCCTGAACAAATCTTGATATGATCAGGAATCTACAACACTTGCATATGAATAAGAAGTCCTATACCTATAAAACAACACCTTTTAATAGTCATTGAATTTTTTTCTGAATTAAAAGTGTCATGTGGTCTGAGTAATAACAATTATTCTGTGGGAACAAAAGCTAAACTTGATCTGTAACTCGTCATTGTAATTTCACATACCAAAAATCAAGTCAATATCTCAAAGTATAGTAAAATAAAGTGGCGACAACTAAATATTTGGCCAAAGTTAAAAGTCCAAGATGCGTAAATTAGCCCAAAATCATTCAATCGGAACGAAATTCAAACTTGATCGGTAACTCATCACTATACACTTACATACCAAAAATCAAATCAATATCTCAAATCATAATGAAAAAAAAAGTGGTGACAACTAAATATTTGGCAAAATTTCAAAGCCCAATGGCTATATGTTGGCCAAAAATCATTCAACCGGAATGAATTTTAAAATAGATCTGTAACTTATGATTATATACTCTCATACCAAAAATCAAGTCAATATCTCAAATCATAGTGAAACAAGGGCAACGCAAAGCATGGCGTATCCCCTCGTCTAAATATTTGACCTTGTGACCTTGACCTTTGACCTTGAAAATCAATACCAAGTTTGGTCAAAATCCATTGAAGGATGTTGATTCTAGAGTTGTTCACAAGGATGTTACGGAAGGATGGACGTACGGAAGGATGTATGGTAGCGTTACTATATCCCTTAGCAACTTTGTTGGTGAGAGGATAATAAAGTGGTGACAACTAAATATTTAGCCAAATTTCAAAGCCCAATGGCTGTAAGTTGGCCAAAAATCATTCAACCGGAATGAATTTCAACGTTGATCTGTAACTTATGATTATACACTCTCATACCAAAAATCAAATCAATATCTAAAATCATAGTGAAATAAAGTGGTGACAACTAAATATTTGGCCAAATTTCAAAGTCCATGGGCCATAACTCGGCCAAAAATCATTGGACCAGAACGAAATGTAAACGTGATCTGTAACTCATCATTATACGCTCACATATCAAACATCAAGTCACTATCTCCAAGCATATCGAAAAAAGTGGTAAATCCAAGGGCCATAACTCAACTAAAAATCATTGGACGGGAACGAAACGTAAACTTGATCTGTAACTTATCATTATACACCCACATACCAAATATCAAGTTAATATCTCAAAGCATAGCGAAAAAAAGTGTTGACAACTGTTTTATTTCTGAATTACGGAATGACGGACATGGGTAACACTATATGTCCCGGCCACATAGTGGCGAGAACATAAGAATACCACGCTGTCGGAACAGTTTCAAAACTGAAAGATAAAATGAGAGTATATATTGTAGTAAAATGAAGAAAAAAAAAGAAAAAAAATACCACGCTCACAGTTGGAACACAAATAAACGCTAGAGTTTCAATACCAAAGGGCCAATCAAAAATAAACAATCCAGAGAAACTGGCAACAAGACAAAGAAAAGCAAAAACACAACAATGTGTTGGACACCACTATATGCAAACAAACACAAAAAAACGCAAATAAGACATGAGCCCCCCTACAAACAACTGGAGGTAAAGACGAACCGAACAAATACATGATCACTCACTTTCCTAGTTTGGTACATGCACTTCAATAAAACGTGATTGGGAATGTCTATTGAGAACGAAACTAAGTAGGATGGATACAAGTGATTAAATGTTATTTATATGTATAAATAATAAAATCGTAGATATCACAATTAGTCTCTGGAATAACCTTCATGAGGTATGCTCAAGGCCAAAATACGGATTAATATAAGTATTACAACTTGTTTCCGAATCCTATTGATTAATTTAAATGTCTATATAATTTATATGCGTATTATCATAATATGTAATATTGAATTAATTAATCAAATATATTTATACTAAAATCGGCTAAGATCACCTATATTATACAACAAAAGTACAAACTTGATGTTCATAGGAAATTGTTAAGAATCAAGCCATGAGGTGATGAAAACAATAATAACATCAAAACAACAAAGATGTCCAGGTGTATCTCTCATTGGCTTTATTTATCTTATTAATTGGTATAAAATATAGCATTTCAATCTGACTTGAGAATGATCTGAACATTATTGTGTCATGGTTTATCAAGGTACTATATTAAACTACATTTTATTGCCACGAAACTGAATACAATTATCAAGTACAATAGTTTTAAAACTAACCATTAATGTATAAATACATATACTTCTCACTGGGCAAACTATTTTTACAAATCCACATATTAACTTTGACAAAATGCTTGCATACACTTTCGTTTTTTGCTTTTAAAATTCATAACATTACACAATGTCAAATTTATATACAAAAATATAGATAGATAACATACATTCTAAATACAATCTAACCTGCCTTACCGGTCACCTCAAATAAACGGTCACCTCTGTCTAACGGTCACACAAAAAATAAAATGTATATGGTTTTATCCTTTTAATGTTTCTTTTACTTGTACATATAACCCGTTATGTTTTATTTCTAAGGGTCTTTAGGTGTCTAAGATAATATAACATTTGTTGCTGAAATACTGCTAAAATTGGCATTAAACACAAATCAATCAATCACAATGTCAATTAAATTTACATATTGTGTATCAAATTCTTCCTGCACTTTTATTCAAACTTACTGAACATCCTTTTTTACAGCTATTCATACACAGCGTTGATCCCTTGTTCTACAAGGGGCTGTCGTGGTCGTGATCATATGGTAGTTGGATTTACAACTACCTATGCAATCAGTGCCTATCACTACTAAAGTTGTGAGTTTGAATCTTGATCAGAGCAAGGTGTACAACTATTATGTGATAAAGTTTGTCAGTGACTTTATCTGGGTCCTCCGGTTTCCTCCACCAATTAAACTAACTTCCACGATATAACTGAAATATTGTTGAAAGTGGCGTGAGCAACATAAACCAACCAAACAAACCTTGTTCTACATGTATCACAGTTATGTATGAAAAACTTCAATATTACAAGATTTTAGATTTTACCATTATTTCTATTTAACATTTACTAACCTGTTTCAATAACAAATACTTTATTATCAGTCCATACTGCGAGATAACGAGGTTCTATAGATAATTTTACTTTTACAACAATGCCTTTCGGTACATGTATTCTGTCAAATGCCACCAGCTGTATATTTGGCATCAATTCTTTTGTTGTTAACCAGGATATATAAACTTGTACAACCTAAAATTTAAATAAATACTTTATAAAAGGTACATATACCATGGCCAGTTGGTCATGCAATCAGTGCCTATCACAACTAAAGTTGTGAGTTCGTATCACACTGATGGCAGGGTGTACTTGATACAACGTTATGTGATAAAATTTGTCAGTGACTTGTGGCAGGTTGGTGGTTTTCTCTGGGTACTCCAGTTCCGACAGCAAGGATATAAATGAAAAATTGTTGAAAGTAGCTTTAAACACCATAGCCCCCCACACACACAAACGCACACCATGTGAAGAAATTGAGCTTAACTTCATTGAATGATAGTCACTTCAATATTCCAACGCCATATTTAAAAAAAATAACGCATCTGTGCTGTAATGGTTAGCATGCTCGCCTCGAGTGTGACTCAGGCAGCATCAAGAAGTAAGAGCAAAGACGGCTTGGCTCGGAATTAGGATAATGTGTCTGAGTGGAGTGACAAGTCTACCTGCAGAGTATTATTTCAGTGAGCTAGTGCTATAAAATTCAACTAAGTGTGTTAGACTAGTATATTATGGACATCATTATCATCTCATCGTATGAAACATGATATAGCTGTAAAATTGCTCATTTGGTGTTAAATAACAAGCACTCATTCACCCACTCACTCGATTCTTTTAAATATAATACATTTTGCATATCAAACGGAACCTTCTTACCTCATCTGAATCAAACGATCCTGTGTTTGATACTGAAAGTTCAACTGGAAGTGGCTGACCGGCTTCTATGGCATCAGGTAGCACTAGATTACTGTACTGGAATGTTGTGTAGGATAGACCATAACCAAATGGATATAGAGGTTCATCCGTGAAATATCTGTATGTCCTTTCTTTCATAGTATAATTAATCATGGAGGGTATCTGTCAATGATAATATAAGAAGTTATCTGATGTTCTTGTGGCAAGTAGAATTTTGATTGGCTAAAAGTTTACTTCTAGCACTTCAGGGAAGCCGTGGTGTATATTTCATACGGCACAAAAAATCAATAATTGCTCTCACCTATTGCTTGTGCCGTGTATTCCATTTACATTGTAGCAGACGACACACATATGGCACAGAAAATCAATCATCGCTCTCTGTGACCTATTTCCAAAGATACACGTATTTATTTTTTTCCTATAATAAGGACTTACTTATTAATGTTAGAACATTCAGATAAAAATGTTATCAGTCTCTAGATGTTATATATCCTGTTTTAAATGGGATATATAACATCTCGAGACTGATAACGTATAATATCAAAAATCAAAATATTCTATAATACAAAGTTTGAGGATATCACAGGGGTAGGCAGAAGCTGTAATTCGAAGACAGACAGAGAGTACAATCGTAAAAAGAAAATGAACAAAAGGACAAACAACGATCCACAAAACATTACACATAAAACTGAAGATCGAGCAACACCAACCCCACTAAAAACCAGGGGTGAATTCAGGTGCTCCGGAAGGGTAGCAGTTCCTGCTCCACTAGTGGAACCTGTTGTGTTACTCTAGTTACAAACCCGGTGACAAGTCATAAATGAGGAAAGGACCGAATAGTGTTTATGACAAGTGTAACATATCCATGGTCATTTGTGACACAGATACTCCGTAACAGTTAACCAAGTCATGGTGGCAACCGTAAAGCTTTCAAAGTGATGACTTCAACTTAACCAATAGGAACCCTTTATTCAGCAGCTTCCTTGTTAGCAGCAACCCTCTATCAAGGAAATCCATACACTGAGATGTCCTATGTGTTGATCAGATTCATTTACATGACCACATCATTTCAGAAGGAGAGGTTTCGGCCCATAAAACTAGTTTGACACTGCCACTTTGTATTGAAATGCCTCTTCCATGCCAGGAAAGTGAGCAGTCATATACATGTGTGTTAGGGATATCGATTTTGCCTCTTTCTCCAATTGGATATTGGAAATGTTCCATTTGTTTTTCTTTTTATTACAAGTCTCAGAATTCTTCAAATATAATATCAAATGTTGATTCCTGTTCCATAATGAGAGTTATGGGTGTACATGAAAATAAAAGAAAAATATATTTTATACCTGCGATGAAGTTATAACCACATACAGTGGAACCTGTCTAATCCAACACACCAAGGGACCAGGGAAATGTGTTGGAATGTATAGGTTGTCGAAATACTCAGGTTTTATTATGTTAACAGAAATACTTTGGGACCATAAATTTTGTCGGATTTCACAGGATGTCTGAAAACTTATGTGTCGAATTGCTCAAGTTCCACATACTTTGCTTGTTGATCATTTTACAGCTATGGTAAGTTATATGCAGTTCTGTAAAGTTTTTCACAGGAATTGTTTTCACTTTAGTTTATATGGCAGCTTTGATATAGCTTTGTACAATCTGATATGGAGGTAAATGGTAGTAATAGATAACAATTTAAAACAAATAAACAGCACCTCTGCTGGAAACCCTCTCTTTAACATAACAATACTGCAACATTATGAATCACACCTAACGTCGAAATTACTAGCAATCTATGTTTTTGAAGGGAAAATTTATATTAGGACAAGGGGCCGTCGTGGTCGTGATCATATGGTAGTTGGATTTCCAAAGTAATGCAATCTGTGCCTATCACCACTATAGCTATAAGTTCGAATCTCGCTTGTGGCGAGGTATACTCGATAAAACAATATGTGGTAAAGTTTGTCAGTGACTTGCGACAAGGTCAGTCGTTTGCTCCGTGTACTCCAGTTTCCTCCACCAATAAAACTGACCGCCATGTAACGATAAAATTGAAATATTGTTGAAATAGGCATTAAACACCATAACCCTAACCCTATATTAGGACATTTCCTACAATTTTCAATATTCAAGAGCAGGTTTAAATAAAACTTGTTTCACGATTAATAATATACCTGATCAGCATTCATGTACCAGGTAAAAGGTAGCCTTCCAGCTGGATTTACGTTATTAGAGGTCATAATGGCAAATAACGCCTCTCCTGTAGCTTGCGCTGGGAAGAAACACTGCATTATCACCTGTACCATGTCACTATTTTCTGCCCAGGTAATATTTAGCGGTCCTCCGGAAAATAATATTAATACAACTGGTGTGTTATTAGCTGCAAACAAAAAAAATAGTTGAATAAATCCTTACATTTTTCTGCTAGTATTGAATGGGTGGATTTCGGTTATAATAAGTTGCTTGGTTGAATGGTTTGTTCTTTACAATATTAATAGTAAGGAAAAGTTACAAAAACAGCAATAAAATGAAAAAAATAAATACCACGCTGTCAGAATAGTTTCCATTACCCGTCTGTTGGTAGACCTGCTCTTTATGCTGAATTAATTTTTTGTGTGTAATACATTTTCTCAGAATCTTATATTTCCGGAGGTATTGATGACTCAATGGTTTAGGGGTTGTGGTGTTTAATGCCACTTTCAACAATATTTCAACTATATCATGGCGGTCAGTTTTATTGGTGGAGGAAACCGGAGTGCCCAAAGAAAACCATCGACCTATCGCAAGTCACTGACAAACTTTATCACACAATGTTGTATCGAGTACACCTCGTCTGAGTGGGATTCGAACTCACAACATCAGTGGTGATATGCACAGGTAGTTGTAAATCCAACTACCATACGATCACGACCACAGTTCACTAATGTACACATATATACATGTAAATCAAGCTACTTTACTACCACTGTTTAACTAATTCATGAATGACTTCCAGTTGTTTGTAGGACTCGTGTCTTATTTACGTTACTTGTATTTGTTTGCGCATAGTGGTGTCCAACACATATTGTGCTGTGTTTTTTATTTGTTTGTCTTCGTCTTGTGACTGTCTTGTGTACCCTATATGTTGCCAGTTTCTCTGGACTGTTCCTTCAGTATTCTCTAACATTAATATAGTAATAGAGAAGGAACACTTACCATATTTAACAGCATCTTGTAACAATGTCAGTTGTTTTCCTGGTAATTCCATATTATATCTGTCCTTACCCTCTGACTCAAAGTCCTTTCCTATATAAAAATAGAATTTAAAGAAGAAATGTTCTTTCCACTCCAGTGATTTTTATAAAATGAAACACGTTTTTGATGTATTGTTGAGTTTTTTTTTTTAACTTGTAAAATTGTTTTGAATTTAATAAAGGAAAAACAAAAATCATCACCAATCAATGTTATAGTCATTTGGGTTATTGGTGTTTAACCCCACTTTCAACAATATTTCAGTTAGATCTTAGTGGTCATGTTTGTTAGTGGTGGAAATCGTAGTAACCGGGAAAAAACCACCAATCATGTAGGGTTGTATATATCCATATATTTTTTACAAAACAATACAATTTTACATATAATAATTTACAGTTAAATCTACCCATGCCGTCACCTCTATTCAACAGTCACCTGTATTAAAAGGTCACCTTTTTCTTGTCTTGTCATTGATAATTTCATTTGAATTTAACTTCTGTTAAGAGGTCACCTGTCTTATAAGGACACTTTTTCTTTGTCCCAAACGTCATGACCTCTTATTACAGGTTTAACTGTAAATATCCAGGAACATGATACAGAAACACAGTTAAGTGCGATATACATGAAATTAAAAATTAGATGTGAGTTACTAGTATTTCTAATGGAACCCAACATCTCATGCATGCTGTTTGCAGTTGCATAGTAAACTGGCAAGATAATACATTACATTGTAAAGTTATCTAACAGAAAGCTCCACCAATCAACTTACATACAGGATGTCGTGTCGATGTAGGGTTAAGGTTATTGTGTTTGACGCCACTTTCAACAATATTTCAGCTATATTGTGGCAGTCAGTTTTATTGGTGGAAGAAACTGGAGTATCCTAAGAAAATTACTGACTTGTGAAATAGTGGATATCAAGCTATCAAAAAAGCACGACAAAAACAATTGTGCATTTACCTGTCCCTAGACACACAAATACAACATTAACATCTTTAACTGCATTCTGCACATCATCATGTGAATAATTGCTGCACTTATTGCCATCTTTACAACCAGGTGTATATGTTATGTTATTTGTTAGTTTACTTATACCCTTCAAAGGTGTCACAGTAAATTTAGGGTCAGAATCTGCAGAATAAAGCCCAAATAATTGGTTCGAGTTGTTTGCCATTGGACCAAGAATCTGAAAGATAAATAGGTATAATATATATTTATTACTGACATTCACAGTCCTAAATGATTTAATTATTAATATGGGCATGGGTAACCTTAACCGATTTTGTCTATCCTGTTTAATTATTGTGAGTTCGAATCCCAGTCATGGCGAGGCATACTCGATATAACATTATGTGATAAAGTCTGTCAGTGACTTACGACAGATCGGTGGTTTTCTCTGGGTACTTTGGTTTCCACTACCAATAAAAATGACCGTCACAATATAACTGAAATATTGTTGAATGTGGAGTTAAACACCATAACACTAACCATAACTCCAACGATTCTTTCTACGTCCTTTAATTTTCTTGCTTTAATCGACTTGGTCATTCAATCAAATTATTTTGAGCATACTTGATGAAATTTATTCTAGAAATAGGTCCTGTATACTGTGTAAGATATCTACGTTTGGTCGCATATATAAACATATTAAATATACATGTATGCAACTATGATTTTATGTCACAGAAATTAGAAAAAAAAAAATCAAAATTTCGTTTTGTTGAAAGCAGTTTCTGACAAAAAGTTTGTTCAACATTTCCCATAGCACAGTGCTGGATTGTGTCCCTTTCCAATGGCACCATTGTTGTTTGTTATTGAACGAAATTGAAATTTCTTTAAACCGTAATGGATTACTTTTCAAGAAAATCAGTTTCAAAATACTTAACGGATACGATAGATTTCAATAAACATGATATCAACATTTTCACAAATGATACGTAGAGAAAATATGCGGGCGACATAGGGCGACTCTTCAAAATTACAAGACATCACTTTTGACCAACGTGAAAGCCAAGTCAATCTTCACAAGGCGACTTCTTTGCCCGAATCGCCATTAAAGGTGAGCCCTGGTTTGGATATAAAAGTCAAAAGATAACAATTACGTTTGGGGATATAACATCAAGAAGAAATATATTTAGTTGTGAGAGAAACATACTACTTCAGTATGTTATCCATATTTTTTGGATGAAACCGTGTCGCAAAGATTTAACTACTGTTGAATATCAATTAGGTTTTGTAAATAAGACTTTTTAAGTTACTTGAACACCATAACAATAGCAACAAGGATTGGTAATACATTTTTAATCAAACCTCTGCAAGCTGAACTATATTTGCATACAAAATCATAATAGTTGTAATAACAGTTAGTAAATAATTTCAGAGATCTATCGGTGGGTGGATTATGGTGCTTAACATCACTTTTAACAATATTTCAGTTATGTCATGGTGATCAGTTTTATTGGTGGAGGAAATCGGAGTACCCAGAGAAAACCACAGACTTGCCACAAGTCACTGACAACCTTTATCACATAATGTTGCATCGAGTATACCTCGCCTGAGCGGGATTTGAACTCACAGCGTTAGTGGGGATAGGCACTGATTTCATTGGTAGTTGTAAATCCATCTACTATACGATCACCACCAGGACGGCTCCTCAGAGATTTATGAAAGTGATCTTTTCCTTCTTTGATTCTCCACGTTTGTCTTCTCTTATTAAAGCAAACTTTAAACATCAGTTTGTAAATAATACTTACAGCTATTTTTGGAACTACTTTTGTAAATGGGAGAATTGTTTTTTGATTCTTCAGTAATACATATGACTTCGCTGCTGCTTCCACGGATAATTGTCTGTGTTTTTCACTCTCTATAACTGACAAGTTCAGCTGTGTGTAAGGGTTCATTGATGGTGGATCAAATTCTCCCAACCTCAGTCTAGTGTAAAATAAAGGTTTGACTCTTTCCCTCACAGTAGATTCTAATAACAAACTTTTATCTATTGCATCCACTGAAAATGAAGGAAGAATTAACTAGTTCTTGTGTAGTAATAAAAAAAAAAAAACATACCACACTGTCAAAACAGTTCTAATATCTAATAGTAAAATCTTAGAAACAGAAGCAAAATCGGTGGCCCTAGCACATAGTTCCAACATCTAATTGAAAAATCTAAGCAACAGAAGTGAAATCGGTGGCCATAACACATAGTTCCAAAAGCTAATAGAAAAATCTAAGAAACAGAGGCGAAATCGGCACCTCTAACACACATATTTACAAGATTATTCATTTTCCTGGCTTGGTGCAGGCACATCAATAATATGTGTCAAAGTTAAACTAGCTTTACGGGGCAAAACTCCCGTCTTGGTGATATGGTAAAATTTCAACCCTTGTATATAACATAGCAACTCTCATGTAAAGAAACGCCCCGGGGCGAACGGGAATAGGGGCGAAACGACTCAGGGGGCGAACGGGATTCGGGGCGAAACGACCCGGTACCATAAAATTCCACTCATCTCTCAAAATAGTTGTCAACAATTTACTATTTGCACAAGCTGGTATACCATTGATGCTGCAAAAAAACATTTTTTATACGAATTTTTATTGTATTACTTATTAATTTACTTACAAATTGACAGATATACAGGATTTTTTAGATTGATTGACAGTTCTAAGTTACACCCGGCATTTACACTCCCAGTAACTGTATCCTCGACATTTTGATAGTAATGGTGCTGGGATATCATGTTTTCAATGGCCCCTTCGTCACTGACAACGTAACCAGTAAAATTCCACTCATTTCGAAGAATTGTCGTTAATAATTTACTGTTTGAACAAGCTGGGATACCATTTATTCTGATAAGTAAATTAGAAAAAAAAACTCAATTCAAGTAAAAGGAATATTAAAGTGATTTATGAGTCAATATGATTGATATAATGAATTCGGAAAGTTATGCTGACTTTTGAAAGAAATGTTTCAAGATACCAAAAGGGTAATCAGAAGCCATATATCGAGGGACAGACAATACAACAGTCGAAAGAAAAGGGACAAAATGACAAACAATGATTTATAATACAATACACAGAAAACTAAAGATTGAGCAATATGAACCCCATATTAAATCTGGAGTAAACTCAGATGCTCCGGAAGGGTTAGCAGATTTTGTCATACTAATGATACCTGTGGGTTACTCTGGTTACAAACACGGTGATAAGTAATAAATGAGGAAAGGACGGATTACAATTACCACAAATGGAACATTTATCCCAAAATTCAGAGTTGTTCAGTTATTCTGACTTTAAATGAGTTTATTCCATGACATTATATTCAGAACACTTGTGAATATTTATTGAACTGACATAATTTATGTACATGTATTAATGAATTTAACAGAACTCTATATGGATATTATATAACAAGATAATCGACGTTTCATTCTAGATTATTACAATGTCAGCATTAACATGGAGCAATCATTTGTAATATGTGGTCATTTTTTTTAATGCAAGTTTTCTAAACATCATGTGAAGTGAGTGTGAAGCTCTATTATGGGGAGAACATGTTACTATTTGATCAGATGGTGATGCTGCCGCTATTGTACTGGACCAACTCCTTGTGATAGACTTATATAGTATTAGCCCACTGAAACATCAGACACATTATTCTGATTCAAAGCAATTCAGTCTTTGTTCCTATTCCTTTATGCTGTGTTCTTATGAAGAAGATGAAAGTACCAAGTTAATAGTTCTTGGTTGGACCGGACCATGGATAGATCCCTAGATCTTCTGCATTGCAACGCTAGCCATTACATCATTGAGGTCATATGTATATGCTATGATATTTAATTTACACATGCATTGTCCATATTAGCTTATAATTACCAGACCATAATGAGAACACCATAGCATCAAAAGCCCAAGTCCCATTCACCTACCTGGCCGCTTCATCAACGACACATTATGAAAGTTACGACAGCCAATGAACCATAACTTAAATGCTCTTTTTTATGAAAATAACAGTAAATTAAAATGTCATGTAATTAGTAAAGAAACATGTAGATATGCTTGACCAGAATTTGAGTGAGTGATTGTTGTTTAACGCAAACTCAGCAATTTTTCAGCTATATCATGGCGAGAACAAGTAAATTTTTGCAGAGAAGCAACAAATGCCAATTTTATAGTTTTTGGTTTGACCCGAGTGTTGTGGAGTGACAAATAGACTAGAATAGCGCAGGTTTAATCAATTTATTTGTTCAAATATCATTTTTTATGTTTTACTGAAACAAAAACTGACCAGTAAAGTTTGAAGATACCAAAGGGTAATCAGAAGCTGTAAAATCTAAGATACCAAAGGGTAATCAGAAGCTGTAAAATCTAAGATACCAAAGGGTAATCAGAAGCTGTAAAATCTAAGATACCAAAGGGTAATCAGAAGCTGTAAAATCTAAGATACCAAAGGGTAATCAGAAGCTGCAAAATCTAAGATACCAAAGGGTAATCAGAAGCTGTAAAATCTAAGATACCAAAGGGTAATCAGAAGCTGCAAAATCTAAGATACCAAAGGGTAATCAGAAGCTGTAAAATCTAAGATACCAAAGGGTAATCAGAAGCTGTAAAATCTAAGATACCAAAGGGTAATCAGAAGCTGTAAAATCTAAGATACCAAAGGGTAATCAGAAGCTGTAAAATCTAATATGCAGAGACAATACAGTAATCAAAAGACAAAACAAAACACAGAAAACCAAATATCGAGGAACTCGAACTCCACTTAAAACTGGGGATGAATTCAGGTGTTCCAGAAGGTTAAGCAGTTCCTGCTCCACTAGTGAGATCCGTTGTGTTAAGAAGGGTTCAAAGATACCAAAGAGGTAGTCAGAATCCCTATATCGAAGAAGAACAGACAACACAATGGCCAAAAGAAAAAGTACAAAAGTACAAACAACCATCTACAAAACATACATATAAAACTAAAGATTGAGTAATACAAACACCACTAAAATCTGGGGTGAACTTAGGTGCTCCAGAAGGATAAGTGGTTCCTGCTCCACTAGTGACACCCATTGTGTCATATGATTGATGTTTAAATGATTTACAAGAATATGTATAGCTAACACTTGCACTTTACCTGTTATAGCTGCACATTAAACTGTATGTCCCTGCCTCTACACACTGTCTAAAAGCAGGTAGGAAGGTCAGCCGCCAATCCCTATCTGAGACCTTGATCATAAATAGAATATTAATTGACTTGTCATTAATGACTTGCTTGCAAATATGCAGTAGAAAAGAACTATTCAAGAAATTCAGATAAAATGCTCTATGCAATTACTTGTGGTATTTATTCATAACAAAATCAGTAAATTCAAGACATCTGCTGTTTCTCACAGGCACTTTCTTTTTATCAACGGGAAGGTCAATGATGCATATACATATGCATGCAGGTAAATACTTGGATGGTCGACCTCCCCACTGATAGAAACAAGTGTATGTGCTGTCTCTACTTAAAGGTCCAAAACAGACACCATGCAGTCAAATCATACAATTCAATTCTCATATGATTTTGTTTGTTTTTTCAAAATTAAAATTCCAGTAAATTATGTAAAACAAATATAAAATATGTTTATAAGAACATTATTACTTATTTCAGTTGGCCTCCTATATCTAGGTCCCTATCGTATTGTAGTTGGATTTCCATCTACCTATGCAATGATCAGTCATACAATATCAATTTAAATACCTACGAGTTTCTCACTCTTATCTTTGACCAGATGTATATTCCTTAAAAGATTAATGTGATAGTTCGTCATTGTTTACTGTGGTAAATCGATCACATCTGCAGTTGTCCTGGGATAAACCCATTTCTGCTACCAATAAAACCGACGGTGGAGATATTTATACTGAACCACAGGGAATTGCTCCCTGCTACTTAATTTGCTCCACTGAATTTTTCTTCTACTGTAGATCAAGGATTTGTATAGTTGTTCTACTATACAAATCCTTGTGTAGATGTATTACCCACTTTTAAGTAAAAATAAATCAGTGTGGCAAATTAAGTGGCAGGGAGCTCGAGCAAGTCCCTGTGACTGAACAGTGAAAATAACCTTTAATGTCCATGCATAACCCCTACATTTTCAACATTATAATGTCCAGTGTTTAATAGTAGTACAATGATAAACACCCTAATACATAAATAAAATAGATCAATGTTATACTGATTGGTTGGTTAGTTTTATGGTGTTTAACACCACTTTCAACAATATTTCAGTTATATCCTTGTTATACTGAAAGATAAAACAATTAAAATAAATACATTTTGTAATGAAAACACAAATTGTTAGGAGCTGTGATCGTGTGGTATCTATAGTTGGAATTACAACTACCTATGTTGTGAGTTCGAATCTCGATCAGGGTGAGGTGTACAATATTGTGATAAAGTTTTTTTCAGTGACTTGTAACAGGTCGGTGGTTTTCTCTAGGTCCTCCGGTTTCCTGCCACCATAATTATAACTGAAATATTGTTGAAAGTGGCAGTAAACACCACCAAACAAACAAACAAATAAACAAATTGTTGAACTTGAAATCAATATATACATTTGCATATACATGCAAAATAATTAACAATTAAGTTTCTTACAACGGAATTGAAGCTGAATCTAGAACCTCCAATATTCTCTGGTCCTCCGTGAACATCAAAATGTTTACAACCAGCGTTAGCTCTAACATATCGAGGATGATTCCCTTGTAAACCTTTGACAAAATTGGCAGCGAACACTCCAGTTAGATATGGATCCTCGCCATAGGTTTCCTAAGATAAAAAAAATATATCAATTAGTATTTTAACACAGAGGGAATATCTACATAAAAAAACGTAGATTATCAAATCTAGTGCGCATGGCGCGTTTCTTGAATAACCTTCATCAGGTACGTACGCTAAATAATATGATACAATACTGATCAAAATAGCGTGTATTTCTCTTTAAAATCATATTGTTCCTCCAAACTTTACTTGTATACCTATTTCAAACACAAATTTGACACTCGCTAAACACGTTTAATGGGTCCATCAAATATTGGAAAAGAGTTTGGTCTAGAGCTGTCTATCATGGGACTGTCCAATTTGTGTTTAAAACAAGCAGTAAAACTTAGCTTGTAGCGAACTGGAATGAAAATTTGATTGTGTAATTGAACATTTAGCTATATGATATTTGATATAGACGACAATATAGCATCTACAGGCTTACTCATATTTTTTCCTCATTACAGACATCGCCGTGACAGTGAGACGAAGAAAAGCAATACAATCACTGTGTTTAACTTTTGATTGTTATTTGAGCTAGAGAATTTACTGTTTTTAATTAAAATTTATATGGAAAACATTTCTTTTTAAAATGTCAGTAAAAACTCCAATCCACGATTTGAAATTACCTGGTTCCGTCCCCACAACGGGTGTCTCATAATGTTGATTACAGGACTGAAACAGCTGAGACCGGTATGGTCGGCATATACTCCATTCTTTATGTAATCATTGTGTTTTGCCCTTACTTCTACGGCTGTAGCCTCCGCAACACGGAAAATCAAATCTGGACTAAAATGAAAATTAGTTCAATATACAGTCAAACCTGCCTAAGCAGTCACCTCTATTAAGCAGCCACCTGTATTAAAATATCATCTTTTCCCTGTCCCGTCATAGAAAATTTCACATGAATTGAACCTCTTTTAAGAGGTCACCTGTTTTTAATGACCACTTTTTCTTTGTCCTAAAGGTGACTTCTTAATACAGGTTTGACTGTATTTCATTTGTATATATTACCATAATGATACATGTAGCTAGCTATGATTAGGTATTTTTTTCTATCACTAGCTTTTAAAAAAGGGATGAAAACTAAAACTTCAAATAATAATCATCACAACAATCATAATTATTTGGACTAAATCTGTGGAAGCATATATAGTAGTATAAATAATAGTTGACTTCTTCAGAAAAACAAATCAACGTCGGGAAAAGGTTGCCGATTATTTTCAACAAAACGCTATGGCCTTACGCTTTTAAGTTCCACCTATCTTCTGAAAAGGTACAAATCGTATAAGGTGGGAACTTAAACTCGTCATATTTCGGCCGATTCCATTCCGGATAGGAGAGCAACGGATTCACTCGGTGTTTACCGGTTGCATCGATTGGACACGGTTTCCGGCAAAAGGATGGACATGATGATATGGCGACCGAGTACGATACAGAAGTAAATACTGTTTTATATTTTCTTTATACAAGTCCAATTATTGGAGATAACGAGGAAAATTTCTGAACATCAAAGTACATGTACAATGTATGTAGAAAACTATGAAATAGAATATCACGACTCGGAAGATATTTTAGTACGAATTTGTATTTTCTCTTTTCGACTTTGATTACGTTTGATAGTAATATAAGATGTTTTATGCATACGGGCCAAGGAGACTTTGAAAATAACGTACGAATTCGTTTTGTCTATTTCCGACCTTGATAACATTTTATAGTTATGGAAACTTTGAAAATAACGTATGAATTTGTTTTATCTATTTCCGACTTTTTTTTATTATCATTATTCGTTGTAAAATTCTGAGATATTTACATTGCAATAGCCAATTTCGGCTTTCCTGTTTTCTATATCATTCTTTATGTGATTTGACCTTTAAGTTTCTAAAAAAACTTGAATTATTTAAATTTTAAGCAGGTCACTGGTGAGTAGTGAAATTATTTTGACCAATTAAAGTCTATTGGCTACTGGACTACTTTTCATACATCTTTTGATCAAATAATCAAATTACTGTATTACAGTTTCAAGTAAGAAGAGTTTTAAGATACCAAAGGGGCAATCAGAATCCGTATATCGAAGAAGAACAGACAACACAATGGCCAATTTAAGAAAAAGTACAAAAGGACAAACAACGATCTACAACTGAAACATACATATAAAACTAAAGATCGAGTAACACGAACCCCACTAAAACCGAGGGTGAATTCAGGTGCTCCGGAAGGGTGAGCAGTTCCTGCTCCACTAGTGGCACTCGTCGTGTTAATCTAGTAACAAACCCGGTAATAAATATTTTGTTTTTATTTGCTATTCGAGCGCTTTTTATTACGTCAGGATTTTTTGTTATTCTGAAAAAAAAACAACGTTTTATGTATGTAAAACCTAATATACTGGTAAAAAGTCTAACCTTTTTCCAAAATAAAACAAGAAAAAAAAGGAACTGAACCATAGAACAATAAAATTATAATATAATTTTGAAAAGAATACCTTTCCGGTTATTGATATTACTCGTATTCTCTCTATTCATTACCTGTTAGATATATTGAATTTTACTTTGAATGATTTAATACATGCAACCTCGGTTTGAGGGAAATTTATAGATTGAGCATCCCTATCTGCTATTTCAAAAACATAACTCAGGCCAGTCAGGGCGTACAATGCAAATGTTAACGAGGACGACGCATGCCACAGGAAATTGTAAATTAAATAGTGTTTTTTTTCTTTATCTAAGTGAATTGATCAAATGCATAAGTGTTTTTATATGTAATAATGATTGTTACATGTTCGTCATTATAAAATCATGTTTTAAGTCTCCGGGTTTCCGCCGTGACAAGTCATTTTAAATTACCAGCCAAAAAATATTGCGGAACTTGCCAAAGGAAATTAAAATGGACTTAATAGACAAATTAAAATCTCGCGGTTCGGCAATCAATAAAAAATGTAAAAATCCGAATAAAAACGTTGATTATGAACATGAAATGCTAGCTATATGTTTTCTGTACAGAACTACCCGACCCCCCTATGTACTTTTCCATGGCCCATGGGTTTAACGTTTGAAATGCCTTAATATTAGTTTACAGGCTTAAATAATCTCCTTACCTAAATGATGCAGCTAAACCTATAGCTATTGGAAACGATGTAGCATTTCCCGCCATCACATCACCGCTCAAACATTCTGTGTCCCATTGATAGGGACCTATACCAAGTCTAGTTATGGCAGGTGCGGGACCCCCATAATTGCCTCCACCTCCTTTTGCCATTTGGTACATTATTTCCTCTGTTGTCAATCTGCTGACGAGATCATTCACCCTTTGCTTCCATGACAAAGATACGTTTCTAAAGGGATAATTTGCCGTTAATACATACTGGAAGACCAAGAAGAGAATATAGACCTTCATTATTGTTTGTGTACGGCAACTATCGATCATTCGGAAGTCATGTTACTCTCCATATCATGATCATGTGATTTACTTTTAAAAATAGACGTTCTTCGGTACGCTTCGTTGATTATCCACAGGTAAATGTAAAACTAGGGAAAGCCGTTTTGATAAAAATAGATATCTGTGGCAAGATGTAAATGTACAATGAATTCTTATATCTAATAATTGTGTGTTTAAAACATGTTAAATATCGTATTAACGCTCACATGTATTTTATTTTTAAAACTTTGTGATAGAATATAATTTTCTTTTAAACACTTACTGTAACTTGTAAGTTACACAAGGATTAGTCAAGGATTTATACTTACAGGTACTTACAGGTCTGTTTCTGAGCGCTGGCCGTCGACCACTATGCTCAGTTCCTTCTCTTCATCAATTTCAATTTCTTCTCCGGTTGTGAGGTTGGATTCGTAATTGTATAGCAAATCCTGACCCTTCCAGTAATTGTCAAGCCTGTGTTCGAAGATTTTCGTATTTTTAGCACTTGTGACGTTTTCAGGTAGACTATTCCAGAAGTTTATTATTCTGTTAGTGAACAAGTTCTTTCTTATGTCTTTGTTGGATCTATGCTGGTATAACTTTTTACTATGACCTCTAGTTCTGGTATTCTTCTGTATTTCCAATAGAGACGGTAGAGCAGTGTCGTATAAACCTGATGTTAATTTGAACGCTTCAATCATATCCCCTCTCTTCCTCCTATAGGCTAAAGTTGGTAGTTTGAGTTTCCTTAGACGATTTTCATATGTCATATCTTTGAATCCTGGTATCAGTTTGGTTGCCATACGTTGGACATTTTCTAATGCTGTAATATGTTTTTTCTTATATGGGTTCCAGACTTAATTGGCATACTCAAGATGAGGTCGTACTAGTGCTTTGTATAACATAAGAAAGGTTGGTATATCTATATACGTGAAGATGCGGCGAATTAGTCCCATAATACTGTTTGACTTGTTTATTTTTTCATTCATATGATCTTCAAAATTAAGTTAGTTGTCAATTACGACGCCAATGTCCTTTTCCTTGTTGGAGTATTGTAGCTCTGTGTTGCATAGCGTATACTTGAACTGTTGAGTCTTCTGTTTGCCAGCTGAAAGGACTTTACATTTATCGGGGTGAAATCTTAATAACCACTTATCAGACCAGTTTTCAAGCTCATGTATGTCGTTTTGTAGTATTTTATTGTCTTCTATATCATTTATGTCTTTAAAAACTTTGGTGTCATCTGCAAACATATAGCATTCTGACTTAAGGTTATCAGGTAAGTCGTTGATATAAATGACAAACAGGATAGGGCCTAACACGCTACCTTGCGGTATACCACTGGTGACAGGTGCCCATTCTGAATAACTATTCATGACTCTGACTCTTTGTTTCCTGTTCAGTAAGAATGATTGAATCCAACTGGTTATTTCTGGGGATATACCATATCGTTGTAGTTTGTATAACAGACGTTGATGCGGCACCTTATCGAAGGCCTTCATAAAGTCGAGGTAGATACAATCTAGACTTCCTCCTTCATCTAGTATTTTGGTCCATCTTTCTAATACATATAGCAACTGGAGTGATGTCGATCGTCCAGAAATGAGACCAAACTGTTTTGGTGAAAATAATGTATTTCTCTTCATATGGTTTACAATATGGTCTCGTATAAATTTTTCTAGCACCTTACAGAGTATACACGTAAGACTAACTGGTCTGTAGTTTGAAGCCATTTTTCTACTTCCCTTTTTGAATAAAGCTGTTATGCATTCTTCTCTCCACTCGTTCGGTATGTTCTTATTCTCTATTGAATTCTTAAATATAATAGCTATTGGTTTTCCGGGCTCCTCATACAAATCGTGTAGAATTCTGGGATGTAAGCCATTTGGACCAGGAGATTTACTTATATTCAACTCGTGTAACCTTTTCTTCACCTTTTCTTCGTCTATGACCAGAGTGCCCATATTGTAACTTATGTTGATATCTTCTAAAGACGGATAGTTATCTGTTGTTTCCGTAGTGAATACACTAGAGAAAAAGTCAGACAGGGTATTTGCTTTGTCTTTGTCACTATTGGTTAGAGTTTCAACTCCATTCTCCTTGTTCATTATCAAGTTAGATATACCAATTCTAGTTTTTGTCTTGGATTTCGTATATTGCCAAAACTTTTTCGGATTATTCTTAACGTCTTTGGCTATTTTTATTTCCTTATTCTTCACTGCTTTTCGAGTTAGACTTTTCACTTTGTTGCGTAGTTTACAATACTCTTTATATCTTTCGCCATAATGTGTTTCTATAAATCGGTGTTTTTTACGTATAACCTTTAAGGTGTCAAACCACCAATTAATTTCTTTAAGGTTTTCTACTAAATTTGTGTTTTTTCGAGCCTACCTGGTCATTTTATCTTAAGTTTAACCTTTCCAAGACCACATATTTTCTGAAACGTACATGATTCCTCTACGTTCTGTCAAAATATCAGGGCATGTTTAAAATCTTGCAGTGAAATGCCATGCTACGGAAAACACCTACTCTAAAAATAGCTCGGTCATCCCCAAGAAATTCAGTATTTATAGGTCATGCATCAAATCCTCCATAGAGGTATTCAAATACAACTAAATCCATCAAATTTGGGCTCAAAATAATCCCTATTTATTTAACTTCAATTATCAATTTTAATTTGTCCATTCCATTCAGTAGTTTTCACAATACTACAAAGTGAAAGGAACTTTTTTCTTGAAAAGGGACTACTTTCGTATATGTTCCAAGCTCTGATTGGTGAATTAGTGGTTTGACACCTTAAAGTGTTCAAGTTAATGTTAGTTTTACCTTTCCTATCAGTAGCTACTCTTGACTTACGTTTCGGTGTGTACTTATCTTGAATACATAGAACTGTATCTTTAAAAAATTTCCACTGTTTATTCTCATCTTGTGTAGATAACTTCTCTTCCCAGTCTATTGTAGATAGTTCTTGTTTCATACCTGCAAGATCTGCCTTGTCATAATAATATTTCACTCTTTCAGTGTTTTCATGTTGGATATAACAATTAAAATTAAAGTTTATTAAAGAATAGTCACTTTTTCCCAGAGGACTACAATATTCAACATCGGAAATCATTCCATCTTCATTTGACAACAGCAAATCAAGAACGTGAGGTTCATGGTCAATACGTGCACGAGTTGGTTTATTCACATGTTGATAGAGGTAACAATCTCTTAATTTTTCTATAAATTTAAAATCTATATGAGTCTCTGGAGACGAAGTACTCCATGTATTCCAGTTAATCTTTTCAAAATTAAAATCACCCATAATTAGGACATGGCTATATTTTGCGTCATTCATTTAACAGTTTCAGTAAACATTCGTTATTTTCATCGGTTCCACTATTACTCCTGTATATACAACCGACAAGGAGTTCGTCTCCTCCCACTATTTTAACACTGATCCACACAGATTCCTGAAATTTACTGCTAAATTCAACAGGGTTAGCCTGTACATTGTTGTTTACATATATAGCACATCCTCTACCTGTTTTATTGTGTAAGTTACATTATATAGTAGGATCCTACTATATAAATCCTTGGTATAGTATACAAATCCTTGACTTACAGTAGTAGTATGATACAACATGATTTTATTTTAAAAACTAACAGGTTGGGCATTATACAATTTTACTTATGAAATATAATTTTATTTCAAAACCTTAGAAGTACCTAGGGTATAATTTTCAAGTAGGGTATAATATGATCTTAGAGGTATGGTATATATTATTTTTTAATCTAGAGGTATGGTATAATATTATTTTTTAACTTAGAGGTATGGTATAATATTATTTTTTGATCTAGAGGTATGGTATAATATTATTTTTTAACTTAGAGGTATGGTATAATATTATTTTTTAATCTAGAGGTATGGTATAATATTATTTTTTATCTTAGAGGTATGGTATAATATTATTTTTTAATCTAGAGGTATGGGATAATATTATTTTTTAATCTAGAGGTATGGTATAATATTAGTTTTTAACCTAGAGGTATGGTATAATATTTTTTTTTTAGCTTAGAGGTATGGTATAATATTATTTTTTTAACTTAGAGGTACGGTATAATATTATTTTTTAACTTGGAGATATATGGTATAATTTACAGGTAGTGAATAATATGATTATTTTTTTAACTTAGAGGTAAGGTATGATTTACATAATTAAACACTATCTGTTTTAACTACCACGATTCACGAATGGACAATAAGGTTAGGTAAACTCACAGGATATTATATATGTTTATCTAGTTTTTACACACTATTAGTATATATCACATTATAGTACACTTATATTTGTATATTAAAGCTAAGTTTTATACCCGGTGTATGTTCATTTTGTTCATTTTTTTTAGTAGTATAAGACAAATTCAGGATAAATTACACAGAAAGTGGTCCCCCATTTTTTGCCTTTTTTGAGAAATTGTCTTAACTGTACATATTCGAGGTATTTTCATAATTTCGGAAAAGAAAATATTTTATACATCACAACAAGGATTTATATAGTAGGATCCTACTATATAAATCCTTGATCACAATAATTTAAAGGGAAATTTATAGATGGTCGTTGATTTTGGTGATTATTTTTGTCCCGAGAATTTTTACAAGATGTACATTAAAAACAAATAAATAAAAAATAATTAAAATAAAATAAAAATCCATCCATTCTCTTCAATTTCATGAAAACACATCTCGAACATAAATCCCTGTCTGTACGGCGATATACACCCATATTCATATGACCTTAGGTGACCTTTTGCTACTCATGCGCGAAGTGAAGTCTGTTGGGTTTTTTTTTAGGGGGGGGGGGGGGGTATCTGGCGATGGACGAGAATTTTAACGGGTTCTGATCATGGTAAAGATAACAGGATAGAAGCTTTGGCGAATTGTAATAACAGAAGAATTATCATAGGACACCAACATGACCATTGGATGGAATTGAAGGAGTCTTTGAGAGTTCAAACTGAAGTGTAAACATCAGTGCCACTGGGCATGTAGTTCTGAAATTCGGACATGCATAATTAACTATGCTGGAAGACAAGCTGCACACACACACGCACACACACACACACACAAACAACGAAAATACACGTGTGGGTTTGGTTTTTTTGAGGGGGGGGGGGGGGTTGTATATATATATTACCTTTCAACGCAAAAAAAAACTTTCAATAAACTTACCAAACTTACAGGAAGTATCCCTTTAATTTGTAATTTAAAGTGAAAAAATCTTGAAAATACAACATAAGACAGATAAGTAAATCGAAGAAAGACAGACAATACAACGGCCAAAGAAAAGACAAACAACGGTCTATAAAACACTACCCCAAAAACAAACAAACTAAAGAATGAACAATACAAATCCAGCTAAAAACCGAGGGTGCAAGATTTTCTTATACATAGACAATATTAGTGTAGTGTTCTAAAGTTTTATGTGTATTAAGTTTAAAAAGTTATATATCGATCAGTGACGGTATATAGCAAAAAGTTATCCAGTCAATGTAATTTGTCTGCTCAAATAGAACCAGTGCAGGATAATATATAATATATCTATATGTAGTAACGGTTTATTCTGGCAAGTGTAAATTTTCGCGCTTGTCAGTAAAAAACTAATGTGTATTTTCGCGATCAATGTCTAGTTTATATTACAATGTTCATTAGTGTTTTTTAATTTAACGGCTTTCAGAAAGGTTTGAAGAAACCAAAAGGGTAATCAGAAACCTCGAAAAAGAAAAGGGACAAAAAATTACACAGAAAACTAAAGATAAAGCAATTAAAAACCAAGGGTAAGCAGTTCTTGCTTCATTAGTGGCACCCGTCGTGTTACTCTTTTTACAAATAAAGTAATAAGTCATGAATGAAGAAAAGACCAGATTGTGATTTCGACAAACGGAACATATCCGTAATCATTTGTGACACATATACCCCGTAACGGTTAACCAAGTCATGGAAAGTTCACAATGGGAAAAATGAAATCATCTCACTCACTGTCATTTTCGAAGTGTAGGTCAAACTATGGTGTTTGCAGTTTTGATTGAATTGCTCAAATGCAACCATATAAATAACCATCATTACGGATACTGCAACACTGATTGAATATAATAATATTTGGAAAACAAAGACAGTACATATGTATTATAAACGATAGGTGCATAATTAAAAATTAAGGCATAGTGTGTGATTGAGTGAGTGTTGTTTGACACAAAATGACAATTTTTCAGCTATATCATGGCGAGAATAAGTTACATTTCGATGAGATGATGATGTCCGCATTGTACTAGACCAACACGCTTAGATGTGTTTTTGTATTGCTGATTCACTGAAAGAACAGTCCATTTGGTAGATATGTCGCTCCACTCGGATACAATATCATGATTCCGAACCAACCAGTCTTTGTTCTTATCCCTTAATGCTGTGTGCTTACCAAACATGCAGCAAATACCAATAATATAATCATTGGTTTGACCCTACTTAGGCAAGCAATCTAACTATTACAGCATCGATTCAGTATTAAAGGACGGTATTATAAAGACAGCGAACAATGTCACTATATATATCATTGACCTCGTAATAATTGTAGAGCAATGACACAAGTTTTGGCAGTACCCGGAGATAGACGCAATGGATTTGACTTTAAATACTCATTATCTCATGACTTCGGCAGAATTACTGGAATAGCTGTTTCCAAGGAGAATAATGTTCTGCTTTGTGATTATATTAAAAATCAACTTTTATTGTTTGATGAAGAGGAAAACTATTTAAGCTGTCTAACACTGACAGGTAGTCCTTGGGATGTTGCCACATCTAACCAAAACATTGCATTTGTTACCATGCCAACCGAGCAATGCATATTACAAGTAGATCCAGAAAATTTTTTACATTTGCTCAAAAACAATATTCAGAGATTCTAATGCATACATCTCATGTGTGTCAGCGGCAATGTCAATGAAAGGGCCTGGTAATACTTACGTTGGATTTTGTTCAGATGGGAAATCAAGTGCGGCACGTGTCAGTGACGGTGCTTTGTACGTGTAAGTACTGTGTTGTTAAAGATACTTGTTTATGCTACTATCTTCCCAGATTATATTCATTAATTAGCATAATTCTGTTACACTGGAAAACAGGCGAATGTATGATCTATATTTCTAAAGATTCAAGGCACTTGTGAGATGTAAAATCTAAAGACTTTTTACTTTAAGATTATGTTTTAGGGGCCATTCTCTTCGTCGCTCTGATATACATCTGTGTACACTGATGGCACGTAAACTACATAATGTTGGATCAAGTGATTTTTTTAGAACATTACTCGTGTGTCAGTGGACAACCCCCGGAGGATGGGTGCTTCGTGATATAGTGAATGTGAAATTTCCAACTTTACGTGGGCCAAGTGATATATGCTCGGACGATTATGGTCATATTTATGTGAATGGACAATACTCACACAATGTACACCGTTTAACGAAGGATGGCATTATAATAGATACTCCACTTTCAAATAAAATGGGATAAAATATCCAGTCGCCATGTGTTACAATAGGAACTATGCTAACCTTTGCATTGCTAATGAATGGGGCAAATCTGTTATGGTGTTTAATGTGATATAATGTGCTTAGAGTGAATCGAGTGCGACTTTAGTCTGCCAGATGGAACACCATGTGTTTGTCATACAATTGTCGTTACCCGAAGTGTTACACTATGATCGTAAAACATTACACAGCAATTATAATATTAGCTTAAATGTATTGTATATACAATTTTATATTTCTGTACATATAGCGTAGACTATGATTAAATAAATTAACTCATATTCGTTTGTAATTATTTCTGTCAGAAAACACAAGAAATAACGTACACATGTACCGTGGCTTGTATTAAAAATAATATAAACTACACTCATTAGCAGTTACGATTGTCTGCAAAGCAATAAAGATCGTACCTGTTAGCAATTATGATAGTCAACAGAACAACAAAGCTCATACTCGCTAGCAGTTATGATAGTCAACAAAACAACAAAGCTCATACTCATTAGCAGTACTGATAGTCAACAAAACAATACAACTCATACTCGTTAGCAGTACTGATAGTTAGCAAATCAATATAGCTCTTACTCGTTAGCAGTTATGATAGTTAACAAAACAAAATAGCTCATACTCGTGAGCAGTTATGGTAGTCAACCAAACAATATAGCTCATACTCGTTGCCAGTTACGGTAGTCAACAAAACAACATAACTCATACCCGTTAGCAGTTATGGTAGTCAACAAAATAACAGCGCTCATACTCGTTAGCAGTTATGATAGCCAAAAAACAGAATAGCTCATACTCATTAGTGGTTACGATAGTCAACAAAACAATATAGCTCATACTCGTTAACAGTCATGGTAGTCAACAAAATAACATAGCTCATACACGTTAACAGTTATGATAGTCAACAAAACAATATAGCGCATTCTCGTTAACAGTACTGATAGTTTGAAAAAGCAATACAGCTCATATTCGTTAATGGTTACGATACATGTAGTCAACAAAACAATATAGCTAATACTTGTTAGCAGTTACGATAGTCAACAAAACAATATAGCTCATGCTTGTTAGCAGTTACGATAGGCAACAAAACAAAATAGCTCATTCTCGTTAGCAGTTACGATAGGCAACAAAACAATATAGCTCATGCTTCTTAGCAGTTACGATAGTCAACAAAACAATATAGCTAATGCTTGTTAGCAGTTACGATAGGCAACAAAATAATATAGCTCATACTCGTTGCCAGTTACGATAGGCAACAAAACAAAATAGCTCATACTCGTTGGTGGTTACGATAGTCAATAAAACAATATAGCTCATACTCGTTAGCAGTTACGATAGGCAACAAAACAATATAGTTCATACTTTTTAGCAGTTACGATAGGCAACAAAACAATATAGCTCATACTTGTTAGCAGTTACGATAGGCAACAAAACAATACAGTTCATATTGGTAAGCAGTAATGATAGTCAACAATTTAATATATAGCTCATATCAATGAGCAGCTTACCCTTGAAGCAAAAAGATAGAACGCATGATGAGAATTATACCCCACAGACCACTGAGATAAACCCAAGCAATCTGTATGAGACATTGGAACTTGTAAACAAAAACTTGCATTCGAATACCTAGTGTATGCTTCCTTACAATGCCACCCTACACAGCAACAATGGAAAGGTCTTTCAGCCTTTTTGAAACGTGTAAAGACATATCTACTCTTCACAATGGGACAGGAAAGACTATCAGCCTTGGTATTGCTACTGTCATATACACAGACACATTCAGCTTACATTGGACGCAGTCGTGGACAAGTTTAATAAAAACACAGACAAATACTTTTGGCTTGTGACATGTGAAAACACCCATTACATTATTAACATGATTAGAGGATATTAAAAGTAGTTTTAAATAGATTTTCCTGCTGCCTATTTATCAAACATTTCAAATTTATTCCATGGCATTGCCCCGGTACCCATATATCTTGGAGCAAAAGCCCAAACCCCACTGCGTGCAGATTTATTAACTCTTTCCTCCGCCACTGATTGTTATCTGTTAATGTCTGTTTGTTTTCTTATTTGTATGTTGGGGGATTGTTTTTTGTTTTTTGTTTAGTTTTTTTGTGCAATACTGAGATACATTTCTATTTACATTACAATAGCCAATTTCCTGTTTTCTGGAAATTCTTTATGGGAATTGACATTTAAGTAACAAAATTGTGACAAAAATACTTGGCAATAATTACCAGTTTTTGAGATATATATATATATCGTATGAAGATTCTCTTGTACAGCTACAGGTAGACCTACATGTATGTGTTAAATTAGTGGTAAATACCTAAAGCTTATATAATTAGGTACATTGAATGCGGTACTTTCTAATCAACGAGATTAGGTACTATCTAGTTCATCGGCTTTTTGAATACGGACAGAATATCGAGATGTCAAAAAAATAAAATACCTTAAAAAATCTCATGGTATTTTATCATTATTCATATATATTTTAAATGTCATTATAATCTTTAATTTACAGCTATCACTATGTAAATTGGTCTTGGCATAGTGTTGTACTTTCACTATGCCATTTGACCAATCAAAAGTCATGTTAAATATTTCTTCCCAGTATGTTCAGGAACTAGAGAAGTGTTGTCACGTTCACATAACTCTCTGGCAGGTAATATTTCATTCATTATCAAGAGGGTCGGACCATTGTGGGTTTGATTTGCATGCATCTAAATTATGATACTAAATGAAGCAAACGATGGATAATACATCAATTGTTGACCTTCTCATGGACAGAAACAAATGCCTGCGTTTATCACCCCTGTCATCCTGTAAGAATACCATATATTACTTCATCGTGTATAAAATGGGAATGCCTCATTGCAATCTTAAATGTAGCTATTGGAAACGATGTAGCATTTCCCGCCATCACATCACCGCTCAAACATGCTGTGTCCCATTGATATGGGCCTTTGTCAAGTATTGCTATGGCAGGTGTGGGACCCCCATAATTGCCTCCACCTCCTTTTGCCATTTGATACATTATTTCCTCTGTTCTTAATCTGCTGACGAGATCATTCACTCTTTGTTTCATTTCTAAAGGGATAATCTGCCGTTATTACATACTGGAACAGGGCCTCCAAAGGAAATTTTGCACGGCGAAACAAGACTACTTTGGGGGCCCGGGGATAGGCTGAAACCTCTCGCAAAATTGAGAATATGAGGTCCAATAAAACCACTGGTAAACTGTCATAAATGATTTATTTCCTGTGCAACATAATGTCCAGATAATATATAGAAATAAACTAAAAATAGTTGAAAGTACCCACAAAAAATGAAAAAAAATCAGAATAAAACATCTATGGTTACGCCTATGGGGCCCTTCAGAGATTCATGGGCCCTTTAATGGTTTGCAGGGCCCCAGACCATTCTACCGATTGAACCCCCCTCTCATTGGCCCTGTGACTCCTACCAGTTCAACATCTCATTTATTTTCATTTTACATACATATATAGCTGTATGTATGTAGATTTTATTCTTAGTGCGAACAAATATTACTGCTTTTTACCTAGAAATTATATATATATTGTGTTGACGCAACACAATCGACCTAAAACACTATCTGTTTTAACTACCACGAATGCACTCCAAAAATAAGGTTATATACACTCACATGATATTTTTATCTAGTTTTTACACACAATCAGTATATTTATCACCTAATAGCGCAGTAGTATATTGGAGATAAGTTTTATACCGTGTGTATGTTCTGGTAAGTCATTTTATTCATTTTCATATTAACAAAAGACAAATTCATGATAAATTGCACAGAAAGTGCACAATAGGTAAATCGAAGAAATACAGACAATACAACGGCAAAAGTAGATGAACAGACAAACAACGGTCTACAAAACATTTCCAAAAAAAAGTTCAGACTGAGCAATAAGAATATAGGTTTTCTTATTCATAGACAATATTAGTGTAGTGTTCTAAAGTTTTATGTATATTCGGCTTAAAAAGTTATATTTCGATCAGTGGCGGTATATAGCAAAAAGTTATCCAGTCAATGCAATTTGCCTGCTCAAATAGAACCAGTGCAGGATAAAATATAATATATCTATATATGTAGTAACGGTTTATTCTGGCAAGTGTAAATTTTCGCGCTGATCAGTAAAAAACTAATGTGTATTTTCGCGATCAATGTCTAGTTTATATTACAATGTTCATTAGTTTTTTTTTTTTAATTTAACGGCTTTCAGAAAGGTTTGATAGAGTATACAGTCGAAAAACTGTCGACACAGAATACACGTATTATTGATGATGTATGAAAAAGGAATGATTTATATGAAAATTTAGAAAAAGGGGGGGTAGTAGAGAAAAGGTGAGGAGGAAACGAAATACATGCCCCATGCGCCTGTGCTAGCAATAGAGAAGTTTGTCAAGTTCACATAACCTTCTGGTAGATAAGATTTCATTTATTATCTAGAGGATCATTGTGGGTTTTATTTGCATACATTGAAATTCGGATATAAAATGAAGCAAACGATTAATATTACCCTCACCCCCCCCCCCCCCCCGGATGGTCGACATTCACATTGACAGAAACAAGTGCCTGCGTTTATCACTCTGCCACCCTATGTCTAGTTATGACAGGTGCGGGACCCCCCACATTTACCCCCACCTCCTTTTGCCATTTGATACATTATTTCCTCTGTTGTCAATCTGCTGACGAGATCATTCACTCTTTGTTTCGTTTCTAAACGGATAATCTGCCGTTATTACATGTTGGAACAGGGTCTCCAAAAGAAATTTTGCACGGCAGAACAAGACTACTTTGAGGGCCCGGGGACAGGCTGAGACTTCTCGCAAAATTGAGAATTTGAGGTCCAATAAAACCACTGGTAAACTTTCATAAATGATTTATTTCCTGTGCAGCAGAATGGCCAGATAACATATCTATAGAAATAAGCTAAAAATAGTTGAAAATACCCTAAAAAAATGGGGAAAAAAATCAGAATAAAACGTCTATGGTTAAGGTTATGGGGCCCTTCAGAGATTCACGGGCCCCTTCATGGCTCTCAGGGCCCCGGGCCGATGTATACCGACTGAACCCCTCTCTCATAGGCCCTGTACTGGAAGACCAGGACGAGAATATGAAACTTCATTATTGTTTGTGTACGGCAACTATCGATCATTCGGAAGTCACGTTTTTCTACATTATGATCAGATGATTTACTTTTAAAAATAAACTTCCTTCGGCACGCTTCATTGATTATCCAGAAATAAATTTTAAACTAGGGAAAGCGGTTTTGATCAAAATTGATATCTTGATCCTACGTAAAAGTATAAATGTAACGTAGTTAATTAAATTCCACAAGAAATTTTATATCTAAAAACAATGTGCGTTTAAAACATGTTAAATATCGTATATAATTAACGCTCACACTCACAGTAGCAACTGGAATGATTTTCCTAGACATTATATTGATTTATAAGATTTGAAGTTAGCTGCCTTTCTAAAACCAAGATATGGGTTCATATTCATAGGTTGGTAGCTATATATACTGTTTATTGCATTTACGTATTATAATGTTTATAGTTTTTTGTGTGTAATATAAATCACTGTAATGTCTCTGCCCCTTGCTGGGACCTTGATTGGACAATAAAATCTTATCTTGTCTTATCTTATATAGGCACCTTTTTCTTTTTTGGAAAATGTTCATTTTATGAAAAAAGTAATCCAACTTTTTTCTTGAATCTTCACCTTTTCGTTTTGTTACATATTCAAATCAACATATCAACAATATAATATATAAATGTTAACATTCAGAATATGAACAAATGGGGCATATTTTTATTAGAAAAAAATTACTAGGTATCCTCCTACGTTTTTTTTATTAAAAATACACTAAAATGTTGCAATAACAATACATTTTTTTTCACAGTTTTCGATATATTTTTTTTATCTTTGAAATATAAATACACAATCATATGTAATAACTTCAATAATTATGATAATTTAAATGGATGCATGCTCATTACATTCGGTGTACATCTTCATGAAAAATGTATTACTTATTTGTCTAGTAAATTTTCCAAACTGTGCAGCAATTAAAAAAAAAAGTCACTAGTTTCAAAGCATACCCTTATCCAAATATCATGATACCCTTGGATAACTGGACAAGTTATGCTTCCATACTAAAGTAAAAAAGCTCTTTTCTTAAATATAATGCCAAAAAGGGGGGATTCGTTTTGCCACCCTCAATTTTACAAAGTGGTCCTTCGCCCATGAAGTGGTACTAGTGAAGTTGGAACTACAGACTCATACGGAGCATCTGAGTTCATGCCGGTCCGGATTGTTGCTCAATCTTCAGTTTTCTATGTATTCATAATTTGTTGTCAGTCATTAAATATTTGTCTTTTTGTTATGTTATACCTGTATATTTATATCATATATTGTTATTGAAGTAATATATTGACCCTTGAAGACTACTTACCAATAAAGGTAGCTCTCAGTCTGTAGTGTAAACAATCGAAGATTCTCAAATCGGAAGTTGGATTATGTAATTTTTCCGCGAAATTATCTCCCTTTGATGTCTAGACACCTCTATTTTTGCTAAAAGAATTATGTCACTATATATAAATATATATCATTGACTTGGTAATATGTTTTGGCAGTACCCGGAGATAGACGCCATGGATTTGACCATAAAGGCTCATTCTCTCATGACTTCGGCAGAATTACTGGAATAGCTGTTTCCAAGGGGAATAATGTTCTGCTTTGCGATTATATTAAAAACCAGCTTTTATTGTTTGATGAAGAAGAAAACTATTTAAGCTGTCTAACACTGACAGGTAGTCCTTGGGATGTTGCCATATCTAACCAAAACATTGCATATGTTACCATGCCAACCGAGTAATGCATATTACAAGTAGATCCAGAAAAATTATGCATTTTCGCAAAAACAGTATTCCAAGATTCTAATATGTCCATCTGCTGTATGTCGTCGGCAATGTCAATGAAAGAGCCTAATGCTTATTTAGGATATGTGTCAGGGAATTTTTCGTATGCGAAACCTTTCCAGGGTGGTGCTTATTGCATGTAAGTACAATGTTATCAAGGACAGGGTATATTTAAGAAATAATTTTCCGATGTCATGTGCTTAGCTCATTTTAACATGGGAAGGCATTATATTTGTCGATATTTTACACCGAGCGAAAGCGATGTGTAAAATTTAGACAAATATAATGCCTAGCGATGTTAAAATGAGCATAGCACATGACATGGGAGAATTATTTCGATTCTAATATGACATTTACAGTATTTTTTTTAATCAATGCGGCCTTATGGATACGCAAGAATTTGGCTGTTCCGATTCCCTCCCCGAATGAAAATTTCGCATTACAGAAACAGTAATGACTAAATTAAACGAAAATAATGATACCTATGTTAAAACGTTATACAATCTATGGCTTCAATGAATTGCTTGGATTCTGGTAAACAAATCTAACTGATATTTAAAAGTGGAAATGAGTAGGAAATGCATGTAACAAAAGTCACTAACCTTCATTACCGTTAACAGTAGTTTTTACACAAGTCAAAGCCCATTAAATTACAACAAGTATAGTATTTCATTTCTCATTAAATTTGTCATTTCTCATTAAATTTCTCATTTTATTTATTTCAATTTGTTTTCCTAAATCAACATATTTTACTTAATTTTCATTAGATTTAACTAAATATAGCATGTGATATATTTCACATATTAATTACTTTTAATCAATAAAATAACAACCTTTAAGTGGCCCCAACTTAAGTGCTAAAACAACAATCTACACTATATGCTGTTTTAAAAATGTTGTCTTAAGTATTTTTTCCCGGAAAGAAATTATATGTCAAGAAACAATTCGAGAATTTTTATGTTTCTAATGCACCACGGTCCTGTATGTTGTTTGTAAACGGAGCAGATGATGACGCAACAACATGTGCGTTTTCAAGGGGGGGGGGGGGGTGGGGGGGGGGGTGCGAAGTTAACAGAACAGCCGTAAAATCGTTTGTATATTTTAGACATAGATAAGACAAATATTCCATTAAGATTCAAAGAAAACCGTTTTAATCTCAATTGTTATTACTTTAATTGCTGTTTTACGCGATCAGATAGTGAAATACACTACAAGAAAACACCGACAGGACATCGTGCTTGTGCAAAAAATATTTATGCTCTTTAGAGAAAATAATTTTGTTTGCAAAGCGAACGCAGCACGTCGTATTAGAATTATTAATTACCATTTTTCTGTTACATTGGAAAACAGATACATGTATAATCTATATTTCTATAGAATCATATTACTAGTGTCTTTAATGTACCCCCACTTAGTGCTATTTGGCTTCCAAACACTAATTTTAAAAATAACGTAGATCTCGATTTATTGTGCACAGCGCCTTTCTTGAATAACCTTCATCAGGTACGCTCATAATCAAAAGATTGCAAAGCAAAATAATTCAAAAGACTTTGGGAGCATAACAATCAATGGACCTAAGCAGGGTAGGAAAAAAGCCGGAGGGAGAAGAACCTGATTTTATTAATAATTACATTATTTAGTAACTGTGTTTTTAATTTTAGATATATTTAGTAAGCCATGTCGGTGCCAAAACATTACAGTTCAAACTTAAAGTTTAAAAGGTTAGGATTATGGTATTTAAAGCCACTTTCAACAATAGTTCAGCTATATCGTGGCGGTTAATTTTGATAGGTGGAGGAAACCAGGGTACCTTGAGAAAACCAACCACCTGCCGAAAGTTACTGACAAACTTTGTCACGTAATGTTGTATCGAGTACACCTCGCCTGGGTTAGTGGCGATAGGCACTGATTGTATAGGTAGTTGTAAATCCAACTACCACCACGATTTAACTTAAATATTGTTGAAAGTGGCGTTAAACACTAAACCAAACCAAATTTAGAATTATTTACTGATTTTATATAAACATATATTCTTTAACAATAGAATCGAACACAAGTGGAACCAACCTACAAAGGTTCTCCCCACATAAAAACAATAATAACAATGATACGTACACCAACAATAGTAGAATACATTATACAATATAACAACTATTTATTGCATGTAAAATCTTAAGACTTTACTTGAAAGTTTATGTTTTTAGGGAGAATTATCTTTCTGGTGGATCTCATGCGCAGTTGTGTACACAAATAGCAATTAAACTACATACTGTTGGAGCAAGTGAAACAAATCTAAAGCACTACTCATGTGTCAGTGGACAAAATCATTTTGCAACTAGTGACGGCTATAATAGTGCGAATGTGGAATTTCCAACGTTACGTGTGCCAAGTGATATATGCTCGGACGATTATGGTCATGTTTATGTGAGTGGACAATACTCACACAATATACACCGCTTAACGGAGGATGACAAGATGATAGATATTCCACTTTCAAGTCAACATGGGATAAAATATCCAGTCGCCATGTGTTTCAATGGGAACTATACTAAGCTTTACATTGTTAATCAATGGGGCAAGTCTGTTATGATGTTTAATGTGTTATAATGTATCTTCAGTGAATCGAGTAGGACTTTATTCTGCCAGATGGAACACCATGTGTTTGTCATACAATTGACGTTTCACAAACTGTTAAACTATGAACGTAAATCATTACACAGCAATTATAATATTAGCTAAAATGTATTGTATATAAAATTTTATATTTCTGTACACATAGCGTAGATTATGATTAAATAAAGTAACTCATACTCGTTTGCAATTATTTCTGTCAGAAAACACAAGTAATACCGTACACGTCTACCGTGGATTGTATTTAAAACAATATAGACTACACTCGTTAGCAGTTACGATTGTCTTCAAAGCAATAAAGATCGTAACTGTTAGCAATTATAATTTTCACAAAATATATTTACTTGATACTCTTTAGTAGTTATGATAGAAAACAAATCAACATAGCTCATACTCGTTAGCAGTTATGATAGTCAACAAAACAATATCGCTCTTACTCCTTAGCAGTTATGATAGTTTGACAAAACAATACAACTCATGCTCGTTAGCAGTTATGATAGTCAACAAAACAATACAGCTCATATTCGTTAGCAGTTCAGATTGTCAACAAAACAATATAGCACTTACTCGTTAGCAGTTATCATAGTCAACAAAAACAATATAGCTCATACTCGTTAGCAGTTATGATAGTCAACAAAACAACATAGCTCATACTCGTTAACATTAATGATAGTCAATAAAACAATATAGATCATATCCGTTGGCAGTTGTGTTAGTCAACAAAACAGCATAGCTCATACTCGTTGGCAGTTATGAGAGTCAACAAAAACAATATAGCTCATACTCGTTAGCAATTATCATAGTCAACAAAACAATATAGCTCATACTCGTTAACAGCTATGATAGTCAACAAACAATATAGGTCATACTCGGTAGCAGTTATGATAGTTTGACAAAGGAACATAGCTCATGCTCGTTAGCAGTAATGATTGTCAACAAAAAAATACAGATCATATTCTTTAGCAGTTATGGTAGTCAACAAAACAAAATAGCTCATACTCGTTAGCAGTTATGATAGTCAACAAAACAATATGGCACATACTCGTTAGCAGTTACGATAGTCAACAAAACAATATAGCTCATACTCGTTAGCAATTATGATAGTCAACAAAACAATATAGCTCATACTCGTTAGTGGTTATGATAGTCAACAAAACAATATAGCTCATACTCGTTAGCAGTTATGATAGTCAACACAACAATATAGTACTTACTCGTTTGCAATTATTTCTGTCAGAAAACACAAGTAATACCGTACACGTCTACCGTGGATTGTATTAAAAACAATATAGACTACACTCGTTAGCATTTACGATTGTCTTCCAAGCAATAAAGATCGTACCTGTTAGCAATTATAATTTTCACTAAATATATTTACTTGATACTCTTTAGTAGTTATGATAGTAAACAAATCAACATAGCTCATACTCGTTAGCAGTTATGATAGTCAACAAAACAATATAGCTCTTACTCCTTAGCAGTTATGATAGTTTGACAAAACAATGCAACTCATACTCGTTAGCAGTTATGATAGTCAACAAAACAATACAGCTCATATTCGTTAGCAGTTATGATAGTCAACAAAACAACATAGCTCATACTCGTTAACAGTAATGATAGTCAATAAAACAATATAGATCATATCCGTTAGCAGTTGTGTTAGTCAACAAAACAGCATAGCTCATACTCGTTCGCAGTTATGATAGTCAACAAAAACAATACAGCTCATACTCGTTAGCAATTATCATAGTCAACAAAACAATATAGCTCATACTCGTTAATAGCTATGATAGTCAACAAACAATATAGGTCATACTCGTTAGCAGCTATGATAGTTTGACAAAGCAAAATAGCTCATACTCGTTAGCAGTTATGATAGTCAACAAAACAATATAGCTCATACTTGTTAGCAGTTATGATAGCTTGACAAAACAATGCAACTCATGCTCGTTAGCAGTTATGATAGTCAACAAAGCAATACAGCTCATATTCGTTAGCAGTTAAGATTGTCAACAAAACAATATAGTTCTTGCTCGTTGGCAGTTATGGTAGTCAACAAATCAATACAGCTCATACTCGTTAGCAGTTATGGTAGTCAGCAAAAACAATATAGCTCATACTCGTTAGCAATTATGATAGTCAACAAAACAAATCAAAATAGCTCATACTCGTTAGCAGTAATGATAGTCAACAAAAAATACAGAACATATTCTTTAGCAGTTATGGTAGTCAACAAAACAAAATAGCTCATACTCGTTAACAGTTATGATAGGCAGGAAAACAATACAGCTCATACTCGCTAGCTGTTATGATAGTCAACACAACAATATAGCTCATACTCGTTAGCAGTTATGATAGTCAACAAAACAATATGGCACATACTCGTTAGCAGTTACGATAGTCAACAAAACAATATAGCTCATACTCGTTAGCAGTTATGATAGGCAGGAAAACAATACAGCTCATACTCGCTAGCAGTTATGATAGTCAACAAAACAATATAGCTCATACTCGTTAGCAGTTATGATAGTCAACAAAACAATATGGCACATACTCGTTAGCAGTTACGATAGTCAACAAAACAATATAGCTCATACTCGTTAACAGCTATGATAGTCAACACAACAATATAGTACATACTCGTTAGCAGTTATGATAGTCAACAAAAAATCATAGCTCATACACGTTAGTGGCTATGATAGTCAACAAAACAATATAGCTCATACTCGTTAGCAGTCATAATAGTCAACAAAACAATACAGCTCATACTCATTAGCAGTTATGACAGTTTGACAAAACAATATAGCTCATACTCCTTAGCAGTTATGATAGCCAACAAAACAATACAGCTCATACTCGTTAGCAGTTATGACAGTTTGACAAAACAATATAGCTCATGCTCATTAGCAGTTATGATTGCCAACAAAACAACATAGCTCATACTCGTTAGCAGTTATGAGAGTCAACCATCCAATACAGCTCATACTCATAAAGAGTTTATCCTTGAAGTAAAAAGATGGAAAGCAAGGTGGGAATTATACCCCACAGACCAGATAAACCCAAGAAATCTTTGAGAGACATTGGTACTTGTAAGCAACAACTTGCATTCGAATATCTATTGTATTTTGACAGCAGCCACCGAAAGATCTTTCAGCCTTTTTGAAACGTATAAAGACATATCTACTCTCCACAATGTGACAGAAAAGATTATCAGCCTTGGCATTGCTACTGGCATATACACAGACACATTCAGCTTCCATTGGATGCAGTAGTAGACAAGTTTAATAAAAACACAGACAAATGCTTTTGGCTTGTGACATGTGAAAACACCCATTGCATTATTAACATGATTAGAGGATATTAAAAGTAGTTTTAAATAGATTTTCTTGCTGCCTATTTATCAAACATTCCAAATTTCTTCCATGGCTTTGTCCCGGTACCCCACATATCTTGGAGCAAAATCCCAAACCTCACTGCGTGCACATTTATTAACGCTTTCCTACACCACTGTTTGTTCTCTGTTAATGTCTGGTTGTCTTTGTTGTTGTTTGTTTGTTTCTTTTCTTGTTTGTATGTTTTTTTATGCTTCTTTGTTTTTTTTGCTTTTTTGTGTGTGAAATACTGAGATATTTACATTACAATAGCCAATTTCCTGTTTTCTGGATCAATCTTTTAAATATGGGATTTGACATATTGAAGTAAGAAAATTGTGACAAAAATACTTGGCAATAATTACCAGTTTTTGAGATATATACGGATCATATGAAGTTTCTATTGTACAGTTACATACATATAGAGCTAAAGGTAAAAGTTCTAGTTAATACCAAAAACTTATATTAATAGGTATATTGAATGTGGTAGTATGTAGTTCACCGACATTTTAAATACGGACAGAATATCGAGGTGTCAAAACAAAAAAACCTTAAAAAAATAATAGTATTTATCATTATTCATATATTTTAAACGTCATTATAATCTTTAATTTACACATTGGTCATTGGATTGGTCTTGACATAGTGTTGTACTTTCACTTTACCATTTGACCAATCAAAAGTCATGTTAAATATTTCTTCCCAGTATGTTGAGGAACTGGAGAAGATTGTCACATAACCCTCTGATAGGTAAGATTTCATTTAATATCTAGAGGATCGGATCATTGTGTGTTTTATTTGCATACATTGAAATTCGGATATAAAATGAAGCAAGCGATGAATATTACACCACCACCACCATCCCGGATGGTCGACCTTCTCATTGACAGAAACAAATGCCTGCTTTATCACTCTGCCACCCTAAAAAAATACCATATATTACTTCCTCGTGTTTAAGATGGATATGCCTTATTACAATCTTAAATATAGCTATTGGAAACAATGTAGCATTTCCCGCCATCACATCACCGCTCAAACATTCTGTGTCCCATTGATAGGGGTCTATGCCAAGCCTAGTTATGGCAGATGCGGAACCCCCATATTTGCCTCCACCTCCTTTTGCCATTTGATACATTATTTTCTATGTTTTCAATCTGCTGACGAGATCATTCACTCTTTGTTTCGTTTTTAAAGGGATAATCTGCCGTTATTACATATTGGAACAGGGCCTCCAAAAGAAATTTTGCACGGCGCAACAAGACTACTTTGGGGGCCCGGGGACAAGCTGAGCCTTCTCGCAAAATTGAGAATTTGAGGTCCAATAAAACCACTGGTAAACTTTCATAAATGATTTATTTCCTGTGCAGCAGAATGTCCAGATAACATATCTATAGAAATAAACTAAAAATAGTTGAAAATACCCCCAAAAAATGAAGAAAAAACAAGCAGAAGAAAACGTCTATGGCTAAGGCTATGGGGCCCTTCAGAGATGCATGGCTCTCAGGGCCCCGGACCGATGTATACCGACTGATCCCCCTCTCATAGGCCCTCTACTGGAAGACCAGGACGAGAATATGAGACTTCATTATTGTTTGTGTACGGCAACTCGATCATGCGGAAGTCACGTTTTTTTACATTATGATCAGATGATTTACTTTTAAAAATAAACGTCCTTCGGCACGTTTCATTGATTATCCAGAAATAAATGTTAAACTAGGGAAAGCCGATTTGATAAAAATAGAGATCTTGATCCTACGTAAAAGTATAAATGTAACGTAGTTGATTAAATTCCACAAGGAATTGTATATCTAAAAACATTGAGTGTTTAAAACATGTTAAATATCGTATATAATTAACGCTCACACTGACAGTAGCAACTGGAATGATTTTCCTAGACATCATATTGATTTATATTTTTTTACTTTAATCCTTTGTACAACATCTGAATAATTGGAAAACAGATTTGAAGTTAACTGCCTTTTTAAAACCAAGATATGGGTTCATATTCATAGGTTGGTAGTCACCTTTTTCTTTTTTGGAAAATGTTCATTAAAATTATGAAAAAAAGTAATCCAACTTGTTTCTTGAATCTTCACCTTTTCTTTTTGTTATATATTCAAAAAAAAAAAAAAAAAATCAACAATATCATATATACATGTTAACATTCAGAATATGAAAAAATGGGGCATATTTTCAATGGAAAAAAAATTACTGGGTATCCTCCTACGTTTTTTTTTATTAAAAATACACTAAAATGTTGCAATAACAATACATTTTTTTTCAGTTATCAATATATTTTTTTTATCTTTGAAATATCATGTGTAATTACTTCAATAATTATGATTATTTAAATGGATGCATTGGGTATACATCTTTATGAAAAATGTATTACTTATTTGTCTGGTAAATTTTCCAAACTGTGCAGCAATAAAAAAAAAAGTCACTGGTTTCAAAACATACCCTTATCCAAATATCATGATATCCTTGGCTAACTGGACAAGTTATGCTTCCATACTAAAGTAAGAAAGCTCTTTTCTTAAATTTAATGCCAAAAAGAGGGGATTCGTTTTGCCACCCTCAATTTTACAAAGTGGTCCTTCGCCCATGAAGTGGTATTAGTGAAGTTGGAACTACAGACTCATACGGAGCATCTGAGTTCATGTCGTTCCAGATTGTTGCTCAATCTTCAGTTTTCTATGTAATCCTAATTTTTTGTCAGTCATTAAATATTTGTCTTTTTGTTATGTTATGCCTGTATATTTATATCATATATTGTTATTGAAGTAATGTATTGACCCTTGAAGACTATTTACCAATAAAGGTAGCTCTCAGTCTATAGTGTAAACAATCGAAAATTCTCAAATCGGAAGTTGGATTATGTAATTTTTCCGCGAAATTATCTACATTTGATATCTACACACCTCTATTTTTGCTAAATAAATTATGTCACTATATATAAATATATATCATTGACTTCGTAATAATTGTAGAGCAATGGCACAAGTTTTGGCAGTACCCGGAGATAGACGTCATGGATTTGACTTTAAATGCTCATTCTCTCATGACTTCGGCAGAATTACTGGAATAGCTGTTTCCAAAGAGAATAATGTTCTGCTTTGCGATTATATTAAAAATCAGCTTTTATTGTTTGGTGAAGAAGGAAACTATTTATGCTGTCTACCACTGACATGTAATCCTTGGGATGTTGCCATATCTGACAAAAACATTGCATTTGTTACCATGCCAACCGAGCAATGCATATTACAAGTAGATCCAGACAAATTATGCATTTTCGCGAAAACAGTATTCGGAGATTCTAGTAAGTCCATCTGCTGTGTGTCGTCGGCAATGTCAATGAAAGAGCCTGCTTATACTTATTTAGGATATAAGTCAGGGAACTTTTCGTATGCCAAACCTTTCCAGGTTGGTACTGATTACATGTAAGTACAATGTTATCAATGACAGGGTATATTTAAGAAATAATTTTCCGATGTCATGTGTTATGCTCATTTTAACATGGGGAGGCATTATATTTGTCGATATTTTACACCGAGCGAAAGCGATGTGTAAACTTTAGACAAATATAATGCCTAGCGATGTTAAAATGAGCATAGCACATGACATGGGAGAATTATTTCGATTCTAATAGGACATTTACAGTAATTTTGTAAATCAATGCGGCCTTATGGATACGCAGCCTTATGGATACGCAAGAATTTGGCTATTTCGATTCCCTCCCCGAATGACAATTTCGCATTACAGAAACAGTAATGACTAAGTTAAACGAAAATAATGTTACCCATGTTAAAACGTTATACAATCTATGGCTTCAATGAATTGTTTCGATTCTGGTAAAAAAAATCTAACTTATATTTAAAAGTGGAAATGAGTAGGAAATGCATATAGCAAATTCACTAACCTTCACTACCGCTTGCAGTAGTTTTTACACAAGTCAAAGTCGATAAATGGTTAAATTACAACAAGTATATTATTTCATTTCTCATTAAATTTGTCATTTCTCATTAAATTTATCATTTTATTTATTTCAATTTTTTTTCTTAAATCAACATATTTTACTTAATTTTCATTAGATTTAACTAAATACAGCATGTGATATATTTCACTTATTAATTACTTTCTATAAATAAAATAACAACCTTTAAGTGGCCCCACACAACAATCTACACTATATGTTGTTTAAAGATTGTTTTTTTCGGAAAGAAATTATCTGTCAAGAAACAATTCGAGAATTGTTATGCTTGTATGCACCACGGTCCTGTATGTTGTTTGTAAACGGAGCAGACGATGACGCAACTACATGTGCGTTTTCAACGGGGGAGGGGGGGGGGTGCGAAGTTAACAGAACAGCCGTAAAATCGTTTGTATATTTTAAACATAGATAAGACAAATGTTCCATTAAGATTCAAAGAAAACAGTTTTAATTTCAATTGGTGTTACTTTAATTGCTGGTTTATGCGATCAGATAGTGATATACACTACAAGAAAACACCGACAGGACATCGCGCATGTGCTAAAAATAATTATGCTATTTAGAGAATAGTTTTGTTTACAAAACGAAAGCAACACGTCATATTAGAATCATTAATTACCATTTTTCTGTTACACTGAAAAACAGACAAATGTATAATCTATATTTCTACAAAAACATATTACTATTGTCTTAAATGGATCCCCACTTAGTGCTATTTGGCTTCCAACTACTAATTTTTAAAGTAACGTAGATCTCGATTTATTGTGCACAACGCGTTTCTGGAATAACCTTCATCAGGTACGCTCAGAATCAAAAGATTGCAAAGCAAAATGATTCAAGTCTTTGGGAGCATTTAAATCAATGGGCCTAAACAGGGTAGCAAAAAAGCCCGAGGGAGAAGAACCTGATTTTATTAATAATTACATTATTTAGTAACTGTATTTTTAATTTTAGATATATTTAGTAAGCCACGTCGGTGCCGAAACAGTACAGTTCAAACTTAAAGTTTAAACGGTTAGGATTATGGTATTTAAAGCCACTTTTAACAATAGTTCAGCTATATCGTGGCGGACACCGGAGTACCTTGAGAAAACCAACCACCTGCCGAAAGTTACTGACAAACTATGTCACTTAATGTTGTATCGAGTACACCTCGCCTGGGTTGGTGACAATAGGAACTGATTGCATAGGTAGTTGTAAATCCGCCACGATATAACTGAAATATTGTTGAAAGTGGCGTTAAACACTAAACCAAACCAAATTTAGAATTACTTAGTGATTTTATTTAAACATATTTTCTTTAACTAACAATAGAATCGAACACAAGTTGAACCAACCTACAAAGGTTCTCCCCACATAAAAACAATAATAACAATGATACGTACACCAGCAATAGTAGAATACAATATACAATATAACAACTGTTTATTGCATGTAAAATCTTAAGACTTTACATGAAAGTTTATGCTTTTAGGATACATAGTTTGCAATTGTGTACAGAGATGGCAATTAAACTTCATACTGTTCAAACAAGTCAAACAAATATAAAGCACTACTCGTGTGTCAGTGGACAAAACCATTTTTCAATATCAGCTCCCGGTATGAACATGTCCAATATGGGTGATTATATGGTCGCAGTTAATGAAATAGCGAATGTGGAATTTCCAACGTTACGTGTGCCAAGTGATATAAGCTCGGACGATTATGGTCATATTTATGTAAGTGGACAATACTCAAATAATGTACACCGTTTAACGGAGGATGGCAAGATGATAGATATTCCACTTTCAAGTCAACATGGGATAAAATATCCAGTCGCCATGTGTTTCAATAGGAACTATACTAAACTTTACATTGCTAATGAATGGGGCAAGTCTGTTATGGTGTTTAATGTGATATAATGTCTCTAGAGTGAATCGAGTGGAACTTTATTCTGTCAGATGGAACACCATGTGTTTGTCATACAGTTGTCGTTTCCTCAAGTGTTACACTATGAACGTAAATCATTACAGCGTAGATTATGATTGAATAAAGTAACTCATATTCGTTTGCAATTATTTCTGTCAGAAAACACAAAAAATAACGTACACAGGTACCGTGGCTTGTATTAAGAACGAAATAGACTACACTCGTTAGCTTTTGCGATTGTCTGTAAAGCAATAAAGATCGTACCTGTTAACAATTATAATTTTCACACAAACTATACTAAGTTTATACTCGTTAGCAGTTATGATTATCAACAAAAACAATACAGTTTATACTTGTTAGCAGTTATGATTATCAGCAAAAACAATACAGTTCATACTCGTTAGCAGTACTGACAGTCAACAAAACAATATAACTCGTACACGTTAGTGGCTATGACAGCTAACAAAATCAATATAGGTCATACTCCTTGACAGTTATGATAGTCAATAAAACAATATACTAGTACTCGTTAATAGTTATGAAAGTCAACAAAACAATATAGCTCATACTCGTTAGCAGTTATGATAGTCAATAAAACAATATAGCTCATTCTCGTTAGTAGTTATGATAGTCAATAAAACAATATAGCTCATACTCGTTAGCAGTTATGATAGTCAGCAAAACAATATAGTTCATACTCGTTAGTGGTTATGATAGTCAACAAAGCAATACAGCTCATACTCGTTAGTGGTTATGATAGTTAACAAATCAAAATAGCTCATACTCGTTAGCAGTGATGCTAGTCAACAAAGCAATATACGTCATACTCGTTAGCAGTTATGATAGTCACCAAAACAATACAGCTAATACTCGTTAACAGTTATGATAGTCAATAAAACAATATAGCTCATACTCCTTAGTAGTTATGATAGTTAACAAATCAAAATAGCTCATACACGTTAGCAGTGATGCTAGTCAACAAAGCAATATACGTCATACTCGTTAGCAGTTATGATAGTCACCAAAACAATACAGCTAATACTCGTTAACAGTTATGATAGTCAATAAAACAATATAGCTCATACTCGTTAATGGTTATGATAGTCAATAAAACAATATAGCTCATACTCGTTAATGGTTATGATAGTCAACAAAACAATATAGTTCATACTCGTTAATGGTTATGATAGTCAATAAAACAATACAGCTCATACTCGTTAGTGGTTATGATAGTCAACAAAACAATACAGCTCATACTCGTTAGTGGTTATGATAGTCAACAAAACAATACAGCTCATACTCGTTAGTGGTTATGATAGTCAACAAAACAATACAGCTCATACTCGTTAATGGTTATGATAGTCAACAAAACAATATAGCTCATACTCGTTAATGGTTATGATGGTCAACAAAACAATATAGTTCATACTCGTTAATGGTTATGATAGTCAATAAAACAATACAGCTCATACTCGTTAGTGGTTATGATAGTCAACAAAACAATATAGTTCATACTCGTTAGTGGTTATGATAGTCAATAAAACAATACAGCTCATACTCGTTAGTGGTTATGATAGTCAACAAAACAATACAGCTCATACTCGTTAATGGTTATGATAGTCAACAAAACAATATAGCTCATACTCGTTAGCAATATTGATAGTCAACAAAACAGCATAGCTTATACTCGTTAGTGGTTATGATAGTCAACAAAACAATATAGTTCATACTCGTTAGTGGTTATGATAGTCAACAAAACAATACAGCTCATACTCGTTAGTGGTTATGATAGTCAACAAAACAATACAGCTCATACTCGTTAGTGGTTATGATAGTCAACAAAACAATATAGTTCATACTCGTTAGTGGTTATGATAGTCAACAAAACAATACAGCTCATACTCGTTAGTGGTTATGATAGTCAACAAAACAATACAGCTCATACTCGTTAATGGTTATGATAGTCAATGAAACAAAACAGCTCATACTCGTTAATGGTTATGATAGTCAATAAAGCAATACAGCTCATACTCGTTAATGGTTATGATAGTCAACAAAACAATATAGTTCATACTCGTTAATGGTTATGATAGTCAATAAAACAATACAGCTCATACTTGTTAGTGGTTATGATAGTCAACAAAACAATATAGTTCATACTCGTTAGTGGTTATGATAGTCAATAAAACAATACAGCTCATACTCGTTAGTGGTTATGATAGTCAACAAAACAATACAGCTCATACTCGTTAATGGTTATGATAGTCAACAAAACAATATAGCTCATACTCGTTAGCAATATTGATAGTCAACAAAACAGCATAGCTTATACTCGTTAGTGGTTATGATAGTCAACAAAACAATATAGTTCATACTCGTTAGTGGTTATGATAGTCAACAAAACAATACAGCTCATACTCGTTAGTGGTTATGATAGTCAACAAAACAATACAGCTCATACTCGTTAGTGGTTATGATAGTCAACAAAACAATATAGTTCATACTCGTTAGTGGTTATGATAGTCAACAAAACAATACAGCTCATACTCGTTAGTGGTTATGATAGTCAACAAAACAATACAGCTCATACTCGTTAATGGTTATGATAGTCAATAAAACAATATAGCTCATACTCCTTAGTAGTTATGATAGTAAATAAAACAATATAGCTCATACTCGTTAGCAGTTATGATAGTCAGCAAAACAATATAGTTCATACTCGTTAGTGGTTATGATAGTCAACAAAGCAATACAGCTCATACTCGTTAGTGGTTATGATAGTTAACAAATCAAAATAGCTCATACTCGTTAGCAGTGATGCTAGTCAACAAAGCAATATACGTCATACTCGTTAGCAGTTATGATAGTCACCAAAACAATACAGCTAATACTCGTTAACAGTTATGATAGTCAATAAAACAATATAGCTCATACTCCTTAGTAGTTATGATAGTTAACAAATCAAAATAGCTCATACACGTTAGCAGTGATGCTAGTCAACAAAGCAATATACGTCATACTCGTTAGCAGTTATGATAGTCACCAAAACAATACAGCTAATACTCGTTAACAGTTATGATAGTCAATAAAACAATATAGCTCATACTCGTTAATGGTTATGATAGTCAATAAAACAATATAGCTCATACTCGTTAATGGTTATGATAGTCAACAAAACAATATAGTTCATACTCGTTAATGGTTATGATAGTCAACAAAACAATATAGTTCATACTCGTTAGTGGTTATGATAGTCAATAAAACAATACAGCTCATACTCGTTAGTGGTTATGATAGTCAACAAAACAATACAGCTCATACTCGTTAATGGTTATGATAGTCAACAAAACAATATAGCTCATACTCGTTAGCAATATTGATAGTCAACAAAACAGCATAGCTTATACTCGTTAGTGGTTATGATAGTCAACAAAACAATATAGTTCATACTCGTTAGTGGTTATGATAGTCAACAAAACAATACAGCTCATACTCGTTAGTGGTTATGATAGTCAACAAAACAATACAGCTCATACTCGTTAGTGGTTATGATAGTCAACAAAACAATATAGTTCATACTCGTTAGTGGTTATGATAGTCAACAAAACAATACAGCTCATACTCGTTAGTGGTTATGATAGTCAACAAAACAATACAGCTCATACTCGTTAATGGTTATGATAGTCAATAAAACAATATAGCTCATACTCCTTAGTAGTTATGATAGTCAATAAAACAATATAGCTCATACTCGTTAGCAGTTATGATAGTCAGCAAAACAATATAGTTCATACTCGTTAGTGGTTATGATAGTCAACAAAGCAATACAGCTCATACTCGTTAGTGGTTATGATAGTTAACAAATCAAAATAGCTCATACTCGTTAGCAGTGATGCTAGTCAACAAAGCAATATACGTCATACTCGTTAGCAGTTATGATAGTCACCAAAACAATACAGCTAATACTCGTTAACAGTTATGATAGTCAATAAAACAATATAGCTCATACTCCTTAGTAGTTATGATAGTTAACAAATCAAAATAGCTCATACACGTTAGCAGTGATGCTAGTCAACAAAGCAATATACGTCATACTCGTTAGCAGTTATGATAGTCACCAAAACAATACAGCTAATACTCGTTAACAGTTATGATAGTCAATAAAACAATATAGCTCATACTCGTTAATGGTTATGATAGTCAATAAAACAATATAGCTCATACTCGTTAATGGTTATGATAGTCAACAAAACAATATAGTTCATACTCGTTAATGGTTATGATAGTCAATAAAACAATACAGCTCATACTCGTTAGTGGTTATGATAGTCAACAAAACAATACAGCTCATACTCGTTAGTGGTTATGATAGTCAACAAAACAATACAGCTCATACTCGTTAGTGGTTATGATAGTCAACAAAACAATACAGCTCATACTCGTTAATGGTTATGATAGTCAACAAAACAATATAGCTCATACTCGTTAATGGTTATGATGGTCAACAAAACAATATAGTTCATACTCGTTAATGGTTATGATAGTCAATAAAACAATACAGCTCATACTCGTTAGTGGTTATGATAGTCAACAAAACAATATAGTTCATACTCGTTAGTGGTTATGATAGTCAATAAAACAATACAGCTCATACTCGTTAGTGGTTATGATAGTCAACAAAACAATACAACTCATACTCGTTAATGGTTATGATAGTCAACAAAACAATATAGCTCATACTCGTTAGCAATATTGATAGTCAACAAAACAGCATAGCTTATACTCGTTAGTGGTTATGATAGTCAACAAAACAATATAGTTCATACTCGTTAGTGGTTATGATAGTCAACAAAACAATACAGCTCATACTCGTTAGTGGTTATGATAGTCAACAAAACAATACAGCTCATACTCGTTAGTGGTTATGATAGTCAACAAAACAATATAGTTCATACTCGTTAGTGGTTATGATAGTCAACAAAACAATACAGCTCATACTCGTTAGTGGTTATGATAGTCAACAAAACAATACAGCTCATACTCGTTAATGGTTATGATAGTCAATGAAACAATACAGCTCATACTCGTTAATGGTTATGATAGTCAATAAAGCAATACAGCTCATACTCGTTAATGGTTATGATAGTCAACAAAACAATATAGTTCATACTCGTTAATGGTTATGATAGTCAATAAAACAATACAGCTCATACTTGTTAGTGGTTATGATAGTCAACAAAACAATATAGTTCATACTCGTTAGTGGTTATGATAGTCAATAAAACAATACAGCTTATACTCGTTAGTGGTTATGATAGTCAACAAAACAATACAGCTCATACTCGTTAATGGTTATGATAGTCAACAAAACAATATAGCTCATACTCGTTAGCAATATTGGTAGTCAACAAAACAGCATAGCTTATACTCGTTAGTGGTTATGATAGTCAACAAAACAATATAGTTCATACTCGTTAGTGGTTATGATAGTCAACAAAACAATATAGTTCATACTCGTTAGTGGTTATGATAGTCAACAAAACAATACAGCTCATACTCGTTAGTGGTTATGATAGTCAACAAAACAATACAGCTCATACTCGTTAGTGGTTATGATAGTCAACAAAACAATATAGTTCATACTCGTTAGTGGTTATGATAGTCAACAAAACAATACAGCTCATACTCGTTAGTGGTTATGATAGTCAACAAAACAATACAGCTCATACTCGTTAATGGTTATGATAGTCAATAAAACAATACAGCTCATACTCGTTAATGGCTATGATAGTCAATAAAACAATACAGCTCATACTTGTTAATGGTTATGATAGTCAACAAAACAATATAGTTCATACTCGTTAATGGTTATGATAGTCAATAAAACAATACAGCTCATACTCGTTAGTGGTTATGATAGTCAACAAAACAATATAGTTCATACTCGTTAGTGGTTATGATAGTCAACAAAACAATATAGTTCATACTCGTTAGTGGTTATGATAGTCAATAAAACAATACAGCTCATACTCGTTAGTGGTTATGATAGTCAACAAAACAATATAGTTCATACTCGTTAGTGGTTATGATAGTCAACAAAACAATATAGTTCATACTCGTTAGTGGTTATGATAGTCAATAAAACAATACAGCTCATACTCGTTAGTGGTTATGATAGTCAACAAAACAATATAGCTCATACTCGTTAGTGGTTATGATAGTCAACAAAACAATACAGCTCATACTCGTTAGTGGTTATGATAGTCAACAAAACAATACAGCTCATACTCGTTAGTGGTTATGATAGTCAACAAAACAATATAGTTCATACTCGTTAGTGGTTATGATAGTCAACAAAACAATACAGCTCATACTCGTTAATGGTTATGATAGTCAATAAAACAATATAGCTCATACTCCTTAGTAGTTATGATAGTTAACAAATCAAAATAGCTCATGCACGTTAGCAGTTATGCTAGTCAACAAAGCAATATACGTCATACTCGTTAGCAGTTATGATAGTCACCAAAACAATACAGCTAATACTCGTTAACAGTTATGATAGTCAATAAAACAATATAACTCATACTCGTTAATGGTTATGATAGTCAATAAAACAATATAGCTCATACTCGTTAATGGTTATGATAGTCAACAAAACAATATAGTTCATACTCGTTAATGGTTATGATAGTCAATAAAACAATACAGCTCATACTCGTTAGTGGTTATGATAGTCAACAAAACAATACAGCTCATACTCGTTAGTGGTTATGATAGTCAACAAAACAATACAGCTCATACTCGTTAGTGGTTATGATAGTCAACAAAACAATACAGTTCATACTCGTTAATGGTTATGATAGTCAACAAAACAATATAGCTCATACTCGTTAATGGTTATGATGGTCAACAAAACAATATAGTTCATACTCGTTAATGGTTATGATAGTCAATAAAACAATACAGCTCATACTCGTTAGTGGTTATGATAGTCAACAAAACAATATAGTTCATACTCGTTAGTGGTTATGATAGTCAATAAAACAATACAGCTCATACTCGTTAGTGGTTATGATAGTCAACAAAACAATACAGCTCATACTCGTTAATGGTTATGATAGTCAACAAAACAATATAGCTCATACTCGTTAGCAATATTGAAAGTCAACAAAACAGCATAGCTTATACTCGTTAGTGGTTATGATAGTCAACAAAACAATATAGTTCATACTCGTTAGTGGTTATGATAGTCAACAAAACAATACAGCTCATACTCGTTAGTGGTTATGATAGTCAACAAAACAATACAGCTCATACTCGTTAGTGGTTATGATAGTCAACAAAACAATATAGTTCATACTCGTTAGTGGTTATGATAGTCAACAAAACAATACAGCTCATACTCGTTAATGGTTATGATAGTCAATAAAACAATACAGCTCATACTCGTTAATGGTTATGATAGTCAATAAAGCAATACAGCTCATACTCGTTAATGGTTATGATAGTCAACATAACAATATAGTTCATACTCGTTAATGGTTATGATAGTCAATAAAACAATACAGCTCATACTCGTTAGTGGTTATGATAGTCAACAAAACAATATAGTTCATACTCGTTAGTGGTTATGATAGTCAATAAAACAATACAGCTCATACTCGTTAGTGGTTATGATAGTCAACAAAACAATACAGCTCATACTCGTTAATGGTTATGATAGTCAACAAAACAATATAGCTCATACTCGTTAGCAATATTGATAGTCAACAAAACAGCATAGCTTATACTCGTTAGTGGTTATGATAGTCAACAAAACAATATAGTTCATACTCGTTAGTGGTTATGATAGTCAACAAAACAATACAGCTCATACTCGTTAGTGGTTATGATAGTCAACAAAACAATACAGCTCATACTCGTTAGTGGTTATGATAGTCAACAAAACAATATAGTTCATACTCGTTAGTGGTTATGATAGTCAACAAAACAATACAGCTCATACTCGTTAGTGGTTATGATAGTCAACAAAACAATACAGCTCATACTCGTTAATGGTTATGATAGTCAATAAAACAATACAGCTCATACTCGTTAATGGTTATGATAGTCAATAAAACAATACAGCTCATACTTGTTAATGGTTATGATAGTCAACAAAACAATATAGTTCATACTCGTTAATGGTTATGATAGTCAATAAAACAATACAGCTCATACTCGTTAGTGGTTATGATAGTCAACAAAACAATATAGTTCATACTCGTTAGTGGTTATGATAGTCAACAAAACAATATAGTTCATACTCGTTAGTGATTATGATAGTCAATAAAACAATACAGCTCATACTCGTTAGTGGTTATGATAGTCAACAAAACAATATAGTTCATACTCGTTAGTGGTTATGATAGTCAACAAAACAATATAGTTCATACTCGTTAGTGGTTATGATAGTCAATAAAACAATACAGCTCATACTCGTTAGTGGTTATGATAGTCAACAAAACAATATAGCTCATACTCGTTAATGGTTATGATAGTCAACAAAACAATATAGCTCATACTCGTTAGCAATATTGATAGTCAACAAAACAGCATAGCTTATACTCGTTAGTGGTTATGATTGTCAGCAAAAACAATGCAGCTTATGCTCGTTAGCAGCTATGCTAGCCAACAAAACAATATAGCTTATATACTCGTAACCAGTTTTGGTAGTCAACAGATAGTTTGACAAAACAATATAGCTCATACTCATGAGCTTTTATAATTGTCTGCAAAACAATAAAGATCATGCATATACTCTAGCAGCTATGATTGAAGCAAAACAATACCGCTCATACTCGTTAGCAGTTATGATAGTCAACAAAGCAATATATTAGTAGTAGCTCAATACCTGTTAACAGATATAACATAGATAAAACAAAACAGGTAGGAAAGTGAGGTCATTATTAGGGATTATTGTTTAACATCAAGTTTGTAATTTGTCATTTATACCATGGCTGTGACTGAGTTTAATTTAATTTATGAAGAGGTAATTATGATTTCTGCTTCGTACTAACTATGGAATAACCTGCTGACCTGGATATTTATAATGCTAGCTCACTGAAACAACAGTCACACTGGAGAAGCAGCACATTTCAATATTATAGCTAGATACCATAACGTAACCCTCAGTCCACTTGTGCTCACGGGAGCACAAGCGGACTGAGGGTTACGTTATCGTATCTATATCATAGCATATAGTTTGACCCGACTTTGGATCGAACCGTCGACCTCTTGCACTCGAGGCGAGCATGCTAATAATTTCACAGCACATGTCATTCACTGCTGCAGTTCTGTCTGTTAGTTTAATAATAAAACTCAAGTTTGTGTCTATCTGGATCACGTTTTAATACTCCCCGAGTCAGTGATTGTTGTTTAACGCCAAATGAGCAAATTTTCAGCTATTTCATGAAGAGAACAGTTATATTTCGACGAAATGATGATGCTGTCCACTTTGTACTAGACCAACACGCTTAGCTGAATTATCATAGTACTAGCTCACTGAAATAACAGAACGCCAGCAGACATGTTGCTCCACTCTGACACGTTATCCCGATTTCAAGCCACCCAGTTTTTTCTCTTACTCCTCAATGCTGCGTGCTTGGCGGAGAAGCAGCAAATACCAGTTTTATCATCTTTGTTTTGACGCGACAGGGGCTCGAACCCACGATCTACCGCACTCGAGGCGAGCACGCAAATCATTAGACCACTGATGCTGTATCTTTCACCTATGTCACTAGTAGCATCCTTTTATTTCCTCACTACAATACCACTTTTTGCAATTACTTGTACATGCTTCATTCTTTGCAATCATATCCCCACGGATATGTTAAACTTGTCGTAAACACTTTCGGTCCTTTCCTCGTTCGTGGTTTATCACCGCTTTGTAACTATATTAACACGACGGGTGCCACTAATGAAGCAGGAACTGCCTACCCTTCCAGAGCACCTGCCCTGGTATTTAGTCGGGTTCGTGTTACTCTATCTTTAGTTTTATGTGTATGTTTTTTAGATTTCTGTTTGTCCATTTGTCCTTTTTCTTTTGGCTATTGTGTTGTCTGTCCTTTAATCTACGGATTCTGATTATCGCTTTGGTATCTTCAAACTTTGGACAAACGGATGAACAGACCAAGCACCGACTCTATGTTTGCCCCGAAGTTTTCGAGGAGCATAATTATCGGGCAGCGCTTTTACTGGTGTTCTTTCATTTTTTACCATTGCAAAATACTTTGCAATCCTAAAATGTCATGGGTGTTTCGTAGGAGTCATTGTTGTTTTTTTGTTTGTAGACACTATATCTTCCCACAATCTATCTGATCGCAACTTTTAAAAAAGTTTTATATGATAATCCTTGGCACAGAATATAATTTTAATTTTGTTCCTTGTAATATTCTCTTTACATAATATGCAACAAATTTGAAGATAACGAGAAAAAATTGAGTCTATCAAAGTTGATTGATTGATTGATTGATTGATTGGTTGGTATTTATCGTCTAGCGAGCAATTTTTCAGCTATATTCAGGACGATCTATCAAAGAATGTAGACAACTATGAAATAGAATATTAGTATTTAGTACGAATTTGTTTTTTGTATATTTCCGACCTTGATAACGACCTTCATAAAGTCATCACTTTGAAATATATGCGGTCGTCATCATGATGTGGTTGACCGTTAGGGAATGTCTGTGTCACAAATGATATCTTCCACTTGACGTAAACATTTCCCGGTCCTTTCCTCATTTATGATCATAAATGACTTATCACCGGGTTTGTAACTATATTAACACGACGGGTGTCACTAGTGGAACAGGAACTGTTTAACCTTCCAGAGCACTTGAGTTCACCCCCGGTTTTTAGTGGGAATCGTGTTACTCAAACTTTAGTTTTATGTGTATGTTTTGTATATATTTGGCCTAAAACACTATCTGTTTTAACAATAGGGTTAGGTACACTCACATAATATTTTTATCTAGTTTTTACACACAATCAGTATATATATTACCTAATAGCGCAGTAGTATATTGGAGATAAGTTGTATTCCCGGTGTATGTTCTAGTAAGTCATTTTCTTCATTTTCATATTAACAGAAAACAAATTCGGGATAAATGCGCAGAAGATGGTCCCCAATCTTTTGCTTTTTTGAGAAATTGTCTAACTATACATATTCGAGGTATTTTCATAATTTCGGAAGAAGAATATATTTTATGCATCACAATAATTGTATGTGTAACTTAAGCTGAAACAATCTTGAAAATACAACAGACAATGCATGTAGATCAATATTTCACATGATGACAAAAATACATTCACGTCGAATGCGTCGAGCTATTGGCAAATACGGTGTAATATGATGTCTATTTAAAGCAGGTACAAAAAGTATCTATACAAACTAACATGACCGAGGGATTTATTGTGCAAATCAAAAAGAAGTATCTATGACTACATATAAAGTCATGAAAAAAAAATACAAGTTCTATTCGTGCCAAATATTTTGGGGGTCAAGGACCACCGAACAAGTAAGTTACAAAGAAATGTGTATTTGATTAGCTGTATTAAGAACAGCTTGAAGATGCCAAAGGGACAATTACAATAAGTAAATCGAAGTAATACAGCAATTTGTCTGCTCAAATATAGAACCAGTGCAGGATAAAATATAATATATCTATATGTAGTAACGGTTTATTCTGGCAAGTGTAAATTTTCGCGTTTGTCAGTTAAGAAAAATGCCCCTAGCTAATTTTTATTTTCGCGATCACTGTCAGGTTTTTTAATTTCACGGCTTTCAGAAAAGTTTGAAGAAACCGTAAATCGAAAAAGAACAAACAATAAAAGGGACAAAAGGAAAAACAATGAACTGCAAAAAACTACACAGAAAAGTAAAACTTTGTGCAAAACGAATCCCACTAAAAACCTGGGGTGAAAGGGTAGGCAGTTCCTGCTCTATTAGTGACACATGTCGTGTTACTCATTTAACAAATCAAGTTATAAGTCATGAATGTGGAAAAGAATGTATTGTTATTACGACAAACGGAACATATTCGTCGTCATTTGTGACACAGATATCCCGTAACGGTTAACCAAGTCATGGAAAGTTCACAATGGGAAAATTCGTTCTTCACCGACACTCACTGCAATTTTTGAAGTGTATGGTATATTCAGTTTTTATGGAATGACCAAAATGCAACCATACACAATAACCCTCATTGCGGATACTGCAACAATGATTAAATATAATAATATTTGGAAAGCAAAAACAGTATGTATTATAAACGATAAACGATAGGTGCATCATTAAAAATTAAAGTATAGTGTGTGAATGAGTGAGTGTTGTTTGACACAAAATGATTTTTTTCCCCAGCTATATCATGGCGAGAACAAGTTACATCTCGATGAGATATGATGTCCGCAGTGTACTAGACCAACGCGCTTAGATGTATTTTTGTATTGCTGGTTCACTGAAAGAAGAGTCCATTTGGTAGACATGTCGCTCCACTCGGACACATTATTCTCATTCCGAACCAACCAGTCTTTGCGCTTATTCCTAAGTGCTTAGCTGAGAAGCAACAGATACCAATTTTATATTATTAGGTTTCGAATGGAACTTATAATCGTTAGCCGTTATGGTTGTTGACAAAACAATATAGCGCATACACGTGTCGCTCCACTCGGATACACTATCATGATTCCGAACCAACCAGTCTTTGTTCTTACCCCTTAATGCTGCGTGCTTACCAAACATGCAGCAAATACCAATAGTATAGTCATTGGTTTGACCCGACTTAGGCAAGCAATCTAACTATTAAAGCATCGATTCAGTATTAAAGGACGGTATTATAAAGACAGCGAACAATGTCACTATATATATCATTGACTTCGTAATAATTGTAGAGCAATGGCACAAGTATTGGCAGTACCCGGAGATAGATGTCATGGATTTGACCGCAAAGGCTCATTCTCTCATGACTTCGGCATAATCACTGGAATGGCTGTTACCAAGGAGAATAATGTCCTGCTTTGCGATTATATTAAAAGCCAACTTTTATTGTTTTGTGAAGAAGGAAACTATTTAAGCTATCCACCTCTGACAAGTAGTCCTTGGGATGTTGCCATATCTAACCAAAACATTGTATATGTTACCATGCCATTTGCATTTGCTCAAAAACAGTATTCGGAGATTCTAATGCATTCATCTCATATGTGTCAGCGGCAATGTCAATGAAAGGGCCTGGTAATACTTATGTTGGATTTTGTTCAGATGGGAAATCAAGTGCAGCATGTGTCAGTGACGGTGCTTTGTACGTGTAAGTACTGTGTTATCAAAGATACTTCTTTGTGCTACTATCTTTCCAGAGTATATTCATTAATTATCATAATTCTGCTACACTGGAAAACAGGCGAATGTATGATCTATATTTCTAAAGAATCAAGGCACTGACAAACTTTATGACATAATATTGTATCGAGTACACCTCGCCATATAAATATGAAACGCAAGCAATGGAACATCGCATAAACGGAGAGAGATATACTTCATATACAGTCCTGATTGATTATTGCTGTATATAAATGGACAATTCACAATGGGAAAATTGAAATCATATCCTTTGTCGTAAAGGTTTTATTTTCAAGTTCAATGTCGTAGATAATATTAACATAATCACCAAATTCGGAATTATTTAGTGGTTTTAGATTAAACATATGTTATTTAGCTAAACACGCCACGATATAGCTGAAATACTGATAAAATTGGCATTAAGCACCAATCAATAAATCAATCAATCATATTTAACTAACAATAAGATCGAACACATGTTAAACCAACCTACAAAGGTTCTCTCCACGTAAAACAAAATAATAACAGTGATACATACATCAGCAATAGTAGAATACAATATACAATATAACAACTTCTTGTGTCATGTAAATTCTAAAGACTTTTTACTTTAAGATTATGTTTTAGGGGCCCTTCTCTTCGTCACTTTGATGTGCATTTGTGTACACTGATGGCAACTAAATTACATACTGTTGGATCAAGTGAAACAAATCTAAAACACTACTCGTGTGTCAGTGGACAAAACCATTTTGCAATATCAACTCCCGGAAAATGGCGGGTTCGTGATATATGGAATGTGAAATTTCCAAATTTACCTGGGTCAAGTGATATATGCTCGGACGATTATGGTCATATTCATGTGAGTGGACAATACTCATACAATATACATCGTTTAACGGAGGATGGCAAGATAATAGATATTCCACTTTCAAGTAAACATGGGATACAATATCCAGTCGCCATGTGTTTCAATAGGAACTATACTAAACTGTACATTGTCTTTGACATTTACTTCACTGAGTTTGGTGCTGGTTTGACAACTGTTTTACCTGTTTTGTTCAAGTATTGTTATAAATACTGTTATAGTGACAGCCTGAAACTTTGAGCCGTAATGAAAGGGGGAGGTTTGGCGCTTTAAAATCTGATTCAACCCACCATTTCTTTAGAAATGCCTGTACCAAGTCAGGGTCATTACGGTTTTCACAGTTTTCCGGTTGTTGACTGGTTTTGTCTGTTTATATTCTTACGAGTTTTGACTTTCCCTTTGTCAGATTGTTCGGAGTTCGGTAATTTTGTTATTACCCTTATTTGTTAATGTATGGGGAAAGTCTGTTATGGTGTTTATTGTGATATAAACGTGTCTTGAGTGATTCGAGTGGGACTTTATTCTGTCAGATGGAACACCAATTTATTGTCATATATTGTCGTCCATGTTAGCTGTTGAACCATGAACTTAAATCACTACACAGCACTTATAATATTAGCTTAAATATATTGTATATAAAATTGTATATGTCTGTAGATATAGCGTAGATGATGATTAAATAAAGTAACTCGTACTCGTTTACAATTATTTCTGTCAGAAAACACAAGAGATACCACACAAATGTACCGTGGATTGTATTAAAAACAATATAGATTACACTCGTTAGCAGTTACGATTGTCTGCAAAGCACTAAAGATCATACCTGTTAGCAATTATAATTTTCACAAAAGCTATTTAGCTTATACTCGTTAGCAGTTATGATAGTCAACAAAGCAATATACTAGTAGCTCATACTCATTAGCAGTTATGATAGTCAATAAAACAATATACTAGTAGGTCATACTCATTAGCAGTTATGATAGTCAACAAAACAATATACTAGTAGGTCATACTCATAAGTGGTTGTCATTGTCAACAAAACAATACAGCTCATACTCGTTAGCAGTTATGATAGTCAACAAACCAATATACTAGTAGCTCATACTCATTAGCAGTTATGATAGTCAACAAAACAACATGCTAGTAGCTCATATTCATAAGTGGTTGTCATTGTCAACAAAACAATACAGTTCGTACTCGTTAGTGGTTATGATTGTCAGCAAAAACAATACAGCTCATACTCCTTAGCAGTTATCATAGTCAACAAAACGACATAGCTCATACTCGCTAGCAGTTATAATAACCAACAAAACTACATAGCTCATGCTCGTTAGCAGTTATGAGAGTCAACAATTCAATATAGCTCATACTCATACAGAGCTTATCCTTGAAGCAAGATGATGGAAAGCAAGGTGTGAATTATACCCCACAGACCAGAATAACCCAAGCAATCTTTGCGAGACATTGGTACTTGTAAACAAAAACTTGTATCCGAGTATCTATTGTATTTTGACAGCAACAGCCGAAAGATCTTTCAGCCTTTTTGAAACGTGTAAAGACATATCTACTCACCACAATGGGACAGGAAAGACTACCAGCCTTGACATTGCTACTGTCATATACACAGACACATTCGTAGACAAGGTTAATAAAAATACAGACAAATGCTTTTGGCTTGTGACATGTGAAAACATCCATTACATTATTAACATGATTAAAGGGTATTAAAAGTAGTTTTAAATAGATTTTCCTGCTGCCTATATATCAAACATTCCAAATTTCTTCCATGGCTTTGTCCCGGTACCCCACATATCTTGGAGCAAAAACCCAAACCCCACTGCGTGCACATTTATTAACGCTTTTCTACGCCACTGATTTTCTGTTAATGTCCGTTTTCTTTGTTGTTGTTTGTTTGTTTCTTTTCTTGCTTCTATGTTGTTTTTTTTTTCTTTTTTTTTGTGTGAAACACTGAGATATTTACATTACAATACCCAATTTCTTGTTTTCTGGATCATTCTTTTAAATATGGGATTTTACATATTGAAGTAAGAAAATTGTGACAAAAATACTTGGCAATAATTACCAGTTTTTGAAATATATACGGATCATATGAAGATTCTCTTGTACAGCTACATACATATAGAGCTAAAGGTTAAATTACTGGTTAATACCAATAACTTATATTAATAGGTATATTGAATGTGGTAGTATGTAGTTCACCGACATTTTAAATACGGACAGAATATCGAGGTGTCAAAATAAAAAAACCTTAAAAAAAAATAATAGTATTTATCATTATTCATATATATTTTAAACGTCATTATGATCTTTAATTTACACATTGGTCATTGGATTGGTCTTGACATAGTGTTGTACTTTCACTTTACCATTTGACCAATCAAAAGTCATTTTAAATATTTCTTCCCAGTATGCTGAGGAACTAAAGAAGTGTTGTCAAGTTCACATTTTTACTCTCTGGTAGGAAAGATATTTTAATTATTATCTAGAGGATCATTGTGGGCTTTATTTACATACATTGAAATTCGGATATAAAATGAAGCAAACGATGAATATTACCCCCCCCCCCCCCCCCCCCCCCCCCCGCCCGGATGGTCGACCTTCTCTTTGACAGTAACAAGAGCCTGCTTCATCACTCTGCCACCCTATAAAAATACCATATATTACTTCCTCGTGTATAAGATGGATATGTCTTATTACAATCTTAAATATAGCTATTGGAAACGATGTAATAAAGGTAGCTCTCAGTCTATAGTGTAAACAATGGAAAATTCTCTAATCGGAAGTTGGATTATGTAATTTTTCCGCGAAATTATCTCCCTTTGATGTCTACACACCTCTGTTTTTGTTAAAAGAATTATGTCACTATATATATATCATTGACTTCGTAATAATTGTAGAGCAATGGCACAAGTCTTGGCAGTACCCGGAGATAAACGTCATGGATTTGACGGTATACATTCAGTATCTCATGACTTCGGCAGAATTACTGGAATAGCTGTTTCCAAGGAAAATAATGTTCTGATTTGCGATTATATTAAAAACCAGCTTTTATTGTTTGGTGAAGAAGGAAACTATTTAAGCTGTCTACCACTGACAAGTAGTCCTTGGGATGTTGCCATATCTAACCAAAACATTGCATATGTTACCATGTCAACCGAGCAATGCATATTACAAGTAGATCCAGACAAATTATGCATTTTCGCGAGAACAGTATTCCAAGATTCTAGTAGTACGCCCATCTGCTGTATATCGTCGGCAATGTCAATGAAAGAGTCTGCTAATATTTATTTAGTATATAAGTCAGGGAACTGTTCGCGTGTGAAACGTTTCTCTGGTGTCGTGCATTGCATGTAAGTACAATGTTATCAAGGACAGGGTATATTTAAGAAATTTGTTTTATGCTCATTTTAACATGGGGAGGCATTTTATTTGTCGATATTTTACACCGAGCGAAAGCGATGTGTAACATTTAGACAAATATAATGCATAGTGATGTTAAAATGAGCATAGCACATGACATGGGAGAATTATTTCGATTCTAATTGGATATTTACAGTAATTTTGTAAATCAATGCGGCCTTATGGATACGCAAGAATTTGGCTGTTCCGATTCCCTCCCCGAATGAAAATTTCGCATTACAGAAACAGCAATAAATTAAACGAAAATAATGTTACCTATGTTAAAACGTAATACAATCTATGGCTTCTATGAATTGTTTCGATTCTAGTAGGAAAAATCTAACTTATATTTCAAAGTGGACGTGAGTAGGAAATGCATAAAACAAAATCCACTAACCTTCACTACCGTTAACAGTATAGTTTTTACACAAGTCAAAGTCGATAGGTGGTTAAATTACAACAAGTATAGTATTTCATTTCTCATTAAATTTGCCATTTCTCATTAAATTTATCATTTTATTTATTTCAATTTTTTTTCTTAAATCAACATATTTTACTTAATTTTCATTAGATTTAACTAAAAATAGCATGTGATATATTTCACTTATTAATTACTTTTTATAAATAAAATAACAACCTTTAAGTGGCCCCAACTTAAGTGCTAAAACAACAATCTACACTATATGTTGTTTTAAGAATGTTTTTTCCGGAAAGAAATTATATGTCAAGAAACAATTCGAGAATTTTTATGTTTCTAATGCACCACGGGCCTGTATGTTGTTTGTAAACGGAGCAGACGATGACGCAACAACATGTGACTTTTCAAGGGGGGGGGGGGGGGGGTTGCGAAGTTAACAGAACAGCCGTAAAATCGTTTGTATATTTTAAACATAGATAAGACAAATATTCCATTAAGATTCAAAGAAAACAGTTTTAATTTCAATTGGTATTACTTTAATTGCTGGTTTACGCGATCAGATAGTGATATACACTACAAGAAAACACCGACAGGGCATCGCGCATGTGCTAAAATAATTATGCTATTTAGATAATAGTTTTGTTTACAAAACGAAAGCAGCACGTCATATTAGAATCATTAATTACCATTTTTCTGTTACACTGGAAAACAGACAAATGTATAATCTATATTTCTACAGAATCATATTACTATTGTCTTAAATGTATCCCCACTTAGTGGCCCTTAGTGCTATTTGGCTTCCAAATACTAATTTTTAAAGTAACGTAGATCTCGATTTATTGTGTACAACGCGTTTCTGGAATAACCTTCATCAGGTACGCTCATAATCAAAAGATTGCAAAGCAAAATGATTCAAGTCTTTGGGAGCATTTAAATCAATGGGCCTAAACAGGGTAGCAAAAAAGCCCGAGGGAGAAGAACCTGATTTTATTAATAATTACATTATTTAGTAACTGTATTTTTAATTTTAGATATATTTAGTAAGCCACGTCGGTGCCGAAACAGTACAGTTCAAACTTAAAGTTTAAACGGTTAGGATTATGGTATTGAAAGCCACTTTTAACAATAGTTCAGCTATATCGTGGCGGAAACCGGAGTACCTTGAGAAAACCAACCACCTGCCGAAAGTTACTGACAAACTATGTCACTTAATGTTGTATCGAGTACACCTCGCCTGGGTTGGTGACAATAGGAACTGATTGCATAGGTAGTTGTAAATCCGCCACGATATAACTGAAATATTGTTGAAAGTGGCGTTAAACACTAAACCAAACCAAATTTAGAATTACTTAGTGATTTTATTTAAACATATTTTCTTTAACTAACAATAGAATCGAGCACAAGTTGAACCAACCTACAAAGGTTCTCCCCACATAAAAACAATAATAACAATGATACGTACACCAGCAATAGTAGAATACAATATACAATATAACAACTGTTTATTGCATTCAAAATCTTAAGATTTTACTTGAAAGTTTATGCTTTTAGTATACATGGTTTGCAGTTGTGTACAGAGATGGCAATTAAACTCCACACTGTTCAAACAAGTGAAACAAATATAAAGCACTACTCGTGTGTCAGTGGACAAAACTATTTTACAATATCAGCTCCCAGTATGAACATGTACAATTTTGATGAATATATGGTCAAAGTTAATGCAATAGCGAATGTGGAATTTCCAACGTTACGTGTGCCAAGTGATATATGCTCGGACGATTATGGTCATATTTATGTAAGTGGACAATACTCAAATAATGTACACCGTTTAACGGAGGATGGCAAGATGATAGATATTCCACTTTCAAGTCAACATGGGATAAAATATCCAGTCGCCATGTGTTTCAATAGGAACTATACTAAACTTTACATTGCTAATGAATGGGGCAAGTCTGTTATGGTGTTTAATGTGATATAATGTCTCTAGAGTGAATCGAGTGGAACTTTATTCTGTCAGATGGAACACCATGTGTTTGTCATACAGTTGTCGTTTCCCCCAAGTGTTACACTATGAACGTAAATCATTACAGCGTAGATTATGATTGAATAAAGTAACTCATATTCGTTTGCAATTATTTCTGTCAGAAAACACAAAAAATAACGTACACAGGTACCGTGGCTTGTATTAAGAACGAAATAGACTACACTCGTTAGCTTTTGCGATTGTCTGTAAAGCAATAAAGATCGTACCTGTTAACAATTATAATTTTCACACAAACTATACTAAGTTTATACTCGTTAGCAGTTATGATTATCAACAAAAACAATACAGTTTATACTTGTTAGCAGTTATGATTATCAGCAAAAACAATACAGTTCATACTCGTTAGCAGTACTGACAGTCAACAAAACAATATAACTCGTACACGTTAGTGGCTATGACAGCTAACAAAATCAATATAGGTCATACTCCTTGACAGTTATGATAGTCAATAAAACAATATACTAGTACTCGTTAATAGTTATGAAAGTCAACAAAACAATATAGCTCATACTCGTTAGTATGTATGATAGTCACCAAAGCAATATAGCTCATACTCGTTAGCAGTTATGATAGTCAATAAAACAATATAGCTCATTCTCGTTAGTAGTTATGATAGTCAATAAAACAATATAGCTCATACTCGTTAGCAGTTATGATAGTCAGCAAAACAATATAGTTCATACTCGTTAGTAGTTATGATAGTCAACAAAGCAATATAGCTCATACTCCTTAGTAGTTATGATAGTTAACAAATCAAAATAGCTCATACTCGTTAGCAGTGATGCTAGTCAACAAAGCAATATACGTCATACTCGTTAGCAGTTATGATAGTCAACAAAACAATACAGCTAATACTCGTTAACAGTTATGATAGTCAATAAAACAATATAGCTCATACTCGTTAGTGGTTATGATAGTCAACAAAACAATATGTCATACTCGTTAGTTCTTATCATAGTCAACAAAACAATAGGTCATACTCGTTACCAGTTATGATAGTCAATAAAACAATACAGCTCATATTCGTTAGCAGTTATGATAGTCAACAAAACAAAACAGCTCATACTCGTTAGTAGTTATTATAATAAAGAAAACTACATAGCTCATACTCGTTAGCAGCTATGATAGTTAATAAATCAATATAGCTCATACTCGTTAACAGTTATGAGTCAACAAAACTATATAGCTCATACTCGTTAGCAGTTATGATAGTTAATAACAAATCAATATAGCTCATACTCGTTAGCAGTTATGACAGTCAAAAAAAACAATACAGCTCATACTCGTTAGCAGTATTGATAGTCAACAAAACAGCATAGCTTATACTCGTTAGTGGTTATGATTGTCAGCAAAAACAATGCAGCTTATGCTCGTTAGCAGCTATGCTAGCCAACAAAACAATATAGCTTATATACTCGTAACCAGTTTTGGTAGTCAACAGATAGTTTGACAAAACAATATAGCTCATACTCATGAGCTTTTATAATTGTCTGCAAAACAATAAAGATCATGCATATACTCTAGCAGCTATGATTGAAGCAAAACAATACAGCTCATACTCGTTAGCAGTTATGATAGTCAACAAAGCAATATATTAGTAGTAGCTCAATACCTGTTAACAGATATAACATAGATAAAACAAAACAGGTAGGAAAGTGAGGTCATTATTAGGGATTATTGTTTAACATCAAGTTTGTAATTTGTCAGTTATACCATGGCTGTGACTGAGTTTAATTTAATTTATGAAGAGGTAATTATGATTTCTGCTTCGTACTAACTATGGAATAACCTGCTAACCTGGATATTTATAATGCTAGCTCACTGAAACAACAGTCACACTGGAGAAGCAGCACATTTCAATATTATAGCTAGATACCATAACGTAACCCTCAGTCCACTTGTGCTCACGGGAGCACAAGCGGACTGAGGGTTACGTTATCATATCTATATCATAGCATATAGTTTGTCCCGACTTTGGATCGAACCGTCGACCTCTTGCACTCGAGGCGAGCATGCTAATAATTTCACAGCACATGTCATTCACTGCTGCAGTTGTGTCTGTTAGTTTAATAATAAAATTCAAGTTTGTGTCTATCTGGATCACGTTTTAATACTCCCCGAGTCAGTGATTGTTGTTTAACGCCAAATGAGCAAATTTTCAGCTATTTCATGAAGAGAACAGTTATATTTCGACGAAATGATGATGCTGTCCACTTTGTACTAGACCAACACGCTTAGCTGAATTATCATAGTACTAGCTCACTGAAATAACAGAACGCCAGCAGACATGTTGCTCCACTCTGACACGTTATCCCGATTTCAAGCCACCCAGTTTTTTCTCTTACTCCTCAATGCTGCGTGCTTGGCGGAGAAGCAGCAAATACCAGTTTTATCATCTTTGTTTTGACGCGACAGGGGCTCGAACCCACGATCTACCGCACTCGAGGCGAGCACGCAAATCATTAGACCACTGATGCTGTATCTTTCACCTATGTCACTAGTAGCATCCTTTTATTTCCTCACTACAATACCACTTTTTGCAATTACTTGTACATGCTTCATTCTTTGCAATCATATCCCCACGGATATGTTAAACTTGTCGTAAACACTTTCGGTCCTTTCCTCTTTCGTGGTTTATCACCGCTTTGTAACTATATTAACACGACGGGTGCCACTAATGAAGCAGGAACTGCCTACCCTTTCAGGGCACCTGCCCCGGTATTTAGTCGGGTTCGTGTTACTCTATCTTTAGTTTTATGTGTATGTTTTTTAGATTTCTGTTTGTCCATTTGTCCTTTTTCTTTTGGCCATTGTGTTGTCTGTCCTTTAATTTACGGATTCGGATTATCGCTTTGGTATCTTCAAACTTTGGACAAACGGATGAACAGACCAAGCACCGACTCTATGTTTGCCACGAAGTTTTCGAGGAGCATAATTATCGGACAGCGCTTTTACTGGTGTTCTTTCAATTTTTACCATTGCAAAATACTTTGCAATCCTAAAATGTTATGGGTGTTTCGTAGCAGTCATTGTTGTTTTTTTGTTTGTAGACACTATATCTTCCCACAATCTATCTGATCGCAACTTTTAAAAAAGTTTTATATGATAATCCTTGGCACAGAATATAATTTTAATTTTGTTCCTTGTAATATTCTCTTTACATAATATGCAACAAATTTGAAGATAACGAGAAAAAATTGAGTCTATCAAAGTTGATTGATTGATTGATTGATTGATTGATTGGTTGGTATTGATCGTCTAGCGAGCAATTTTTCAGCTATATTCAGGACGATCTATCAAAGAATGTAGACAACTATAAAATAGAATACGAATTTGTTTTTTGTATATTTCCGACCTTGATAACGACCTTCATAAAGTCATCACTTTGAAAGTTATGCGGTCGTCATCATGATGTGGTTGACCGTTAGGGAATGTCTGTGTCACAAATGATATCTTCCACTTGACGTAAACATTTCCCGGTCCTTTCCTCATTTATGATCTTAAATGACTTATCACCGGGTTTGTAACTATATTAACACGACGGGTGTCACTAGTGGAGCAGGAACTGTTTAACCTTCCAGAGCACTTGAGTTCACCCCCGGTTTTTAGTGGGAATCGTGTTACTCAAACTTTAGTTTTATGTGTATGTTTTGTATATATTTGGCCTAAAACACTATCTGTTTTAACAATAGGGTTAGGTACACTCACATAATATTTTTATCTAGTTTTTACACACAATCAGTATATATATTACCTAATAGCGCAGTAGTATATTGGAGATAAGTTGTATTCCCGGTGTATGTTCTGGTAAGTCATTTTGTTCATTTTCATATTAACAGAAAACAAATTCGGGATAAATGCGCAGAAGATGGTCCCCAATTTTTTGCTTTTTTGAGAAATTGTCTAACTATACATATTCGAGGTATTTTCATAATTTCGGAAGAAGAATATATTTTATGCATCACAATAATTGTATGTGTAATTTAAGCTGAAACAATCTTGAAAATACAACAGACAATGCATGTAGATCAATATTTCACATGATGACAAAAATACATTCAAGTCGAATGCGTCGAGCTATTGGCAAATACGGTGTAATATGATGTCTATTTAAAGCAGGTACAAAAAGTATCTATACAAACTAACATGACCGAGGGATTTATTGGGCAAATCAAAAAGAAGTATCTATGACTACATATAAAGTCATGAAAAAAAAATACAAGTTCTATTCGTGCCAAATATTTTGGGGGTCAAGGACCACCGAACAAGTAAGTTACAAAGAAATGTGTATTTGATTAGCTGTATTAAGAACAGCTTGAAGATGCCAAAGGGACAATTACAATAAGTAAATCGAAGTAATACAGCAATTTGTCTGCTCAAATATAGAACCAGTGCAGGATAAAATATAATATATCTATATGTAGTAACGGTTTATTCTAGCAAGTGTAGATTTTCGCGTTTGTCAGTTAAGAAAAATGCCCCTAGCTAATTTTTATTTTCGCGATCACTGTCAGGTTTTTTAATTTCACGGCTTTCAGAAAAGTTTGAAGAAACCGTAAATCGAAAAAGAACAAACAATAAAAGGGACAAAAGGAAAAACAATGAACTGCAAAAAACTACACAGAAAAGTAAAACTTTGTGCAAAACGAATCCCACTAAAAACCTGGGGTGAAAGGGTAGGCAGTTCCTGCTCTATTAGTGACACATGTCGTGTTACTCATTTAACAAATCAAGTTATAAGTCATGAATGTGGAAAAGAATGTATTGTTATTACGACAAACGGAACATATTCGTCGTCATTTGTGACACAGATATCCCGTAACGGTTAACCAAGTCATGGAAAGTTCACAATGGGAAAATTCGTTCTTCACCGACACTCACTGCAATTTTTGAAGTGTATGGTATATTCAGTTTTTATGGAATGACCAAAATGCAACCATACACAATAACCCTCATTGCGGATACTGCAACAATGATTAAATATAATAATATTTGGAAAGCAAAAACAGTATGTATTATAAACGATAAACGATAGGTGCATCATTAAAAATTAAAGTATAGTGTGTGAATGAGTGAGTGTTGTTTGACACAAAATGATTTTTTTCCCCAGCTATATCATGGCGAGAACAAGTTACATCTCGATGAGATATGATGTCCGCAGTGTACTAGACCAACGCGCTTAGATGTATTTTTGTATTGCTGGTTCACTGAAAGAACAGTCCATTTTGGTAGACATGTCGCTCCACTCGGACACATTATTCTCATTCCGAACCAACCAGTCTTTGCGCTTATTCCTAAGTGCTTAGCTGAGAAGCAACAAATACCAATTTTATATTATTAGGTTTCGAATGTAACTTATAATCGTTAGCCGTTATGGTTGTTGATAAAACAATATAGCGCATACACGTGTCGCTCCACTCGGATACACTATCATGATTCCGAACCAACCAGTCTTTGTTCTTACCCCTTAATGCTGCGTGCTTACCAAACATGCAGCAAATACCAATAGTATAGTCATTGGTTTGACCCGACTTAGGCAAGCAATCTAACTATTAAAGCATCGATTCAGTATTAAAGGACGGTATTATAAAGACAGCGAACAATGTCACTATATATATCATTGACTTCGTAATAATTGTAGAGCAATGGCACAAGTTTTGGCAGTACCCGGAGATAGACGTCATGGATTTGACCGTAAAGGCTCATTCTCTCATGACTTCGGCATAATCACTGGAATGGCTGTTACCAAGGAGAATAATGTCCTGCTTTGCGATTATATTAAAAGCCAACTTTTATTGTTTTGTGAAGAAGGAAACTATTTAAGCTATCTACCTCTGACAAGTAGTCCTTGGGATGTTGCCATATCTAACCAAAACATTGCATATGTTAACATGCCATTTGCATTTGCTCAAAAACAGTATTCGGAGATTCTAATGCATTCTTCTCATATGTGTCAGCGGCAATGTCGATGAAAGGGCCTGGTAATACTTATGTTGGATTTTGTTCAGATGGGAAATCAAGTGCAGCATGTGTCAGTGACGGTGCTTTGTACGTGTAAGTACTGTGTTATCAAAGATACTTCTTTGTGCTACTATCTCCCCAGAGTATATTCACTAATTAGGATAATTCTGCTACACTGGAAAACAGGCGAATGCATGATCTATATTTCTAAAGAATCAAGGCACTGACTTTATGACATAATATTGTATCGAGTACACCTCGCCATATAAATATGAAACACAAGCACTGGAACATCGCATAAACGGAGAGAGATATACTTCATATACAGTCCTGATTGATTATTGCTGTATATAAATGGACAATTCACAATGGGAAAATTGAAATCATATCCTTTGTCGTAAAGGTTTTATTTTCAAGTTCAATGTCGTAGATAATATTAACATAATCACCAAATTCGGAATTATTTAGTGGTTTTAGATTAAACATATTTTATTTAGCTAAACACGCCACGATATAGCTGAAATACTGATAAAGTTGGCATTAAGCACCAATCAATAAATCAATCAATCATATTTAACTAACAATAAGATCGAACACATGTTAAACCAACCTACAAAGGTTCTCTCCACGTAAAACAAAATAATAACAATGATACATACATCAGCAATAGTAGAATACAATATACAATATAACAACTTCTTGTGACATGTAAATTCTAAAGACTTTTTACTTTAAGATTATGTTTTAGGGGCCCTTCTCTTCGTCACTTTGATGTGCATTTGTGTACATTGATGGCAACTAAATTACATACTGTTGGATCAAGTGAAACAAATCTAAAACACTACTCGTGTGTCAGTGGACAAAACCATTTTGCAATATCAACTCCCGGAAAATGGCGGGTTCGTGATATATGGAATGTGAAATTTCCAAATTTACCTGGGTCAAGTGATATATGCTCGGACGATTATGGTCATATTCATGTGAGTGAACAATACTCATACAATATACATCGTTTAACGGAGGATGGTAAGATAATAGATATTCCACTTTCAAGTAAACATGGGATACAATATCCAGTCGCCATGTGTTTCAATAGGAACTATACTAAACTTTACATTGTCTTTGACATTTACTTCACTGAGTTTGGTGCTGGTTTGACAACTGTTTTACCTGTTTTGTTCAAGTATTGTTATAAATACTGTTATAGTGACAGCCGGAAACTTTGAGCCGTTATGAAAGGGGGAGGTTTGGCGCTTTAAAATCTGATTCAACCCATCATTTCTTTAGAAATGCCTGTACCAAGTCAGGGTCATTACGGTTTTCACAGTTTTCCGGTAGTTGACTGATTTTGTCTGTTTATATACATACGAGTTTTGACTTTCCCTTTGTCAGATTGTTCGGAGTTCGGTAATTTTGTTATTACCCTTATTTGTTAATGTATGGGGAAAGTCTGTTATGGTGTTTATTGTGATATAAAAGTGTCTTGAGTGATTCGAGTGGGACTTTATTCTGTCAGAAGGAACACCAATTTATTGTCATATATTGTCGTCCATGTTAGCTGTTGAACTATGAACTTAAATCACTACACAGCACTTATAATATTAGCTTAAATATATTGTATATAAAATTGTATATGTCTGTAGATATAGCGTAGATGATGATTAAATAAAGTAACTCGTACTCGTTTACAATTATTTCTGTCAGAAAACACAAGAGATACCACACAAATGTACCGTGGCTTGTATTAAAAACAATATAGAGTACACTCGTTAGCAGTTACGATTGTCTGCAAAGCACTAAAGATCGTACCTGTTAGCAATTATAATTTTCACAAAAACTATTTAGTTTATACTCGTTAGCAGTTATGATAGTCAACAAAGCAATATACTAGTAGCTCATACTCATTAGCAGTTATGATAGTCAATAAAACAATATACTAGTAGGTCATAATCATAAGTGGTTGTCATTGTCAACAAAACAATACAGCTCATACTCGTTAGCAGTTATGATAGTCAACAAACCAATATACTAGTAGCTCATACTCATTAGCAGTTATGATAGTCAACAAAACAACATACTAGTAGCTCATACTCATAAGTGGTTGTCATTGTCAACAAAACAATACAGCTCGTACTCCTTAGCAGTTATCATAGTCAACAAAACAACATAGCTCATACTCGCTAGCAGTTATAATAAGCAACAAAACTACATAGCTCATGCTCGTTAGCAGTTATGAGAGTCAACAATTCAATATAGCTCATACTCGTACAGAGCTTATCCTTGAAGCAAAATGATGGAAAGCAAGGTGGGAATTATACCCCACAGACCCGAATAACCCAAGCAATCTTTGTGAGACATTGGTACTTGTAAACAAAAACTTGTATCCGAGTATCTATTGTATTTTGACAGCAACAGCCGAAAGATCTTTCAGCCTTTTTGAAACGTGTAAAGACATATCTACTCACCACAATGGGACAGGAAAGACTACCAGCCTTGGCATTGCTACTGTCATATACACAGACACATTCGTAGACAAGGTTAATAAAAATACAGACAAATGCTTTTGTCTTGTGACATGTGAAAACATCCATTACATTATTAACATGATTAAAGGGTATTAAAAGTAGTTTTAAATAGATTTTCCTGCTGCCTATATATCAAACATTCCAAATTTCTTCCATGGCTTTGTCCCGGTACCCCACATATCTTGGAGCAAAAACCCAAACCCCACTGCGTGCACATTTATTAACGCTTTTCTACGCCACTGATTTTCTCTGTTAATGTCCGGTTTTCTTTGTTGTTGTTTGTTTGTTTCTTTTCTTGTTTGTATGTTTTTTCTTTTTTTCTTTCCTTTTTTTGTGTGAAATACTGAGATATTTACATTACAATAGCCAATTTCCTGTTTTCTGGATCATTCTTTTAAATATGGGATTTTACATATTGAAGTAAGAAAATTGTGACAAAATACTTGGCAATAATTACCAGTTTTTGAAATATATACGGATCATATGAAGATTCTCTTGTACAGCTACGCATAGAGCTAAAGGTTAAATTACTGGTTAATACCAAAAACTTATATTAATAGGTATATTGAATGCGGTAGTATGTAGTTCACCGACATTTTAAATACGGACAGAAAAAACCTTGAAAAATATAATAGTATTGATCATTATTCATATATATTTTAAACGTCATTATGATCTTTAATTTACACATTGGTCATTGGATTGGTCTTGACATAGTGTTGTACTTTCACTTTACCATTTGACCAATCAAAAGTCATTTTAAATATTTCTTCCCAGTATGTTGAGGAACTAGAGAAGTGTTGTTAAGTTCACATTTTTACTCTCTGGTAGGAAAGATATTTTAATGATTATCTAGAGGATCATTGTGGGTTTTATTTGCATACATTGAAATTCGGATATAAAATGAAGCAAACGATGAATATTACCTCCCCCCCCTGCTTTATCACTCTGCCACCCTATAAAAATACCATATATTACTTCCTCGTGTATAAGATGGGAATGCCTTATTACAATCTTAAATATAGCTATTGGAAACGATGTAGCATTTCCCGCCATCACATCACCGCTCAAACATTCTGTGTCCCATTGACAGAGGCCTATACCAAGTCCAGTTATGGCGGGTGCGGGACGCCCATAATTGCCTCCACCTCCTTTTGCCATTTGATACATTATTTCCTCTGTTGTCAATCTGCTGATGAGATCATTCACTCATTGTTTCGTTTCTAAAGGGATAATCTGCCGTTATTACATACTGGAACAGGTCCTCCAAAAGAAATTTTGCACGGCGGAACAAGACTACTTTGGGGGCCCGGAGACAGGCTGAAACTTCTCGCAAAATTGAGATTTTGAGGTCCAATAAAACCACTGGTAAACTTTCATAAATGATTTATTTCCTGTACATCAGAATGTCCAGATAACATATAGAAATAAACTAAAAAAAAGTTGAAAATACACCCAAAAAATGAAAAAAAATCAGAATAAAACGTCTATGGTTAAGGCTATGGGGCCCCTTCATGGCTCTCAGAGCCCCGGACCGATGTACCGACTGAACCTTCCTCTCATAGGCCCTGTACTGGAAGACCAGGACGAGAATATGAAACTTCATTATTGTTTTTTTGTACGGCAACTATTGATCATTCGGAAGTCACGTTACTCTACATTATGATCAGATGATTTACTTTTAAAAAAAAATAAACGTCATTCGGTACGCTTCATTAATTATCCAGAACTAAATAATATATATATTTAGACAATATTTTTGAACACACACATTTACAATAAATGGTTATGTCGAACATTGACAATACACAATAACAAATGATTATGGCACTGAGTGAGGCCATGGGAGTGACAGTGGTTTATATATGTATATAAGTATAATATACATATTCATGGTAAAAAAGAATTAAACAGTTTTTCTTTTTAACAAGCATTCATCTATAAAATTAAAATCAATAAATGTTAAACTAGGGAAAGCCGTTTTGATAAAAATAGATATCTTGATTCTACATAAAAGTAGTTAATTAAATTCCACAAGGAATTTTATATAAAAAAACAATGTGTGTTTAAGACATGCTAAATATCGTATATAACAAGATATGATTATAATCTAACGATTATGAAGTCTCCCAAACCGGCCACTGACACTATCTACCCACATATCAAATTTTGATGATATCGGACAATGTTGAATTTTTACCCCCCATTTGTATGTCGTGTTTTGGCAGCCATTTTGAAAATGGCAGACATCTTGAGAATTGCTCCTCTAAAGGTGACCTATCACTATGACAAAATTTATGTCTCTATCATTATCCAGCTAGAGGTTATCAACATTAATGTACGAAATTTCAAGTTTCCCATAGAATTCTATAGTAACCCCCACCCCCTTTGAGCCCCCAAAAATATGGCTTTGACCCCCTTTACCACACATCTGAAAACTTTAGGATCAACTAGAAACATATATCTATAACTCCACCAAGTTTCATGAAATTCTGTCCTGTAGTTCCTGAGATCTGCCGTGGACAAGTTCATGGTGCACGGAAAGAAAGGAGAATGACAAGAATAAAAAGAATAAGAATAATAATAATAAGAAACGGAGCAAAAACAATAAGTCTCCAAACGTTGTTTGGGAGACTTAATTAACGCTCACATTAGCAACTGGGATGATTTTCCTAAACATCATATTTATTTATATTTTTTACTTTAATCCTTTGTACAACATCTGAATTATTGGGGGAACAAGATTTGAAGTTAACTGCCTTTCTAAAACCAAGATATGGGTTCATATTCATAAGTTGGTAGTCACCTTTTTCTTTTTTTGGAAAATGTTCATTTTATGAAAAAGTAGTCCAACTTTTTCTTGAATCTTCACCTTTTCTTTTTGTTAAATATTCAAAACAACATATCAAAAATATCATATATACATGTTAACATTCAGAATATGAACAAATGGGAGATATTTTCAATATAATTATTTTTTCTAGGCTTTAAATAGGGGTATCCGTACGTTTTTTATGAAAAATACACTAAAATGTTGCAAGAACAATACATTTTTTTCACTATTTTTAATATCTTTTTTTTATCTTTGAAATATAAATACACAATCATGTGTAATTACTTCAATAATTATGATAATTTAAAAGGATGCATGTTCATTAAATTCGGTTTACATCTTTATGAAAAATGTATTACTCATTTGTCTGGTAAATTTTCAAAACTGTACAGCAATTTAAAAAAAAGTCACTATGGTTTCAAAGGATACCTTTATCCAAATATCATTATACCCTTGGCTAACTGGACAAGTTATGCTTCCATACTAAAGTAAAAAAAAGCTGTTTTCTTAAATTTAATGCCAAAAAGGGGTGATTCGTTTTGCCACCCCCAACTTTAGAAAGTGCTCCTTCGCCCATGAAGTGGTATTAGTGAAGTTGGAACTGCAGACTCATACAGAACATCTGAGTTCATGTCGGTTCGGATTGTTGCTCAATCTTCAGTTTTCTATGCATTCATAATTTTTTGTCAGTCATTAAATATTTGGTTTTTTTTGTTATGTTACACCTGTATATTTATATCATATATTGTTATTGAAGTAATGTATTGACCCTTGAAGACTATTTACCAATAAAGGTAGCTCTCAGTCTATAGTGTAAACAATGGAAAATTCTCAAATCGGAAGTTGGATTATGTAATTTTTCCGCGAAATTATCTCCCTTTGATGTCTAGACGCCTCTATTTTTGTTAAAAGAATTATGTCACTATATATATATATCATTGACTTCGTAATAATTGTAGAGCAATGGCACAAGTCTTGGCAGTACCCGGAGATAAACGTCATGGATTTGACGGTACACATTCAGTATCTCATGACTTCGGCAGAATTACTGGAATAGCTGTTTCCAAGGAAAATAATGTTCTGATTTGCGATTATATTAAAAACCAGCTTTTATTGTTTGGTGAAGAAGGAAACTATTTAAGCTGTCTACCACTGACAAGTAGTCCTTGGGATGTTGCCATATCTAACCAAAACATTGCATATGTTACCATGTCAACCGAGCAATGCATATTACAAGTAGATCCAGACAAATTATGCATTTTCGCGAGAGCAGTATTCCAAGATTCTAGTAGAACGTCCATCTGCTGTATATCGTCGGCAATGTCAATGAAAGAGTCTGCTAATACATATTTAGTATATAAGTCAGGGAACTGTTCGCATGTGAAACGTTTCTCTGGTGCTGTGCATTGCATGTAAGTACAATGTTATCAAGGACAGGGTATATTTAAGAAATAATTCTCCGATGTCATGTTTTATGCTCATTTTAACATGGGGAGGCATTTTATTTGTCGATATCTTACACCGAGCGAAAGCGATGTGTAACATTTAGACAAATATAATGCCTAGTGATGTTAAAATGAGCATAGCACATGACATGGGAGAATTATTTCGATTCTAATTGGATATTTACAGTAATTTTGTAAATCAATGCGGCCTTATGGCCTTACGCAAGAATTTGGCTGTTCCGATTCCCTCCCCGAATGAAAATTTCGCATTACAGAAACAGCAATGTCTAAATTAAACGAAAATAATGTTACCTATGTTAAAACGTAATACAATCTATGGCTTCAATGAATTGTTTCGATTCTAGTAGGAAAAATCTAACTTATATTTCAAAGTGGACGTGAGTGGGAAATGCATAAAACAAAATCCACTAACCTTCACTACCGTTAACAGTATAGTTTTTACACAAGTCAAAGTCGATAGGTGGTTAAATTACAACAAGTATAGTATTTCATTTCTCATTAAATTTGTCCTTTCTCATTAAATTTCTCATTTTATTTATTTCATTTTTTTTCCTTAAATCAACATATTTTACTTAATTTTCATTAGATTTAACTAAAAATAGCATGTGATATATTTCACTTATTAATTACTTTTTATAAATAAAATAACAACTTTTAAGTGCTAAAACAACAATCTACACTATATGTTGTTTTAAGAATGTTTTTTCCGGAAAGAAATTATATGTCAAGAAACAATTCGAGAATTTTTATGTTTCTAATGCACCACGGGCCTGTATGTTGTTTGTAAACGGAGCAGACGATGACGCAACTACATGTGCGTTTTCAACGGGGGAGGGGGGGTGCGAAGTTAACAGAACAGCCGTAAAATCGTTTGTATATTTTAAACATAGATAAGACAAATATTCCATTAAGATTCAAAGAAAACCGTTTTAATTTCAATTGGTATTACTTTAATTGCTGGTTTACGCGATCAGATAGTGATATACACTACAAGAAAACACCGACAGGGCATCGCGCATGTGCTAAAATAATTATGCTATTTAGATAATAGTTTTGTTTACAAAACGAAAGCAGCACGTCATATTAGAATCATTAATTACCATTTTTCTGTTACACTGGAAAACAGACAAATGTATAATCTATATTTCTACAGAATCATATTACTATTGTCTTAAATGTATCCCCACTTAGTGGCCCTTAGTGCTATTTGGCTTCCAAATACTAATTTTAAAGTAACGTAGATCTCGATTTATTGTGTACAACGCGTTTCTGGAATAACCTTCATCAGGTACGCTCATAATCAAAAGATTGCAAAACAAAATAATTCAAGTCTTTGGGAGCATAACAATCAATGGGTAGGAAAAAAGCCGGAGGGAGAAGAACCTGATTTTATTAATTATTACATTATTTAGTAACTGTATTTTTAATTTTAGATACATTTAGTAAGCCATGTCGGTGCCTAAACACTACAGTTCAAACTTAAAGTTTAAATGGTTAGGATTGTGGTATTTAAAGCCACTTTCAACAATAGTTCAGTTATATCGTGGCGGTCAATTTTGATTGGTGGAGGAAACCGGAGTACCTTGATAAAATCAACCACCTACCGAAAGTTACTGACAATCTATGTCACGTAATGTTGTATCGAGTACACCTCGCCTGGGCGGAACGCAAACTCACAACGTTAGTGGCGATAGGCACTGATTGCATAGGTAGTTGTAAATCCAACTACTACCACGATATAGCTTGAATATTGTTGAAAGTGGCGTTAAACACTAAACAAAACCAAATTTATTTAGTGATTTTATAGAAACATATTTTATTTAACTAACAATAGAACCGAACACAAGTTGAACCAACCTACAAAGGTACTCCCCACATAAAAAATAATAACAATGATACGTACACCAGCAAAAGTAGAATACAATATACAATATAACAACTGTTTATTGCATGTAAAATCTTAAAGGAAAAAGCCAGTGGTCTTAGCAAGTTATATGACAGTAAATAAAAGACATTTGTGCTATTGAATGTTAAAAATAGTATACCGTAAGGTAGAATTTGGTGATTGAAGTTACCTGTAGCACCAAATAATGGGGATCGCCATTTTTCAAAAACTCTTCAATGTGGAGGAGACAAAAGGCATAATCCATTCTCGGATTTATCCTGCCCGTGACGTCGTACAATCGGTATGGTATAATATATCAGGTGCAATTTTATCATTAAAAATTATGTAAATCGTAAAATAACGTCGTATATTTATCTTTTGATATTTACAATATCATTATGGATTCACGTCAAGCATTTTATTGCACTAACGAAAAGGGAAAATGTGAGAAGAATTTTTTTTTTTGTAATTACCGGTCAGGAGACTCGGGACTATCCTTGTCAACACTTCGACCAGTGACCACGAAAAACACGGGAAAGTACGATAGCATTGGCGACAAAAAAGAAAAAAGCATGTGTACGCATAAAATAAGTTAAAACTGACAGTTATTTAACCTACCGACATTCACGTAAAACATGAAATTATACGTAGTTGGGAAGAGTAAAAATTTATTTATTTATTCAACTAACATGATCTGACTGTGTGACGTCACATGAAGAGGTGTCATGGCTGCTTACACTACGACAGGATATTCCAAATATTCATATTTTTAATTGGGCATATTAATGTTAATGTTAATAAAGGTGTTTTTGATTAATAATTAGTTATTTACAAATAAAAAGTTACAATGTATTGAATTATAACAATTGTTCAACTGACTGGCCTTTTCCTTTAAGACTTTATTTTTTTGAAAGTTTATGTTTTTAGGGGAACGCCTTTTAGTGCAACTGATCTGCAATTGTGTACAGAGATAGCAATTAAACTTCATACTGTTGGAACAAGTCAAACAAATCTAAAACACTACTCGTGTGTCAGTGGACAAAACCATTTTACAATATCAACTATCAGTAAAAAATGGAATATGGCTGAAGTTAGTAAAACAGCGAATGTGGAATTTCCAACGTTACGTGTACCAAGTGATATATGCTCGGACGATTATGGTCATATTTATGTGAGTGGACAATACTCACATAATGTACACCGTTTAACGGAGGATGGCAAGATGATAGATATTCCACTTTCAAGTCAACATGGGATAAAATATCCAGTCGCCATGTGTTTCAATAGGAACTATACTAAACTTTACATTGTTAATGAATGGGGCAAGTCTGTTATGGTGTTTAATGTGATATAACGTGTCTTGAGTGAATCGAGTGGGACTTTATTCTGTCAGATGGAACACCAATGTATTGTCATATATTGTCATCCATGTTAGCTGCTAAGCTATGAACGTAAATCACTCTACAGCACTTATAATATTACATTTTGTAGCTTAAATGTAGGCAGTGTCTATTCTTACAACAATTTTCAACATATTGTTGTAACAATAGCCGTGAATCTTATTCTTACAACAAATAATATTACGGATTAGATAATGAGAAACGAATAATTATTACCTGTAGATTAAATATGTTGTAAGAATAGCCTCTAGACCCTATTCTTACAACAAAAAAGATAATGTTGTAATTAATCATATATATTTATTGTATTATATAGATCTATATACATGTACATTTCTTCATATGCACAACATATAATTTATCATCATCGAATAAAATATTACATAAAAACAATAAAATACAATTTTGGTACATTTTAGATGGAACCACACTAAACAGTAATCACAGAAAATTGACTCTTTGACATGCAAGTCAGTTTCACATATTTTGCAGTCCCAGATTAAATTGTCATTTTTTTCTATGATCAGTGCCTTCAGTGCTTTCCACCCTTGCTTAGTGAAGTATTTTTGGACTCGTTCTATATTCACGTTTTCATCGGTTGCCTTGTTTGGTATGTGTCGCAGTAGAAGTAGTGAGTTCTGGTCGAGCAAGTTTTCGGAGCCTAGATGTCCGTTTATATAAGGCACAGGCTACGAATATGACGGAAACGTATTCGTAGCCCGAGTTCTACAAGTACGACGGGCGGAAGTTGTGTCTAAATGATCAACCGGTTTCCGGACATGGACACCTATTTTACGGAAATTAATCACGTATTGCTAGCATCTAGAGGCTACGAATACGACGGATTTCTCGATTTTCTTAATTCTATTGTTTTTATTTCATTAAATGACAATTTATGAATTTCTTATATAATTTTCTGTTTGTAGTTTATTTTTATTCCAATAAAATTTGATGCATTGAAAAACTAGTCTTACAATACACGATTAAGCCCATAGATTTCACTGGTATGAGTACTTCTCAGAATACAACTCACACTTCCCAACACTAATTATTTTCAAAAAAGATCTTCTCTGTTAAGGTGTTTTGGGCAAATTTTCAGTTATGTTGTATGTTTTTATGAAAATTAATTTACTGTTAACTATTTTGGGCAAAATAAAGTTGTGTTAACATATAACCCCTCTTGTCTTCCCCTATTCTTACACTAGGTAAAAATGTTTTTTCAGTACATTCCAAATGAAGTGTCCTATGTCTACAAGAGTTCGTTGTAAAGATGGTGAAACTCTGGAAATAATGAACATCGTCCATGAACATAACGTTAACCATGAGGTTTCAAAGGCAGCTTTTAACCACCTGTTTCACCAAAGACGTCTCTACAATGGACACAAAAAAAAAATGAAATTGAAAGCGTTTTGAAATTTAAGCCCAACAAAAGGATACTGCAAGACCACATACACAAGACTACAGGGAAGGTTGTGATACTAAAAGACATCCATAACATGGCATCCTCGAGCAAGGGGGCTGTTGAGGCTAACCTGCAAGCTTTACTGAAGGAAATGAAAAAAAGTTCAAGGTGTGTTATTTTTGCAAGACCTTTTTTGTAATGTATAACTTCAGCGAGTCTTAGCTGGCTTTATACATATATGGTCTAACAATCTTTTATTTTTTTTTAAATTGTATATGATAATTCTTAAATTAAAAAATATCTGTGTATATTTTTTTTCTTTAAACTTTATAATATCACAGTAATAAATGTCTAAAAACAATATATTTAAGAAAACAAAAATCCGTCGTATTCGTAGCCTCTAGATGCTAGCAATAAGTGATTAATTTCTGTAAAATAGATGTCCATGTCCGGATACCGGTTGATCATTTAGTCACAACTTCTGCCCGTCGTACTTGTAGAACCCAGGCTACGAATACGCTTCCGTCGTATTCGTAGCCTGCCTTTATATAATTGAACACAGTTCTTTTCTTCATACTCTTGAGTTGCATTTTGTAATTCGTTAACAGATGTGAAGAGTTTGTCTTTGAAAGCACTATCTATTATGTCTCTATGTATGTTTTCGTATTATTACAATACATCCATTCTACAAATATACATGTACTATCTTTTTTGTGATTAAGTATGAGTGATATGTGAGTATTGTTCAACTAGACATGACTAAAAACCAATTACCCTTTCTCTTTATTATTGAAATAAAAACAAAATCCAACTAACTTATTTAATTCTTTGATTTATAAATCATATAAAAATACGTCTATTATAAGGCTGTAATCATAAAATAATAATTTATATGAAAAACTATATATGATCGCTATTTTAAATAAAAATTTGTTTCCTCATTGAATGGATTCCGTAATATCATTTGTTGTAAGAATAAGATTCGCAGCTATTCATACAACAAATTGTTGTAAGAATAGACACTGCCTTAAATGTATTGTATATAAAACGTTATATTTCTGTACATATAGCGTAGATTATGATTAAATAAAGTAACTCGTACTCGTTTACAATTATTTCTGTCAGGAAACACAAGAAATACCACACAAATGTACCGTGGATTGTATTAAAAACAATATAAACTACACTCGTTAGCAGTTACGATTGTCTGCAAAGCAATAAAGATCGTACCTGTTAGCAATTATAATTTTAACAAAAACGATTGTTTACACTCGTTAACAGTTATGATAGTCAACAAAACAACAGTGCTCATACTCATAACCTTGATTGTCTGCAAAACAATATAGGCCATGCATATACTTGAAGCAAAACAACATAGCTCATACTCGTTAGCAGTACTGATAGTCAGCAAAACAATATATAGATCATACTTGTTAGCAGCTATGATAGTCAATAAAACAATATAGATCATACTCGTTAGCAGTACTGATAGTCAGCAAAACAATATATAGATCATACTTGTTAGCAGTTATGATAGTCAACAAAACAATATATAGATCATACTTGTTAGCAGTTATGATAGTCAACAAAACAATATAGATCATACTCGTTAGCAGTTATGATAGTCAACAAAACAATATATAGATCATACTTGTTAGCAGTTATGCATTTTTGAGTCAACAAAACAATATAGATCATACTCGTTAGCAGTTATGATAGTCAACAAAACAATATAGATCATACTCGTCAACAAAACAATATATAGATCATACTCGTTAACAGTACTGATAGTCAACAAAACAATATATAGATCATACTCGTTACCAGTTATGATAGTCAACAAAACAATATATAGATCATACTCGTTAGCAGTTATGATAGTCAACAAAACAATATAGATCATACTCGTTAGCAGCTATGATAGTCAACAAAACAATATAGATCATACTCGTTAGCAGTACTGATAGTCAACAAAACAATATATAGATCATACTCGTTAACAGTTATGATAGTCAACAAAACAATATATAGATCATACTCGTTAGCAGTACTGATAGTCAACAAAACAATATATAGATCATACTCGTTAACAGTTATGATAGTCAACAAAACAATATATAGATCATACTCGTTAGCAGTTATGATAGTCAACGAAACAATATATAGATCATACTCGTTAGCAGTTATGATAGTCAACAAAACAATATAGATCATACTCGTTAACAGTACTGATAGTCAACAAAACAATATATAGATCATACTCGTTAGCAGTTATGATAGTCAACAAAACAATATATAGATCATACTCGTTAGCAGTTATGATAGTCAACAAAACAATATAGATCATACTCGTTAGCCGTTATGATAGTCAACAAAACAATATAGATCATACTCGCTAGCAGTACTGATAGTCAACAAAACAATATATAGATCATACTCGTTAGCAGTTATGATAGTCAACAAAACAATATATAGATCATACTCGTTAGCAGTTATGATAGTCAACAAAACAATATAGATCATACTCGTTAGCAGTTATGATAGTCAACAAAACAATATATAGATAATACTCGTTAGCAGTTATGATAGTCAACAAAACAATATAGATCATACTCGTTAACAGTACTGATAGTCAACAAAACAATATATAGATCATACTCGTTAGCAGTTATGATAGTCAACAAAACAATATATAGATCATACTCGTTAGCAGTTATGATAGTCAACAAAACAATATATAGATCATAGTCGTTAACAGTTATGAGTCAACAAAACAATATATAGATCATACTCGTTAGCAGTTATGATAGTCAACGAAACAATATATAGATCATACTCGTTAGCAGTTATGATAATCAACAAAACAATATAGATCATACTCGTTAGCAGCTATGGTAGTCAACAAAACAATATAGATCATACTCATTAGCAGTTATGAGTCAACAAAACAATATATAGATCATACTCGTTAGCAGTTATGATAGTCAACAAAACAATATAGATCATACTCGTTAGCAGTTATGGTAGTCAACAAAACAATATAGATCATACTCGTTAGCAGTACTGATAGTCAACAAAACAATATATAGATCATACTCGTTAGCAGTTATGATAGTCAACAAAACAATATATAGATCATACTCGTTAGCAGTTATGATAGTCAACAAAACAATATAGATCATACTCGTTAGCAGTACTGATAGTCAACAAAACAATATATAGATCATACTCGTTAACAGTTATGATAGTCAACAAAACAATATATAGATCATACTCGTTAGCAGTTATGATAGTCAACAAAACAATATATAGATCATACTCGTTAGCAGTTATGATAGTCAACAAAACAATATATAGATCATACTCGTTAACAGTTATGATAGTCAACAAAACAATATATAGATCATACTCGTTAGCAGTACTGATAGTCAACAAAACAATATATAGATCATACTCGTTAGCAGTTATGATAGTCAACAAAACAATATATAGATCATACTCGTTAACAGTTATGATAGTCAACAAAACAATATATAGATCATACTCGTTAGCAGTTATGATAGTCAACAAAACAATATATAGATCATACTCGTTAGCAGTACTGATAGTCAACAAAACAATATAGATCATACTCGTTAGCAGTACTGATAGTCAACAAAGCAATATATAGATCATACTCGTTAGCAGTTATGATAGTCAACAAAACAATATATAGATCATACTCGTTAACAGTTATGATAGTCAACAAAACAATATATAGATCATACGCGTTAGCAGTTATGATAGTCAACAAAACAATATATAGATCATACTCGTTAGCAGTTATGATAGTCAACAAAACAATATATAGATCATACTCGTTAACAGTTATGATAGTCAACAAAACAATATATAGATCATACTCGTTAGCAGTACTGATAGTCAACAAAACAATATATAGATCATACTCGTTAGCAGTTATGATAGTCAACAAAACAATATAGATCATACTCGTTAACAGTTATGGTAGTCAACAAAACAATATATAGATCATACTCGTTAGTAGTTATGATAATCAACAAAATAATATAGATCATACTCGTTAGCAGTTATGATAGTCAACAAAACAATATGTAGATCATACTCGTTAGCAGTTATGATAGTCAACAAAACAATATAGATCATACTCGTTAGCAGTACTGATAGTCAACAAAACAATATATAGATCATGGATATGTTAAACTTATAAAAACTTTCCGGTCCTTTCCTCTTTCGTGGCTTATCACCGGGTTTGTAACTAGATTAACACGACGGGTGCCACTAGTGGAGCAGGAACTGCTTACCCTTCTGGAGCACCTGAGTTCACCCTCGGTTTTTTTAGTGGGGTTTGTGTTACTCTATCTTTAGTTTTATATGTATGTTTTGTAGATTGTTGTTTGTCCTTTTGTACTTTTTTGAGCATTGTGTTATCTGTTCTTCTATGATTTATGGATTCTGATTACCCCTTTGGTATCTTCAAACTCTTCATGCATAGTTATTGTCGGGAAACCATCAGTTTTTGCTGATTTTATTTTAAAGGGGCATAACTACTGAATCAACATAGTGAAAATCTAACTTGATCTGTATTTGATGATCAATAATACATGTCAAATTAAGTAGAAAGATTTGTGTTGTGGCAAAATATTTTTTTTTATGTGGAAACCACCAATGATGGCGATTTTCTTATTTCAAATGTGCATAACTCCTGAATGGTATCGAACACCATAGTAAAATAGAGAAAATTAAACATGGTCAGAATTACCGAGTAAATAATATTTATACAAAAACGAAAGACATCGTCAAGAAACCATTCCTTTTCGACATAGGGATGAACAGACCAAGTAACGACTTTATTTTTACTCCGAATTTTTCAAGGAGCATAATTATGGGACAACGCTTTTACTGGTGTTCTTCATTTTCATTTGACTGCAAAATACCTAGCAATTGTATTATGTTATGAGTGTTTTCAGGGGGGGAGGGAGGGGGTGAATGTATGTCATAATTGGAAGCCATTTTGTGCCACTTGAAGGTAAGTTACTTATAGCATTAGTTATTGTAAGGATAACATTAAATGTGATAGTGCGCTAAATGCCCCTAAGTGTCCGCTAAACAACAATGTGTCCATTGTTCAAAAACTTGTTGTCAAACTCTCAAACACTTCCGAGAGTTTGACAACAAGTATTTGAACGATGGACACACCTTTGTTTAGTGGACATTTAGGGGGCATTTGACGCACTATCACATTTAATGTTATCCTTACAATAACTAATGCTATAAGTAAAAACTTGCCTTCAAGTGGCACAAAATGGCTTCCAATAATGACGTACATTCACTCCCTGGTTTTGTGGTTGTCATTGTTGTTTTTTGTTTGTAGACACAATATCCTCTCACAATCTTCCTGACTGGAAATTTTAATCAAAATGTCTACATAATAATCCTTGGCATAGAATACAATTAAATTTTGTTCCTTATAATATCCTCTTTACATAATATACCAACAGATTAAGGACTGCTATATATCGACCTTTACAAGACACAAAGATGACAAAATGAAAAAATGGAAATAAGGGGAAAAGAGTCACAATATGGTAAGAAAAAAAGTTCTTTGGTTCTAAAAGTAAACTAAGAATAAAAGAGCGGCAAGTGATTCCTGTATACAAATCTTAACAATAGAAGACACTTAATTCTAAAGATTTATGATAAATCTAATAACATCAGTTTCCCAACAGTACATTGTCCTTTAACAGTAAGAATGTTCCTGCCTTCTTTTCACACTGGCTGTTCATATATTATGTGTTACAATATTGTAGAGGATGTCCTTTATCAGGATTTTTCAACAGGATTCTGCTTGACGAAGCTTGCCAAAATCAAGAAGTCATGGTCTCAGAAATTCTATTGTTGCCATCATGAATTAATTAATATGTTGCAACAGGAATGCATTCTTTTCCTTTGATCTTTTAATGGTTTATACACAAGAATGTAAGCAACAGCTAAGAACTATGAAATAATACACGAAGATACGAGGTATTGCACACTTTAAATCTGGGCTATAATTTTATTACTCTCACAGAGCCATGCAATATATAATCAACGACCTAGATGTGATATTGCATGGCTTCATGTTACAAATCATTTATACCACATTTTTTTCGAGTTAAACGGCTAAGCAATCTCGTGCTTCGTGTTCGACCGTTTAACTCGGGAAAACTACGGTATAAATATTACATTTAGACTCATTTGTGTCACAACTGATTTCAAACTTAATCATTCAATGATTAATTTACATATGAGGTAAGAATGCTTATACTTCTGGAACAAATGGTCGAAGTCCTGGAGTTCGCATTTTTACTTTTTTGTGTGTGGTTAAATTGAATCCAGATACACCCTTGACTCAAATATTTGGTCTAATAAAAACATCAAATTTAGTACACACAACACATTTCTGGAATAACCTTCATCAGGTACGCTCAGCCTGAATAACCTTCATCAGGTAGGCTCAGCCTGAATAACCTTCATCAGGCAGGCTCAAAGTGGAAAGGTTAGAAAGCCAAATAATATTAAAAGTTTTGGGAGCAAGTAAACCAAAGGCCCTAAGGTACTACATAATCTGGATTCGTCTAATTCTTACCATGTGGTATGGAGGATATTCTGACCATGACAGAATATCTGTATTACACCATTAAATTTTGAGATTTTGCATTATTCAAGCTTTTGTCCATAAATTCTGTCTTGAAACTCGGTATAACCTTATCCATGGTGTAATGGTTAATGTGCTACTCTCGAGTGTCATAAATCCTAGTTTCAAGTGAAGCCCCTGTTGGGTCAAACTAATGACTATAAATTTGGTATTTATTGTTTCTCCGCCAAACATGAAGTGAAAGAGTAGAGTGGTTGGTTTGGAAGCAGGACAATGTGGTTTCCGTCGTTTGACTTATTTATCAGGTTTTCTTTATCATACATAATATATGAGAAATGTTCATGAAATACAGAAATCTAGAATATTATGAAAATATATTTATTAGACTTCTTATTAGAAATATATAAAAATATGGAAAAAAAACATTAGAAAAAAAATTACATAAAATTTATATAAAATTCATACATTAAATATAATAACTCTGAAAAAATGTCAATGTATGCATCTACAAATAATTGCACGATTGATCTTTACGTGTACTGCACAATCAACCCAGTCAAATGAACATACAAAAATATGCTTTTGACCTAAATTTGCAAATTAAAAATAAAAAATCAGTGAATACAATTTTTAGGAATAACAAATATAACCCAAAAAAATCAAAATATGGCACAAACAATATCTAAAAGCAAATAATTAACAAAATAATAATAATTATTTAAAAAAACTTGAAATATCATATTAGCATTTCTTTGTGTGTCAGAAGTCAAAACGAAAAGAAAGTTTAAACAGTGATGGTCAACAATTCCACCAATTATCAATAGAACGAACAATCACATCTCAACTTAACTCCCTGAACACAAAAAAGATCATGCATGACGTATGACATTGGAAATCCAGGTCTTGGCTTGGGACAGGCACAAAAATGTGGCAGGGTTAAACTGGTTAATGGGATCCCAACCCTCCCCTCTTGTTTACTGGATCTCCAACAGCAAATTGTCTTAATTTAAAATAAAAAAAATATATATATATTAATATGGCACAAGTATTTTTTTCCAGACAAAGCTATATCTACCCAGTATATCATTTGATATGTTTGTATCCATTAATTTTAACAACAGCACTGAGAACATTAGAATTGACCGTCTTCTTTTGGTTAGGTTGTTGTCCACCAACATATACCCTTATAGATCCTGGAAATACAAAACAATCATGTATACAAAATGTATTACTATCCATGATTTGTACATTTTCCCTTTGATCTTTACACGCAATAATATACAATTACAGACTTTTGTAGAAGTCAATATTATATAGTTATTTAGTGGGAGTGCAGGCAATAGATCAAAATATTTTCCCCGAGGTATTGGATAAAACCAAAATGTTTTATTGCCCGAGGTCAACGACTGAGGGCAATAGAACACTTTGGTCTTTCCTAATACCGAGGGAATATTGTTTGATCCATTAAATAACTGTTTTATTACCTGATCATAATTTTTTAGACAGATTAAAAAAAACTACTGTTTTCAATATTTAAATATTGTTTAACAATTTTAACAAATAACACAAATTATCTTTTTCATAATAAACATGAAGATTCTTAATAAAAATTTTAAGCTGCGCTTGTTTTTAGACGACACGAGGGACATATACGTCCCTGGTTGATAGGACTGCGCTAAGAAATTTACGTTTATTTTCTTTAAGAATAAGTTACCAAATACGTTATAATTAGATTGCACAATTTGAAATTAGATACAGATATTGCACATATAGAACCTCTTCAAAATTAAAAAGAAACGGTAAGTAACATCACATTGCTGTTAAAATGACATCATGAAATAAATGACATCACTCTGTTGAAAAAGCCATAACTTCAGGAATTATACCACACACGAAGTAACGATTATACATGAAACGTCCCAGTCAAAGGGTTAAATCGTTTTAGATTACGACACTTTCATACACTATAATCCGGTGTGGACTAGACAAGATTTCGGATTGGAAATAAAAATTCATGAGATTGTCTTCACCAATCACAGTAAAGGTCAAAGGTAGCCAGGCAATAGAATGCCAGGCAATAGAACACCAGGCAATAGATTACCAGATAATAGAACACTAGAAAGCCAAAACCCGAAAAACAAGATGAACTGTGAGCTAATGCTCACCTATGATACCCCCGCTCTTTGGCAAACAGGAAGTAGGAATCTGACGGGTAAAAAAACGCTTCCCACAATATGGGGTACCTATATGAAGCTTGTGACCAAATATCAGATTTCTGCCATCAATAGTTGCTGAGAAAAATGCGACGAAAAATGAGCATATATGTTCAATGTGTAGAAAAATCAACAAAGTCAGCAAACAGGAAGTAGGAATCTGATGGGTCCAAAAACGCTTCCCACGATATGGGGTACCTATATGAAGCTTGTGACCAAATATCAGATCTCTGCCATCAATAGTTGCTGAGAAAAATGTGACAAAAAATGTGCATATATGTTCAATGTGTATAGAAACCAACTAAGTCGGCAAACAGGAAGTAGGAATCTGACGGGTCCAAAAACGCTTCCCACAATATGGCATACCTATATAAAGTTTGTGACCAAATATCAGATTCCTGTCATCAATAGTTGCTGAGAAAAATGTGACGAAAAATGTGCATATATGTTCAATGTGTATAGAAACCAACTAAGTCGGCAAACAGGAAGTAGGAATCTGATGGGTCCAAAAACGCTTCCCACAATATGGCATACCTATATAAAGTTTGTGACCAAATATCAGATCTCTGTCATCAATAGCTGCTGAGAAAAATGTGCATATATGTTCAATGTGTATAAAGACCAACTAAGTCGGCAAACAGAAAGTAGGAATCTGACGGGTCCAAAAACGCTACCCACAATATGGTATACCTATATGATGCTTGTGAACAAATATCAGATTTCCGCCATCAACAGTTACTGAGAAAAATGCGATGAAAAATATCTTGGACGGACAGAAGGACAGACGGAAGGACGGAGGTAAAACAGTATACCCCCCTCCCCCTTCGGGGAGCGGGGGTATAAATAGTTGAAAATAAACAATACTTTATAAAACATGTAAAACTTTACAATTAGGTAATAAGAGTTTTTATTGACCTGTAAAATAATATTGACCGAAGCTGAAGGTCAATAAAAACTCATATTCACTGATACAAAAGCCTGTAATTGTTTTATTACATACTATAATACTTTATGACGTCATCCAGTGAATATTACTCCAGCAGGTGAATACTATACATTTATTGCATGTTGGTGAGGGAAATGTGAATAAATTTTCATATTTCCTGTACCCGCATGCTATAAATGTTTTATTATACCGAATGAAACAAAGAAAACACATATATGTAAAATACTGCTGGCAAACATATTCTAAGTCCATTGGAACGTTGTCTCAGATATTTAAAAACCACATTGCAACGGTTGCCTGCAAATGATGCATTCAGTGACGTTTTCCATCTCAAGGAACGATAACTCTGGCGGGAAAACCTGCGAGGCTTCCAAAGTGGTGGAATATGATTTTTGTCCTGTGTGATCACGTGTTCTGATTTTTATCCATTGTCCAATCAAATTAATCTATTTATGGTAATTAATATATGAGGTATAATAACATAATTTATTGACTTCTAGGGGATATTGTCATAGACATTTTCATTCAGGAGGCTTTTTGTTCAGCTCAATGATTTCAGAATAATCTTTTCTTGAAAGGATAAAGTGACTAATGATTTAGTTTGAAATAAGAATTGAACTATCCAGATTAAATTTACTAAGAGATACTTAAAACTGATCCTATTTTTAATATTGGCTGCTTCTGTGTTAAGCACACAGTAGCAAAGAGTAAGTAAGATCAAAGACTTGTTGGCTGGGAATAAAGAAAATAAGTAACAGTGAAGCAACACATATATCTGAGAAAAATCCAACTGAGCATGTTGGACTAGTACAAAGTGTACATCATCTCGTCAAAATGCATTTTGATCTTGCCATGATGATATAGCTGAAAAATTGCTCAATTTGACATTAAACAATTACTCAAATCAAACTTTTAATTTAAGCTACAAAAATGTATCTAAGGAAACAACTTATCTGACTTCAAGATAACAATGTTTAATTGTACATGTATCTCAAATGCAATGAAGAAGAGTTTGAAAATACCAAAAGGGTAATAAAATCCCCAAAATCGAAGGACAGACAACATAATGGCCAAAAGGACAAACAATGATCTACAAAACACTACACAAAAAACTAAAGATCGAGTAACATGAACCCACTTAAATCTGAAGCTGTACTCTGGTGCTCAGGAAGGGTAAGCAGTTCCTGCTCAACTAGTGGCACCCATCATGTTACTCCAGTTAAATTCACCCCATTACCTCTGATTAACTAGATTCAACTGTAATATATTACCTGGCTCTATAACAAATCCCTTGTTGTCAGTCCACACAGCTAGGCTATGAGGCTCTATATTCAATTTAACTTTTACAATATTTTTGGCATCTCTTGGTATATATATTCTGTCAAATGCCACCAATTGTAGATTAGGCATTACTTCTTTTGTTGTCAGCCATGATATATACATTTGTATTACCTAAAATATTAATTATCACTACAAATATAATAGCTATTAAGACACATACTATTTGTTTATATTTTTACAGCAGATTTGTTATAAGGCTATAGCCTTTTGTATAGATACAAAAATAACAAAATAAATATATTTTTCTTTCATTTTTTCTTAGTCGAGAAATACAAAATTATCTTGTGTCTGTTCCATCCATAATATCGAAAATAAAGTGGTGATAATATACAATCATGTGTCATACTGACAAGACAAATCAAAGTTATTTTTAACGTAAGTCTTGGATATATGAAGAAATAAAAAGAATAGATAATTTGGGCTGGCGTTCATCCATTTGAGAGAACTTGATTGTTAACAACTTAAAATACATTTTTTTGTATATGGAAATGCCAGAACAAACAAAACTAAATTAAAAAATACTAATTTATTGATGAAAGTATTTATCACACTGTGATTATCATTTACATACTGTTAGGAAAATTGTACTTGTAAGTAAAGAGTACTGCTGAAATGAAGACTATGTGGTAGAGAAAATTTTGACAGACATTTTAGTGATCCATTTTACCATTTTACCAGAAAAATTAGAAAAAATTATACATACTTCATCTCCATCAAACATTCCTGTATTTGTAACTGTAACTGCAACTTGAACTGGTTCTCCAGCATTGACCATACTAGGTACCAGTAGATCACTATATTGGAAAGTAGTATAGGCTAATCCATAACCAAAGGGATAGAGAGGTTCACCAGTGAAATATCTGTAGGTCCTTTCTGTCATACTATAATTCACCATTGAAGGAATCTGTCAAAATTAAATTTAGAACTTTGTTAAGAAGTTACCAATTATACAATAATATCTCTAGTCAGCAATAAAAATTAACTAATCACCATAACAAAGAATGTGTCCATAGTACATTGATGCCAACAATTCCAGATAAAGTCAAACAAGGACTTAACTTGGGAACCATCTAAAAATGTATAAAAGCCAAAACTGAACTTGACCTGTATATTGTGGTAAAAGAAATAGCACAAAAATTAGAAATATTTGGCCTAAGAAAACTGAACCTAGATCATGAAAAGATCAAATTTGCACTTTTTAAAATGAATTAAAAGATGTAACTCAGAAATCATAAAAAGAAAAATAACCAAATTAGAAACAGGGTTCATACACCTTTTTTGTGAGAAAATTCCATGACTTTTCAAGGATTTTTTTAGTTTTTCCAGGAAACTGTCAACGAGTATAAGTGAAATTTTGAGTAATCACATTATTTATCATGTTCTAACCTTTGTATATGAGTATATAAGAAATTATCCATCATAAACAGCACACTTGGTAGCCACTTATGCCAACGTGACCTGAACTACCATCAAAATGGAAGTGACCTGTTGGACAATGAGACAATTACAACCCTTTCAGTTTTCTATTTAAATTTATAACTTAATTCTAGTATACAATGTAGCTTGGATGTCCAGCTGGTTTTTTTTTAAGTTGTTGAATTAGAGATTCATCTTAATAAGAGAACATATATATCTTCTTTTTTATCTTTCTTTTGATTGATTTCATCAAATATGGACGGATTCCAAAGAGCATGCTTCGGTTCTCCAAGGGCCATTTGTTTAATATCATATCGTCTGAGAACATACTCTGAAAAACCTGTACGATGTCTGTATAACTTATGAAAGATAAGTGGCTTTTTACCATGTTTAATGTCAAAATTATATCTCCACTTTCATGAAATCTGTTGTTGCCACGGACCCCTCCAATATTTTTTTTGTAGGCTGGACACTGGCTGGTTCCACTTGATTATTAACCCACCCAGACAGTCTCAAACTGCTTCTTTTTTTTTATGTTCAGAGTGTTTTGTTGACTAAATGTGACTTTTAGGTCCACTCTTCCTCCTATATTACTGATGTTAATATCCTTTATACACACATTACATGATGCAGCTTTAAATTTGTTCTGTATTTGAGACAGACACTTATATTCTAGCTTTTCAAGCCATTTAATTTTAAAAGAAAAGTTTCCAGCCATTTTGTGGCAAAAACTACAACATGCTATATTTGTATGTGGAAGCTGTCATTTTTAAAATATGGAAATACACACCTCATAAGCGAGCTATATTATAAAATTGGTAGACGATTTCTTTTTAGAAAAATCATAATGTTTAGTGTTCCTCTGGGCTCTTCTTCAAGGGCAGTTTCACCCATATTCGAAAAATAAAATTCCTTTTGACCAAATGAACCTTTTGCTTTGCTCTCACTACTTCCCACATCCAGCCATCTTTTTTATCAACCCAGCTGTGGGCGAAGCGAACATGGTTGATACTTGTAAACACTTTGAAATCGGAAACGGAAGTGTGAGGAGCTTAAGCCATTTGCCGCTGTTTTCATAATTGAACATCTTTGTCGTGCCGAATGCCACACGAAACAAATAAAATAAAATAATGACTTTAAAATTGTATTGAGAATTAAAACTAACGTTTCGTGCTGAAGGCACGACTATATCATTCAAATAGAAAACAGGGTTTTACTTTCGAACTTGAAGAAGGCAGAGTTGTCATTGAAGGTTTCGTAAATGAAATAAATAATAAACTTTCATACCTGTTAACCCTCCCCTTTGCGCAGGAGTTTCCCGCGTAAGAGCCTTATCTCCCGCATGGACTGGGTCTCCTGCGCGGGAGACATTAATCTCCCGCATACACCTTTTCCTCCCACACGATCTCCCCCCAACAAAAAAAATCAAGTACAATAAAATCTTGACCTACATTTTGCGATCAATATTTCTGGAAATGCCCCATTTGGAACTCCCGCACTGATGAAAAATGCCGAGAGATACGAATGGTAAAGGTGTTTAAATGATATCCGGTTATTGATCTGTTTTGACACCTTTACAGGTAAATTGGGTCATGGAGATTAATTAAGGTGTTGATGATTATACAACAATTATCTACTGATTGACAGTTAATTGGGGATAAGGAAGTGGGTTTGTGCCACACACTTAGATGATTAGAAATGTGATAGCGGCAATTAAAAATAGTTATAAACTGTTGTGCAAACAGGAGTCGGACAACCTTTGATGCCGAGGAAAACTTCTTATTTCGATCAAACGTGCAATGAATTAATTTCAGATTGAGTTGCTATGGCTTGATTGGGACCAAAGCCGATCAAAGTATTATTTAAGGACTAAGTTCCAGGGTGGAATTGATAAACCACAAAAATGCCGAAACGTATGCTATCACCCAACGCACCAGCAGCAAAGTGACTTTTTAATTTTAGTGCTCTATGACTTTATTGTTCAGAACATTCTGTCTTCATTGTTATTGCTTTGTTATAACCTTATGATTATGAATGATTATGAATAAATTATAAATACAGTTTTTATCCTTCATTCATCATATGAAACACTACTAATAAGACAGAAATGTAAACAATATATATTGAAATGGGATACAGTTGGTTCAATACTGAAATAAACAAAAAGAAAACATCAATTAACAATAAAAACATGCATCAAATACGTCGATAAAAAATATCCAGTTATGAGACCAAATCTCCAGCCAAAAATTTACAGATCTCCAGTTGTAGCATAGCAACTCTATCATATGTATGCAACTACAAGGTACACTTTTGTGCATTTAAAGGCGACGCACAAAATCTCCCCCTTAGAAGAGTTGGTAGGGGGGAGATCTCCCCCCCAGCAGTTCCCAGAGGTTAACAGGTATGAACTTTGTGTCGTGCCAAAGGCACGAACACTACGAATAAAGAAATAATATCGTCGTGCCGAAGGCACACCCGTTATGAACAAAAGAATGAATCAGCACGGCCACATTAAATGTTGCAAATGGGTCCCATGGCAACACATTGACGGAAGTTGATTCGCCCTTTATTTTCATAGACAAAGAAACATTAAGTTTCGTTCCGAAGGCATATCTTGTATAATAAAATTAATTTACTAGTCGACCATTACGAACAAAATTTCAAAAGTCTTCGTGCCAAAGGCACGAAAACAGTATAGTCGGAATGGATCCCATGTCAACGTTACATTGCTGGAAGTTAATTGTAACAGGTATTTACCAAATTCGTACCAAAAATTTGTCATGTCATACTGATTGGCATTCGTGCCAAAGGCACTAAATATGCTATCAATATTAAAATGTAATAATTATGTTTTGGCAATCAGACTTTTTCGGGCTTTTCCGTCAAACAATTTTTTTCCGCTTGATGGAATTATCCCATCTAATCTTGAAATACGATTAAAAATCTTTAGTTAAGAATAAGAATAAGAATTTGTTTTGTCCAATAGAGGGCCCACAAGGGGCAAAGTCATTACAGTGATTCATTAAAAAATAAAAATAAAAATATTGTACGTTACAATGAACAAAACTGCCCATAAATTATACTAAATACTCATACTAATGATAATTATAATAACAAGGGCAACGCAAAGCATGGCGTATCCCCTGTGACCTTGACCTTTGACCTATGACCCTGAAAATCAATAGGGTTCCAGATTCTCCTAAGGACTATGTATGTACCAAGTTTGGTCAAAAATTTGACCCCTTGACCTTTGACCTTGAAAATCAATAGGGTTCCAGACTCTCCTAAGGACTAAGTATGTACCAAGTTTGGTCAAAATCCATTGAAGGATGTTGATTCTAGAGTGTTCACAAGGATGTCACATGGTAAAAATTTGACCCGGTGACCTTGACCTTTGACCTATTGCCTTGAAAATCAATAGGGTTCCAGATTCTCTTAAGGACTAAGTATGTACCAAGTTTGGTCAAAATCCATTGAAGGATGTTGATTCTAGTGTTCACAAGGATGTCACATGGTAAAAATTTGACCTGGTGACCTTGACCTTTGACCTTGAAAGTCAATAGGGTTCCAGATTCTCTTAAGGACTAAGTATGTACCAAGTTTGGTCAAAATCCATTGAAGGATGTTGATTCTAGAGTGTTCACAAGGATGTTACGGAAGGACGGACGGTAGTGTTACTATATCCCTTCGCAACTTCGTTGGCGAGGGGATAATTAAGTTAAATAAAATGAGATATTGGATACTTTGATTTAATTTATATATTTTTTTTTTTTTTTAATCGACTCCTCTCGCAGCTCTGCTGCAGTTTTCTTGTTATATTCAGGGTTATCTAACCACTTGATCTGAAAATGGCAGTTGCCTGACATTTTAAAAGCCAAAAGTACGTTTTCCAATATCTGGTTTCCTACTGCAACACTGTTTAATGCAGGAAACTGTAGTACATTAGGAAACCAGTCTATACATCCGGTTGCATATTTTTACAAATAATTTTAAAAAAACGAACTTAAAATTCTTATTTTACATTTACCGCAACTGGTGCCTTGTTTCAAGTATGTCTAAAGGAAACAGTTACGACAGAAATCGGAAGAATATCTTAATTTTAGATGTTTGAATACATTTAATAAAGATTACAGCTCAAATAATAATTTTCCATGACTATTCAAGGACTTTTGGATAAAATACAGTTTTCCATGACTTTTAAAGGCCTTTATTTTACAAAATAAAAATCCATGACTTTTCCAGGATTACATGACCCGTACGAACCCTGTTGAAATTGACCTATGCAATCAGTCCCTATCATCACTAACTTTGTGAGTTCCAATTCCATTCAGGCAAGGTGTACTCGATACATTATTATGTCATAAAGTTTGTCAGTCACATGCGGAAGGTCAGTGGTTTTCTCCTGATACTCTGGTTTACTCCACCAATAAAACCACTACACTATAACTGAAATATTGTTGGAAGTAACGTTAAAAAAGAGTAAGAAAGAAAATTAATAGGAGATTCAAATTAAAAACAGACTAAAATACAACTTTTTATATTACAACCTGACTAGAATCTCTGTACCAAGTAAAAGGTAGTCGTCCAGCTGGATTCATATTGTTATATGTCATGATGTTGAAGAGAGCCTCTCCTGTGGCTTGAGCCGGGTAGAAACATTGGAATATGGCTGCCACCATGTCATTTTCTTCTGCCCACGTTATATTTACTGGACCAGCGGAAAATATAAGTAACACAATTGGTATGTGATTACCTACAATAAATATGACAAAATGAGTGTGGGCACAATACACATGATTGTCACTGAATTCTAGTGGGTCTACCTCAATAAAGTATATTTAATGTAGAATAACAGCAGTTTTGAAGGTCGAGACAGACATTATCACTAGTATCGCAGCAAGTTCGAAAGGACGAGCTGTGAAACTAGCGATAATGTCTGTCTCGACCTTCAAAAGTGCTGTTAATCTATATTAAGTATACTTAGGACGAGCTGTTATACTAGTGATAATAAATGTCGAGATATTCAAAACAAACATTATTGTTTTTATCGGTGATAATTTTCAATATTAGAGTCAGTTCTTGCACATGCGAGTTACGTACTGGCCTCATATTTTGCATAGATCAAGGTCAGTTCAGTGATCCAGACTTTATCAGCGGAACACATCAAAGGGAAAATGTCCAATTTGCCGATAAATCAAAATCTTGAATTTTCTTCTTTTGAAAATAACTCAAGTGTATACTACAACCTTAAATTAAAATAAATTCAAATTGGGATTCATTTTTTTCTCTATTGTACGGTTTATTTTTGGAACCTATTGACGTCTATGTTCAAATAAAACTCCATTAATATTAAGAACAACCAGTTATTCAATAGGCTAATAGTGTTGAGGGACCGTCGTGGTCATGATCGTATGGAAGATGGATTTATAACTACCTATGCAATCAGTGCCTCTCCCCACTAACGTTGTGAGTTAGAATCCTACTCAGGTGAGGTGTACTAGATACAACATTATGTGATACATTTTCTCAGTCACTTGCGGTAGGTCAATGGTTTTCTCTGGGTATTCCGTTTTACCTCTACCAATAAAACTGACCGCCACGATATAACTGAAATATTGTTAAAAGAAGCATTAAACACCATAACCCTAACACCTGACCTTATAAGTGTTGACCAATCAGGGTTCCTTACTTCAAAAACAGTATTGGTTATGATCTACCCTCTCATTATGTTTTGAAGTTCAATGAAAGCTATGTATAGAATAACATACTACGATTAGGGTAAGTGTTATGTCTGTTCAATGCCACTTTAAACATTATTTCAGTTACTGGGTATATCGTGGCAGTCAGTTTTATTGGTGGAGGAACCAAGCAGAGTACACTGAGAAAACTACTGACCTGTGGTGATGAGTTACTGACAAACTTTATCACATAAAGTTGTATCAAACACACCTTGTCACTAGCTGGAATTTGAGGATCAGCCTATAGCTATCAAGTTGGATTAGTGTTTCTAGTGCCATGTTGAATTTTGCATCAGAAAATTAGCCAAATGTGTCGACATTGTAATCCATGTCTAGACAATCTATTCTTAATTTATCCCTATCACTGCAGTTCTAGATGATTATTTCGACTAAATTCTAATTTTTTTGTCAAAATTAATCTCACCATATCTGACAGCATCTTGTAGCAATGTCGCCTGTTTCCCTGGCAACTCCAAGGTTGCTCTGTCTTTACCCTCAGATTCAAAATCTGTTCCTGTCAATATGATATTTGTAAACATGAAATATATTCATGTAATTTCCAGATTTTAAAGAAATTTTAAGAAAAATTCTGCTATAATACATAAATCTTCTTTTATTTTTATTTTTTTTTGTTTTTACAGAAGAAAAACAAATCTGGATAATGATGAAAATCTTTATCACTTTCATAAAAACTGTCATTCAAAATTGGTGCATGAATTTTCAAACATTACATCTTTCGAGTCATATACTATAAATGCAAGACCTGTTCCTTTTGTGGAATCCAGTTTTTTAAAGAAGAATTTTGTGGTAAACTTTACAATCGAAGGACAATGATATACATGATAACATTTAACCAGTTAGTTTTACATATTGGTTGTACACACAACAGAATGAAAATTAGGGGGAAAAAAATGCAAATAATATTTTTGCAACCATTTGCTAAAGAATGCTATTGTTAATGTGGATATCAGTAACTCACTTTAAGTTGTGGAAGTCCAAATAATTTGAAAGTCTTTCAGAGCAAGCCAAGTAAACCAAAGATCCCAAAACAGGATCAGTGATCTGCTTGATAATTGTTTTACATTTACCTGTTCCTAGACAAACAAATATGACAGTGGCATCTTTAACTGCATTCTGAATGTCATTTGCTGAATAATTGCTGCACTTGTTGCCATCGTTACAGCCAGGTGCATAAGTTACGTTCCCTGCCAACTTCCTGAGTCCTTCCAAAGGTGTGACTATATATATGGGATTAGAATTAGGTGTATAATCTCCAAATAACTCTTGCGAGTTATTAGCCATTGGACCAAGAACCTGCGGAAGATAAAACGAATGTATATGAAATACTGTTTTTGAAAGTGGCATTAACCACCAAAACACCCTGATGATAATACATTCACTCGTCCATTTTATCTGTACTTGGCAGCGAAGTAAAGAAGATGCTATCTGGTCAATAGAGCTAAAGCTTAAAGGTTGGAAAGTCTAAATATTTTTAAATATTTTTAATAACACAAAACCCAAAATTACCCTATCATGTTGAACTAAATTACTGGATGGTTTGGTTTTAAGATGTTTAATGCCACTTTCAACAAAATTTCAGTTATATCGTGGTGGTCAGTTTTATTGGTGGTGGAAACCGGAATGCCCGGAGAAAACCACCGACCTGTCGCAAGTCACTGACAAACTTTATCACATAATGTTGTATCGAGTACACCTTGCTATGAACGGGGTTCAAACTTACAACGTTAGTGGTGGTAGGCACTGATTGCACAGGTAGTTGTAAATCCAACTACCATACGATCATGACCACGATGGCCTAGTAAAGAAAATGTTATCTGGTCAATAGTGCTAAAGCTGAAAAGTTGAAAAGCCACCTTATTTTAAATTATTTTCAATAACACAAAACTCAAAATTATCCTATCATGTTAGACTAATAGTGACTCCTGAAAGGAGACAAGTCTTGTGTTGAAACAATTTGATATTTTCAATAGCGGCATATTCAGAAATGGTATTAAAAAAACTTGTACCAGTATATTAGCTCTTAGGCTGACGATACCGTTGGAGACTACTTGGTCATAAATTCTGATGGATGTCCTCCGAATTCTACATAATGTCAAGAAAATTGAAGATGAAACAACTTTCGTATATTTACCTCACAAACAAACCTCAGATATGCTTAAGCGCAAAGTTGTTATTAAAATCATGTAGAGGTAAAATTCATGAAGCAAGGTAAAAAAAAAAACTTGTGGTACCATTAGAATGAAAGATGGTGACCACGTAATATTAAATCCTTGTATAGAAAGTCAAAGACATATTAAATCCCTGTATAGAAAGTCAGACATATTAAATCCCTGTATAGAAAGTCAAAGACATATTAAATTCCTGTATAGAAAGTCAAAGACATATTAAATCCCTGTATAGAAAGTCAAAGACATATCAAATCCCTGTATAGAAAGTCAAAGACATATTAAATCCCTGTATAGAAAGTCAGACATATTAAATCCCTGTATAGAAAGTCAAAGACATATTAAATCCCTGTATAGAAAGTCAAAGACATATTAAATCCCTGATATAGAAAGTCAAAGACATATTAAATCCCCTCTATGGAAAGTCAAAGACATATTAAATCCCTGTATAGAAAGTCAAAGACATATTAAATCCCTGTATGGAAAGTCAAAGACATATTAAATCCCTGTATAGAAAGTCAAAGACATATTAAATCCCTGTATGGAAAGTCAGACATATTAAATCCCTGCATAGAAAGTCAAAGACATATTAAATTCCTGTATAGAAAGTCAAAGACATTAAATCCCTGTATAGAAAGTCAAAGACATATCAAATCCCTGTATAGAAAGTCAAAGACATATTAAATCCCTGTATGGAAAGTCAAAGACATATTAAATCCCTGTATGGAAAGTCAAAGACATATTAAATCCCTGTATAGAAAGTCAAAGACATATGAAATCCCTGTATAGAAAGTCAAAGACATATCAAATCCCTGTATAGAAAGTCAAAGACATATTAAATCCCTGTATAGAAAGTCAAAGACATATTAAATCCCTGTATAGAAAGTCAAAGACATATTAAATCCCTGTATAGAAAGTCAAAGACATATTAAATCCCTGTATGGAAAGTCAAAGACATATTAAATCCCTGTATAGAAAGTCAAAGACATATTATATCCCTGTATAGAAAGTCAAAGACATATTATATCCCTGTATAGAAAGTCAAAGACATATTAAATCCCTGTATAGAAAGTCAAAGACATATTAAATCCCTGTATAGAAAGTCAAAGACATATTAAATCCCTGTATAGAAAGTCAAAGACATATTAAATCCCTGTATGGAAAGTCAAAGACATATTAAATCCCTGTATAGAAAGTCAAAGACATATTAAATCCCTGTATAGAAAGTCAAAGACATATTATATCCCTGTATAGAAAGTCAAAGACATATTAAAACCCTGTATAGAAAGTCAAAGACATATTAAATCCCTGTATAGAAAGTCAAAGACATATTAAATCCCTGTATAGAAAGTCAAAGACATATTAAATCCCTGTATAGAAAGTCAAAGACATATTAAATCCCTGTATGGAAAGTCAAAGACATATTAAATCCCTGTATAGAAAGTCAGACATATTAAATTCCTGTATAGAAAGTCAAAGACATATTAAATCCCTGTATAGAAAGTCAAAGACATATTAAATTCCTGTATAGAAAGTCAAAGACATATTAAATCCCTGTATAGAAAGTCAAAGACATATTAAATCCCTGTATAGAAAGTCAAAGACATATTAAATTCCTGTATAGAAAGTCAAAGACATATTATATCCCTGTATAGAAAGTCAAAGACATATTCATTCATTCTGTTTGTCAAGGGAGAATATATAACCTGGACAATTTACCTAGTGAGGAAGTATAGAATTTAATTTTCAATGTGAAAGGGTAAGGAATGGCCATTTAAAATATAAATTTCGGTACCATATTTTAGAAAACTGGTTAATGTGACACAAAGTACTGTGGTTGTATGATTAATGTATAATGTACAAGTAAATTCAGTTCAAAATCAAAAGAGGAGTATTTAGATTTTACAATATGACTCAAATTTTGTTGAAAGTGGTGTGAAACACCATAACCCTAACCCTACAATCAATTTACATAAAACTAACCGCAATTCTTGAAATTTTTCTTGAAAATGGCAGAAATGATTCTTGTCTCTTCAGTAATACAAATGATTTCAAAGCGGCTTCCATAGCCAATTGTCTGTGCTCGTCACTTTCTACTACATCGATTGGATCTAAGTTTGCGTATGGGTTCATTGATGGTGGGTCAAATTCTCCCAACCTCATTCTGGTATTAAACAGAGGCTTTACTCTTTCTCTCATGGTAGCTTCCGATAACAAGGTTTTATCTACAGCTTTCACTGAAAGTAAATCAAAAATAAAGTACAGAGAAACCTGTCTTAAACTGAACATCCTTTGGACCAAATTTGTAATTTTGTGTTCGAAATAGTTCAGAAAACTGCTTGATCTACATAGGTTAAAATAACATAGATTTCATACCTTGGGACTTCTTCAAAGTTCGGTTCATACAGGATTCCAGTTTATTCAGGGTCAAAGTTCGGTTCATACAGGATTCCAGTTTATTCAGGTTTAGACAGGTTTGTCTGTATTAGATTTTACTATACACTCATACAGCTGTCTTACACTTACATGTATGTATGAGTTATAATCATTATTGCAGATCTCACATCATGAGAAGGGACCCTCGTGGCCGTGCTTGTATGGTAGTTGGATTTACAACTACCTATGCAATCAGTGCCTATCACCACTGATGTTGTGAGTTCGAATCTCAATCAGGGTGAGGTGTACAACATTATGTGATAAAGTTTGTCGGTGACATGAGACAGGTCGGTGGTTTTCTCCGGGTACTCCGGTTTCCTCCACCAATAAAACTGACTGCCACGACATAACTGATATATTGTTGAAAGTGGCGTTAAACACCATCAAACAAACATACAAAACGTTATGAAATGTTTAAATGGATCTGTTACTGAATGCATGAGGAATTAGGTAGGGAAAACATTTTTAAATCTGAATTCAGTTTTCTAAAACTCGGGACTTTCAATATTTTTAAGGTGTATCAGTACTTCACTAGTTACAGGTGGTACTTTTTATTAAAATTTGAACAATTTTCATGAATATCTTATACAACACTATAAAATCATGAGTTACCAAAGACCATTTTAGGAGGGTAAAAGTACCTGGTACCGCCCCATATTGAAAGGCCTTACAACTATCCGATAGGTGTATTGGGAAATTGTGTCAACATCTTTAGACTTCCATGCTACATATATTGAATTCAATATTCCTTATAAAATAGTTGTTCATCTTAGAGTGCTAACTTTTTTCATAATAGTACCAGTAGAACTTTTTTCACTTATTATTCTGGAAATAATACATACATTGTGGTTTGGTTTGGTTTATGGTGTTTAATGCCACTTTCAACAATATTTCAGTCATATCGAGGCAGTCAGTTTTATTGGTAGAGGAAACCGGAGTATCCGGATAAAACCACCGACTTGTCGCAAGTCACTGACAAACTTGATCACATAATGTTGTATCGAGTACATCTCACCTGAACAGGATTTAAACTCACAACATTAGTGCATACATTGTGTGAATACTTACACATAAATAGGTATATAGGTAATTTCTGATTTGCAGAAAGTTCAAGATTACACCCAGCATTAACACAACCAGCCACTGTTTCTAAAAAATCTGTGTAATAATGGTGCTGGGTTATCATGTTCTCTATCGCCCCCATATCACTGACCACATATCCAGTAAAATTCCACTCATCACGCAAAATTGTTGTCAATAATTTACTATTTGCACATGCCGGGATACCATTAATGCTGCAACAAAATAAAAAATTAAAAAAAAAGTACACAACTCAAATAACAATTTCTTCCAATTGTAACTGTGTCAGTCAGTTTTAAGTCAGTTGAAACAGTCGGAAAGGGGGTTAGGGTTATGGTGTTTAATACCACTTTCAACAATATATCAGTAATATTGTGGAGGTCAATTTTATGGTGGAGGAAAACGGACTACCAGCGACCTGCCACAAGACACTGACAAACTTTATCACATAATGTTGTATCAAGTACACCTCCCCATGAGCAGTATTCAAACTCACAACTTTAGTGGTGATTGTACAGGTGAGTTGTAAATCTAACTACCATACGATCACGACCATGACGTTCCCCGGTCGGAAATGAAAGCTACTTTCCATGTTGCATCTAACTAAAGTGCATCTGTAAATAATGCAATTTTGTACAATTTGTATTCATCAATGATATATCCTGCATTTTAGTGTCCATTTCATGTGATGCTCAACACAAATAACAGATTGTTCTCATACTCTGTATTAAATCTAAATGTTGCAACAAAGTTTTTTATTTGCTATAAAATTATCCTCTGTTATTTTACAAGGTTAAAATATTTATAAATTTAAAGAAAATAAAATAAAACTAGATGTGTCGGAACGACACGAATGTCCCCGCCGTGAATGTTTCACCCTTTTTTAATTCCTTCAGTAATAGGCTAAGAATAACAAACTATTGTTTAAGATCTGTATCCTCAAGCCTTCTTAAATTCACAAGATTTATTCAAGGAAACAATATTGCCTGAACAAATCTTGATATGATCAGGAATCTACAACACTTGCATATGAATAAGAAGTCCTATACCTATAAAACATTACCTTTTAATAGTCATTGAATTTTGAAGCTAAACTTGATCTGTAACTCATCATTGTAATTCCAAAAACCAAAAATCAAGTCAATATCTCAAAGCATAGTGAAATAAGGTGATGACAACTAAATATTTGGTCAAAGTTAAAAGTCCAAGATGCGTAAATTAGCCCAAAATCATTCAATCGGAACGAAATTCAAACTGGATCGGTAACTCATCACTATACACTAACATACCAAAAATCAAGTCAATATCTCAAATCATAGTGAAATAAAAGTGGAGACAACGAAATATTTGGCCAAATTTCAAAGCCCAATGGCTGTAAGTTGGCCAAAAATCATTCAACCACAATGAATTTCAAACTTGATCTGTAACATTTGATTATACACTCTCATACCAAAAATCAAGTCAATATCTCAAAACATAGTGAAATAAAGTGGTGACAACTAAATATTTGGCCAAATTTCAAAGCCCAACGGCTGTAAGTTGGCCAAAAATCATTCAACCGGAACGAATTTCAAAGTGTTCTGTAACTTATGATTATACATTCTCATATAAAAAATCAAGTCAATATCTCAAAACATAGTGAAATAAAGTGGTGACAACTAAATATTTGGCCAAATTTCAAAGTCCAAGGATCATAACTCGGCCAAAAATCATTGGACTGGAACGAAATGGAAACCTGATCTGTAACTCATCATTATACACTCAAATAACAAAAATCAAGTCAATATCTCCAAGCAGAGCAAAAAAAAGTGGTGACAACTAAATATTTGGCCAAATTTCAAAGTCCAAGGGCCATAACTCAGCCAAAAATCATTGAACCGGAACGAAACGTAAACTTGATCTGTAACTTATCATTATACACCCACATACCATATATCAAGTCAATATCTCAAAACATAGCGAAAAAAAGTGGTGACAACTGTTTTATTTCGGAATTACGGACATGGGTAATACTATATGTCCCGGCCACTTAGTGGCGGGGACATAAAAACAGGGTTCGAAATTAACGATTGTCTGTTAGTCCGAGACTAGTAATTTTCCCCAAGGACAACACATATCTCCTAGGTACTTGTCCGCTTGGGCTAGTAAAAAAAGAGAGACCGGTATGTATCGCGACAAGTTGGAAAGCCGTTGTTGTCCCTGTTCGTTTCTTTCCGTTAGGTTACACCATTTACAACTGTGTCAAACATGCGCTTGAAAATTATATATAAAACTACGTTGCTTAAAGCGCTTGGAGGACAGATCACACAAACGTTTGAAATAGTTATAATTGTTTTCCAAAATTCAAGTGCAAATTTGACACTGACAAATACAATTTCATTTGTAAACATGTGGAATTTTATAAAAGGGGTTAAAAACCCCAATTTAAAACGGGATCATCCCGAGGAAAAACACCAACGGGATTTACTTTATGATCAGGAGAAACGGATCAGGACTTTCCAAGAAAGCTGGAAAGCCATGGCTGCAATACTCGACCGGATCAGAAGCATCGCCGAGTACATGCAAGACCATGACTTGCAATTACTGCATAACATTCAGTAAGGTTAAGGGTTCAAGTTCGGCAACAAATTCCTTTATTGCAGGGTGTGTTAATTTTAGAATTGAAGCATATCAAATTTCATTATTTTCATATTTGAAGGGGGGGAAAAACACCCTCAAAACTGTCTTTTTGGGAAAGACATTTTCACTCCAAAAAAACCCTCAGATTGCAGGATTTTGCATCTAGATTTTCAAAAAAATTTCAGACCCCCCTAGCCAACTCGCACCTTCACTCGCCACATCTACAGGACTACTTTGGATTTCTAAAGACTAGTGATTGATATCTTCTACTAGTAACTACAAAAGTTAATTTCTAACCCTGTAAAAACACAAAAATTCTTCATTCTTTCCGTTGCTCTCGCAAGGAATGGGAGCCATTTTGTCAGGAAGATTTGCTATGTAAATTGTTGTACAGTGAAACCTGTCTTGGGACCAGATTTTATGTTCAGAATAGACAGGTGTTCAATTTAAACAGGTTAAACAAATATTTCCTACATTGGGACTTGATATAAAGCTTGGTTTATACAGGAATTCCGATTTATTCAGGGTTCTGTTTAGACAGGTTTTTTCACTGTAAAATAATACCCACCTATTATAGCTGCACATTAAACTGTATGTCCCTGCCTCTACACACTGTCTAAAGGCTGGTAGGAAGGTCAGCCGCCAATCCCTATCTGAAACCTACAATGAATTCAAAACAAAAAATGTTTAGGGACATAAAGTTTTTGTTTAGCTACATCAATAATATATCTATACAGTCAAATCTGCATATGTGGCCACCTCTATTATTCAGTCACTTGTATGAAGAGGTCACCTTTTCCTTTTCTTGTAATAGAAAATTTCATATGAATTGAACCTCTTCTAAGAGGTCACTTATCTTAAAAGACCACTTTTTCTTTGTCCCAAAGGTGACCTCTAAATACAGGATTGACTGTATTGAAAAGAAAACAATTTTTTTTATCAAAAGAGTAAAGTTAAAGAATTCTGTTTAAATTCCAAGTAGATATCTAAACAAATATTCTACATATGTTCATATTTTTGTCAGTTCAAACCCTGTTCATGGCAAGGTGTACTCGATACAACATTATGTGATAAAGAGTTGTTGAAAGTGGCATTAAACACCATAAACCAACCATATTTTTCCTATCAGATATTTGGAGAAGAAATACTGAAAAAAAATCCAAATAATTTGGCATCATATTTTTTTTTTCATAATAGAAATAATTTTTTGAACATTCACCCATGCTACTCGGGTATTAATGGTAAGTGGCAGAAACAAACATAGTACAATGAATTTCTTAGGAAACAAACATATCACAATCAATTTCTTAGGTTTTGACATTGCAAACAACTTCAGCTACAATAAATAAATCGGTTCTAACCACAGAATTAAATTTCATTCTGTCTGAAGGAATATCCTCTGGTCCACCGTGAGCGTCAAAATGTTTACATCCAGCATTAGCTCGTACATATCTGGAGTGATTTCCTTGTAAACCTTTCACAAAATTTGCAGCATATACTCCACTTAGGTAGGGATCTTCACCGTATGTTTCCTAGAATGTCAAAAAAAGAAATGAAAATATTAATTAGAGTGAGTGAGTGATTGTTGATTAATGCCAAATGAGCTATTTTTCAGCTATATCATGGCAAGAACAAGTTACATTCAATGAAATGATGATGACCGTTTGTTCTATATATAGATTTTTAAAGCGCTAGCTCGATCACTGAAACAACAATACACGGGCAGAAATGTCGCTCCACTTGGGCACATTATTCTGAATCCGAGCTCACCAGCCTTTGCTCTTAATCCTTAATGCTGCATGCTTAGCGTAGAAGCAACAAATACCAATTTCATAGTCGTTGATTTGAAACCTGATCTACCTGAGACAAACAAGTTAACCATTACACCACCGATGCCGTTCATTCTTTTATTGGTTTTACATCTTTTGTAAATTATTTGGGAAAAGATTGTCAAAATGAAATATGAATTATAGTGTTTTTCCAAGTAACAATGTTCTTTTTGCTTTTTCTCTTCCAATGTTATACCTTTTCTCTTCCAATGTTATACCTTTTTTCTCTTCCAATGTTATACCTTTTTCTCTTCCAATGTTATACCTTTTTTCTCTTCCAATGTTATACCTTTTTTCTCTTCCAATGTTATACCTTTTTTCTCTTCCAATGTTATACCTTTTTTCTCTTCCAATGTTATACCTTTTTTCTCTTCCAATGTTATACCTTTTTTCTCTTCCAATGTTATACCTTTTTTCTCTTCCAATGTTATACCTTTTTTCTCTTCCAATGTTATACCTTTTATACCCTTTTTCTCTTCCAATGTTATACCTTTTTTCTCTTAAATGGTTTTGATGGTTTGGTTTATGGTGTTTAACACCACGTTCAACAATATTTCAGTTATATTGTGGCGGTCAGTTTTATTGGTGGAGGAAACCAGAGTACCTAGTGAAAACCACCAACCTGTTGCAAGTCACTGACAAATTTAATCACATAATGTTGTATCAAGTACACATCGCCATGAATGGGGTTCTAACTCACAACTTTAGTGGTGATAGCACTGATTGCACAGGTAGTAGTAAATCCAACTACCATAAGATCATGACCACGACGGCCCCCATTTGTATTGGTAATCAAGTATAATTGTAACATGAATCAATGCATTCTTTTCCTTTGATATTTTTATCGTTTATGTATCAGACTGTAAGCAACAGCTAAGAACTATGAAATAATACACGCAAATACAAGATATTACACACTTTAAATCTGGGCTGTAGTTTTATTACTCTAGTAGAGCCGTACAATAATCAACAATCTAGATGTGATATTGCATGGCGGCTTCATATCACAAATCATATCCATTTATACCATGGTTTTCCGAGTTAAACGGTTAAAAATCTCATGGCTTTGCATTCGATTGTTTAACTATTTAACTCAGAAATCTGTGGTATAAATACTACAAAGAACATGCGTAATTAACTATATAACTAATTAGTTCAAAAGAACATAATATCAAAAAAAATATTGCCAATTGTTTGTTATATACAAGAATTATATTTAGTAGATTGGAATAAATTTACTTTTGTAAATATGTATACATGTAATAGATATATTAAGGAATTTGTATGCCAGAAAAAAATTTGATCTATAAGGGTTATCTCCCCCTTAAATTTGCTAGAACTTCCTCTATGTCATTTTCAAAAGATCACATGTACAAATATGGATGATTACTTATTATTAGAATGAGAGGACTGAAATACCTGGTTCCTGTCCAAAATTGGATGCCTCATTATCTTAAAGACAGAATTAACATACCTGGTTCCTGCCCCAAAATGGATGCCTCATTATGTTAATGACAGGACTAAAACAACTGGCACCAGTATGATCTTTGTAGCTTTCATGCTTAACATCATCATTGTGTTTAGCTCTTACTTCAACACCTGTTGCTTCTGAGACCCTATAACATAAATCTGGGCTAAAAAAAAAACAAAAAAAAAACGAATTATCAGTTTTATTTCACAGATTAATTAACATCACATATTGGCATAATCACATTACCGGTATTCTTTCATTATTTTTAGACTCCAATAATAAAATATAGGAACAAATTTTCAAAGCTTCATCAACAACCCACATACCGGTATATAGATGATCATTTTGCAAAAAAAAAAAATGCATAAAAATTGGATGAAAAATATGCAAGTTCAAATTTAAAAATTCAGATTTTGTTGGTGCCTTTTGATCAGTACAATCAATTCAAAGAAAAAAAACAGCAGCAAAATTGGATGAAAAATAAAATTACATTGTATATTGTATTCCTTCCAAATATGTGAAATTTCAGAATGTTGGTCCCTTTTAAACCTCTTTTCGAAATAGCAAACCGTACGAGAGAGAGGAAATCCGCTGACAAACTTTTTGGCATTTGGCATCTTTTTAGATCCCTTTTAGAAATAAAATACCAAATTTTGTTAAAGGCCATCAAGATGATCATTCTGCAAAAAAAATACAATAGAAGCTCGTCTGAGGCTGTATCGCTCAACCTGGTCACTCAATAAAGTCTAGATTGTGAGAACAAAATATTATATTCATTTCACACAGGGATCTATGTTAACCTCTAATCCATTAAAATATGACTTTTGGCTCACTGAAACAGTCAAAACTACAGCTATGCTGTTGTGAACATTCCAAAAAGGAACTTTTTTTGAAGGATTTAAACAGAAAACACTGCACACTGCGACACAAATTAGTGCTAAAAAAAAAAAAAAGTTATCATTTTGGGTGTGGGTCCCATTTGACCCATTTTATCTTGGTATTCATAAGAATTAGGCCAAATCTGTTTGAAAAACATGTTGGAAATTTCATAAGAAATCTAAAAGAAGAAACTCTATCAAAATCAGACTTCAAATAAAATTCAAAATTTTAGGCATTGGTTCATTTTGTTCCCCTCATATCTTGATAATGCACTTGTCCTAAAACTTTTGAACTTATCATTGATATCTCGTCTATGATCAAAGTATTAGTGGACTGCACATTGTCCTTTACATCATTAAACCTTTCATCGGTTTTTATCAAATGAACTATCTCTTCATTTAAGTATCGGTCATCGACAATTCCGGACCACTTATGTAACGTGGTACCCTCTAACTTGTCATAATGTGTGGAAGCTATGTCAGTTGAACACGCTATAGTAACAGTTTTTCCCTTTGAACGTAAGTAATTCACGATTTGCTTGATAAGAAATGTTTTCCCACAACCACCTTGACCAATAACAACTATATTATGGCCATCCTTGGCCAAATCGAACGCAGTTTGCTGATCTTCATCAAGCATGTTTACTTTTTGATGTTTTACCGAACTTTATTCGACTGTTAAATGAAATTCTCTTACCTTATCCTGATTGCAGTAACATTCGAAACTTTTGTTTCAGGGAACCGGATTTGGTGCCATATTAGAGTTATCGTCCATAGTAGACTTCCGTTGATTAGAAATCCAAAATTGTAGATACGATGTAAAGTTCGTCGGATTTCTTGTTTCAGAAGAAAATTTTCGTGAAAAATGCCGACTGTTTAAAAAAAGGAATATTAGCGGAGACGAAGCGTGCTCACCAACTCAAAGGTAGATGCATTTTTATTGATTTAGACATGGGATTCCCTGAGCAGGTAGCATAGTTTTCGTGCAAATTATGTGGAAGTGAGATACCTTCTCTATATATACATATCAGTCGACTGATGCAATCAGAAAACGGCATCTCCATATACATATCAGTCGACTTATGCAATCAGAAAACGGCATATTATTGCTGTTTTACATATTTCTAAGCCATGGAAATGAAAAAAAAAAAAAAATTAAAAAAGGGGGGATGCTGTGTCCTGTTCACAAGTACCTGTGGTCACTATAGGGAAATTAGAACTATGATGGCGAAAATTGATTGAAATAGCACATGAATAGTACACTGAATCATAGAACCATATGATCAAACTATAATCGAAAAAAGCATTGGACAGAGTAGTATCTAATCTCGTTGAGATTAGGATTCCGAAGAAATTTTCTGTCTGTTCTTCATCCTAATCTCAACGAGATTAAGTAGTATCTTGTCTTGATTGGATTCTTGACTTCTTCAGTTCTTGTGCTATACAACAGCATGATAATATCAAGATTACCTAAATGCTGCAGCTAGACCAATAGGCATAGGAAAAGATGTAGCATTTCCAGCATAAACATCACCACTTAAACATTCTGTGGTCCATTGATAAGGTCCAATACCAAGTCTTGGTATGGCTGGTGCTGGGCCTCCATACTCCCCTCCCCCTCCCCTAGCCATCTGGTACATGATTTCTTCTGCTGTTAATCGACTGACAAGATCATCTACTCTCTGTTGCCATGGTAACGATACATTCTTAAATGGATAGTCTGCTATCGTTCCGTAAATAAAAAACAAAAGAACTAAAATATTCGCAGCCATTCTTGTAACAAACTGTCCATTCGGAATTAAAGAATACAGATAGTATCCGATAATTTGCGGGAAATTGTATGCATCAAATATTAAATTGTCTCCCCTGGTGTGACATTAGACCATCTGCAAGCTAAGCATTTATAAGAAAATAATTAAATCTTATCTGAGTAATATTCCTAGAACTAGTCCAATATTACAATGAAATCGTTTTTTATATTCCGGAATATTGTGGTAGTAAAATTTTTTTTTCACGGATGAATAAGTTTTTGGTGGAGTTTTGAAGACAATAACATCAGCTGATTATGGATGTGTTATATAATCAGCTGATCAGTGCATGTGGAGGCAGATGTGATGTGAAACGGAACCTTGTATCTTTTTATGTTGTATTTACTTTTGATCATATGTCTGATGCATAAATAAATCGGTGAGTATAGATTATGACCAAGCGTTTATTTGAACTGTCAGATTTGTAGTATAATTATAAACACTAAACTGTTTGTAGTAAACATCTTTGTTAATTCGGTAGGTATTTTTTATTATTATTAGAGGAAGGTCATCTTGTCATAGCTTAAGCTCATGTTATTTCAAGTATAGATATGTTTTTTTTTTAAATTATAATATTTGCTTGACAATTCTCAACAGTTATTCTGGAACTAAATTCCTATAGTATATTTATGTTACATTACAGAGGCGGAACAATTTAGCTGTTCGTTTTTATTATTTTTTTATTTTATGACAAAATAAAATTTTAAAAATACAATTCTGCAGCTAGTTAAACTAGAGATGTGTATGTATAAGTAATAAATATACTGGTTCTTGTGTAAAATAATTAAGTCTGGATGGAATTAAAATCAATGTTACAGAAAAGTTCATTGGACTTAAGCTTGGAATAATTTTTTTGTAGTTGAAATACAAAATGTATGTCATGGCACAGTCGTATGAATTTTAGTCATAAACAGAGAAAAATAGTGAAAATTTAGATGTTGGGGTAATATAATATATATATAAGAGACTCTTATATTATATTACCCCAACATCTAAATTTAGAAAAATAGTGAAAATTTAGACTCTTATAAATATACAGATACATGTATTATATTACCCCAACATCTAAATTTTCACTATTTTTCTCTATTTATGACTAAAATTCATACGACTGTGGTCATGGGATATATAATTTTTCTATTGTAAATAAGGATATTTAATTCTTCCTCTGTAAATATGCTGTACTGACTTTATTCCGTCCTGACCAATTCATGACAGAACTAATCCGACTTATCTGAAATAATTTTTTTGATTAAACTAAATTGATTGATTTATGTGCAAACAGGTCCAGCAGCAGTGTTTCAGCTGTATAGAAATGAGGGTGGGTATAGTATGGGTCAACGACTTGACTATCACTGAAAAAGTATGGAGAATAGGATTCTGTTCAATAAATTAAGTTTTAGTGACCAATCCATCTGAAAGTTTAATTAACACCATGATCCCTCGCACAGAATAAAGGTTGGATTGATTTTCTCATGTGTTTCTAAAAAAAGATGCCTCAAGGTGCCAAAAAGGGTGTTTTCTATTTTTTGCATGAGCAGCATTTATTGTTTATTATGTCTCCCCCCACTTTGGTGGGGAGACATATTGTTTTTGTCCTGTATGTCTGTCTGTCCGTCTATCCGTCACACAGTTTGTCAGCGCAACTCCTCTGAAACTACTGAACAGAATTTCATGAAACTTGGTAGGTAGTAAGGACACCATATGTAGTTGTGCATATTACCAGGAAATTTTGATCCCCTAAATTTTGTGGGAGTTATGCCCCTTTGAACTTAAAAATTTTCCGAAATATACTTCTGAAGCAGCTTGTTAGTGCAACTCCTCTGAAACTACTGAACAGAATTTCATGAAACTTGGTAGGTAGTAAGGACACCATATGTAGTTGTGCATATTACCAGGAAGTTTTGTGGGAGTTATTTGCAAACACTAGTGTAATATCCCTTACTGAAGCTTGTACCTGTGTACATGTATATATACGTATATGTGTACAAGAGTCTATCATAATGTCACTATTTCCCTGAAAAAGTTTTTCATCACCAATCCATTGATTTTATAAGAACAAAACTCCTTTAAAATCATTGGAACATAGGCTGAGCAATTTTCTGGAATGGGGATCTTTGCCATGACAATATGGAATAGTACCTGTAAATTAACCCTTGCTTTAACACTTTTGATCAAATTTTTTTTGTGTTTCATGGATTAAAAACAATTGTTTTTGTTATTCATTAAAGCTTAATTTTATTTGTTACCTAAAGAGATTTTTTACCTTTGACTACAGTTTGTCGGACGGGGGGAGACATACGTTTTTGCGGGCAAAAACAAACTTTAATTTTTATTTGTTTTTGGTGGCCGTGATTGTATGGTAGTTGGATTTACAACTACCTATGCAATCAGTGCCTATCACCACTGATGTTGATAGTTCGAATCTCGATCAGGGCGAGGTATACAACATTTTGTGATAAAGTTTGTCAGTGACTTGCGACAGGTCTGTGGTTTTCTCTGAGTCCTCTGGTTTCCTCCACCAATATAACTGACCACCACGATATAAGTGAAATATTGTTGAAAGTGGCGTTAAACCCATCAATCCAAAAAGCAAAAACAATATTTGTTTTTGATTAGTTTTGATTAGTCCTTAGGAAAACCCCTTACAGAAAAATGCAGACTAGTGTTATTAGCTCACCTGACCCAAATCAACTCCTCTGAAGCCACTGGGCCAATTTGAACCAAACTTTGGTGGAATGGTCCTTGGATGGCCCCCTTCCAAAATTGTGTCCGGTGATCCCGACTTCCAACCAAAATGGCCGCCAAGCTAAAAATAGAAAAAAGGGGGGATGAAATTTTAATTGTCCATTGCTGCTTTAGTATAAGTCAAAATGAGCTCAAATTTTAACTGCAGCTACATGGCAAAGAGTAGTTTAACATATATTCCGGGTTTTTCTGTGAAATTTTTCTTTCAGCCGATTTATGCTGATTATGCAAATTAGGCATATTTTGATAAAAGATCACATTTAAATCTTCTCCTCTGAAACTGCTGAACCAAATTAAACCAAACCTGGCAGGGATAGTGCTTGGGTGGGTCCCTTTCAAAATTGTGTCCGACAGCCCCGCCCTCCATTCAAGATGGCTGCTGTTACTAAAAATAGAAATTTCTTCAATTGTCCATTGCTGCTTTAATATAACTCAAAATGAGCTCAAAATTTAACTGCAGCTACATGGCAAGGAGCAGTTTAACATATATTCCGATTTTTTTCTGTGAAATTTTCCTTTCAGCCGATTTATACCGATTATGCAAATTGGGCATATTTTGGTAAAAGATCACATTTAAATCTTCTCCTCTGAAACCGCTGAACCAAATTAAAGCAAACCTGGCAGGGATGGACCCTGGATGGGTCCCTTTCAAATTTGTGTCTGACAGCCCCGCCCTCCATTCAAGATGGCTGCTGTTACTAAAAATAGAAATTTCTTCAATTGTCCATTTCTGGTTTAGTACAAGTCAAAATGAGCTCAAATTTTTAACTGCAGCTACATGGCAAGGAGTAGTTTAACATATATTCCGGGTTTTTCTGTGAAATTTTTCTTTCAGCCGATTTATGCCGATTATGCAAATTAGGCATATTTTGATAAAAGATCACATTTAAATCTTCTCCTCTGAAACTGCTGAACCAAATTAAACCAAACCTGGCAGGGATAGTGCTTGGGTGGGTCCCTTTCAAAATTGTGTCCGACAGCCCCGCCCTCCATTCAAGATGGCTGCTGTTACTAAAAATAGAAATTTCTTCAATTGTCCATTGCTGCTTTAATATAACTCAAAATGAGCTCAAAATTTAACTGCAGCTACATGGCAAGGAGCAGTTTAACATATATTCCGATTTTTTTCTGTGAAATTTTCCTTTCAGCCGATTTATACCGATTATGCAAATTGGGCATATTTTGGTAAAAGATCACATTTAAATCTTCTCCTCTGAAACCGCTGAACCAAATTAAAGCAAACCTGGCAGGGATGGACCCTGGATGGGTCCCTTTCAAATTTGTGTCTGACAGCCCCGCCCTCCATTCAAGATGGCTGCTGTTACTAAAAATAGAAATTTCTTCAATTGTCCATTTCTGGTTTAGTACAAGTCAAAATGAGCTCAAATTTTTAACTGCAGCTACATGGCAAGGAGTAGTTTAACATATATTCCGGGTTTTTCTGTGAAATTTTTCTTTCAGCCGATTTATGCCGATTATGCAAATTAGGCATATTTTGATAAAAGATCACATTTAAATCTTCTCCTCTGAAACTGCTGAACCAAATTAAACCAAACCTGGCAGGGATAGTGCTTGGGTGGGTCCCTTTCAAAATTGTGTCCGACAGCCCCGCCCTCCATTCAAGATGGCTGCTGTTACTAAAAATAGAAATTTCTTCAATTGTCCATTGCTGCTTTAATATAACTCAAAATGAGCTCAAAATTTAACTGCAGCTACATGGCAAGGAGCAGTTTAACATATATTCCGATTTTTTTCTGTGAAATTTTCCTTTCAGCCGATTTATACCGATTATGCAAATTGGGCATATTTTGGTAAAAGATCACATTTAAATCTTCTCCTCTGAAACCGCTGAACCAAATTAAAGCAAACCTGGCAGGGATGGACCCTGGATGGGTCCCTTTCAAATTTGTGTCTGACAGCCCCACCCTCCATTCAAGATGGCTGCTGTTACTAAAAATAGAAATTTCTTCAATTGTCCATTTCTGGTTTAGTACAAGTCAAAATGAGCTCAAATTTTTAACTGCAGCTACATGGCAAGGAGTAGTTTAACATATATTCCGGGTTTTTCTGTGAAAATTTTCTTTCAGCCGATTTATACCGATTATGCAAATTAGGCATATTTGATAAAAGATCACATTTAAATCTTCTCCTCTGAAACCGCTGAACCAAATTAAAACGAATATGGCTGGGATGGTCCTTGGGTGGTCCCTTTTCAAGATTGTGTCTGACAGCCCCGCTCTCCATTCAAGATGGCTGCTGTTACCAAAAATAGAAATTTCTTCAATTTTCCATTGCTGCTTTAGTATAAGTCAAAATGAGCTCAAATTTTAGCTGCAGCTACATGGCAATCAGTAGTTTAACATATATTCTGGGTTTTTCTGTGAGATTTTTTCAGCCAGTTTATTCCGTTCAGGAATATTATGAGATAAAAATCACATCTAAAAAATCTTTTGCTCTGAAATTTGAGTTGAAATGATCTTAGGGTGGCCCACTTTCCAAATTACGTGCAACACCCCCATTTTCTAGCAACTTTAGATGTCAAATTGAAAACCAGGTGAGCGATTACAGGCTCCTGGGAGCCTCTAGTTATACATGTACATGTAACTATTACCATTTTTGACATTTAAATTTAAAATGAATTCCAAATTTTGAACTTTTTTATTAATCATGTAGTTTTGTTGCAAATGATTACATTATGAAATGTAAATTTAAACAGTGATGTTCAACAATTCCATTAATATCAACACAACAGACAATTACGTACCTCTCACCTCAACTTATTGAACATAAAATGGGTTATTGATGGGCCATAAAAAAATTGCTATTATATTTCTAAGAGTGGTCTCAAAGGGGCATAAATTCTGAAATTTCACCTCTTCGAAGGTACATATAAATTTTATTTTTCATCCAAAATTGATATGAATTGTTTCTTGAATTAACTGTTGAGAGATTCCATGTCCACATATTTCCTCTAACTCTTACAATTTTCTTGCTAAAAAAAAATATAAATTTTAATGGTTTTATTTTTCATCCGATTTTTATGCAGTATTTTTTTTTTTGCAAAATGTTTATCTTTTATGGGTTATTTATAAGTCAATAAAATAATGTCCATATTTAAATTCCAAATTCGGAAATGTCATATACCTGTACATTTTGTATTTGGAAGGTACATACATGTACATTGTATGCATGAATAAAAAAAATTCATTTTAGTTTGATGCATTTTTTTCTTTGAATTTATTAAAACAAGCTAGGATTTCAGGTAGTGTTTCCATCGGATTTCCTCTATCAGTTACAGTTTTCAAGTTATTCTTGATTGCAGTAAAACTGGTGCAAGAGAAAGCTCTTGTAGACTTGCAGCAGTTGTTTCATGGTCATTATGCTACACCCTGCATAGCCCTTAATTTTTGCATGTTGTACATTTAATGTGCATTAGAATTCCTTTCATTATCTGTTAAAGGATAATCCGACTATTTATTATAATCTGGGATATGCAGATGATCAAAATTCATCCTTCTGATATTTTCTTTTTTATTTTTATGTCTCATGTGGACAGACAAATTTTTCATATACCGGCCTGAGAAAATAGTGAAACACATTGTTCTTGTTTATAATACGCACCCCTCCTGCAAACAAAGAATCTATGTAAAATCTAGTGCATTATACATAGGTCATTACGGTAACAGGTATTCTAGATTAAAAGAGACAACCAGGAAATTGGGACATGGTCTTTTGAATTAGTAAAGCAAGCTTAAAATAGTGAACTATTATAATTTGTAAACATTAAACAGATACATGTATCTCCAACATGACTTTATGTACCTGTATTTAGGATAATATTAGATTTTCAGTTGTTCTTTTCATATTAGATGACCCATGTGTTAACTTTTTTCATTTTAATCTTCATTTATTTTCCAAAACTACTATTGGCTAACTGAACATAAATGTAATTCCTTGGATCAATTGTCCTCCATCACTCGTGCATGTTGCATTAAATGTCGTCCATCACATTAAGATATTTTAAATTCTAGGACTCATCGATCAGTAATCATTCTATGTTCAGCTTAAACAGGTTTCCATGAAATACTGTCAAGAAAGTAAACTTCCTATATACATGGTACATGTACCGGTATGTACCAAATTAGCTTCAGAACCAAGGCCATCGTGGTCGTGATCGTGTGGTAGTTGGATTTACAACTACCTGTGCAATCAGTACCTATCACCACTAAAGTTGTGAATTCGAACCTGCTTAGGCGAGGTGTACTCCACTCCATACAACATTATGTGATAAAGTTTGTCAGTGACTTGCGAAAGGTCAGTGTTTTCTCCAGGTCCTTTGGTTTCCTCCGCCAATAAAACTGACCGCTACGATGTAACTGAAATATTGTTGAAAATGGCATTAAGCACCAAAAACCAAACCAGCTAAGCTTCAGAACCATAGCTGATAACACTTTCTTTTGTTTTACCATAAAACAATAAGACCACCATTAAGAGCTACTGTTCTGTACTAGTGTACACAGCTATGAACAAAATGTACATGTACATATAATTCACACCATTCAAGTGGATCTTAAAGAACGAATCATACACATTCACGTGCAATGTTAAAACAAACTTGACTGAAATATTGTTTAAAGTAGCGTTACACACCATAACCCTAACCCTAAAACAAACTTGTAGTACATGTACATTTTGTACTTATTAAAGATTTAGTACACTGTACATGTACAATCAAACCTGTATTAAGAGGTCACCATGGGGACAAAGAAAAAGTGGCCTTATAAGACAGGTGATCTCTGAAAAGAGGTTCATTTTATATGAAATCTTCTATAACAGGACAAGAAAAAGGTGACCTTTCAATACAGGTGACTGCCTAATAGAGGTGACCGCATGGGCAAGTTTGACTGTATATCAAAGATTGTACATTTATGTGTATATGCAAAATGTTATTTATAAATATATGATACCAGTGACCTTGATTGTCGAGACCAGTATCTACTCTTAAAAATTTTCCATCAATTAATTTCTGTTTAGAATTTAAAGACCATTTTGATTTTGACACATTTCCTGGGTAAAAAAAAAGGAGAGTTGTAGTGTTTAGTGCCACTTTCAACAGACGTTAAAAAAGGCTGATATTTTATCATTATCAATATTTATATACATATATTTGTAATTTGTAGATTATTTTAATATTCAAATGGATATATAAAAGTCAGAGTCCAACATACCAGCTGGGTAGAGTAGATATTACACACAGACATTCTTGTGTTACGTTTATATCACATGTATTGGGAATAAATGAGGAATATTCAGTGTTAAAGTGTATGTAAGTATATATGTACATGTACATGTATCTTATAACTACAGTCAAGCCTGCTTTAGTGACCACCTCTATTAAGCAATAACTTGTATTAGGTGACCTTAATTTTAAATTGACATTACAGTGCATTCTATATTAATTAAACCTGTATTTAACGACCACCTGTCTTTTGTGACCATTTTTCAATCTTCCCTTGAAAGGTCACATACAACTGTACATGTAAGACATGTTTGGCTGTAGTTCAATGGACATTATAAATTTATTAATATTTATATAGTGGTCAATGTATCGGCTAAATTGTTTACCCCTGTTAATATGTTAAATATACACACCTGATTTAATTACATTTTTATTGAAGTGTTAATTCTTTGTCATCTTTAATGATGGTCTAATTAAAAAGAAAATATCCTAAAGAAGAGAGCGGAAAAGTAAAATTATGAAATGTAAAAAGAAATGTGTGAAAAGTGGAAATTTTTGGGATGAAATCAACAGATTCCTTGTGATCAGGTCATCTGCGTCCTGCTTTGTATGTTAACATTATCTTCTCTGATATTGCTCGGTCAAATAGAAACAAACTTGTCAGAATAGTTCATTTCGTGCACATGGACTTAGTAAGAATTTTTTATTTTAGTGTAGATCCAATATTCTACAGTGCAACCGGAGCCAAAAATGCAATTTGATTGGCTGAGCCTCAAGTTAAAACTTCAATGTATATTTAACTTGAAGTGAATGATCCCTTGGTGGATATTTACAAATGAAAGTATGAGATTTTTGTGACAATTGGAAGTCCAAGATGGCCTCCCCCCACAAGACTTAGCTTAGCACAAGATCCTACATACAATGTAGAATATGAACAATAGCTATTTTCTTATGCTACAGACATGATAGAACACAAACTGTACATTATAATCATTGGATGTTCCCACTATAAAATTAGCATTTCTTAAGTGGATAGACAATTCAAGATTGCTGCATAACAGGGCAGAGTTTAACATATACATTTTGTATGTACAACTCTTATGAGAACCATGTTTTAAAAATATATTTCACTAAGAACAGTGAACTATTAAAAAGAAATTTGGCTTGCAAGTTTCTGAGATGGTGTTCAACTAAATATATGTTCTTGTGCTGATAAAAAAATCCAAGATGGCTGCGACCACATAGGATCCTACATGTATGGAAAAATGAACAAAAGAATTTTTCTTAGAAATTTTCAAAAACAATAAATGATTGAAGTATTAATGAATGATCATTGAATTACCTTTATAAAGTAGATTTTTTTATCATGTATATGGAAGGTACCATCATGGTCGTGATTGTATGATAGGTGGATTTACATGTACAACTAATGTTGTGAGTTTGAATCCTGCTCAAACGAGGTGTACTCGATATAACATTATGTACTAAAGTTTGTCAGTGACTTGCGGCAGGTCGGTGGTTTTCTCCATATACTCCTGTTTCCTCCACCAATAAAACTGACCACCACATACACGATATAACTGAAATATTGTTGAAAGTGGCATTAAACACCATAACCCTACCCTAGCCTCATGTGTTAGGAAATCCAAAATGATTACCAATACAAGACAAAGTTTAAAATGAAACCCTATGGGAAACATGTTTTAAATTCTATTTCTATGAAACACTGACCATTTAAGCAAAATCTATAATAGATATATACCCAGATGTGTGTACTGTTATTTGCAAAAACCAGAGGCTCTCAACAGCCTGTATCATTCACTGGATATAAAAAGAACCAATTGGACCTATGTAAAAACTATGTTCTGCAGTGGTAGTCATCTTGGAATTCCGATCAACTTTTGCATTTTGAAACATTTTTCCCATAGGGTCCAATGTTAAACTAAGTCCTGCCATAGCCACCATCTTGGATTTCATATCAGAACAAAAAACCTAAACTTTGTTGAGGAATATCCAGGAAACATTCCTGTGTAGTTTGGATTGAATCTGATTTATAGTTTCTGAGAAGAAGGCATTTCTGATACAGTTTGACTTTGGGGTTGTTGTCTCGTTGACATTTACCCCATATCTCATTATGTTCATATTTGATCATTTTCCCATAGAGTCCAATATTAATATATGTCCTGCGGTGGCAGCCATCTTGGATTTCGGATCGGCATAAAAAATTTTTTTTTTTTTTAGAGGACCTTCAAGTGATTATTCATGGGCAGTTTGGTTTCAATTGTCCAAGTGGTTTAAGAGAACAAGCGTTTTGAAACATTTTTCCCATAGGGTCCAATGTTAAACCAAATCCTGCCGTAGCCGCCATTTTGAATTTCATATCGGAACAAAAAACCTACAGTTTGTAGAGGACCATCCAATGAACATTTAATTTTTTTTATTCAGTCTGATATGTAGTTTGTAGAGGACCATCCAATGAACATTTAATTTTTTTTATTCAGTCTGATATGTAGTTTCTGAGAAGAAGGCATTTGAGCATTTTCCCATAGGGTCCAATGTTAATCTATGTCCTGCGTTGGTGGCCATCTTGAATTTCCGATTGGCATAAAAAACCTAAACGTTGTAGAAGACCTTCCAATGATAATTCCTGGGCAGTTTGGTTTTAATTGTCCAAGTGGTTTCAGAGAAGAAGCGTTTTGAAACATTTTCCCCATAGGGTCCAATGTTAAACTAAGTCCTGCTGTAGCCACCATTTTGAATTTCATATCGGAACAAAAAACCTAAAGTTTGTAGTGGACCATCCAATGAACATTCATGTACAGTTTGGCTTTAATCATATATGTAGTTTCTGAGAAGAAGGCATTTGAACATTTTCCCATAGGGTCCAATGTTAATCTATGTCCTGCGGTGGTGGCCATCTTGAATTTCCGATTGGCATAAAAAACCTAATCTTTGTAGAGGACCTTCCAATGATCATTCCTGGGCAGTTTGGTTTTAATTGTCCAAGTGGTTTCAGAGAACAAGCGTTTTGAAACATTTTCCCCATAGGGTCCAATGTTAAACTAAGTCCTGCCGTAGCCGCCATTTTGAATTTCATATCGGAACAAAAAACGTAAAGTTTGTAGTGGACCATCCAATGAACATTCCTGTACAGTTTGGCTCTAATCATATATGTAGTTTCTGAGAAGAAGGCATTTGAACATTTTCCCATAGGGTCCAATGTTAATCTATGTCTTGCGGTGGTGGCCATCTTGGATTTCCGATCCACATAAAAAACAGAAACTTGGTAAAGGACATTCAAATGATTACTCATTTACAGTTTGGGTTCAGTCAGTTCATTAGTTTCAGAGAAGAGGATCTTTGAAATTTCAGCCAATCAGAGCATATTATTGGCCTTGGCAGCCATGTTGAATATCCGACTGGAACGAAAAACAGAAACTTTGTAGAGGACCATCCAAGGAACATTCCTGCTAAGTTTGGTTCCAATTGGCCCAGTGGTTTCGGAGAAGAAGCTTGAAATGTGAAAAATTTACAGACGATGGACGCCAAGTGATGGCAATTGTTCCCATGGACCTTTGGTCCAGGTGAACTAAAAAGATATATCCCTCTGATACATCAAATCTGTTACAATCTTTTTGAGAAAAAAAAATGGTAAAGAAATCTGTTAAACAGGTAATGTCTGTGATTTTGGTATTTTATTTGTCCAGATATTGTTACGAGGAGTATGTTTTACATACTCATGTTTTGAAGGTATACCGGTAAATTAACTTTCAACACAAATTTTTTTTTCTTTTTTTACCAAACTTACAGGTGCTATCCCATTAATATTTTTTGTTTGTTTGTTCAGAATGAAAATTCATATTTACTGTCTATATGTATTAGTATATTGTATGTAAAGTCACTGACTCTTAAGTGAAAAGATTGTTCAGAAAGGTAAACATTTAGGCCCAGATACTTTGATTGGCTCAGAGCATTCTTGAATGAAATGTCAATATCTGACACAATTTAGATAAGCTGTGAGCAAATTACCTGAAGTTCAGTCAGTAAGAACGACATGCATGTAAGTCTAAAACAATTGATTGGTTTTTATTGGTTTTATGGTGTTTAACGCCACTTTCAATAATATTTAAAAAAACAATTGATATTTAAATGTATTGTTAAAGCATAATTAGTGAGTACATGTATATATAGTCAAACCTGTATTAAGAGGTCACCTTTCACACAAATAAAAAGTGATCTTTTAAGACAGGTGACCTTTAATAGAGATTCAATTCATATGATATTTTCTATGACAGGACAAGAAAAGGATGACCTCTATATACAGGTGACTGCTTAATAGAGGTGAGAGCATGAGCAGGTTTGACTATATATGTACACAGATACTTACAACTTATCTAGGTGAGCACTAGACTCATCATTTGTGTGTGAGACTCACCATGTTTTATATAGGTGAGCACTAGACTCATCATTTGTGTTTGAGACTCACCATGTTTTATATAGGTGAGCACTAGACTCATCATTTGTGTTTGAGACTCACCATGTTTTATAAAAAAAAGTAACAAAGAATACACTAGCAGGACTCGTGACATTTTGGTTGGGACTCGTCAAATTTTACACTCAGGGGCGTATCTACGGAAAATAGCGCCTATGGAAAGCACTAAAATTGTGTTTTACATTTATTATTTATTAATAATTTCTCCAGGTATTCATGTCTATGTGTATTACATGGTTTTTGCAAAATTACTGCAAGAAAATTATTTAAAAAATATTTTTTAGGACGTTCCCATTTGTGAACATTAGGTGCTAAAACCTCTCAGTGGCACCCAGGGCACGTGCCCTACTTGCCATACCCTAGATACACCACTGTATACACTACAAGGATCTCTGATGTAAATATGTACAATTAATATGTTTGAGCATAAGTGCATTTTTAAGTATCTACACATGTACATGATTAAATTTTTTTTTAAATTAATTGCCTAATCACAATCATAAAGAGGATGTTTTCTCATTCACAGATTTTACAATACAGGTACAGTAGTCACCCTCCTTCCACCAAAGGGCACTCCTCTTATCAAGGAGGGTGCTGTCATGGTCATTATCGTATGGTAGTTGGATTTACAACTACCTATGGAATCATTGCCTATCGCCACTAAAATTGTGAGTTTGAATCCCATTCAGGCGAGGTGTATTCGATACAACATTATGTGATAAAGTTTGTCAGTGAAATGCGACCGGTCGATGGTTTTCTCCGGGTACTCTGGTTTCCTCCACCAATAAAACTGACCGCCACAATATAACTGAAATATTGTTGAAAGTGGCATTAAGCACAATAAACCAAACCAAACCTCTTATCAGGAAAGATAGTAAAGCATATACTAATATGTCCCTCTTGACAGAGACCACTTTTTAATCACAGATAAAGTGGCCTTACAAGAGGGGGGGCTACAGTAATTAAAAAAATGCTGAAAATTTATTGTCCTTTTCATCAAAACTTTAGCGGGAGGGGGGGAGGTAGTTTCATCAAAACCAACTTTGAATATATAGTCAAACCTGTGTTAAGAGGTCACATTTGGGACAAAGAAAATTGACCTTATAACACAGGTGACCTCTTTAAAGAGGTTCAATTGATATGAAATTTTTTGTCAAGACAAGAAAAGGTGACCTCTTAATACAGGTGACTGCTAAATAGAGGTGACTGCATGGACAGGTTTGACTGTACATATATCTAATATTTAATGTGGTACTTTTAAGATACAGTCTGTATATTTATTTATAACAGTTTGTGATACACTCTTAAGTAACAATTTATGATTATTGATGCTTTCAATTTCATAATAAATTTTATTGCTAATTTTAGTAATTTATTGAATTATTGTTTTAAATCTGTGTGAAAGTTTTCCTACTTCAGGTCAAACTGATAATCGATTGCTATTATTTTTTTCGAAACATTTCGAGTCTATCTATACTTTTTTGTAAAATAAATAATAGAAAATTTACTTCTTTATATTTTAACCTTGAAATTTATTTTAACCCACATGAATGATATATATTGTATAAGATATGTGAAATATAGAATAAATTTTCTAGACAGTAGAGGGGGCGGGACTTAGTGACCTTAGTTCTCTATGGCATTCCTATCAGCATGTGAAATATCTCTCATTCTGATTGGTCGCTGTCATCTCACTGTTTTGAGCAAACTTTCACTGCACAAAAAGTTTTTAATGTTTCTAGTTTACATACGATGGTATTTGAAAAGGATTGGTATGTTTCATTATTTCATTTATTCGTTAAAACTGGGAGCAATTTCTTTTTCGAGTCGCCGTCAAAATCCATAATTAATTAATTCATTAATTTGCTTTAAGAAAAATCGGTGTACCTCCTTTTGATGTTTTCATAAAAGTACAAAATAATGAAAGCAACATTAATAATATGCAAATTACTCTTTTTTTTTTCAGTCACATAGATATTACAGAAATTAGAAGATTTGAATATGGAGAGGATTAGCAAACATTCAATTAATTCAGATTTGCAGGAGTTGAAGAAACCTCTTAAAAAAGATTTGGAAAATGGACTGGAAAAAAAACCAAGTGGAGACTTCACTCCCCCTGATGGAGGGTGGGGATGGGTGGTGTGTCTAACATCAATGTTATGTAATGGGACAGTATTTAGTATCATGAATACATTTGGTATTTTGTATACATTTCTACTGAAAGAGTTTGCACAAGGAGATTCAGAAATCTCTTTCAAAACATGTAAGTATTATTAGTTGGTACATGTATTTATATAACATTAATTTCAACGTTGTTAAAAATTTACAGATACTGGTTGGGTTTAGGTTTATGGTGTTTAACGCCACTTTCAACAATATTTCAGTTATATCGTGGCGGTCAGTTTTATTGGTGGAGGAAACCGGAGTACTCTGAGAAAACCACCAACCTGCCGCAAGTCATTGACAAACTTTATCACATAATATTGTATCATGTACACCTCACCTGAGCAAGGTTCAAACTCACAATGTTAGTTGATGAATCAGAGGACGAATAAATACCATTAATGTATATGTAATTTCATTCATACATTATGTAATGTCACATTTAAACTTACTAGGGTCAAGGTATCATTAGACATAGGTAGGGTATTACATATCAATGAAATCTAGTCAGGTAGTTGTAACATTACCAGTAGACTTAGTGTCAAAATCAGATTAAATTATAGTTAAATTTATTCAGTAAACAGATTTATCAACAATGTGTTTGTTTTGGAAGATTATTGAAATTGTTTGGTCAGTTTTATATTGATGTTATATGTAAATGAATTTGGACAAGATATTTAATATGAAAGGGATCCACTATAAAATATGTTATATACTTATGCATAAAATGACTCAAGTAAGAATGACCGAAAGATTTGCATAATAAGTGGCAAACATTATTTGTTGAGGATGTGTAACGGACACATCTTTATGTTAGTCCAGAAGTACTGAATATTAAATTATGCAGTGACTTGCGGCTGGTCGATGGTTTTCTCTGGGTACTCCGGTTTCCTCTACCAATAAAACTGACCATCACGATATAGCTGAAATATTATAGAAATTGACATTAAACATCATAAGCCTAACCCTAAGTTATGCAATAGATTTTATAGTTACAAATTTTAAGATATATTTTTAATTCATCCAGGTTGTACAAGTTTGTGTCTTCTTATCTTAATTAAAGATTCCCACAATCATCAAATCCTAAGCTATGTAATTCATGTAGTTAGGTAATTTAACATGTTCATGGCAAAATATTTTTGGAAAAAAAAATAATTTGTCTCGTGTCTGGCCAAAAAAAAATGGAATTCTTCAATATCACCCCTCCCCCCATTTTTTCATGTCGACATAAAAATCGGAAGTTATATGGGAAAATTAGCTCTAATCCATTATTATAGTGCATGTAGAGATTTTCTTTTGTGCTTTCTAATAGAAAATTTTCTAAATGGTCATTCTTTGATCAAATATAAGGAATAATACTGAATATCACGTTACATGTACTGTATGTACATGAATGTTACAGAGATTGTCTGACACTCGGACACAAGGTTACTTAAGAGGGTTAGAAGGGCTAGTGTTATGGTGTTTAATGCCATTTTCAACAATATTTCAGTTATATCATAGTGATGGAGGAAACTAGAGTACCCGGAGAAAACCACTGACTAACGTTATCACATAATGTTGTGTTGAGTACACCTCGCCATGAGTGGGATTCTCTACGTTAGTATTGATAGGAACTGATTGCATAGGTAGTTGTAAGTAAATCAAACTCCCATACAATCACAACCACGACGGCCCCTTCAAATTATAGTAAGATATAGGACAATCATTTTTCTCATTATTAGGACTGTCTGTCTTAAACACTGATGTTGTTAACACAAGCTTTTAATACAGACATTCCTTATATGTTTAAAACTGCCATTTGTTAAATAACAGTTTTAAGCATATACATACAACATGTACATATGTAGTAATATGAAGTTTTAAGCATATACATGTATATATTATACATCTAGTTATACATATATTTGTAGTTGGAACATATACATGAACATTTATGCATGTAGCTTTAAACATTTAGTATATATACATATACCTGATCTAATGTCAGTATTATGACTAAGGTTTTGTCATTTACAGTACTTTTATCACATTTTTAATTATGTCTCCCCTTCAAACGAAGGGAGACATATTATTTCAGTGTGATTTTTTCTTCCGGTTCTTCCGCTTCTTCTGCTTCTTCTCAGCGAAGCTTGTTCAGACCATAACTTTTTTGTCTTTCCAGATAGGTAAATTATATTTGGTATGTGGGTGCATGACCATAAGGTGGTGTGTCGCATACCGTAATGACCTTCGTGAGACCTTTACCTTTGACCTCAAGGTCAAATAATTGTTTTTTAAATAGTATTTTCATTAAGGAGAGACACAAGTTTTAGGTATCTAAAGCACTTCTTCCTAGTTTTATACTGCAAAACTTCTAAATCAAATAGGACCAAGCTTTACAGAGATGATCGTTGAGAAGAGGAGATTCAGATTCATACTAATAAAGTTGATCCTCTTTGGGGAGGGGCATATGAGTCTCTAGTTTGTTAAACTTATTTAGCATGTTCAAAATAAAAAATAATGCTGTATATATTTCTCAGAAATTAAATTGTTTAGAGTAACATAAATAGGTTTTTTTCTCATTTTTTCCAGCATTTGTTGGTTCTGTTTCAACTGGTTTGACTTTTTTAATGAGTATAGTATCCAGTATATTGAGTGACAGAGTTGGAATTCGACCTACAGCTTTTGCCGGAGCACTCTTTGGTTTGGTTGGACTGATTTCCAGTGCGTTTGTGGAACAATTAGAACTGCTGTACTTAACATTTGGAGTTTGTTTAGGAATAGGAGCAGGGCTCCTGTATTCACCATCTCTCGTGATTCTCGGCCATTATTTTAACAGACATATGGGACTCGTAAATGGAATCGTTGCGTTTGGAAGCTCGCTATATACAATAATTTTATCAATAGCATTGCCATATATGTTGATTAGTATTAAAATTAAGTATACATTCATCGTGCTAGCAGTAATGTATTTACTTCTAGCGTTCTGTACATTGACATGGATACCACAGATTCCAAAACAATCATCTCTATCTGCTCTGACTCTTTCCAAAGAAAGCTTAGCTGAACATGTCAACGACTGTTGTGCTTTTACTAGAAAATTTATGAATACAAAAATTTTTAAGAATAAGGCATATGTGATTTGGGCATTGTCCTTAGGCGTTGCTTTATTTGGTTATTTTGTGCCTTTTGTACATTTGGTAAGTACAGTTACAAATTTTCATAAACTATATTCGATATACATACAGGGCTTTCAATATTTTTCAAGTGTACCAGGACTTCACTATTTACATGCAGTACTTTTTATTAAAATTATTAAGATTTTTCATTAACATCTTATACAGCACTCTTTGAAAGGCCTGCACATGTAATGGCTTATTTGTAAGAGTGTTCAAAATTTTGATATATTTTATGCAGCTAGATGTAGAGACTTGAAAATATAAAGTCATATGAAGATGTCATGGTAATTTTATCATGATCTCAAAAATATAAAATGCAATATAGTTTTTTACCTTCCAAATCTTGAAATTGGTGACATTATAATACATGTACATTAATATGATTTTTGGGGTTAAGGTAATGGTTATGATGTTTAATGTCACTTTCAACAATATTTCAGTTATATCGTGGCTATCAGTTTTATTGGTGGAGGAAAGTGGAGTATATGGAGAAAACCACCGACCTGCCACAAGTCACTGACAAACTTTATCATGTAATGTTGTATCAAGTACATCAATGCCTGAACAGGATTCAAACTTACAACGTTAGTGGTGATGGGTACTGATTGCATACAATGTAGGTAGTTATAAATCTAAGTACCTTATGATCACGACCATGACTGCCCCATGACTGCCCCCGTTATATTTTCATTGACAACTACATGTATAGCATACGATAATAATGTCTTTGTATTTATTCATTGTAGCATGTACATGCATATATTACTATATTATTATGTTTATTTATTTTCTTACAAGTCTGGCGAAATATTTTATTCTTTTCAGTTTAAATCTTGAAATATTTTAATAAAGTCTCTTATATTTTTCCATCTATTAAAAAGTGATTTAAATATCAGTGGCTTGAAGATAATGTGGATATATAAATGTACCATATGTAAATTACACGTTAATTATATACATGTAGATTTAAACATACATGGTATATAGCTCTACAAATTTACATGTAGCTTTAAAAATAAGCATTTACATTTAGCTTTAAATATAAACATTTACATGTAGCTTTAAATATAAACATTTACATTTAGCTTTAAACATTTACATGTAGCTTTAAATATAAACATTTACATTTAGCTCTAAACATTTACATGTAGCTTTAAACATTTACATGTAGCTTTAAATATTTACATGTAGCTTTAAACATTTACATGTAGTTTTAAACATTTACATGTAGCTTTAAACATCTACATGTAACTTTAAATATTTACATGTAGCTTTAAACATTTACATGTAGTTTTAAATATAAACATTTACATTTAGCTCTAAACATTTACATGTAGCTTAAAACATGAACATTTAGCTTAAAACATAAACATGTAACTTTAAACTTAAACATCTACATGTAACTTTAAACATGTACATGTAGCTTTAAACATTTACATGTAGCTTTAAGCATAAACATTTACATGTACATGTAGCTTTAAACATAAACATTTACATGTAGCTTTAAGCATGTACATGTAGTTTTAAATATTTACATGTTCACTTTGGATTTCTTTCATGTTCATGGATGTAATTCTGTTTTAAAATGTATGTTTTTTGTTATGACACTGAAAACATGAATGTCAGAGCACCTATATGTACCAGTACTCAACTTTTATTGTATGGTACCGGTACATGCCTTATTATTGAATGTGCATGTATTCAATGTGTTTAATTTTCATGGCAAGAAATATTCAGTTTAGGGGAAGCTTCTTTTATGTCTTTGGCAGAAATGTGTCTCTTTCCCAGACAGAGGCAGAAATACAAATTATAGAACATAAATGATTTTGTGTTAAGCATATGTAAGGAATATAGCTATAGGCAAAATTAAAATTTTATAGAAAATTTATAAGATAAAGAACATTTCTATGTCAGTATATCTTCACACATGTGTAAATTTTTGTGTCAGAGCTGGATATTTCAATACTTGTATGTTGAATCGAGAGTTTAAGTAATCTTTTCAGTAAATCAATGAAAATGTTAATATTTTTTTTTTTCGATTTATTTGACAAAGCCAATATTTTGAGGGAAATTATGTGTTGAATAGTACAGTAGTCAGTAGGATTTCTATGGCAGAAATACTTCCAATTCATAAATGGTTCGATATGATAAATTGACACATCAATTTTTTTTTAGCACTTCGCTACCTAAATCAGATTAAATCTACATGCTTGACCCCCTTTTAAGCTGTGTATAGTCTTAAAACATGTTTTTTTTTTGGTCATACTCAATAGCATTCTAATAACAAAAGAATTGTATAAATGATAATATATAAAACATCATATTCCCTTCTTTTTAAGTATTATTTCTTTTTACATTTTTGTTTCCTTGGCAATAGCCATTATTTAAAAAAATAAGGGTTAGATAATCATAGAGTCAGTGAGTGATTTTTGTTAGCCACGAATTTTAGCATTTTTTCAGCTCTATGATGGTGAGAATGAGTTACTTTTGGATGAGAAGATGATGTCTGTTTTATATTAGACTATTAGGGGTTGTCATGGTCAATATCGTATGGTAGTTGAATTTACAACTGCCTATGCATTGTGAATTGTGAGTTTGAATGCCACTCAGGTGGAGTGTTCTCGGTACAACAATATGTGATAAAGTTTGTCAGTGACTTGTGGCAGGTCAGTGGTTTCCTCCACCAATAAAAATGACTGCCATGTATAAATGAAATATTGTTGAAAGTGGCATTAAATGCCATAACCCTAACCCCCTATTAGACCAACATACTCTGAATTTGATTTTTATAGTAGTAGCTCAATGAAATAACTGCCCATAGCTAGTAGTCAGTTAACTACGAGAATTCACTGACCCTGCTATTGTTATGCCCATGTTTATGTTGTCATTCATTTTTGTGAGGGCCCGGGTGGCTCAATGAGTTAGGTAGTTGGATTACCTAACAACTCATACAAACCTATTACCAATATGGCTTGGGTTCGCACCCGGCTTTGTAAATTACAAAAAGGGTGCACTTGACTCGCATCCGCAAGTGATAAAGTTTACCAGTTGCTTGCCCATGGTCAGTGGTTCTCTCCGGGTACTCCGTCTTCTTCCACCACTAAAACTGGTCGCCATGATATAGCTGAAATATTGCTGAAAGTGGCGTTAAGCGCAAAAAATCAATCAAATCATTTTTGTGTAGCATTAGAAATACTTAAGGGATTACCATCTTGTATTGTTTTAAATCTTTATTTGCAGGTGAAACATACAAATGATATCTTTCCTGAGGAAAATGGAAGCTTTTTAATCACATGTACTCAAATAACATCAGCTATTGGTCGCCTTGTATTTGGTAAAATAGCAGACTTGCCGTTTATGAATCGTCTAGTCATGCAGCAGGTAGCTTTTGTGGTGATGGGCATAGTTACTGCATGCATTCCTTTTTCAGGAAGCTATGGTGGTCTTATTGCTATAAGTCTCATTTTGGGAGTAAGTGATGGAGTTTTTGTATGCTTAATTGGCCCAATAGCTTTTGATATTGTAGGACAATATCAGGCATCACAAGCTATTGGATTCCTGCTGGGAATCTTTGCCATTCCTTTTACTGTTGGACCCCCTGTAGCAGGTAAATTAATTTTAAATTCAACAAAGATTAATATGCTTGTTTGTGGTACATGTATATGCAATGACCAGGGCCGGATTATGACCTTTTGGGGACCCTAGACTAATGAAATTATGGGGCCCCCTTTAACTCATTTTTAGCTCACCTGACCCAAAGGGTCAGGTGAGCTATTGTCACCACTGAGCATCCGTCCGTTAACTTTTCACATTTTAATCAACTCCTCTGAAGCCACTGGGCCAATTTGAACCAAACTTTGGTGCAGTGGCCCCCTTCCAAAATTGTGTCTGGTGATCCCGACTTCCAACCAAGATGGCCACCAAGCTAAAAATAGAAAAAAGGGGGGATGAAATTTTAATTGTCCATTGCTGCTTTAGTATAAGTCAAAATGAGCTCAAATTTAAACTGCAGCTACATGGCAAGGAGTAGTTTAACATATATTCCGGGTTTTTCTGTGATATTTTTTTTCAGCTGATTTATACCGATTATGCAAATTAGGCATATTTTGATAAAAGATCACATTTAAATCTTCTCCTCTGAAACCACTGAACCAAATAAAACCAAACGTGGCAGGGATGGTCCCTAGGTGGGTTCCTTTCAAAATTGTGTCCGACAGCCCCGCCCTCCATTCAAGATGGCTGCTGTTACTAAAAATAGACATTTCTTCAATTGTCCATTGCTGCTTTATTATAAATCGAAATGAGCTCAAATTTTAACTGCAGCTATATGGCAATGAGTAGTTTAACATATATTCTGGGTTTTTCTGTGAGATTTTTTCAACCAGTTTATTCCGTTTAGGAATATTATGAGATAAAATTCACATCAAAATCATTTGCACAGAAATTTGAGTTGAAATGATCTTTGGGTGGCCCACTTTCAAAATTATGTGTAACACCCCCATTTTCTATCAACTTTAGATGTCAAATTGAAAACCAGGTGAGCGATTACAGGCTCCTGGGAGCCTCTAGTATTCATGATGTAGTTCAACAACATTTGCATAGCTTAAAAATTTATATTTGAAAATCTTTTAGCTGGATCCCTCAAGCCTGAGGGTCCCTAGGCTGCAGCCTATTTTAGCCTATAGGATAATCCGGCCCTGGCAATGACATGTAATGATATATGTACAGTGAAACCTGTCTAAGACGAACCTTGAATAAAGCAGAATCCTTTGAATAAAGTCCCAATGTAGGAAATATTTCTATAGTTAACTGGTATATACCTATTGTTTTTCAGTGACTTGCGACAGATCAGTGGTTTTCTCTGGGTACTCCGGTGTCCTCCACCAATAAAACTGATCGCCACAATATAACTGAAATATTGTTGAAAGTAGCGTTTAACACCATAAACCAAACCAAACCTGAACACCTGTCTATTCTGAACGCACAAGCTGGTCCCAAAGAGGTTCGGTTTAGACGTGTTTTACTGTAATTTTTGTTTTTGTCTTCTTACTACACTGTATATATACATTTTGATATAAGAAAAAAAAAATTATCTTCAAGGTATACCCAATACATACACATGATTTGTCCATTAATGACACACAAAATGATTAATTTAAAATTGAATATCTACTGTATAAATCCTGCAGCAATTTTTCAACTTCTGTAGATTCATTCATTTTCATTGGTATCAATTTTTGAGGGTTTAAGGGAAATGTTTTGTGTAATATTACTTGTTAATCTTGTTCACTGTTTTAATACAGTCAAACCTGTATATAAAGGACACTCAAGGGAACCTGAAAATGAGCAGTAGCTCTTTATATACAGGTTAAAATTATATGCACTATTCATTAATGGGAAAAATGAGGCTGCCCTTTATAGACAGTGATTTGTTATATATGTACAAAATGTAGGTGCCTTATAAGGCAGGTTTGACTATATTTTGCACAATTACTACTCATTCTGAATTTCAATAACTTCTTTTCCTCTTAAGCAAAAAAAAAATATATTAAACAATGTACACAGGGCAAATATCAAATTTGATTATTAATACTTTCATAATTGGTTCCATAGTTATGTCCCTTAATTGAACAATTGCAAATTTGTGGTGTCTGTGCTCTCTCTTTATTTTCCCTTTATCAATATGTTTATACAATGTTTCAGACCACAATACCCATGTCAAGTTCAATTTGGGCTATGCCTTTTACGGTTCGCCTAGTCATGCCTTTGTTTGAAATAACTGGAAGCATGAACATATGTCACATTTTTACATACCGTATGTACAATAATCAACAAGTTTAAAAACAATGATAACCTGAGGTGAGCAATGCAGGCATCTTGGTGCCTCTGGTTTAACTTCAATCTTCTTTTTTGAAATTACTGATCCATTTGAGGGTGGGGTATGGTGTTTAATGCTATTTTCAACAATATTTCAGTTATATCTTGGTGGTCAATTTTATTGGTGGAGGAAACCAGAGTATGTGGAGAAAACCACCGACCTGTTGCAAGTCATTCACAAACTTTATCACATAATGTTGTATAAAGTGCACCTCGTCTGAGCTAGATTCGAACTCACAACTGCAGTGGTGATAGGCACTGATTGCACATACAGGTAGTTGTATTGAAGCATTTGATTTGAAATCAAATATGGTAGGAATACTAATTCCATACAAATGTTAAATATTTTCATAATTTGATACAGGACCTACTCAATATACAAAGATAATTTACAAATGCTTCATTAAGTCCTTTTCTAACCAGGTCAGTGATACATACACGTACATCGTACCAAGGTGAACCTCTTGTTAGAAAATATTGATAACCTGAACATGTTTCTTTCTATTTTTAGGATTTCTTTATGACAGTATGGGAAGTTACACAATCGCATTTCATGCTGCCGGAGCTCCGCCCATCATTGGAGCCATCATAATGTTTTTCATACCAAAAGTCAAACAGGTAGGACGTTTTCCACAATAATAGATAATTAATTCCATATTTAGATAAATTGTTTTAGATTTAGTTATAGTAATATGCTTGTTTTAGCTTATGTCATTGTACATTTGCTACTTTCAGTATTGATGATAATTTTTTATACCAAACTTGAAAGAGGGGGAGTATGAAGTCATAACATGGACCTCTGTCCACACATTGTCATTTGCATATTGGTACCAGTCTTTTTTAATTTGATGATTAAATTTATCATATTATGATAATTTTCAGAGAAATATCATGACCTGACCATGACCTAACTTTATCCTGAAAATAAGTTTCTATAGTGTTTCTCTCTGTGCAACCAGTAGTGTTTCTGGAGCATTCTAAAAATGTAATCAATAAAAACAGCCAAACTTGTCCATGCGGTCACTTCTATTAAGCAGTCTCCCCTGTATTACAAGGTCACATTTTTCTTTACCTGTCATAGAAATGTTCAACAGTATAACAATAGATGACCATATTTTTACTTAATCCCATGAATTGAACCTCTTTTAAGTGGTCACCTGTCTTAAAAGGTCACTTTTTCTTTGTCCCAAAGGTGACCTCTTAATACAGGTTTGCCTGTATAACAATAGATGACCATATTTTTACTTAATCCCAGTCTTCGAAATTAGGCGGTAGTCCGATGCCCGTGGCGTGTAAAATTGTACACGGGCGTATAAAATGAGTAGTTCCACAAGTCCGACGGGCCTGTGAACAAAAAGTCATATAGTTTCAGAAGTTGATTTCATAAGATATTGTGTGTAGATATTTAGTTTATTGTTCTCCGTTTTCAGTTGCTGCCGAGTCAATGCAAAAAATGGGTAGGCAAACAAGTCCTTTTAAGAATTTCCGATATTCGAAATAGATTTAGGTGCGTCTGTTTTTTGAAATTTGATTGTTTGATATTTTTACCATCATGTAGGTTTTAAAAAAGGATGAGAAGCAGGGCTCACGTTAGAGGGCGAAGTAGTTGTCTTGTGAAGGTTGACTTCGATTTCTCGTTGGTCAAAAGCGAAGTTCAAGTAGCCTTGTAATTTTGAAGAGTCACCCTATGTTGCCCGCATATTTTTGCATACATGCCAACCCGCAAGAGACTAAAAGCGGTAGGGGATCTAGGGTTTGCCACCCTCCCTCCCCCAGAACATTGTTTTTCAGAAGGATGCAAAATGGTGCATTCTGTTGCATTTTGGATATAAAATCTGTTCAGTCAAATCTTTAAATATAGTATGAAAAAACCATGAAAAAATGGAAATTAGCATTTTACATATATACAAGTCAAACCTCGGTCCCTCGAACTCGGAAGGGTCGTATACCACGGATGGCTCGAACTTATTTGAAAGTCCCGCCAATTTTCCATATATTTTTAAGCTAAAAAAAATCTTTACTTCGAACAGTCGAACTTAATAAATGGTCCCATCAATAATAAAATCACGAGTTTTACCATATCAAACTCGAACATCGCAATTTAATTGATAGATGTACGTTGAATGTGCTTACATACAAATGTACATATATACATGATTAATCAATCTACTGGCTTGATAAATACACTTCAATATAAAATAGCTGGGTTATGTTACTTAAAATCATTTAATCCACGTCATCTCTTGTGTGTGTTACAATAATATATCATTAATTATAAGTGCCTATTGTCAAGTATGTTTTACTATTAAAGCGGAAAAAAACATTTCCTGGTTTATTGTTGAAAACAAGGAAGATTTACTAATATATTTGAGACTAAAATAACTTATTTTACACAATTTGTTCACATTCACAGCTAAGATGATAAAAAAACATGCTAATATTCACATATGAAATTGTAAAGATGAAACTGAGTTTTTAACTCCAATATTAAATGTCTTTAAAACTATGTATATATTATATAATATATTGATTGATATTTATCATTGCTCTGACTGCCTATTGTTGCTATATTATAATAAAAATGAAACTGAGTTTTTAGCTCCACAATGGAGAATAATTTAACTTTTTTATATTATAAAACCCAACGTTAATTTAATTATACCGAATTAGTTTAAGAAATAAATCATGGAAGTCAGAATGTGTTTTGAGTTTTAATGTGGATTGGCAGATATGAGTATGTTATACCGAATCAGAAGTGAGGGGTATACAACATTTACTAATATCTGCCAAAAGTTGAGGGTGGCAAAATTAATTTATCCCCCTTTTTCGCATTATATTTATGAAAAAATCTTTTTTACTTATTAGTATGTAAGCATACATATTGTCCAGTTAGCTAAAGGTATACGGATATTTGGATAAGGTATGCTTTGAAATCAGTGACTATTTTTTATTGCTGCACAGTTTTGAAAATTTACCAGGTAAATAAGGAATACATTTGGTTTGTACATTTTTCATAAATATGTAAACCGAATGTAATGAGCACACATTTAAATTATCATAATCCAAGCTATCATTAATTAACAGATGTACGGTTGAATGTGCTTACTGCAAAGTGTGATAAATGTCAGATTACCAACAGATATTACATTTCTCTGACGTCACACTATTGTTCGAACACCGGATTATTTTGAAGAATCTACACTTTATTCTTTTATTTTTGAATATATGAACACAACCTTTTACTATTTTAGGCTTAAAACCTGTTTTACTTATATTGGGACTTTCGTGTCTTGAACCATTGCTGGGTTTTTCAAAGTCACTTTGACTTTCAAAACTTCCATCTTATCATTCGGCTAAGTTGACCACATTAATAAATTCTATAATTAGTATATATAACTCTTGATAGTAAGCTTCTTTTTTTTTTTTAAATATGAACAATTTGCTTTAAAAAAGCAATTGATCAATAGATATACAAGACACGATACAAGTAGATGAGTTCTGACATAATTTATGTTCAGAACTGATGAGTATTCTCCCTATACAAAAACAACCAACGAACCGACCGCAACTTAACAAATCAGACAGACCACAGGTGAACACCTGGGACACTTGAAAGACCTTGAAATATCTAAATATAAACGATTCTATTCACTTGAAAGACCTTGAAATATCTAAATATAAACGAGAATCGAAAACACGGATGCCGGAAAAAAATGTGTTATTTGTGGATTATTTAGCTTTCTGAACATTAAAAAGGTAAACATATAAAATGAAAACACTGTTGCAGATAGAAATGTATTATGTAAGAGAATACATTCCAACTTGTAGATTCTTAAAAATAATCAACTCGACCCTGATGAGTCTCCTTGATTATTTTTAAGAATCTACAGTTGGAGTGTATTATCCACTACATAATTGTTTACTTAACAATTCTTAACAATTACAGGTAGAGGGATAAACTTGTCATCATTTGTGTTAATAGGTCATTAAATTCAGCTGTGATTATTAACCATTAACTACGACTAATAAATAACGATTATTGAACCCTAGACTTGTTTTGCTGATTGTACCAAACCGAGTCATCATTTCAAAATATCGCCCTAAAATAATATCCGGAGAAATTTTTGGAACTTCTCTGACCCTATTGTTGAAGCAATGCATTCGGAATTCAGTGATCGTAACCGGTCCGTTGATTTTATATCTACTTCCGTCAACGAAGGGTACTATATGAATTCCTGAATCTATCGTTGAAGCGATGCATTCGGAATTCAGTGGTCGTAACCGGTCCGTTGATTTTATATCTACTTCCGTCAACGAAGGGTACTATATGAATTCCTGAATCTATCGTTGAAGTTAATGCAGTGGTACGTCACTTCCGTCATCCGTGGGTCCTTATACGAAACATTTGGCAAGAAATGTATGAAAATCTTAAAGGCCAGGGTCTGGGTATAAATAGCAGCCAATGAATGAAATGGTGGGGAATTCAATTTTCTTAGCCACAGTCACATCAGAGACAGTTTTTTGAAAATATCTTGAATAAACAGCAGATATTCAATATATATTTTGTTGTGGAGCTGAGAACACTGATGAAGAAGAAATATCATCTAGCAATTTGAAAAATAGTTGTATAATGATTTCAAAATTTATTTCTAAAGTCATGAGGCAGGAGTATTTAGAATTTGAAATCTCACTATGATTGACAACTAGGCGGATACAACACATGTTATTGTTTACACAGGAAGTAAATGTTGCCATGCAGCCATGCGTAATCACATGCTCTTACCTTTTTCTTTTCTGCATATTCTTTTTTATTTTCTTTACTTTCAGCAATGTCACATTTTGTAAATGTTTTTAACAATAAACTATTTTGATCAAGTTAAATGGTAAAATACAGCTGTCATGTTTGCTTATTGTATAGACTATAAATTAAGCCGAAACAATATTTCCCTCCAAAACTTATTCCTAGTGAAAAGGCGCAAAAAAAGTTTTCGGAGAACAAACAATTATTCCAAAATTGTGTCTTATTCCCACATATGTCCCATATAAGGGAATCCTCCTGGATTGGGAAACCAGTGTCTTACAAGAGACACTACACACTTTGGCATTATATCCCTTTTGTGCCAGTCATATCTCTGCCTTCTAGGGTCTCGTGACATTGCATCAACTTTCATTACAATGTATCTGTCATCATTCCATACACCCCGATGCAATAACATTGTCCAAAACCGTTTGTAGTGTTCCTTTCTAAGACCTGAATTTCGCAGGTGGGGTTCTTCTGTGTTTGCATGCCACCACAATTGGCTGATTTGTTCATTTGTAATGCAGGGTTTGCAGAAACAATATGGACATTCATTTTGTGATTGGTCCTGTTCAATCACAAATCCAGGATTTTCATCTTCTGTTTCAGTCTCCATACTTTCTGTTTGTGTACACTTGTCCTGTGTGTTCCCACCATTTTCAGAAACAAAAGATTCAACCTCAATATTAATATCCCAGTTGTAATGTCCAAATAAACTCTTTATAGTCTCTAACTGATGACTATTTAATTCCATTGTAACTTTGTTTTTTTCAGATTCAGCCATATATCAGTAATTAAAGCTGTGCTATAATCTTATCAATGTTTATCAATTTTATAATCACTCTGGAATGTCTGGATTATGTATTACACACATACATACACTGACACTGCAGGTCACTGCATGATTGTTTACCAAAATATCAAGTAATGAAGGGTCATCTTTGGGATGAAAAAAATTAAAATTATTCAAAGTAAATAGAAAAATAATGTTATAAATAACTGGTCTAAGAATGTGAGAAATATCACAGTGATTGACTATAGTAATTTTGGTCTGTCCTAAACCTGAATAATTACTATGCTATTTTTATAATCTTTTTGTGATTGCAAACTATTCCCCCTGTCGGTCCTTTTGATAATAAATCCTGATGCTTTACCCCATAGTAACAGATGATTAATTTATTTCCAACATGAATTCAGAAAAGAGAAAACGTCCACCAAATTTTAGATTAGAAATACCCCGTGATGAAAATTTGAAAAATCGTATACAAGAAAAATTTCAAGAAGTAAAACGTTACTTGACAACTTCTCTGAATAAACCTGTAAAAAATGCCAACATTATAGAGGAACTTTTATATGTTTGGAAAAAACATCGCCATGAAAACGTCTCCTGTGATGAGATCCATGCTTTTCCATCAAGTATGCGCAAGTGGCAAAAAAGGATGTAAATCAAGATCTTTTTATAACTGCAGACAAATCCATCATTACATATGGTGAAATTTTTGAAGCTCATTCCAGTGTTTGTAGAGGAAAGTTAAAAACAACCAAAAGAACAATGAAAGGACAGGTTACATCAGTAAGACTTACATGTTCCAAAGACAAATCACATTCCTATTTATGGTCATCGTCACCATATTTGCCAAATGATGAATACTGGTGAATCACAGGTTGAGCCATGCGTTTTTCAGTTCTGGAATTTTGCCTGTTCATTATACTAGATTTGCTAAAGCAGCTGGCATAGGATGCATAATCAAGGAAAAAAGAAGTAGGATTTTCAGAAAGTACAAAGATCATACAGAAAGGGAGTCCGAAAATTCAATTCAGGTTGCCATCAATGAAGAGATAGCTTCATATGAGGAATTGGATGGGATAAATATAATGACTGATGCAAGACATGGATGGCGAAAGAATTCAAAAGACACATCAGTTGTTGCTCTGGGAGAACAAATGCACAAAGTTATGGATTGTGTTCATGTCACTAAGACTCGAGATCCTGTTACGCAAAGACATGAAAGGATTGGAACAGAGACAATCTATGAACATTTGGCAGAAAAAGATGTGTCAGTTAAAATTCATGCACATGACAGAAATCTTTCTATTAATAAGTTTATAAAAGATACACATTTCACAACAAATCAAAATGACTTGTGGCATGCAGTGAAAGCTATAAAGAAAGCTATTACTAATGTTTCAAAGGGGCCAAAATATTCTCATGGAATAACTTGGAGTGAACAACTCACTGATAAAATGGAGCCGATAGCTACACACATTAACTGGGCAATTCGTAACTGCAATGAAAATCCACAACAGCTGAAGGAATACTTAGAGAATATTGTTGAACATTACAGTAACAATCACACAAAATGCCATCCTACATCTCGATGCAAAACTGATAAGAATTACGAACCTTCAAGAATTGTAATTACAAGTTCAAAAGCAAAGAAGTTGCCAGATTCTGTCATCCGTCGCTCGACTATTTATAACGCTCCTGAGGATTATGTTTTAGCAAAGGACACATTTTATGTCGAAAGCTTTAATAATGTTATAAACATATTTCAAGATAAACGCATTAGTTTTAGTGATGAACAATACAAATTCCGTTCAAACCTTGCTGTACTTCACTGGAATGAAAATGTAGACAGAAAATACACATCGATTTGGAAGTCTAAAAATCCAAATGCCCCCACTTCACAAAGAGGAAAGAAAGTGTACAAAGAATTAACATATAATTACAGGAAAAACATTTGGAAAAGTTATATTGCAAGTTTTTATTAATTGTTTTTGTGATATATATATAACTGAAAATATTTATTGTGCCAATAAGATCAAACTCAACACTAACTGTTCTTATAATCTATTAATTGGAAGTTAATTACATTTATCAACAATATTTGTTGAGAACTTGGATCAGCTATTTATCTATTAACACAAGGTAAATACCACATGTGTCTATTTATATTTTGGCATGCTGACTTCTATTAATAGATGATTACAACAGATAAGCCCCTCCCATTTCCTTATTGGCTTAATTGCTATCCCACCGGATTTTTATCTAGGTCAGCCCTGGCCTTTTTAAAATTCTGGAGAATTGAGCTATCGTATGCACAAAACAAAAACAAAGGCAAAAAGATGCTTCTTTTAGGAATGGATACATGTCCTAGTTTGAATGACATAATGGAAATAAGGTGCAATAAATGTACTCGAAGCGAGCAGGGGTACGATTTTTAAACCTGTCGAGTTGCATGCCTTGTGGATTATTAATATTTATATAGGGTCGACAGTGACGACACATTCAATTTGATGTTAACATAAGATTGTATGAATATTGACACGAACAAGTTAAAATAAGGAAAAAGAGATGAAATAATAAAGAAATTTTATTGAAAATAAATTTGTAAACAGAAAGTTAGAAAAAAAGGGGGGTGATAAGTCCGTGCCACGAGCACCTGTGGTCTTACTTAATGCATAATTGACATGTCCACATAATATTTGGTACATCATCATGCTTTGAGTTTTGGTGGTTTGAATTAATGGTCAATAATGTAATTCGTGCCTGTAAATATTTGAACTTACAGGTCCAGTGGGCTTTTAAGGTAAAAAGTTGAGCGTGAAGACTGTAATCCTCCCCAAAGTAGATTGTGAATAAAGTCTCTAAGCTTTGTAGTGGCTTAGAGAATATTTTAAAGGATTGTGATATAATATTAAATAAAATTGAAAAATTTTATGTAAAAAAAAATAAGACATTTCTTTTTAAAAATAACACAATTATGTTCAGATTGTTCTACATTTGAAATCTAAGTTATGAAATGTAGTCTAGAGGATTGTGATCACATTAACCTTTTTAAACCTGTTGCATTTTTGTATCCATCCCAAGCCCTATGTAATTAAAATAAATGTTTGACTGTAAAAAATTAATGAAAGTTTAACTGACATGGCCCCCAAACAGGATGTTGGTAGATGTTAGTGTCTCACCAAAAAACATGTGAAAAATAGATACAACAAATTTTAATTAGATTTTCCCAAGTTAGGACCTACATTTCCACCAGTTTCCATCATTCGTCTTCTTTGTCTTTTAGTATTTTGGGAGAGCATTTTGGGGGAGCTGTAATTGTTGGTGTTATTGTCATTCATGATCACTGTTTAACATGTCTAGGTTCTGACTACTTGTCAAGAGTACAAGTTGAACTTTGGTAATAGGCTATATCTTTCTGATTTGATTTTGTTTCACACATTTATTCTGTTTTGTGTATTTAGATTTGTTGTAATTCAAGACTTCCCATATGAAATATATAGCAGGAATTCCTCTTGAAACGTGGCAGGACTATTGCAGGAATCCTGTTGTTTTTCCTGTTACAGCTTGTATGTACAAGGAATATTTATCATTTTTCACCAGAATTATTCAGTTTTCCTACAACAACTTTTCTGTTAGTTAGTAGGAATTTGATGATATAGCGCATAATTTTATAATCCTGAATTTTTATTCAAAAAGAAAATTAAGCCTTGAAATTTCATTGATTCAAAGTTTATCTAAAATATTATAATTTATTCTTTGTCCATGTCAGGAAGTCATACACAAAAAATTCTAATAACATACAACTGTAGTCGTTATGATAGATATTAGAGGCTGCTTGCATAATTATTTATTTTGTTAGCGTATTCAGTTTTTGCTGTGTATCATTTTATGTAACATTAAGATTGCTTAATTCAAAGTTTTATGCTAAATTAAAAAAAATCAGTTCTAAGATTACTCATGTAGAATCTGACTTTGATTTTAGACTATAATAAAATTATATGTAGTAGAAACAATCAAAATTATATAGAATGACATAATTCTTGTCTGTCAAAAATTTGTTTCAAACTGGTTTATTCAGAAATATTATTTTATACATGCCCTTCATGACTTTTTAATAATTTTTAGCTCTTGTTTTCTTAAGTTCATTTGAGCTTTTGTCATCATAATATTTATTTTGATCAGCCTAAGGACAAAAATGTGTATAAGCTAACAATTCAATTCTGTATAATTCCTAAGATTTGAATTATGAATTATAAAATTCAGGTTAGTGAAAGACATTGAACTTTCTCTTTGAGCAGATAATGTAACAAAGAATTGTTACATTAGGATTTGTTGTCCTGTAATTATTAATTTTGTAGACATTTTTATCATTATTGAAACATACATGTATAACTACATGTAACCCAGTTATCAGGTCACAAAGGTGAAGTTTTATGTACTGAATATACATGTATATGTTTATTTTCTATTTCTGTTATCATGTTGTAAATATTAATCCCAGAGATTACTGAGAAGGTGACCTAACTAATTTGACATTAATGACAAAAATTAGATAACATTTGATCATATTCCTGCCTTTGTTCTGTACTATATCATTATGATAGAAAGATAGTGTATTTTGCAAGATAATTTCATCTTTGAGAAAATTAGGAGTATCTGGTGTCAATGTGGTATTATTTTATCATACAAGTACATGTATTATTTTTGTAAAAAAAAAAAAACTTTTTTATTCCTTTTCTTTGGTAATTAATGAACTCAAAAAGCAAACTGCAGAGGACACAATTTTAGATAGTACATATGTACTAGTGAGGCTTAAGTTTGTCAGTGACTTGCGACAGGTCGATGGTTTTCCCCGGGTACTCTGATTTCCTCTACCAATAAAACTGACCACCACGATATAACTGAAATATTGTTGAAAGTGGCATTAAACACCATAAAGCAACCAACCAACTAATGAGGCTTGCTGAAGGCAACTATAAAGTGTTCAGTACCATTTGTATATAAAGTAGTACCCTTCATTCCTATATGGACACATATTCTGCAATAAGAAAAGGAAGAAGGAAAGGTCTTTGTTGAGAGATAGATTAAGTATATATGTACAGTCAATGGACATAAGTATTCGTCATCCTTGATTTTATGCTATATATTTCATATAAAACCACATTTTTCAAAAAAATTATTGTGAAGTCATTTCTAAATGGATTTTGATCATTTTTGCACCAGAAGAAGCAGAAATATTTAAAGATTATTTGTTTATTTTAACATGATTTTCCGTTAGATTGCCTTTATTTTCTTATGATTTAAAGACAATTTTTGTTTTCTGACATCAAATTTGCTATATATTTTAACAAAAATAAAATCGAAAAAATCAACATTTGTGCTTAAATCATCAGAAAACAAAAACCATGCAGACAAAAATTACTATCAGATAAACAAATAAAATTCAAAGAATTCTGCGTGTCTTGAAATAAATTTCATAAAAATCTGCCCAGAGATAGCTTTAAAATATTTTTTTGAAAAAATGTGGTTTTATATGAAATATATAGTAAAATATCGAAGGTGATGAATACTTATGTCTATGGACTGTATATACAGCAGTGATACCTGTCTAATTATAATCTTTTTGGGACCATTTTTTGACTGATGACAGATGGACAGGTTAAATTGTCAAACTTACAGACATTCAGACTAGATTTGATGTGTGTTTGGTCTACACAGATCAAAATCAGAGTCTAATTTATTTAGTGTAAAATTTAGACAGATTTCAGTGTGATTTATTTTTAGAAGGTTATCATACATCGGAGGAACAAATATCTCTTAGTGGGTAAGGATTATCCTGTTTAATGCCACTTTAAACAATATTTCAGTTATATCGGGACGGTCAGTTTTATTGATGGATGAAACCGGGGAAATCCACTGACCTGTCACAAGTCACTGACAAACTTTATCACATAATGTTGTATCAAGTACATCTTTCCATTAACGAGATTCAAACTCACATTAGTGGTGAGAGGCAGTGATGGCACAGGTTGATGTAAATCCAACTACCATACAATCAAGACTCGCAAACAACAGGTTTAGAAAATAGTAATGAAAAAAAAAATATACAAAGATCCTTATATTTTAACCAGGTGTTTTTATAAACTTAATTTAAATTAGTAGTTGTTTTTCAGGTAGATGATGCGGTAGGTAACAAAAAACATCCAAGAGAGCCATTTTGTTTGTTACCCTCTTCTCAAAGCAGCTTGATAAAATTTCATTGGACTATAAAGATAGTTTGTCTTTGTTTTTTTTTTCTTACTGTCAATTCTTTTTTTTTTGCAGTAATGTATCATGTGCACATTTGGTTTCTGAGAATATTGAAATGTGAAAAGTTTACAAATGATGCTATGTATGAAAAAGATCACAAAAATATTGATCACAGAAAAAAAACTTGATACGTATTATCTTCATTACAGCGATTAAGAGTGCCAAATGAAAAAGTACCAAAAATGAGCAGAAATCAAAGGATTATATATACCATGTGCACATTGCGGACTTCATTCTAAAATTATATGTTTTTTTCATTGGAGTTATTTCCCTTTAATGCAGAAAGCAGGATTCCATTTCGTGCAAAGTTATTTAAGGATTGATCACAATTTTGTTCGGTTCATGAAGAAATAACCTCAATCAGGTTGTACACACCGTGTAACCCGTGTTGTAACAACTGGGGAATTTTCTATTTGCTATAAATTATCCTCTTATTTTTTTCCTAGATTCAAATATCTATGAATTATTTTAAAAAATCTAAAATTCTTCATCCCTTCCATTGCTTTTGCTAGAACGTGTACAATTTTGCTCGTTATAAGGGAAATAACTCCTATGAAAAACATAAAAGCATATAATTTTGGAATCAAATCAGTAATCTGCAAAATGTCTATTGACCATTTTTCCACAGACTTGTTATGGGATTAAACCTGATCTTTTAAAGTAAAATAGTCCAAACTTCTTATCCATAAATAAATATATTATGACAAGCAGCAGCATTCTGGGTTTAAATATATATATTATAAACCCTCACAGTAGTCTCCCCTCTTATAAGGTCATCCCTTCTGTAAAGATAAAAGTGGCTATGGGGGCTTCTGAGAAGGTGTTTTCATTTTAGACATATTTTATTCACAACTGCATATGAATGGGATTGAGTAACAGGCTATGCCTACACAAGCTCTCTCCTTTTTAAATGTACAAGGCATACATTCAGTAATAAGTGTTTGAGTATATAGAAATTATATCAATAATATAAGTTAATTATGTTCCTTCAATACATGTAATTATGAGCACCATTAATAATTCATATATAATAAATTTACAAGTGAAGTGAAATTTGGAGACTTTCAAAATATTTTAAATAGTTAAACATTCAAGAAGTTAAAACAATTAAATCAAAGCAAAATAACTGTATAATGGGAGGAATGGAAAGGTGTTTATAACAGCAGTTTACTAATTGCACTGTAGAATATGACATTATACAAGGAGGGTCAGTTAGTGGAAAGGACCTTATGAGATGGTGACTACTCTATACCAAGCTGTATGTGTATTGTAACGTCAAAAAGGCTTCAGCTTTAAAGATCTGCTAGTTCTAGACAGATGTATTTAAGAACCATCTCAGAATTTCAATTATAAATAAAGCTGCACATGTTCAGCATCCTCGTAATTTATATTGACCAATCATAAATAGTACATTTTTTTGTATTGACCAATCACAAATGTCATAAATGATGTTTACTACCAGTAATTAAATTTCGTTTCTGATTTGGTCAACTGAGCTTAAAACAATAATTATTTGTCAAGTTTTGCAGGTAAATACATACATGTACTTTTAAATGAAGTACCCAGAAATCACTCGTCGACCTAATTTTTAGACTATTTTCACTTTTGGAGATTTCCCAACTTTTTAAATTATCTTAAAAATTGCGATGGTTAACCAGTTGGATGACGTTGCTTTTGTGGATTTTTTTCCTGCTTCAGTCACCATCTTATTTTTCGTCACTTTTGTAAAATTGACCAAAAAGGGGTGTTTTTATAGTCGAAAAATTAGAGTAATTAGGAGGCAGGTGATAATTTTTCTTTCCAAGATGTAATTATCTATAATATTCAGGTCAAATTAATTCTGGGTACTGGTGACTGTTCCCAGGGTTCAAATCACAGAGTCGCCCTGGTCATTTCTAAGGTGGCATATAGTTGATGCCCTTAGGGTTATGATTATGGTGTTTAATGCCACTTTCAACAATATTTCAGTTATACATGTATCATGGCGATCAGTTTTATTGGTTGAGGAAACCTGAGTAACCGGAGAAAACCACTGACCTATCGCAAGTCACTGACAAACTTTATCACAAATTTTTGTATTGAGTACACTTTACCATGAACGGGGTTCGAACTCACAACTTAAGACGGCCCCTTCAAAAGTTTTATGACCTAAAGTCTTCATGGATACTTAGAGTACAGATCAATTCTTAATTATACAAAAAGTTATGTTTTTTTAATGCCTGCATCTCTGATGCCTAGATAATTTTTAAATTTTAAAGATTTTTGCACTATAAATGACCCATCATAAGACAAAGCTAGAAATTTCTTTTTAATCAATGGATTATTATTTCTTTTCATTTCATTTCTTAAGAAATTAGGACATCTTAATCTTTTGATCAGATGTTGTTTACAATTCACCTGACTGTTTGTCACATGGATGGTCTAAAGAACGAAAAATTGTAGATTATTTTGGTGATATACCTCAGTAAACAGCATCATCACACTTGACTAAAAAGAATATAAAAAATTATCTAACCCTGTAGTTTTCAACGAAAAATGTTGGTAAAATTTGAAGGAAAAGAATACAAGTCTTTCATGTCTACAAAAAATTAGATTTTTTTGCATGAAAAACTAATTTCTGGCTCAGCGCAAAACATATACCGGTAGCTCCCCCTAAAAGGTAAATGGTTTGTCCGTTGCTACAACACTTGATAGCTCTTTTAAAGGAGGGTCTTTATAGCTCATCCTTCACATCTGGCTCCAAAGATTAAATGGAGAAAAAAATATTTTCAATTATGTGAAGCAAATATTCACATATTCTTCTCCAGTACGTGGTAAGCTGATGAGGGACAAAAATGTTGATGGTTTTGATACTTGGGAAAAAAATATAAAGCTCTGCATGATTGTTTTGATCTTAAAAAATCACTATTTCTGTCTATATTTGATGTGTAAAGTATTTTTTAGCAAAAAAATATGAATCACTAAGTGTTTCTGTTTGAAATGCATGTTGGAATGTTTTGTTTGTAGTACCCTCTCAACATGTCAAAGGAATAGGTTTTGAAATTTGTTCATGCCACCATATAGCTGAAATATTGCTAAAGTTGGCATTAAATGCCAATCAATCAATCAGTCATTCAAATTTTCAGCTCAACCTTGACCTTAACTTGTTGATAACTTAACTGTTTGTAAAAATAAATAAAAAGATAAAACTGATTAAAGCAAATTTATGGGAAATTATTCTGATTTTAAAATTTAAAAATAAACTTTAGTTATCACAACAGCTAGTTCAAACAAAGAATTGTTAATTATTACCCTATATAAAATTGACTTTGACCAACGTCTCTGATATCAAATATATTCATTTATTAATGTACCAATATTCGTCATTTAATTATACTATTAAATACTATTATAATTATATTAAAAAATACTATTTATAAATAAGTCACTAGAGTAAAAATTTGCATAAAAACTTTTTGTTGTTATTGAATTCTGCCTAAACAGAAAGATAATATTTTCCTGGTTATGATATAAAATCTACTGTTAGTTTCTATAAATATTAAATAAATTTCCTTCCTGCTAAAATTTAATTCTTTCATTTTTCATACCGAAACCTTAAAAATCCAAAAACCAATTAATTTTATATAGACTTTTTAGTTCACCTGGACCAAAGGTCCAGATGAACTATTGCCATCACTTGGCGTCCGTCGTCTGTCAACTTTTCACATTTCAAGCTTCTTCTCCGAAACCACTTGGCCAATTGGAACCGAACTTAGCAGGAATGTTCCTTGGATGGTCCTCTACAAAGTTACTTTTTTTCGTTCCAGTCGGATATTCAATATGGCTGCCAGGGCCAATAATATGCTCTGATTGGCTGAAATTTCAAAGATCTTCTTCTCTGAAACTAATGAACTGACTGAACCCAAACTGTAAAGGAATGATCATTGGAATGTCCTTTACCAAGTTACTGTTTTTTATGCCGATCGGAAATCCAAGATGGCCACCACCGCAGGACATAGATTAACATTGGACCCTATGGGAAAATGTTCAAATGCCTTCTTCTCAGAAACTACAAATATGATTAAAGCCAAACTGTACATGAATGTTCATTGGATGGTCCTCTACAATCTTAAGGTTTTTTGTTCCGATATGAAATTCAAAATGGCGGCTACGGCAGGACTTAGTTTAACATTGGACCCTATGGGAAAAATGTTTCAAAATGCTTCTTCTCTGAAACCACTTGGACAGTTGAAACCAAACTGCCCAGGAATGATCATTGGAAGGTTCTCTACAAAGTTTCTGTTTTTTATGCCGATCGGAAATCCAAGATGGCCACCACTGCAGGACATAGATTAACATTGGACCCTATGGGAAAATATTCAAATGCCTTCTTCTCAGAAACTACAAATATGATTAAAGCCAAACTGTACAAGAATGTTCATTAGATGGTCCTCTACAAACTTTACGTTTTTTGTTCCGGTATGAAATTCAAAATGGCGGCTACGGCAGGACTTAGTTTAACATTGGACCCTATGGGAAAAATGTTTCAAAACGCTTCTTCTCTGAAACCACTTGGATAATTGAAACCAAACTGCCAAGGAATGATCATTGGAAGGTCCTTTACAAGGTGTGTGTTTTTTATGCCGATCGGAAATCCAAGATGGCTACCACCGCAGGACATAGATTAACATTGGACCCTATGGGAAAATGTTCAAATGCCTTCTTCTCAGAAACTACAAATATGATTAAAGCCAAACTGTACATGAATGTTCATTGGATGGTCCTCTACAAACTGTACGTTTTTTGTTCCGATATGAAATTCAAAATGGCGGCTACGGCAGGACTTAGTTTAACATTGGACCCTATGGGGGAAATGTTTCAAAACACTTCTTCTCTGAAACCACTAGGACAGTTGAAACCAAACTGCCCAGGAATGAACATTGGAAGGTCCTCTGTTTTTTATGCCGATCGGAAATCCAAGATGGCTGCCACCACAGGTCATAGTATTAACACAACCATATGGGGAAAATACAGAAATATATTCTTCTCTGAAGCTATTGCACTGATTGAACCTAAACTGTGCATCAATCATTGGAAGGTCCTTTACAAACTTTGTGTTTTTTATGTTGATCGTAATTCCAAGATGACTACTACTGCAGGACATAGTTTTTACATAGGACCAATTGGTTTTTTTTATTACCAGGTGAACAATACAGGCTCTTGAGAGCCTCTGGTTATTATTGTATTTTTACTTTTGATATCAATACAAACTAAAATGCATATTGAAATGTTAATTTATAATATTCTATTTTTAAACCTTTTGTTTATTTTTAGCACTATCCTGCAGCAACAGAAGCAGAGACTTTTGCATCTATTTCCCTATTAGATGTTCATCATGTCAGTAGCCAACATTTTAGAGGTAACATTTGAACTTAGCTGCCATAGCTCTTATGGTCTTGTTTCCCCCCGCAGCTAAATTTGAACGTAGTTGTGTACATGAATAGGATTCTGCATGTATTAAAAATGTGTAATACTGGCATTTCTATTCATATCCATTGTCTATGTTTTTCATTGGGATTATTCAATGACAAACATAGACAACGGATATGAATATAAATGCACACAGAGGTTATTCTGAGTGAGTGACAAATTAGCAATTTTTCAGCTATATCATGGCGAGATTTTTTGGAGAACAAGTTGCATTCCATGAAATGATGATGTTATTCGCTTTTTACAAGACCAATACACTTAGTTGTTGGATTTTTTATTGTGCTTAAACAACAGTCTCCAGGTAGACATGTCGCTCTACTTGGACATCGGACACACAATCTACTGCCGTTGAGGCGAGCACACTAACAATTACAACACTGATGTGATTCACTTAACTGAACAGGCTCAGATAGTATATTTTTCATCCAATTTTAATGCATTTTTTTTCTCGCAAAATGTTCAACAAAGAAAATTACCTGTTTTATTTTTTGGAAAAGGGAACAAAATTCCAAATTTCACATATTTGGATGGCATACAAAATTTATATTTTGCAACTAATTTTGGTGCAGTTTTTTTCTTTGAATTGATTGTGTTCAGACCTTATGATAGTATGTCGACAGATTTCCTCTATCTCTTATAATTATTGAGGTAAAATCAACCAAAAGAGATTAAAAAAAAATCATTTTCCAAATTTTGAACGTTTTTTTTTTCTTTTTTATCTTTATGAATTATTTATGAGTCAACAAAGGTGATTAGTTATTTTTTATGGGGACTAAAATGGGCCCAATTTATGAAATTTCATATGTTTAGAAAGTGTACACAATTTTTATTTTTTAGGAGGGGAGAGTTGCACTGGTATGAACACATAATTCGCAATATTCCGCAATATCAGGGGGAAAATTTTTCATTTGTGTTCAATGTTTGGTCAATGTTAATTATTTATCGGTATTATGGTTGATCTATAGACGACAGTCAGTTACTGAATGTGAGATGTTTTTGAATTCTGAATTTTCTATTTTTAGGATAATCATCCAGATTTTTTTTTAAATTCTGTTATAACAATATTTTTTATAGATACAATGCAAAAATTAAATCAGAACTCAGGAGGAGGCCCCTCTTCAACTGAACTGGAAGTAATAAATGCAAGTGATATATTTCTGGGAGAGAAAAATACTAGACGTCCCGAACATGTCACTATATCTGAAATACCAGTAGAAATAGGCAATGAAAACGAGAGTCAAGAAGAAGAACAGAGACTTCTTCCAACTGAAAGTGAGGAAAAAGAAAACCAAACACACGTGACTGATGAAAATTTCACAGAAAACAAAGACAATACACACGAAAAAATAGACGAAGTTGACGAAAAACAGAAATTATTACAAAGCGATTCTCATACAGACTTAAAAAATGATAACAATAGTTTGACGGGTGAAGTTTTGAAGACTATTGAAATTTCTGAAGCGTAGCATTTTAATTTTGTTATATATTTTAAATGTGCCACTGCCGTATCTTCATATTGGAATCGTAGGCTTTAATCAAAATAAGACATATGTTGTTCTTCAAAGTCATAATATATTGCGATGAAATTTTTTTTGCGAAAGGGATTTAATTGACAGTAAAATAGTTGCTTGCACCTCTGGTAAAAAGAGTTTATGATTGAAAGATAACCAAATCAATAACCAATTAATATGTATTTTGTTAAGATGCTATATATAGGAGAAAGAATTATTTATGAAAGTTGTAAACATCTGCCCTAAAAATAATTGACAAATAACTTTACTTACTACATAGATGCCCATGAAATATACTGAGATTTCCAATAGAAAGAAAAATTTATATTTCACCCAGTGTAAGAAAAATATTTATTTCACTCAATGTAAGAAGTATCTATATTTCACCCAGTGAACACAAAAATCTATATTTCACCCAGTGAAATAAAAACGTTTATTTCACTGCTAGTGACATCACATTACCAACATCATTTGACATCACAATCGAAAATGTCTAGTCAGTTCATTGCCACCAGAATTGTTGATATCTGTTTTTTAAATATCTGTCGTTTAAAGTTAAGCTTACCAATCGTAAAAATGATTTATAATTGAAATAGGTTACAGTATTTATAGTAGTATTATTACTAATAATTCCATCTTTGATTCTAAAATTCAATTTTTTTTTACATGAGTTATTTCCCTTTAAGGTCATCTTGCATGCAAAGTTCATATGAAAATAACGTATATTTTTTCCCATAACATGTTCAAAATGTTAATTTTGTAACAACTTCTGAATTTTCTATTTGCTATAAAATTATCCTCTGATGTTTTTTTTACAAGATTCAATTATCTACAAATTATGAAAAAATTATGCTCCAATTTGTTCTCCTTTTCATTGCTCTTGCTAGACCTGGTACCATTTTGCCCGTCGTAAGTGAAAAAACTGGTTTAAAAGTTACAAAAACATATAATTGTAGAATCAAATTGGGAATGTCTATTGGAAGTAGAAACTGGTTATATAACTGTCTCTGTTAGCTTGTTTACATGAAGCTTGTCTTTTTTTTATTGAATGAATAATTGACAATCTGTGATATATGTGTCCAACAAATTATTCACTGCTTTTTTCTTTTCTTTTTTTGTATTTGTCTTCATTTAAAGTAGAATATGTATCGTTAGCTTCAAAATGATTGAATGTTGGGTTATTTGTGACTATATGTGAAAATTATGTAACCTGGTACCCTCTCCATTTTCCCACATAATCTAATCGTCATTTAATCATCAAAGAACTTTGCAATAACCATTAAAGAAATTTATTTTTTAGTCCCATTTTGACATGATGATATTACAATTTGCATCAGGGTTATTCCATAAAAATGTAAGGGAGGAGGGACTTCAAGGGTTAGAATGCATTTTTTTCCAAGAATCACCACCCATACATTTTCAAATAGAAACCGAGTTGTATTATATTTTTCTAAGAAGTTACAAACCCACCACCCATGTATTATCAATATATAATGCCTTCCAACCCTCTAACTCCCCCTCCAGATAACTTTTTCCTGGATGTAGCCCAGTGATTACTGGCTATTTCATTCTATTCTCATGGTTGTCATTCTTGACCATAGAAATAACATTATTTAGAATGCACGATTACACGTACAAACATTGTTAGATGTTACAAATTTTTATATGTTGATATTTTTTGTTTGGTTTTTTTTCTATGGTGAGCTGACTTCAGAAAATGTCACAGTATTGTAACATACATATATGATTTGAGCGTCATTTTTCATTTGGGCAGAAAAAATCTTTCACTTGAGCAGAAAATTGCACTTCATTTGAGTGGAAATAAAATATATTAAGAGTTGATTTTGGTAGTTTTACCTGTTTGGTCCTACATCAATTTAAACAAAATTCTAAAAATATTAACTTTATTGATTAGGTTATAACAGTTAAAACACTTTAAGAACATAGCTTTAACTTAAATAACATGCGACTATTCAACTAAAAACATGAATAGAATAGTTTACTGAGATGTCACTTATGTTCTTTATAAGATTACATATCAGTTCTTGCTGGGAATCATAACCGACACATCTGATAAAATCTTTTCTGCTGATGTTTCCTGATGTCATGTTTCTGTACTGTTCCAGCAATAATCTGTTCTTGTCTCTATCTACTCACCGTGAGATAGATTCGGTATTGTAAAATTTAGACATCAATAAAGATGAAAATGGATGGATGTACAGCATAAAACTGTTCTTTAAAATGGCTATGAAAGGATTCTGGACAATTGTTCATCTGCTTACAATTAAGTGCTGACAATGCTACCCATAACGAAGGCGGAAATCTAAATTCCGATGTGACATAAACTTGCACAATGTAATTGACAAACTTCTACCGTCTTGAGGCGTATCTGACATCTAAGAATATTCTATCCAAATGAAGAAAAAAACAATTTTGGAAATCTGCCCAAATGAAATGCACCCGATTTAAGGATTTACATAATATTCAATACTCTATCACGTGGAAGATATTTTTTAAAACAAGCTCAATAGACAACAATTTTTTTTGCAATGTATATTAATTACATAGAGATGGAAATTAATTATTTGTATGTAGTCAATTTTATGATAATTTAATGATTATTTAAACAATATGGGTTTTTTTTTATTAGACATTCACATTGTATTATTATTGTGATATTACATATTTTTGTCAAGTATTTTTAATATTTCAAAGGGAAATGAATTTCTTAAAATAAAATCTTAATTAATGTGTATGCTAATAGAAATTAAGGCCATTCAAAATCAAAAGTTTGTTTCCTTACTTAAAATTAAAAACAAGCGAGTACAATTTGCCAGGTATTATTTCAAAAAATGAATGATAAAAGTATGGGAAGCGATTTTCTTCAAATAAAATCTTCATTAATGTGTATGCTATGATTAATAGAAATTAAGGCCGTGCAAAATAAAAGTTGTTTTCTTACTTAATCTTTAAAACAAGAGAGTACAGTTTGCCAAGTATTATTTCAAAAATTAATGATAAAGTATGGGAGATAACTCTGTAAAACACATTTAATAAGGTAGCTGTGATGCCATTTTCTTTATGTAGTCTGAAATAAAAACAGTTTTGATATTATTGTTAAAAGTATATTTTTAAGAAAGATAAATGTAGAAACAAGAATGTATATGATAGAAAAATGAACGAAACTCAACATGGCTCACGAATTGTAAATTTTGATGTCTGAACCTGATATCTGGTTTGAATATAAAATTGGAGAAGATGTTTCTAAGTTATGAAACTTGTGTCCTATCCAATTGTTTATTATCGAACTATAAAATATGTTAGGTTTGTTTATTTTGCAAGTTATTTATATACTATATGTTTTTTTTTTTTTTTTTTTTTTTATATATTGTTGTCGACTATTTAATTTCATTAACCTCTTTTTTATTTATATACAGTGCCATTCCCAAGATATATTTTCATTGTGAATATTTGAGTTTTTTTTTTTTTATATATAATTATGTCACCTATCTATATCCGAAATAAGTTTTGTAATCACAATATAGCTGACTGTGGTAATTCAGGAGGAAATACAAACTTAAATATTGCCATATATGTTTTTTCTACAAAATCATTAAATTATAGGTCAGGGCTAGGTTACACAGCTTAGCTTATAACAATATTAATTGCATAATACATATATACAGTATATTTGAATATAATCCCATCTACGATTTATTTAATCTTTTTTTTTTAATTCACATATAACGGGTACAGTTATGTTTGCTCATATATAAAGAAAGTAAAAAGTTTGTAGTCAACTACATCTTTAAGCTATCACTTAAACAATAATAGGGACCACTGTGGTCGTGATTATGATCATATGATAGTTGAATTTACAGTTACTACCTGTGCAATCATTGCCTATGACCACTAAAGTTGTAAGTTTGTATCCCGCTCATGGCAAAGGTATACTCGATACAGCATTATGTGATAAAGTTTGTCAGTGACTTGCAGCAGGTTGGTGGGTTTTTTTTCAGGTACTCCAGTTTCCTTCACCAATAAAACTGACTGCCACATTATAACTGAAATATTGTTGACAAATCATTAATAAACATAAACTTACCTCACATAACTGATGTCTCTTTGACAAATCCTCAATAAATATAAATTTACCTCACATAACTGATGTCTCTTGACAAATCCTCAATAAACCTATTATTGTTGATATATTTTGCTAGAAATAGACTTCTCATCGCATCTCTCAGGCTTTTGCCTTCGAGAAATACTTTCATGCAAAACAAATTAGCAATGGTATATACATGTATACATATACTGTGCCTATTAAATGTAATGGCTGGTAATGTAGAGGTTTTATTGTTTTCACCAATAAGCCTAAAGGTCCAAACTTTATTTAGCAATCTTTGTCCTCCATTGATGGCATAAATAGGATCAGAATTAAGATAATGAAAGTACATGTATTTATGAAATCCTAACAAGAATGATCTCAACAATCAACTCATTGAAATGTAGTGAAGAAAACCAAGAACATTCACCATAAATTATAAAACATTAATACTGTGAAAGTACTGTTATTCGTTTGCACCAATTTTCGTGGTTTCTACAAAATGCATTGATCCCTGGGTTCTTGAATTTGTGGTTTAAAGCACTACATGCAACAATCAATGGGGAAATTGTATTTCGTTGGATTTAAATTTTTGTAGTGAACCATGAAAATTAGAACACCATGATTAATAATGATGTCACAGTATTATATTATATTAACCGAGTTAAATAAGGGAGATAACTTAGTATTTATTTTTATTCTTGTCATTGCTACCGTAATTGTTTGTGTATAGTACACAGGCTAAATAAGGGAGATAACTTAGTATTTATTTCTATTCTTGTCATTACTACCACAATAGTTTGTGTATTGTGCACAGGCTAAATAAGGGAGATAACTTAGTATTTATTTTTATTCTTGTCATTGCTACCGTACGTGTAGTGTATAGTACATAGACTAGTCAAATGATTTTATTAGCAAAAAAGTGAATACTATACACAAGGGATTATAGTACATGTATTTGAGAAATTTTGTCTCTGTTATTAGATAAATATTATAAATCCATTATTTTATTTTCATATTGTTAAAGATTTATTTATATTTAGAGTGTTGTGGAGTATGTTTGTGTTTACGTTTGAAAGTCATTAAAAGCTTGTAACACAATTATGTCATGTTTTATTTCAATGATAGAAAATTGAAGAGATTACGTACTATGAGTCAGGGGCCGTCGTGGTTGTGATCATATGGTAGTTGGATTTACAAATAACTGCAATCAGTACCTATCACCACTAAAGTTGTGAGTTTGAACCCCATTCATGGCGAGGTGTACTCGATGCAACATTATATGATAAAGTTTGTCAGTGACTTAAGACAGGTCGATGGTTTTCTCTGGATGCATCGGTTTCCCCCACCAATAAAACTGACTGCCACGATAGAGCTGAAATATTGTTGAAAATGGTGTTAAACACAATAACTCTAACCAAACCAAACCATTATTTATAATTACAATTTGCCAAACAATTATATGATACTTTCATTTGTCAAATATAAATATTGATCAATTGATGATTGATCACAAACAATATATATGATTCATATCTTGGTGTGAATTGATCACCATCTTGGTCAATATATGAACCATATTATGGTGTAAACTGATCAGAAACTTTGTCAATATATGAGCCATACTGTACATGTGGTGTGAAATGATCACAGTTTAACAATGCAGTCTGGCAATTTCGTGGTGTGAACTGATGACCATGTGTGTCAATATAAAACACATCATACTGTATCAAGCCAGTTAAGATGTTTTAGAGATATCGATTACGATTTTTCCAGTTGGATTTTAGACTTGTTCCAACAATGTGGTATTTTTTTATTTTCAACTTTATTACCCTAATGTCAACTATTGTTTTTATTTTTTTATTAAGACTGATTGATGACAACATTCAATAGTAACACTGTACAGGTTTTATCATACAACAAAATATAACAAAGACATGGCTGTAACATTTGCATAGTAATAATAACAATAAGACATAATTCATAAATTCAATAATTTACACACCACTAAAATTGCGAGTTCGAATCCCACTCATGGCGAGGTGTACTCGATACAACATAATGTGATAAAGTTTGTCAATGACTTGCAACAGGTCAATGGTTTCTCCGGTTTCCTCCACCAATAAAACTGACCACCATGATATAACTGAAATATTGTTGAAAGTGGCGTAATAAACCTTACTCTTAACCCTCAATAATTTACCAATATTTCAGCTTTCTGTGTGAACATAGGTTATTTTAATATCGATTACTTCTCACAAATATTTTCCTTGGATACAATTATTGTGAATCTGTTTATATTTTTAACAGTATTGTGCACATAGCTTTATGTATTTACAATCCAATACTGGTAATAGAAAGGAAAGTGGTTGACAAAAGATACAGATTTTTGTCAACTTAACAGGTCAAGATTTAATACATAGAAGGCAAAATAAACTTAATATTATAATCAATTTCTTTTAAACAGATAGAAGTGGAACATGTAATTGGTTGAGAAATTGTTCATGAATAAAATAAAAAGCATTTAAACTGCAACAAATGAAAATGGAACGATAGTAACACAAACAGACATATAAGTGAGACAAAAAAAAGCACCAAGATTTTATTTACATCATGAAGAGAAATAATAAATACACTATAAACATGTGTTATGTATATTATGAAATGAACATATGAAACATGATTTTTTACAGTAAATAGTCAAACCTACCTGTCTTATGTGACCTTCCAAGGGAACATGGAAATAGGATCACATAAAACAGGTGGTCACTTAATACAGGTTTAATAAAAATAAAATGCAATGTGAAGGGAAATCAAAATTAAGGTCACATAATACAAGTTATTGCTTAATAAAGCAGGTTTGACTGTAACTTGTAAGACTACCTCATTGTTGTAAAGAGTATAATGCTCGCGAAAAAGTCTGGTAGATAATGGTTTTGATCATGTCTATCTGGTATGACATTTCAATATTTCTTGAAAAACTCAAAAATTATTATAACTGCTTTTTAAGAACTTATAAAAATATTTGTAAAAAAAAAATATCCACAAAATTCATTATTATTTGACAATATTATATATCTACAAAAGTTACACAAAAATTTCAAAAATACAAATTTTCTGCAATAAAAAGATTAAAAATTATCTGAAACTAGAGGCTCCCAGGAGCCTGTAATCGCTCACCTGGTTTTCAATTTGACATCTAAAGTTGATAGAAAATGGGGGTGTTACACATAATTTTGAAAGTGGGCCACCCAAGATCATTTCAACTCAAATTTCTGAGCAAAAGATTTTGATGTGATTTTTATCTCATAATATTCCTAAACGGAATAAACTGGCTGAACAAATCTCACAGAAAAACCCAGAATATATGTTAAACTACTCATTGCCATATAGCTGCAGTTAAAATTTGAGTTCATTTTGATTTGTAATAAAGTGGAAATTGACAACTAAAGAAATTTCTATTTTTAGTAACAGCAGCCATTTTGAATGGAGGGTGGGGCTGTCGGACACAATATTGAAAGGGGACCACCCAAGGACCATCCCAGCCAAATTTGCTTTAATTTGGTTCAGCGGTTTCAGAGGAGAAGATTTAAATGTGATCTTTTATCAAAATATGTCTAATTTGTATAATCAGTATAAATCGGTTGAAAGAAAAAATTCACAGAAAAACCCAGAATATGTGTTAATCTACTCATTGTCATGTAGCTGCAGTTAAAATTTGAGCTCATTTTGATTTATAATAAAGCAGCAATGGACAATTGAAGAAATTTCTATTTTTAGTAACAGCAGCCATCTTGAATGGAGGGTGGAGCTGTCGGACACAATATTGAAATGGGACTACCCAAGGACTATCCCTGCCAGGTTTGGTTTAATTTGGTTCAGCGGTTTCAGAGGAAAAGATTTAAATGTGATCTTTTATCAAAATATGCCTAATTTGCATAATCGGTATAAATCGGCTGAAAGAAAAATTTCACAGAAAAACTCGGAATATATGTTAAACTACTCCTTGCCATGTAGCTGCAGTTAAAATTTGAGCTCATTTTGACTTGTACTAAAGCAGCAATGGACAATTGAAGAAATTTTATTTTTAGTAACAGCAGCCATCTTGAATGGAGGGCGGGGCTGTCAGACACAATTTTGAAAGGGACCCACCCAGGGACCATCCCTGCCAGGTTTGGTTTAATTTGGTTCAGCGGTTTCAGAGGAGAAGATTTAAATGTGATCTTTTATCAAAATATGCCTAATTTGCATAATCGGTATATATGGCTGAAAGAAAAATTTCACAGAAAAACCCGGAATATATGTTAAACTACTCCTTGAGCTCATTTTGACTTATACTAAAGCAGCAATGAACAATCAAAATTTCATCCCCCCTTTTTTCTATTTTTAGCTTGGCGGCCATCTTGGTTGGAAGTCGGGATCACCGGACACAAATTTGGAAGGGGGCCATCCAAGGACCATTCCACCAAAGTTTGGTTCAAATTGGCCCAGTGGCTTCAGAGGAGTTGATTAAAATGTGAAAAGTTAACGGACGGACGGACGGACGCTCAGTGGTGACAATAGCTCACCTGACCCTTTGGGTCAGGTGAGCTAAAAAAGGATCAGCTGCTTGGGGAAAAGAAAGCACTATCTTATAAAGAAATAACAAAAAAATATACAGTATATACAGACTTATAACAACAGAAATAACATGTAAAACTGGCTAAGCTTAAATATTTAAAGTATAAATATCTCATAATTGTTTCCATTAAATATGTACACTCTAAAAAAAAAAGAAAACACTTCTTCATTAAATATCAAATTCATAGATTAAATGTCCCTATTGTTTTTGCCAGGTCAATGGCTAGATATAAACTTATTTATTTCACACTATATTGTGATGTTTTACTTGAAATTAAAGCAAAAATATAGGCAGATGTACATTGGATATTTTTATAAATTGACAACTTCAAAAAGAAAATTTTTGCATCAAATATTTCGATCTTCTAAGAACTCTACCATTGAATCTGAACATCATGACACTGCTTAAATAGTTCTATGATGATATAAACATTCAATCAATTGATCTATCTAATGATTCGAAGGATATTTAACTCTCATTTTCTGGCACCAAAACGAAAGAGGAAATTCAAGTATAAACAATGAAAAATGGATAAACTTGATAATTTCCCTTGACACAATTTCAAAATAGATGAAAGCTGCCATTACAAAAACATTAATATGTTTAACAATATCACACAACCAAAGAATGTAAAATTCTTAAACCATCTAAAATATAAGGTTTTTTTTTTATTTCTTTTTGTAGACCTAAAAATGCATATATCTGGCAAGAATCTTGGAAAACATGTACTGGGTCACCTGCTCAGACTGACAATTATGAATGCTATCGTTGGAATTTCCTGAATGCTACCATTGAATTTCTTGAATGATATTATTGAATTCCTGTATGCTATCACTGAATTTCTTGAATGCTATCATAGAATTTCTTGAATGCTATCACTGAATTTCTTGAATGCTATTTTTAGAGGGTTCGGGTGGCTCAATGAGTTAGGTAATTGGATTACCTAACAACTCATACAAGCCTATCACCAATATGGCGTGGGTTCGCGCCCGGCTTTGTAAATTACAAAAACAGGTGCACTCGACTCGCAGCCGCAAGTGATAAAGTTTACCAGTTGCTTGTCCATGGTCGGTGGTTCTCTCTGGGTACTCTGCCTTCTTCCAACACTAAAACTGGTCACCATGACCAAAAATCAATCAATCAATCAATCATTCAATTTCATGAATGTTATCATTGAATTTCATGAATGCTATAATTGAATGTCCCGAATCCTATCTCTGAATTTCTTGAATCCTATTTCTGAATTTCTTGAATCCTATCTCTGAATTTCTTGAATCCTATTTCTGAATTTCTTGAATGCTATCATTGAGTTTCCTAATTCTATTAACTGAAATCTGACAATATGAATGTTATCAATGAACTTCTTGAATGCTATCATTGAATTTCCTAATGCTATCGCTGGATTTTCCTATGAATGTTTTTGTAATACATTAAAATCTGGGGAAAATGTTATTCTTAAAAAGACATCACACAAAAAAAATCTATCTTAATAAAAGAAACACAATTTTAATGATAAATGCAGGTCGAGACCTGAGATTTACAAATGCAAAGTCAAATAATAATGGTAAAATGTATTCTTTTACATGAAATAGTTGAGACTATCTCATTTAAGTCGTCTAAATGCATTTAAGATCAAGATCAATTACATGTTTTAAGTATTAAGATATTAGAATTTTCCATCCTAATGACTTGCAGATGCTATGGTCAATTTCCGTGTGTGATCACAAATATTCATATTATGCCTCAGATATAACCAGATCTCTATTCAGTTAGTTGAAAAACCGTAACCCGACATCTTTACTCAAGGATTTAAGAAGACATTGGGCACCACCTTATTGCTTTAAATCTACAGTCAAACCTGCCTTAAAGAGCACCTCTATATAACAAATCAGTCTATAAAGAGCAGTATCATTTTTCCCATTAATGAATAGTGCATATAATTTTAAGCTGTATATAAAGGGCAATTGCTAATAAAGGCCACATTTTTAGGTTCCTTGAGTGGTCTTTATAAACAGGCTTGATTGTATTTTGTTTGAATAAATTCATTTTCAAAAATGCTCAACATTTGGACAAGCTTCACTTGTTTCTACATGAATATATTGTACAATTAACATTGTCAATTTTTCTAAGTCAAGACAAACAATTTTTATAAAGTAAATAAACAAATGTGAGAGAAAGTGATCAGTGAAAACTACCATAGACTATGTGAGGTATCTTGTGCTATAAATATCTACTATTACTCTGTCAATAAATTACAAATATCACTCAAAAGACATGCTAAAACTTAATCAAATACATGAATAAATATACCTCATGTTAAGTTTCATCTGAACCTCAAATCATTCAAGATATCTCATTATGCAGGTTTTTTATTTAAAAAAAAAGTTTTTTACTCAAAATAATGGCTTTTATTATAACAAAAAATTGCTTTTTACTCAAAATAATGGGTTTTATTAAAAAAAATAAAAAAAATAAAAAAATAAAAAGTTTTTTTTAATCAAAATAATGGTTTTTTATAAAAAAAAAAAATAAAAAAAAGTTGTTTACTCAAAATGATGATCTAACTGGAGGCCATTCATAACAAAATGTTGTTTTGCTGTTACATGACTGATATACCAAAATTTCCCTTACTTAAATAGAAAATTAAAAGAGTATTTCAAAAATTTTTCTTTTAAATATTTTACACATGTTTTTAGTACAAAAATGCATCTTTTTTTAATTTTTTAAGAAAAAATATGGAAGAATGTGTACATATGACAAAGAATCCTGTGCTTCCAGCCCTATCCAGAAGGAAAAGTAAAGTCTGAAATCGAACTTGGTCTTTCTTTTATGGTCCCTAACCTTGTGTATCAATTTCAAATGATTTGCTAAAGGGGGGAACTTAAGTTGTTGAGGAGAAACCAAATGTGAGCCTGACGGTTATATGGACATGGGTAAAGCTTTATGTCCCCACACCATACAGTGGGGGTATAAAAATACTCACTTCTCAAATTGTAGGTGGGAAACAGCAAAACAACTATTTTTTTAAGAATGGCCTGGAGATTAAATTCCATAAAAATTAATACCATAATCGAACAATAACTGGTCATAAATATAATGAGTAATGGGGTGGGGATTATGTTTAACATTTACATTTATACAAGTAAAAATTTAATACAGTAATCCCCCTCTGATCAGACCACTCCTTATGTAATGAAAATGTAGCCTTATGAGTGGCTTGGCCTCTCTTCAAGAAGACAATTTAGTAGTATTTTACTATCTCAGCACATCTGAAACCAGAGGCTCTCAAGAGCCTGTATCGTTCACCTGGTAATAAAAAAAAACAATTGGTCCTATGTAAAAACTATGTCCTGCAGTGGTAGTCATCTTGGAATTACGATCAACATAAAAAACACAAAGTTTGTAAAGGACCTTCCAATGATTGATGCACAGTTTAGGTTCAATCAGTGCAATAGCTTCAGAGAAGAATATATTTCTGTATTTTCCTCATATGGTTCTGTGTTAATACTATGACCTGTGGTGGCAGCCATCTTGGATTTCCGATCGGCATAAAAAACAGAGGACCTTCCAATGATCATTCCTGGGCAGTTTGGTTTCAACTGTCCAAGTGGTTTCAGAGAAGAAGCATTTTGAAACATTTTCCCCATAGGGTCCAATGTTAAACTAAGTCCTGCCGTAGCCGCCATTTTGAATTTCATACCGGAACAAAAAACGTACAGTTTGTAGAGGACCATCTAATGAACATTCTTGTACAGTTTGGCTTTAATCATATTTGTAGTTTCTGAGAAGAAGGCATTTGAATATTTTCTCATAGGGTCCAATGTTAATCTATGTCCTGCGGTGGCGGCCATCTTGGATTTCCGATCGGCATAAAAAACAGAAACTTTGTAGAGGACCTTCCAATGATCATTCCTGGGCAGTTTGGTTTCAACTGTCCAATTGGTTTCAGAGAAGAAGCATTTTGAAACACTTTTCCCATAGGGTCCAATGTTAAACTAAGTCCTGCCGTAGCCGCCATTTTGAATTTCATATCGGAACAAAAAATCTTAAGGTTGTAGAGGACCATCCAATGAACATTCATGTACAGTTTGGCTTTAATCATATTTGTAGTTTCTGAGAAGAAGGCATTTGAACATTTTCCCATAGGGTCCATGTTAATCTATGTCCTGCGGTGGTGGCCATCTTAAATTTCCGATCGGCATAAAAAAACAGAAACTTTGTAGAGGACCTTCCAATGATCATTCCTGGGCAGTTTGGTTTCAATTATCCAAGTGGTTTCAGAGAAGAAGCGTTTTGAAACATTTTTCCCATAGGGTTCAATGTTAAACTAAGTCCTGCCGTAGCCGCCATTTTGAATTTCTTATCGGAACAAAAAACGTAAAGTTTGTAGAGGACCATCCAATGAACATTCATGTACAGTTTGGCTTTAATCATATTTGTAGTTTCTGAGAAGAAGGCATTTGAACATTTTCCCATAGGGTCCAATGTTAATCTATGTATTGCGGTGGCGGCCATCTTGGATTTCCGATCGGCATAAAAAACATAAAATTTGTAGAGAACCTTCCAATGATCATTCCTGGGCAGTTTGGTTTCAACTGTCCAAGTGGTTTCAGAGAAGAAGCGTTTTGAAACATTTTCCCCATAAGGTCCAATGTTAAACTAAGTCCTGCCGTAGCCGCCATTTTGAATTTCATATCGGAACAAAAAACGCAGTTTGTAGAGGACCATCCAATGAACATTCATGTACAGTTTGGCTTTAATCATATTTGCAGTTTCTGAGAAGAAGGCATTTGAACATTTTCCCATAGGGTCCAATGTTAATCTATGTCCTGCGGTGGTGGCCATCTTGGATTTCCGATCGGCATAAAAAACACACACCTTGTAGAGGACCTTCCAATGATCATTCCTGGGCAGTTTGGTTTCAATTATCCTAGTGGTTTCAGAGAAGAAGCGTTTTGAAACATTTTTCCCATAGGGTCCAATGTTAAACTAAGTCCTCCCGTAGCCGCCATTTTGAATTTCATACCGGAACAAAAAACGTACAGTTTGTAGAGGACCATCTAAAGAACATTCATGTACAGTTTGGCTTTAATCATATTTGTAGTTTCTGAGAAGAAGGCATTTGAACATTTTCCCATAGGGTCCAATGTTAATCTATGTCCTGCGGTGGCGGCCATCTTGGATTTCCGATCGGCATAAAAAGCAGAAACTTTGTAGAGGACCTTCCAATGATCATTCCTGGGCAGTTTGGTTTCAACTGTCCAAGTGGTTTCAGAGAAGAAGCATTTTGAAACATTTTTCCCATAGGGTCCAATGTTAAACTAAGTCCTGCCGTAGTCCTGCCGTAGCCGCCTTTTTGAATTTCATACCGGAACAAAAAACGTACAGTTTGTAGAGGACCATCTAATGAACATTCATGTACAGTTTGGCTTTAATCATATTTGTAGTTTCTGAGAAGAAGGCATTTGAACATTTTCCCATAGGGTCCAATGTTAATCTATGTCCTGCGATGGCGGCCATCTTGGATTTCCGATCGGCATAAAAAACAGTAACTTGGTAAAGGACATTCCAATGATCATTCCTTTACAGTTTGGGTTCAGTCAGTTCATTAGTTTCAGAGAAGAAGATCTTTGAAATTTCAGCCAATCAGAGCATATTATTGGCCCTGGCAGCCATATTGAATATTCGACTGGAACGAAAAACAATAACTTTGTAGAGGACCATCCAAGGAACATTCCTGCTAAGTTCAGTTCCAATCGGCCAAGTGGTTTCGGAGAAGAAGCTTGAAATGTGAAAAGTTTACAGACGACAGACGCCAGACGCCAAGTGATGGCAATAGTTCACCTGGACCTTTGGTCCAGGTGAACTAATAAGAGAGGTGGCCTTTGGTGGAAGTGGCCTGGTAAGAGGCAGATTACTGTACACTGTAAATAAAGTCTAGGATTTCTAAAATGTCACTGTATATACATGGAATAATTTAAGGTAAATCCACATCCGATACTGAGAGCTGTTCCATTTAAACATAGATGATACCCAGGGATGGCACCTTGAAAATAGGGTGACCAACAACAGTAGCAAGTTTACCTTTTCTGTAACATTTTCACATGGTAAAAATGTTTTAAATGCCATTCCATTTAAAAGTAACATCCCCAGAGTGTCATGTTTGTGTTAAGGTAGTAACCATGGAAACTAGCTCTCATCAATGTCATTCTTATTAAAAATTGATAAATACAAATTTTAGAATGCTATTAATAGTAAAACATATAATTAAGAGGGTCATCTTTTGTGTTTCAATTTTTCTACGATGTTACATAATTTGAGTACTGGTCCCAGTTTAAGTCCAAGATATTTCATCATCATATCACTGTTCAATAATAAAAATGCACGACCATCAATCTCCTGAAAAAAAAATACATTGAGCATGAAATATACATTTACACAATATTTACAAACTATACGTTAGGACATGTTTACTCCCCATTATAAGGCCTGCAAATAAAGAAAAAATAAGAGAAACTAGAGGCTCCCAGGAGCCTGTATAGCTCACCTGGGTATAATAACAACATCAGTCAATAAAACTTGATAACTTCGGTAAAAAAAATTTACAAATGTAGCCTTCGTCATTGCAGACCCCTTCTACAAAAAAATTTAGGCAGGGGTTCCCCCTTTAATGTAAGTTATCAAAATTGCTGTAAAAAAACATATATGTCAATGATTCTCAAAATTTAGCTTTTCCTACTTCACATTTTGTAATAGAGTTGCTTCCCTTTGATTATTTGAGTAACCAAAAGTAGTGTCAACAAAAAAATGCATTTCAAGAGGAATAACTCTTCACACAGTTGTTGCACATTTTTAACTGTGGGAAATTTTTTGTAGATCTTGACATGCTGAACATTTTTGCAGTTTAAACTTTCCCTCTATCTCTAATAGTTTTTGAGATATAAGATGATAGTATTAAAATTGAGAACATTTTGATGAAAAAAAGGGCAATAACTCCAAAATGGGTAATGGGATTTACTTCAAAATTGCAAGATTGGTAGATCTCGACATGGTGCACATTTTTTGCAAATTAAACTTAACATCTATCTCTTATAGTTTTTGAAATATAACACGAAAAGTATTAAAATAAAAAAAAGGGCCGAACCGCCGGACACATTTTTGCAAATTAAACTTAACATCTATCTCTTATAGTTTTTGAAATATAACACGAAAAGTATTAAAATTAATAAATAGGGCCGAACCGCCGGACACATTTTTGGAACAGAATCATCCAAAGACTATTTCATCAAAATTTTGTTCTTATTGAGCAAATGGTTTCAGAAAAGAAGATTTTTATGGGAATTTCCCATAGGGTCCTATGTTAAATTAGGTTCGGCTGTGGCAGCCATCTTGGTCGGTGTTCTGAAATGCCGGACACAATTTTGGAAGAGGACCACCCAAGAATCATTTCAGCAAAATTTGGTTGAGATTGGCTCAGTAGTTTCAGAGGAAAAGATTTTTTTTAATTTTCATCCCCCCTTTTTTCTAATTTGCATAATCGGTCAAAATAGGCAAAAGTTCAAAGTTCATAAAAAATCCCATAATATATGTTAAAAAGCTCATCATTATGCTTATACAGTTCAAATTTGGGCACTTTCTGGTTTAAAATAGAGCAGTTTTGGCCATTTGAAGAAATTTCTATTTTTAGTCATGGTGGCCATCTTGGATACAGGACGGCACTGACGGACACAATTTTGAAAGGGGACCACCCAACGATCATTTCAGCAAAGTTTGGTTGAGATTGGCACATTAGTTTCAGAGGAGAAGATTTTTTTTAATTTCATCCCCCCTTTTTTCTAATTTGCATAATCGGTCAAAATAAGCAAAAGTTCAAAGTTCATAAAAAATCCCGTAATATATGTTAAAAAGCTCATCATTATGCTTATACCGTTCAAATTTGGGCACTTTCTGGCTTAAAATAGAGCAGTTTTGGCCATTTGAAGAAATTTCTATTTTTAGTAATGGTGGCCATCTTGGATACAGGACAGCACTGACGGACACAATTTTGAAAGGGAACCACCCAAGGATCATTTCAGCAAAGTTTGGTTGAGATTGGCTCAGTAGTTTCAGAGGAGAATTTTTTTTTTTAATTTCACCCCCCCTTTTTTTCTATTTTTTGCTTGGCGGCCATCTTGGTTGGAAATCGGGATCACCGGACACAATTTTGGAAGGGGGCCATCCAAGGATCATTCTACAAAAGTTTGGTTGCAATTGGCCCAGTGGTTTCTGAGGAGAAGATTTTTATGTGAATTTCCCATAGGGTCCTATGTTAAGCTAAGTTCAGCTGTGGGGGCCATCTTGATCGAAGGGCCGAACAGCTGGACACATTTTTGGAAGAGAACCATCCAATGACTATTTCATCAAAATTTTGTTCTTATTGAGCAAATGGTTTCAGACAAGAAGAATTTTATGGGAATTTCCCATAGGGTCCTATGTTAAAATAAGTTCGGCTGTGGCGGCCTTCTTGGTCGGTGTTCTGAAATGCCGGACACAATTTTGGAAGAGGACCACCCAAGAATCATTTCAGCAAAGTTTGGTTGAGATTGGCTCAGTAGTTTCAGAGAAGATTTTTTTTTAATTTCATCCCCCCTTTTTTCTAATTTGCATAATCGGTCAAAATAGGCAAAAGTTCAAAGTTCATAAAAAAATCTCGTAATATATGTTAAAAAGCTCATCATTATGCTTTAACAGTTCAAATTTGGGCACTTTCTGGCTTAAAATAGAGCAGTTTTGGCCATTTAAAGATATTTCTATTTTTAGTAATGGTGGCCATCTTGGATACAGGACGGCGCTGACGAACACAATTTTGAAAGGAGACCACCTAAGGATCATTTCAGCAAAGTTTGGTTGAGATTGACTCAGTAGTTTCAGAGGAGAAGATTTTTTTTAAATTTCATCCCCCCTTTTTTCTAATTTGCATAATCGGTCAAAATGGGTAATGGCATTTACTTCAAAATTGCAGGGTAGGTAGATCTTGACATGCTGCACATTTTTGCAATTAAATTTAACATCTATATCTAAATAGTTTTTGAAATATAAGACGAAAAGTATTAAAATTTTAAAAAAAATTGATGAAACCAGAGGCTCCCAGGAGCCTGTAATCACTCACCTGGATCAAAGCTGCTTTCAATAACAACGCAACTGCACTGCGGCAGCCATCTTGGTGGAAGAGCACGACTGCCGGACACAATTTTGGAAGAGGACCATCAAATGACTATTCCATCAAAGTTTGGTTCTAATTGAGCTACTGGTTCCAGACAAGATGGTTTTTATGTGAATTTCCCATAGGGTCCTATGTTAAACTAAGTACAGCTGTGCAGCCATCTTGGTCAGATAGCGGGACCACCAGACAGAATTTTGGAAGAGGACCATCCAATGGCTATTTTATCAAAGTTTGGTTCCAATTGAGCAACTCACAGGTTCCAGACAAGAAGATTTTTATGTGAATTTCCCATAAGGTCCTATGTTAAGCTAAGTTCGGCTGTGGGGGCCATCATGGTCGAAGGGCCGAACCGCCGGACACATTTTTGGAAGATAACCATCCAATGACTATTTCATCAAAATTTTGTTCTTATTGAGCAAATGGTTTCAGACAAGAAGATTTTTATGGGAATTTCCCATAGGGTCCTATGTTAAATTAAGTTCGGCTGTGGCGGCCATCTTGGTCGGAGGTCTGAAATGCCGGACACAATTTTGGAAGGGGACCACCCAAGGATCATTTCAGCAAAGTTTGGTTGAGATTGGCTCAGTAGTTTCAGAGGAGAAGATTTTCATTAAATTTCATCCCCCCCTTTTTTCTAATATGCATAATCGGTCAAAATCAGCAAAAGCTCAAAGTTCATAAAAAATCCCGTAATATATGTTTAAAAGCTCATCATTATGCTTTAACAGTTCAAATTTGGGCACATTCTGGCTTAAAATAGAGCAGTTTTGGCCATTTGAAGAAATTTCTATTTTTAGTAATGGTGGCCATCTTGGATACAGGACGGCGCTGACGGACACAATTTTGAAAGGGGACCACCTAAGGATCATTCAGACAAAGTTTGGTTGAAATTGGCCTAGTGGTTTCTAACAAGAAGATTTTTAAATGATTTTTTGCTTATTTATGCCTAATTTGCATAATCGGTTCAAAGTTCTTAAAAAATCCCATAATATATGTTAAAAAACTCATCATTATGCTTATACAGTTCAAATTTGGGCACATTCTGGCTTAAAATAAAGCAGTTTTGGCCATTTGAAGAAATATCTATTTTTAGTAATAATGGCCATCTTGGATGGAGGGCGGAGCTGTCGGACACAATTTTGAAAGGGACCCACCCAGGGACCATCCCTGCCAGGTTTGGTTTAATTTGGTTCAGCGGTTTCAGAGAAGAAGATTTAAATGTGATCTTTTATCAAAATATGCCTAATTTGCATAATCGGTATAAATCGGCTGAAAGAAAAATTTCACAGAAAAATCCGAAATATATGTTAAACTACTCCTTGCCATGTAGCTGCAGTTAAAATTTGAGCTCATTTTGACTTATACTAAAGCAGCAATGGACAATTAAAATTTCATCCCCCCTTTTTTCTATTTTTAGCTTGGTGGCCATCTTGGTTGGAAGTCAGGATCACCGGACACAATTTTGGAAGGGGGCCATCCAAGGACCATTCCACCAAAGTTTGGTTGCAATTGGCCCAGTGGTTTCTGAGGAGAAGATTAAATTGTGACATGTTGACGGACGACGGACGAAAAGTGATGACAATAGCTCACATGGCCTAAAGGTCAGGTGAGCTAAAAAGGGCAATAACTCCAAGATGGGTAATCAAATTTACTTCAAAATTGCAGGGTATGTAGATCTTGACATGCTGAGCATGTTTGCAGTTTCAACTTACCACCTGTCTCTTATAGTTTTTGAAATAAAGGACGAAAAGTATTAAAATTTAGAAAATTTGATGAAACTAGAGGCTCAGGTGAGCCTGTATCGCTCACCTGACATAAATAAGTCCTCTTAAGAATGTCTGCATGCTGAATACATCTAAGTTACTATTCAAATCCCATACTGCCATAGGGTTCTATGTTAAAACTATGTCTGCTCATGGCAGCCATCTTGGATGGAGGTCATGGTCACCGTACACAATTTTGAAAGTATACTACCCAAGGACCATCCATGCCATGTTTGCTTTAAATTGGCTGACTGGTTTCAGAAGAGAAGACTTTTAAACAATTTTCCCATAGGGTCCTATGTTAAAACTATGTCTGCTGACGGTGGCCATTTTGAACCGAGATCGGGATAACTGAACACAATTTTGGAAGATGACCACCTAAGGACCATCGATGACATGTTTGCTATATTGGCTTACTGGTTTCAGAGGAGAAGATTTTAAAACATTTTTTCCCATAGGGTCCTATGTTAAAACTACAGTATGTCCGCTGAAGGTGGCCATCTTGGATGGAGGTCAGGGTCACTGGACACAATTTTGAAAATTGACCACTTAAGGACCATTCATGCCATGTTTGCTTTAAATTGGCTTACTGATTTCAGAGGAAAATTTTTTTAAACATTTTTCCCATAGGGTCCTATGTTAAAAATATGTTTGCTGATGGCGGCCATCTTGGATGGAGGTCGGGGTCACAGGACATAATGTTGAAAGTTGACCACCTAAGCACCATTCATGCCATGTTTGCTTTAAACTGACTTACTGGTTTCAGAGGAGAAGACTTTTAAACATTTTTTCCATAGGGTCCTATGTTAAAATTAAGTCGAGTCATGGTGGCCATCTTGAATTTCCGATCAGCAAATGATTCACAAATTTAGTACAGGACCACCCAATGATCATTCCTGCAAAGCCACAATTCAATTGGCTTAGTGGTTTCTAACAAGAAGATTTTTAAAATTTCGACCAATCAGAACACATTATGGGCCCTGGCAGCTATGTTGGATTTCCGATCAGCACCAAAAACACAAATCTTGTATATGACCATCCAATGAACATTTCTGCCAAGTTTGGTTCAAATCTTTTTGTGGTTTCAGAAAAAAAGATGAAAATGTGAAATTCCCATAGGGTCCAATGTTAAACTAAGTCGAGTCATGGTGGCCATCTTGAATTTCCGATCGGCAAACGATTCACAAGTTTAGTACAGGACCACCCAATGATCATTCCTGCAAAGTCACAATTCAATTGGCTTAGTGGTTTCTAACAAGAAGATTTTTAAAATTTCGACCAATCAGAACACATTATGGGCCCTGGTAGCCATGTTGGATTTCCGATCAGCGCCAAAAACAAAAATCTTGTGTATGACCATCCAATGAACATTTCTGCCAAGTTTGGTTCAAATCTGTTTTGTGGTTTCAGAAAAAAAGATGAAAATGTGAAATTCCCATAGGGTCCAATGTTAAACTAAGTCGAGTCATGGCGGCCATCTTGAATTTCCGATCGGCAAACGATTCACAATTTTTAGTACAGGACCACCCAATGATCATTCCTGCAAAGTCACAATTCAATTGACTTTTTAAAATTATGGACCCAGGCAGCCATGTTGGATTTCAAATCAGCACCAAAAACACAAATCTGGTAGAGGACCATCCAGTGAACATTTCTGGCAAGTTTGGTTGAAATCTGTTCAGCGGTTTCAGAGAAGAAGATTTAAATGTGAAAAGCTAACGGACGGACGGACGCTTACCCATGACAAAAGCTCACATGGCCTATGGCCAGGTGAGCTAAAAAGGGAAATAACTCCAAAATGGGTAATGGGATTTACTTCAAAATTGCAGGGTGGGTAGATCTTGATATGCCGCACATTTTTGCAATTTAAAGTTAACCTTTATCTCTTATAGTTTTTGAAATATAAGACGAAAAGTATTAAAATTTTACAAATTTGATGAAAAAAGGGCAATAACTCCAAGATGGGTAATCAGATTTACTTCAAAATTGCAGGGTAGGTAGATCTTGATGTGCTGATCATTTTTACCCCATGTCAGATTTTTGACATTATTAACGGTTTTTGAGTTATTACCCAAAACCTGCAATTTTACCATATGTTCTATTTTTAGTAACAGCAGCCATGTTGGTTGGAGCACGGCATCACCGGACACATTTTTGAAACTAGACACCCTAGTGATGATTCAGACCAAGTTTGGTTTCCATTGGTCTAGTACTTTCAGAGGAGAAGATTTTTTTAAAAGTTTACGACGTACGACGGGTCAGGTGAGCTAAAAACTCTTCTGACCCTAATTTTTAGTGCCGACCTGAAAGTCTTAATTGCCATTTTTGGACAAGCACTATTAAAGTCAGATCATTGACCTGTATAACCTTAACTGGAATAATTCAAGCCCTTTCCGTCTCCGATTCTCTCCACCTTCTGTTAATGAAGCGATCGATAGAGAGTGGAATATAATGACTGGATTATTCGGGTTAGTATAACCTAGGTAAAAAAAAATAAAAATCATCATTTCATCAAAATGTAACTTGTTCTTACCGTGATAATACTGAAAAATTGCTCAGTTGCCATTAAACAACAATCTCTCACTCACTACTGATAGCACATGCAGATGCGACAAATTTTAAACACAGCCACAGACCCTTCAATTAAATACACATATTACTGGTCTACTCACATGTTTTCTAAAGAGGTCTACATGAGTATTTAGACCTTTCAATTAAGTAAACATATTATTGGTCTACTCACATGTTTTCTAAAGAAGTCTACATGAGTATTTAGACCCTTCAATTAAGTAAACATATTACTGGTCTACTCACATGTTTTCTAAAGAGGTCTACATGAGTATTTAGACCCTTCAATTAAGTAAACATATTATTGGTCTACTCACATGTTTTCTAAAGAGGTCTACATGAGTATTTAGACCCTTCAATTAAGTAAACATATTATTGGTCTACTCACATGTTTTCTAAAGAGGTCTACATGAGTATTTAGACCCTTCAATTAAGTAAACATATTATTGGTTTACTCACATGTTTTCTAAAGAGGTCTACATGAGTATTTAGACCCTTCAATTAAGTAAACATATTATTGGTCTACTCACATGTTTTCTAAAGAGGTCTACATGAGTATTTAGACCCTTCAATTAGGTAAACATATTACTGGTCTACTCACATGTTTTCTAAAGAGGTCTACATGAGTATTTAGACCCTTCAATTAAGTACACATATTATTGGTCTACTCACATGTTTTCTAAAGAGGTCTACATGAGTATTTAGACCCTTCAATTAAGTAAACATATTATTGGTTTACTCACATGTTTTCTAAAGAGGTCTACATGAGTATTTAGACCCTTCAATTAAGTAAACATATTATTGGTCTACTCACATGTTTTCTAAAGAGGTCTACATGAGTATTTAGACCCTTCAATTAAGTAAACATATTATTGGTCTACTCACATGTTTTCTAAAGAGGTCTACATGAGTATTCAGTGCAGGGTCTGTTTCTGTTATGTGTTGTATAACTTCATCAATAGTCCAATCAGTAGGATCTGACGGAAGTTTGTGAGGTGTAGGAGGTTTTGTATCTGATGTCGTGGAACTGGCTGAAATATAAAAAATAAAAACTGAGGAAGAGGTTTTTTCACATGATGTTACATGTGTGACAAGTATATTTGATACGAGACACCATGTGAGATTCATGCATTTAAAATCACATGACATTATTTTGATGTCACAATGCAAAAAAAGTTCTGTCACAATGTGAAAACGTTGCAAAAACCATTTCCCGCCAGTCTTTTATAGGTGTTGGATAGGTGATCACTTCAAACTATGACCTATTGTATTAATACTTTCAAACTGCTTTTTCAGTTTAATATCTGTGAAATAAAACTAATATGCATATGATAATTTTAAATATAGTATCTATTTTTCATTAAATCACATATTTTAGAAGTAAAATATTTTTCGAAATGCAGCCAGTTTTAAAGTTATATAAACATTGGATAATTTGCTGAATGATGTGAGAAAAACAATTAGTGATAGTCAATAAAGTGAGATGAGAAAATTCCACCATCAGGTTCACATTTTCTTTCATCAGAAACTTGGAAAGCTTCATTTCTGACTAAACTGAACCTCCTTGGACCAGTTTTTACGTTTGGAACAGACAGGTTTTTATCTTATACAGCATAAATTAACAATGATTTCCTACACTGGGATTTTATTTAAAGTTCGTTTTATTTAGGGTTCGGTTTAGACAGGTTCCAATGTATATGATATATATCTAGTAACAGTACATATGTATCAAAACTGTAAAATGTGGTGAAATTTTAATCAGTACATTGACCTTCTTAACCTTATCTGTATATTTCATTTCTAGTTTATTTATTAGAAAACTGTAAGATATAAGTACATGTAAATATCAATGATTGGTAGATTTTTTTTTTTTTATTAAAAATTACATCAATCAATTTGACCTCTTTATGAGGTATACAAATAACCTCCACATTTTTTTTAAGATTGAGGATGTAAATATTAAGGTAATAAATTTGACTTTTATCTATATTTTAATTAATATTAGAATTTATATTATTTTTTTTAATATACGACAGATACATATTGGTATAATACATTTGATCTTATATTCATATTTGATATTTGAGTATTAAATACATTTGACCTCTTTTTAAGTGTACAAACATTTTCCAATTTTTCTTTTTTTTTTAATCACAGATAATTTTATTGCACTAATTGCTGTTAACAATTCACTAGGTATACAGCTTTTATCTAGTATCCCTAGTTGTTAATCACTAAATAGCATTCCCTTTGATCTTTGCACGTGAAAAAATCTGTTGTCAAGTGACTAGTGTGATACAAACATATTATCATTGATTTCTAACATGACATTCCGTTGACCTCACTGACACTTTGACAAATTCTCGATAAACGTACGATCTTAATATTATTTACTCGAAATGAACCTTTCATTGAATCTCATATCTCCTTCGATATGATATTGATTCTCGCAAAACAAATCAACAATAGCATATATTAATCTATGATTTGTACATTTTCCCTTTGATCTTCACACACGATAATATCTCTTATCATATACTTGTAGATGATATAGCTAAAATTTTACCGTGATAAAACTTGTGTTTTGTTTAGAATAATAAGAGAAGTCATGTTTATTTCACCCGGTTACACAAGAATGGCTCAAGCGGGCTGAAAAAGCAAGTTTATTAACTGTCAATGTCCGTAAGTTCACTTCGTGAATTTCCAGAAAACTGTGTTTACAAACACGGCGGACTAAACTGTTTTATTGAATATTTGCACAGAAAATTATCAACTGCCAATTTTCTCTCTTGTGATATTGAAAGTGCTTTTAATTGATTTGTATATTAAAACAATAATTTTCTTGTTCTATAACTATATATACATGTATTTAATTCTAGCCAAAACTGACTAAACATATTGGTACAAATCAGTTATTTCCTCTGTTGAAATATATGATAAACATATCATAACATTTTTCATATCATACCCTTTATCAGCCCTCGTTCATATATCATTCCTTGAACCTATCGACTCTCGTGCTGATATCACGACCTAGGGCTGATAAAGGGTATGATATGAAAATTGCCATGTAATAATCTATATTTATCAAGCAACTAGCCGGCAATTAACATAATACCGCTTTTTTTCTAATATAACGTTACCAAATCCTAGATAAATATACTATTGTTCCTATGTTTTGCTTGAACAGACTTATCATTGCATCTTACATCTCAGGCTTCGCTTTGATGTGATATTACACTAAGGAGTCCATTCTTGCAAAACAAATCAATGATAGTATATATTTGTGTACCTTCTGCTTCAAATGCTGAGAATCTGCGTATCTTTTGTTGTGCTTTAGTAATTTTCAAACTATCTGTTGATTCCGTTGACCAACGTCGTTTTAGTGCTTTGTTTATTGCTGTTCTGTTTTCTAATTCTTCCTCTGTGAAATTGAACACTACAACAGAGTGTATTTGTAAATAAAATCAAAGATTCCACCTGGTTATAATTCCTCAATGATTTCAATGGAAGATGTCAAAACATGTTATTATATATATATCTTTATTCTCTAAAACCATTGTATAAACATTGATACAGAGATATATGAGTACATTAATAACAGTTGAACAAAAACTAGAAGTTACAGGAATTTAACCAAAAACATGTAGGATCAGTACAACATATGGAATATACAAAGTTTCATTTGAAAAAAACACACTGATAGTTTTTTCAGATTTCAATAGAAATTAGAAGCTATTATAATATCTTGTGGAGTGAAGTTCTACCTACGGACTGTTGTTTCAGTATGCTAGCATTATAAAAAAATCCAATTCTGTGTTGGCTCAGTACAAAAGAAATAATGTGTTTTATTATTAATGATTAAATATAGAGATTTTTAATTACTTGTGTATATTGTTGACATTTTTAACCTAAATTTATTTTGTCTGTTACGTTGATTCTGACAAACTATACTGGTGATAATAAACAAAAGTTATCAATCACAAATTTACAAATAACCAAAAATTAAAATCTCTCCCGATTTAGGATACAAATACATAAAAATTAAAATCTCTCCCGATTTAGTATACAAATCCGTAAATATTAAAATCTCACCCAATTTAGGATACAAATATGTAAAAATTAAAATCTCACCCGATTTAGGATACAAATATGTAAAAATTAAAATCTCACCCGATTTAGGATACAATTACGTAAAAATTTAAATCTCACCCGATTTAGGATTACCACTGCGACTACATTTTGGACAGCTCCCGTGTAATGGTTGACTAGTAAATAAATTTTCACAGCACCCTAATTCTTCTAGCATTCTCTCAATAAACCTCCATAAAGTTGATAATCGCTCAACAGGAGGAAGTCGTTTTGTATGTGTTTTGTTGCCTTGGTTTGCTGAAAATAAAATTACACTGTGTTTTGTCAATGTTGTTATTAAAATTACTAAATAAATAGTGGGGCTGTCGTGGTCGTGATCGTATGGTAGTTGGGTTTATAACTACCTATGTAATCAGTGCCTATCACCACTAAAATTGTGAGTTTGAATCCCGCTCAGGCGAGGTGTACTTGATACAAGATCATATGATAGTCTGTCAGTGACTTACGACAGGTTGGTGGTTTTCTTCAGGTACTCCTGTTTCCTCCACCAATAAAACTGACTGCCTAAATATAAATGAAATATTGTTGAAAGTGGCATTAAACACCATAACACACTAACACTAAATAAACATTGTACATTATACATGTAATGCAAAACCACTGTCAACTAAAATTCAAAATATATAGACGTTAGTAACTACAGTAGTCCCCCCTCTTATAAAGCCACCCTTTGTACAATGAAAAAGTGGCCTGTTTTGAGGTGACAATATACAACTTTGAAGTATTTTACTACCTCAGTGCATCTGAAATCTGGCCTGATAAGAGAGGAACTACTGTAATCCTAAAAAAAATCAGTCTTTTTTTTCATGTACAGTTGAGAGTTTCTGAGAAGTTTTACAAATTTTCCATTGACTTCATTTGTATAAATTATGTTTCATACAGGTGGCCATCTTAGTTTTCTGAATTGAAACAAAAATATGCCATAATTGTTGTGTCTGTCATTGTCAAAAGCCAGGACCTGGATTTCTAAAGTCATATGTTATTGTCTTTTCTTTGTGTTCAATGGTTTGGGGTGAGAGAGGTAGTTATTTGTTTTGCTGATATTGGTGTCAATTAACAATATTTACGTGTATATTTTCATTATTTACCTGTACATTTTCAATATTTACCTTTGAATTTTCAATATTTACCTGTACATTTTCAATATTTACCTTTGAATTTTCAATATTTACCTTTAAATTTTCAATATTTACCTGTAAATTTTCAATATTTACCTGTAACTATAACTTTACCACTCCCTTCTCTCATCATATTATATACTTGTTTCTCTTGCAAGGCACAATCTATACAGGCCTGGGCGACTTCTCTCATCACCTTGGCAATAGGCCCTGGTCCATATTGACTCGGCAGCTGACATACCTTTCTGGGATGTAAGTAACCACCACAGGAACAATTATGATTTATAAATACACAAACTGAAATAGACATTGATTGATTGGTTGAGTGTTTACCGCCAAATGAGCAATTTTTCAGCTACATCATGGCGAGAACATATTGCATTCGATGAGATGATGATGTCTGCTTTATACTAGACTCTTAGTTGGATTTATATAGTGCTAACTCACTGAAACAACAGTTCATGGGAAGACATGTCGCTCCATTCGGACACATCCCGATTCCTAATGAACCAATCATGTTCTTTCTCCTTGATGCTGCATGCTTAGCGGAAAAGCAACAAATATCAATTTTGTAGTCTTTGGTTTTACTTGACAAGGGATCTAACCCACGATCTACCAAACCCAAGGCGAGCATGCTAACCAATACACGACCAATGCGGAGACAAGAATTGATGCATTATGTATTAATTATCAAAGCATTATGTAAAATTTCAGACATGTTAAACATAAAACATGGTTCTCCATTGGTAAAAAATCCTTGCTAGTACACTGTAATTTTAATTTGCAATGTTCTATATTTAAAAAATCTTTGAAATATGGTAAAAATTAATTCTAAAGTTATTTGACCTTGACACTCATTTTCCTGAACTCTCTAATTACTTGTAGTGATAATGAGAAATATTGTGTGTTGTCCCTGATTTTACTATTATTAGAATCTAAGAAGTAAATTGTGACTGGTTCTGACTTGCATTGATGACTATTAATAACTTGGTGTATCTGTTGTGAAATTGGTGGGCTTGAGTCTGGTTCCCCTTACTTACCTGATGTTAGACTAGGAGAGCTTGAGTCTGGTTCCCCTTACTTACCTGTTGTGAGACTAGGAGAGCTTGAGTCTGGTTCTCCTAACTTACCTGTTGTGAAACTAGGAGAGCTTGAGTCTGGTTCCCCTAGCTTACCTGTTGTGAGACTAGGAGAGCTTGTATCTGGTTCTGTGACTTGTACTGCTGATTCTGCTTCTTTAGGAGACATAGGTTTATCTTGGTTAGTAGGACTAGTAGCAGGGGAGGGGGAATTTCCACTTTGACTTGGCAGTGATGGAGTTGGTGTAGATTCTTTTGGACCACGGAGTGGTTTACATTGTCGACCTCCTGAAATATATTTGATCTCTAAATTAAAAAATACGAAAAAGTTAGTAAAGCGCAACATAAAATTTCTATGTAACATGACAATGTGTTTCTATTTTGCTTATTCTGCAATTGTTCAAATTTCCAATAAAGGACTATGCCAAGTTAAACATGATATGACCTCAGTAAGTCAACAACTCTTCCTCCTGCACCAGTTTTATTGCAGTCAAATAAACTTGAAAACCATAATTCATAGAGGAAACTAGCTGGATTACTACTGATCCCTGAAAGTTTCTTTCTGCTTAAAACAATTCAAAAAGATATGAAGAATATTGCAATTCTCATCAAAACTTTTAAAAAATATGATTCTTTGATTTCTATTAATATGTAGTGTCAGACTGTATTTGAAGTATGTACCATGGGCCATATCTGTCCCCATTTTTTTGTTTGTCAATAACACTTTGATACTTACGGTACACTCCAAGTGTATCAACGATCATACTCTCAGGTCCGACATATTCTTCCCAAAATGTCCGACAAATTTGAGAGTCAACACTCTCTAAGTCCGACTATTTGGTCGGACATTTTGGTCGGACGTGAGAGTGGATATTAAAAGATTTTTTTTTACATTTCTCGAGGTGAATATGTCAAACATTTTGTGATCGATGCGTATTTGTAAGCGTACTTTCTTTCCGGTGTGTAGAATGTGCGGGTACGTAAATACCCTAGTGTATTTTGACCTTGCACCATATTCGCGCCAGGAAAGGTAGCTCTAAGGTCAATATTTGTCACGCTCGGGCACAACAGTCGTTCGTTGCATAGGAGCACCTCATAATCAAAGAATTGTACAATAATTTCGAGTTACACCATTTGTGTTTCGTTAATCTGTTTAATTTTAATAGATCTTGCTGGTACATTTAAATTTTACGATTACAATCGGAATGCTAGAAATATCGTAACTTTTCCGAAATCTAAACTTTAAAATTATATACGCCGAGTCCAGCCTGGCTTGGATTTCTCGACAAAAGTTTTCTTAACAAACCAAATTAAATTTGAGCAAAAACACGACTTAAGTTTGCGTTTTGACTTTGTTTGTTTGGAGAAATCACTGACGATTTAAAAAAAAATAATCTGTTGTCACTTAAAACAGTAAGTGAGGCCGGTACGGCTGTGTACATGAATGAATAAGAAATAATTCTTTCGGAGTGTGATATCCATATAAAGGTGAAATAATGGATGTAAAAATCACCGGCTAAAGTTACACAATATTCCGTTTACAAATATTTCAAGTCCCTATACTTGTTCATCTGTGATGGCAATATGTGTATTGGACTAGGTATTACAGCCAGCTTGATATGAATTAATTAGCTCAGGTTACAGGTGTCAATAATGGAAGGAACATCTTGTTGACACAAATTTCCAGGTGCCAGTGGGAGAACAATTATAATTAATTCTATTTAATGTTGTTGTTTTTTATTACTATTTGTTTGTAGGTACATTTGCAATCATTGAAGTAAATTTAATTTGAGAGTCAACACTCTCTAAGTCCGACTATTCGGTCAGACGTGAGAGTGGATATTTAAAGATTTTTTTTACATTTCTCGAGGTGAACATGTCAAACATTTTGTGATCGATGCATATTTGTAAGCGTACTTTCTTTCCAGTATGTAGAATGTCCGGTTACGTAAATACCCTAGTGTATTTCTACCTTGCACCATATTCGCGCCAGGAAAGGTAGCTCAAAGGTCAATATATAACTGAAATATTGTTGAAAAGTGACGTTTAAACACCCATAGCCTCATATAAATTATTGCAATAAAATATCGATTAAGTAACGAAATTGATATAAATTATTTTCCAGTATATTTAGTATAAAAAGCTTGTTCTACATGTTCACTGTGAGATGTATTGCAACCGCCATTTTTAACTACAATCACGTGCACATGCTCGTGCTTGATGGAAAGCTATAGCTATATTTAGATATTTTGTGATAATAATTTTATATTGTAAATCGATCCACCCTGTGATTTTTTTCAACAAGATACATTTTTTATAGTATATACGGTATTTTATTATAAAATACAATATTGAACTGATTTTCGACAACACTTCAATCATTGAATATTGATTTTTTCGAATGTTGAATATTTTATTCCCAGAATTGCACCCCCCTGTTAGTATACTTTTATTGCTTTACTTAAAAAAAAAATAACACCAAGAACATCGATGATACGAGTCTTCTTATTCAGAAATAAAGCTACAGCAAAATAAAGGTATACATTTTTTGTACTGTGAACAAAATCGTCATTTTTATCTAGATTTATCGTCCGAAAAATATGGTACTCCTCTACTATACTAATTTGGATTAGGTGATGAGAATTAGGTGCCATCATCAAAATAAAGATTAAAAAATGTATTTCATGATAATGATGGCTGATTAAAATTGTTTGTCATGCATTAGCAGTCAGTTGTAATATACAGGATGTAACCAATATACAGGAAGAGCCCCTACTGTGAAGCCATTCAATGAAAATAACAACCTGACCATATTGTTAAATAAGAATAAGAATTAGATAAGAAATTAAAATTTATAGAAGGCAAGGATTTATATAATTAATACATTAAGTCACATTTCATTTATTTAGCTTGGGTCAGTTATCAATTAAAAAGACAAAAATGGTTTTAAAAAAAATCTGTCTAATAAGTATTTACCTAAATAACGATATCATGACGTATAATAATTTCTCACCGTAAATGTATTTATTTTATTAAGATATTTATACACATATATAAGAAAAAAGATATAAATTTATTTTTTAAGTACAAATAAATTGGAAGACGGCTTGAAAATCGAAAACGCAGAATAGTTATCTATGTTTATAAGTCTTAGTAAAAAGAGTCTTGAGCAACATTTTTTTCACACCTGTGATAGGTGTATTTGTATATCATGAATGCACGATGCGACAACATGCTGAGATGGGTGATGTTTTGACAGGTAAACTGTAAAAAAAAAAACGTAGAATACACTAATAAAATATTATTTCACCTATATCAGAACTCCGCAGACTGCCAATTTTCAAGAAAAAAAACAGGATTTACGGATTTATGACCCATTCGCCATGAACAAAATAAAACTTAAATTTTACTAAATAATTTTAATCCAAATTTGCCTTTAAAGAAATAAATGTATAAATTAGAATTATTTACCCGGGTTCGTTCGCCCTACATTTGGCAAACACGTAAAAGAGCAAACGCACCCGATATCGTAAACCGGCAACTGTCTGCAGCAAGTGAAAGGGCCTTGGCATCGATTGTCGGGAGTACATAGGGACATATTAATATTCACTTCTAGTGCACTTAAAACATGGGTACTGCATGTTAATACATTTTATTCATGGATATTATTGTATATATCGCCCGTGACAGCCGTTAACATATCTATACTTTCCGTACCACTGTATATCACTCATTTACTTCAGCTTTACTAAGATATGCATGTTTCTTTATGCACAAATTTATTGGTTAGCAGAATTTGGGGACGTTTCCTGTTTACAGTTTAACTATCTGAGAGTGGAGACTCTCACTCCGACCTGGGAGGATTTGGTCGGACATTTGTCGGACAATTTGGTCGGACATTTGTCTGACAATTTGGTCGGACATTTGTCTGACAATTTGGTCGGACATTTGTCGGACAATTTTAAGAGTGAAGTCCGACAAAACTCTGTGTCCGACCTGAGTGCTTGATCGTTGATACACTTGGAGGGATTTGTAATCTAAAAAATGCTTGAGCAAGTATAATATTAGTATAAAATATCAACTTTTTACTATCATGGAAAATGACCTTCATTTTTAACATTATATAGAGAGTTATGGTTTTTAATGCCCCTTTTAATAATTTTTAAGTTATATCATGGCGGAGGTAACTGGATGGAACACACAGAGAAAACCACTGACCTGCCACAGGTCACTGACAAACTTTATCACATAAAATTGAATCGAGTACACCTCATCATAAGCTGGATTCTAATATCCAACGTTAGTGGTGATAAGCACTGATTGCACAGGTAGTTAAAAATCCAACTACCATACAATCACGACCACAACAGCCCCAAACATAATATACAAATACTATTAAAATGTAAGTAAAATTATAACAACAGAACTTTTCTTATTGATAAAAAAATTAATTGTGATTTATTTTACCATTGCACAATGCATTCATTTAGGCCATCTAAAAAAAAATGTTCTGGTTCTCAGACATTGGATTTCAAAAAAAGGGCAAGGTAGGTAGGGTTTTTATTTTTTGTTTTTATTTCCAATCCAACATGGGAAGAGTTTTTATATTTTGTTTTTATTTTCAGCGGTTTAAAAACATAACGCAAACCAGTTCAATTCTACTATTTTGGCAAACAAACAACACAATAGTGTTTACTCTGAGAGATTTGGATTTTCCAACAGACACCTCGTACTTCAGGTCAAAATTAACGAAAGGGTTGTTGTTTTCTCCAACCTCTTTTATGTCCGTAAAATCACCCACGAATATACTCTAACATAACTCTGCAACTGTCATTGTTCTGTCAACAGGCAGGATAGTCCATGGAACTATTTGTTTGGAACGTAACTGTACATTAAAACTGACGAGGAGTGTTTTCACCATTCTCTATCCAGAGTTGTCGTTCCCGCTACGCTACACTCCATCTCTGTTAACGCCCATTTTACAAGATTTTTGTAAAATTTAGAAACAGTAAAAAAATGTACTAAAAATTGTTTTAATTATTGTAAATATCAATAAAGATGAAAATAAATCACTCATTTCAAATCAATTCTCTCTTAAAAATGAATTGTGATCGTTTTTAACTTTTTAATTTTTACCTCCGCAAAATAGTTCTCCAAGAAATGGGGGGAAAATCATTTTTAAGAGAGAATTGATTTGAAATGAGTGATTTATTTTCATCTTTATTGATATTTACAATAATTAAAACAATTTTAAGTACATTTTTTTAACTGTTTCTAAATTTTACAAAAATCTTGTAAAATGAGCATTGACAGAGATGTTGTGTAGCGTAGCAGGAACGACAACTCTGGATATAGAATGTGTTTTCACTCGTAGCCATGCTGAATTTTTACTTTCGTTTTCCATTGATGAGTCATTCAAACGTTTGTCAAAACTCGTCCACGTCACCGGCACACTTGAAAACTTAAATTTGGCGGGAAATTTGAAAAAAAAATTCTTCAAAAATACTGCACGGTGACGATTTGTTTTCTGTATGGCAATAAAAACGTCCCATCGGCCGAAATTTTGAGGGGGCGGCGTAGTCTGAGAACCAGAACTTTTATTTTATTTGGCCTTATGTATATTTCAACATTAATCTCTAAACATGCTGACCTTTCTGTCCTGGGGGTTGTAAAGGATGACCGCTGCCTACACACCATCCAACAGGAAATATATCCCTGGAGTCAAATCTGCACCAGTAATCAAACGCACCCCTCCAACCATCAAAAGTAACATGTATCTGGTCTCCATTGACAGCACCGACTGTGGCAGGACACAATAATTGAGGATTCTTCCTGTCTACAGCTTCCAATTTCTGCCCTATCTTAAATTCATTACCTTTAGGTATTGATGGTTCCTGTTAAAAACAAAGATAGATCTAAAGCATATGATTGTTTAAATTTTTCCTCAATTAAAATTTCTGGCTGCAACAGCTAGTTTTACTTTATATGCATAGACTACTGAAATCAGGAGAAGTAACTCTCTTTTTTTTTAGAAAAATAATTAGATCTGTCTATGATGATTAAAATGTGAAAAATATTAATGGTGACCCACAACAGGTATGTCATTATCAGCATGGGGGTGGGGGTTTGGTTTATGGTGTTTAATGCCACTTTTTCAACAATATTTCAGCTATATCCTTATTATTGGAAGAAACAGGAGTACCTGGAGAAAACCACTGACATATCACAAGTCACTAACAAACTTTATCACATAATGTTGTATCAAGTACACTTCGCCATAAGCAAGGTTCGAACTCACAACTTTAGTGGCGATAGGCACTGATTGGACAGGTAGTTGCAAATCCAACTACCATACGATCACGAACACGACACCTTTTTAATGCCACTTTCAACAATATTTCTGTTATATCATGTCGTATCATGCTCAGTATCCCTGAGCTTTTTATCAGTAACAGTCTAATGAACAATGTGTTTTTTTATTGAAATCAGTGTAAAATGATTCAATGATCACCGGCATCAGGAAGCAGGCTTTTCCCAATAAAATGTTACAAATAAATTAAACAGACTGAACCAGAAGCAGTGACTTAAATTGTAGGAGTGTATATTTCATAATATTCTTTGGGAAGCTTCCTTTTTTAAATTATTATATAGCTTTATTATTAAATTATTGGAGAGCCTCCTTCGAAATTTTAAGAAATCATAGGTGAATTCTACTGTAGTTGTTTGTTCTGGGAAGATCCTCAGAGTTCAAGGATACTCATGTTCACCTTTAGCCCACTACAATATATATTTCTCTATATCAATCTCTTGTGCAAGTAATGTTCTTCGTCTATATTAAAATATCGTTTGTTTTTCACTCTGAATGATATCACAACAGAGCTCCAGATAATTTTCAAGTCCAAAGGGTAATTACCCCCTACTTTTGAAAATGATGGGTATTTGCATATTTCCTTTGCACTGTTGTACTCTCTACTTCAGAAAAGATTGCTTACGTGTACACTTTTAAAATTATGTTTGACACAAGTGTTATTCAATAAACGCGGGATGCAAGTGAAATGTATATCTCTGTTTAATTTGACACGATTGTGTCATGTTTATTAATAAAATGTTGTAAATATTTTGCTTTTTGCTTGTCGACTTCGGCAGTTTTCACAGCTGTGTTGATAATGTCATCAATGATTCCTTTAACTATACTGTCACTAGACACAGATGAAACTGTCAGGAACATATGTGTAGAATTTTCCGTAGTGCACTTATTCATGTTCTTGCTCTTTCTTCTTCTTTCTTCCGTATTTGCGTCCAGGTTTGAACCACCAAGTATAAACTTGTATTAATCTTTTTTTTTTTTAAGAGTTGCACTATATGCACCTTATTTACACCCACAGTATCGAATAATTAAAAATTTCGGATAAAAGGTAAAAAACCATTGCGGTTGTATTCAATATCCTATATATATATATATATATATATATACAGTTAATGGGTCGTTGAGAAGTTCAGCCAGTAAAATCTAAAAAGGGATCCTTTGGTACAAGTTCAATATATACAACTATTGTATGTGACGGTATCTTCACGGTAACTGCTGCTACCCCCCCCCCCATTTTCAACGAACAACGTGTTCCCAAATGTACTTTCGTTTTAGTTCTTACTTATTACGTAAACCGCATTTATTTGTAATATTGACCGCGATTGGATGATTTATCGTAAACATCCAATCAGATCTCTTTTGACATTGATGCTTAGAAAGGCAAGCATTCGGTACCCCTTGGAAGTATACGCACTCTCCTTCGAAAAGTATAAAGGGGAGTAATTACGGGGAATTTCTCAAAGACAAAAATACGTTGTTATGTACACGACTGTACAAGTACGCTCCGAATTTGGAAAGTTTGCTTACATATGTATGCGTAATGTGTACACTCTGATCTGATAATACATGCGTTTTTACTCATTTTCATAGCGTAAAAAATGCAAATACGCAGCTTATCTGGAGCTCTGCACAATATAACTTTTATTAAATTTTTATCAGATATATCTTTGAACTATTTTTTCCTGTCACAGTGATTTCATAACCATTGTTTTCTGTGTGTGCAAGTCATAACTGTGGAAAACAATTTTGATAATTACCTTTTTAAAACAACTGTCTGAAGCAACCACAGCTCCAGTCAAGGTTTTCTGTAGAAAGGATGGCCATGATGAAGGATTCATTCTAAACCCTGAAAATGTATTAAAACATTTGATTTTAACTACTACTATTTCTGGAAGTCTATGTAGACTAGATTTTAGGCCATGAAAAAAAATACCTGTGTTTCCGCTAAGATGCTCTTAAATATTAAGGTCGGTAGGTAGGAAAAAGATTTTATTTCTTTAAATATTTTTTGCCTACTTTCTACAGGGGACACATTCTGATTTTAATAGTACTTGTTCAAAATTGGTCAAAAAAACTTTAGGGTAGGCACAAAAAATTAGGGTCGGTAGGGTTTGCGGAAACACATGTAATTTTTGTTTTGTCTTATTGCCATAATCTTCAAAAACTGTAAACACATTTTATTAAAAGTTTTGATTTATTATTTTATTATGTTACAATAAAAAGTATGCATGTTTAATTTCATGAATAATTCTAATATACATTAACACTAAACAAATACTGTTAAACCTGCATATGTGGTCACCTCTATTAAGCAGTTACCTGTATTGAAAGGTCACCTTTTAGTTGTCCTGTCATAGAAAATTTCATATGAATTGAACCTCTTGTAAGAGGTCACTTGTCTTAAAAGATCATTTATATTTGTACCAAAGGTGACCTCTTAATACACGTTTGACTGTAGTTCCAATCAATATGCTGTTTTAGCGTAATATATTTCTCTCAAAATAAATTCATTTATGTATTAACGGAAAATTTAAATAGATGAAAACAAGATATGATTATAATCTAACGATTATGGAGTCTCCCAAACTGGCCACTGACAACAGGTTTAAAAAATAAATCAAAAGCTACCTTTGAAATCGAACAATGTTGAATTTTTGCGGTATTGTGGCGGCCATTTTGAAAATGGAGATCGGTAGAAATTTTTTGATGTCGGGAATCAATTCAGGATGTTGAAATTGAACAATGTTGAATTTGTGCGGCATTGTGGTGGCCATTTTGAAAATGGCGACCGGTAGAAATTTTTCGATGTCAGGAATCAATTTGGGACACCATAATCTACCCAGATATGAAATGTCTTTGAAATCAGACAATGTTGAATTTGTGCAGTATTGTGGTGGCCATTTTGAAAATGGTGACCGGTAGAAATTTGTTGATGTCCGGAATCAATTCGGGACATTATAATCTACCCACATATGAAATGGCGTTGAAATCGGACAATGTTGAATTTGTGTGGTATTGTGGCGGCCATTTTGAAAATGGCGACCGGTAGAAATTTTTCAATGTAGGGAATCAATTCGGGACATCATTATCTACCCACATATCAAATTTTAATGATATCGGACAATGTTGAATTTTTGCGGTATTGTGGCAGCCATTTTGAAAATGGCGACCGGTAGAAATTTTTTAATGTAGGGAATCAATTCGGGACATCATTATCTACCCACATACCAAATTTTGATGATATTGGACAATGTTGAATATTTGCGGTATTGTGGCGGCCATTTTGACTATGTTGAATTTTGAAAATGCAGAATTGCTCCTCTAATGGTGACCTATCACTATGTAAAATTTTATGTCTCTATCATTATCGATTTAGAAGTTATCAACATTAATGTACGAAATTTTAATTTTCCCATAGGATTCTATAGTAACCCCCACCCCCTTTGAACTCCTCAAAATATGACTTTGACCCCCTTTACCACAAAGCTGAAAACTTCAGGACCAACTAGAAACATATATCTATAACTCCACCAAGTTTCATGAAATTCTGTCCAGTAGTTCCTGAGATGAGATCTGCCGTGGACAAGTTCATGGTCCGCAGAAAGAAAGGAGAAGAAAGAGAAGAAGAACTAGAATTGCCATTGCAAAGCAATAGCGGACATCACCCCACTCCATGGCTCCCAATTCCAAAAACGATGACGATTATCAATTCGCAAGACCAAGATCTACTTGGAAACCAAATTTTGCCCAAATCGGAGGATTTTTGTATTTTGACGGTCATTTTGGATTCAAAATGGCCACCATAGCAAACCGAAATGGTCGCCATATGGTGCAGCATGTCTTACTCCCAGTAAACAAAGTTTGTCCAACCGATTCCGTTTGGCAAGTAATTTGCTATGATCATTTTTGTGTTTTTCAATTTTTTAGCATTTTGGCCATTTCCATGGCAACGGCAGCAATTTTGAAAAAATCAACCCTTGACAGCACAACTTCACATGGCATATGATATTCCTACAAGGTTTCATAAAGTTTGATCAAGGCATCTCCGAGAAATAGAGCGGACAAAAATGTGTGGAAGAATAATAATAATAAGAATAATAGAATAATAATACATCACCCGACAGCAGTCGGGGTGATGTAATAATAATAATAAAAATAATAATAAGAAACGGAGCAAAAACAATGTCTCCAAACGTTGTTTGGGAGACTTAATTAATGCCATTCCTTACATGTGGGTCATATACCTACCCTTGCGACTGGCTTTCTCCGGTTTTCTCCCCAAATAAAACTGACCGCCACGATTTAACTGAAATATTGTTGAAAGTGGCTTTAAACACCATAAACCACAACCATATACCTACCTAGTGGTGGCTGTAAAAGACCTTCATGTTTTTCACAGTACCCTATAGGATGTAAATCAGACGAGTCCACCATCCTCCAGAAATCATTCTTATTATCACTACCATCCAGTCGTAGTCTCAACCGTGGGCCAATCATACCAACAACTGTTGCTACACATATTGAGGTCAAATTACGAGGATCCACTGCCTCAATTTTCATATTTGCTTGAAATTCATTCTCGGGAGGCTCTGCACTCTGAAAATAAGATCTTAAAGATATTGAAAGACATTCTGTAGATGTAACATTCGTAAAGCATTTAAGCAAGTTGAATGATATTTATATTATGCCAAGTTGAAAAGAGCAACTTTTCAGCAGTGCAGTGGAACCTGCCTTATACAACACACCAGGGGACCAGGGAAATTTGTCGGATTGTACAGAATGTCAAAATACTCAGGACATCAGTCCTTTAAATGAAAATTTGAATTTAATGGTCCGAATAAAATTCTTGAATTTCTATTTATATATCTAAATAAAAACTGAAAAATTTACTAGTCCGAACAAAGTTTTACTGGTCTTGGGCCGGAGGATCGATCGGTGCTCATCGTGAGGACTGTCAGGTTTTATTTTAGTTAACAGAAATACTTTGGGACCATGTATATTTGTTGCACAAGTTTCACTGTATCATGGTGAAAATAATTTACTTTTTTCTGAGATGTTAACGAAGCTTGTAGTAACATTTGAGTCTGATAATATATTTAGTGTAAGGAGGGGTGATAATATAATTAGTGTAAGGAGGGGTGATAATATAATTAGTGTAAGGAGGGATGATAATATAATTAGTGTAAGGAGGGGTGATAATAATAATCTTACCTGTTTAAAACAACTCTGGGGAGCTGGTTCTGCCTCACAGTCCTTTAAATATTGGTCCCAATCAAAGCCACCTGAAGCAAATATATTATTCAACATTAGCAATATTTTATTTTGTCGTGTCCCTGGCAGATTGTCCATTCTTGATTGCTCGTTCGGTTCTCTCCCACATTTATTTGTATTATTATTAGTTACACATACTTGTAGAAGCCATTAATAGTGAAATGTCTTTTTTTTTACGTGGAAATATTTTGAATTTTTTTAAGGATACAAAAGGATTTTTTTTTTAGGATATAAAAAGATACAAGGATATCTGAATGATATTTTATATTTGTCATGCGAAAAATACCACTGAATGGTCATTAAGACCTGTATAACATATAAAACACAGACTTAATCAAAACCTAATCAAGAATTAAATTGGGTATTAGTCTCAGAATGAATAAAAACAATAGGGATTTTTTGTTTCAAAGTATCATCAAGTGTAGCAAATCCTTCATTTAGACAGATAATACACTCCCACTTGTTTCGTTATTAACAGTTTAAATGTTGGTGAATATATTTTCTTGGTTTTAATATGCAGTTAAACCTGCATTAAAAAGTCACATTTGGGACAAAAAAAGTGGTATTCTAAGACAGGTGACCTCTTGAAAGAGGTTCAATTCATATGAATTTTTTGATGACAGGACAAGAAAGGGTGACTTTTGAATACAAGTGCCTGCTTAATAGAGGTGACCACATCTGCAGGCTTGACTGTATAGTGATTCTATATAAAGACCTTTGGGTTTTTTGTGGTTGAAATCATGCTAGTTGGAATAAAACATGGATTCTTTGAGTGACCTATTCTTACATTTTTCAAATAAAAATCGTGATTTCAAAAATAAGCATATCTTTTTAATTTGTCATACATGTACATGAATGAACATTGACTTTAAATTTGTGTGAATTTAGTATTTCATAATTACCTAGGTGGGTAGACACCAATCCTTTACTTTGAGGAGAAACCGACATATCTTTCCTTTCCCTTAAGAAACTGGTTTTCATGAACTGCAAAGATAATATACTAAGTAATCAACAATCGGTTGAGTCGGTCAGTAATTAAAAGAGATTGATATTAAGTTTCTAAAAAAAAAACATTCTACTACTTGTAACCGCTAAACTCATTATGTTCAATTCAAATAATATATTATTCAGTAATTTAGCCAGTGCTCGTCACTTTCGTCATTGACGATTGATTTTTGAAAGTAACGAGTATTTCCCGTATCTAATTCATCACTTGAATTTTCAAAAATGTTTGTAAAAATCCATTCTTCTTCTTCATTTGCTGATTAAGTTACAAGCCAATCAACGGATTATAGAATTTTTGTTTTTGATTACGTAATCTTTGATCTCACCTGACTTGATTTACCTAGTTAAAGATAATGATCCTGACAAAGAATTCAATCAACGATAATGATTTGTTTTTATAGTTATGACATGTACTCAAAATGCCACAGTATGTACATGTATATAAAGTGGACATATTTGTGTAATCGTGATTCATTGCATGATTCGTCACATCGTCTGCCATAACGAACTATTTTAGTTCGTCGTCGTCACATGACAGCAGTTCAAAGAAGGGTCTACCAAAGCCAACTACCAAAAAGAAATCACGTGCCGACCGGCTTCAAAACTCAAAGTTTAAACCAGAATGGTCCAAGATATTTCCATGTATCTACTATAAAGACGGGGCTATGTTCTGCAAAGACTGTCAAGATGCCGGGCTCATCAATACGTTTTCCATTGGGTGCTACACATTCATGAAAGATAACATCCAAATTCCAAAAACACATCAAGATAGTTGACCATAAGAGAGCACTGCAAACCAAAACCATGAAACCAGACTTTGACCAGGGAGTTGCCAATGCAAACCTGTACTGGATGGCCAAGCACAATCAGCCAAACTCACTATACACAAACCTGTACTGGATGGCCAAGCACAATCAGCCAAACTCACTATACACAAACCTGTACTGGATGGCCAAGCACAATCAGCCAAACTCACTATACACAAACCTGTACTGGATGGCCAAGCACAATCAGCCAAACTCACTATACACAAACCTGTACTGGATGGCCAAGCACAATCAGCCAAACTCACTATACACAAACCTGTACTGGATGGCCAAGCACAATCAGCCAAACTCACTATACACAAACCTGTACTGGATGGCCAAGCACAATCAGCCAAACTATACACAAAAGTCAACGACCTTCTTGTACATCATGTACGTGGTGACATGTATTTTCAATAAAAGAAATAAAATAAAAATATAAAATATGTCCCATGATGCCCAGATTACTTCTCATTTTTTGCTATATTTTAGCAACTGCTTTGTAAAATTATGGGATTTTTCTATTTCATTTATTACTTTATTGTTCAAATAACGTTGTTACTATTAATTTATTAATTCCTGCATTATTCCCGCAGTGTAAAATGACATTTTACCAATTTTACAGCATATCGTTTTTTATTGAAAAGGTTATTTATTTCCAGCCAAACTTTGGGCCATTTCTAGTTCATTTACTAACTTTATTGTCCAAATTAATTTATGAATTCCTTGCAATCCTGCATTATTCCTGCAGTGTAAAATGACATTTTACCAATTTTTTTACATAATTTATGAAATGGTTCTTATAAGAAGGTACACATAAAAAATGCTTTAGTAAATGAAATAAAAACCATAAAAGCAGAATATTCTAGTTAAACTAGTTTCATCCAGTAATTTCAAAATTAATTTAATTCTTTAAGTTAATGAGTATTCATGAATTAAACACAAAATTGAATGTGAGTAAGTGAGTCATTGTTGTATAACACCAATATAATTTGGCGAGAAGCCGAGAACAAGCTAATTGTCAATGAAATGATGATGAGGTCTGCTTTATACATTAGACCAACATGCTTAGCTGGATTTTAATAGTGCTCGCTCACTGAAACAACAGTCAGCGGATAGACATGTCGCCCCACTCTGACACAATATCCTAATTCCGAGCCAAACAGTCTTTGCTTTTTCTCCTTAACGTTACATGCTTAGCAAAGAAGCAACAAATACCAATTTTATAGTCTTTGGTTTGACCCGATCTGGGCTCAAACCCACGATCTACCACACTCGAAGCGAGCACGCTAACAATTACACCACCGATGCAGTTCAAAAATGAATGTCTGGCATCACAGTTTAATATATATTTATAGTAAATTACATTTATGAAGTTGAAACAATATCAGGTCAGTTCGCTCTATTTAAAAAAAATATGTATTCATATATGACCTTATAAAGTGTGCATATAATTATTTCATAAGAATTTATAAAAAAAAAAAAAAAAAAAAATGTATAATGTATATCATCAAGAGAAGCAATAGAGAAGATATTGACAACATGTTTTACTTTTTTATTCAGTAATTATGAGTGTTGAATTGGTATTAACAAATATCTTTAATTCCTTGATTGTCTTGGTTGCTTTATTATGGAAATAAAAATGAAGTCACTTTTGTAAAAAAAAATAACTTAAGATTGTCGGATACAACAAAGTCAGATATGTACATATCATCTATCTCTGGAAAAAGTGATCATCTGAATGATTATTCTTTATTAATAATGACTTTATTGGAGTCATAATAGTATTTTTTTATTCAAAATGAAGCATACATTACCCATGCTCAACATTTTACTAGTTAAAAATAAAAAAGATGTCGGTGAAAATTGCATTTAAATCTTCTTCTTCTTTATAGTTCAGCACTCCATCAACATACTGATGATAACGTGCCGGGCACTGATGTCACTATGCCACGCTTACGTGGGGACAAATTTAATATATACAGCCAAATATTTCCTTTTTTTCTCGCTTTTATATACTATACAGCACGATTTAGCAAGAAATCACTCGGGTCCGACATCGGTGAAATCAAGAAAATGTCGGAGAAATTAAAAAAAGTCGGTATTGACACCACGAAATGTCCGAGAAAAATCGAACACTGCGATTTACTATAAAATGCCGACAAAACACCGACATTGACAATTAGACGCCGCGAAATAAAGAAATGGGATATTAACCTTTATTTGTACATTTGTACATGTATGTTCTTGAGACTGTCATTTTTGATAATATGAATGATTCATAGCAAATACTTATTTTCTTTTTCAGGTGTGCAAGCTATGTGATCATTTTTCGTTCTTTAATTCTGATATTTGCTTTTGTTTTAATCTATTATGTTAAGAAAACAATGTCGGTACAAACGTTTAGTATTATGTGATCATTACCATTTATAAGCTTGAGTTGTATTATTTTGTTAATTAAAATAAACTTGATCTTTTGAATGCAAGCTTGGTATCCCGAGTTAATTTGCTTTCGGGTGTTCAATAAATGTCGACTTGGCACGTGACTTAAGTTCACCTGTTACAAAAGTTTCTAGATCGCCAAAAGCATGCTTTGATCGATAGCATGTGGAAACCTTTCTAGGTTCTCATTCATGTGAAAAATATGTGTACAAATCAGAAATGGAACTTTTATTAAAGGTAAAATGACACGTGGCTTGCAAGGGGATTAACAACATACAAATACGAAAAAGCACGTTTGCTTTAGATAAAAAATTAAATCGATTTTTTTTTCTTTTCAATCATTCTCTGTGTTTTTAGATCAATCCCTCAGCCTCAGGTAACTGTGTATTTGACCTTTTAGTGACCGAGTTCAATGTGTGCACTACATAAAAATAGACACATCCGTACATTGATAAAACACAGGTGATTATCAACTCGTGAGAGGAAAAAAAATAACACCGATATAAACCAATCGAAATGTTGGGATTAGACAAGGATTTATATAGTAGGACTACTACATGTACAAGGTATATAAATCCTTGGATTAGATAATATACGCAAAACAAGATGCGTGCTCAGCCTCATATATCCTATAAATAAAATGCATGCCATGCTGGCATCCCTGAAAAAAAACCGGTATCAAATTGAAATATAAAGTACGAAATAGTAAAAAAACAAAAGAACACATGAAGTGCAGTTACATGTACCTATATACACGTATGATTTTCGCCACGGTGTTGTCACCGACAATTAAAATATTTCACCGACATATAGGTCCTAATTTGTAAACTTTCACCACGATTTCACCGACATCTTACGGTGATTTTATGACATATCACCGCCATTTCACCGTGAAAACACACAGACTTCGGCGATTTCTTGCTAAAAGCCCCTGTGCGTACTGTACACGTTAGCATACATGTGAACCTTCCAGTGGGAGCATTTTTCTCCTGATTTTGAGGGCCTCTTCCGTCAACTTTCAAAATCTTTCGCCCGTGAAAAAAATCAAGTACGATAAAATCTTGACCTACATTTTGCGATCAATATTTCTGGAAATTCCCAATTTGGAACTCCCGCGCTGAGGAAAAACGCCGAGAGATACGAATGGTAAAGGTGAATGTCATATTTAATGATATCCGGTTATTGACCTGTTTGACACCTTTACAGGTAAATTGGGTCATGGTGATTAATTAAGGTGCTGATGATTATACAACAATTATCCACTGATTGACAGTTAATTAGGGATAAGGCAGTTGGTTTGTGGCACACACTTTGATGATTAGAAGTGTGATAGCGGCAATTAAAAATAGTTATAAACCGTTGTGCAAACAGGAGTCGGACAACCTTTGATGCCGAGGAAAACTTCTTATTTCGATCAAACGTGCAATGAATTCATCTCGGATTGAGTTGTTATGGCTTGTTTGGGATCAAAGCCGATCAAAGTATTATTTAAGGACTAAGTTCCAGGATGGAATTGATAAACCACAAAAATGACGAAACGTATGCTATCATCCAACACACCAGGAGTAAAGTGACTTTTTAATTTTAGTGCTCTATGACTTTATTGTTCAGAACATTCTGTCTTCATTGTTATTGCTTTGTTATTACCTTATGATTATGAATGATTATGAATAAATTATAAATACAGTTTTTATCCTTCATTCTTCATATGGAATACTATTAATAAGACAGAAATGTAAACAATATATATTGAAATGGGATGCAGTTGGTTCAATACTGAAACAAACTAAAGGAAAACATCAATAAACAATAAAAACATGCATCAAATAAGTCGATAAAAAATCTCCAGTTATGAGACAAAATCTCCAGCCAAAAATTAGCAAATCTCCAGTTGTAGCATAGCAACTCTATCACATGTATGTGTTAGGTTAATCTCGTTGAGATTAGGATTCCGAAGTTATTTTCTGTCTGTTCTTCATCCTAATCTCGTTTCAAGCCCTATTAAGGGTATTCTGGAAATTTTAAATTTGACCCCCCGGTGCATTCCGATGGATATTTTGGCATGGACGGATTGTGTCAGATCAAATGCAGGCAAGATTTCATAAATAGACATATTTTCTAGTTCAAATCTGCAAAAATATTGATATTTTCTTACCCTTTACAGCGTATATCTGACAAAGTAATCCAAAATCTACTTTAAGCTGACCGCCATTTTACTGAGATCATGAACTACACCACGTGATCAAAATCGTCACGAATTTTGCTACAGTATGTTTCTAAATGAAAGGTCGATGTCAATTATGCATTGTGTATATGCAAGCATATCCTTTATGGGCTGTTGATTGGTTTTAATAAAATATTTATAACAAAATTAAAAAAATTTCAAGCCGTCTAAATGAGATTTTTAAATTATAATATAATATTTGACATCGACATCTCGAACTACGAAACAGACTATATCAAAATACGTCACGATTTTTTATCACGTGGTGTAGTTCTAGAGTTCAGTAAAATGGTGGTCAGCTTAAAGTAGATTTTGGATTATTTTATCAGATATATGCTGTAAAGGATAAGGAAATATCAATATTTTTGCAGATTTGAACTAGAAAATATGTCTATTTATGAAATCTTGCCTGCATTTGATCTGACACAATCCGTCCATGCCAAAATATCCATCGGAATGCACCGGGGGGTCAAATTTAAAATTTCCAGAATACCCTTAATAGGGCTTGAAACGAGATTAGGATGAAGAACAGACAGAAAATAACTTCGGAATCCTAATCTCAACAAGATTAGTGTTAGGTTAAAACTATATACTAGTGTGGTGTTCAGATGTTGAAGACATTAGAACAATTAGAACCTGCAGTACCATAGGATCATTTAAAATCAGTCTTAAATTATGTCAAAATATGGGCAAACATACCTGGATTCAGTTAAAACGTCCTGCGAAAAGTTTTAATTTGTGTGGAACTTATAAAAATTATGTTTTCATGGTTTTGTGTGCAGAAGTGAGAACGGTTTCTCATTCTGTTTTGTAGACAATCAGGTTATGCATATAAAACTTTGGAGTCACTTTGTAATCTTAGGGTATGCAGAAAACGTTCTTTTACGAGCTCTACATCAACATAAATGTGACCTCTTAAATGTGTTTACGTTTCAATTGCGTTTTGAAATTGTAAACAAAGACCGATAATGAAACATTGTCATTAATAACTGATATTTTTGTCTAAATTGTGTATATAGTAGTTATTTTCTTTCAATTGACATCGATCTTTTTACCGATGTTGGGGATGACAAGTTGAAAAAATCTGGTAAACAAGTTCATCGATCAACATCCTCAGCAAAATGCGCCATTTTTTCTTTACTGAAAGTTTGTAAAACATTTCTCATTTCCGAGAAAGATATGATATGATTCCGGGAAAGGTATCTCACCTCAGATCACGATGGTGCAGTGAAGACAAGATAGAAAAATAATTTAGACAGCGCTAGCGGTACATATGATTAGGCTTATGCTATAAGATTTCATACTTATCAATCAATTTTGTCATTTCTGAAATCGGCAGATTTCTCTTGAATTTAAATCACTATCATGATCAGCTACCATATATGGATCAAAGACATCCCGTGACGTCATAATATAAATTGTTGCCGTTTTCAACGACTTTTCATAAGGAAATCATGGCAAATTCTATGCAGCTGGCGGAAGATCATATATCAAGTGATACATACAGCAATTCAGCGCATTGAGGCATTTAGAGAGTCGCCATACAGTCCGGTCAATTGGAGTGTTGATACTGTATCATGTAGCGGCTCATCTTTCACCTCCAATTGAAGTGTTGGTACTGTATGTAGCGGTTCATCTTTCACCTCCAATTGAAGTGTTGGTACTGTATGTAGCGGTTCATCTTTCACCTCCAATTGAAGTGTTGGTACTGTATGTAGCGGTTCATCTTTCACCTCCAATTGGAGTGTTGGTACTGTATGTAGCGGATATCCTTCACCTCCAATTGGAGTGTTGGTACTGTATGTAGCGGCTCATCTTTTACCTCCAATTGGAGTGTTGGTACTGTATGTAGCGGATCATCTTTCACCTCCAATTGGAGTGTTGGTACTGTATGTAGCGGTTCATCTTTCACCTCCAATTGGAGTGTTGGTACTGTATGTAGCGGATCATCCTTCACCTCCAATTGGAGTGTTGGTACTGTATGTAGCGGATCATCCTTCACCTCCAATTGGAGTGCTGATACTGTATGTAGCGGATCATCCTTCACCTCCAATTGGAGTGTTGATACAGTATATAGCGGCTCATCTTTCACCTCCAATTGGATTGTTGGTACTGTATGTAGCGGTTCACCTTTCACTTCCAATTGGAGTGTTGGTACTGTATGTAGCGGTTTATCTTTCACTTCCAATTGGAGTGTTGGTACTGTATGTAGCGGCTCATCCTTCACCTCCAATTGAAGTGTTGGTACTGTATCATGTAGCGGCTCATCTTTCACCTCCAATTGGAGTGTTGGTACTGTATGTAGCGGATCATCCTTCACCTCCAATTGGAGTGCTGATACTGTATGTAGCGGATCATCCTTCACCTCCAATTGGAGTGCTGATACTGTATGTAGCGGATCATCCTTCTCCTCCAATTGGAGTGTTGGTACTGTATGCAGCGGTTCATCTTTCACCTCCAATTGAAGTGTTGGTACTGTATGTAGCGGTTCATCTTTCACCATCAATTGGAGTGTTGGTACTTTATGTAGCGGTTCATCTTTCACCTCCAATTGAAGTGTTGGTACTGTATGTAGCGGTTCATCTTTCACCTCCAATTGAAGTGTTGGTACTGTATGTAGCGGTTCATCTTTCACCTCCAATTGAAGTCTTGGTACTGTATGTAGCGGTTCATCTTTCACTTCCAATTGGAGTGTTGGTACTGTATGTAGCGGTTCATCTTTCACTTCCAATTGGAGTGTTGATACTGTATGTAGCGGCTCATCATTCACCTCCAATTGGAGTGTTGGTACTGTATGTAGCGGATCATCCTTCACCTCCAATTAGAGTGTTGATACTGTATGTAGCGGTTCATCCTTCACCTCCAATTGGAGTGTTGGTACTGTATGTAGCGGATCATCCTTCACCTCCAATTAGAGTGTTGATACTGTATGTAGCGGTTCATCTTTCACCTCCAATTGGAGTGTTGATACTGTATGTAGCGGATCATCCTTCACCTCCAATTAGTGTTGATACTGAATGTAGCGGCTCATCTTTCACCTCCAATTGGAGTGTTGGTACTGTATGTAGCGGTTCATCTTTCACCTCCAATTGGAGTGTTGGTACTGTATGTAGTGGCTCATCCTTCACCTCCAATTGGAGTGTTGGTACTGTATGTAGCGGTTCATCCTTCACCCCCAATTAGAGTGTTGATACTGTATGTAGCGGCTCATCTTTCACTTCCAATTGGAGTGTTGATACTGTATGTAGCGGCTCATCCTTCACCTCCAATTGGAGTGTTGATACTGTATGTAGCGGTTCATCTTTCACCTCCAATTGGAGTGTTAGTACTGTGTGTACTGGCTCATCCTTCACCTCCAATTGGAGTGTTGGTACTGTATGTAGCGGGTCATCTTTCACCTCCAATTGGAGTGTTGGTACTGTATGTAGCGGATCATCCTTCACCTCCAATTGGAGTGTTGGTACTGTATGTAGCGGATCATCCTTCACCTCCAATTGGAGTGTTGGTACTGTATGTAGCGGATCATCCTTCACCTCCAATTGGAGTGTTGATACTGTATGTAGCGGATCATCCTTCACCTCCAATTGGAGTGCTGATACAGTATGTAGCGGCTCATCTTTCACCTCCAATTGGAGTGTTGGTATTGTATGTAGCGGTTCATCTTTCACATACAATTGGAGTGTTGATACTGTATGCAGCGGATCATCCTTCACCTCCAATTGGAGTGTTGATACTGTATCATGTAGCGGCTCATATTTCACCTCCAATTGGAGTGTTGGTACTGTATGTAGCGGTTCATCTTTCACCTCCAATTGAAGTGTTGGTACTGTATGTAGCGGTTCATCTTTCACCTCCTATTGGAGTGTTGGTACTGTATGTAGCGGATCATCCTTCACCTCCAATTGGAGTGTTGGTACTGTATGTAGCGGCTCATCTTTCACCTCCAATTGGAGTGTTGGTACTGTATGTAGCGGATCATCCTTCACCTCCAATTGAGATGTTGGTACTGTATGTAGCGGATCATCCTTCACCTCCAATTGGAGTGTTGATACTGTATGTAGCGGATCATCCTTCACCTCCAATTGGAGTGTTGATACAGTAAATAGCGGCTCATCTTTCACCTCCAATTGGAGTGTTGGTACTGTATGTAGCGGTTCATCTTTCACTTCCAATTGGAGTGTTGGTACTGTATGTAGCGGATCATCTTTCACTTCCAATTGGAGTGTTGGTACTGTATGTAGCGGCTCATCTTTCACCTCCAATTGAAGTCTTGGCACTGTATCATGTAGCGGCTCATCTTTCACCTCCAATTGGAGTGTTGGTACTGTATGTAGCGGTTCATCTTTCACCTCCAATTGGAGTGTTGGTACTGTATGTAGCGGTTCATCTTTCACCTCCAATTGAAGTGTTGGCACTGTATGTAGCGGTTCATCTTTCACCTCCAATTGGAGTGTTGGTACTGTATGTAGCGGTTCATCTTTCACCTCCAATTGAAGTGTTGGTACTGTATGTAGCGGTTCATCTTTCACCTCCAATTGGAGTGTTGGTACTGTATGTAGCGGTTCATCCTTCACCTCCAATTGGAGTGTTGGTACTGTATGTAGCGGTTCATCATTCACTTCCAATTGGAGTGTTGGTACTGTATGTAGCGGTTCATCTTTCATCTCCAATTGAAGTCTTGGTACTGTATGTACCGGTTCATCTTTCACCTCCAATTGGAGTGTTGGTACTGTATGTAGCGGCTCATCTTTCACCTCCAATTGAAGTGTTGGTACTGTATGTAGCGGTTCATCTTTCACTTCCAATTGGAGTGTTGGTACTGTATGTAGCGGTTCATCTTTCACTTCCAATTGGAGTGTTGATACTGTATGTAGCGGCTCATCCTTCACCTCCAATTGGAGTGTTGGTACTGTATGTAGCGGTTCATTCTTCACCTCCAATTAGAGTGTTGATACTGTATGTAGCGATTCATCTTTCACCTCCAATTGGAGTGTTGATACTGTATGTAGCTGATCATCCTTCACCTCCAATTAGAGTGTTGATACTGTATGTAGCGACTCATCCTTCACCTCCAATTGAAGTGTTGATACTGTATGTAGCGGCTCATCCTTCACCTCCAATTGGAGTGTTGATACTGTATGTAGCGGCTCATCTTTCACTTCCAATTGGAGTGTTGATACTGTATGTAGCGGCTCATCCTTCACCTCCAATTGGAGTGTTGGTACTGTATGTAGCGGTTCGTCTTTCACCTCCAATTGGAGTGTTAGTATTGTATGTAGTGGCTCATCCTTCACCTCCAATTGGAGTGTTGATACTGTATGTAGCGGTTCATCTTTCACCTCCAATTGGAGTGTTGGTACTGTATGTAGCGGATCATCTTTCACCTCCAATTGGAGTGTTGGTACTGTATGTAGCGGTTCATCTTTCACCTCCAATTGGAGTGTTGGTACTGTATGTAGCGGATCATCCTTCACCTCCAATTGGAGTGTTGGTACTGTATGTAGCGGTTCATCTTTCACCTCCAATTGAAGTGTTGGTACTGTATGTAGCGGTTCATCTTTCACCTCCTATTGGAGTGTTGGTACTGTATGTAGCGGATCATCCTTTACCTCCAATTGGAGTGTTGGTACTGTATGTAGCGGCTCATCTTTCACCTCCAATTGGAGTGTTGGTACTGTATGTAGCGGATCATCCTTTACCTCCAATTGGAGTGTTGGTACTGTATGTAGCGGCTCATCTTTCACCTCCAATTGGAGTGTTGGTACTGTATGTAGCGGATCATCCTTCACTTCCAATTGGAGTGTTGGTACTGTATGTAGCGGCTCATCTTTCACCTCCAATTGGATTGTTGGTACTGTATGTAGCGGTTCACCTTTCACCTCCAATTGGAGTGTTGATACTGTATGTAGCGGATCATCCTTCACCTCCAATTGGAGTGTTGATACAGTAAATAGCGGCTCATCTTTCACCTCCAATTGGATTGTTGGTACTGTATGTAGCGGTTCACCTTTCACTTCCAATTGGAGTGTTGGTACTGTATGTAGCGGTTTATCTTTCACTTCCAATTGGAGTGTTGGTACTGTATGTAGCGGCTCATCCTTCACCTCCAATTGAAGTGTTGGTACTGTATCATGTAGCGGCTCATCTTTCACCTCCAATTGGAGTGTTGGTACTGTATGTAGCGGATCATCCTTCACCTCCAATTGGAGTGCTGATACTGTATGTAGCGGATCATCCTTCACCTCCAATTGGAGTGCTGATACTGTATGTAGCGGATCATCCTTCTCCTCCAATTGGAGTGTTGGTACTGTATGCAGCGGTTCATCTTTCACCTCCAATTGAAGTGTTGGTACTGTATGTAGCGGTTCATCTTTCACCATCAATTGGAGTGTTGGTACTTTATGTAGCGGTTCATCTTTCACCTCCAATTGAAGTGTTGGTACTGTATGTAGCGGTTCATCTTTCACCTCCAATTGAAGTGTTGGTACTGTATGTAGCGGTTCATCTTTCACCTCCAATTGAAGTCTTGGTACTGTATGTAGCGGTTCATCTTTCACTTCCAATTGGAGTGTTGGTACTGTATGTAGCGGTTCATCTTTCACTTCCAATTGGAGTGTTGATACTGTATGTAGCGGCTCATCATTCACCTCCAATTGGAGTGTTGGTACTGTATGTAGCGGATCATCCTTCACCTCCAATTAGAGTGTTGATACTGTATGTAGCGGTTCATCCTTCACCTCCAATTGGAGTGTTGGTACTGTATGTAGCGGATCATCCTTCACCTCCAATTAGAGTGTTGATACTGTATGTAGCGGTTCATCTTTCACCTCCAATTGGAGTGTTGATACTGTATGTAGCGGATCATCCTTCACCTCCAATTAGTGTTGATACTGAATGTAGCGGCTCATCTTTCACCTCCAATTGGAGTGTTGGTACTGTATGTAGCGGTTCATCTTTCACCTCCAATTGGAGTGTTGGTACTGTATGTAGTGGCTCATCCTTCACCTCCAATTGGAGTGTTGGTACTGTATGTAGCGGTTCATCCTTCACCCCCAATTAGAGTGTTGATACTGTATGTAGCGGCTCATCTTTCACTTCCAATTGGAGTGTTGATACTGTATGTAGCGGCTCATCCTTCACCTCCAATTGGAGTGTTAGTACTGTGTGTAGTGGCTCATCCTTCACCTCCAATTGGAGTGTTGGTACTGTATGTAGCGGGTCATCTTTCACCTCCAATTGGAGTGTTAGTACTGTGTGTAGTGGCTCATCCTTCACCTCCAATTGGAGTGTTGGTACTGTATGTAGCGGGTCATCTTTCACCTCCAATTGGAGTGTTGGTACTGTATGTAGCGGATCATCCTTCACCTCCAATTGGAGTGTTGGTACTGTATGTAGCGGATCATCCTTCACCTCCAATTGGAGTGTTGGTACTGTATGTAGCGGATCATCCTTCACCTCCAATTGGAGTGTTGATACTGTATGTAGCGGATCATCCTTCACCTCCAATTGGAGTGCTGATACAGTATGTAGCGGCTCATCTTTCACCTCCAATTGGAGTGTTGGTATTGTATGTAGCGGTTCATCTTTCACATACAATTGGAGTGTTGATACTGTATGCAGCGGATCATCCTTCACCTCCAATTGGAGTGTTGATACTGTATCATGTAGCGGCTCATCTTTCACCTCCAATTGGAGTGTTGGTACTGTATGTAGCGGTTCATCTTTCACCTCCAATTGAAGTGTTGGTACTGTATGTAGCGGTTCATCTTTCACCTCCTATTGGAGTGTTGGTACTGTATGTAGCGGATCATCCTTTACCTCCAATTGGAGTGTTGGTACTGTATGTAGCGGCTCATCTTTCACCTCCAATTGGAGTGTTGGTACTGTATGTAGCGGATCATCCTTCACCTCCAATTGAGATGTTGGTACTGTATGTAGCGGATCATCCTTCACCTCCAATTGGAGTGTTGATACTGTATGTAGCGGATCATCCTTCACCTCCAATTGGAGTGTTGATACAGTAAATAGCGGCTCATCTTTCACCTCCAATTGGAGTGTTGGTACTGTATGTAGCGGTTCATCTTTCACTTCCAATTGGAGTGTTGGTACTGTATGTAGCGGATCATCTTTCACTTCCAATTGGAGTGTTGGTACTGTATGTAGCGGCTCATCTTTCACCTCCAATTGGAGTGTTGGTACTGTATGTAGCGGTTCATCTTTCACCTCCAATTGAAGTGTTGGCACTGTATGTAGCGGTTCATCTTTCACCTCCAATTGGAGTGTTGGTACTGTATGTAGCGGTTCATCTTTCACCTCCAATTGAAGTGTTGGTACTGTATGTAGCGGTTCATCTTTCACCTCCAATTGGAGTGTTGGTACTGTATGTAGCGGTTCATCCTTCACCTCCAATTGGAGTGTTGGTACTGTATGTAGCGGTTCATCATTCACTTCCAATTGGAGTGTTGGTACTGTATGTAGCGGTTCATCTTTCATCTCCAATTGAAGTCTTGGTACTGTATGTACCGGTTCATCTTTCACCTCCAATTGGAGTGTTGGTACTGTATGTAGCGGCTCATCTTTCACCTCCAATTGAAGTGTTGGTACTGTATGTAGCGGTTCATCTTTCACTTCCAATTGGAGTGTTGGTACTGTATGTAGCGGTTCATCTTTCACTTCCAATTGGAGTGTTGATACTGTATGTAGCGGCTCATCCTTCACCTCCAATTGGAGTGTTGGTACTGTATGTAGCGGTTCATTCTTCACCTCCAATTAGAGTGTTGATACTGTATGTAGCGATTCATCTTTCACCTCCAATTGGAGTGTTGATACTGTATGTAGCTGATCATCCTTCACCTCCAATTAGAGTGTTGATACTGTATGTAGCGACTCATCCTTCACCTCCAATTGGAGTGTTGATACTGTATGTAGCGGCTCATCCTTCACCTCCAATTGGAGTGTTGATACTGTATGTAGCGGCTCATCTTTCACTTCCAATTGGAGTGTTGATACTGTATGTAGCGGCTCATCCTTCACCTCCAATTGGAGTGTTGGTACTGTATGTAGCGGTTCGTCTTTCACCTCCAATTGGAGTGTTAGTATTGTATGTAGTGGCTCATCCTTCACCTCCAATTGGAGTGTTGATACTGTATGTAGCGGTTCATCTTTCACCTCCAATTGGAGTGTTGGTACTGTATGTAGCGGATCATCTTTCACCTCCAATTGGAGTGTTGGTACTGTATGTAGCGGTTCATCTTTCACCTCCAATTGGAGTGTTGGTACTGTATGTAGCGGATCATCCTTCACCTCCAATTGGAGTGTTGGTACTGTTTGTAGCGGTTCATCTTTCACCTCCAATTGAAGTGTTGGTACTGTATGTAGCGGTTCATCTTTCACCTCCTATTGGAGTGTTGGTACTGTATGTAGCGGATCATCCTTTACCTCCAATTGGAGTGTTGGTACTGTATGTAGCGGTTCATCCTTCACCTCCAATTGGAGTGTTGGTACTGTATGTAGCGGTTCATCTTTCACCTCCTATTGGAGTGTTGGTACTGTATGTAGCGGATCATCCTTTACCTCCAATTGGAGTGTTGGTACTGTATGTAGCGGATCATCCTTCACCTCCAATTGGAGTGTTGGTACTGTTTGTAGCGGTTCATCTTTCACCTCCAATTGAAGTGTTGGTACTGTATGTAGCGGTTCATCTTTCACCTCCTATTGGAGTGTTGGTACTGTATGTAGCGGATCATCCTTTACCTCCAATTAGAGTGTTGATACTGAATGTAGCGGCTCATCTTTCACCTCCAATTGAAGTGTTGGTACTGTATGTAGCGGCTCATCTTTCACCTCCAATTGGAGTGTTGCTACTGTATGTAGCGGATCATCCTTCACCTCCAATTGAGATGTTGGTACTGTATGTAGCGGATCATCCTTCACCTCCAATTGGAGTGTTGATACTGTATGTAGCGGATCATCCTTCACCTCCAATTGGAGTGTTGATACAGTAAATAGCGGCTCATCTTTCACCTCCAATTGGAGTGTTGGTACTGTATGTAGCGGTTCATCTTTCACTTCCAATTGGAGTGTGGTACTGTATGTAGCGGATCATCTTTCACTTCCAATTGGAGTGTTGGTACTGTATGTAGCGGCTCATCTTTCACCTCCAATTGAAGTCTTGGCACTGTATCATGTAGCGGCTCATCTTTCACCTCCAATTGGAGTGTTGGTACTGTATGTAGCGGTTCATCTTTCACCTCCAATTGGAGTGTTGGTACTGTATGTAGCGGTTCATCTTTCACCTCCAATTGAAGTGTTGGCACTGTATGTAGCGGTTCATCTTTCACCTCCAATTGGAGTGTTGGTACTGTATGTAGCGGTTCATCTTTCACCTCCAATTGAAGTGTTGGTACTGTATGTAGCGGTTCATCTTTCACCTCCAATTGGAGTGTTGGTACTGTATGTAGCGGTTCATCCTTCACCTCCAATTGGAGTGTTGGTACTGTATGTAGCGGTTCATCATTCACTTCCAATTGGAGTGTTGGTACTGTATGTAGCGGTTCATCTTTCATCTCCAATTGAAGTCTTGGTACTGTATGTACCGGTTCATCTTTCACCTCCAATTGGAGTGTTGGTACTGTATGTAGCGGCTCATCTTTCACTTCCAATTGGAGTGTTGGTACTGTATGTAGCGGTTCATCTTTCACTTCCAATTGGAGTGTTGATACTGTATGTAGCGGCTCATCCTTCACCTCCAATTGGAGTGTTGGTACTGTATGTAGCGGTTCATTCTTCACCTCCAATTAGAGTGTTGATACTGTATGTAGCGATTCATCTTTCACCTCCAATTGGAGTGTTGATACTGTATGTAGCTGATCATCCTTCACCTCCAATTAGAGTGTTGATACTGTATGTAGCGACTCATCCTTCACCTCCAATTGGAGTGTTGATACTGTATGTAGCGGCTCATCCTTCACCTCCAATTGGAGTGTTGATACTGTATGTAGCGGCTCATCTTTCACTTCCAATTGGAGTGTTGATACTGTATGTAGCGGCTCATCCTTCACCTCCAATTGGAGTGTTGGTACTGTATGTAGCGGTTCGTCTTTCACCTCCAATTGGAGTGTTAGTATTGTATGTAGTGGCTCATCCTTCACCTCCAATTGGAGTGTTGATACTGTATGTAGCGGTTCATCTTTCACCTCCAATTGGAGTGTTGGTACTGTATGTAGCGGATCATCTTTCACCTCCAATTGGAGTGTTGGTACTGTATGTAGCGGTTCATCTTTCACCTCCAATTGGAGTGTTGGTACTGTATGTAGCGGATCATCCTTCACCTCCAATTGGAGTGTTGGTACTGTATGTAGCGGTTCATCTTTCACCTCCAATTGGAGTGTTGGTACTGTATGTAGCGGATCATCCTTCACCTCCAATTGAGATGTTGGTACTGTATGTAGCGGATCATCTTTCACCTCCAATTGGAGTGTTGATACTGTATGTAGCGGATCATCCTTCACCTCCAATTGGAGTGTTGATACAGTAAATAGCGGCTCATCTTTCACCTCCAATTGTAGTGTTGGTACTGTATGTAGCGGTTCATCTTTCACTTCCAATTGGAGTGTTGGTACTGTATGTAGCGGATCATCTTTCACTTCCAATTGGAGTGTTGGTACTGTATGTAGCGGCTCATCTTTCACCTCCAATTGAAGTCTTGGTACTGTATCATGTAGCGGCTCATTTTTCACCTCCAATTGGAGTGTTGGTACTGTATGTAGCGGTTCATCTTTCACCTCCAATTGAAGTGTTGGCACTGTATGTAGCGGTTCATCTTTCACCTCCAATTGGAGTGTTGGTACTGTATGTAGCGGTTCATCTTTCACCTCCAATTGAAGTGTTGGTACTGTATGTAGCGGTTCATCTTTCACCTCCAATTGCAGTGTTGGTACTGTATGTAGCGGTTCATCCTTCACCTCCAATTGGAGTGTTGGTACTGTATGTAGCGATTCATCATTCACTTCCAATTGGAGTGTTGGTACTGTATGTAGCGGTTCATCTTTCATCTCCAATTGAAATCTTGGTACTGTATGTAGCGGTTCATCTTTCACCTCCAATTGGAGTGTTGGTACTGTATGTAGCGGTTCATCTTTCACCTCCAATTGAAGTGTTGGTACTGTATGTAGCGGTTCATCTTTCACTTCCAATTGGAGTGTTGGTACTGTATGTAGCGGCTCATCCTTCACCTTCAATTGGAGTGTTGGTACTGTATGTAGCGGTTCATCCTTCACCTCCAATTAGAGTGTTGATACTGTATGTATCGATTCATCTTTCACCTCCAATTGGAGTGTTGATACTGTATGTAGCGGATCATCCTTCACCTCCAATTAGAGTGTTGATACTGTATGTAGCGGATCATCCTTCACCTCCAATTGGAGTGTTGGTACTGTATGTAGCGGTTCATCTTTCACCTCCAATTAGAGTGTTGATACTGTATGTATTGGCTCATCCTTCACCTCCAATTGGAGTGTTAGTACTGTATGTAGTGGCTCATCCTTCACCTCCAATTAGAGTGTTGATACTGTATGTAGCGGTTCATCTTTCACCTCCAATTGGAGTGTTAGTATTGTATGTAGTAGCTCATCCTTCACCTCCAATTGGAGTGTTGGTACTGTATGTAGCGGTTCATCTTTCACCTCCAATTGGAGTGTTAGTATTGTATGTAGTGGCTCATCCTTCACCTCCAATTGGAGTGTTGATACTGTATGTAGCGACTCATCCTTCACCTCCAATTGGAGTGTTGGTACTGTATGTAGCGGTTCATCTTTCACCTCCAATTGGAGTGTTAGTATTGTATGTAGTGGCTCATCCTTCACCTCCAATTGGAGTGTTGGTACTGTATGTAGCGGTTCATCTTTCACCTCCAATTGGAGTGTTGGTACTGTATGTAGCGGATCATCCTTCACCTCCAATTGGAGTGTTGGTACTGTATGTAGCGGATCATCCTTCACCTCCAATTGGAGTGTTGCTACTGTATGCAGCGGTGAAAGATGAACCGCTACATACAGTACCAACACTCCAATTGGAGTGTTGATACTGTATCATGTAGCGGCTCATCCTTCACCTCCAATTGGAGTGTTGGTACTGTATGTAGCGGTTCATCTTTCACCTCCAATTGAAGTGTTGGTACTGTATGTAGCGGTTCATCCTTCACCTCCAATTGAAGTGTTGATACTGTATCATGTAGCGGTTCATCTTTCACCTCCAATTGCAGTGTTGGTACTGTATGTAGCGGCTCATCTTTCACTTCCAATTGGAGTGTTGGTACTGTATGTAGCGGCTCATCTTTCACCTCCAATTGAAGTGTTGGTACTGTATCATGTAGCGGCTCATTTTTCACCTCCAATTGGAGTATTGGTACTGTATGTAGCGGTTCATCTTTCACCTCCAATTGAAGTGTTGGTACTGTATGTAGCGGTTCATCTTTCACCTCCAATTGGAGTGTTGGTACTGTATGTAGCGGATCATCCTTCACCTCCAATTGGAGTGTTGGTACTGTATGTAGCGGTTCATCTTTCACCTCCAATTGGAGTGTTGGTACTGTATGTAGCGGATCATCCTTCACCTCCAATTGGAGTGTTGGTACTGTATGTAGCGGATCATCCTTCACCTCCAATTGGAGTGTTGCTACTGTATGCAGCGGATCATCCTTCACCTCCAATTGGAGTGTTGATACTGTATCATGTAGCGGCTCATCTTTCACCTCCAATTGGAGTGTTGGTACTGTATGTAGCGGATCATCCTTCACCTCCAATTGGAGTGTTGCTACTGTATGCAGCGGATCATCCTTCACCTCCAATTGGAGTGTTGATACTGTATCATGTAGCGGCTCATCTTTCACCTCCAATTGGAGTGTTGGTACTGTATGTAGCGGCTCATCCTTCACCTCCAATTGGAGTGTTGGTACTGTATGTAGCGGTTCATCTTTCACCTCCAATTGAAGTGTTGGTACTGTATGTAGCGGTTCATCCTTCACCTCCAATTGAAGTGTTGATACTGTATCATGTAGCGGTTCATCTTTCACCTCCAATTGGAGTGTTGGTACTGTATGTAGCGGTTCATCTTTCACTTCCAATTGGAGTGTTGGTACTGTGTGTAGCGGCTCATCTTTCACCTCCAATTGAAGTGTTGGTACTGTATCATGTAGCGGCTCATTTTTCACCTCCAATTGGAGTGTTGATACTGTATGTAGCGGTTCATCTTTCACCTCCAATTGAAGTGTTGGTACTGTATGTAGCGGTTCATCTTTCACCTCCAATTGGAGTGTTGGTACTGTATGTAGCGGTTCATCTTTCACCTCCAATTGGAGTGTTGGTACTGTATGTAGCGGTTCATCTTTCACCTCCAATTGAAGTGTTGGTACTGTATGTAGCGGTTCATCTTTCACCTCCAATTGAAGTGTTGGTACTGTATGTAGCGGTTCATCTTTCACCTCCAATTGAAGTGTTGGTACTGTATGTAGCGGTTCATCTTTCACTTCCAATTGGAGTGTTGGTACTGTGTGTAACGATTCATCTTTCACTTCAAATTGGAGTGTTGATACTGTATGTAGCGGCTCATCCTTCACCTCCAATTGGAGTGTTGGTACTGTATGTAGCGGTTCATCTTTCACTTCCAATTGGAGTGTTGGTACTGTGTGTAACGATTCATCTTTCACTTCCAATTGGAGTGTTGATACTGTGTGTAACGATTCATCTTTCACTTCCAATTGGAGTGTTGATACTGTATGTAGCGGATCATCCTTCACCTCCAGTTAGAGTGTTGATACTGTATGTAGCGGTTCATCCTTCACCTCCAATTGCAGTGTTGGTACTGTATGTAGCGGCTCATCCTTCACCTCCAATTGGAGTGTTGGTACTGTATGTAGCGGTTCGTCTTTCACCTCCAATTGGAGTGTTAGTATTGTATGTAGTGGCTCATCCTTCACCTCCAATTGGAGTGTTGATACTGTATGTAGCGGTTCATCTTTTACCTCCAATTGGAGTGTTGGTACTGTATGTAGCGGATCATCTTTCACCTCCAATTGGAGTGTTGGTACTGTATGTAGCGGTTCATCTTTCACCTCCAATTGGAGTGTTGGTACTGTATGTAGCGGATCATCCTTCACCTCCAATTGGAGTGTTGGTACTGTATGTAGCGGTTCATCTTTCACCTCCAATTGGAGTGTTGGTACTGTATGTAGCGGATCATCCTTCACCTCCAATTGAGATGTTGGTACTGTATGTAGCGGATCATCTTTCACCTCCAATTGGAGTGTTGATACTGTATGTAGCGGATCATCCTTCACCTCCAATTGGAGTGTTGATACAGTAAATAGCGGCTCATCTTTCACCTCCAATTGGAGTGTTGGTACTGTATGTAGCGGTTCATCTTTCACTTCCAATTGGAGTGTTGGTACTGTATGTAGCGGATCATCTTTCACTTCCAATTGGAGTGTTGGTACTGTATGTAGCGGCTCATCTTTCACCTCCAATTGAAGTCTTGGTACTGTATCATGTAGCGGCTCATTTTTCACCTCAAATTGGAGTGTTGGTACTGTATGTAGCGGTTCATCTTTCACCTCCAATTGAAGTGTTGGCACTGTATGTAGCGGTTCATCTTTCACCTCCAATTGGAGTGTTGGTACTGTATGTAGCGGTTCATCTTTCTCCTCCAATTGAAGTGTTGGTACTGTATGTAGCGGTTCATCTTTCACCTCCAATTGCAGTGTTGGTACTGTATGTAGCGGTTCATCCTTCACCTCCAATTGGAGTGTTGGTACTGTATGTAGCGGTTCATCTTTCACCTCCAATTGAAGTGTTGGTACTGTATGTAGCGGTTCATCTTTCACTTCCAATTGGAGTGTTGGTACTGTATGTAGCGGCTCATCCTTCACCTTCAATTGGAGTGTTGGTACTGTATGTAGCGGTTCATCCTTCACCTCCAATTAGAGTGTTGATACTGTATGTATCGATTCATCTTTCACCTCCAATTGGAGTGTTGATACTGTATGTAGCGGATCATCCTTCACCTCCAATTAGAGTGTTGATACTGTATGTAGCGGATCATCCTTCACCTCCAATTGGAGTGTTGGTACTGTATGTAGCGGTTCATCTTTCACCTCCAATTAGAGTGTTGATACTGTATGTATTGGCTCATCCTTCACCTCCAATTGGAGTGTTAGTACTGTATGTAGTGGCTCATCCTTCACCTCCAATTAGAGTGTTGATACTGTATGTAGCGGTTCATCTTTCACCTCCAATTGGAGTGTTAGTATTGTATGTAGTGGCTCATCCTTCACCTCCAATTGGAGTGTTGGTACTGTATGTAGCGGTTCATCTTTCACCTCCAATTGGAGTGTTAGTATTGTATGTAGTGGCTCATCCTTCACCTCCAATTGGAGTGTTGATACTGTATGTAGCGACTCATCCTTCACCTCCAATTGGAGTGTTGGTACTGTATGTAGCGGTTCATCTTTCACCTCCAATTGGAGTGTTAGTATTGTATTTAGTGGCTCATCCTTCACCTCCAATTGGAGTGTTGGTACTGTATGTAGCGGTTCATCTTTCACCTCCAATTGGAGTGTTGGTACTGTATGTAGCGGATCATCCTTCACCTCCAATTGGAGTGTTGGTACTGTATGTAGCGGATCATCCTTCACCTCCAATTGGAGTGTTGCTACTGTATGCAGCGGTGAAAGATGAACCGCTACATACAGTACCAACACTCCAATTGGAGTGTTGATACTGTATCATGTAGCGGCTCATCCTTCACCTCCAATTGGAGTGTTGGTACTGTATGTAGCGGTTCATCTTTCACCTCCAATTGAAGTGTTGGTACTGTATGTAGCGGTTCATCCTTCACCTCCAATTGAAGTGTTGATACTGTATCATGTAGCGGTTCATCTTTCACCTCCAATTGCAGTGTTGGTACTGTATGTAGCGGCTCATCTTTCACTTCCAATTGGAGTGTTGGTACTGTATGTAGCGGCTCATCTTTCACCTCCAATTGAAGTGTTGGTACTGTATCATGTAGCGGCTCATTTTTCACCTCCAATTGGAGTGTTGGTACTGTATGTAGCGGTTCATCTTTCACCTCCAATTGAAGTGTTGGTACTGTATGTAGCGGTTCATCTTTCACCTCCAATTGGAGTGTTGGTACTGTATGTAGCGGATCATCCTTCACCTCCAATTGGAGTGTTGGTACTGTATGTAGCGGTTCATCTTTCACCTCCAATTGGAGTGTTGGTACTGTATGTAGCGGATCATCCTTCACCTCCAATTGGAGTGTTGGTACTGTATGTAGCGGATCATCCTTCACCTCCAATTGGAGTGTTGCTACTGTATGCAGCGGATCATCCTTCACCTCCAATTGGAGTGTTGATACTGTATCATGTAGCGGCTCATCTTTCACCTCCAATTGGAGTGTTGGTACTGTATGTAGCGGATCATCCTTCACCTCCAATTGGAGTGTTGCTACTGTATGCAGCGAATCATCCTTCACCTCCAATTGGAGTGTTGATACTGTATCATGTAGCGGCTCATCTTTCACCTCCAATTGGAGTGTTGGTACTGTATGTAGCGGCTCATCCTTCACCTCCAATTGGAGTGTTGGTACTGTATGTAGCGGTTCATCTTTCACCTCCAATTGAAGTGTTGGTACTGTATGTAGCGGTTCATCCTTCACCTCCAATTGAAGTGTTGATACTGTATCATGTAGCGGTTCATCTTTCACCTCCAATTGGAGTGTTGGTACTGTATGTAGCGGTTCATCTTTCACTTCCAATTGGAGTGTTGGTACTGTGTGTAGCGGCTCATCTTTCACCTCCAATTGAAGTGTTGGTACTGTATCATGTAGCGGCTCATTTTTCACCTCCAATTGGAGTGTTGATACTGTATGTAGCGGTTCATCTTTCACCTCCAATTGAAGTGTTGGTACTGTATGTAGCGGTTCATCTTTCACCTCCAATTGGAGTGTTGGTACTGTATGTAGCGGTTCATCTTTCACCTCCAATTGGAGTGTTGGTACTGTATGTAGCGGTTCATCTTTCACCTCCAATTGAAGTGTTGGTACTGTATGTAGCGGTTCATCTTTCACCTCCAATTGAAGTGTTGGTACTGTATGTAGCGGTTCATCTTTCACCTCCAATTGAAGTGTTGGTACTGTATGTAGCGGTTCATCTTTCACTTCCAATTGGAGTGTTGGTACTGTGTGTAACGATTCATCTTTCACTTCAAATTGGAGTGTTGATACTGTATGTAGCGGCTCATCCTTCACCTCCAATTGGAGTGTTGGTACTGTATGTAGCGGTTCATCTTTCACTTCCAATTGGAGTGTTGGTACTGTGTGTAACGATTCATCTTTCACTTCCAATTGGAGTGTTGATACTGTGTGTAACGATTCATCTTTCACTTCCAATTGGAGTGCTGATACTGTATGTAGCGGATCATCCTTCACCTCCAGTTAGAGTGTTGATACTGTATGTAGCGGTTCATCCTTCACCTCCAATTGGAGTGTTGGTACTGTATGTAGCGGATCATCCTTCACCTCCAATTAGAGTGTTGATACTGTATGTAGCGGTTCATCTTTCACCTCCAATTGGAGTGTTGGTACTGTATGTAGCGGATCATCCTTCACCTCCAGTTAGAGTGTTGATACTGTATGTAGCGGTTCATCCTTCACCTCCAATTGGAGTGTTGGTACTGTATGTAGCGGATCATCCTTCACCTCCAATTGGAGTGTTGGTACTGTATGTAGCGGATCATCCTTCACCTCCAATTAGAGTGTTGATACTGTATGTAGCGGTTCATCTTTCACCTCCAATTGGAGTGTTAGTACTGTATGTAGTGGCTCATCCTTCACCTCCAATTGGAGTGTTGATACTGTATGTAGCGGTTCATCTTTCACCTCCAATTAGAGTGTCGATACTGTATGTAGCGGCTCATCCTTCACCTTCAATTGGAGTGTTGGTACTGTATGTAGCGGCTCATCCTTCACCTCCAATTAGTGTTGATACTGTATGTAGCGGTTCATCTTTCACCTCCAATTGGAGTGTTAGTACTGTATGTAACGGCTCATTTTTCACCTCCAATTGGAGTGTTGATACTGTATGTAGCGGCTCATCCTTCACCTCCAATTAGTGTTGATGCTGTATGTAGCGGTTCATCTTTCATCTCCAATTGGAGTGTTGGAACTGTATGTAGCGGCTCATCCTTCACCTCCAATTGGAGTGTTAGTACTGTATGTAACGGCTCATTTTTCACCTCCAATTGGAGTGTTGATACTGTATGTAGCGGCTCATCCTTCACCTCCAATTAGTGTTGATGCTGTATGTAGCGGTTCATCTTTCACCTCCAATTGGAGTGTTGGTACTGTATGTAGCGGCTCATCCTTCACCTCCAATTAGAGTGTTGATACTGTATATAGTGGCTCATCCTTCACCTCCAATTGGAATGTTGATACTGTATGTAACGGCTCATCTTTCACTTCCAATTGGAGTGTTGATACTGTATGTAGCGGCTCATCTTTCACCTCCAATTGGAGTGTTGATACTGTATGTAGCTTCATCTTTCACTTCCAATTGGAGTGTTGGTACTGTATGTAGCGGTTCATCTTTCTCTTCCAATTGGAGTGTTGATACTGTATGTAGCGGTTCATCTTTCACCTCCAATTGGAGTGTTGATACTGTATGTAGCGGTTCATCTTTCACCTCCAATTGAAGTGTTGGTACTGTATGTAGCGGATCATCTTTCACCTCCAATTGAAGTGTTGGTACTGTATGTAGCGGTTCATCTTTCACCTCCAATTGGAGTGTTGATACTGTATGTAGCGGTTCATCTTTCACCTCCAATTGAAGTGTTGGTACTGTATGTAGCGGTTCATCTTTCACCTCCAATTGGAGTGTTGATACTGTATGTAGCGGTTCATCTTTCACCTCCAATTGAAGTGTTGGTACTGTATGTAGCGGTTCATCTTTCACCTCCAATTGGAGTGTTGATACTGTATGCAGCGGCTCATCCTTCACTTCCAATTGGAGTGTTGATACTGTATGTAGCGGCTCATCCTTCACCTCCAATTGGAGTGTTGATACTGTATGTAGCGGCTCATCCTTCACCTCCAATTGGAGTGTTGATACTGTATGTAGCGGCTCATCTTTCACCTCCAATTGGAGTGTTGATACTGTATGTAGCGACTCATCTTTCACCTCCAATTGGAGTGTTGATACTGTATGTAGCGACTCATCTTTCACCTCCAATTGGAGTGTTAGTACTGTATGTAGCGACTCATCTTTCACCTCCAATTGGAGTGTTGATACTGTATGTAGCGGCTCATACTTCACCTCCAATTGGAGTGTAGATACTGTATGTAGCGGCTCATCTTTCACCTCCAATTGGAGTGTTAGTACTGTATGTAGCGGCTCATCCTTCACCTCCAATTGGAATGTTGATACTGTATGTAGCGGCTCATCTTTCACCTCCAATTGGAGTGTTGATACTGTATGTAGCGGATCATCCTTCACCTCCAATTGGAATGTTGATACTGTTTGTAGCGGCTCATCTTTCACCTCCAATTGGAGTGTTGATACTGTATGTAGCGGCTCATCTTTCACCTCCAATTGGAGTGTTAGTACTGTATGTAGCGGCTCATCCTTCACCTCCAATTGGAATGTTGATACTGTATGTAGCGGCTCATCTTTCACCTCCAATTGGAGTGTTGATACTGTATGTAGCGACTCATCTTTCACCTCCAATTGGAGTGTTGATACTGTATGTAGCGGATCATCCTTCACCTCCAATTGGAATGTTGATACTGTATGTAGCGGCTCATACTTCACCTCCAATTGGAGTGTTACATCAATCGACTCGCTTCGCAGTTCCATTTGCAGCATTGATGCATGCAGCATGTCATCAAACAGCGGCTTCATTTGGAGCATCACCTCTTTATTAGGTGATTTGGGAGAGTGATGTTGTGCTTGAGGATCCGGAGAAGACTGAAGAAGGGTTTGAAGTTAACAAAAAGGTTTGTGTAAGTTTTATTGAATTAAGTCATCATTTGATACAAATTCCCGAGAAATGCGGCGATTAACAGAAATGTTGGATTAAAAAGCAAACAATATTTACATCGGAACCAGTTTACTTTTTTTTTTGCAATGAACAACATTACATACTAACATTCAAATTATTTAATAGAATCAAGCTTTTGAGTGACATTAATTAAAATTTACAGAAAGGATCAGAATTAGGGGTAAATTTGTACATCACAGGGGCGGATCCAGGGGGGGGGGGGCACACCCGGCGCGCGCACCCCCTAAAATTGAAAAAAATATGATTTTTTGGCGTAAAATCGTGATTTTTCACACGAAATACCCCAACAATTTTCGCGCCTCCCTCCGCTCGGCGCAAATTGTAAAAGTGCGCCCCCCCCCCCCCCCCTAACTTGAAATCCTGGAACCGCCCCTGCATCATGATTTTAGTAGAAAGAAAACTATAAAAAGTCTTTAATAGATTGTCCGACATTATACAGTAGACAGTACACTGAATATACATTGTACATGTACACTGAAATCCGCCATTTCCCTCTAATACGAAGATGTGTCTATTATATTCTTCATAATTAAGACAGGTATTATATCTACTAAAGCACCCTTCAATACATAGTTCAACTTTACAGTTAGGACACCATCACTGTTCTCCTGAACAGGTCGTGAGAACTTGAACACACAACACATTTTCTTCCTCTTCCCATCTGGTATTTTCTCTATGAAATGTATCTCCGTGATTCTTGTTAACTACCTGTGCTCCTGTCTCACCACTTTGACTGGCTGATTTCTATGCGCTTAAGAATGCAAGAAACATTATATTTCTGGGACCTTATTCACAAAGCACGCGTTAATTACTGTAGCAATAACTTATTATTTAAACATATATATATACATATGTATATAATATCATCGTTGTAGTATTGAACCGTGTGAAATATTTTGTCAAAACGCCTATTGACATGTAATTCAATACAAGGACAGTGTAATTATTTTATACAACAATTTATACAATCGCCTTCTTTCGAATTCATTCATTTGAGACCTTTTTTTCCTCAAAAGTAACACTGTGATAAGATTAAAATGTACTTACATGACATGTTAAAGTACCTTTCTCCCATTATTACAGCGTTTTAACCCCGCTGAACCAGTGGTGGAAAAATCTGTAATCCTCTAGAGGATTAAAATGTCTCGTGCCTTTCCCCGCATTTGACTCGTTTGACGGCTTTTGAAATAAAGTTCGTGTTAAATAATGAGAGAAACAAATTCTCCTTTAGTTGCCCATGTGGGTTACGATATTTCTCCACTCTCGACAGTTGAATTTTAAATTTTAACCACTCGCCTGACGGCTTGTGGTTAAAATTTTTAATTTAGCTCTCTTGAGTGGAGAAATATCGTAACCCACGGGCAACTGAAGGATAATCTACTATGTGTAATTTCGTCCAAACGTTTGGTTTATCACATCTAAAACGGGTGTTATCTTGTTTAACCCCGCCATCTTTTATTGATGTGTCTATGTACTCTGTATCAATCGCAGAAAGTGAGTTGTTATATGTACCCGTGTGTTAGGTGCATAAATTTCTCGCTGTTTCTACGATTTTTCTATTAGATTTAGGAATTGTTCCGACATTGTGGTATTTTTTTTCCATTTTTTTTCTTCTAATTATCTGTACTATTGAGGGTACTTGTACAATGTGTAATTTGTTTGTAAAGAATACATGTAGATGAGGAAGTCAAGTTGTACAATTTAGTATGATAGTTAAAGGTCGTCTAACAATGTTAAAATAAAAGGTCAGGTCGGAACAGCATTTAAATACAATCAACACAATATGGCAAAATATCTTCATATGATATATTGTAGATGTTGTTTCCTTTCAATAATTATTTACGTGTCACTAAATTTTAAACTTATTCAGTAAAATTATGTAAATTTGTTTCATGATATTTTCTATTCTGAAAACGCATAGTTCATAGTAGTTCAACATAGATGTCCATCATGTTTCAATTGATAAAATAGGGGCCGTCGTGGTCGTGGTCATATGGTAGTTGGATTTACAACTAAATATGCAATCAGTGCCTATCACCACTAGTACTAACGTTGTGCATTTGAATCTCTATTTATCGGCAGGTCGGTGGTTTTCTCCGGGTACTCCTGTTTCCTACTCCAATAAAACTGCCCGCCAAGATATAACTGAAATAGTGTTGAAAGTGGCGTTAAACATCATAACCCTTAAACCGTAATTGGCAAAATAATTTTCTTGTGTCTATGTGCTACACATTTTTACTTGTCCATCCAAAATAGATGTTAATCCAATTGTTCTTACATTTCTATTCTCTGTTCTGAGCTTACCATTCAATACAGAAAATCAATCTCTCAAGACAATTTCTAAGGTATAACAATGTTTCTCAAATCTTGTTACCTTTGTTGTTATTTTATTAGTATTGTCAGACCCCACCTTGCACACGAACCGTATCAGTAGTGTAATTGTTAGGGTGTTCGCCTTGAATGCGGTAGATCGCGAGTTCGAACCCAGGTCGTGTCAAGACTCTAAATCTTTACGCAACATTAAGAAGAAAGAGCAACGACTGGGTGGTTCGAAATCAGGATAATGTGTCCGAGTACCGGAGTGGAGCGACATGTGTACCCGTGAACTGTTGTTTCAGTGAGCTAGAATTATAACAAATTCAACAAAGCGTTTTGGTCTAGTACAAAGTGGACATCATCCTCATTATCTCATTGAATTTAACTTATACTCGCCATGATATAGCTGAAAAATGATCATTTGGCGCTAAACAACAATCGCTCTCTTTCACACGTGGACATAAAAACATCCAACCGAACAGCATTCTTTTGTCAGAGTCGAAGTAAGGTATATTCCTTGTATATTCCTTCAACCCTTCGGGGTAAAATTGAGCATTGAATAAAGTTTATTAACTACTACGAATAGACAAAATTGTTTTTTCTTTTGAAGTTTCATTGGGGTATGAAAGCGTTGATCGAACTACATTTTCAACATCGCGCTTCATTGAAAATGTACTTCGGTCAACGCTTTCATACCCGTCAATCGCGAATTGTGTTTTTGCATATAACACTCTTTTATCAATGTTTGTCAAAAACAACAAAAATGTCGCTTTGGCGTTCTACCGGTAAACGATAAAAATGTCGCTTTGGCGCTGAAAGGGTTAAGCCATACTTTTAATTTCGGATCACCATAAAAAAAAAACATTGTTGCAGGTCATCCTGAATTTCCGATCGACACAAAATTTTCACAACAAACATTCCAACCTACATTCAATGGAATTAATGTTGAAATTTCAGGGAGGAAAAAAGCTGTTATTCATTTTCCCATATGGTCCTATGATAAAAAAAAAATAAATAATAAAATAAAATAAGCCTGTGGTAATGACTAACGTGTATCTTGGATACAATTTATCCAGTATGCAAATAATTCAAAATATAAAAAAATAGAATATCAAAATCTTGTCTACTACAGTTGGTTGTGTTGACTATTGGTGGTAGGTATCACTTTTAATCATGTTTCAGTTACTAGTATATCATGGCGTTCTGTTTTATTGGTGGGGTAAACCAGAGAAAACCGCCGACCTACCACAAGCCACTCATAAATTTTATCATATAATGTTGAATCAAGTACACCTCACCAAAGGCAGAATTCGAACCGGCAGATTTACTGAGTAGTGCTAGGCATTCATAGGATAGGTACATGTAAATGGCACCGGTTGCGTAGGTAGATGTAAATCCAAATACCATACGATCGCTGCCACGGTGACCGCTGCTTATTGCATTGTCCAGAGGTTTATTTAATTGGTTATTTAACGACAACAGATAGACAGTATATTGGGTTTTCCTTGGGTAACCTCGACTTATAATAGGAAAAGCAATTAACTAGAACTGCAATCGTCAAGCATCTAGTTATAAAACAATTATGTCTTCATATTTCTGTAGCAGGTCTTTGAGCCGTGGTTGGTAAAATAAACAAAGTTATCCCTTTCTACTCGATCCTAATGATAGTCACCCGAAGAAACATAGAGGAATAAAATAAAAATATATGTATCATCCACTGGCTTGCTGTTATGTATGATTAAATGAAATGTATTCTTCTTTGAGACCAAGCATTGTGTATATAATCTTATATGAAGTACAGGATAATAAAATATCTTTTTTTCAAAGTGAATACAGTTTGTTTTTGCAGCATGGTCCCAGCATACCAACAGCAAAGAAGTAAAACGTCTTCAAACGTTATAGGGAAATGCCTAAAACTATTAATAACGTGCAACCGCAGATCCAACAAAGTTTCTCCTTTTCCAGTGTGAAAAACTATATATATATATATGTTGTGTACATGTTATTATTTTGTACAAGTTATAACTTGTACAAAATATTTATACAAGTTATAACTTGTATAACACCATCATACAAGTTATAACTTGTCCAATTATTGCTATGCGAGTTATAACTTGTACAATTGTGATTGAAAATACATCATAACTTGTACAACTTTGTTGTGCATAGGCCTTTTTGCATTATTTGTGTTGGAAACATGACAGCTACATGTATGTCAACTGTATTAATAGTAGATATTCAATATCCAATATCTCATTTTATTTTTGTTGTTGTTTTGGGGTAATTACATATTTATTTGTATACCCAGTGTTGACGAAAGATCGGATCGCATTATCAATATGGCTCTTGAAATTCATTTGTTGGCACATGACAAAGATGTATGACATCTGGAATTGCACAATATATTTTTCCGTTTGCACTTGCATTTCCCAGTTTTGCAGCCACTACGACAGCTGCAATGAATATGCCCTTGACCACCATACAAAGAAAGCAACTGTACGGCTTTTCTCACACTTATTTCTGTATTATCAGGAACATCTAAGATAGTTAATTCATGTCCATGAATTTTCTCAATTTGATTTCGACTCAAAAGTCCACTTATTACCCCAACTGTTGTACTAATTTTGTGTCCATTTACAGTTTTGTCTACAATGATTCCTCTAATGTTTCTACAGTCTATCGGACCACGATCTGCCCTTGGAACAGGTATTATAATGTTAACATTAAGTCCACTAATCTCCTTTTACTTGATGACATCATTTCTTCTGCTTGGATCTGTTGTCCAGATAGGGCTCTTTCCCTAGCACGTACAAGTTTGTCGTAAATTACTGTTCTATCTGTTGATTCTTGTACAATATCCATATTCGCATCGCTCACAATTTCAGGTTCCGTTTCAGAGTTTGTGTCTATGTCGAAATGAGCATCGGTTGCGGTGTTTGTTCCTGTTTCGGGTTCGGTGTTGGTTTCAGTTTCAGGTTCGGTGTTTGTTCCTGTTTCAGGTTCGGTGTTGGTTTCAATTTCAGTGTTGGTTTCAGTTTCAATGTCAGTGTGCGCTTCGGGAGTTGTTTGATTAGTGTCATTTCTATTGGTAGACGTTTCAGTCGTTGTCAGTGCATTTAGGTCCTCCTCGGTTTCAAGTGTGTCCAATATTTCTTTTGGAATGGCTCACGAGAACAAGCCAACTTTCGGATCACTATCGAATAATGCACTGTATGGTGATTGATCGATTGTTCTATGATACGATCTGGTTTTTTTAAATTGGACGAATCTTAGTCTTTCTGACCAGTGGGTATTATTGTTCTCATGAGTCCAAGAAATAATCATACTTTTAATGTCAGCATTTGCCCGTTCTACCGATCCTTGGCTCTGAGGATGACGCGGTCTTCCGTGTACCAGTTTAAGCTCTGGCCAAAGAAGTTTTAACTCGGTGATGATATGTGCAGTAATGGATATTCTGTGTTTGACATTATGACGTGCTGAAAAAACATGCTTGTATAAATAACTTCGACTCGCCTAACTGTATCTGTGGTACAATTAAATCTACTCCCCACTACTTATTTCACTGTTCAAGATACACTGCACAAAGGCAAATGCACATATACTCTATTAATTTACCCATAAACCTGACAACAGAAATACTTCTTTTTGGATCACCCAAACTTGCACCTAATCAAAACATTGAATTATTTTTAGCAGTTCAAAAATTTGTTTTCTGTAGTAAGCGATTTACACCTTCAGTTCTTTTTTCTTTTTTTTCTTTCATTGTTTGTTTTTGTTGTGCTCTTCTCTTTCACCACTAAAGTTTTTCTATATGAAAACTTTCACAATATCTAATAAGAATAACATTGTTTATTATATAATTTAAAATTTGATAATTGTTTAACCTTCGAGATTATAGTTTTATTATTGTAAAGAGATATACCAGGGAAACAAATTAATATAAGTTTTTTAAAACTTGTTTTCGAATCCCTTAAATCCCTTAAATTATGTGTATTATATCATATTGAAATTGATCTTATTGTACAACATTATTTATTAATTAATCAAATATACTTAGGCTAAATATACATTAAAAGAATGTTTTGCAGTTAAATTAGTGTAGCCACAAACCGTAAATAAATAAACTCTAAACTCAAAGTCATGTAAGCATGTGGAAATTAACAACAACCAAAAAAGAAAGAAAAAAATACTGAATCTGGAAATATGAAGGATCTCGTGGATCACGTTACTTCTCGCGTGAATGTACCAGACCAGAAGGAAATACCTGGATAAACCGTACTGTAGAAAACTGAAAAGTAATCTTCAACCAGCTGAAATGCATAACATAAACAAATTACAGGAGAACGTGTTGTCGTACGGCGGAATATCAATCTTATGAACAAATCCATATTTAAAAGTGTTGAGAAGTTGTAAGAAGAGGAAACCATATGTGTAATCTTGCATATGACCACTAACCAAGCTTTCATAATATACATGTGGAAACGACAGAACATTTAGTAGAAAAGCCATGTCTCGATAGAACCGATTTCTAAAGTATTTTTTCCCGTTTTGTTGCAGAGATGGTGCAATAACACTGCAAAATAAATCGGAACAAGGAGAAATAAAACGTTATCAATTAATACTCACGTGTTCATAAAAAATCTTCATAAGACAAGGAAGCATCCAGTAAAGAAATTGTGTTGTGTGTGCTTCTTCGATTTACAGATTCTGATTATCCATTTGGTATCTTCAAACTCTTCTAACATCGTAAATATTTAGAAAATTACACAAATTTGGGAAATATCTCGTTACTTCACTGACAATACTCACAAAATATTCAAAATGTTATTATGAAAGAGTACTTCCACAGACATTCAAAAGTGCAAAATATTACTATAAAATACAAACTTATTCATGTATCTAGAATAATGAAGTCAAGCCTTCAGTTTAAATTCTACAAAATTAAAGAACAATGTTTGATTTCCTAGAATTTCATCATTGGAAAAGATAGAATATTATATGTAGGAATACCAAGTGCATCATTGATTCTTAGTTCATTTATAAGACATTCATAGTAATGTGGCTTTCAAGCAAACACAATGCTATTAAATGCTTTGTCAACTGGAACGTCAGCATGAATATTTATTTGACAACATCTAGTATCCATAGAACTGAGTAAATTCCTTTATAGGAATAAGAATAAATTATCTGGTATCAGTCTCAACATTTTTTTATTTGCATTTTCCACTGTTTTTGGTGTGGGGTCCGTGTTGCTCATCTTTTTAGTTTTCTGTGTTGTGTTTTTTGTTTTGTTTGTCTTCGTCCTATGTCTTGTGTACACAACGCTGCCAGTTGCTCTGGATTGTCAATTCTTGATTACACCTTCGGTTTTCTCTAACGTTTATTTCGATTTCTGAGGTTTGTCAGAAGAGTGATTGTTTCCTTGCCTTTTATTGTCAATCATTACTGTTAAAAGTTTCATTTTTAATAATCATGAACTGCAGAGCTAGTTAAGTACAACAGGAAACGTATTGAATAAAACGAGTTTTGAAAAGCGGCACAGACCGCTTCTATTTAAGAAATAAATCATGGAAGTCAGACTGTGTTGGGAGTTTTAACATGGGTTGGCGGATATTAGTATTTTATCCCGAGCCACAGGCGAGGGATAACATTTACTAATATCTGCAAACCCATGTTAAAACTCAAAACACATTCTGGCTTCCATGAGTTATTTCGATTCTGATATGTCTAAGAGTACAAATACAGTAGTATACTTTGATTGGAAGACGGTAATTTATATTTACGTTTGCGAAAAATGTCGCACACAATTCATGCTGCCAATGGAAAAGCCAGTCACATTCACCGGCACATGTGCTAATGAGATTATACCGAATGGATAACTCGCTCGTTTGTTAACAAAGCGAAAGAAGAAGGTCATGTTAGAATGTCAATTAAATCCAAAATACTGAAGAATTACATAGTTGAAAATAAGAAGTTAATCAGTAATGGTAGACAATATAACTAACATCAATAACACGAAACAAATATCAGGCTAACCTCAAACGTTCCAGCACAGAGAAGATAACAACAGCAGCAAAGGGAATCTAGGTTCTGGTGGGTTTATGGGTTTATGGTGTTTAACGCCACTTTCAACAATATTTCAGTTATATCGTGGCGGTCAGTTTTATTGGTGGAGGAAACCGAAGTGCCCAGAGAAAACCATGCACCAACCTGCCGCAAATCACTGACAAACTATATCACATAATGTTGTATCGAGTACACCTCGCCTGAGCGGGATTCTAATTCACAACGTTGGCGGTGATAGGTACTGATTGCACAGGTTGTTGTAAATCCAACTACCATACGATCATGAATCCGACGGATCTATGTTCTGACGTAGTAAAGACACCATTATATATATATGGAGGCGTTCAACGCCCAAACGGAAATAAAATATAGATTCTAATGTAGTTGTTTAATATTCCTGGTTTGTGATTGGACAATGCTGTAATTTACAAGGTATCAATTCCACGGTTGAAATATCATGAGATAATTTTAGACGATTACCGCTTACGCCATCTTGTCAATAATGTGACAATGCACATGATTACATTATAATGGAGATAACTGTATTGTATTTGAAAATTTAACGGCATCAATTGGAGATTTGATGGTCACAAATATCCGTTTACTGACCCCGCTATCGCATCGCCAATAATCTCAATTTGCGACCATCAAATCTCCAATTGATGCCGTGAAATTTCCAAATAAAATACAGTTATCTCCTATTTCTTCTGCAATACCCGTGGATTACGATATTTCTCCACTCGAGACATAATAGTTAAATTAAAATTTTTACAGCTAAAGCTTTCATATAGGTAAATTTAACTATTGAAAGTGGAAATGTTCATGCAGAAATTGAACTACCATGGTGATTTAAAAAAAAAATACAAATTGGTTAAACACGTTAAGAATAAGCGAAACACAACATAAATATTTCCTTTAATTCAAAATGGCTTCCACAGAAATGTCAATATAAACATGTTGATTGTTTATCATTACTCGAAGAAATGCCAACATAAGCATCTTCAGAATCTGTTGGTTGTATATCATTACTTGAAGGATTAAAAACAAATCACACTTGATACCTTTAGTAGATTTAATATTATTACCACAATCCATTAAAATCTAAGGAATTTAATGGTCTTTGTGAGAGATCAATACGGTGGTATTAAAATTGAGGGGGGGGGGGGGGGGGGTATGGTACTTATCGCCACTTTCAACAATATTTCAGTTAAATATCAATTAAAATTGAGAGCATATTACTGTGAAAATGATGATCTGCAATACTAAAAGTATAGCGTTTAGATTTATTAGCTCAGAAATAGAATCATCTCTTTGTAATGTATATGTATGTCCACTATATCATAATATTCTGCTTAGAGCAATAATACCGAATATTTATTTGTTTCTTCAGCTACGATTTCCTGGTAGAAACGATGATCGGTTTTATCTCCATTTTGTTTTGTAGGGGTCATGTTTTATATATGTTATTTGTCTTTATTTAAGTATACTGGTGTTCAACATGAATTCCATATCACATGATGTTCGTGTCGCTTAACAGTAGCATGACGGGTGCCACTATTGGAGCAGAAAATGATTATCCTCCCATGGCACATGAATTCATCTCGCGGTTTTTGTTAGGTTCGTGTTGTTCAATCTTAAGTTTTCTGTGTAGTGTTTTGTAAATCATTCTTTGTTCTTTTGTTCTCTTTTTTTGGGTCATTGTATTGTCTGTCCTTCTTTGATTTACGGATTATGGTGACCTTTTTGGTATCTTCAAACTCTTCTAACTATAATCTGAACTAACATTCTATTTACAGACGTAGACATGGACTGAAAGATGTATTTGGTTTTAAACTCGATCCATTCGCTCGATATTCCCTATTATATTGTAACAGTGCCGGAATTTGTGGCAACGTTAAAGTGTTTCATGTTTGCATATTTTAGCCATATTAGTTGCTAATTACATCTTCGAAGAGGTAATAAGTCTAGAACTGTTAGATTATGATGGTAACAACAACTTACATATGCCGATCCTATACGGATATACAGATGTGCCAAATGCCCAAACTTAATAATATAGTGCACTATATATGATTTATCGAAAATTGTGTGTATTGTTTAACAATAGCCATTTTGTGATTCACTTATAATCTTTTACAATTCACAAGTACATAACAATAGTAATACATATTAGAATACATCATTACATATTTTATAAGTAGTTTCACAAAGCAAAATGTATAGTCATAATACTAATACCCAGACAATTAAATTGTGTCAACAACAGAATATAATTACTCATTCTGTATCATTTCTAATATTCCAGCCATAATCAAATATTTTGATGCATTTTACATACATTAAATACATTCTATGATTCACAATCAGGGTTTATTTACATATACCAACTATTTCAATGTATGTTTGTTTACCTCCTATCTTTGTGATCAGACAACGGTGTACATGGAGGGAGTGTGCGAGTGATTGTTGCTTAACGCCAATTTAGCAATTGTTCAGCTATATCATGATGCGAACAAGTTAATTTTCAATGAGGTCGCCTTTGTGCTCGATCAACACGCCTAGTGTGATTTTTATAGTGCTAGCTCACTGAAACAACAGTCCGGGGATAAACAGGTCACCCCACTCGGACACATTATCCTGATTCCGAGCAAACCAGTTTTGCGAAGAAACAACAAATACTAATTTCATAGTCTTTGGCTTGAACCGATGGGGATTCGAACCCACGATGTACCGCACTCGAGATGAGCACGCTGACCATTACACCACCGACACGGTTCTGAAACAAGAAACAAATCTAGTGTTTGGTCAACCTGATATAAATGAGACAAATCCATCACACAGTGTCACACATAGCTAGATGTGAACTTGTACTATTCGGATGATAGGGTTAGGGTTATGGTGTTAGACGTTTCAAAAGGCTTGCAAGTCACTTTATCCCAATTCCTCTTTTTATATTCATGTCTTAAGAGTCTGCTCTCTTGCCGAAATAAACGTATCAGTTTCGCACCATTCCGAACTATCTGATGATTGGTAGTTCACGTGATCATGGATATTGATCGACCATTCCCGTATAACTGGTTTTAACCTGTCTAAAGTAGTCCAAAACCTGCATTCCAAAGACCGTATACTGTCTAATAATAACGTATTAGTACCATCTTTTTCTATTTTTAGTCGTAACAATTCGGCTTTTGTTTCGGTACAAGTTTGAAGAAATTTGTCTTTATTTCCGAGACAGGCATAACATTCTAATAACCTTATAAAACAAAAATAAACCAATAAGTTTAATGGCCTCTGTTCGAAAATAATATGTTTCATTTCTGTTACTTGCTTAAAAGAAAAAGCTGCCTCACTATAACGCTTGTAATGCATACAGTTACGTCCTTTCAATTCAAACATTTCAAAGATATTGGGAGAGAGCGGCGAATGCAGACTTCTAACTGAAATAACTTCGTTTATATATGGCAAAGCTGCTTCATAATTGTGTAAACTTTGTTGCAGGCATCCATAATTTTCAAAGGTTGCTAATCTTGAAAGTGTATTTTGAGAGTTGCTTCTTTCAAGTAATATTAATGCTTCCTGCAACAACGTACAAGCTTCTGTCTTTCGACCATTAAATGAATACCTCATAGCAACGTTGTTCATTGTAAGAACTAGTGCTCCTGTTGGAACTTTTAATTTTCTTTTCAATTCTAATGCCTTTTGAAAATATTCCATCGCTACTTCATTTTTTCCTTGGCCTTGGTAACATATACCTAGACTATTAAACGACTCGGCAACATTAGCATTATTTTCACCACCATGATATTCTATTGCTCGCTTAAGGCCTTCTTTGTGGTATTTCTCGCCATCTTGGAAGTTAACTGAAATATCAGAAAAAAAAATTGTAAGATACTACTAGGTTTCTGCCTATTACCAGGAAAACAACAATTTTCCTAATTTGTCTATTTAACACCAACTCAACCATTTGTTCAGCTATTTCATGGAGAGAACAAGTTAATTTGCAATGAGAGGATGGTGAGATCCGCTCTGTACTAGACCAACACGCTGAGTTGGATTTTTATAGTGTTAACTCACTGAAACAACAGCATGTGGATAGACATGTTGCCCCACTCGGACACATTATCTTGATTCCGAGCCAACCAGTCTTTGCTCTTTCTCCTTAATGCTGCGTGCTTAGCGGAGAAGCAACAAATACCAATTTTAAAGTCTTTGCTGTGAACCGACTATTGTAAACAGTCGATGCAAAAATCATTCTTTATTTATCGTGTATAAAGTATAGCAGCTATTTGTTTTTGCTGGAGCATAAAAAACTGATGATCTCCGTCAGGCATCAGTATATTACCGGATTGTGTATATTATGCTTAGATCCCAAGACTTTTATATTATTTTGCCTTCAGATATTTCGATTATGAGCGTACCTGATGAAGGTTATTCCAGAGAGGTGTCGTGTGCACTAAAGTAGACATCTACGGTTTTACATTTCCATGTGTATGCAACTTCTCATCGTGTTTGTTCGGAGAAAAAATATCTTGTAAATCTGGTATTCTATGTTTCTCTCTGACACACATTAGTGGAATTGGTTCGAAAAGGAAACATGGGAGTGTCCCTCTACTCACTCGTTCAAATTGTATTTTATATACAGATTAAATCTCTGAATACGTCATAAATCTATAAACTTACAATAAGCATGAGCTCTTGCTAAATTTCTTATGCATGTCGTAATGATTGGCTCATTTCTCATACCAAGGTATGACGCATCGTCTAAAGCATGGTGTAATTCGCTACAACATAAAATCTAAGTATATCGAAAAATTCTTGATTATTGTGATAGGTGGGTGTTTGAGGTCATTTTCACCAATACTAGTGATTTTCTTCCATTTGTTTACAAATGAATATTGAAAAAAAGATTCCAACTTCTTATATTGAAGTACCGGTATAATCAGACCACAATGTCAATGTGATGGTTGAAATTTTACTCACACTAGCATGACTGCATCATTTCATTAAGAGGGAAGGTTTGGGCCAATAAAACTAGCTTAACATCGGCTGTACCAAGCCAGAAAAGTGAGTGGTCATTTACTTCTGTGCTAGGATTATCGATGTTACCTCTTTCGACGATTTTTCTATTGGATTTTGGAACTGTTCCAAAAGTGTGGTATTTTTTGTTTCTCAGTGTTTTACTGCTATTCCCCATGTCATATTTAAAACATGCCCAAACAGTTTGAATTTGTAACCTCCACAAAGAGTACGTGTAAGGAATAGAGCAATTCAGACACAAAGTCTCATTGTAAGTCTTCAATATTTACTGATGTCGTGGTTGTTGTACAATTGTTTGTTTCTCTAAGTTTTGCATTGCATTATGTCTTTTACTGGCAATGCTTTATTTATCCGAATGGTGAATTGATGCATTGCATCTTAATATTTGTGTTTGACTTCTTCAATGATGTGTATTTGTTCTATTTAGAATTCATATTGCAATATCCAAAACACAATGATACTACTGACATATTCATGATTTTATACATTTCTGAATTGATAAATATTTTTTCTTTCCTATGTGGAAAATGTTGTTGCTTTTTGGTCACAGCAACCCACCAATGACGGCAACATAAACGTACAAAATATAATTTTATAGAATACCTTATGGCATTTGACTGTTTCCCAGCTCTCCATAAACACAACCCAAAGCTAGACCTGAATTGTACGTGAAGAGAGCACAGTTGGGTATCATTGATGAGATTCAATGCATATTTGTAGCTTTCCACTCCTCTTATCAAGGCTCCCTATGGGGGAAAAATAAAGAACACGCGTCGAAATTATGTCACTCGATGGATACTACAATTATTCAAATATTCAATACTTGCTCCCACAGACATTAATTAAATCTCTTGACTTTCACATATTTTGGCTTTGATGGTACCAGATGAAGAAAAGTTTGAAGATACCAAAGTGGATGATCAGAATCCGTAAATCGAAGAAGGACAGAAAACACAATGGCCAAAAGAAAAGTACAACAGGTTATTCCAGAAACGAGTCGTGTGCACTAAGCTTTTTTGACAGATGTACTGAATATAAAATTTTCCCAGCTATGTGATATTGACTGGTTGGTTACGCCAGTAAATATATTAGTTGAAAACAGGGAAAGGGGGATACCACCAATTTAACGTTTTAATTTTGATAACATGAATGTCCATGAGCAGTAAAAAATTATCAAACAATATATATAACACGTGGATATCTTAATTGATATTCCATGCCTGAAATAATAAAGGAATACAATATATATAGTTAGGTCTGCTCGATCATACATATGCCTATATCCAAAAATTGACGAGGGTCGGTTGAGAATGAACCTTTACAATAAGAGAGAATATTTTAATTTTCCCAATGTCAGCTTTCCATTTATATGTAGCGACATTACAGCAGCACACACCTACCATATTTATGGAGTAATAGCACAGTTGATACCATAGTCCCGTGGTAGTTTTTCCTGTCAAGATTCCCTTGATATTGTGTTGCTGCTGACAATCAAAATACAGAACCAAGAGTTCATTGAGGTAAAGTTGAAGTCATTCTCCGAAAACTTTACGGTCGGAATCCGTTACGGAATGTCTTAGTCACAGATTATCACTGATATGTTCTGCTTGCAATCCAGTCATTCTTTCCTCGTTCATGTCTTACCACCAATAAGACTTGTCACTGCATTTTTAGCAGGAGTTTTTTTAACACGACGTGTGTCATTAATAGAACAGGCACTGCTTCACGTTCCGGTGTATCTGACTTCATTCCTGGTTTGTAATTAGTGGGGTTCATGCTGCTCAATCTTTCTGTGTAGTGTTTTATTAACTATTGTTTGTCTTTTTGTCCCATTTCTTTTGGCCATTGTAATGTCTGTCTTTCGATTTATAGCTTCTGATTATCACTTTGGTATCTTCAAACTTTTGGCCATTGTATTGTCTGTCCTTCTATTTATAGCTTCTGATTATCACTTTGGTATCTTCAAATTTTGGCCATTGTAATGTCTGTCCTGCGATTTATAGCTTCTGATTATCACTTTGGTATCTTCAAACTTTTGGCCATTGTATTGTCTGTCCTTCGATTTATGACTTCTGATTAACACTTTGGTATCTTCAAACTTTTGGCCATTGTATTGTCTGTCCTGCGATTTATGACTTCTAATTATCACTTTGGTATCTTCAATCTTTTGGCCATTGTAATGTCTGTCCTTCTATTTATGACTTCTAATTATCACTTTGGTATCTTCAAACTTTTGGCCATTGTATTGTCTGTCCTGCGATTTATGACTTCTAATTATCACTTTGGTATCTTCAAACTTTTGGCCATTGTAATGTCTGTCCTTCTATTTATGACTTCTGATTATCACTTTGGTATCTTCAAACTTTTGGCCATTGTATTGTCTGTCCTGCGATTTATGACTTCTAATTATCACTTTGGTATCTTCAATCTTTTGGCCATTGTAATGTCTGTCCTTCTATTTATGACTTCTGATTATCACTTTGGTATCTCAATTTTTGCTATAGTTATACCCGAGGAAAACAAATGATTATTGGTTAATGTTAAGATCCAGCGAGTATCAAATTGAGAACAAAAAAACAATCAATCAAAAATATTTTTTTTGTAATATACTATTTATTTAAATTTTGTCGGTAAATCCTTACAGACGATTAATACTTTGATAAGTTTTATTCCCTTTTTCATCTTAACCAAATTATTAATCATTTATCGTTTTAAAACGACATATTTATTATTGTTTAAATATTGTCATTTAAGCAATAAAGATAAACCATTGACAATTTAAATTATTGTTGAATCATGTACAATTTAAAAAAAAGGATCAGAACCATTTCCTCGTTGAACTTTATTTTCATATAGTTTTCACATCCCCAAAATGTAACAACGGCATGCACTAATATGCTTAGTTTTAGCTTAATGGTACTTAACGCCACTTTCAACAATATTTCAGTTATATAGTGGGGTCAGTTTTATTGGTGGAGGAAACCGGAGGACATGGAGAAAACCACCGACCTGTCACAAGTCACTGACAAACTTTATCACATAATGTTGTACACCTCGCCCTGATCGAGATTCGAATTCACATCATCAGTGGTGATAGGCATTGATTGCATGTAGGTAGTTGTAAATTCAACTACCATACGATCATGGCCCCGACCGCCCCTCGTTATTTTCGTATATTTTTCATATCCCCAAAATGCTTAATACGTCACATTAAAATTAATAACGGCTGATTGGCGATATGACATGAATCGATCATGATATTTCACCAAATGATTGTTACGAAAATGGCAGCAGGATGACGTAATTTTGATCCAATGACTAAATCAAATATACCTAATGCCACTACTGTGAATTTACATAGCAAATATAGAATCAAAATGTTGAAAGGTAAATCCGAACAACATTAAGGAGAGTTTGAAGATACCAAAGTGGTAATCAGAATCCGTAAACCGAAGGGCAGACAACATAATGGACAAAAAGAAAAAGGACAAATGGAAAAACAACAATCCACAAACCATACACATCAAACTAAAGACCAGTTACACTAATCCAACTTAAATGGAGGTCCTTGAATGTATAATTTAGAATTACTTGGCTTTCCAATCTTTTGATTTTGAGCGTACCTGATGAAACTGATTCCAGAAACGCGCCGTGCGCACTAAATTAGATATTTATGTGTTTATTGTATACAAAATATTCCAAAATTGTAAATGGCCAACGTTACCTTTTCAATAGTCAATACTTCTCCAAGTCCCCATTTGACAGTGGCTTCATCTTTCTTTGTCCCATAGAGTGGAATAAGATTTAGACATTGTTGATAAAATGCAACAGACTCACCTAAAACATAATAAAAATAGTTGATGGTTTAGTGAATAATATAACCATTATAATGGCGAGGTGTACTCAATACAACACTATTTATAAGGTTTGTCAGTGATTTGCGGCAGGTTGGGGATTTTCTCAGTGTTCTCCGGTTTCTTCCACCCATCAATAAAACTGACCGCCACGATATAATTGAAATATTGTTGAAAGTGGCGTTAGTCGAAGAAAGTGGGAACTTATGATTTATGTATTTTAGTGAAATATTACGACGATTAATTATCAATTAAATTAACAATAAAAAAACACATTTCAAGCAATTAGATTTAAAAAGAGAAAGGAGTGATCGTTTCCTCAATTGTCTCTGAATATTGCGAGTATTTGCAAAATATTTCAAACAATGGATAATATGAGTTTTCAGGCAGATGAAATCCACAGCAAAAAATGTACGTAACAAAACATAAATCATGATATCTGTTAAATCAATTCGTAAAAGAGGATGATCATGAAAAGCTATGAAAGAAGAGTTTGAAGATACCAAATGGATAATCAGAATCTGTAAACTGAAGGACAAAATATACAATGGTCAAACGAAAAAGGACAAACAACGATCTAAGCATGACATATAAAACTAAAGATCCAATAACACGAACCCCAATAAAAACCGGTGGTTAACTCAGGAAAGGGATGGCAGTTCCTGCTCAACTAGTGTCGTTCGTCACATTGTAAGAATGGATCTGATGGATGTAAATGAACATGAAAGACTACTGAAAATTACACTTAGACGCAAATTCGAATAAGGAAACAGTGTTTTTATTGCAGTGAGAACTGCATTTCAAAGTCACGTTAAGGTCTTCAACAATGAGCATAACACGTACACTAAAATGAGTGGGAAACAGCCCATTAGCCTGCAGTTGAACAGTACTCTTAACTCGATAAACGCTCGTACACTAAAACGAGTGGGAAACAGCCCATTAGCCTGCAGTTGAACAGTACTCTTAACTCGATAATAAACGCTACATCTGAACATCTTTGTCTTTTCGATGTTATTTTGGTGTATATAATTTAATATCCCGGATGCGGGGCAATCAACAAGAAAACAAAAACACGGGTGAAGCAATCTTACAAATGTATGAATACTAACCTCCCATAAAGTTGTGAAGTAAATCGGCTGATGAAGTCACTAATTCAATAAATACACGAAATGTGTCACTTGTGGCGTACGTGACTTCTTGAAGAAGTTTCTGAAGGTTTGGATACTCAAGACTGAATAACGTTATAGCTTCTACATATTCAGTACTATCCATACGAGAGCTGATATCTCTCATCACAGCTGAGTATGCTTTACAAAATCGCTTTCTTACCTCTACAAATGAATTGTCATCATTATTACATTTGCTATTTTGACCATATAAAAAGAATATCTCTAGAATGTACCACTAAATATTTCTATTGAGCTTATGATTTAAAAAAAGTAAAGAATTCTCTTCCCCACCCAAAACTAAAAGACAGATTAAAACAATCAGTCCAACTCGGTTAAATAAATGAAAATGGCCAACGTAGATATAAATATTTTGTCTTAGGAAGGGACAAATCTTATTTTGTAAAAAAAAAAACCCACTCTAATTCTACCGAAAAGTTATGTTAAGCTGATATCATCAAAATACTCGATTTTATTTTATTGATAACATAATTGCTATGTTTGGTGGACGCCGTTTTCAACAGACAATCGGCATTTCTATGGGTACCAACTGTGCTCCCCTTGTCGGCGATTTGCACCTTCGTTCATACGACGCAGGCTTTTTTGGTGGGATTCGTGTTGCTCATCTTTTTTAGTTTTCTGTGTTGTTTATATATTGTTTTTGTCTTCGTCCTTTTTCTTGTGTGCCTAATGTTGTCAGTGTCTCTAGATTATCCATTCTTTATTGCTTCTTCCGTTTTGTCTACCGTTTATTTTGCATTCTTACATTTGCCTATAGTGCCAATAATATCTTACTCAGTTCCGGATTTACCATTGTGCTTAGGTGTGCTTAAGCACAGGGCCCCGTTGGCTAGGGGGACCCATCTTCCTGCGAATTTTTTTTTACGATGGATATTTGCTTATAAAATGTGGTGCAATTTTAATATTTTAACTATTCCTACATTTCCTCAGCATGTATGCCTGACTGCCTGTGTAGGCCTACGGGTCTACCTCCTACAGAGCCCAAGTGAGGGGCCTCATAACTTAACTAGTACAGGGCCATACCTGGAATATCTTTGATGACGAGAAACATCTTAATGCAGTCCCTTAAAATTCCATGAATATTAAATCTCGGTTGGCTTGCCGATTCTAATGAAAGAATGTGAAGTTTTCGTAGACTGTTTAATGAACTACTTGAATCGACTGATCCGCCATCACCACCTGAATAAAAAAAAAATACCGACCAAAGCCATAACATTACTACACATATATTTGACGCACCATAATGTGTTTTGCAACTAGATAACACAGGTATGGAATTTGAATTTTGTGCTTTGAATAGTACATGTATACTACAAATCACCGTCCACAATAAGTGAAAAGCGATCTTACGAAGAAATATTACAAAATCCGACATAATCTTTTTCACGTTTCGCTATATAGATGATGTCCTTTCACCAATACAGCTGGCAGCATTTATTACCCCTCTTTGTGTTACGATTAATGTTAAATGAAAACATACAACATTAAAATTTGTATTCATAAATCCACATGGTTGAAACCTAAGAACAAAAAAAGAAAGAAAGAAAGAAAGAAAGAAAAGAAAAAAAAGTCGAACAACATATACTATCATAAAAACCTTGAGTTAGACAAAGTTGGCATCCGTTTCTATGATTTTTCGATTGGATTTTGGAGTGTATCCGACAGTGTGGTATTTTGGAGTGTATCCGACAGTGTGGTATTTTGGAGTGTATCCGACAGTGTGGTATTTTGGAGTGTATCCGACAGTGTGGTATTTTGGAGTGCATCCGACTGTGTGGTATTTTGGAGTGTATCCGACAGTGTGGTATTTTGGAGTGCATCCGACAGTGTGGTATTTTGGAGTGTATCCGACAGTGTGGTATTTTGGAGTGTATCCGACAGTGTGGTATTTTGGAGTGTATCCGACAGTGTGGTATTTTGGAGTGTATCCGACAGTGTGGTATTTTGGAGTGCATCCGACAGTGTGGTATTTGGAGTGTATCCGACAGTGTGGTATTTTGGAGTGCATCCGACAGTGTGGTATTTTGGAGTGTATCCGACAGTGTGGTATTTTGGAGTGTATCCGAAAGTGTGGTATTTTGGAGTGCATCCGACAGTGTGGTATTTTGGAGTGTATCCGACAGTGTGGTATTTTGGAGTGCATCCGACAGTGTGGTATTTTGGAGTGTATCCGACAGTGTGGTATTTTACTTTTCGTTTTATTACATTAGATTCACCCCTAGAGATAATTAAGAAAAGTGTCAGTTACTGTAAAAGTAGGAAATTGCAATACATACAGATATTTTCTAAAATAATGAACATACCAATAATTCGTAATGCTTGGTGCTGGTGGAAGGATCCTGGTATGTACTGTAATGCAGCCAGATGGTCCCTTAATTCTGGTGCTAGTCGCTTAACTAGAGAGCCGTAGTTGAAATCTGAAACAATGTCTTGAATAAAGTGGTATCCTGTCTAAACCTACACATCAACGAACAGACAACCTGTCTACACCTATCCATCAATAAACAGAAAACCTGTCTACACCTATCCATCAATAAACAGACAACCTGTCTACACATATCCATCAATAAACAGACAGCCTGTCTACACCTATCCATCAATAAACAGACAACCTGTCTACACCTATCCATCAATAAACAGACAGCCTGTCTACACCTATCCATCAATAAACAGACAACCTGTCTACACCTATCCATCAATAAACAGACAACCTGTCTATACCTATCCATCAATAAACAGACAACCTGTCTACACCTACCCATCAATAAACCGACAACCTGTCTACACCTACCCATCAATAAACAGACAACCTGTCTACACCTAACCATCAATAAACAGACAACCTGTCTACACCTATCCATCAATAAACAGACAACCTGTCTACACCTATCCATCAATAAACAGACAACCTGTCTACACCTACCCATCAATAAACAGACAACCTGTCTAAACCTACCCATCAACGAACAGACAACCTGTCTACACCTACCCATCAATAAACAGACAACCTGTCTACACCTACCCATCAATAAACAGACAACCTGTCTAACCGATAGACTATTTCCATGAATAAACTGGTATCCTGTCTAAACCTATCCATCAATGAACAGACAACCCAATTTTCCCGCCCTTTCCCATTTTTCGGCCTTTTAACTCTTTCCCTCCCCCTTTTCCCCAACCCTTGCCCTCACCTTTTATCTATCCCTAGCCCTTCCCTTTTCCCCACTCTTTGACTCTTGCCATCCTATTTTTAACCACCCTTTAACCCTTCTCCTCCCATTTTTTCCTAACCCATGACCTCCCCCTTTTTCCAAAACCTTGGTTTCCCTTTTTTCCCACCCTTTGACCCTTTCCCTCCCCTTTTTACCACACTTACCCCTCACTCTCTCCCTGTTCCCAACCCTTCCCCTCCCCTTTTTTCCCCAGCGCATGCCCTCCCTTTTTTCCACCTTTTCACCTTTCCCTCTTCCTGCTTTTTCCCAACCCTTGTCCTCCTTTTCCCATTCCTGCCCCTCCCCCCTTTCCCCAACCCTTGCCCTCTCCCTTTTTCCTAACCCTTCCCCTTCCCTGTTTCCCAACCTTTGTCCTCCCTTTTTTCCCACCCTTTGACCCTTGCCATCCCCCTGTGGGGCATATGTACAGTTAGATAATAATACTCACTTAGATAATAACAAATTCAATGCCAAATTTCTTGCAAATATAAAAGGAAAATATATTGTAAACATTTCTGCAATAAGATGGAAATTGTGGAAATTGTAGAAATTCACAAAAAAGGAAAAGGTTAAAGACAAATGATACAGAGAGGTAAACTTAAGGGTGTAGACCTTAGTAACCCCAACATTTTCCCATAGTTTTTTTTAAATTTGCATCATGGAATAGCTATGTCTAAATACATTATCTGCCAAAGGTTTTGGTAGTCAGTGTGCGGGACAAAAGACTCAGATGCTACGTGGCATATGAAAATATTGAGACGTAGTGCATCAAAACAAAGGCAGCTTAACTAATATAAACAATAGATAAACATACCTACACGATCCATTGCTGGATAGAATTCAGAACTTAATGCTTGTATCCTTGAGTACAGTAAGAATTCTGTTATTTCTTCTAAGCTATTTTCTGCTAACTCTGCACCTTAAAACAAAATGTTCGACGTAAAACTGAACTTCTTCGTTTCTTTTTTTTTTCTTTTCTTTTTTTTTGCAGCAGCGACCTTTGACTATAGACAAACTAATTGTGTTTGTCCCCATCGACATTGCAATATGTTTCATTACCTACATGTACAGGTAAAGCGTTGGTAAAACCCAGTGCTTTATATTAATTATATGTAGGATCTATGATAAATACTGTATCATATGGAAGCGAATCTGTGCATTTTTTTAAATCGTTCGTTCATGTATGTAATGCCGCTGGAGTTCCAGTTATCAAGAGCGAGAACATAGGTCTTATTTACCGGTATAACTCTGCCATATTTGTCTGCCTGTCCCAATCCAGGGCCTGGATTTCCATCGTCTTATGTCGTTGGGTGTTTTTTTGTATTCAATGGGTTACGGTGGTAGGTGATTGTTTTTTGTTGTTGTTGATATTGGTGAGATTGATGAACATCACTGTTTTAATAACTGTAGTAGTCATATATTGAAATGAGGATTTACATTAGCTGTCATTCAGACGTATTTCTTCTCCTACATTCAGAAGAAGATCCCTTGATACCCCTTGTATTATTATTTTATCCTTACAACATTCAAAGTCATATATATACGTACCATAGGGTCATGGTCGTAAGGTAGTTGGATTTACATATGCAATCGGTGCCTATCACCACTATTGTTGTGAGTTCGAACTCCGCTCAGCCGTGGTGTAATCGATACAACATTATGTGATAAAGTTTGTCGGTGACTTGTGACAGGTCGGTGGTTTTCTCCGGATACTCCGATTTCCACCACCAATTAAATTGACCGCCACGATATAGCTGAAATATTGTTGAAAGTGGCGTTAAATACCATAACCCCAACCCTCATTCATATAAATATAAGTAATTGTGTAACCTACGTATATACGTACCAACCATAATCAATGCCAAAGGTAAACCGAGACAAAGTTCTGCAACTTTCGCCACATCTTTTTCTCTGTCAGTCATAAAACTTCGCAATAACTCACTAGACTCTGACATAGATAATGGCTGTAATTCTGATATGAATGCGTCTTCACCAAAGTCATTTGTGAAAACAGAACTTGAGATAATTATATGAACATTATGCGTCTCTTTTATTAACTGGCAACAAAATATTTTGAAGCTTGTTCTAATAGATATTGGTCCATCAAAGATATGTTCACAATTGTCAATGTGAATAATATATTCAACATTATTCTTATTATTAAATGCATCGATAATTTGTGTAATATTTTCACCCCATTCACTACTGTTAGATATGACTACGCGGAGTAATGTAGCAAGTCGGAGGAATATTGCCCGTTGTATATTTCCGTCTGTCAATCTGATTTGAATTTCCTCAAGATTTGTAACATTCTCTCTAACGCTGTTTACAAATTCTGACACTGTCCTCGTTTTTCCAATTGATTTTAATCCATGTACAATTATAATTTTGTTGACAGGATACTGGATTTTGAGTTGTGAAAGAAAATCATTGCGTCCTACAAACGGTACCTCCATGTTTATGGTGTTAAGGTAATTAAATGTATATTTATTATTTAATTGGTTCTTGGTACTGTATTGATATTTAAATATACGGAAAACTTTTTTGTTTATATTAATACTTCCTCGTACTTATTTAAAATGCAAACGTTCCGTGAAGCAATATTATATCCCTTATTTTTTTTTAAATAATTTAGTCCTAATTGCGCCAGTGCAATAATATGTTCATTGTACATCAACATTATTTAAAATAAAATTGTAATATTTGACTTCGAATGTTGTACGACAATTCAATACCTGTTTCACTTTTTACTTGTCTTTCTTGTTTAGGTCATAACTAAATATTAAGTCTTACACCACGACCCCACATTTTAAACAATCGTTTTAAAAAATACACTTCTTTTGTTATTTAGTATATATACAATGTACATGTAATTGTGTTGTGTACATCACAGCCGAAACAATGCTTTAGCTATACCTTAAAAAGAACCGATCATTGTTAATCTTAAGCTGTGACTACCGATAAAAATATGCTCAGTGCTTTTCGTTGGTTTATGGTGTTTAACACCAATTTCAACAATATTGCAATTATGTCATGGCGGTCAGTTTTATTGGTGGAGGAAACCGAAGTACCCAGGGAAAACCACCGACCTGTCACAAGTCACTGACAAACTTTATCGTAACTGGATTGGAAAATTTCGCGATTTTTGTAGGAGTTTTGTTATCCAAATTTGTCTATCTTTGTTTGTTTTTTCTGTCTATTTGTAGTACTGTTATTTCTGAACCACGATCATAAGTGTTCTGACTTGAGGCACGTCGAGTATTCCACGTCCTCCTTAATGAAATATAGTTTCTAGTAACATGACAATGGCTGGCAATTTCGACTGGTACTCTGAAGCATGTGTTTGTGTGTTTTTTTCCACCTTCACCTGCACTGATGACAAAACACGGTGATTGCAGTTATGCCCTTTCAAGATGTCATATAGAAAGTATTGTAAAAATGGATTTTTCGCATAATTTCTAACAATATTTCTATTGAAAATTTGATCATGGTAAAACAAATAGATATATTATAGTTCTCTGTGATGTCAAACAAGCAGAATATGCAATATTATAAGCACTTTATCAGTTTTAAATATAGGATTTTCCATCCGAAGATTTTTTTCCACAAAATGAATGACGTCGAGTATATTCAGATTTTGTCCACAGTTTAAACTCAATCTACACAGCTGTATAAATTTTTGTATATAAATCTAATTGTACTATGAACAGAAAGCTTCAAAACGGTGATGGTCAACAATTCAACAAATATATGTATATTTATCTGCCGTTGAATATCTAATATCTAATTTTGGATTTCCAATATATGCCAAAGATGTTGTAAAAAGAAAATTTAAACAGTGATGGTCATCGATTGATCATTCCACCAATATTTACAAAACGAACAATCACCTCTCTTAATAACATTTTTTTTTTTACATATATACGTTCGAAAAAGTTGTGAAAAAACAAATTGACGGCCACATCTGTTCGGTTAGGGTTATAGTTATCGTGTTTAACGCCACTTTCAACAATATTTCAGTTATATCGTGGCCGCACATCTATTGGCATCACTGGAGAAGTTAAATACAGAAATATGCATTTGGTGCACTGATGTAGTATCGGCATCTTCGGTGGTGTTGTTTATTAACACATTCTGTGTTCATGTTTGATATCTATTTCTGGAGGTTATCGGTGGATACTCAGGTTTACGCCACTAATAGGAGTGGTCTCTTACACTAGACTTAGACACCAAATGCAGCTCACTTAATGCCGATCTGTCAAGGATACATATAATAAATGATAAATATTTATAAATGTAATTGTGGTGCTTCTTTTGAAGATGTTATACATTATTTTCTGGAATGTCCTTTATATCTCAACGAAAGAAGAACATTTCTTAGTCATTGCGACGATATCAATATCAATATTGAAACTTTACTCTTTGACGTAATCTCCCAAATATTTGGAAAAGTCCGAACTTTTATAAATCAATCTAAAAGATACATTTTTGGCTGGCTGTATATAACATTGAACACATATATTGTATTATTTGTATATATCAGGTTGCACTATAATAATAAATTATATATATATATTGTGTGCTTGTCAAAAATGTATCTTGATTACTTTTATTTTATTTTCTTCCTGATGCGGACCATTAACAGTACATGGGCCGTCGTGTCCGTGATCGTATGGTAGTTGGATTTACAACTACCTATGCAATTAGTGCCTATAACCACTGATGTTGTGAGTTAGAATCTCGATCATGGTGAGGTGTACAACATTATGTGATCAAGTTTGTCAGTGATTTGCGACAGGTCGGTGGTTTTCTCCGGGTCCTCCGAAATCCTCCATCAATAAAACCGATTGCCACGATATAGCTGAAATATTGTTGAAAGTGGCGTTAAAAACCATTAAGCAAACAAACAAACCCTTTTGACCACATTGTGACACTGGCCTCCTCTGATTAGCTTACGCAGAAAATTCTACGTTATCGTCAACATACCTAACCAAACATCTGAAATAATAGCCGACGTAAGTATACATATCTTGTTTTTTTTCTCATTTAATATATAACCACTCTGATTCTAACAAAAAGTTCTATGAGACTGATATCATCAAAGTGCTTCAGTTTTTGATCATGACATATTCGTTGTTTTATTAATATGTGCTTAAACAGTCGGCATTCCTATGGACACCAACTGTGCTCCTCTTCTCATCGACTTGCTCCTTTATTCGTAGGAAGCAGACTTTCCTTGATTTTTCAATTTATATATTGCAACATTTCGGTGGCACCTACATATGGAGTATATATCTCTCAAACGATACGGTATCACGGAGTTTGAGTTTCCTATCGGGATTCTTTTGATAGAGAGTCGCTGCAAACAAGAAAGCTACTGAACCAATGGTTCCCAGTAGCTAAGTTGAAGTTGTCACTTCGAAAGTTTACGGAGCCACCATGACTTGGTTAACCGTTACGAAATATCTGTGTCAGAATTTACCATGGGCATGTTCTAATTATCGTAATAACAATTCGGTCCTTTACTCATTCATATATTATAACCGGATTTATTATAAGAAATATGATGGGTGCCACTAGTAGAACAGGAGCTGTCTATCCTTCCATAGTACCTAAGTTACCCCCATTGTTTGTCCTTTTGTCCCTCCTCATTGTATGTCCTTCTTTGATCGGGACAGTGGTGGTCGTGATCGTATGGTAGTTGGATTTATAACTATCTCTTCAATTGATGCCTATCACTACTAAAGTTGTGAGTTCGAACCCCTATCGATACAACACTATGTGATAAAGTTTGTCAGTGATTTGGGACAGGTCGGTAGTTTTCTCCGGTTTCCTCTACCAATGAAAACTGACCGCCACGATATAACTGAAATATTGTTGAAAGTGGCGTTAAGCACCATAAAACCAATCAGCCTTCTTCGTCCTGCGCCTTTTTGTTACTACTTTGGTATTTTCAAGCTTTCCTTGATCTGATTGTCTTGCATTATAAATCTGGCGCCAATGTTAGATACTAATGTTGCCTTTTTTTCATTTTTTGTATTGTCTGTGTTATTCTTAGGCACAGAACAAAAACTACGTTATAAAAACACATGGGAGAGGAACTCCTTACCCTTTTGGAGCACCTGAGTTCGTTCCCGGGTTTTAGTGGGGTTCGTGTAACTCGATCTTTAGTTTTATGTGTAAGTTTTGTAGATCGCGTTGTTTGTCCTTTTTCTTTTTGACATTTTGTTGTATGTCCTTCTTCGATTTACGGATTCTGATTACCTCTTTGGTATTTTAAAACTCTTCTTACAATGCATCAAGCTGATTATTTTCGTTGCTTTATTTGTTTTTAAGTATGATGCAATGTAATGTAATTTTATCATCAAATAATATGAATTATGATTTTTTTTTAAAGTTTTTATTAAAATATAAATGTTTACGATTTTTAATATTGATTTTCTATTCTTTGTTTTGCATGTTTAGTGGACGAGGAAGTATTGCAAAAATGAAAGCAGAAAAGCCTGCTAATGTATTAAATAATTACTTGCGAATTCCACAGAATCCAATATATACAGAAAAGCATTAGGCTGCAGTTTAATATGAATCGTATACTGTCAATCTACAATGTTAACCAAGGAGGTCACCCGTGCTGATTTTCAGAGCATTATGGACCAATGTCATAATGTCGAGCATGGAAACTTTCAAAATATTTGATATCTTCACAGTGATTCCAAACAAACCTATATGAAAACGGCGTGATTACTATGCAGCTAAAAATATAGTTATTTTATGAATAAGTATGTTAACCCATAATGAATGAACCTTTGTGAAACAAGTGTAAATATTTATCTGAATTTGGACATTGAAGTACTTACCCTTTTTGCCTTTAATAAAGTTGTAGTTTCGTATTCATTTTTATCTTTTCTGTTGTTTAAAATTACACTATTAGAAACAAGAAAAAACAATCTTTTGAACTCCAGTCGATGTAATCTTGTGGTTTCTGTTAGCTTAGTAATCATTACACTGAAACACCATTCTACAGATGGACATTAATCCTCATTCCGAGACACACAGTTTTTACTGACATCTTAATACTGCGAGCGTTACGGAGAGGCAACACACAACAAGTTATATATATCTACGTTTTTATTATTATCACCGAGTCGATATATCTCTACTGATGAACTATAAGTCATCGAGAGTATCATTTGTCTAGCTTCTCGGGACTGATATTTTTTTATTTGTTATTATATAATTTTTTGTATGTTTACGTTTCAAATTTACAATCCTAAATAATTTGATTTATTCAACCTAAGGTGAATCTCCATTAGGCGTAGGTATTACATTGACCAATGTTGGCTGTCCTGATTAGGTATTACATTGACCAATGTTGGCTGTCCTGATTAGGTATTACATTGACCAATGTTGGCTGTCCTGATTAGGTATTACATTGACCAATGTTGGCTGTCCTGATTAGACGTAGGTATTACATTGACCAATGTTGGCTGTCCTGATTAGACGTATGTATTACATTGACCAATGTTGGCTGTCCTGATTAGATGTAAGTATTACATTGACCAATGTTGGCTGTCCTGATTAGGTATTACATTGACCAATGTTGGCTGTCCTGATTAGACGTAGGTATCACACTGACCAATGTTGACTGTCCTGATTAGGTATTACATTGACCAACGTTGGCTGTCCTGATTAAACGTAAGTATTACATTGACCAATGTTGGCTGTCCTGATTAGGTATTGCATTGACCAATGTTGGCTGTCCTGATTAGACGTAGGTATTACATTGACCAATGCTGGCTGTCCTGATTAGGTATTACATTGACCAATGTTGGCTGTCCTGATTAGACGTAGGTATTACATTGACCAATGTTGGCTGTCCTGATTAGGTATTGCATTGACCAATGTTGGCTGTCCTGATTAGACGTAGGTATTACATTGACCAATGTTGGCTGTTCTAATTAGACGTAGGTATTACATTGACCAATGCTGGCGTTCCTGATTAGGTATTACATTGACCAATATTCGCTGTCCTGATTAGGTACAAATGTATTACATTGACCAATGTTGGCTGTCCTGATTAGACGTAGGTATTACATTGACCAATGTTGGCTGTCCTGATTAGGTATTACATTGACCAATGTTAGCTGTCCTGATTAGGTATTACATTGACCAATGAAGGCTGTCCTGATTAGGTATTACATTGACCAATGCTGGCTGTCCTGATTAGGCATTACATTGACCAATGCTGGCTGTCCTGATTAGGTATTACATTGACCAATGTTGGCTGTCCTGATTAGACGTATGTATTACATTGACCAATGTTGGCTGTCCTGATTAGGTATTACATTGACCAATGTTGGCTGTCCTGATTAGACGTAGGTATCACACTGACCAATGTTGACTGTCCTGATTAGGTATTATATTGACCAACGTTGGCTGTCCTGATTAAACGTAAGTATTACATTGACCAATGTTGGCTGTCCTGATTAAACGTAGGTATTACATTGACCAATGCTGGCTGTCCTGATTAGGTATTACATTGACCAATGTTGGCTGTCCTGATTAGACGTAGGTATTACATTGACCAATGTTGGCTGTCCTGATTAGGTATTGCATTGACCAATGTTGGCTGTCCTGATTAGACGTAGGTATTACATTGACCAATGTTGGCTGTCCTAATTAGGTATTACATTGACCAATGTTGGCTGTCCTGATTAGACGTAGGTATTACATTGACCAATGTTGGCTGTCCTGATTAGACGTAGGTATTACATTGACCAATGTTGGCTGTCCTGATTAGGTATTACATTGACCAATGTTAGCTGTCCTGATTAGGTATTACATTGACCAATGAAGGCTGTCCTGATTAGGTATTACATTGACCAATGCTGGCTGTCCTGATTAGGCATTACATTGACCAATGTTGGCTGTCCTGATTAGGTATTATATTGACCAATGTAGGCTGTCCTGAGTAAGTATTACATTGACCAATGTTGGCTGTCCTGATTAGGTATTACATTGACCAATGTTGGTTGTCCTGATTAGGTATTACATTGACCAATGTTGGCTGTCCTGATTAGGTATTACATTGACCAATGTTGGCTGTCCTGATTAGGTATTACATTGACCAATGTTGGCTGTCCTGATTATGTATTACATTGACCAATGTTGGCTGTCCTGATTAGGTATTACATTGACCAATGTAGGCTGTCCTGATATATTACAATGACCAATGTAGGCTGTCCTGATTAGGTATTACATTGATCAATGTTGGCTGTCCTGATTAGGTATTACATTGACAGATGTTGGCTGTCCTGATTAGGTCTTTTGGTTTGGTTGCTGCCAATCACTTTTTATTTACATTGTTCCGCACACTAGCTATATACTACCCGTATATAATATAGGCTAGCCTGCCAACCATTACAAGTGATGGTATTTTACGGTAGATAAAAAAGAACTTAAAAACATGGCGATTACATGATAACATGTACATGGGTAATATTTATAAAGTTACACCTGAAGTAATGAAAATTAAGCATTTACATCAATATATCATCGTGGGGTCGCTGTGGCTCATCTTTTTAATTTTCTGATTTGTTGTGTTTTTTTTTTGTTTTTTTTTTGGTTTGTCTTCGTCCTCTGTCTTGTGTACCAAATATTGTTAGTTTCTCTGGAATGTCCATTCTTGATTGTCCATTCTTGATTGTCCATTCTCTGGATTGTCCATTCTTGATTGTCCATTCTTGATTGTCCATTCTTGATTGTCCATTCTTGATTGTCCATTCTCTGGATTGTCCATTCTTGATTGTCCATTCTTGATTGTCCATTCTTGATTGTCCATTCTTGATTGTCCATTCTTGATTGTCCATTCTTGATTGTCCATTCTTGATTGTCCATTCTCTGGATTGTCCATTCTTGATTGTCCAGTCTTGATTGTCCATTCTTGATTGTCCATTCTTGATTGTCCATTCTTGATTGTCCATTCTTGATTGTCCATTCTCTGGATTGTCCATTCTTGATTGTCCATTCTTGATTGTCCATTCTTGATTGTCCATTCTCTGGATTGTCCATTCTTGATTGTCCATTCTTGATTGTCCATTCTTGATTGTCCATTCTTGATTGTCCATTCTGTTTTCTCTATCGTTTATTTATTCATCCTCAAAAAGAGAAATATAAAAACAGGTTTAAATTAAATTAATTAGTTGTATATATATAAATAATGAATAATATAGTTATTAAGTATCAGCTTATGTACAAGGCGGATATACCTTTTAAACTAGCAAATGATGCTGTATAGTTTTGTGAAGAACATTCACCTAAAACAAGGAAGTGTTGATATATTGTGACACAATCTGATATTGTTTTAAATATTCAATTAAATTAAACTAGCCATGTACCTTTTTTTTAGAAATAAAACAAATTAAAATAGGAAAAAGTTAATATCATACTGGAAAATATACTTGCATGCAAAGATAAAAGATGAGCATTTACGCGTACGTATACCTACCCCCACCTAATTTTGAGCTGCATCCACGATATATTTATTCTTCCTGACATAAAGTTTTCATATGCATTATACTTGTTCTATAAGAGAGTTATGGCTTTAACTATCATTTAGCTTTAAAATAGTACAGTAAGGCCACCGGTAGATATAACAGGCTTTAAATTAATCTCTAATTGCTAATTAATACCACCTTTCGTTATTTGTACACATGTTGCAGAATACCTTTTTTATAAGGTGTTGATATCTTCTGGATCCATTTTGAAACATTTGTATTTAAAAAAAAAATTCATGGGGAATGACAAGTTGGATATTTACGTTTTAATTGTCAGAAAATGCATTTTCTATTTTTAGAAGGAAGATAAATAATGCATTTACCACATGATATATTACTTGTTCTTACGATTTGTAGCTAGTATGATAAGCTATTAGCTTCGTTTGGTTTATGGTGTTTAACGCCACTTTTAACAATATTTCATTATATCGTGGCAGTCAGTTTTATTGGTGGATGAACACATATCGTGGCAGTCAGTTTTATTGGTGGATGAAACAGGAGTACAGAAGAAAACCAACGATCTGTCGCAAGTCATTGACAAACTTTATCACAATGTTGTATCGAGGATGGTCTAATCACTGCGTTATCCAATAGCTGTTTGAGATGGGATCTCACTTCGTCATACATCAATGGAGGTATCCACCTGTATCGGTGTTTGAATGATGTCTCATCTACCATGTCGATGCGGTGTCTTACTCTGTCTGTGTGGCTTAAGTCATGATCTCCCTTACCACTGGGGTGCAAAGGTCTTGGAATACAGGATATACCTCAAGATCACAATAGCATGCTGTTCATCAGTATTATATCATGGCAACCTTAATGAATGTTAGTGGTGCCAAATAGAAATATCATCAGTTCAAGCTGTTTTAAATAGTCATCAAAAATGGATGCAAAAGAATATGTATAGCAGCTGGCAATATGTTTGCCTTCCAAGATATATGAAAAATAATAGAATGCATGCCTCAAAGAACAAAAGAATTTCCCACCAAAAATTCAGGTGACTAAAATAACCAATGAAAGGAAATAACTGATCAAACTGACCTTAACTAATCAAATATGCAAAATGAAGATACATAATTATCAGGGTCACTTTCATGAACTTAGGTCATAACCCTATTTAGAATACAAAACATAACACAAAGTTGTAGACCTTATTAATTTTATTATTAAGAGGTTTTTAAATATTATAATTAAATGAAAAAGTTATGAAAGTAATTATATGAACATATTTTATTTACAAAAATATATTTTATGAACATAGTAAAAATTAAAAATTAAATTATTTACAAACTGTCAAAATTGACTCTTCCACACAAGGGACCCTCCTCTCTTCACCGGTAAGCTGCTGATAAAATTTCAAAACATTCTGAGAAGCACTACTCAAGTTTTCATACGACATAGGGTAAAAATCCTATTTTCCGTCATATCAAGTCCAATAACTCTGGAACGGCAAAAGTGAAAATCGTCAAAAATGAAAGGGATCCTCCTCTCTTCACCAGTAAACAGCTGATAAAATTTTAAAAGATTCTAAGAAACACAACTCAATTTATCGTACGACATAGGATTTGTCTACAGACGGACGGACGGACATGGTGAAACCAGTATACCCCCTTACAACTTCGTTGCGAGGGGCATACAAAGATTAATAATCATAAGTGATTGTCCCATACGTACATATTTTTTGACAGCATTATCTTTAAATATATTTGTTCAATCAAAATGATGGAAACTATCCCTGATCAGTTGGAATCTTGTAAGTATGATGTTTGTGTTCAAAAACAATTAAAATTTGGAATGATTAAAGGTGTTTCATTTTTCACCCTAAGTGGTCACTAAAAGTGCAACCTTAGCTTAGTAGTCCACAAGATAAATCATAAAATTAAAGTTTGTTTTTGCCCGCTAAAACGTATGTCTCCCCCGTCTCACAAACTGTAGTCATAGGTAAAAAATCTATTTGGGTAACAAATAAAATTAAGCTTCAATGAATAACACAAAAACCTGTTTTTAATCCATGAAACACAAAAAAAAATTGATCAAAAGTGCTAAAGCAAGGGTTACAGGTACTATTCCATATTGTCATGGCATAGTTCCCCATTCCAGAAAATTGCTTAGCCTATGTTCCAATGATTTTAAAGGAGTTTTGTTCTTCTAAAATCAATGGATTGGTGATGAAAACTTTTTCAGGGAAATAGTGACATTATGATAGACTCTTGTACATATATATATATATATATACAAGTTTCAGTAAGGGATATTACACTAGAGTGTTTGCAAATAACTCCCACAAAATTTAGGGGATCAACATTTCCTGGTAATATGCACAACTACATATGGTGTCCTTACTACCTACCAAGTGTCATGAAATTCTGTTCAGTAGTTTCAGAGGAGTTGTGCTGACAAGCTGCTTCAGAAGTATATTTCGGAAAATTTTAAGTTCAAAGGGGCATAACTCCCACAAAATTTAGGGGATCAACATTTCCTGGTAATATGCACAACTTCATATGGTGTCCTTACTACCTACCAAGTTTCATGAAATTCTGTTAAGTAGTTTCAGAGGGGTTGCGCTGACAAGCTGCTTCAGAAGTATATTTCGGGAAAATTTTACGTTCAAAGGGGCATAACTCCCACAAAATTTAGGTGATCAAAATTTCCTGGTAATATGCACAACTACATATAGTGTCCTTATTACCTACCAAGTTCCATGAAATTCTGTTCAGTAGTTTCAGAGGAGTTGTGCTGACAAGCTGTTTCAGTAGTAAATTTCGGGAAATTTCTAAGTTCAAAGGGGCATAACTCCCACAAAATTCAGGCGATCAAAATTTCCTGGTAATATGCACAACTACATATGGTGTCCTTACTATCTACCAAGTTTCATGAAATTCTGTTCAGTAGTTTCAGAGGAGTTGCGCTGACAAACAGACGGACAGGACAAAAACAATATGTCTCCCCACAAAAGTGGGGGGAGACATAAATATCAAAAACGCTAATTAGCATTGTATTCGATTAAAAAAAATATTTTCAACTTTTGTTAATCTGCCAAATCGCGTCTTCTTTATCATACAAACACCAGATAACATCAACTCCCGAGAACGAAATTTTAAATTACGGCAAAAACAATTTTGGAATATATTATACCCCAAAGATAATGTGGCATTCTAGTCAAAAGAGTGTGACGTGACTCGGATCAAAACATTCAAATGATCAAGATTTGTTACCATGATAAAGATGACTTTGTTCCAAACCTATTTTTTTCTACCACATTCTATGCACCCATTGTATTTAAATGATTTAAAAACATGAACATTTTTGACAGGCATCTAGATGTCCTCATAAAGCTCTTCGTTTGATGTTTTATACATAAATAAACATTAATATAATTATTGCAAAATTAGTTCTCAACTGTGAATATTAATTGTTATCCATTCTTATTGTACGATTTTAAAAACTACTTGTTTGATAAAAGGTAAATAGTCCAAGCATCAAGTTTTTTAAATCTTCCATGTAAAATATCTGAGGCTAAGCGATTTGTCAACTCATTAGCATATATTTAAGATATTAACTTGAATCCATCTACTTTTTTTCACATCTGAAGCTTGTCCAATGATGCAACAAACTTTTAAAACAGCAAAAGTATATGTATTTGAGAGAAATCAAATTTCAATTTAAGAAGGCAGGGATATATACTACCTTCTCAATCTCCAGCTTAACGTAAGATGAATATATCAAGTGAATACAGCAACATCAGATGTAATCATTAAAATAAAGTCTGATCATCAGATGCAAATGGTGAATAATATTATCTCAGTTCTCACGATAAACACCAGTCCTCCAGTCCAAGATCAGTAAAACTTTGTTCGGACCAGTAAATATTGCAGTTTTTATTTAGAACTACGTAAAAATGTATGCTCCCAAAGTATTTCTGTTAACTAGAATAAAACCTGAGTATTCCGACATCCTGTACAATCTGACACGTTTCCCTGGTGCCTTGTTGTGTCGGATTAGACAGGTTCCACTGTAGTAATTTCTTAAGAACTGTTTTAAAACTCACCTGATTAATATTAGTTAGAGTAACATATATATAATATATATACTTGCCTATAAGTCAGAATTATGGGAGAGAAAACAATTTTCCAAGGAAGGTATTCAGACTTACAGGTGTTATCAAGCTTCAAGTTTCAAAATTCCTTCCAAATTTGTCACGGTATGTCCACAAAATACAACTAGAGAATCCCCCAGGATAGGGACCCAATATATTCTGGGTATTACTGATATAAAATTTAATCTTGATTCACAATACTTTCACTTTCATTCCCGATTCTTGAGAAGATGATTTCTGAATTTATTTTTTATCATTTGTTCTAAAGGCACAAATCCTTTGGGCTTATACTTTCAGAAAAGAAGATTTCAGCCAATCGGAAACAAGAATTGCCTATGTTTTCTGCTAGATCCATACAAAAATAAGGAATTCCTGGGGAGGACCCCAGTCACATATATTATTTAACTGGTACCAACTTACAAGTCATTTGGGCTTATTGTTTCAGAAACGAAGATTGTTTAAGTTTCTGTCAATCAGAAACAAGAATTGCCAATGGTGACAATGTCTTTGCCATGCAAAGGTAAAATGGGAAATTCCTGCAAAGCTTGAATTTAAATGGCCCAGTAGTCTCAGAGGAGATTATAAAGTGGGTGGACAGAACTCACTTGACCGATATGACTAAAAGTGCTGTCCTTTTTCTTTTTTAATCTAACATGGCAGAAAGTGATATCTAACCAGCGTTGATTAAAATAATAGAACAATCTGCCACCTCTTGTTTATAATGATGAGTCATACATACCTTGGCTGCTACTATACTGAGTCCCATGCTGCCTTTGACCTTGTTAAGACTTGGTTGGTTCTTACGTATAGCCTATAAAAATAATTTAAAAAATCAACATTAAAACTAGAACAAACTAGCCCCTCTACAAAGGCCTGAACCAATTAAACACCAGAGCTTCTTGTACCATTAAATCAAATGTCTTGATATGTTAGACAGATTCCATACTCATCGTCGTACATACAGTGAATCCTGTCTGAACTGAACCCTGAATAAACTGAACTTTATATAAAGTCCTAATATAGGAAATCTTTGTTAATTTAACCTGTATAAAATGAACACCTTTCTATACTGAACATAAAAGTTGGTCCCATGGAGGTTCAGCTTAGAGAGGTTTAACTGCATATTAACTGCATGTTAGTGATAGTGATACATAAAGGAACACTTAAGCAGTGCATGGTCTTAAATACTTCTGGAAAGTCATGTTAGTGATGGTGATACATAAAGGAACACTTAAGCAGTGCATGGTCTTAAATACTTCTGGAAAGTCATGTTAGTGATGGTGATACATAAAGGAACACTTAAGCAGTGCATGGTCTTAAATACTTCTGGAAAGTCATGTTAGTGATGGTGATTCATAAAGGAACATTTAAGCAGTGCATGATCTTAAATACTTCCGGAAAGTCATGTTTGTGATGGTGATACATAAAGGAACATTTAAGCAGTGCATGGTCTTAAATACTTCTGGAAAGTCATGTTAGTGATGGTGATACATAAAGGAACATTTAAGCAGTGCATGGTCTTAAATACTTCTGGAAAGTCATGTTTGTGATGGTGATACATAAAGGAACACTTAAGCAGTGCATGGTCTTAAATACCTCTGGAAAGTCATGTTAGTGATGGTGATACATAAAGGAACATTTAAGCAGTGCATGGTCTTAAATACTTCTGGAAAGTCATGTTTGTGATGGTGATACATAAAGGAACATTTAAGCAGTGCATGGTCTTAAATACTTCTGGAAAGTCATGTTAGTGATGGTGATACATAAAGGAACATTTAAGCAGTGCATGGTCTTAAATACCCCTGGAAAGTCATGTTAGTGATGGTGATACATAAAGGAACACATAAGCAGTGCATGGTCTTAAATACTTCTGGAAAGTCATGTTAGTGATGGTGATACATAAAGGAACATTTAAGCAGTGCATGGTCTTAAATACTTCTGGAAAGTTTCATTTGACCATTTGGTAATATGGTATCTTTTATTCTGATGCAGTAGTTCCCTTCTTATAAGGTCACTCCCACCAAATGCCTCTTATTAAGCTAACTTTCTAATGTACTGAGATAATATAATACTACTAAACTGCCCTCATCAAGAGAGGTCACCAGGGCTTTCAAAAGTTTTTAGAATAGGTGCCTACAATGACTTATTTAAGGCTATTTGTGTGTTTTGCTTATGTTAAAAAACGGTCAAAGTAGGAGGCTCAAGACCTTTAATAGCAGGTGGAATATAGCCGGCTTCCACCTACTTTTGAAAGCCCTGGGTCACCCCTCTTATAAGGCCATTTTTTCACTGCAGAAGGGATGGTCTTATAAGAGGGGAACTACTGTAAAATAATATCCTTGACACAGACGTTTATCAGTTCAATGAAAAATATGATTGATCCTCTTAAACTTTAACATAACAGACCATGGCCAAGCTGCATGGAACCCTCATTGGTACAAAATTAAATTTCAAATCACAACACTGCATCATGCCAAATACAACTGTATATGCAATAATATGTAGACGTGAATCCTCCCATTGACAAAATTCATGGATTAAGATTTGAATATCGTACTTGACCCATGACAAAGGTTGTAAATTTAAAACTTCTATTTTGTCTACAATTTTCAAATTATATATATACTTATGTGTACTGTAATATGATTCTTCACATAATCTTTCATCAAATGTTCTAGTAAAGGGTTAACTATGATTCTTTAAGGTACATTTGTATATATAATATTTGCATTTTTGTATTTTACTTCCTGGTTTCGTGTGTCAGACCTTACATCTTTAAATTTTGAATGCCACAAAACATACCTAACTAACAGTCTAGACAAATTATGAATCGGTGTTAATAATATAAGAACAGAAATTTTGAAGAAGAAGAAATAATAGGAATAACAGGTAATATATCAATAGTCGAAATTCACATCTTACTAAAACCCTATACATTTTTGATTTAAAACAAGTCTTAAAATTTAATCGCTTTAATACTTTGCTTCAGATACAGTAGGGACTTTTATGAACCTATAACATTCAAATCTCATCCGTATTGTCAGAAAGAAGAGTTTGAAGATACCAAATGGTTAATCAGAAGTTGTAAATCGAAGGACCAACGATACAATGGCCAAAAGTAAAAGTACAAACAATAATCTATAACACTACACAGAAAACTCAAGATTGCACAACACCAACCCCACAAAAAAAACAGGGGTGAATCAAGGAGCTCTGGAAAGGTAAGAAATAAAATATTGCTACATTTAAAAAATACTGCCAGGAAAAATAACAATAGTTCATCTAAATGATCTAGATAGATTAGTAGATCTTCAATGTCATCCTCTCTTTGGGTTTGTAGTTATCAATTAGAAACATTTTTTTAATTTATCACTAGCACTAAAGAACATATTCAGACTAGGGAGGGGCCGTCATGATCATATGGTAGTTGGAATTATAACTACCTGTGCAATCAGTGCCTATCACCATTAAAGTTGTGAGTTCGAACCCCGTTCATGGTGAGATGTACTCGATACAACATTATGTGATCAAGTTTGTCAGTGACTTGCTACAGGTCGGTGGTTTTCTTCGGGTACTCCGGTTTCATCCACCAATAAAACTGACTGCCACGAAATAGCTGAAATATTGTTGAAAGTAGCGTTCAACATCATAAAACCAGTCCAGGGAAGCTGTGTGGTCTATTGGTCTTAACTGATTGATCGTCACTATTACAGACTCTTCATCAATATTTAAGGGTATATTTAGATCTAGCTGCTCAGTGAGAGTTCTCCACTTGTGTACCTTAGGTAAGTTTACTAAGTATATATTGTATTAGTTGAAGCACCGTGACGTATATAAACTGATGTAAAACATCCAAGAATCAATTCAATCTTTAAATTTATACTTTTATTGGTTTGTACAGAAAGCACTTTCCGAGAAAAACATAATTGAGTAAATTCATAAATTTTCTGTTGAAATAACTGGGAAAAAAATTGAAATTAACTTTTTCTGATTAAATATGAGATTTTCTTTACTTAATCAAATCCAATTCTTATAACTATTGCTCTACAAGTTGATATACATACAGGGGGTTCAATATTTTTCAAGTTTACCAGTACTTCACTATTTACAGGCGGTACTCTTTTTTTTTATTAAAATTTGAACAATTTTCATGAATATCTTATACAACACTCTTTAAAATCAGGAGGTACCGAAGACCATTTTAGGCAGGTAAAAGTACCTGATACTGCCCCTTATTGAAAGGCCTGATATTTCTCCTAAAACTTGCTGAAATAACCAATGGTCCATGTTAATTGAGCTCAAATTCTATTTCTGAGAATCTCACGAGAGAAAATACCAGAGTTCATCCATGTGTTTAGTGAGGTTTGTGTTGATCAAACTTTGCTCTTTCTGCACAGTATTTTGTTCACAATTTTGTGTTTTTACATCTTTTTATTTTGGACATTTTGTTGTCTATTCTTCTTCGACTTACGCCTTCTGATTACTTCTTTGACATCTTCAAACTCGTCATACCAAAGAGGTTGAATTGTGGACAAAGAAAACATACAAGATCAACTGCATTAGAACATGTTTTATCATGTTTTAACCTGTATGTCAGAAATAGCTTCATCACTTCCTTATAAATTCCTTGGTTTAAATTGTGTTTGGTTTATGGTGTTTAACGTCACTTTCAACAATATTTCAGCTATATCGTGGCGGTCAGTTTTATTGGTGGAGGAAACCACCAACCTTTCGCAAGTCACTGACAAACTTTATCACATAATGTTATATCGAGTACACCTCGCCATGCACTGCGTTCAAACTCACAATTTAAGTGGTGATGGGCACCGATTGCACAGGTAGTTGTAAATCCAACTACCATACGATCACGAACATGACAGCCCCCTGTTTTTAGTGATATGGAAGTAAATATGTATGTCACAAATAACTTCATCACTTCCTGTTAAATTCCTTGGTCTAATTATACCTAACCGAAAAATCGCACCAAATCAACTAAAAACTCATATTGGGACCCAAACTAGAGGCTCAGCACTGAGCTGAGCCTGTGTTGCTCACCTTTCATTCTGCTTTGAGGAAGCTTAATACAGAACCTTCCATAGGTGCTTCCCACCAAATTTCAGGTCATTTTGGCCAAGCAGTTTCAAAGAAGAAGATTTTTAGAAATCGACCAATCTAAAACAAGAATTGCCTGTGGCAGCCATGTTTGTTAATGGATCAAAAGAAATGAGCAATCTCTATAGAGGACCTTCCATAGATGCTTCTTACCAAGTTTCATATCATTTGGCCAAGCGGTTTCAGAGGAAAAGCTGTTTTAGAAATCGACCAATAAGAAACAAGAATTGCCTATGACGGCCATATTTGTTAACGGATCAAAATGGAATGAGCAATTCCCATAGAGGACCTTCCATAGATGCTTCCTACCACGTTTCGGTCCATTTAGCCAAGGTGTTTCAGAGTAGAAGATTTTTAGAAATCGACCAATCAGAAACAAGAATTGTCTGTGGTGGCCATGTTTGTTAATGGATCGGGATGACATGAGCAAACTTTATAGAGAACCTTCCATAGATACTTCCTGCCAAGTTTCGGTTCATTTGGCAAAGCGGTTTCAGAGGAGAAGATTGTTTAGAAATCAACCAATCAGAAACAAGAATTGTCTGTGGTGGCCATGTTTGTTAATGGATCGGGACGAAATGAGCAATCATAACAGAGGACTTTCCATAGATGCTTCCTACCAAGTTTCGGTTCATTTGGCCAAACGGTTGCAGAGGAAAAGAACCTAAAAAAATCAGCCAATCAGAAACAAGAATCGCCTGTGGCGGCCATGTTTATTTACGGATCGGGACGCATTGAGCAATCGTTATAGAGGACCTTCCATAGATGCTTCCTACCAAGTTTCGGATCATTTGGCCAAGCGGCTTCAGAGGAGATTTTTAGAAATCGACCAATCAGAAAAAAGAATTGCCTATGACGGCCATGTTTGCTAACGGATCAAAACGGAATGAGCAATTCCCATAGAGGACCTTCCATAGATGCTTCCTACCACATTTCGGTCCATTTAGCCAAGCTGTTTCAGAGTAGATTTTTAGAAATCGACCAATCAGAAACAAGAATTGCCTGTGGCAGCCATGTTTGTTAATGGATCGGGACTGAATGAACAATCGTTATATAGAACCTTCCATATATGCTTCCTAACACGTTTTGGTTCATTTGGCAAAGCGGTTTCAGAGAAGACTTTTTTAGAAATCAACCAATCAGAAACAAGAATTGTCTGTGGTGGCCATGTTTGTTAATGGATTGGGATGAAATGAACAATCGAACAGAGGATTTTCCATAGATGCTTCCTACCACGTTTCGGTTCATTTGGCCAAAGGGTTGCAGAGAAGAAGAATCTAAAAAATTAGCCAATCAGAAACAAGAATTGCCTGTGGTGGCTATGTTTGTAATGGATCGGGACGGAATGAGCAATCTTTATAGAGGACCTTCCATAGATGCTTCCAACCAAGTTTCGATTCATTTGGCCAAGCGGTTTCAGAGGAAAAGATTTTAAAAAAATCGACCAATCAGAAACAAGAATTGCCTGTGGCGGCCATGTTTGTAAATGGATCGGGAGGAAATTAACACTCTTTATAGAGGACCGCCCATAGATGCTTCCTACCAAGTTTCGGTTCATTTGGCCAAGCGGTTTCAGAGGAGAAGATTTTTTAAAATCTGTATAGAGATAAATGCATTTTGAATACAGATATCTATATTTAAACAAGAGTTATCTTTCTTTTAACAGAAGATATTTTAGAAATCAACCAATCGGAAACAAGAATTGCCTGTGGCGGCCATGTTTGTTAACTAATCGGGACAAAATGAGCAGTCTTTATAGAGGACCTTCCATAGATGCTTCCTACCAAGTTTCGGTTCATTTGGACAAGCGGTTTCAGAGGAGAAGATTTTTTAAAATCAGCCTATCAGAAACAAGAATTGCCTGTGGTGGCCATGTTTGTAAATGGATTGGGACGAAAATGAGCAATCTTTATAGAGGATCTTCCAAGGATGCATCGTACCAAGTTTTGATTCATTTGGCCAGGCGGTTTTAGAGGAGAAGATTTTTTTAGAAATCAACCAATGAGAAACAAGAATGGCCTGTGGTGGCCATGTTTGTTAACCGATCGGGACGAAATGAGCAATCTTTATAGAGGACCTTCCATAGATGCTTCATACCAAGCTTTGGTTCATTTGGCCAAGCATGTTTCAGAGGAGAAGATTTAAAAAAATCTGCCAATCAGAAACAAGAATTGCCTGTGGTGGCCATGTTTGTTAATGGATCGGAACAAAATGAGCAATCTTTATAAAGGACCTTCCATAGATGCTTCCTACCAAGTTTCAGTTCATTTGGCTGAGAGGTTTCAGAGGAGAAGATTAAAATGTGAAAAGTTAACGGACAACGGACGCCAAGTGATGGCAAAAGCTCACATTGCCTTTGGCAAGGCGAGCTAAAAAGGTTGGGGTATGTTTAATACAAAAAATGGAATTATTTTCCTCACAAGTGTGATGATTTTATTAGTCAGAAAAGCAGCAAATACCAATTCTATAGTCTTTTGCTTGACCCAAACAGGATATCTCCACTCAAGGTGAGCATGCTAACCATTACACCACCAATACGGTTCGTTTCAAGAAAAAGACAAATAGAGTAATATTTTGATAAATCTTATGGCTTTCCCCAATTCATATAATTCACTGGCAGTATCACTCTGGAATATGGACCATACTACACAAATTCTACGGTTGTCGTCATAATCTGGTTGACCGCTACGAAATATCCATATCTTAAATGACAATGAATCTTTTACTTTTTACGTAGATGTTTTCTTTCCTCTATCACTGCCAAGACATTTATCAGACTTGAACAACACAGCAAATGTCTTATAAGAAGCAGGAACTGCCTAACCTTCATGAGCACCTGGGCTCATCCCTGGTTTTTGTTTTTTCGGTCCATGTTGCTCATCTTTTTAGCTTTCTGTGTTGTGTTTTGTTGGTCTTCGTCTTGTTGCCAGTGTCTCTAGATTATCCATTCTTGATTTCCCCTTCAGTTTTCTCTAACGTTTATTATGTAACAAACAACAGATGATACATATGCATTCCTAGTCTTTATTCCTTTATTCATTTTAACACACTATGATATAAATAACAATCGATGATACATACATACATACATGTATTTTATCATTAACAAATAATGTATAACTGTAATCAGCAAAATGCTCAAGAATACCAGAGGCTCCCAGGAGCCTGTAATCGCTCACCTGGATCAAAGCTGCTTTCAATAACAACGCAACTGCACTGTGGCAGCCATCTTGGCGGGAGAGAGCAGCTGCCGGACACCATTTTGGAAGAGAACCATCCAATGACTATTACATCAAAGTTTGGTTTTAATTGAGCTACTGGTTCCAGACAAGATGGTTTTTATGTGAATTTCCCATAGGGTCCTATGTTAAACTAAGTACAGCTGTGCAGCCATCTTGGTTAGAGGGTGGGGCCACTAGACACAAATTTGGTTCAGCGGTTTCAGAGGAGAAGATTTAAATGTGATCTTTTATCAAAATATGCCTAATTTGAATAATCGGTATAAATCGGCTGAAAGAAAAATTTCAAAAAAAAAAACCGAACATATGCTAAACTACTCCTTGCCATGTAGCTGCAGTTCAAATTTGAGCTCATTTTGACTTATACTAAAGCAGCAATGGACAATTGAAGAAATTTCTATTTTTAGTAACAGCAGCCATCTTGAATGGAGGGCGGGGCTGTCGGACACAATTTTGAAAGGGAACCACCCAGGAACCATCCCTGCCAGGTTTGGTTTAATTTGGTTCAGCGGTTTCAGAGGAGAAGATTTAAATGCGATCTTTTATCAAAATATGCCTAATTTGCATAATCGGTATATATCGGCTGAAAGAAACCTGGAATATATGCTAAACTACTTCTTACCATGTAGCTGCAGTTAAAATTTCAGCTCATTTTGACTTACACTAAAGCAGCAATGAACAATTAAAATTTCATCCCCCCTTTTTTCTATTTTGAGCTTGGCGGCCATCTTGGTTGGAAGTCGGGATCACCGGACACAATTTTGGAAGGGGGCCATCCAAGAATCATTTCAGCAAAGTTTGGCCGAGATTGGCTCAGTAGTTTCAGAGGAGAAGATTTTTTAAAAATTTCATCCCCCCTTTTTTCTAATTTGCATAATCGGTCAAAATCGGCAAAAGTTCAAAGTTCATAAAAAATCCTGTAATACATGTTAAAAAGCTCATCATTATGCTTATACAGTTCAAATTTGGGCACATTCTGGCTTAAAATAGAGCAGTTTTGGCCATTTGAAGAAATTTCTATTTTTAGTAACAGTGGCCATCTTGAATGGAGGGCGGGGCTGTCGGACACAATTTTGACAGGGACCCACCCAGGGACCATCCCTACCAGGTTTGGTTTAATTTGGTTCAGCAGTTTCAGAGGAGAAGATTTAAATGTGATCTTTTATCAAAATATGCCTAATTTGCATAATCGGTATATCTCGGCTGAAAGAAAAATTTCACAGAAAAACACGGAATACATGCTAAACTACTTCTTACCATGTAGCTGCAGTTAAAATTTCAGCTCATTTTGACTTACACTAAAGCAGCAAGGGACAATTAAAATTTCATCCCCCCATTTTTCTATTTTGAGCTTGGCGGCCATCTTGGTTGGAAGTCGGGATCACCGGACACAATTTTGGAAGGGGGCCATCCAAGAATCACTTCAGCAAAGTTTGGTTGAGATTGGCTCCGTAATTTCAGAGGAGATTTTTTTTAAATTTCATCCCCCCTTTTTTCTAATTTGCATAATCGGTCAAAATCGGCAAAAGTTCAAAGTTCATAAAAAATCCTGTCATACATGCTGAAAAGCTCATCATTATGCTTACACAGTTCAAATTTGGGCACATTCTGGCTTAAAATAGAGCAGTTTTGGCCATTTGAAAAAAATTCTATTTTTAGTAACAGCAGCCATCTTGAATGGAGGGTGGGGCTGTTGGAGACAATTTTGAAAGGGATCCACCCAGGGACCATCCCTGCCAGGTTTGGTTTAATTTGGTTCAGCGGTTTCAGAGGAGAAGATTTAAATGTGATCTTTTATCAAAATATGCCTAATTTGCATAATCGGTATATATCAGCTGAAAGAAAAATTTCACAGAAAAACCCGGAATATATGTTAAACTACTTCTTGCCATGTAGCTGCAGTTAAAAAATTTCAGCTCATTTTGACTTATACTAAAGCAGCAATGGACAATTAAAATTTCATCCCCCCTTTTTTTCTATTTTGAGCTTGGCGGCCATCTTGGTTGGAAGTCGGGATCACCGGACACAATTTTGGAAGGGGGTCATCCAAGAATCATTTCAGCAAAGTTTGGTTGAGATTGGCTCAGTAGTTTCAGAGGAGAAGATTTTTTTTAAATTGCATCCCAGTCCTTGTTAAATCGGTTTGGCTGAGAAATATATGCTTTTCAAAGTTAGCAACAACCTTGTTCAAATTTATCGATCGTTTTCCATAACCGGAAACTACGGAAGGCGGAGCTTTTCTAAATATGGTTTTCTTACTACAAGCTGATGTAAACATTCCAATCGTAACTACTCGGCCATTCTCGCTACCCTGTTATTTGCAGGGTAGTGAGAATGGCCGAGTAGATACGATTGGTAAACATTCACGCCTAAATCGCCAAATATGGTATCGATATCCAAATAGTGAGGCCGGAAATGACGAAATTCAAAATGTAAACATGGATTTTTATTATGTGGGAATTACATTCTAAAATACTGGTAGGTGATAAAAACTTGTTATAATAATGGACAAAAGGAAAGGTTATGTCTTATTATTGATAAATGCAGGTGTCAGAAGCTCTGTAAGCGAGCGCAAAAAATCTCGGCGGCTGCTCCATTACGTGTAATGGCATCCCGTTATAACGCTTGCGAGTAAGCGAGCATTTAGGGTTTTATTATTAGAACTAGGATCAACGGACACAATTTTGGAAGGGGGCCATCCAAGAATCATTTCAGCAAAGTTGGGTTGATATTGGCTTAGTAGTTTCCGAGGAGAAGATTTTTTTTTAAATTTCATCCCCCCTTTTATCTAATTTGCATAATCGTTCAAACTCGGCAAAAGTTCAAAGTTCATAAAAAATCCTGTAATATATGCTAAAAAGCTCATCATTATGCTTACACAGTTCAAATTTGGGCACATTCTGGCTTAAAATAGAGCAGTTTTGGCCATTTGAAGAAATTTCTATTTTTAGTAACAGTGGCCATCTTGAATGGAGGGCGGGGCTGTCGGACACAATTTTGAAAGGGACCATCCCTTCCAGGTTTGGTTTAATTTGGTTCAGCGGTTTCCGAGGAGAAGATTTTTATCAAAATATGCCTAATTTGCATAATCGGTATATATCGGCTGAAAGAAAAATTTCACAGAAAAACCCGGAATATATGTTAAACTACTCCTTGCCATGTAGCTGCAGTTAAAATTTCAGCTCATTTTGACTTACACTAAAGCAGCAATGGACAATTAAAATTTCATCCCCCCTTTTTTCTATTTTTAGCTTGGCGGCCATCTTGGTTGGAAATTGGGATCACCGGACACAAATTTGAAAGGGGGCCATCCAAGGACCATTCCACCAAAGTTTGGTTGCAATTGGTCCAGTGGTTTCTGAGGAGAAGATTAAAATGTGAAATGTTGACGGACGACAGACGACGGACGAAAAGTGATGACAATAGCTCACCTGGCCTAAAGGCCAGGTGAGCTAAAAAATGGTTTACATGGAAATTGATTATAGTCAAACCCTGTATTAAGAGGTCACCTTTTGAACAAAGAAAAGTGGTCTTTTAAAACAGCTGACCTCTTAAAAGAGGTTCAATACCAATGAAATTTGCTATGACAGGACAGAAAAATGTGGTCTTTTAAGACAGGTGACCTCTTAAAAGAGGTTCAATTCATATGAAATTTTCTATGAAAGGACATTTAACAGATAGCATTTTAATACAGGTGACTTCTTAATAGAGGTGACAGCATGGGCAGGTTTGACTGTACATTGAATTTTTTCTTTAGAAACCAACTCTCTTCTTATTTACTGCTTTAAACCATCCATTCTGTTATTAACCTATAATAATCAATCTCTTTTGATAGACTTTTTGGTCTTGAACACCAACATTTAGTTGATAGAAGGGACCAACATGGTTTTTCAAGAGAGGTTTCATGTTAATATTAAAACATTATCTAAGCAATTACATAAAAGAGCTTAATTATATACATCAATCTAATTTCCAACACTAGAGGCTCAGTGGGCTGAGCCTGTGTCGCTCACATTTCATTCTGCTTTGAGGAAACTTAATACAGAACCTTCCATACATGTAGATGCTTCCTACCAAGTCTCGGTTCATATGACCGAGCAGTTTCAAAGGAGAAGATTTTTTTTAGAAATCGACCAATCAGAAACAAGAATTGCATGTGGTGGCCATGTTTGTTAACCGATCGGGACGAAATGAGCAATCTTCATAGAGGACATTCCATAGATGCTTCCTACCAAGTTTCGGTGGTAGCCATGTTTATTAACCGATCGGGACGAAATGAGCAATCTTCATAGCGGACAATACATAGATGATTCCTACCAAGTTTCAGTTCATTTGGTTGAGGGGTTTCAGAGGAGAAGATTAAAATGTGAAAAGTTAACGGACGACGGACGCCAAGTGATGGCAAAAGCTCTCATTGCCTTTGGCAAGGTGAGCTAAAAATATTAAAAAATATAATCTATCACCAAGGTTACTTGTCAGCTGTTTGCCAGCATTACTTAACAATTTACACATTTTCTTCAATTTGATATTCAATAATAAAATAAAATATAGCCACAATAGACAAATATACAAGACATTTTCTTTAGTAAAACAACAATATTATGTATGTATACAACATTATATTTTTGCAGCATACAAGATTCATTAAATCAATCATAAAAAACATAAACAGACTTTGTATTATATTTTTTTCTACATGGAAATAAAACAATAGAAATACACAAGACATAATCTTTCATAAAATATCAGCATAGTTAGAACATTATATTTTACAGCATATAAATTGTCATCAAGATTCATAGTCAACCAATCAACATCCAGATCAAGTATATGTAGACATCAACTGTCTTAAGGTGCCACATAAAACTTGTGTGGATTAACATATCTTGTATATTAAATATATGTATGGGGAACAAGTTTAAACAACTGTGTCCTATGCATCAGAGAACTTGAGGGGGATCGGGTGGTAAAATAATTCACACATCAAGAATCTGTAGAAGTCACTAGCTCAAACCACTGTCTTAAGGCATCACATAGAACTTGTGGTAATGAATTGATGTCTCTTAGAATAATGTAAAACGGGAATGGGAACTGATCCATGTAAGACTTTATTTCTGGCATCTGAAATAGACATGAAAAATGCATTTCACAGTTATTTATTCAACATTGCTACATTGCACTCGAAGACGATCTCCACCACTTGTATGGATGTGGTCTTTCAACAAAGTAGCAGGGGCCCCGTCATGGTCGTGATCATATTGTAGTTGGATTTACAACTACCTGTGCAATCAGTGTCTTTCACCACTTAAATTGTGAGTTCGAACCCTGTTCATGGCGAGGTGTACTCTATACAACATTATGTGATAAAGTTTGTCAGCGACTTGCGACAGATCGGTGGGTTTTTTCTCTGGGTACTCCGGTTTCCTCCACCTATAAAACTGACCACCACGATGTAACTGAAATGTTGTTGAAAGTGGCATTAAACCTGAACCTCAACAAAGTAGCACATCCACATCAGATTAAGACTTGCATTTAATTTTGATTATCAATGATTTGTAAATTTTCCCTTCTATACATGCTATAATATCTATCATCAAGAAACGAGCATGATACAAACATATTTGAAACCACTGACCTGCCGCAAGTCACTGACAAACTTTATCACATAATGTTGTATCGAGTACACCTCGCCATGAGCGGGACTTGGACTCACAACCTTTGTGGTCATAGGCCATGACTGCAGTTATAAATCCAACTACCATACGATCATGACCACGATGGCCCCGGATACATAAAGTGATGACAATAGCTCACCTGGCCAAAAGGATGCATGTTCAAGTGAACTATAATTAAACCAACAGAAACGCTAAGCAAAAATATTGCCAGACGTGAACAAAAAGATTAAGTTGTGAATTGTGTCTGATGTAAATGAACAGTAGTCGACACCAAGTTTTGTAGTAATTGATACTACAATTCTAGTAGATTTCAAGTCAAAAGCTTAAAGTTTTAAAGTATCAGATTCTTGCAAAGAAAGCTACTGAACCAAGGGTTCCTAATGGTTAAGCCTGAAGTCATCACATCAAAAGTTTCATGATCGCCACCATGACTTGTCCATTCCTCATTCATGACTTATCACTGTAACAAGAGTAACACAACAGGTGCTACTAGATGAGAAGGAACTGCCTACCCTTCCTGAGCATCTGAGTTACTAGATGAGAAGGAACTGCTTACCCTTCCTGAGCATCTGAGTTACTAGATGAGAAGGAACTGCCTACCCTTCCTGAGCATCTGAGTTACTAGATGAGAAGGAACTGCCTACCCTTCCTGAGCATCTGAGTTACTAGATGAGAAGGAACTGCCTACCCTTCCTGAGCATCTGAGTTACTAGATGAGAAGGAACTGCCTACCCTTCCTGAGCATCTGAGTTACTAGATGAGAAGGAATTGCCTACCCTTCCTGAGCATCTGAGTTACTACATGAGAAGGAACTGCCTACCCTTCCTGAGCATCTGAGTTACTAGATGAGAAGGAACTGCCTACCCTTCCTGAGCATCTGAGTTACTAGATGAGAAGGAACTGCCTACCCTTCCTGAGCATCTGAGTTACTAGATGAGAAGGAACTGCCTACCCTTCCTGAGCATCTGAGTTACTAGATGAGAAGAAATTGCCTACCCTTCCTGAGCATCTGAGTTACTACATGAGAAGGAACTGCCTACCCTTCCTGAGCATCTGAGTTACTAGATGAGAAGGAACTGCCTACCCTTCCTGAGCATCTGAGTTACTAGATGAGAAGGAACTGCCTACCCTTCCTGAGCATCTGAGTTACTAGATGAGAAGGAACTGCCTACCCTTCCTGAGCATCTGAGTTACTAGATGAGAAGGAATTGCCTACCCTTCCTGAGCATCTGAGTTACTACATGAGAAGGAACTGCCTACCCTTCCTGAGCATCTGAGTTACTAGATGAGAAGGAACTGCCTACCCTTCCTGAGCATCTGAGTTACTAGATGAGAAGGAACTGCCTACCCTTCCTGAGCATCTGAGTTACTAGATGAGAAGGAACTGCCTACCCTTCCTGAGCATCTGAGTTACTACATGAGAAGGAACTGCCTACCCTTCCTGAGCATCTGAGTTACTACATGAGAAGGAACTGCTTACCCTTCCTGAGCATCTGAGTTACTAGATGAGAAGGAACTGCCTACCCTTCCTGAGCATCTGAGTTACTACATGAGAAGGAACTGCTTACCCTTCCTGAGCATCTGAGTTACTAGATGAGAAGGAACTGCCTACCCTTCCTGAGCATCTGAGTTACTAGATGAGAAGGAACTGCCTACCCTTCCTGAGCATCTGAGTTACTACATGAGAAGGAACTGCCTACCCTTCCTGAGCATCTGAGTTACTACATGAGAAGGAACTGCTTACCCTTCCTGAGCATCTGAGTTACTAGATGAGAAGGAACTGCCTACCCTTCCTGAGCATCTGAGTTACTACATGAGAAGGAACTGCTTACCCTTCCTGAGCATCTGAGTTACTAGATGAGAAGGAACTGTCTACCCTTCCTGAGCATCTGAGTTACTAGATGAGAAGGAACTGCCTACCCTTCCTGAGCATCTGAGTTACTACATGAGAAGGAACTGCCTACCCTTCCTGAGCATCTGAGTTCACCTCAAATTTTTAGTGAGGTTCAAGTTGATCAATCTTTTGTTTTCTGTGTAGTGTTTTATAGATCTTTTGTCCTGTTTCTTTTTGCTATTATAATGTCTGTACTTTCTTCAACTTATGGCTTCTGATTACGCCCTTGGTATCTACAAAACCTTTCTTGTGACATAAGAAATGTACAACGAATGTCAAAATATTTGTTATGGTACCTACATTGTTCGGTCCTTTAAATACTGGTACTTTTATGTCAAGTATTGAGTTCTGAAATAGAATATAATATTAATACATACAGAGATTTCTATGATAAATGTAACGTACAATATAAACTTTAATGTCAAATATCTAATCCATCAAAACAGTATAAAGGAGGCTTTACTCATCTGGATATAAACATATTTTATCATTTAAAAATCATTTATGCACAGCTTTGATTCAACAAATTTGACTTTCTGAGGAGAATATTTTTTTAAAACATTTTCCCACAGGGTTAAGCTATATACTGTACATTTGAGGTATTTTTTTAAGAACGTAAAAACCGCATCGGTGGTGTAATGGTTAGTGTGCTTGCTCTGGAGCCCACATCGGGTCAAACCAAAGACTATAAAATTGGTATTTGTTGCTTCTCACTAAGCACGCAGCATTAAGGAGAAAAAGCAAAGACTGGTTGGCTAGGAACCCAGATAATGTGTACGAGTGGGGTGACATGTCTATCCGGGTACTCTTGTTTCAGTGAGCTAGCACTATAAACATTTAATTAAGCCTGATGGTCTAGTACAAAGATGACCTTATCATCTCATTGAAAATTGACTTGTTCTCGCCATGATAGAGCTGAAAAATTACTGAGTTGGTGTTAAACAACAATCACTCACCCACTCTTAAGTGCATTAGATTTGTCTGTTATGATTTGGTTTTGTTTATGGTGTTTAACGCCTCTTTCAACAATATTTCAGTTATATTGTGGAGGTCAGTTTTATTGTTGGAGGAAATCAAAGAACCCAGGAGAAAACCACTGACAAACTTTATCACATAAATGTTGTACACCTCGCCCTGATCGAGATTCAAACTCACAACATCAGTGGTGATAGGTAACTGTAAATCTAACTGTTATACGATCATGGCCACGACGACCTCCTGTCTGTTATGATTATCTCTATCTGTGTAATACCTTTGCCACTGGGTTGTCAATGATTACAAACACCAGAAATATATTAGATTCCCTGGCCTGTTTTACAGCTGATTTCACCGTCTCCATGCCTTCCATAAACAAACCACGCCCATCTGATACTATTAATAGTAATTGTGCCGTGTCAGGATTTCCCATCATGCCATGTTGTCTGGATCTGGCATCCATCATGTGGACGGTTGCATGTTTTAAAAGCTGGAATAAATCAAGTCAAACAATATATTCAAGACGACACATTTTTGTGACTCACAGTCCCAAGTCAGGACCTGGATTTCCACATATCATAGCTTTTTTTTATGTTCAACGAGTTGCGGTGAAAGGCAATTGTTTGTTTTGTGGATATAGATGGAATTGCTGACCATCAACGATATGAGAGATGATTGTTCATTTTGTTGAACATCACTGTTTAAACTTTCTCTTCATAATACAAGTTCTCATTTAGGGAATTAATGTTGCCACCTATTTATGTGAAGAGAAAAAAAAATGTTCATGTGTTATAATCTTACAATTCAATTTCTCTCCCTTCACCTATTATTTTATCTCATATTCATACCCTGAAACACCATGGGTAAAAAAACAAAAGAGAAGAGCAGCAATGTATCTTTGTATTACCATACATGTACCAATAATTACAAATGTAGATATCAAATTTAGTGCACATGACACATTTCTGCAATAACCTTCAACACTTTGTACACTTATAATCAAAAGATTGGAAAGCCAAATAATATAAAAATCTTTGGGATCAAGTAAACCAAAAGGCATAATCAGGATAGTCAGATGTTCGACATTAGTTTTTATTTTTATTTTGGGAGGGAGATTTAATATACCAAATTGTTATTAATTCTGGATTGACACAAATCCATACCTCAGCATTTTTTCGTCTTCATCTGTCCAAATGTAAAATGTTAGATAAAAAATTGCTATAAATTATGGATTCCCTGGATCCTTACCTGTGCAATTTTTGTCTTCTTCTGTTCAAATGTAAAATGTTGCAATAGTTTAGCCCCTGACTGGTTAGAAAACTGCTCACTGAAGTCATGAACCAATCTAACATTCTCACCGAAACTAAAATAAACAGATAGTTTGGTAAAATAATCATATTTTCAGAACAAAAGATAAATTCTCTAAACAATTTTCATAAATATTGTGAAGAGTTGTTTATATTGTTTGATTATTGAATGTTTAAAATATCCTACAAACAGCCAAAGTAGGAGAAACAAGAATAACCAATACCATTAATAGTTTAAGCAACATGCTAGTTCGGTACCAGCAAAGACACATTTTGTAATAAAATATATTCTTAGTATTCCAGTAACTTTACAACAGTGAAAGTTTCATTCTTGTGGTCTCATTAACATTTTACAAATTACAGATTGGGATTCAGAAATCAGAAGTTGCCAAAGAATTCTATGTTTTAAAGGATTAACGAATCATAAAATTCCACGACAATTAGTACCTCTCTTATAAGGTCACTCACACCAAAGGTGACTCTTCTTATCAGTGCACATTTCAGACACATATTTACAGATAGTAAAATATTAAACCGTCTCCCACTTTTGTTTTATTGCAGAAGGGAGTGGACTTATAAGAAGGGGGTTACTATATTTACACAGTTGTTTACTTTTAAATTGTGGTATGCTACCAAAAGTGTTCATGAAAAACCCTATCACATATAAAATATTTGTTTAATGTTAACTAACCTACAAATTGCCAATTCTCCAGCTTCCAACAGTGTCAGAGCATTTGATATCATTGCTAAAGATTCAAAGGCAAGCTGGAAAATAAAAATTATTAAAATTACATGAAATAAAAATCTGACAATCAAAAATTACATATGAATTAACTTCATTTTTCTTGAAGAGTAAGATTGATCAATTTCAGTTCTCAATGAAAGCAAAGATTTACAGTCCTACCAACATCTTTCATTATTGTGCATTTACAAAGTTAATTTGGTAAAGTGGTTTTAACTTCGATCAAATTAGGCTTATTTTACATATTTGCAAAATTACAAATTTGCAGAAAAAAAGAGAAATACATGATAAGCAACTCATTACCATATATCTACTATTTAAAGTCAGCTCATTCCAATGAGAAATGTAAAATTAAAGCATATTTTAAAAGTTTCTGTTTTTAGTAAGAGCCATCTTTGATTGAAGCAGGACTCTTGGACATGTTTTGAAAGAGGACCATCCAAGGACTATTCTAGCAAATTTCGTTAAAAATTTGTCTAGTGGCTTTAGTGGAGATGTCGAATATACATGTAGATATTTCTCATTTTAGTGAAAGTGGCCATATTTGAAGGTTTGCAGACATATTCAACACAAATGTGAGATGGTCAACCAATGATTCATCTGGGTAAGTTAAGTGAAATTTGGCCTAGTGGTTTCAGTTGAGAGGCAGAAAAAAGGTATTTCTTTTTCTTAATAATAACTGCAGCTGTTCAGAGTGGTTGTCTACCATACTGAATGTACAGTTAACACAACCATGGTCTGTAATATTACATAATTTTTGTAATTGTCAACATTCTTGATAAGATTGTTGTCGACCATACTTGATGTAAAGTTAACACAACAGTGGCCTGTAAAAGAACATTATTTTGTTGTAACATAACAACTGTCAACATACTTGTTTAGAATGGTTGTCGACCATACTGGATGAATCGTCGATGGCTAACATGATCTGATACTGTCGTTTACTTGGTTTAGTACGTCTTAACCATATCTTGTCCTTCCTGAATTGACTGGCTATATAAGGTATGACCTTCCTCATGTTCAATCTCTTCCCTGTTCTGTAGTCACCCCTGTAAATTGAACAGCAATATTAGGAGTAAATGTATAAAAATATGACAACTCACACACATGGCACCCAGGGATGACATTTTTAAATCACTTCCCTAGTTGGGTGTCCAAAGACATTCTTACAAAGTGAAAATGCAGCAGAAAGGTAAATTTGCTTCTATGATTGGTTAACATGCTAAATTGGATTTTCATAGTGCTAGCTCACTGAAACAACAGTCAGCGGGTAGTCATGTCACTCCACTCGAACATATTATCCTGATTCTGAGCCAACCAGTTTTTACTCTTACTCTTCAATGCTGCGTACCTCACTCGACCATGCTAACCATTATACCACTGATGCCTTTAAAACTTGCTTACAACATTTATAACATGAACAAATGTGTTACCTTAGTTTAGTGGCTTGAGAAGGTTCCAATATCAACCTTAACTGTTCACATAACTCCTGTGATAAGCTAGAGGTCAACATTTCATACTGATTCCATGCCTCTGCTGCAGCTTCTTCCTAAAAAAATAATATGTAAAGGAAAATTAACTAGAGGCTCAGTTGGTCGAGTCTGTGTCACTCACCTTTCATTCTGTATTGAGGAAACTTTATACAGAATCTTCCATAAGTGCTTCCTACCAAATTTCAATTAATTTGTCCAATGGTTTTTAGAGAAGATTTTTTTGGATTGGCCAATCACAAACAAGAACTGCCTATGACGGCCATGGAAATTTTGTACAGGCTAAGCGGTTTCAGAGGAGAAGATTTTTTAGTAATTGACAAACCAGAAACAATAATGGCCTATTGCGGCCATGTTTGTAAACGGATAGGGACGAAATGAGCAATCTTGATAGATGCTTCCTGTAAAATGTTGCTTTATTTGGCAAAATGATTTCAGAGGGAAGATATATTAGAAAATTGACCAACCAGAAACAAGAATTGTCTATGACAGCCAAGTTTGAAAACAGATCGGAACGAAATGAACAATCTTAATAGAGGACTTTCCATAGATGCTTCCGACCAAGGTTCGGTTCATTTGGCCAAGTGGCTTCAGAGGAGAATATTTTTTAGAAATTGACCAACTAGAAACAAGAATTGCCTATGGCGGCCATGTCTGTTAACAGATTGGAACCACAAAAGTAATCTTTATAGAGCACATTCCATAGATGCTTCCTACCAAGTTTCGGTTCGTTTGGCTAAGCGGTTTCAGAGAAGATTAAAATGTGAAAAGTTAACAAGTTATGGCAAAAGCTCACATTGCCTTTGGCAAGAAGAGTTAACAATATATGAAATATTGGTATACTTAAATGGAAGAAAAATTAATCCAGAGGCCCTAAAAACCTAATCTTGCTCACTTGGTTTTAAACTAAATAGTATGAAATATCTCCACAGAATGACCTTCGCTAAATTTGTGGTGGCCATCTTGATTCCAATCTGCACAAAAAAAATCAAACTTAAAAGTATTTCCTTGAAGGTTCTCAAGACGATATATTAATATAATTTCTTCAGGGTATTATCAAATGCATAATTTTTTTCTCCATTATCATTTTTATCATGGGATTTTCTTGGATTTCATAGTTCATTGAGTGCACAAAATTAGAACACCAAAGAATATACATAAAAAAGTGTTGAAAAAATAAGCATTGAATCCCATTAAGGCCAAATAAAAATATATGTGTGGTTCCGGTTACATTAAAATAAAAAACAGGGTAGGTAGGTAGGGATTTTATTTTATTTTATATATTTTTTTTTACATTGATTCTATGGGAGAGACATTGTGACTTTAATGGTGCTTATTGCAAAATGGCAAAAAAATCTTTAGGGTAGGGGCTAAAAATTAGGGTAGATAGGGTAACCAGAACCACACATATTTTTTTATTTGGCCTAATATAAGAATCCTAAAATCAATTAACTATTCTCCAAACAGGATATTGACAATTATTTATATACTTACATCAAGACCATTATCATTAGCTGTATGTGACCAAGATATCAACTGATTCTCTAGTTCTTCTCTTAACTTTTCTATATCCACCTCTGCCTTCTATAAAATATTCATCAGATTAATTACAACAAAAAATACATCTAAATAATTAGTCTTTACAGTTTTTCTCAAACGTCTGAATTTGCATTAATAACAAAATTTTAGAATTCTACTACCAATTGAATAAACAATAGTTCAGTTAAACAAGAAAATTGACATATATATTGAATTTCATATAAAATCTCATCATATTGTAAACAAGTATATGTATACAAGAGAAAGGATTTTTACTCTGTCACACGGGCAAAAATGTCCAGTAGAAGAAAAACTATATACATGTACATATTTAAAATAAATGCACCACTTTTCTGTAGTTTTTATGAGATTTAAATATTGCATGTAGCAATGGTGTTCTCTGTTTTATAGTAAGCTATGGGTTATTAAAATTATGGTGTTCAGTTCTATTGGTTGAGGACACTCAAATACTGGGTGAAAACCACTGACCTGCTGCAAGTCACTGACTAACTTTGTCACATAAAAAAGTGACCACAAATCATTAAATTTACATTATCTTCACAGAAAATACATTTTCATGATAAAAAAAACTTTCATCTTTGCTTATGATTAAATATCATCTTTTTATCTTAAGAGAATATTATCTTTTTCTATGACAGATATTCCAATTTTTTTTAGTATTATTTTTTTCTGCGACAGATATTCCAATTTTTTTTAGTATTTTTTTTTTTTATGACAGATATTCCAATTTTTTTTAGTATTATTTTTTTCTATGACAGATATTCCAATTTTTTTAGTATTATTTTTTTCTATGACAGATATTCCAATTTTTTTTAGTATTATTTTTTTCTATGACAGATATTCCAATTTTTTTTAGTATTATTTTTTTCTGACAGATATTCCAATTTTTTTTTAAGTATTATTTTTTTCTGTGACAGATATTCCAATTTTATTTTAGTATTATTTTTTTCTATGACAGATATTCCATTTTTTAATTAGTATTTTTTTTTTCTATGACAGATATTCCAATTTTTTTAGCATTATTTTTTTCTATGACAGATATTCTAATTTTTTTTAGTATTATATTTTTCTATGACAGATATTCTAATTTTTTTTTAGTATTATTTTTTTCTGACAGATATTCCAATTTTTTTTAGTACGATGTAACAAATACTGTGATGAAAATGTTTCTTGCTCCTTACCATTTCTGAATGAAGATAATCCATTTGTGTATGTATAGTAGATACAGGACCTCTAGGAACTGTCAGTGTTTGTACTATGTCACCAGGAATTTCTATCCTTTCCATTGCAACATCTTCATCAACATCACCATTTTGCTGAACCTCTCTCTTGTTATTTTTTAATTTTGTTGAATGCTTCATTTCAATATCCTCAGTCTGAAAAAAATCATCCCAATACAGTCAAACTTGCCTATGTGGTCACCTCTATTAAGCAGTCACATGCATTAAAAGGTTTTTAGTGGGATTCGTGATTACTCGATCTTTGGTTTTATATGTATGTTTTGTAGATCGTTGTTTGTCCGTTTGTACTTTTTCTTTTGGTCATTGTGTTGTCTGTTCTTCGATTTATGGATTCTGATTATCCCTTTGGTATCTTCAAACTCTTCTTAAACCTATTTTTGTCTTAATAGCATTGTGTTCAAATATTCTGATCAAGTTCATCATTTTAATCACATTCCTCCCCCATTTGTTTAGCCAGAGGTTGTTTTGATGGGGGAGTGAGTGAGTGAGTGATTGTTGTTTAACGGCAACTCAGCAATTTTTCAGCTATATCATGGCGAGAACAAGTTAATTTTCACAGAGATGATGATGAGGTCCGCTTTGTTCTACACCAACACGCTGAGTTGGATATTTATAGTGCTAGCTCACTGAAAAATCAGTCCGTGGGTAGACATGTCGTTTCACTCGGACACATTGTCCTAATTCCGAGCCAACCAGTGTTTGCTCTTTCTCCTTAATGCTGTGTGTTTAGCGGAGAAACAACAAATACCAATGTTATAGTCTTTGGTTTGACCCGAACAGGATTCGAACTCATGTTTTGATGGGAGTGTAGGATAGGAGAATGTCTATAATTAATAACCTGTTGTTCTGGTTCCTCCTCTGCCATCTCAACATCATCATCCTCTTTAACCTCCTCTCCCTCCTGCTTAGCCAGAGGTTGTTCCTCCTGTTGCTCTGCCGTAGCCGTGTCAATCGTTTGCTTCTCATACTTAGATGAGGCATCCTTCACATGTTCATACAAATCTGCTTCAGCATTATTAGAGGTATCAGGGTCCTCCTACAAGAACAAAATTACCTGTTCATAGTAACTTAAAGTTTAATTTTACCTGTATAACTCAAATACTCCTATTTTTCAGCAAAATACTTTCAGTTTTGACTGATGAATCTTACATGTATTTGTGGAAAATAAACTTCCTTTTTACCCACATTTTATGCAGTTTAATGAACCTCTTCCAAGAAAACCCAGCCATGGGATCAATATAAACAGGTCGTATCTTTTCTGTGAATATAAATCAAGTTTGAGGTTTTGGAGAGAAAAAAAAACTCTTCTGCAGACTGCCATTCAAAGGATCCAGTTAATAATAGGTTCTCAAAGGATCCAGGTTAATAATAGGTTCAATAGTTAAACTTACCTGACTCTCAGCAGCAGGTGTATCTGTTGTCTTTAACTTCCTATATTTCTGTTCTACAGATCCTAGAGTCCTGTCAACGTCAGATTGACCTGGTTTTCTCTTAAGCTGAAGTGAAACATCCAACACAATCAATGATCCAAAATATATATTGTATATATAAATGAAAGTAATGATTAGTCAGAAAGGGTACCGCTAGACATCATAAGCAAAGCAGATTAAATGACATATCTAATTCGTCAAAATCAACACAGAGCCTCCTCTCATCAATCCTAACAATGACTTAAAAAATTTACTGATTCGGTCAATGGAAACTTAATTTATCATACAATATAGAAATTGTGGACCTCCAGATAGGAAAGACAGACAGACAGATTGATTACTATAGGGCCGCCTTTCATATACGGCGTGGTCCTAATAATTAGCAAATAATATTGATCAATATTGATATCATGACCTTTATCATACAGTAATCTTTGCATAATTATTCTAATAAGAAATTGCCCATTTCTGGTAATTTGTTTACCAGTACATCGTTCTGTGCAATCAGTTAAAAAAGTTATGAATTCGACTCATGATTTCATGTGATAAAAGTTATAAATCATGGCAAGCCAGTATACCAGTATATCTTCAGATATCATAAATATTATTACAAATCAGCTTATCTAATAATTTCCCTCTTTTTTCAGCACGACATGAACTTTAAAGTGGTTTTACTTAATAATTACCTGCCGTTGTTGCTGTGAGCTTGAACCTTGGGTAACTTTAGATGACCTTTGACCTTGGTGACCCTCTTCAAGTTCAGACTGAGCTGTACCAGCACCTTCAGCCTAGAATGTTCATACAATTTAACTTTCTTATCTATTTTGAACCAACATTACATGGCTCACTTACATATATCAGTTTAAGGGGCCGTCGTGACCATAATCGTATGGTAGTTGGATTTACAACTACCTAGGCAATTGGTTCCTTTCACCACTGATGTTGTGAGTTCGAAACCCACTCAGGGTAAGGTGTACGACATTATGTGACATTATTGTCAGCCACAATATAATTGAAATATTGTTGAAAGTGGCATTAAACACCATAAAACCAACCAACCAACCAGCTTAACTAACATCATATAAGGTTTCAGTTATAAAATTCATGTAAATTGGTGGAGTTATATTACTATTGATTTTTATATTGATTCACAGCACAACTAATAACTGTCTACTACTGTAGTGCCCCTCTTTTGTTTGACTCTACAATATTCAACAAAAATTTGCTTCCACATTATTCAGAGTGATTGAGTTAGTGAGTGATTGGTGTTTAACACCAACTGAGCAATTTATTTCAGCTATATCATGGCCAGAAGAAGTAAATTTTCAATGAGATGATGATGAGGTCTGCTTTGTACTAGACCACCATGCTTAGTTGGATTTTTAACAACAATCCGCAGATAGTCTGGTTCACATCTTTTGGGAATGTAATTATGTTCGGAACTTTTGGTTATCAATTGGCAATTTCCTGAAAATATGTGGTCTTAGCTTACCCTTTAATGCAAAGGACATAATTCTTGGCTTGACTGAACACAGTTCAGCCCAGGACACAATCAACAATGTTTTAATTATTTTGAAATATTATATATATGTCTGCAGATGCAAATGTAGAAGGTGGTCTTGAATTCCTGAAATATGCTATAAATATTGAAAAGGCATCAATGATATATCTGTCCCCAGTACAAAAGGAACATGCTAAAAGAAAATGGTTAGATCTGGAGGTGGTATTGAGTGGTTAATATTAATATATATCTATTATACTAAAATATATGTTACCTTGTATAACTTAAAATGCATTGCTAACTTAGAATCTCAAAAGTTATTACAAAACAGTATGTTATGAAGATCAACTTGTTTTTACATTGTAACTTTTGTGCATTGAAACATTATGTTTATAGAATCATGTATGTATAAATCTGTTCTTGGAAAAATAAACAAATTACAAAAAAAACAATCTGCAGATAGACATGTCGCCCCACTCGGACACATTATCCTGATTCCAAGCCAAACAGTCTTTGCTCTGTTTCCTTAATGCTGTGTGTTTAGCAGAGAAGCAACAAATACTAATTTTGTAATCTTTGGTTTGACCAGATGGAGGTTCAAACCCTTTGATCTACAGCACTCGAGGTGAGCCCACTATACAGAATGAGAAGAAAAGTCAAAAGTTAATGGATGCAAACAACAACTGATGCAAGCTGATTATTCATATAAGTCATTGTATAAAATGAGAACGATATAACTGAAATATTGTTGAAAGTAGTGTTAAACACCATAACCTCCCTCCCCCCATAAAATGAGATGATGACATTCACCTCTTCTTGGTTGTTTTCACTTTGTCCTGCCTGGTCTTGAGCTGTATCACTTTGTTCAACATTTTCTGTGTCATGTGATGTCTGACCTTTGACCTCAGCTGCCTGTGGCTGTTCTTCAGTTTCTGGTTCATCTTTGTTTTGTTCATCTTTATCGTCTCCATCCTGTAATATAGAATAAAGAAGACTCAGTTTCGTCTATTTTTAGACTTGCCAAATATTTATGTTATTATCCTGATTGGTCTCCCTGCACTATGTTTTTGCATGACGTTTATTCCAGGTCAATACACCTGTCCATGTGGTAACCTCTATTATTATACTTTACTATAGAAACTAGATGGAAAATAATAACAGTATTTTCTGTACGTGAAAAGAAATAACCCTCTTTTCCCGTTGCAATGTGCACGTAGGAAAAATATCGGTTTGGGTATCTGTGCGTGGGACGAAATAACCCCTAAAAATTTGGCACGCTTTTGCACGTCGATAAAATATCTAATTATTTCCCTTGCATTGTTGTCATCTGGAATCATGGTGGCTGCCGGTCGATTTGGGAGCAGCTCAGACATAAGACATTGAGGCAATTTTCACACCATATAAAACCGGATGTGTTGTAAATTTCAATGAATCCATGAATAAACAATAGGCCAAATGTTGAATGCAGTAAAAAAACTGTTAAAACCCATTGAATTCAAGTTATTTGAAGTTATTTTGTCAGTCACTGATTTTTGTGTTTTAAATTTCATCAAAAATAATAATAGAGTAGAATTCTTGTAGTTTTAGCATGCCCAAAGATTCCTAGTTTTGTTCAGTATAATAATACAATTATGTCTTTCATGATAATGTAATATCCAAAATAATTAAATCTCGAAAGGGTTATTTCTCTCGGTCCTACGGACCTCGGGGAAATAACCCTTTTCTCTATTTAATAATTTTGGATATTTAATTAAATTATCATGAAAGCCATAATTGTATATTATCAAGAGGAAAACATAACATTTTACATGACAGATTCAAAAACAAAATGGAAGAAATTATGATAATGGAGCTAATTATGATAATGTTAAAAATGCAACAAGGGCAACGCAAAGCGTGGTGTAACCCCTCGCCTAAAAAAATTGACCTGGTGACCTTGACCTTTGACCTTGAAAAATCAATAGGGTTCCAGATTCTCTTAAGGACTAAGTATGTACCAAGTTTGGTCAAAATCCATTGAAGGATGTTGATTCTAGAGTGTTCACAAGGATGTTACAGAAGGACGGACGGACGGTAGCGTTACTATATCCCTTCGCAACTTCGTTGGCGAGGGGATAATAAATGTATGGAGATTTATTAAAAAAAAATAATGTACAGCGACATGCAAAACTGACCTCGACAAACTTATGGTATTGATTTGACGTTATGATCATAACGATATAGAGCAATTGAATATCAGACGTAAAAGGACTGAAATTATTACGAGAGTCAGAGATGAGAAAAGATAAAAAAAAAACATCAAAATTATTACATTTTTAACATTGTTGTATTAGCTCCATTATCATAATAATCATGACTAGTTACATAAAAACATAGAATCAGACCTAAACTGGGCAGCCTTAAATATAATATTCCTGACTGAGCTTGGAATGGCATTTCACCTGATCTGGGGGATATAAAATACTCAACCAAAGAACAAATTTGAGAATTATACCTGAGCTGAAAATCCAGGTTCATTCTTTCCTTCATCTTCTTCCTGTCTCTCACTACTCTCATCTTTCTCTTCTTCTGTGTTCTCCTTCTCTTGGTCATCTGTCATTTCCTGGTAAAAACACAATAAATTAGTTTCATTAGTCAAATACACAGACCTAATCACAAATGCATATACAGTTGACTCTCGTTATCTCGAATTCGATGGGACCACGAAAAAAATTCGAGTCAACCGTAGTTCGACTCAAGAGGAGCTACGAAAATACTGGAAGTGTAGTTTGTTTAACGACGAAAGGGAGACAACTCTAGCGAAATTTTGAAGAGTTAAAACCAGCATCGCATGTCCCTATTCTCGGAACAATTTTAAACATATTCGATGTTTTTGTTGCTGTTTTTTTCTCTCTGTTTAATTCTTTGAATCTTGTGGAACGACTGATAACTTCTAGATATCTTTTTTTGTGTGTATGAATATATTTATCTGTTTTGTTTATGTTTTTCAGCTGTTGCATTGTCATTAAACTTCACCCATCATGACGTATTTTTCTTTGTGCAATACTGTTTATTTACAATAAATTGTGTGTTTTTATTATTCAATAAAGTGTAGAAGAAAACTATTCTTCTTTAATCAAAATTAATTTCCGACAAATAATTCAATAGATAAAACGCTTCCTTTGTGTACTTTTCATAATCATTGATGTATGCCGACCCAAGCGCACTTATTATGAATCGATAATATTTGATTCTACACATCTAACCTGTGTCATAATACCAAGCCAATTCAAATATTATCACTAATTAATTTGACAGATTGTGAAATAAACATGTGAAATAGCCTAAGGTAAAAATGTCAGTCAATGACCGGATGTTTCACCTGTGATCTGATTTTAATCCCAAGTAGGTAATACACATGTTTTGACAGGTAAATTCGACTTAACGAATGTAAATAATATGGCTTTCTACATCTCGGGACCAAAACTTTTATTTGAGACAACCGAAATTTCGACTCATCCGAATTCGACTCAACAGGAGTCAAATTATATATATTTATACACAACGAAGTTCGGGACTTCGATAAAAATTCGACTCAACCAAAAATTTGAGTCAACCGAGTTCGAGACAATGAGAGTCAACTGTATATCTATAGATGTACAGATCAAATATAGTACAACATACTCCCTCAACATTAATTAATTGTTGTTTGCTTGAAGTCCTGTGGAACTGCATTGGTGGTGTAATGGTTAGCGTGCTCGCCTCGAGTGCGGTAGATTGTGGATTCGAGCCCCGGTCGGGCCAAACCAAAGATTATAAAATTGGTATTTGTTGCTTCTCTGCTAAGCACGCAGCATTAAGGAGAAAGAGCAAAGACTGGTTGGCTCGGAATCAGAATAATGTGTCCGAGTGGAGCGACATGTCTATCCACGGACTGTTGTTTCAGTGAAGTAGCACTATAAAAATCCAGCTCAGCGTGTTGGTCTAGTACAAAGCGAACATTATCAGCATTTCATTGAATGTAACTTGTTCTCGCCATGATATAGCTGAAAAATTGCTGAGTTGGCATTGAACAATTATTACTCACTCACTCAAAGTCCTGTGGCAAATAGTTAATCATATTGAAGACTAGAACAAGGAGAGAGGAATGCGAAAACAGGGGCAACAACTTTTGACTGCCACTGGAGTGAGTGATCGTTATTTAATGCAAAGTGGACAATTTTTCAGCTATATCATTGGGAGAACATATTACATTTCGATTAGATGATGATGATGTCCTCTTTGTACTAGACCAAGACGCTTAGTTGGATTTGTCTAGTGCTAGCTCTCGTAAACAAATGTCCACAATATCCTGATTCAGAGCCAACCAGAGTCTTTGCTCTTACTCCTTAATGTTACTTGCTTAGTGGAGAAGGAACATATATAATTTTAATAGTCATTGGTTTGAACCCACATTCTACCGCATTCAAGATGAGCACACAAACCATTACATCACTGATGCTGTTTAATGGTCTATTAATAAGCAGATATAAAGTACAATGCATATAGTCTTAAAAGCCAGGTGTACATGTAGATTTTTCTCTTCTCATTCGAAATTTGACTTACCTGTTTCTTGATTGGATGATTAGATATGCAAAATACTACTTGTAAAGAGTCAATTTTAGATTACTTTTTGCTTACCTGGGGCGTCTAAGGTGTTTTGTTAACAGGAAATCAAACAATAAAGTATTATATTATATTTTTTTTAAAAAGAGAAAAAAAAGTCTATTTAACCTGAATAAAACAATATTTTTTATGATTTATGATTAAAAAAAAAATTAATGTCATACTGGTTTATCTCATGTGGTTGGTTTTTTTTTTTAATAGAAACACTAACCTCATTTTCTTGTGTTTTAGCTTCCTCCTCTACTTCATCTGGTACCTCTGGATTATCCTCTTCCTTGTCTTCTGGAAGATTATCTTTCTCTGTTTCATCTTTTCCTGGTATTTCATCTTGTTCATTATCTGGTATAATACATAAAACACATACAAAATAAAGACTTTTATATTATTTCAATGACATACATTATGCTCTATAATATTTGGATATAACCGTCAAACCTCGTTTTGTCGAAGTCAAAGGGACTGACAATTATACTTAGAAGTAGCGGATCTAATTGAACATCAAGTTATGACAAGGAGTGAATTATCCGAGTTCAAGATAATGAATTTTCACTGCATAGGGGGTTAGGGTTATGGTGTTTAATGTCACTTTCAACAATATTTTAGTTATATCGTGGCAGTCAGCTTTATTGGTGGAGCAAACCTGAGCACCCGGAGAAAACCATTAACCTGTCACTGTAAATCCAACTACCCTACTAACAGTTAATTTACATTATCAAAAAAGTATTTTCATTAAATTCAGTTATAATAAAACACTACTGCCTGGATGCAGCCTGATACGACGGTTGAAAGTCAACCATTTTGGGTACCTTTGGACCTCTTGTTTGATAATAGAAAGGACTAGAATTCTAAAAATCAATTCAAATATTTATCCTGCATCAGATCATTATTTAAAATTTTAGAAGGATCAGCTAATTAGAACTAAAGTTATTGTGAAAAAATTGCATCTACAAACAGAAAACGATGAAATACCCATACTATAATACCACCACAAACAAAATTGTGATTCATTTCAAAAATGTTAAAATTAGACAGAAAAATATTTTCATTTACAAGCTGACAAGTCAAAATCATTGAGCAGAGCTTTAATAGTCATTTTTTTAATCAAAAATACATCTTCTGACATTTCTAATTGTCAAACTGTAAATACAATTGACTACAATAAAACATCAGAAAGACATATACAAAAGCTCACAATTTCAATATATATATATTGACAGGAGATTTCTGAAGAAAAACCAAACTGCTACCTAACAGTACCATTTTTGCTTTATATTTGTCTCGTAAAAGAATAATTAGTCTTTTCATTACCTTGCCCTTCAGCAGTTTCCTCATCTTTGTCAAGGTCATCATCAAGGTTAAGGTCATCTGGTAGGTCCATGGTCTCTGGGGGTTTCTGTGGCTCTTTCTCATTCTGATAAGGATCAACTTTATCTTCATCATACTCAGACTAAAATAGCATAGTGCACATATAGCATTAAGACTAGACGAAATCCACTAAATTATGAAGAAAAAAAATGAAAGTTAAGAAGGCTTGACAATGTTAAAAGATTGCACACATATATGACAAAAAATTGTTTTAACTTGTTATTTAATGTTGTGCAGTTATTGAGACTGAAAAAGAAGACTGAAATACAATTGAATTTCTTTAAATGGTATCTTAGCATTTTATTATTATTATTTTTTTTCTAATTTAATTCAAATACCATTAAGAGCTGCACCACTTGTCAATCAAGCTTTAACAACGGCTTACTCAAATTGCTTAATGCGAGATGATTTGGTTTGTTTTATGGTGCTTAACACCACTTTCAACAATATTTCAGCTATATTGTGGCGGTCAGTTTTATTGGTGGAAAAAACCGGAGTACTCGGAGAGATCCATCGACCTGTTGCAAGTCACTGACAAACTTTATCACATAATATTGTATCGAGTACACCTTGCCAGAAACGGGGTTTGAACTCACAACTTTAGTGGTGATAGACACAGATTGTACAGGTAGTTGTAAATCCAACTACCACACAATCATGACCCCGACGGACCCAAAATAACATTAAGAGCTATGCCACTTGTCAATAGAACATGACCAACGGCTTACTCAAATTCCTTCATGTAGATAATGTTGAAGATCCATAGAAATAAATAGCAGACTTGATTATAATTACTATTATATCTTTTCATTCCAGGAATAGTCATTTTCCAGGGATGATTCTGGCTAGAAGGTAAAATAACTGAAAACATCTACATCCCTTTTCAAAATGGCAATTTTGACCTGTTCTGATAAGTACCCTGCAACTTCCACATTTTCTTTTTCAAAGGAAAATAGCTGAAATCAGTTATACAACTGAAGAAAAAAAAATCCTCCTTGATTTTGAAAAACTTACTGTGTCCATCTGGTCTAGATCATTTGGTTGTTTGTTTTCTTCCTCAGGATTATCTTTGTTTTCTTTTGGAGGTTCCTGACCCTGATCTTCTTCAGCACCAGCATTATCGTCCTTAGCAACCAGTTCACTCTTACTTTCTTGTCCAGATCCTGGTCCTTCCTCTTCTTTTTGCTAAAAAAAGTACAAAAATTATCCTTATTATAATATCAGAGATAAATTTTGAAATTACAGTGGAACTTGTGCAATCAGACACCAGAGTTTTTCCCGACATCCTGTGACATCTGACAAAAATTTATGGTCCCAAAGTATTTCTGTTTACTAAAATAAAACCAGAGTATTCCTACATCCTGTACAATCCGACACATTTCATTGGTCTCTTGGTGTGTCGGATTAGACAGGTTCCATTGTATTAATGTGACAAAAATTACTTTTCAAAATATCAAAGCATTTAATATCATACAATTCTTTATGCATTACTTCTTTAAAAATAAAAACTCCTAAATATTTACAGGGTATTTCCCTTGGAACATAATCATTTAAAAACAAAAGAAGGAATTCAGTTTCAGTTGGTTCTGTCATTATCCCTTCCATCCAAATCTTTTATTGTTAAAACAATAAATTTCCCAACAGAAATATATCTCATCATCTATCTTATCTATTAGCTACTTTAAATAATAAGGGGAGATAACCTCCTTGTCTTAAAATAATAAGGGGAGATAACCTCCTTGTCTTGTTCCTGTTCCTCCTCCTCATCACTGCCCCACATCTGTTCATCCAGCTTATCTCCCCCTTGTTCATCAACATCACCCATCTGTTTGTCGATCTCATTGTCGTCACCCTCTTCCTCTTCCTCCTCTCCTTCCCCTTGTGGTTCAAGGTCATGGAGTTTTCCATCCATATCATCAGACATTTCTATAGCATTATCTTCTGAAGCAATGTCAGGCTGGTCCTTCGATTCTTCAGGTTTTTCGCCTGGTTTCCTAGCCTCATCAAGCTAAAAAAATATATTGTTTGATTAGGATGACTGAATTAATATATTCTTATCATTGCTGATCAAAAACAAAATTTGTAAAACAAAATGTACAGTAGACACATGAATATATCAACCCTGCCCCTGCACACATATTGAAAATGTGATAACATAATATCAGGGATATTGCATAGCTATCGTATACTGCAGGATCCCTTCACACAACAAATATAGTTGATCAAGAATGTGATTTGAATTGAATATTTAATCTATGCTACTTTCAGCAAATGTTCAGCTATGTTATGGTCATCAAGTTGAGTGTTTAAACCGGGACCGTGGGTATAAATAGTTGTGGGCAGAGCAAACATTCAGATTGTTCATAATTTTGACCACGGTTATCTCGAGGAGGAAAAATCAATGATAAATAGTTTCAGTTACTTTTAGAGCAAAATATTTGACAGGCATGGTTACTTTCAGTCTTATTAAAAATAATATTTTTCATCAGTCTAAAATCTACAAAAATCACTTCGAAAATTCAAATTTCTGAGGTATGTGACATAGTTTCATAAATATGCTGTTCAACGGGAATTTTTTGATGATCTGCTCCACCCACAAATATTGTCGGTAGGCACTACCGCAAATGCCGGTTTAAGGAACCCAATGTTGATAATAAAAGCCTCTGGATGTTAACATATACTTGGTAAACTTATTCACTTAAGGTATAAACCCAGTACATTTAGAGTTCACGTCAATGGTGATAGGATGTGGGATTACTGAGAAACAGACCCTATCATTGAAAATTGAAATATCCAATGAAAATAATGCTATGTAAGATGGAAATTTGAAATATCCAATGAAAATAATGTTATGTTTAATGGAAATTTGAAATATCCAATGAAAATAATGTTATACACATGGTTTTATCAAGTTCAAGACTACTTACATAGGAGTCCAGTGACATGAAGGATATAAAAAAAATAATTCTCAACAATAAACAGATTATAAATTTATTAACAGTTTTGATACAATCCCTTACCTGATCTTCATTTTCAATCTGATCACTGACATCTTTGACACCTTCCCCTTCTCCCATACCACCTTCTTCAATGTCCTCAAACTTTGTAGCCCCTTCACCTGCCACCTCATCAGAAAACTCAGCTGGTGTACAAAATCCCTGTTGAAAGATAAGTGTAAATCCAACAGATGATCTCCATTATAACAATTTAAATGTAGTTAATTTTATCTGATGTTAAAGTACAACTCAACTGCATCATCCAATCAAAAAACCAGCTATACTTCCACTTTGCATTTCATCTACGTTCACTTTGCATTTCTTCTACTTCCACTTTACATTTAATCTACTTTCACTTTGCATTTCATCTTTTTTCACTTTGCATTTTTTCTACTTTCACTTTGCATTTCAGTGTTATTATTGAATAAACCACATATTCCTCTAATTAAGAAATTATATACTGATAGTGGACAAAAGTATTCAGATGCTTCAAATTTTCCCCAATATATTTCTTCAATATTTAAACACAAATAATGTACATTCAACCTATCACCCTACTGAACTAAAGCTAAGACATTACATTAAATGTTAATGTTCTACACTCACTTTAGAAGCTAATTCTGTAAACACTGCCAGCAAGACAGACAATAGTTTGGATGTTGTCCTGTTGGCAGCTAACGACTGGACTATGTAGTACTCCACGACTTGACAGTACTGTTGTAACAGAGGCAGACATTGGGCCATCAATCTACTACAGTGTACACTGGACTGGACTGTCTTAGTGTCTGAACTATCCCACTTTGATACTAAATCTTCTATACAGGTCTGTATAGTGTTCACAATCTTTTAATCAACAAAAATACATGTGTAATTTTACAAGACGGAAAATGTATGTTCATGTAGATGAATCTAAATTTGGACACATTGGAAACAATTTCTTAGGATATCAAACAAGTGATACCAAAATAATAAATCTTTTACAACAATTCCTGTTTGATACAAAACTTGAAGTGAGATATTATTGAGCAGTTTTACACATATTATAATAAAAGTGTAGATTGGATTGATTGAATTGGTTGGTGTTTAACACCAACTTTAGCAATATTTCAGCTATATCGTGGTGCTGTACATTTGAATAATTTTTGGATGGTCCAAATTGATAAAAAAAAATGTCATTATTTCAGATTTAACAGAAACATCTATAAATTATTGAAATTATTAGGAAAGTAAGAATTACCTTGTCAGTTAAGATAAAACTTGTGTCCTCTGTCAGTTTTTCTATCATTTGTTTTACTAACTGTCCATCTTCAAATACCATTGTTTCAGTTTTATCTTTAAAGAGAAAGAAAATAGGTTTAGAAAGTGACGTATTGACAAACAGTTAAAAAAAAGGCTGATGAAAATACAATAAAAAATCCACGACATTGTGGATTTACCTACTTCTTGTGCAGACTTCACGAAAACCGTCGGTCCTGACCGACAGAAATGCAGTAGGACAGACGATTTCAAAATATATATCGGACCGAATGTCCGGTAAAACATAGATATTTGAAAGGACCGGCGATTGAAATTTATTCCCTCCCAGTTTCCACTGCCAATGGCATTAAATTCCGTTTTCAGTTTTATTAAAATGTCAGACAGAGACTTGAAATTTGTTTATTTATTGTCAGACCGACACGTTCCTCTTTGTAATCGAAACTCCTATACAAATGTACGTAAATGTAAACATTATTTTAGTACGTAGGAACCAGCACCTGCAAAACGTGGAACATTAAAACTGAAATATATTACTGAGCACAGAAATAAGTAGACTTCCACACTCCCCAAGTATCAAAGATTGTTTGTGTTTAATTAAATATGTTTTGAGATGCTTATATATTGAAGATGACAGCAGATTCATATTCTTAACTGAAATTAAAAATGTAGGTTAACCGGAAACTGACATTGATGAATAATATTCGGAACGTTATCGGACCATTAGATACAGATTGTTGGCTATATCTGCCTTATCTTTTTAGATAAAAATATGTATACAGAAAAACATTTAATTGAGTTGTTTAATGATCATTTGACAGGTTATATACAATATTACAAAAAAATGGTGGGACAAACAAAAAGCCCATGGGTAAGACAGAACCCCAGTTCCTGTCTGACCCAATGTCAGACAGAAAAAAAAAAGTTTTCGCCAACTCTGTAATACCGAATGTTTGGTATAATAGTTACCTCAGATTTTGTCCGAAAGGCATTGATCAGTGTTTAATTTTAATTTTAAATTACATAATTTTCATTGTTTTCACCCCTTTTATACATTTCCGGTTTCAACCAAACTCATTTGTGAAGACGATCACGACACGATTGGTTATTTGTATATATATTAGCCAATGACATGACGTCTTTCATACAACCATTGACCTATATATATAGTACAAGGTCATCAAAACAACAAAACTCAAGACACACACTATAAAAGACATAACATATACAATTTTGAACAACACTGAAAACTGAAAATTGAATTACTTTAACCTCTATAAAAACCAGAGGTGAAATCAGGTGCCCAATTGCTAATACTAGGGTAAATCACTCTAAAAAGACCAAACTAAACATTATGCATGTGACAGTGAATTTTTTGGGACTTTTTTTCCGAACCGGCAAAATATTTTTCGGTCTGACAAGATTTTCATGTCTGTCAGTCCGAATGACTGACAACTTCTCAGCAAGTTTCGGGAAGTCTGTTGTGGGTGGATGATTATTGTTTAACACCACCTCAGCTATATCATGACAAGAACAAGATTATTTTCGTAATTTAGTTGAGATGATGATGAGGTCCGCTTTGTTCTAGACCAACATGCTGAGCTGGATTTTTATTTAAATCAATTGTGAACAACGAGTAAATAATATTCATATTTGCAGTTTTATGAAAAACAATTCTAAAATCAATTAATATTTACTCAAGATATTGGGTAAACATGTCTAAAATATCAGAATCCATGTTTTTTCAATCTCTTTCAAAAAAAAATCATGCTTCTTATTATTATTTTCACATGAATTTAAGAAGAGATTGAAGATACCAAAGGGATTCAGAATCTGTATATCAAAGAAGAACAGACAACACAATGGCCAAAAGAAAAACTACAAAAGGACAAACAACGATCTACAAAACATACATATAAAATTAAAGATTGAATAACACGAACCCACTAAAAACCAGGTGCTCCGGAAGGGTAGGCAGTTCCTGCTCCACTAGTGGCACCCATTGTGTTAATCTATTTAGACATTTTTATATGAAAACAAATCATGTTAATACATACCTTCATCATCTATAGCCACACGATCAGATTCATGATTTTTCCTGATATTTTGTATCACTAACAATACATTAGAGACCAGATCTTCTACAGAAGCTCCAAATTCTACAACATTTCTAGACCCATCCTCAGTGCCATGTTTACACTGTGCCATTTCCTCCTCTTCGTGACACTTCCATAAATTAAAATCTGCCACACTTGTAATGATTCTATCTCCAAGATATGAGAGTGAAGACGTAAGTTCACTAGTAGAATTGTCTGTAGGATTTTTAAACAAGTTGACTGCTGTCTGCAAGTCAGGGATGAATGTCTCAAGTTCTTCTGCTGCTTCTTGTAAAATTCCAACAGAATGTCTACAAGGAAAGAATTATATATATTTTATTAAATACAAGAATTTACTATGTCTAAAGGATACTTTTGCTTGATGGTGTTTAATGCCACTTTCAACAATATTTCAGTTATATCATGGCAGTGCTAAAGGTTACTATGCGCTGTCAAATAATATGATCAACTACACATCATGACCAATCATCATTATATGAAAGCTACTGGACCAACGACCCTAGAATGAAGCAGGATGGACGAACGATCAAATAAACAAACCGAAGAACTATGTCTCCATACTATCAAATGAGAGGCATAAAAATTCTCGGTCTATTGCACTAGATGTGTGTTGTCTGTTCCCCACTAATGCATAAAGCAAAAATCATTACACGCTTAGTTCCATTTGATGAAGCAGTTTTGTGGAATAAAGTGTAAAATCCTTACTTACCGGTATATTCATTCCTGTAATTGGTCGTGTTTAGTATGCATTCATATCAAATATAATCTTTAAGTGTTATAAAAGAAAACTTAGTTATTGTGTATACTACGCAACAAGGCTGGTAAAAATGGATTCAAAGCATAAAAAGTGAGTATTATACAAATCATATTATGGTACTAACATACAAATCACACTTTATCCTGCAATTGTGTGATTTTGAGAACTAATAAAGGGTTAGGGTTATGGTGTTTAACACCACTTTCAACAATATTTCAGTTATATCTTGGCGGCTAATAAAGGGGGTCAAATATACTTTAGAGTTATTTAGTTATGGACCTAATAAAGCATTTCTAGTACCCGATTCATTGTAGAGCAACAGAAAGAAATGGCAACAGGATAAACGCTGACGTCACTGAAAATTATTAGAACAACGCTTGTTTCAGCTATTTTCAGACAATTTGGCATTTGTTTTGCACTTTTGATATTGCAAGATAAACACAGTAGAAGTACACTCACTTCGAAACACGTTAGAAATGCTTGCCAAAGTCCCACTTTTCTACCTGTTTCTAAAGCTCGTACAAATACATTTTATATTTTCTGACAATGTATATATATAGTATATGTGAATTATTGTTGCATGTTGTAACATGATTCTACTTTTAAAACAAACTAATGATCTAAAACCAAAGAAACACCTTACCTTGACCAGATGCTTAAAACAAACTAATGATCTAAAACAAAAGAAACACCTTACCTTGACCAGATGCTTAAAACAAACTAATGATCTAAAACAAAAGAAACACCTTACCTTGACCAGATGTTTAAAACAAACTAATGATCTAAAACCAAAGAAACACCTTACCTTGACCAGATGTTTAAAACAAACTAATGATCTAAAACCAAAGAAACACCTTACCTTGACCAGATGCTTAAAACAAACTAATGATCTAAAACAAAAGAAACACCTTACCTTGACCAGATGCTTAAAACAAACTAATGATCTAAAACCAAAGAAACACCTTACCTTGACCAGATGTTTAAAACAAACTAATGATTTAAAACCAAAGAAACACCTTACCTTGACCAGATGTTTAAAACAAACTAATGATCTAAAACAAAAGAAACACCTTACCTTGACTAGATGTTTAAAACAAACTAATGATCTAAAACCAAAGAAACACCTTACCTTGACCAGATGTTTAAAACAAACTAATGATCTAAAACCAAAGAAACACCTTACCTTGACCAGATGTTTAAAACAAACTAATGATCTAAAACCAAAGAAACACCTTACCTTGACCAGATGCTTAAAACAAACTAATGATCTAAAACAAAAGAAACACCTTACCTTGACCAGATGTTTAAAACAAACTAATGATCTAAAACCAAAGAAACACCTTACCTTGACCAGATGTTTAAAACAAACTAATGATCTAAAACCAAAGAAACACCTTACCTTGACCAGATGTTTAAAACAAACTAATGATCTAAAACCAAAGAAACACCTTACCTTGACCAGATGCTTAAAACAAACTAATGATCTAAAACAAAAGAAACACCTTACCTTGACTAGATGTTTAAAACAAACTAATGATCTAAAACCAAAGAAACACCTTACCTTGACCAGATGCTTAAAACAAACTAATGATCTAAAACAAAAGAAACACCTTACCTTGACCAGATGTTTAAAACAAACTAATGATCTAAAACCAAAGAAACACCTTACCTTGACCAGATGTTTAAAACAAACTAATGATCTAAAACAAAAGAAACACCTTACCTTGACCAGATGTTTAAAACAAACTAATGATCTAAAACCAAAGAAACACCTTACCTTGACTAGATGTTTAAAACAAACTAATGATCTAAAACAAAAGAAACACCTTACCTTGACTAGATGTTTAAAACAAACTAATGATCTAAAACCAAAGAAACACCTTATCTTGACTAGATGTTTAAAACAAACTAATGATCTAAAACAAAAGAAACACCTTACCTTGACCAGATGTTTAAAACAAACTAATGATCTAAAACCAAAGAAACACCTTACCTTGACCAGATGTTTAAAACAAACTAATGATCTAAAACCAAAGAAACACCTTACCTTGACCAGATGCTTAAAACAAACTACTGATCTAAAACAAAAGAAACACTTTACCTTGACCAGATGTTTAAAACAAACTAATGATCTAAAACCAAAGAAACACCTTACCTTGACCAGATGTTTAAAACAAACTAATGATCTAAAACCAAAGAAACACCTTACCTTGACCAGATGTTTAAAACAAACTAATGATCTAAAACAAAAGAAACATCTTACCTTGACCAGATGTTAAAAACAAACTAATGATCTAAAACCAAAGAAACACCTTACCTTGACCAGATGCTTAAAACAAACTAATGATCTAAAACCAAAGAAACACCTTACCTTGACCAGATGCTTAAAACAAACTAATGATCTAAAACCAAAGAAACACTTTACCTTGACCAGATGTTTAAAACAAACTAATGATCTAAAACCAAAGAAACACCTTACCTTGACCAGATGTTTAAAACAAACTAATGATCTAAAACCAAAGAAACACCTTACCTTGACCAGATGTTTAAAACAAACTAATGATCTAAAACCAAAGAAACATCTTACCTTGACCAGATGTTTAAAACAAACTAATGATCTAAAACCAAAGAAACACCTTACCTTGACCAGATGCTTAAAACAAACTAATGATCTAAAACCAAAGAAACACCTTACCTTGACTAGATGTTTAAAACAAACTAATGATCTAAAACAAAAGAAACACCTTACCTTGACTAGATGTTTAAAACAAACTAATGATCTAAAACAAAAGAAACACCTTACCTTGACCAGATGTTTAAAACAAACTAATGATCTAAAACAAAAGAAACACTTTACCTTGACCAGATGTTTAAAACAAACTAATGATCTAAAACCAAAGAAACACCTTACCTTGACCAGATGTTTAAAACAAACTAATGATCTAAAACCAAAAAATGCCTTACCTTGACCAGATGATATTATTGTTTTGCAACAAAATATTTTTCTGCAGATCTACACATTTCTGTTTAATGGACTGTAACAGAAGACAGAGATGTTAACAAAATGTTTTTTTTTTTTTTTTTTTTTTTTTATAATTCTTAATTTTCCATCTGCATCTGCAGCACAGGTATGTCGAATGAGCTAGTGTATGTACAGTCAGCCTATCCATTCAATTTTGACACAATTTTTAATCTCTTTCACCCTTATTTTTAATCTCTTTCACCCTTATCACTATAGGATTCTCATCAGACTGCCAGATGGAAATAGGCCAACCGATTTTGAAATGACGTTTCGATTCGACATATGACCCATGTGTTCACAAGATACGATTGTTGTCGAATGTGTGTCAAAAAGGAAAAATCCATCATCCATCACCAATGAGGTATTCCTTGATGTCCAGCTTAGGGTGAGTCAAATATTTTTAATGAGAAAGTTTTTATTGTGTACTTATTGTCATTTTGCTTTAGTAAATTTGTTTTCTCCAACAGTAAACCTTGCCCCCCCATATAACTGGAAGTGGTGTAGCACAACCTCAATACCAATAAATCATTCTTATCTTTCAGTAGTCTGTTTAATACTGGGTTTTTTTTTCAGGATATTAAATAAAGTGTGGCAATCTTTTTTTTGCAAAACAATAAGTTTGTAAAATTGGAAATAACTGTTTTGCTCTGGGAAACTCAAGAAATCAATGTGATAATTTTTTTTTTAAATGAAATAGCATGTGTGATGCAGACAACAATGGAAAATGATTATTTACTTTGCAGGCAAGACAAAACTATCTTATGGATCAACTGTTTTGTCAACTATAAAACAATGAGTTCTTACTATATCTACTACACCTATAACTTACCTGAATGTAAGACAAACAGCTAGACCAGGTAGAATCTCCTTGCTTCACTAGTGCCATTTGTGAAAGTTTTTCCTTTACTATCGGTGATGGATGAGTAACTTCCCCTGATGACTTTGGACAGGAGTATAATAAAGCTTCAAACTGTATCAAACCTTCTATCAGTGATGTCAACAATTCTTTGAATTTTCTCTATGAGAAGACATAAAAATTCAATATACACACATTATTTCGATGATATTAAATTCCCTCAATATTCTTACATTATAAATACATGGTTTTATACACTTGTACACATTAACACTACAAAAATGATTTTTGTAACAGTTTATTTGAAATCTTAGAAAATGCATCTTGTATGTAATAAAAATTAAAACAAGATCCTTTTCTTCACTCAAAACTCTTCCAACCCATTACAGTTATGTAACAAGATGGATTGTACATTACACTGATAAAGGCCTTGTTGCTGAAACATTAGAGTAAAGAACAGGATTTTGTGATAACATTATTCATCAAATACTAATCCTAAGGAGAGAACAATTAATAACAAAGTATGCAAGACTGACAATATCACCATATATAATGATACACCCTTGTACTGGATTTTCACATTAAAGGTTCAGATTGTTTTAAGATTGTATCTTGTTGCCTGTGTCTTTGTGGCAATAACTGCATGGCAATTAGATTTACATCTATCTATGTAAATCAGTGTCTATCACCAGTCTTCGAAATTGACTTTCGAATTTACTGGCCAGAAAACTTCAAAATTAGAATATTTATATAGATTCTATAGAAAAAAATTGGCAAAAGTCACTGGTCCGAATCAATTTTCACTGGCCATGGGCCACCGGACCACTGCTAAAGTCGATGACTGTATCACCACTAAAAGTTTACACGTATCAGTACATTTGTATATCTTACAAAAAGTTTGTAATCTCTACAAAATAAAATAGATGGTTGTAGAGAGAATTGAAACATTTGTAGGACCAAACCTTCTACATGCATAAACCTGTATATATGGTGAATAAAGGTCTTAACCAATCCCACTCAGTCGATACAAAATTATGTGATAAAGTTTGTTAGTGACTTGTGACAGGTCGGTGGTTTTATTCGGTTTCATCCACCAATAAAACTGACCACCATGATATAACTGAAATATTGTTGAAAGTGGTGTTAAACACCATAACCCCTAACCCTCTTACTTCACCTACACATTGAAAATTAAATTGGTATATCTACATAAAATTAACTTAAGATGCAATACCCTATTGAAGTGTATCTTCTTTTTAAGAATAACCTTTTCAGAAACAGAAGATATGCAAAACAGAACAAACAAAAACATGGTATAAAACGAAAAGGATAAACTTACATGCCATTCCTTTGTTTCAGTCTGGCTTGGTTGTACTGTATCATCATCTGTGGCTACTGTTAGTCCTTCTAGAGTTACACTGTGTGAGAAAATTACATAATTGTGCTGCTTTTATTGTAATGTCTCAATTACTGATTTTATCCCCCAAAAAATATATCTATAGTTTGAATTTATCTTTCTAAATGTTATCATATTACTTGCCAGTTTACAACTTGATACAATAACATTCTCTTATGTCATAATTTGTCAAACTTAAAATTATTATATTAATCTTTTTCTGTTGGGGCTGTCGTGGTCTTTATCGCATAGTAGTTGGATTTACAACTACCTATGCAATCAGTGCCTATCACCACTAATGTTGTGAATTCGAATTCCGCTCAAGCAAGGTGAACTTGATACAACATTATGTGATAAAGTATGTAAGTGACTTGCAGCAGGTTGGTGGCTTTCTCTGGTTTCCTCCCCCAATAAAACTGACTATGATATGGCACTAAGCACCCTAACCCTAACCTTTTTCTGTATTTGAATTCAAACAATAGTACTTCAGAAACCAAAAAATGCCTCTGTACTGAAATAAACTTCAGCTGGAACTTTAATGTATAGTTTTTAAAAAAGTGATTTGATACAAAACATGTTGCAAACAATGAAATATCAGAATATAATACACTAGGAAAAACTGTCAAAAACAAGATAAATTTAAGCAATCCAATCGTAAGGTAGATATTTTTATTTTATGATTCTATACAATTTGTGCCAAAAATAATATGTGAAACACCTTATTTCAAGTATTTCTGTTTAAAAAAAAATGTTTTTGTAATTACTTGGAAAGTAGGTACATTTTCATTGGGTAAATAGATGAAGAACACTAATTAGCAGTTTTATTTAACCTTTGACCTACCTGATGAATTTATAGTGTTGACCAATAAGTGTAAGATGTTTGTATTGTTGTACAACTAGGGACATCAGATGTTCTGTAAAACCTCTACATCTGTCCATGTTATCTATACCAAGTTCCTGGAAATATTAAAAAAATACGTATGTTTATAATGACATATTCACATAATATTAACCTATTACGTCATACCTTGGCTGTTATGGTATTACCAGTCCATCAGGTCTGATAACATCATATCAGACTGGTCTTGTGGGCTAATAATGCCATATCAGCTTAACTTATATTTTCACATCAATTACTCAAAACTAAAAGTAGATAATAAACAGAATAAAACATGAACTTTTCCATATCAGTCTGGTTATCATCCCAAGACCCCCCATGACATATCGACCCAATGCTAATGCATGAGCAGATATTGGTTGAGGATATGATATCCAGGCTAATATAGTAAAGGCCATGTTTTAATCTGTATATATGGACTGCCCAAGGGTCAGCATCTCAAGCTCTACACTTAAACTTAAGTGCTGACTACATTTAGTTAGGATGGTGTAATAAGAGTGGGATACTGGCTAAATCTAGATAAAATAATGTCATCAGGGCTGATACTAATTTCATACTTGGGATGGCTTTGCACTTACTTGGGGTAGTCACATGAGAGCTGATGCAAGTTATACTTACTTTGGATGGTGACATGAGAGCTGATGCTAGTTTAGCCTTCCTTGAAATACATCTGTAATAATACTGTTGACACCCTTTCCATGTATCACTGATAACATTACAATATCTGTAAATTAAAACATTTATTTATTTTTATTCTAAACCAATTCTAAATTAAATAAATAATATTGAACATGCTACATGTGTTTGCAAAGACTATCTAGATAAATCAGGTAGGCTGACCCATAAGGTATATAAATTGCACTTCTGAATTGGTTAATTGAGGAAAATATCTTATCATTGAAATTTTAAGTGAATTTATTGAAATGGGCATGAATAACATTTTGGGGTACTAGGGGTCAGATTCCAGTGGACAAGACAGTGGGAAAAATAGTCATATGGGCACACTTGATATAAGCCAAGAGAAAATGTGGAAAAAAGGCACATTTTCCTATTAAAATAAGGAAGTTGGACCCCAGACGACATAGGGTTTAAAGAGCAAAAAACCAATACCCCTTTTTCCTCCCTTTAAATTACTAGTAACCAACAAATGCAATATCCAATCTGTAAAGCTAAGAATAAAGGACATATGCCCCCCCCACCCCCCCCCCCCACAAAAACTATATTTAAGTGCAATCTGATAATCTAAATACATATCAAGTAAACAAAACCCACTGGAATGGTCTATTTTTTTTTCTGAGCAATATAAATAGAAATGATGTCATACAAATTTGATGACATTATACAAAAACAAAAAAATCATTTTGTCCAAAACTGTAAACAAAATTGTGCTATACCAAATAACATGACACATGGTATTAGAGTATTCCAAACTTACCTTGATTTGTTACAGAACTTCATCAAGACATTGAAGTCTAGAGGAGGAACAGTCAAAGGTACACTGTTAATGTCAGAATTACTGGACATTGTAAGTCCCTTCCTGTATGACAGTCCTGCAAAAAAAATAAGGAAAATAAATATATGGGGTCAGACTTGGGGTCAATAACTGTGGAGAGTGAAAGTTCAAGGTTAGCTGGTCTTCAAACTTGGATCAAAATTAAGCTTTGTATTATTAAATAATTGAATAAATTCATAAACATCTCAAGATAATTTCCAGTGCCTGAAATGGACGGTCGCCCAGTCGCCAAATGCGACTAATATCTTATTCGGGCGACCAAAAGCTGCTCCAAATTAGGTAGTCACTGGCCCAACAAAAAACGTTTGGGCGATTGCCTAAAAGACCGTTAAAAATGGTTGTTTTACTGAAACCGGACTTCAACGGTAGATAACTCTTCTGTTTTAGTCGAAAACGGTTTGTTACGAGCACAGCGATTGGTCCAAATACATTTTTGTAGCCAATGAATACACAGCTAATGTAATTTACTATTCTCCCCAATTATGTATTTTCATCGAGCCAATCAATACACGTTTCCTACACGTTTTCATGTAATACACAAGTATTCACTAAATATTAGAAAAGAAACATGTTTTTTTGTTTCTTTATGATTTAATTATCAAAATTGTTAAAAATCAGACGAAGTGGAAAGTTGTGAACAATAAAGAGATTTCTGTCAACTTATAATGATTGCGACCTGGTATCTTCCATGGTTCGGAAATTTATTCATTCAATCTGCTGCAAAATGTACATGTACGAATTTCATTTTACAGAAATCGGAAACCTTTTTGTGTCAATCCTAAGGTAATCATTTCAGGCACTGCTTTCTATTAGAGTTTTAAACTTATTGGAAAACTCTATAAACTGTACATTATTAAGGGGAAAAGGCGATTTAATAATAATAAAAAATAAAAAATAATTATGTGTATTTCAAAAGAAATTTCTATTTTATATGTAGGAGGATTATGGTGTTTATGGCCACTAAGAAAGTAGTCAACTGAAAGTATTTTGAATGAAAGACAAGAATCCAGCTTCTCCAGAGATCTTCTAATTACTGGCCTTATTAACAAATACCCAATAAATTTAAAGAAAGTGGATATCAAAAATAATATTTTGGAAAATCATTCATTATTTAATCTACAAATTTTCGTAAAACAATTAAAATTTTTACCTGAAGCTGTCAGATGTTTGAACAAGTCTGCTAACGCTCTCCTCTTTAGTTGACAGATATGTTTAGCTTCTGATCTCTGTTTATCTTTCTCTAGAGTCTAAAAGTATAAATACATAATAACTATAGATTGTTACAACAACAAAAGAAATTCATAGAGTTGTCTTTCCTTGATGTATCATAAGATATGTAATTATCTCATTTAGTGTACGGTACACATGTTTCTGGAACAACTTTAAATAATTTAATTTGATTTAAATACTGCAATCTGATTGGTTAATCCACCTGGAGAAAATTTTGGTTATACTTGATAACCTGGGTTGGTATTGTGACGTCACCAACGTATTCATTTGCCAAAGGCAAATTCAAATAGTCACATGAAATAATCGTAAGTAAAATCGAGGAATCATTAAATTTTGTTGCAAAAATTAAATTATAAGGAATATTTGAAATTTTTGAACAGGTTATGCATAACCTGGTTTGGAACAGTTTACGCTTTTCATAAACCGTTTCGCGGTTTATTAAGTGTAAACTGCCCCAAACCAGGTCATATCGAATAACCTGTTCAAAAATTTCAAATATTCCTTAATCATGTACATTCAAATTCAATAGACTGGATAGGCAAATAATCTAAAGTTTGATCTAAATTTGTTCTAGAGAAAATAATAAAAATAGCTGTAAATATTTCCACGTGTAATAAATATCAGCTAAATTTATTTCATTTTCAACTTATGATATTAATTTGAAATAACAATTCATAAGCACTTGAGTAGTAATTTGACATAAATATGATATTTTTTTCTCTCACTTACCTGATTCACTTCTTTGGCTTGAAGTTCATGTACTTCTTCAATCATGTCACCTGAGAAAAAAAGACCAAACAATTTACATGGATATATCTTAAGTAAGTAATTATTACTTTTATAATATCATGTAAATAACCAATATCATTTTCCTTTTGTTTCTAAAGTTTTTTGTTTTTAATTTTTTTTATTTTCTATAATCAATCTTATTATACCTTACATTATTAGTTATATAGGCTTTAGACAGGTAATACGGGCTCATATAACATGTCTGTGTTTTATATTTCCTGAGCCGAAGGCGAGGGAAATATATAACTCAAGACAGGTTATATGAGCCCGTATTACCTGTCTAAAGCCTATATAACGAATTTGTCATACTGCAATACCATGGGTCCATATTACCTGTGTAAAGCCTAAATAAAGAACATGACTACTATACATGTATTGTCTCATGAACATTTAACCCCAGCTATGACTTTGCTTTAAAGAAGAAATTAATTCTTCAACATATTTAATAAACAACTTAACAATTTTAACAAAAAAATAACAAATGATTTAGAATTGCCTCAATATCGGCGTCAGAGTGACAGGCGAACCTGGGGGTCGCCATCTTGATTACGTATGATTTCAAAATGAGTTATCTTTCTTGGCACGTGCTTTCATATTACCGGCTAGAGCCGTATAATATGGATTAGTAAAATCGAGTAAATAACCAATCGGATCACTTAGATTTTCTATTGCAGTATGACAATATATATTATATATAAAATAACAGTGATGTTTTTACAAAATTGGTACCCCAGGGAAACATCATTGTTGTTCACCGGTCGACAAATGTTATGTTCCATGTCTGTCCGGAAATGTATCCGTTTTTGCATTCCGGAATTACAATCTTGACCGGAAGTTAAAAACACAAATTTGAAGTTTATGAAAACACAAGACAAAAACACACAAATAAGTGTTTATTGCATCCAACATTATTGTAAATAGAGTTTCGGTATAATAAAACAATTATTGCCTGCACTTGCGGTGAACATCATAATTGTTCACCCTTGGGATGTTGTTTTCCCTCGGATTAAACATTACCATCAATTTCACTGAAGTGCCTGAACCAAGAAGCTGGTAAATTGAGCAGTCGTGTAGGTGCATGTTAGAGGTATCAATTTTGCCTCTTTCTACTATTTTCTAACATAATTTTTACTGTTAATTTAAATGTATTTTATTCAGAAAAGTACTGAGAAGGATTGGATAGCAGGACAAGCTTATATATATCCTCTCCTAATTTTTACTGTTCAGACAAATGTGGCATATCTTCTATTACATTTAATTTTAATCATTTTTAATTAATCAACAGTGTATATGTATTCTTAGCATGTAATTTGACATAAATGTAGATTTCTAAAAAGAATTTACATGAAATAAAGTTTGTTATCCAATAACTAGCCGGTGCAAATACTGTTACGTGTGCACATCAATTGCTTCAATGACTTACAGAATCAATATACATTTTTATTTTACAGATCATTCTAGTGGAAAAACTAACCATGTCCAGAAAAGGCAGAAAATATTATAAAATACAAGTATCAGCTTGAATATGACATTTTGACTGAAGCAACGAATCCTGCCAATTGATTGGTTAACAAACTGAACCTAAACTATCATCTAAGAATTGTTTGAAGATACCAAATAGGTAATAGGAAGCCGTAAATCAAAGAACAGAAAACACATTGGCCAAGAGAAAAAAAAACAACATATCTATTAAGCACTAAATTAAAGATTGAGCACCAAAAAAACCAGGCGTTCAGCTCTTCCTAAAATATTTTAACTAAATAAAAATTAAATTTTCGTTAGTTTTGGAATCCTTCAAAATAACTTACCAATAAATTCATCTAATTCAGATATAATCTCTTTGTACTTAAAATTTTTTGTCAGATCAGCCCAGTGTTTGTAAAACTTTCCACATAATGTCTGTACTCTTCCTAACAATGGCAGTTCTACTCCTGGAATTGTTGTTATCTGAAATAGTGTTTTAAAACATTATTTGGCATACATGAAAGGTTTAACTAGATATGAAGTCATTTCAACTATACAGTGAAAACCCAAGTCAAAGTAAAATTAAACTACATTGATGCATGCTCTCAAACAACACTTGGACACTGGAGGTTGAAATGCAAACAGTGATTTGTTATTCATACGTTTGCTTTGTCTGTAAGACACAAATGATGTCCCCTATTGGGGTTAAGGTTATGGTGCTTGTGCCACTTTCAACACTATTTCAGTTATATTGTGGCAGTCAGTTTTATTGGTGGAGGAATCCGTAGTACCCACAGAAAACCACCAACCTACTTCCAGTCACTGACAAACTTTATCACATAATGTTGTATCAAGTACACCTCGCCATGAGTGGGATTTGCATAGCACTTGTTCACTGGAGGCTTAAGGGCAACTACTGATTTGTTACTGATTTGCTTCGTCTGTTAGTAACATATGATGTCCACTATAAACAAATTGAAGGAAATAAAAATCCTGAAAACGGCCACATTTGGTATATGTACAAATATCCTGCTCCCTCCAGAAACATGGACAGTCTATGTGTTATCATTATATATAATTTGCAAATCACTCTCTTTTATTCACGATACAACATTATGCAATAAAGTTTGTCAGTAACTTGTGGCAGGTCGGTGGTTTTCTCCGGCTTCCTCCACTATTAAAACTGACCACCACGATATATCTGAAATATTATTGAAAGTGGCATTAAACACCATAGCCTTACCCTAACCCCTCTTTTAATTAATTAATTATAAAAAATGTGTCTTGTGTATTCTGTTCTGAAAAAGCTTTTTAATTTTCAACAAGACCTGTTTTATACTTGGGAAGAATATGTATTTTTTACCTGCTGATATAGGTTTGGTTTTGTCATGACGATGTTTAGATTTAAATATTCCTCCCTCCATTGTGAAATATTTGGTTCCGTATCAATACTGGTTGTCTTCTCCTGAAGAACACTTCTCACTGGCTGCTTTAAAATTTCCTAAAATGTTCACATATAAATGAGTAGAAAATTAGCAAGTCACATCTCTGATATTTGTGAGCTTACATAGTTTATTGGTAAAGAAAGTTAGATTTTCTCACTTAAAATAGCTCCGGAGTGGAATTTTTCAACATCAAGAATTGTAAAGAAAATCATGCTAAAAAAAAAAACTCTTTTTCAAATGAATTTCAACGAAATTTATATTTTGTTCAGCTTTAAAAGGTAAGAAATAATTCTTTCTTTTTGAAAAAAAAACAAATTCAAGTAAAGCTTCAAATCTAACAAAGTATTGTGTACAAGAAGTAGTGGACATAACATTTATATTACAAACAACTAGAATTGATTGAAATGAGATTTAATACCTTTGTTTGTTTGTTTCTTTAATAAAAGTTGATATTAAAGCTGTAGATATCTAATTTAGTACCTACAACATCTGTCTGGAATAAAATAATTAAGATCTATAAAACAATGTACCTGGAAAGATTTAATATGTTTGTGTAGGGTTCTGTGGGTTTTGTCAGTTGTCTGTTTTAACGCCCAATAATTCATATCCGTCCACCTTGCTATCTTAACAAAACCCTGAAAAACATCAAACACAAAAATAATCAATCAAATGCAGATAAGCTAAGAAATCTCAGAATATGTTAATTTTTACCAAAATCTTCTAAGACTAAAAATTAATTAGTATTCAGTTGAAGATTTGCCATGAAATATAAAATAATAATAGGGTAAAAATCTCAGGATCAAGATGACACACATAACCATGTTAATATAACACAGTTTAAAGGCATATATGTGTACAGTTAAACATGACATCCCAAACCATCTTAGAACCAGCTTTTGTTTTTGAAATAGAATGGTGTTTGGCTGATGCAGGTTATATTAACAAAGATTTTCTACATTGGGACTTTACATCCCAAACCATCTTGGAACCAGTTTTTTGTTTTTGGAATAGAATGGTGTTTGGCTGATTTCCTACATTGGAACTTTATTTAAAGTTCAGATAATACTGAATTCTCTGTTATTCAAAGATTTGGTTTAAGACAGGTTCCACTGTGTCAATATCAGTTCATTAGAGCTCATTTACCTTCAATTCTTTTTCAATGGGTGATCTAAGACGCTGTATTTCTTCATGAATCATGTCATTAAACTGACTGTAAAACTGATACAAATTCCACAGCAATGTTAACAGATATTCTAAAGAAGAAAAAAATATCATAGCACTGTAAAAACCTTAAATAATTCAACTAAACGTAAGTATCTTAGTGGACATCAATTGTCTATTATACTGTAATCAGTATATCTACTGCCTACATTTATTTGCATATTGGGTTGAGATCCCATTAACCAATTATACCCCACCACATTTTCGTGCCCGACTCAAACCAGGAACTGAAATTTCCATCGGCATGGTTCAATGACTTGAGCTGAGAGGTAGTTGTGCATTTTGTTGATATTTGTGAAATTGTTGACCATCATGGTTTAAGCTTTGTTTTCATAAAGTAGAAATAAAATAAAATACATGTATTTTCTCTGCAATAAATACCTCTACATGTTGAGGTTAGAGATTATAGTTCAATTTGTTGATATTGTAGAAATTCTTGACCATCACAGTGTAGAAATAAAATACAATAATTCTTATATGATTTACATAATTAGAAATCCTACACTCTGATTGGGTATAAGCGCTTATGGAGGCGGGGTTTCGTCAGTTTATTTTTCGAGACGATGTTCAGCGGATTACTTTTTCGTAATGTAAACAAAATGGCGGCTTGGATTCCCGATAGTAAAAAAAGATAAAAGAAACAATGTTTATTGTTAATAATCGACAATTATTGTTAGATATGAAATAAAAAAATAAATGCCAATGAAAAAAATAAGCTTGTATTGTTGACATAAAAAATTTTTTTGGAAAAAATACTTAAGACAACCATCTATCGACTTTGACTTTTGTAATATATCGTCATCCTGTGATGTTGTTTACAAGGGACGCTGATTGACACAAGCTGGTTACTGATTTATTTTACGATTTTGTGGGCATTTTACTTGTTTGAGTAGCTAAATGCAAAATGCCATAAAATTGGAAAATATCGGTAACTTAATTACATCACCGTCTAGTTTAAAGTAGGAAATAAGGTTAATTCATTTTGTTATTCATGGCCGACACACATCGATGGAATGTATGTGTGCGTGCTGGGGATCCCCAAAGGTAAATTTTCAAAACAAATGAAGAAAAAAAAACTTAGTTACAGAATTATAAGGATTAAACGCATTTTTTCCGGAGTTTATTGATGTATAACCTGGACCAAGTTGCTCACAAACTTACATAAAAGTCCTTTGGACTTTTATTTGTTTGTGAGTGAATTGGTCCAGGTTATACATCAATAAACTCCGGAAAAATGTGTTTATTCCTATAATACATGTATTTTTTTCTGCAATAAATATCTCCGCATGTTGAAGTGAGAGGGGGTTACTCATTTTGATGATATTGGTGGAATTGTTAACCATCGCTCTTTAAACTTTTTTTTCATAATTTAGTATTTTGCAAGTGGAAGCTTGTGCGAAATTTTAAGATAATATACAAAACTAATTAAACACCAAATATTCTTAGTTTAAAAAAAACAACATATAATTTTCATTTCAGATGGAACAATTATTACGCACATATGTTCTTGTTATTTTTAATGTGACAGTACCAACTGTTTATGCTTTGTTTTTTATCAAATAAAAAAAAATCAAATATGAGAGAAATACCTGGGTGACTCAATGAGTTAGGTAACAACTCATACAAGCCTAGCTTTGTAAATTACAAAAAGGGCACACTTGAATCGCAGCCGCAAGTGATAAAGTTTACCAGTTGCTTGTCCATGGTCGGTGGTTCTCTCCAGGCACTTCGGCTTCTTCCACCACTAAAACTGGTAGCCATGATATAGCTGAAAGTGGTGCTAAATACAATAAATCAAATCAAAATCACACATGAGAGAGAAAAAAATTCTTACTTTGTTTTTCAGAACTTTCCATATTAACTAGTTGGCAATGAAAACTTTTTAACATTTCTAGGCGAGATACAAATTCTCCAATTGTTGATTTCTCCATGAATTCCTCAAAAGATTTAAGTATATCTTTTTCAGTCACAGGTGAAGAATCTGCATCTATTTCCTAAAAAAGAATCAGAAATAAATCATCATATAATGGACATATTTTATTTAATCTAACTTCTTCTTCAGAAAATATAATTACCTGTATTTAACAAATTAATTATTTCAATCCAATTCCTAACTTATTTTTTTAGGAAAAACCAAATATTATCACTAGCATCGTAGCATGTCAGATTGGACGAGCTGTGATACTAATTATAGATATATAGTTATTCTCTGTAAGGTCATATTATCACTAGCATCGTAGCATGTCAGATTGGACGAGCTGTGATACTAATTACAGATATATTGTTTTTTTCTGTAAGGTTATAATGTGTTTGACATCACACTGACCAATAATTTTCAGATCGTAGAATACTAACAATATCCCTCAGATGGATCAAAGAAAAAAACTTATAAATTACCTATAAATATATACCATCGCAATCTCACATCAAAGGCAAAGCCTGAGATAGGGGATGCGATTTGAAGTTCATTTCCAGCAAAACATTTCAAAGAAAATCGGGAAAGCATCAGAGATGCAACAGCCGAGTTGCAAGTCAAATTCATTTGGTCACACTGGATTCCTGTTTTCAAGATTTATCAATGTTATGTGCCAAGTATCAATCTTCTGGCATTGCTGGTTCACAAAAAGAAGATTCTTAAATATTAAAATAATTAATCATTTTAGGCCCCCTCTTGGGCCCTTCTTTGGACCCCAGACACACCGAACAAATCTTTGGAAGAGGATCATGCAAGGAACATTTGGGCAAAGTTTGGTTAAAATTGACAAAATGGTTTCAGAGATATGTGTAATTCTCAAAAAAACTTCCGGTAGAGGATGGGGATGACCCCGCACTGCAACTCTTGGGGCTTTTAATTTGTCTATTCACCCTGATCATAAATATATATGGCTTAGGGGTGGGGATTTCAACCATTAAAAAGTTCACTTCAGGTATGGGGTGGGGTATATATGACCCCTCTCCCCGGGGATCTGAGCTATAAGGCATTTAATTTGCCTAGTCACCCTGATCATAAATATATATGGCTTAGGGGTGGGGATCTCAACCATTAAAAAGTTCACTTCCGGTAGGGGGTGGGGTATGACCCTGGGGCCTGAGCTATAATGCAATTAATTTGCCTAGTCACCCTGATCATAAATATATATGGTTTAGGGGTGGGGATCTCAACCATTAAAAAGTTCACTTCAGGTAGGGGGTGGGGTATGACCCTGGGGCCTCAGCTATAATGCATTTAATTTGCCTAGTTACCCTGATCATAAATATATATGGTTTAGGGTAGGGATCTCGGTCACATTTTTTAAAAACAGATTCCCCAGCGGGGTGGGGCTGAGCCCCGGGGATAAAAAATGTTGAATGCACAACTTCACATTGGCATCTCCACCCATACCAAATATTAAGTTTCTATCATTTGTAGTTTCAGAGAAATGTGTAATTCTCAAAATATGTACTTTTTCTATAGAAAACCATGATTTTACAAGAAAAAAACAATAGATTAATTTGAATTTTGAACTCGCTCTAAATAATAGTGTAATAATGCTTCCTACCAAAATTTATGTTGATCAGCCAAAAACTAAGGGCGCTATCGCGTTAACGAAGATAATTCTCAAAATATGTACTTTTTCTATAAAAAACCATGATTTTACAAGAAAAAAACAATAGATTAATCTGAATTTCGAACTCGCTCTAAATAATAGTGTAATAATGCTTCCTACCAAAAATTACGTTGATCGGCCAAAAACTAAGAGCGCTATCGTGTTAACGAAGATAGGTTAACATACACCCGCCCGCCTTTCGCCAAAACATAAGCCGACTGCAACTTTGTTGCAACTCGGATAATAAAAGTAATATTTATCAAGGATTTGGTAACGTGACATCATTATAGCATCACATTAAAAAACAGCGATAATACAGCATGTAAAGATCAAAGAGATAATGTAAGTGAGTGAGTGAGTGATTGTTGTTTAACAACAATTCAGCAATTTTTCAGCTATATCATGGCGAGAACAAGTTAATTTTCAATGAAATGATAACAAGGACCACTTTGTACTAGACGAACACGCCGAGATGGATTTTTATAGTGCTAGCTCACTGAAACAACAATCTGTGGGTAGACATGTTGATCCGCTCAGACACATTATTCTGATTCCGAGCCAACCGGTTTTTGCTTTTTCTCTTTAATGCTGCGTACTTAGCAGGGAAGCAACAAATACCAATTTTATAGTCTTTGGTTTGATCCGACCGGGACTCGAACCCACGATCTACCGCACTCGAGGCGAGCACGCTAACCATTACACCACTGATGAACCCACGATCTACCGCACTCGAGGCGAGCACGCTAACCATTACACCACTGATGAACCCATGATCTACCACACTCGAGGAGAGCACGCTAACCATTACACTACTGATGAACCCATGATCTACCACACTCGAGTCGAGCACGCTAACCATTACACCACTGATGAACCCATGATCTACCACACTCGAAGCGAGCACGCTAACCATTACACCACTGACGAACCCATGATCTACCACACTTGAGGAGAGCACGCTAACCATTTCACCACTGATGAACCCATGATCTACCGCACTAGAGACGAGCACGCTAACCATTACACCACTGATGAACCCATGATCTACCACACTAGAGGCGAGCACGCTAACCATTACACCACTGATGAACCCATGATCTACCACACTTGAGGAGAGCACACTAACCATTACACCACCGATGAACCCATGATCTACCACACTAGAGGCGAGCACGCTAACCATTACACCACTGATGAACCCATGATCTACCACACTCGAGGCGAGCACGCTAACCATTACACCACTGATGAACCCATGATCTACCACACTCGAGGCGAGCACGCTAACCATTACACCACTGATGAACCCATGATCTACCACACTAGAGGCGAGCACGCTAACCATTACACCACTGATGAACCCATGATCTACCACACTCGAGGAGAGCACGCTAACCATTACACCACTGATGAACCCATGATCTACCACACTCGAAGAGAGCACGCTAACCATTACACCACTGATGAACCCATGATCTACCACACTAGAGGCGAGCACGCTAACCATTACACCACTGATGAACCCATGATCTACCACACTCGAGGAGAGCACGCTTAACCATTACACCACTGATGAACCCATGATCTACCACACTCGAGGAGAGCACGCTTAACCATTACACCACTGATGAACCCATGATCTACCACACTCGAGGAGAGCACGCTAACCATTACACCACTGATGAACCCATGATCTACCACACTCGAGGAGAGCACGCTTAACCATTACACCACTGATGAACCCATGATCTACCACACTAGAGGCGAGCACGCTAACCATTACACCACTGATGCGGTTGAAAGAGATAATGTACAAATCATAGATAAATCTTAATTGAATAAAAAAATTCAGATATATATTATAAAAGTTTAAGTCAAATACCTGATCTGAGGATACATATGACTGTGTCAACTGGTAAAGATGAAACCACCATTTACTGGCTTTCTTAGCATGCTTTCTACCAACTGTATCTAGACATTTACTCCAACAACTGAAACAAGTATACACTTATTATGAAGAACAGGTATAACAGTATTGTTCCAAATATGTACGCTGTAAATACCATTTATCCACTGAAGGATTTATTCCACACAAAGAGAAAAATGATTTTCTATAACTCCACATCGTAAATCTATTGTTGAATCAAAGGGAGCAGAGTTGTCTAATGGTTAAGGTGATTAATAACAAAGGGAGCAGAGTTGTCTAATGGTTAAGGTGATTAATAACAAAGGGAGCAGAGTTGTCTAATGGTTAAGGTGATTAATAACAAAGGGAGCCGAGTTGTCTAATGGTTAAGGTGATTAATAACAAAGGGAGCCGAGTTGTCTAATGGTTAAGAGGATTAATAACAAAGGGAGCAGAGTTGTCTAATGGTTAAGGTGATTAATAACAAAGGGAGCCGAGTTGTCTAATGGTTAAGGTGATTAATAACAAAGGGAGCAGAGTTGTCTAATGGTTAAGGTGATTAATAACAAAGGGAGCAGAGTTGTCTAATGGTTAAGGTGATTAATAACAAAGGGAGCAGAGTTGTCTAATGGTTAAGGTGATTAATAACAAAGGGAGCAGAGTTGTCTAATGGTTAAGGTGATTAATAACAAAGGGAGCCGAGTTGTCTAATGGTTAAGGTGATTAATAACAAAGGGAGCAGAGTTGTCTAATGGTTAAGGTGATTAATAACAAAGGGAGCAGAGTTGTCTAATGGTTAAGGTGATTAATAACAAAGGGAGCAGAGTTGTCTAATGGTTAAGGTGATTAATAACAAAGGGAGCCGAGTTGTCTAATGGTTAAGAGGATTAATAACAAAGGGAGCAGAGTTGTCTAATGGTTAAGGTGATTAATAACAAAGGGAGCCGAGTTGTCTAATGGTTAAGATGATTAATAACAAAATGGAGCCGAGTTGTCTAATGGTTAAGGTGATTAATAACAAAGGGAGCAGAGTTGTCTAATGGTTAAGGTGATTAATAACAAAGGGAGCAGAGTTGTCTAATGGTTAAGGTGATTAATAACAAAGGGAGCCGAGTTGTCTAATGGTTAAGGTGATTAATAACAAAGGGAGCCGAGTTGTCTAATGGTTAAGGTGATTAATAACAAAGGGAGCCAAGTTGTCTAATGGTTAAGGTGATTAATAACAAAGGGAGCCGAGTTGTCTAATGGTTAAGGTGATTAATAACAAAGGGAGCCGAGTTGTCTAATGGTTAAGGTGATTAATAACAAAGGGAGCCGAGTTGTCTAATGGTTAAGGTGATTAATAACAAAGGGAGCCGAGTTGTCTAATGGTTAAGGTGATTAATAACAAAGGGAGCAGAGTTGTCTAATGGTTAAGGTGATTAATAACAAAGGCAGCAGAGTTGTCCAATGGTTAAGGTGATTAATAACAAAGGGAGCAGAGTTGTCTAATGGTTAAGGTGATTAATAACAAAGGGAGCAGAGTTGTCTAATGGTTAAGGTGATTAATAACAAAGGGAGCCGAGTTGTCTAATGGTTAAGATGATTAATAACAAAATGGAGCCGAGTTGTCTAATGGTTAAGGTGATTAATAACAAAGGGAGCAGAGTTGTCTAATGGTTAAGGTGATTAATAACAAAGGGAGCAGAGTTGTCTAATGGTTAAGGTGATTAATAACAAAGGGAGCCGAGTTGTCTAATGGTTAAGGTGATTAATAACAAAGGGAGCCGAGTTGTCTAATGGTTAAGGTGATTAATAACAAAGGGAGCAGAGTTGTCTAATGGTTAAGGTGATTAATAACAAAGGGAGCCGAGTTGTCTAATGGTTAAGGTGATTAATAACAAAGGGAGCAGAGTTGTCTAATGGTTAAGGTGATTAATAACAAAGGGAGCAGAGTTGTCTAATGGTTAAGGTGATTAATAACAAAGGGAGCAGAGTTGTCTAATGGTTAAGGTGATTAATAACAAAGGGAGCAGAGTTGTCTAATGGTTAAGGTGATTAATAACAAAGGGAGCCGAGTTGTCTAATGGTTAAGGTGATTAATAACAAAGGGAGCCGAGTTGTCTAATGGTTAAGGTGATTAATAACAAAGGGAGCAGAGTTGTCTAATGGTTAAGGTGATTAATAACAAAGGCAGCAGAGTTGTCCAATGGTTAAGGTGATTAATAACAAAGGGAGCAGAGTTGTCCAATGGTTAAGGTGATTAATAACAAAGGGAGCAGAGTTGTCTAATGGTTAAGGTGATTAATAACAAAGGGAGCCGAGTTGTCTAATGGTTAAGGTGATTAATAACAAAGGGAGCCGAGTTGTCTAATGGTTAAGGTGATTAATAACAAAGGGAGCAGAGTTGTCTAATGGTTAAGGTGATTAATAACAAAGGGAGCCGAGTTGTCTAATGGTTAAGGTGATTAATAACAAAGGGAGCCGAGTTGTCTAATGGTTAAGGTGATTAATAACAAAGGGAGCCGAGTTGTCTAATGGTTAAGGTGATTAATAACAAAGGGAGCCGAGTTGTCTAATGGTTAAGGTGATTAATAACAAAGGGAGCCGAGTTGTCTAATGGTTAAGGTGATTAATAACAAAGGGAGCCGAGTTGTCTAATGGTTAAGGTGATTAATAACAAAGGGAGCAGAGTTGTCTAATGGTTAAGGTGATTAATAACAAAGGGAGCAGAGTTGTCTAATGGTTAAGGTGATTAATAACAAAGGGAGCCGAGTTGTCTAATGGTTAAGGTGATTAATAACAAAGGGAGCAGAGTTGTCTAATGGTTAAGGTGATTAATAACAAAGGGAGCAGAGTTGTCTAATGGTTAAGGTGATTAATAACAAAGGGAGCAGAGTTGTCTAATGGTTAAGGTGATTAATAACAAAGGGAGCAGAGTTGTCTAATGGTTAAGGTGATTAATAACAAAGGGAGCAGAGTTGTCTAATGGTTAAGGTGATTAATAACAAAGGGAGCCGAGTTGTCTAATGGTTAAGGTGATTAATAACAAAGGGAGCCGAGTTGTCTAATGGTTAAGGTGATTAATAACAAAGGGAGCAGAGTTGTCTAATGGTTAAGGTGATTAATAACAAAGGGAGCCGAGTTGTCTAATGGTTAAGGTGATTAATAACAAAGGGAGCAGAGTTGTCTAATGGTTAAGGTGATTAATAACAAAGGGAGCCGAGTTGTCTAATGGTTAAGGTGATTAATAACAAAGGGAGCCGAGTTGTCTAATGGTTAAGGTGATTAATAACAAAGGGAGCCGAGTTGTCTAATGGTTAAGGTGATTAATAACAAAGGGAGCCGAGTTGTCTAATGGTTAAGGTGATTAATAACAAAGGGAGCCGAGTTGTCTAATGGTTAAGGTGATTAATAACAAAGGGAGCAGAGTTGTCTAATGGTTAAGGTGATTAATAACAAAGGGAGCAGAGTTGTCTAATGGTTAAGGTGATTAATAACAAAGGGAGCCGAGTTGTCTAATGGTTAAGGTGATTAATAACAAAGGGAGCAGAGTTGTCTAATGGTTAAGATGATTAATAACAAAATGGAGCCGAGTTGTCTAATGGTTAAGGTGATTAATAACAAAGGGAGTAGAGTTGTCTAATGGTTAAGGTGATTAATAACAAAGGGAGCCGAGTTGTCTAATGGTTAAGGTGATTAATAACAAAGGGAGCAGAGTTGTCTAATGGTTAAGGTGATTAATAACAAAGGGAGCCGAGTTGTCTAATGATTAAGAGGATTAATAACAAAGGGAGCAGAGTTGTCTAATGGTTAAGGTGATTAATAACAAAGGGAGCCGAGTTGTCTAATGGTTAAGGTGATTAATAACAAAGGGAGCAGAGTTGTCTAATGGTTAAGATGATTAATAACAAAGGGAGCAGAGTTGTCTAATGGTTAAGGTGATTAATAACAAAGGGAGCAGAGTTGTCTAATGGTTAAGGTGATTAATAACAAAGGGAGCAGAGTTGTCTAATGGTTAAGAGGATTAATAACAAAGGGAGCAGAGTTGTCTAATGGTTAAGGTGATTAATAACAAAGGGAGCCGAGTTGTCTAATGGTTAAGAGGATTAATAACAAAGGGAGCAGAGTTGTCTAATGGTTAAGGTGATTAATAACAAAGGGAGCCGAGTTGTCTAATGGTTAAGGTGATTAATAACAAAGGGAGCCGAGTTGTCTAATGGTTAAGGTGATTAATAACAAAGGGAGCAGAGTTGTCTAATGGTTAAGGTGATTAATAACAAAGGGAGCCGAGTTGTCTAATGGTTAAGGTGATTAATAACAAAGGGAGCAGAGTTGTCTAATGGTTAAGGTGATTAATAACAAAGGGAGCAGAGTTGTCTAATGGTTAAGGTGATTAATAACAAAGGGAGCCGAGTTGTCTAATGGTTAAGGTGATTAATAACAAAGGGAGCCGAGTTGTCTAATGGTTAAGGTGATCAATAATCTATAACAATAAACATTTTCCTTTTACCAATTAATCAGAGTAATGAACTCAAGTGTTCTCAACTTTATGTGAGACGCTTAAAGGGTATTAACTAAAGTTATGTGAATTTTACCAGGAACTCTGGCTTTTTCCGCCAAAATCTTGCCTCTCTTTTATAAAACTCAATATTGTAGTGAAAAAAGCCAGAGTCATCACAATCTTACCTCTCTGTCTTGTAAGTTTTATGACCAAGGCAATATTAAGGTGAACAAATTTACATAATGAGTACAATATATCATTCTGTATTTATAGGATATGACATTCTAATTGGAGTATGAGTGCAAAATTGGTACTTAAAAGTTTTATGACAGTAAGAACTGATTAATATCACATGTTAAATAGGCTAGGTTCCACCAACATCTGACATAAATAGTTCTAATGTTTTCATCCAAGTAAATTTTCGTATTCTTCAGGGCTTTTCTGTTTGTAACTGAAGAGAGTAGCAAAATTTACCTGCAGCATTTGCATTATTTTTTTCTAAAGCTCACCTGGAGTAAATAGATTTTTGTCAGATGTTAAAGGAACCTACCATGTTAATTCATACTGTTGAAAAATTGTGTAATCCAATAAAACAATCAATAGTAGACATAATCAGTGATCATTTTGTTTGAATACTTCATCCAGTATTAAGAATTAAACCAACACAAACCTGAGTTCCATCTTCCTCCATTCTATAATAACAGCTGTTATTTCTGATAACTCTGTCATCATTGAAACATGTCTGGCAGCATTACTTTCCCAGTCCTTATACAAAAATAATACAAAACATGCAAATTACAACTTGATTGAAAGTTATACACAAATTAAGTTATCTAATAATTTTGAATTGAGGCTTCAGAAAAATAAATATCAATAGTTTTCACCATTTTTATAATGGGTAAGACATCTGATGAATTGAATTGTGAAGATTCTAAAGGTAATGTTTCTATTTGATGATATTGGTCGAATGAAATATATTTAAAAATATAATAACAGTACGAAATAGCCTAATTCATAAATGTATCAGAAGCATATTTTGACTAAATAATGTTATAGGTGGTATTGAGGTTATGGTGTTTAGCGTCACTTTCAACAATATTTCGGCTATATCGTGATGGTCAGTATAAAAGGTGGAGGAAACCATCGACCTGTTGCAAGTCACTAACAAAACTTTATCACATAATGTTGAATCAAGAACATTTTGCTAGAGCAGATTAGAATTCAAAGGTGATAGGCACTGATTGCATAGGTAGTTATAAATCCAACTACCATACGATCACGACCATTACAGCCCCTAAATAATAATATAGGTACCACTTGAACAATATATATAGAGGTACATATAGTAAGCTACTGACAACATAATGAGTTGTGTGTTATACACATTTTTTACAATGGATATTTATTTTGAACATGCAAATATGCTAATGTACATGCCTACAAGCATAACAAAATTAAGTTCAAAAGGTTAGGTTTTGAAGCATTGACAGATTTAGCATAGTGAAACTAATATCTGTTTCTTTGCAGTGGTGGTCAATTATGGCATAATTATATAGTGTGGCTTATAACCAAACTCTTTAAATTTACCTGAGCCTTTTCCAACAATAACTATAAATTTACCTGAGCCTTTTCCAACAGTAACTCTAAATTTACCTGAGCCTTTTCCAATAGTAACTATAAATTTACCTGAGCCTTTTTCAATAGTTACTCTAAATTTACCTGAGCCTTTTCCAACAGTAACTCTAATCCTGTCAAAAACTTGATGATGGGTGATATAACAGGGAATGATTTAATTCTATCAACAATCATTATCAACTGTAAAACAAAAAAATCATTTATTGGAAAATAAATATACAGGATCACTTATTTGTCGGTGACAATTGATTTCTCAGAGCAATATTGCATCAATGACCAAGCCTAAGATGTGACATGCAATGAGATTTGAGAAAAATATATCAATGATAGTAATTTTATCGCAAGTTTTGTCAGTGATGTCAATATAACATCATATTATAAATCAATGAAAATATGTTTGCATCATTCTTTCACTTGATAACAAGATATCATCGTGTGTAACATATCACAGCGAAAATAGATAAACCATCAAAAATTAATGTTATTATACAGCTATAATGTTAATCCAGTGAGAAATATTCCTTTATGACATGTGACCATACATTATTCTGTACATATTGTACAACAGGGAGTCATATTTTTTTTTAGTATTGTACAGTTGCTATAAGGAACATAACTCATGTTTTCTTTGAACAACATATTCAAACACATTTATTTCAATAATTTTCTCTAAAAAAATATAACAGTGCCCTATACATACATTTTTATTGATCAAAAGTGGTTCAAACAACATGTGCTGCTTTCATTTTGTTGGACGACTTTATTCAGACAGTATACATAATAGTCTTACATTTAAACTATTGAAATAAAACCACCCATTCTGATAGAAATTGACATCTTTCAACATCTATAGATAATTTATAGTTGTGACATTTTAAAGTGGCCTCACAAACATACGAAAAGGGTGGTCTACAATTAGAGGTCCCATGAGACCTTATGTTTACTTATAATATGTGACATTTATGTACCTGTTTAAGGGTAGGATGGTCTGGCCATTCCATCTGTAGCTGACCGACTCGACTGACCAGTCTGTCCATGACAGGGAGACATTTAATGGCTTCTGATATGTTAGAATCATGATAAATATCATAGTCCTCTGTAACAGTCCCTTCCTGTAAAATATATAATGTTAATAATGAAACATTGTTACATCTGAATGTCAAAGTTCGAAACTCTGAAATGTTTTAAAAGTAAAGACTTTAAAGAGCTTGTAAAGCTTACATCTCGTCTTCACTTAACATAATCTGTCAACAGACTTTAGAATCCAAAGGACTTATTCCTAATAGAAATATGACCAATTTATTTTTCAGAAAATTTGAATTTTTTTTAAATCTCATTTTTCACTGATGATGATTTCATTGTCCCACCAATTTCATAGGATTATTGCACTAATATTGAGAAATATTTTCTGGAGCAGTATATCATATTGCACGAGCTTGTGAGTGCAATAAGATATACTGCTCGGGAAAATATTCCTCAATATTAGTGCAATAACCTTTTATAATATAGTATCAAATATTTCAGTCTGTGTAATTTACATTTCACCACATTTCTTTGCAACATATATTCAATATAATTCTGCCATCTTGTTTATCTCTTGTCTGCTTGCATGCAAATAGCTTTATTTGGAACCTCTCTAGTGTGTACCAAACTTTAAGAAGGAAAAATTGAATGCAATATCAGCCAAGATGCAATATGCTTAACTCATTCGGAAATATTCTACTTTTTAGGTATATTTATAAAGGAAGACTAGTAAAAATATCGGAAAATATTGCATTTTTATTTTACAAAAAAATTTACATGAAATATTTGATAACATATTATAATGTATAATACTGCATGATCAAAGTACACCTTTGTACATTTTCTAGTGTTTGGTTAAAATTATGATTTCAATTTTTAAAATATCACAAAAAGAAATATTTCAAATTATACTTGAATGATTTTTGTGATGTTTACATACTATAAATTTATATATATTTTTTAAGTGAGCACTGTTCCATTATATAGGCTTTGGCAAGATAGGAATTATAGTACAATATAAACATTCCGAATATCGAAAATAAATCAAGAGTTACTGAACAATGCAATTAATCATGAGTGAATTATCGTTGTTCGGTTAGAAGTGTTTTATCTTAGAGAATCGAAATTCAAGTAATAATACTGTTCATTACATAGGTATTCCATTATTATTTGCATAATTAAGACATTTCAAAAAGGAACTTGTTTTTCATTGTCAGACACTCAATGATATTTTTAATGGTGATGAAGTTGCTACTATTAAGTCACACTGTACGATAAATGATTTATTTCACTAAATGAATACCAGTATTTCTTTCAATGGGAATTCTGGTTTTTATGTAATAATTTGGGTAATAGGTAAACAATTTAAACTCCCATCCTATCCCCAATATATAAAATTTCAATGGAGTACAAAATCAAATTCAAAATCTCATTCATTTTCAACTTTTCAACTTCAAATATGTCAGGTTTTGTCTGACTCTGTTGTAAGATATCACAAGAGTGAAAGTATTAATTAGATATAAAATATTTGTATTACTTCCATGAATTCCATTCTGACTTACAGTTTGAGTCATCTGATGTTGTACCATTGAGCTAACCACTAAATGTCCACCAACAATCTTCACATCCATCTTTTCATCTATAAAAAATGATGTCTTTCATTTAAAATCATGCAGTAGTATTAAAAGTTACAAATGGGAAATACTTGAAAAGGAATGCATAAATTTTTCCATTAGATTGATTGATATGTGTTTAACGCCAACGTTAGCAGTATTTAAGCTAAATCGTGGTATTTCCATTAGATATCACATGTAACATTTATCTTGTATGTAAGAAAGCGAGATTTACAAGGTATTGTTAAATTTATATCCAGTTACAAATAAATAATATATACATGTATACATTTTCGGAAAATATTATATTTATATAAAAGAAACAGAAAGAAAGGTGGACCTCTGGTAAGCATTTCTTTCCTGTTTCTAGGCGAGAACAAACAAATTTTATATTTCAGACAATGAACATCATATATTGTGGTTATACTGCAATGTTATGCATGCAATAAATTGTTAAATTTATGCACAAAAGGCAAAACATTGGGCATTTTGGTTGCATGTTTTATAGAATGTCTACAGCACGGTCTACGCTTGACCAGTGTCTACGTAAGAAGCAGGGTACCAGAAGACTTTAAATGTCTAGTAGAAATATAATCAATACACGGTCATCTTAAGATTGGCAGTAAATGCACTGATTGCAGCATAAAATCAATTTAATATGCAACGAATGACATGTAGTATTCAATATTACTTCCAATTAATACTAGTGCGATATACCTTATTTTGTTTTTCTATCTTTACCTTTTGTGAGTAAAAAAATGCAAATGAAAAATAAAACAATGCAAAAAATTGAAGACAAAAATAAAATATTAAGAACTTACTCAAATACTGATATACCAATTTAACTAATGATGTCATCACAGTATGGCTAGCTAAAACCGGTTTAACAATGTCCTTGACCTTGACCTCTATGCCCTCAGCTTGCCTCAGCCAATCAGCATTAGATAGAAGTGTGAAGACAGCTTGGTGTATTTTGCAAACAGTGTTCATTTCTTCTTCAGAAATGGAATCTTCATTTGAGTCTGTTCTGTCTTGAACATTTTCTTTTACAGCCTCAGTCTCCAGACCTTGTCTTCCAGAAACATCTATGAAATCCTATGAAAAAAGAAAGGATATGATCCATTCGCAAAATAATGTGTTTTGCCCATGAATATAAGGTAGAATTACATTTAGTATGGAACTAGTGCCTATAGCCACAAAGATTTTAGGAGATAAACTCCTGCCCATGGAAAGGTGTACTTAAATCAACTCCATGAACTTCTGCATATATTTCAAATAATTTGTTGAAGGGGAACTTCAGTTATTGAACAGAAATCTGAAAAAATGTGTATTTCTCTGCAAATCAAGAGGGATAACTTCAGAATGCCTCAAAGCAAAGGTTGCGTACTGTCTATTTCTATTTTCTAAATGGGGGTCATTTTAAGTATTTATATTTATGTCGTGGTACCCCAAAAATAATTAAAATTCTGGTGGTAGTACCCCAAATTATTGACGGAGTTCCGACCCCTCCAGGTATTTTTTCCTCGAAAAGCCCTAAGGGAAAACCAAATGTTGGACATTCAGATATACTGACATAGGTAAAATGCCCACGACATCTAGCCACAGGTATTTTATGGTCTACAACCAGGCGATTCTACCTTCTCGGCTTGTATTTGATTAGCTCTACCATTCACAACCTTTTTTCATTCTGCTTCTGTTAGTTTTATCATTAAATACTGAACTTTTAGGTGAACCAAACAAATGGTTCATATCTATTGTGTTGTAAGATTGCTGACCACCATTTATGAAAAATGTGTCAGTAAATGTCTTACTTTATCAAAAGAAGGAAAGTTCTGTTGAAATTCAGCTTCTTCTCTCTCTTCTTCCTTCCTTTCATCTCCATGAACTTCTGCTTTATATCTGTATAAACATGCTTCTTCTTCCTCTTTTTGTTTCCTTCTTTCTTCCTGGAGCTGCCATGCCATTACAAACTGGTTCAGTAACTTAGACAGTGTAAACAGAAGTTGAGGCGAGAGTTCTTTCCTGATGAAACTATCATTATATACCAATACTAGTCCACTATTTCTGAGACTGAAATGCATATCAAGAGAGATGCTTAATATTGTGTATATTCAATAATCCATTAATTTCCCTAAAAACATTCTAAGCCAATAATATAACATTGTGCAATTGAGAAAAAAATATGCAATCAGTCCAATCTTTCAGCATTGTAATGCATATTATCTCAGGTTTGGTAAAATTCATGGATTATGAATGGCTAATGACACGTCCATAAAAAACTTTTCTGGGATGTTGCTTTCAGGTGTACTGTGGTACTTCCATACCTACGGATATGAAAGTAGATAACTAACATAAAATTACAAATACCTATCATTAGACTTTGATGAAAACTTCCAAATTTTAAATTACTTTATCATCCATGCATTTCTTGTGAATAAATAGATATTACATGCACATCGTGTTTGTGAAATATTGTTGAAAGTGGCATTAAACACCATAAACCATTATCATGACAGACACAACAAGCTATTTTACAATCATAGGATCTAAAACTCAAGTTCCACAGCATTTCCAAATTTTTGAGGAGAAAGAGTTTTACTCCTACAATTTTACTATAATAACTATACCTAGACGTCATCAGGCTTCCTTGAGTCACATCTGATACAACTCTGTGTATTATCTTCTGAGTGATGTCATTGTTGAGTGACTGAGCCAGACTGAGGAAGTCAGGACATGGCTGTGATATACTGGGAAACTTTGACAGTTGTAATACAGTACTACTCAGTATGTCTGCATCCTAAAAACAACAGTACAATTTTTTTTTATAGTGGTATCATTCTTTTAATCACTTCCCATAATGTGCAGTGGAGAAAGTGAGCACTTATAGGTTCCTTCAAGGTGTTTATTTTACTGAATATACTTTACATGAGTCATACAATTCACAACAAAGGTTCTGTACAACTTGAGTAAGCCATACCTGTTAACCTCTGGGAACTGCTAGGGGGGAGATCTCCCCCCTATCAACTCTTCTAAGGGGGAGATTTTGTGTGTCACTTTTTTACACACAAAATTGTACCTTGTAGTTGCATACATGTGATAAGAGTTGCTATGCTACAACTGGAGATTTGTAAATTTTTGGCTGGAGACTTGGTCTCATAACTGGAGATTTTTTATCGACGTATTTGATGCATGTTTTTATTGTTAATTGATGTTTTCTTTTTGTTTGTTTCAGTATTGAACCAACTGCATTCCATTTCAATATATATTGTTTACATTTCTGTCTTATTAGTAGTGTTTCATATGATGAATGAAGGATAAAAACTGTATTTATAATTTATTCATAATCATTCATAATCATAAGGTTATAACAAAGCAATAACAATGAAGACAGAATGCTCTGAACAATAAAGTCATAGAGCACTAAAATTAAAAAGTCACTTTGCTGCTGGTGCGTTGGGTGATAGCATACGTTTTGGCATTTTTGTGGTTTATCAATTTCATCCTGGAACTTAGTCCTTAAATAATACTTTGATCGGCTTTGGTCCCAAACAAGCCATAACAACTCAATCCGAGATGAATTCATTGCACGTTTGATCGAAATAAGAAGTTTTCCTCGGCATCAAAGGTTGTCCGACCCCTGTTTGCACAACGGTTTATAACTATTTTTAATTGCCGCTATCACACTTCTAATCATCTAAGCGTGTGCCACAAACCCACTTCCTTATCCCCAATTAACTGTCAATCAGTGGATAATTGTTGTATAATCATCAACACCTTAATTAATCTACATGACCCAATTTACTTGTAAAGGTGTCAAACAGATCAATAACCGGATATCATTTAAACACCTTTACCATTCGTATCTCTTGGCATTTTTCATCAGCGCGCGAGTTCCAAATGGGGAATTTCCAGAAAAATATTGATCGCAAAATGTAGGTCAAGATTTTATTGTACTTGATTTTTTTGTTGGGGGGAGGAAAAGGTGTGTGCGGGAGATTAATGTCTCCCGCACATGAGATCCAGTCCATGTGGAAGATAAGGCTCTTACGCGGGAGACTCCCGCGAAAAGGGGGAGGGTTAACAGGTATGGTAAGCCAGAATATTTTCTAAACCTGAGAAGATTCTCTATCTCACCTGAGTACACTTTTGACACATTTTACTGTATTGAAAAAATGCAGATTATTTTGATAATCTAATGTGTATCACATTCCTTAATTTCTATGAAAAATAGGGAAAATACATTTTCTCAGTTATATAAAACATCTAACTCAGGTATTATAGTTTTCATAAACTAAATGAAGAAGCTAACTTTTACATACTCTTACATAACTTTTCAATGAAATTCAACATATTCTAATAATACTAGGAAAACCATAACAAAATGTTGTCATTTATAAAATACCTGTATCTTCAGTTGTTGTATAAGTTCTGTGTGGTAATTGATTTGTTTAATGTCAGTGGCAACCAGTCTCATCCCATGCTTCATCTACAAATGAAAATCAAAGTAAATACTGTTTCTGAATGGTCGATGTATGAGAGATAATTACAATACTACAGTCAAACCTGCTTTAATGGTCACCTCTATATAACAAATCACTGTCTATAAAGGGCAGCCTCATTTTCCCCATCAACGAATAGTAATACAATTTTATCTACAGGTTTGACTGTATTAAAGGTAAGAACTGTGAACCAATCAGATTTATTATATTGAAAAAGAACCAGTCAAACTTGTACTTAACAACAATCTCCATCATAAAATAGATGTAATAATCAAACACTTAGTCAAACTTGTATATTATAACAACCTCGATCATGAAATAGTTGTAGTAATCAAACACACCTGTAACAAATTAGTGACATACTTTCAGTTTAACAATCTGTGAGATTCTTGAAACTTTTATGAGAATTTTAACATTTTTAGGAGATATTTGTTAGTGTCATATACAGGGTAATTTGTCCATTTTTTGAATTTCATCAGTCAATCTGTGCATTTCTAATTTGAAATATAACTATTTTCAATGTCTTGAAGAGGGGTTAGGAGTCATGCAAGTCAAATGGTTTAATTATTGTAGAGAGTTTGATCCTTCACCAATGTACACATGGAAAAGGGTTTCATTACTTGTACAAGACAATAAACTGGCAATTTACTGAAGTTTACCTGATATACTGCAGTCAAGAAAGGTACTGTAATATCTCTGTAATTTGTAGCAGTCTCCTCTACATTATATATAAAGTTGCCTACGGATGTTTGCCAAGCCTCTTCTTCACATAGTGCTTTGGGTGTCATGGCAATATTCGTCTTTTCCAAATTTGCAAGAACTTTAGTCACATGATCTACAGATCCAGTGCTGGCTTTGAAATTTGTAAAGTATGATACAATAGTTCTGAACTGAAACAAAATTAAAAATCTTTAATAATTTTTTTTTTACAATATTTTTCATCCCATTAATATTTTATTTTAATCTAAATATCATTATTTTTATTTATTGTTTCCTCAACAATGACTTGAAAACACTGACTAAGTTTAACAACAAAAGTTATCAACAACATTATGAAGTACAAATTTTATAATTTTTTTTTTTACATATTTGTCCTGAAACAATTTCCATTCAGGTATACCATGTTTACTTCCCTTCCAAGAAACTAGTTGATAATCAAATAAAAAAAATTTAAGTTTACATGTTTGTCACAAATTAGAGTGGTTAATAATATGATTTTCAAAAGAAAAACACTATCTTTGTTAAATAACCGTAAAAACATGCATTACTTTAGAAGTTACCTAATGCAATGCATTTTTTATGGTTATTTAACAAAGATTATGTTTTTCTTATTTATTTAGGGGTCGTCATGTTCGTGTGGTAGTTGGATTTGCACCTTCCTGTGCAATCAGTGCCTATCTATAGTACACTAAAGTTGTGAGTTTGAACCCCTGCTGATGACGTGGTGTATTCGATGCAACATTATGTGATAAAGATTGTCAGTGACTTGCGACAGTGGTTTTCTCTGGGTATTCCAGTTTCCTCCACCATTAAAATTGTGAGCTTGAATACCACTCAGGCGATACAACATTATGTGATTAAGTTTGTCAGTTACTTTTGACAGGTCTGTGGTTTTTTCTAGGTATTCCAGTTTCCTCCACCAACAAAATTTACCACCATAATCAAATTGAAATGTTGTTGAAAGTGACGTTAAACACCATAACCCTAACCTTAACCCTAGAAGATACCCTATCCATTTGGACTGAGGTTTTAATGCACTCCACTGACAAGTACCCCTCCTGTTCATAGACTAGTCATACATACGTAAGATGTTTGTGATGTGTACGGTCTGTATGCTTGTCGTTGTTTTAACATCTGAATCTTGTCCTGTAGTACCAGTTGTTTCTCCTTCAGGTGAACAACATGTGGATGAAGCATACGGTCAGGTAGATGTTCTAGGTCTTCACCTGTTAGCAATGTGTGATGAGTATTCCTCGCCGATAATTCATATTTTATTTCTTTCAACTGTAATAATGGATTAATATATTACAATGTTAGTACATACAATATTGTCTATTTAAATAACATTTAAATACAAATGTTTCTATGGAATAACTACATAAATGTGATTATAATTAATTTTAAGAAATTAGGTTTAGTATTAACTAATTCAGGAATGATTCTAAATAGAAAATAAGGCCATGTAAAATTGATTGTTGGTTTCCCTTAACATAGGGAAATTTTTAAGGGCAGGCAGGCAGGTTTTTTTCTTTCTCAAGAGATATTGCAAATCAGGGTTTTGCTATCTTTCCTGTGAAGGTAAGAAAATATATCATAAAGGTTTTGCTATGCAAACAATTTTGCATCACTCTTATTTCGTTTGATAAATGCGAACATTTGTGTAAATGAACAGCCAGAATGGTTCCACTGGGCACATCAGCGGTGGCCATTTAATACATACTGTACGTCACGTACACGTTTTAGATCATTGTCATTTTACCGATATCGTAAGCGCTTTGTCAATCTAGATCAATGACCTTGACATGTGGAAAAAACATTGAAAAAGACAAGACTGTAATTGTTTACAATAACAAAAATCTCCATATCACTGAGTTAGAAGACACACGGCTGGTGTTTATTTTATTTTATTTTATTAAACAACCTTATTAAGAAAAAACTGGTGGAACCTGCTAATCTGGGTCACTGTAATCGGGCAGCTGTATCGAGAAACAGATACGGTGTTGAAAAAACTGTTGATACTCATAAAATATTGATAAATGCAATAAAATTTTATGTTTGTCTTCAAGAAATATGATAGACAAAACCATGTGTGAAGTTTTATGACGAAATATCTCCGATTTCTATGTAAATTTACGAGTTAAAGTAGGGAAACACCCACAGGTAATTTTAGCGATGTATTTTTTTTTTTTTTATCTTGGACAAGAATAAAGAGCGTTCTGATTGGATGACCGATTTAAAACACACCGACTCCGCATGGTAAAAAGATGCATGTAAAAGAAATCTATGTTATATTTATTCATTTGTTTGATTCTGGAATATTGTTGATCATTGATTTAAACAAGAAAAAAAGGGAGGGGGGGGGGGGGGAGACAGGTCAATTTTATTTGTGAATTTCACAGTTAAATAAATGTTATGTTTCGACAGTTTAAAGAGAAAAATAAAAATTTGTTGCGACTAAAGCTTAAATCAGCATTAAAAATTGAACAAATATCAGTGGTTTTGTAAATGAGATTTATTTTAAATAGAAAATCTGAGTTTATTATTTATTAATTCATTATTAATGATACAATTTTATATCCCTTGGGAGGGGGAGGGGGGGCTATGATGAAAATTTGAAATAAAAACAGAGGACCGGACTTTAAGCAAATATAATAACCCAGGATTAGTTTTTTATCAAAAAAATCCAGGACCCCTGTGTTCATGAATTTTTTTTTTTTAAAGTTAATAATATGAAGTATTGACATCCACACTTGCCTTTTGGACAGCACATTTCTGTATCCACACTTGTTTATTAGTAATAAAATATACCGACAATCATTTTTTTTTGACCTAACTGAAATTCAATGAAAAATAGCTGAAAACATCTGCACCCCCTTTTAAAAGGTCTATTTTTACGTGATCTGACCGTGTCCTACAACTTTCTGGGAAAATGATTCGGAGGAAAATAGTTAAAATCAGTTATAATAACTGAACAAAATCATCACTGCTGATTGATGACTCAAGCATATGTCCTGCATATAAGACAAACAACTGAGGATACTTAAGACAAATAATAAAGGAAATGATTTTAGTGTTAAGAAAATCTGGAAAACTGGTAAAATGATACACACTGAATAAACTATAATGAACTAATCAATACATATACCATATAATCGTTAATTTCTGTGGTATTCTGCAGTCAACTACGGATCACAAAAATTAAAATAGTAGAATATTATGTAAAGTATAAATGTTTAATGTCAAGATAAGTCCTTTATACATGTACATGTCTTGAGGTGTAGTTATCTCATATTCATATATTAACATTTACTGAAAAGTACTCGTGCAAAAAAACCCAAATCTGAACCGTTATTGTATATATGCATTTTATTGTTTAAATGTTAATAAAAATAAATTCACCATTTAATTATAAAGACTATTTGTCTATAATACACAACATTTCTTGTTGGTGTATTGCTTTGTTTAACAACACATTTGTTGTTTCCTGCAAAACAAACAAATTTTACCGCAGCAAGATTTTCATAAAGCAGAAAACATATGTCTTCTTTTTAGTCCAAAACCACAGAAATTACCAGTTATATGGCATCTTATAATTCAAAATTTTAGAATGATTACTAAGCAATTACCTCATTCTGAAGAATTTCCAACTTGATTGCTACCTTTTCCACTGGATCAACAGATAGATAAGGTGTCTGCAGTTCCATGGTTACCAATCCAAGCCACACCCATGCTGAACCTATATCCTGGAGTCTAACAGTATCTCCTCCTGAGATACATTTGATTACACTACTAACAAAATGTCTGACTAAATCTTCATCAGAAATTAACGACAACATCACACGAGTAAGCGTGTTAACAAACATTTCTTCTTGATGTCCATCGTTGTCACAAAATGAGTTGAATTTTGATAATAAATCTTCCATTTCAGATTTGTATTCTTCCGTTACTGCTGATAGTGCAACCAAAAACTGTCTGATTTCTGAAGTCAATGTCTTCTTTTCAAGTTTTCTATGGAATAGAAATATATTTACATATAAACTAGAGGCTCACATGAGTCTGCATCGCTCACCTGATGTGAAAAGTTAACGGACGACAGACGCCAAGTGATGGCAAAAGCTCAAATTGCCTTTGGCAAGGTGAGCTAAAAAATTCTTATATTTATTGACAGTATCATGTACACAACTTGATTACAGTTAATCAATAGAATTAAATAGCATACCATATCTACAAAATCAAATTTCTTTTCTTTAATTTCTTATTCACATGGAGAAAAAAAAACTTTGTTGAGGATCACCATGGATTTCCAATTGGAACACAATTTTCAAGAGCTCGATTAAAGGAAATTTCCTGGCAAGTTTCCTTTATATTACGGTATAGTTATTTCAGAGAGGAGATTTTTAAAGCATTTTCTTTAAGAGTTCTATGTGAATCTATGCCCTGTGCTGGTGGCCATCTTGGATAATAGTTAGATTCACATAAAAATTACCAACTTTGTAAGGGATCATCTCTAAAGTACAGTCAGAGTTAAATCATCAATTTTATCATGTCTGTTTATCATCTGCAACAATTGTTTTTGAATAAATGACTTTTATCACAAACTAGTATTCCTATTAATATTGCAAACATAGATAGCTCAGACTCTTGGTATGGAATGTCGTCGTCCTAAATATTGTATGGTATGTCGCTTGTTGGAATATTGTCAGGTAAAAAGGAACTTTCTTGTAAAAAAATTTTTATTTGGCCTAGTAGTAACATACAATGACCGATACAAACCGATGACAATAGATCATATATTGCTTTAGATCAACCTAGTTAAAAAAAATGCTGTTCTCCTATAACAAACTGTCAAAACAGAATTGTATGTTGGGGGGCAAAGAGCAAGAACCTCTATTGCACTTTCCTTAGTTGGCAGATACATGTACAAACCTTGTATCATATGTTAAGCTTCCAAGCGTTGAACCATTACACCAAAGTTGTGTTGACATCAAACCAAGTTTGATCATTTCAGCTGAGAAGTTTCCTAGAGGCACCTGTAGTGGCTGTAACTGATTTTCCATTGTTTTTCTGTCCTCCTTTTGACTGCATGAATTTGACAAATAGCAGGCAGCTAAATATGACAAAGTGGGTGTGAACAGAAACCCAGGTCCCTGAAAAGTCAAGTTCTAAAATACATCAAGTCAATACTTTAAAAGTGCATCTAAGAGTGAGAATAATCTGAGATACATGTAATGGAGGGGTTTTAAAATTTGGACAAAAAAATATTCATTGATTTCAAATCCATCTGTTACAAAAATTTATATATTTACATTTTTCTTTGTTTCCATATTCACATTTTCTTACTGTTTTTATTTACATAATTACATATTCATTACTCCTTTATTTTCATTTGCAATAAGTATTTGCATATTCAGAATTCATTTAAATTCTTATTTGAATGTAAAGTTTTCATATACCAACAATTATTTACTGTAATTTGGATGGGAAAAAACCCAGAAAAGAGAAGATATTACTGAATAAGAAAAATGAAGATGTAGTGAAAAAAGAAATGTGAATATTTTAGAGAAACAAAATAAAGAATATTTCTGTAAAACAGAAACATGAAGATTTTAGTGAAGAAGAAATGTGAAGATTGTATTGAAGACGAAATGTGAAGATATTAGTGAAACTAGAGGCCCACTGAGCCTGTGTCGCTCAACTTTCATTCTGTTTTGGGAAAACTTTATACAGAACCTTCCATATACGCTTCCTACCATATTGCTGTTCATTTAGCTATTTGGCTTCAGAGGAGAAGATTTTTTAGACCTCAACCAATCAGAAAAAAGAATTGTCTGTTGTGGCCATGTTTGCTAACGGATCGGGACGAAATGAGCAATCTTAATAGAGGATCTTCCATAGATGCTTCCTACCACGTTTCAGTTTATTTGGCTAAGGGGTTTCCGAGGAGAAGATTAAAATGTGAAAAGTTTACAGACGGACGACAATGACGGATGCCAATAGCTCATGTTGCCTTTGGCAAGGTGAGCTAAAAAGAAAAAAGGAAGATATTTGTGAAACAGAATCATGAATATACCAGTGAAACAGAAATGTGAAGATTGTATTGAAGACAAAATGTGAAGATGTAGTGAAAAGAGAAATGTGAAGATATTGGTGAAACAGAATCATGAATACATGTACAGTGAAACAAATGCAAAAAGGTTAATAGTGGAAAAATAATTTGTGAAATAAGTGAAACAGAAAGATATGAATTTCAATAGAACAACAGTATGTCATGATTTTTACAATAAACTTACCAAAGAGAGATCTACAACATCAGTATCTGTGTTCCAGAATATCCATTTGTTTATACATTTAGCTGGAGTTAAATTCCACAGCTGTTTGTAAGATTCCATCTTAATGACTGGTAATATTTCAGAAATATTCTCCTGTAAGGTATTAATTAATGTGATTAAAAATAGTTCTTGGAAGAATTTGCATCAATAATTTCCTTTAATATTGAATTCTATTAGACTTTCAATATTATTTTCCTACATATTACTAATAGATTGATTGATTATTGTTTAACGACCAGCAAGCAGTATTTCAGCTATATTCAGGATCTATGAAATAAGCATTTAATGACTTTTCCTGTCCCTATTAAATTTTTTTGTCTATATTAAATAATGTATACTTAAAGCGGCATTAGCTACGATTTTGACCCAAAAAATTATATGTTTTGGAAATTGGTAAATAGCTTTAAAATGATGAAATAAAGGTAAATATTTCACATTAAACAGCTTATTGTACCACTTTTCGCCTTTTGAGAATGAAAATTACCATCGATTTATTATTTCCTTGCAAGCAAATAATTTGACCTCGCTTTCTCTGTATGCAACTGACCTTACTAGTGACAGGTAAAAACGAATAATTTGTATTTTGTCGCTTATTAACTGCAAATTTGCATGGTTCTTTGTCTGTAATTAACGCCGACTAAAAGCAGATTGACAGAAAATAAGAAATAAGTGCAGTGTTGTACTGATTTAATGACGATTCGGCAAACTCCGTAAACAATGCCGATAATTAATAAGATGGCGTCCATTTCTTGATCGATCTCAAAACACGAGCAGTTGCACCTTTTTTCCGTCGATGCACGTACATTTCATAACATTTATAAGTTACAGAAACACGTTTTATTAAGGCATCAATCATATCTGATAGTTTTTATGGGTAACAAAAATTTACGATCTTGGCAGATAATGCCACTTTAAGTATAACAAAATTACTTACTGTTTTTTCAACAGCCAGTCGCCAGCTATGTATCTGAATAGGTGAAACAGGTGTATACTGGACACAAAATTCTGTAAATGTTTCAACGTCACATGTAGAAACATCCTTTTCGCCAACACTAAACAACAGATATCTTCCAAACACGGCCACAATTGTTTCAAACATCGGCCACACACTTACATGCTGTAGCATGTTATCATTGTCTGGTTTTAATTCTGTAAGACTGGAATCCGATTGGTCAATTTCCATTTCTGTTACTTTTGATTCGTTGATATTTCGCCATTCATGTAAAAACATTTCCATTGGGTTGGATTTTATCCCAAGTTGATCAAGAAGCTGTTTGATTTGCATCACTCTGTCACCAATCATTGTTATACATTCTGAAACAATGAAATATGAATTATAGCATAACTACTTTTACATTTCAAAAAATGAAAATACATCGCAAGTAATCAAACAACACGGTAATTTAAAGATGTGCAGTAACACATGCATGAATTACCATCATTGCTCGGATACGATATATTTATATTCGATATTTGGAATGCTAGAGTAGTTATACTATTTATAACATAAATTTTACACTTGTTTGCATGCTAATAAGAAGTTTCAAAAAGGAACTTGTTTTCATTGAAGATGCTCAATAACATTTTCCATTGTAATGACGCTGATACTGTGTTTCTTTCACGGGCATCTATGTAATAAATATAGATTATTACATGGAATTTTTCATATCAGATCCTTTATCAGCCCTAGGTTATGATATATGAACGAGGGGTGATAAAGGGAATGATATGAAAAATGACATGTTATAATCTGTCTATCATATACTTTAACAGAGGAAATAACTGATTTGTACCAAAATGTTTAGCCATTTTTGGCTAGTATCCACATATGCTGCAGTATCGTCCGCCCTGTCATCCGCAAACACAGTTTTTCAGAAATCCACAAAGTAGCATGTAATAAACTTACAAACATTGATGGAAAGGCATGTAATAACATTTCGGAAGCAGTTAATAAACTTGCTTTATCAGCCCGCTTGGGCCATTCTTTTGAAAGTGGGTGAAATAAACATGATTCCTCTTATCATTCTAAACAAAACTCGAAGATTTATCACAGGGTAAAATTTTAGTTATATTATCTACAAGTATGTAATAAAAGTTTTTATAACTGACATATATACACAAGTATCACTGGAAATAAATACAACATACACCAACACAGTAGAGTAAACCATTTTTTGAAGTGCATAAAATTGTGTTCATATAGTTTCAGTAGTTTTATTTGCATATAAATATTAAAAGTGTGATATGGGCAAAAAGACAAAAGAATTCCTATATACATGTTCAATCACATTTTATAGAAGCTCACTGGTCAGTTCTAGGTTAGGGTTAGGTGTTATGGTGTTTAACGCCACTTTCAACAATATTTCAGCTATATTATGCCGGTCAGTTTTATTGAAGGAACCCAGAGTACCTGGAGAAACCACTGACCTACCGCAAGTCACTGAAAAAAACTTTATCACAAAATGTTGTATCAACTACATCTCAGAATGTTAGTGGTGATAGGCACTGATTGCATAGGTAGTTATATATCCAACTACCATACGATCACGACCATGAGAACACCTCATTTCAGTTCTGCTAGGCAATCAACACAAAAATTGTTTGCTGTTTAGAGAACACTTACCATAAAGAATGTTTTAGAGACAAGAAAGAAAATATGAATTAATATTTTTCAACTGCATGTTAAATATTTATACCTTCTATGCAGCAAGTAGACAATATTTTCATACACGACAGTATCATATCAGCGATGGCTCTCCCGTGAATGGTATAAATTTTTACCACTGTCAAGGGCAGTAACTGTGCAAGGGACAAACGCACATCTATTTTCTTCATGAAGTGCACTAGACATGAGGAAAGTTGACTTTCTTCTCTAGATCTATAAGCAGGAGGGTGACCAGCTGCATTCCAATACTTTATAAACCTCTTTCCAAGGGCATTGTTCTGACCAAGTTTTGAGTGAATATGTTCAACTATAGATCGAAACTCTGTTGGAATTCTGAAAAATTTAAATGATTAAATATGAATCAAAGCACTTGTATTTTATACAGTCTGATGTATATTCATCATAATTTTTTCTGATAAATCGGACACCATTTTGTTTTAGACGTACTACATGGGGATGTAATAGTAATGCTGTATTACACCTCCATGTGATAAAGATTACACCTGATCAAGATATAGGATTAGGGTCAAGGTGTTTTAACGTCACCTTCAACAATATTTCAGTTATATCGTGGCGGTCAATTTTTTTGGTGGAGGAAACCGGAGTACCTGGAGAAAACCATTGACCTGCCGCAAGTTACTGACAAACTTTATCACATAATGTTGTATTGAGTACACCTCTCCTGGGCGGGATTTGAACTCACAACCGGGTGGCTCAATGAGTTAGGTAGTTGGATTACCTAACAACTCATACAAGCCTATCACCAATATGGTGTGGGTTCACGCCAGGCTTTGTAAATAACAAAAAAGGGTGCACTCAACTCGCAGCCGCAAGTGATCAAGTTTACCAGTTGCTTGCCCATGATCGGTGGTTCTCTCCGGCTTCTTCCACCACTAAAACAGTTCGCCATGATATAGCTGAAATATTGCTGAAAGTGGCATTAAACACAATAAATCAAATCAAATCAAATCGAACTCACAATGTTAGTGGTGATAGGCACCGATTGCATAGGTAGCTATAAATTCAAATATCATACGATCACAACCACACTGGCCCCCTCATAATACCAGAAAATGCTCGGGATTAATATAAATATTAAATACATACCCATTCTGTACAAAAGTTATGAATTTGTCATAAAACCAGTTCCAATATAATGTTAACTTGTGGATATCAGCTTCATCAGTCAGACAGTTTAACAGTGTATCTAACAATAGATATCTCCACTTAAACACTTCTAATACCTGAAAGATGTTAAATGTCAATCAATCTTACAACCACGATTCTAGTTCAAATAATTAAAAGGGGGCATTGTGATCCAATTAACCAGTTTAACCCCACCCTATTTTTGTGTCTGTCCCAAGAAAGGACATGGATTTCCAATGCCATATGTCAAGGTCTCTTATTTCCAGTGATGTGAGGTAAGAGGTGATTTTTCGTTTTGTTGATATTGGTGGAATTATTGACTATCACTCTTTAAAGTTTCTTTTCATAATTCCAATAAATGTGTTTAAAAATTAGGGTATTCCCCAACCAAGAAAGGCAGACAACATTGAGGTTGACCACCACAACAAATGTGAATTAGACATTTTTTGAAAATTTTGCTTCAAACAAAATTTTGGCTTAAATAAGTATTTGGGGTGATTAACAAAACTGTTTTATATGGAAAGAGAAGACATATCAATGGATGACTAGAATTCTTTTAACTTGAAAATCATACACAAATTGTCTGGAATAATATAAATTCCTAGTACAGTAGAAGGCCACTTCCAACAAAGGCCACACCTCTCGTATCAAGCCAGATTACAGATACACTGAGACAGAAAAATACAACTGAACTGTACCCCTCAAGAAAGGCCATCCCAATTTAAAGGCCACTTTTTCATTGCAGAAAGGGGTTAGGGTAATGGTGTTTAATGCCCCTTCCGACAATATTTCAGTTACATTGTGGCGATCAGTTTTATTGGTGGAGGAAACTGGAGTATCTGGAGAAAACCACTGACCTGCTGCAAGTCACTGTCAAACTTTATCATATATTATTATTATATGACTATACATATCCTAGATTCTGATTGGACAAAACACTACTTCACTCTCCATTTCAAAATGTGATGATCACCGCTCAAAAGTGCATGCGAGGTTAACATCACTTTTGAACACTGTAGCGCTTACCCAAAAATAGTAACAGGGAAAGTCCAGGTTGCTTATTTTGAAAATGTATTCTCCGATTGGTCGATATTTAAAGAAGCGGTTTTGCTATCCAATCAGCGTTTTCCTAACAGCTTGTAATACATCTTCTTGTTTTATGTCTACCCCACATTGTTTTTCTTTCGCGACATTTTGTTTGCTTTGAATTTTATTCATTTTCCGGCAAAAGTCACAGGTGGATAAGAGGCTCGCTCAAATATTACCTGGGGGAACCGCATATTTTTTTTAATTTCTTTTTACTCATATAATAAAACAATTGATGACTTTGGATTTCAGTTAATACCATGATTTATCAACACCAGAGATCTGATTATCACCTCGGCCGATGGCCTCAGTGATAATCAGATCTCTGGGGTTGATAAATCGTGGTATTAACCTCATCCAAAGTCATTAATTATATAATGTTGTATCGAGTACACCTTGCCTGAGCAGGATTCAAACTCATAATGTTAGTTTACAGAAAGGGTGGCTTTATAAGAGGTGGACTACTGTAATCACTTTTGATTAAATTCCTTACCTTTAAAACATTAGGATACGTCTGTTCAAATAAATCCACCATTATCTTGATGATGTGAAGGAAATCGTCTTTCCGTGTCAGTAGTTTGCATACATCCTCTAGAATAATCTTGTCTTCTATCTTTGACCTTTTACCTGACACTTAAATAGAAAAAAAAAACTACAGTGAAACACTTCACATTGGAATCAATGTTCAAAATACACACAAGAAAAGCTTAAGATACCAAAGGGATAATCAGAAGCTGTAATTTGAAGGACAGACAATACAATGGCCAAAAGAAAAGGAACAAAAAGTCAAACAATGGTCGACAAGATATTTCACAAAAAACTAGAGATTGGGCAACATTAACATCACTAGACAACGTGGATGAACTCAGGTGCTCCGGAAGTTAATCAGTTGCTGTTCCATTAGTGGCACCCACATCATGTTAATCTTGTTAAAAATCTGGTGACAAGTCATGAATGAGGTAAGGATCAAGTTTTAATCAAACATGAACAGGTTAAAATACAAAAAATAGATTATCAAAAGATACAGAAAGTAAACACTTACATACATATCAAAATAGCATAAACTGAATTGTAAATTTTTCCTTCTTTCTAAAGAAAAATATTTTTTTCAATTGTACTAATGCAGAATAGTTTAATTTGATGTGAATACTACAATCTGATTCACTGATCCGCCTGGAGCAACATTGGTTATTCTTGATAACCTGGATTGGTATTGTAATGTCGCCAACATATTCATTTGCCAACGACAAATTCAAATAGTCTCATGAAATAATCATAATTAAAATCGAGAAATCATTAAATTTTGTTGCAAAAATTAAATTATAAGGAATATGTTCAATCTTTGAACAGGTTATACTTATATTGCATAACCTGTTCAAAATTTATGATATTCCTTAAATAAATAAAAGAAAGGGATGACCCTTTTCTTTTAGTTAAAATAAAATATTCACCATGTAGTTTATCTTCAACAATCTCCAACTTTTCCTTGTCAGAACACATTGAATAGATGACTGTTTGCAACAATTCAAATCTGGAAACGAAAATGACATCCTTGTAATTATCTCCCCTGTTACAAAATATTTTACCACTGGCACATTCTCTGATTGTTCTTCCTAATGTAATCAATGATTTGGTTTTTGGTTTTTATGGTGTTTAACCCCACTTTCAACAATAGTTCATTTATATCGTGGTGGTCAATTTTATTGGTGGAAGAAACCGGAGTACTAGGAGAAAACCACTGATCTGTCGCAAATACCTGACCAACTTAATCACATAATGTTGTATCGCCTGAGTGGGATTCTAACTCACAACGTTAATGGTGATAGGCACTGATTGCATAAGTAGTTGTAAATCCAACTACCATACAATCACGACCACTATGGCCCCATCAAATGTAATAAAGTGAAAGCCTTGTACATAGTAACAATAACCTCAGTGCATGGTAACTTACAATGTACTGTCCAGTGTCTAATATGTCTCAAGAGTTTTTTTAAATGGGTGTACATGTTGAAAAATGTTCTCTCTTATATTCTTCCATTTATTGAATGGATCTTGAAGATTTTTGAGCCAATCAGAAAATACATGTACCAGTGCTTTCTTAGCGCATGGGCATGCTGGGCAGTTGCCCAGGGGCCCTACGAGCATAGGGGTTCCATGCTAATCTATGTATGTTGTGTACGGCATGTTTTTTAATGTTTAAACACTGATTTTGTCGAAAGTACCAATACAATAAATATATGTTTAATTTTATTGACATTTCCATCTTTATTACTGTGAGTGGTTATGTATGTAGGGTCCCCAGTGCACTGCTTTGTCTGGGGCATATAATGCTGTTAAGATGGCCCTGTTTGTTGCCATGGGTACATATGATATGTCCTATGAATACTGGTCTTTAACCAACAGATTCTACCTTCTTAACTAGTAATCAGTTAACTACAAGCATTCATTGACCTTGATACTGTACAATCTATGTTTATGTCGTAATTCATTTTTTTGACAGCATGTGGTCTTTCTGAGTGGTAACACATTTGTGCAGGTATTTTATTGCTTGTTTATATCAGTATTGACATTGCAAGTCAAATTATGGAGAAGTAGCATTACCATAGATGACATGAGGGTTAGGTTTGTGGTGTTTAATGCCACTTTCAACAATATTTCAGTTATATCGTGGCAGTCAGTTTTATAGGTGGAGGAAACCATAGTACCCAAAGAAAACCACTGACCTGTCGTATGTCACTTACAAACTTTATCACATAATGTACCTCACCTGACCAGGATTCAAACTCATAAGGTTAGTGGTGATAAATCCAACAACGATATGATCACAACCACGATGTCCCCTAGATGACAAGTCAAGACTGTTGTTGCCTTTTTATATATGAATGAATAACTCACTTGTTTAATATAGCTTTATATTCAGTAATTTGGCTTTCTCTGAGGTAACGTGATGTTCTATCAAAAGTTTGTATATTCCACCTGATATCAAATGGCATCTCAATCAGAATCTGTAGCTCTGTTAAAATAGAAATATTATCATGAAAACACCTTGGCTTATGGTGATAAAACCTTTCAAAGCACGAGTTTTGTACTCAAAATCATCCACTACTACTCGGAAAGTTTTATGACTGTTAGGATTGGAGACAGATATTACTTTAATGGGATAAGAGCATTTAGCATGTATTCCATCAATTTAGTTAGCTAAGCTTAGTGTAGTGATAAGTAAACAGCATTAATTCTATATACAGTCAAACCTGTACTAAGAGATCACCTTTGGGACAAAGAAAAAGTGGTCTTTTATTCAGACAGTTGACCTCTTAGAAAAGGTTCAATTCATATGAAATTTTCTATAACAGGACAAGAAAATATGTGACAGTTTCATACAGGTGATCACTTAATAGAAGTGACCTCATGGGCACAGTCTTTGTGCTAACCCACTTACCCGAAGCCCGGGACAAGCAAAACTGGATTCGGACAAGTGAAAATTATGAAAGAGTTTGTTTGAAAAAATAGAAAAAAATGAAACAAAATTAAGGCAAAGACTATGGGCAAGTTTAAATATAAATTTACCTGGGAATGTTTTACTCCAGTTTCTTACAATAGTCTCAATATCTTCTATGAATCCTCCTTTATGAAGTAATGTCATTGCACTATTAACATTCTCAGAATATTTCCTTACAATTTTCATCAATCTTGAACTATCGTCATTTTCCCCAATGCCCTTTGTTTCTTTGTTAACATCCTGAACAATATTGTCTAACCACTTCAAGGCAAAATTCCATGAATCTAGAGACATTCCATTCATCAGTATGTAGAATGTGTACTTTAATTCCTCCATTGGTGTATTAAGATATCCCATACCACCAACTTCCCTGTGTAAAAATAATAAAAAGAATGTAATGCTGGATTCACACAGAAACCATTTTCGATACAATTAAGATGAAATGTTTTAGTTTGATAATTTCAGAAACCAACCTGTGCTCTGAGATGTTGAAACTAAAATATTTTCAGAAACGTTTTGAAAATTAGTAATAGGGTTCATACAAAGCTGCAATGTATTTTGAATATGTTTCAGAAGTTGAATCAATTTGAAAACGTATATGTTATACATTTCCAAAATATTTCAGTTGAAATGATTTTGAAAGGCATCAGAAAATTGACAACATGTGAATGAATGTACAATGCGTTTTCAATTTTTATTTTATACATTTTATATGTATGCCTGAGCTCACCATTACATTGCCATAGTTACAGTACATTTTCCTTCTATACAAAATGGTAAAACTACTGACAATGGGGACAACTATTGCTTTACTATAAACTTTTGTTATCTTCTGTCACTGTTATTAAAAATTTGTATTTATTGTATTGTTGAGTCTCAAATTTTGCAAGTTGTTACTTGCTACAACTCAAAACAAAATCACTAATGTTCATTGGGTTAGGGTAATAGTCAGTTTTTTTGGTGGAGGAAACCGGAGTACTGGGAGAAAACCATCGATCTGCTGCAAGTCACTGACAAACTTTATCAAATAATGTTGTATCGAGTACACCTCACCATGAATGGGATTTGAACTCATTACGTTAGTGGTGATAGGCACTGACTGCACAAGTAGTTGTAAATCCAACTACCATACGATCACGACGGCCTCACTAATGTTCATGACAATCAGCTTTACCCAAAATAACTCAATTGTTTCTACCTCTATTCCATCTGATCAGGCATTTTCAAATATAAATTTGTTCCCTTTAGAAATGTAATGGTCGTTGATCGAAAATCATAAGGATAGGAACTTCTGATGATCTCCCATTATAAAATTATAATTTTTTATTGGGATTAGAACATTTATAATTTATTCACAACAGTCTTCACGCTAACCCACTTGCCTGAATCTCGGGACAAGTAAAACTGGATTCGGACAAGTGAAAATTATGAAAGAATTTGTTGAATAAATAGAATTATTTTTTTTTATATTGGCTTTCAGCCAAGTAGGTGAAAAAAAAATTAAGGCAAAGACTGTTATAATATTTTAAAAGTTTATTTTCTGTTTTATATTCATTTACCTTCTTATGCTGTCAACCATTTGTTTTGTATAATGTGTAAGAGCACAGCCATGCTGCATGACATTAGCCATCCTGACATCAGATATATAATCTACAACTGACGGGCACGTCATGATCGCTGGTTCTGTTGTCAAATCTTTCTCATTAATTTCTTCACATTTTGAATTCCATATAGATTTAGCAACCTAAAAAAACATGGATTTATATAAATGAACAAGTTTCAATCTGATTAAAATCTGTTTTAACATACTATGAATAATAAAAAAAAAGCTGCACCAATTTGCGTTTACTCAAAAAGACACACTCTCACACTGCCATTGGATATCCAGTTATCAAGAGAGAGAGAGAGAGAGGGGGGGAAATTCTGTTAACTTATTTCACAATTTTGGGCCTGTCTAAAACTCGGACCTGGATATCCATCTGCATAATTCATGGTCTTTTTTTAGTTCATTGATTTGAGGTGAGATGTGGTTGTGTATTTTGTTGATATTGGTGGAATTGTTAACCATCAGTGTTTAAACTTTCTTTTCATAATATAACAATGTTAAGGAAAAAACTCAATTTGGTCATAAATACTTCACAGAGATATAAATGAACATATTTAAAAACAAAAATAATTTTTTCATTTTAAGGTAATTCTCACCTGTTTTGTTGCTATGTACTTAATACTTTTAACATAGACATCATTGGTTGCATAACAAAGAGCTTTATCCAATGAAATCCCTCTATCTATTTGTTGCTTGACAACTGTTGCTGTGCATAACAGATCCAATATGGTTGGTTTTTCTCCTCTAGATAGTTCTGACCTCATCAGGTCATGGAATGTTATCAACCAATTACAAGCGTTCTGCCAAACCATACCTAGGCTTTGAAGTAATAGATTTATGTCTCTAGTAGAGTATGGCAATCCTTCATCCTGTAAACGATCAAATATGTGTAATCAACTACATGTATATAAGTTTATAATTCAATTTCAGTAAAATCTGGCAAGTCTGTCTACATAAAATAATTTACACTGAAAGGGATGGACTTTCCAGTTAAACATACTGGAAATTCAAGAAAGGTTCTAAAACTGACACAGTTGTCTCCCTCTGATAATGCCATCTCTCTTATCAGAGGACAGACTGCAGAATCACAGAAATAACAAAATACTCCTAACATGTACCCCTACAGACAGGCCACACCTCTTATTAGCACACTTTAAAATTGCAGAAGAGGCACTTTATAAGAGGTGGACTACTGAATATGTTCATGTAATGTTTGAATTTGTCTGTCTATAAGGTCAATTTCAATATCATCCGCCTTGCTTGGTTTATAGTGACCAACTGTTGTGTTCAGAATAGACAGCTGCTCAGTTTATAGTGACCAACTGTTGTATTCAGAATAGACAGCTGCTCAGTTTATAGTGACCAACTGTTGTGTTCAGAATTTTATTTAAAGTTCTGTTTATATAGGATTTCGGTTTATTCAGGGTTCGGTTTAGACAAGTTTCACTGTATTTGGTGTTATTTTACCTCTCCTGGTATATATATCTCTACACCTCTATTCCTCATGGCTCTTGATATCTCACCAAATTTAGGATCCATGGCTAGAAACAATCTGAAAGTATATAAACTATCTGGTAGATACAAAATTTGAGAAATGTATGTATGTTATTTAGTTATGTAAACAAAGATGTACAGTCAAACCTGCCCAAGAGGTCACCTCTATTAAGCAGTCACCTGTAATAAAAGATCACCCTTTTCCTCTCCCATCCTAGAACATTTCATATGAATTGAACCTCTTATAAGAGGTCATCTGTCTTGAAAGACCACTTTTTCTTTGTCCCAAAGGTGACCTCTTAATACAGGTTTGACTGTATTGCTTAACTAATTATAACAGTGAACACAGAAAAGAGAATTTTTAATAATGCAGAAGCTTGTTCAAACCGATCATTAATGATGAAGCTTGATTTATTTTGTTCTCCACTAATACAGTGTGTGAGTGAATGATTGTAGTTTAATGCCAAATGAGCAATTTTTCAGTTTATATCGTTGAATTTTTATAATGTTAGCCCATTAAAACACTAGTCTGTGGGTAGACATGTCGGCCTCCTCAGACACATTATCCTGATTCCAAGCCAACCTGTCTTTGCTCTTACTCCTTTATGCTGCATGCTTAGTGGCAAAACAGCAAATACTAATTTTATAGTCTTTGGTGTGACCTGACCGGGGCTCTTTCCCACGATCTACCATACTTGAGACGAGTATGCTAATCATTACACCGCTGATGCAATTTCCAATAATACATGTTCTAATATCTTATCTTCAACATACTGTATCTACATATCTTTGAATGGTCTTGTGTCAAGGATGCTATAAATACACAGATATTTCAAAAAGATAAGGCGTAGCGAGAGAAAGTTCAATGAATAAATTTGCACAACAGCAATGAAACAAAGTTACCTTTATCTTAATGCCACATTTTGCTATGCTTTCTTAGTTTCTAAAGAAATATGATTGTGATTTTATGTAATACTCGTTTTTATTTTGGCCACAATTGTTCAAACCACATGAATATATCCAGGTATATACAATATAAATGCTATGAAAGCACTGTTCCTTTCATTTAATTTGCGTCTCTGTGTAATGTTGGATTGTCTCTCTTCTCACTAACATGCAGGAAAAAAGAAGGTATAAACAAATATGTTTTGTGATTTCTATATATGGACATACCTAAAATTAGGGTGTGGCTTGATGGAGGGGATCTGTCCATCAATGACTCCTCTTTCATTGATAGTCAGCTCACCATTTGGTTCTAACAGAGCATTCAGTCTGTCTAACACAGAGGGGCTGTAATCAAATAAAAAACAACATTAAAAACACAATATAGTCAAACCTCATTAACATAATAACATTAATAGTTTTTCTTGCTACATTGAAGTAACAAATTACTTGAATAAATTTGTACTTTTTGTTTCATTTGTTGAATAATATGTAGTATGGGTTTCAGTAAACTTGATCATATAAAAATTGTTGCTGTGTAAAAGGACTCATTATGTACATTTGCATATGAAAACAAACCAAGAAAATTACTTTGACTATTATATGTATATCATAGTTATATGTTTTTCTCTAATCTAGTTAGTTGATTTACATTTTAAAATTGTCGTGATCGCATGGTAGTTGGATTTACAACTACATATGCAATCAGTGCCTATCACCACTGATGTTGTGAGTTCGAATCTTGATCAGGACGAGGTGTACAACATTATGTGATAAATTTGTCAATGTCTTGCGACAGGTCAGTGGTTTTCTCCGGGTATTCCGGTTTCCCCCACCAATAAAACTGTAAGTCACGATATAACTGAAATACTGTTGAAAGTGGTGTTAAACACCATCAAACAAACAAACAAACATATATTTTAATATTGGTAGATGCTTGCTTCACAAATTTGAAAATAGATTAACTATGGTAGAAAAAAGGACAAAGAGTCAAACAATGGTCAACAAAACACTATATAGGAAAGTAAATAACAAGGGCAACGCAAAGCGTGGCGTATCCCCTCGCCTAAAAAATTGACCCAGTGACTTTGACCTTGAAAATCAATAGGGTTCCAGATTCTCTTAAGGACTAAGTATGTACCAAGTTTGGTCAAAATCCATTGAAGGATGTTGATTCTAGAGTGTTCACAAGGATGTTACGGAAAGGCGGACGGACGGAAGGTAGCGTTACTATATCCCTTCGCAACTTCGTTGGCGAGGGAATAAAAAAGTCATGCAACAAGTGTATACCTGCAGAAGTTAACATTATCTATAAGCAGCCAATGTCCAGATTGTAAAGCTGTAACAAGGATACTGTCTACCCATTCAAATGTCCCTCCTCCCATTCCAGGTTTGCTTTCTGCTAATTTTATCCTCAATTTTTCTAACTTCTCAGTCAATTCATAACAATCTTTTGACAATTCTGCAATTATTTTCATATAAAATAAAATAATTTAAAATATCATAGCATTTGTATTACAGTAAATATATGTGTGATCACTAGAAACTAATTAACTGATCATTGTAGTAATGTAACATACCTAATAAAAATACATTAGATTTTTGGTATAATTACACCTTATATAAGAATGCTGGATTCTGATTGGTTAATAGCCGTGATTTTTTTTTTTTTTTTTTTACAAATTCAGGCCTTGCATTGTGAATTTGCAGAATTTTTACTTCTTGTAGGTGTATTTGCATAAGATTTAACTTTTTTTCATGGTATTTGCAAAATCGTATTTGTCATTTTAACCCTTCACCGAGACGCTTGTAACAAAATTTGTAAAACATTATCAGTTTTATGTAACATCATTCGGTAGAATTAAACAGATACATCATGTAAGGTCCTGAAAACGACAAACAAAAGGTATTATTTATTTAGCCAGTGTTCTAAATAATATTCCGTATAATTAAACAGATATATCATGTTTGAGACTAAATTCCCCCCGCCATTCGGCTCGGGAAATTTTGTGTCTCTCGACTGGTATTTTTCGCAAATACCCCCCCCAAACATGATATATCTGTATACAGTCAAATAAAATATGGGTTGGGATTCAATTAATAGGCTTAACCCAGCCACATAAATGTCTGTCCCAAGCCAGGACCTGGATTTCCATGCTGTGGTCTTTTTTGTATTCTGTGATTTAAGAGGTAGATGTTCCTTTTGTTGTTATTGGTAGAATTATAGACTACCACTGATTAAGCTTTTTTTCCCCATAACATTCATAATGACATGGGTAATTTGTTAAAAAAAAGTATTGTATTTCCTCTACATTAGATCTTTGGATCAGTCATTTAAAATACACAATGGTAGACAACTAATAGTCTATACAACATTATCTATCAACTCACCGTTCAAAGAAGAATATTTCTCTGCCGTAGTTCTACATTTTAACAACACCTTAACCAACCAATCAACTTGTGTTCTCATCAGTTCTAACTCTTCTATACTAGACATTTTGTCAACTGTATAACAAACAATGTGAATATCCTTGTTTCAATTGATACAATAGTTTTAAGAACCAGAAAAAAAAATATTATTAACATTAAAGGTTTGTCACTCATACAGTATTACCGTGAAAGGATGATTAATTTGTTGACCCTACATTTCATGGTTTTGACATAAAAATTATTTAGTTCAATAGTTCTTTAAATTTTTGGAAGCTAAAAAATGTTTAGATAGTTGTATTAAAAATATATATAAGTGGTTGCATCTTTAAAATTAAGGGTTAAATGACCCCTGCAAAATTTATATAATGAAATCTGTCACAAGACACACCCATTTTTGCAAACAAAATATGGTTCTTCAAGACAGGTTGTCTCATAAAAAGAGGTATGATACAATTCAAATTGGCCTCACGAAACAGGTTTCACTGTACGAAACAAATAATAAAAACTTTTTAAAATTACTGAACAATTTATTTTGACGTTACAATAATTCTGTATGGAAAGACTGTATAAATTATGCTAATGTTGTACTAAATATCATTATCATTTTATTTATAAATGATGAACAATGAAATTTCCTAAATAAGTTCTTTTTTAAAATAATTTCTGTTAATTAAAAGAAAAGTTTAACACCAAATACATACAACACATAAAATTGCTAGTCTTGAATTAAACAGGTATGAAAGTACTCATTGATATACGTCATAAAGAGGAAACCTCAACCAAGTTTGACACATTTTAATTCCAAATATTTAGCTCATAAAAGATGAAATCCGCTGATCAGAGGAGAACTTTCATCTCTAATTATAATTTAATTACCATGTTTACTGGCAACAGTAAATTGTTTCCATGTCTGGTGTAAGGTAACCACTTGTTGTAAATCTCCACTACACAACAGGAACTCTTCCATATGAGTCAGTATAGTGTAGATCTCATTTGCTAACACTTCAATATGTCTTGCTTGGTCTGACTGTAGAAAACAACAGAAAAAACCCATTGAAACATGATTGGTAGGAATGTCTATCACATTGTTAATCAGATATCAGTTTTTATGATGCTCTGTTTCCTTAAAGAATCTATAAAGTAACAAATGTATTGAGGGTTAGGTTTATGGTGTTTAATGCCACTTTTAATAATATTTCAGTTATATCATAGCGGTCAGTTTTATTGGTGGAGGAAACCAGAGTACCCTGAGAAAACCACCGACCTGCTGCAAGTCACTGACAAACTTAATGATGCATTGAGGACACACAAATGCATTGAAATGTGTTGTAATGTTTTACAACAGTCTTAAAGAGTTTCTAATTAAACAATTTAAAAAAAAAATAAATAAATAAAAACATGTACCTTAATAATTTATAGAAAAATATATACAGTAAAACTTGCTTATAACGAATTTGTGGGGGCAGCCAAATTTATTTCGTTATAACCGTAATTCGCTATATTGATATAGCAAACTTTGTTATAACATATAACGAATTCGTTATATAATCATATGCAAATCAAGTCATTTTATTTCAATCAAATGCAAACATAGATACATGGACTATACACAATGATTAATCACTTATCTTTAGCAAAGAAATCTTGAATGGTAGACTGTTTTTGTTTTTTGGTAAATATATTTTCGATCTTTGTCAAGTATTTAAAAAAAAAATCATCAACATTGTCATATGTTTCTAATGTATGGCGGATAGTGTCAAGTGCAAGTAAACCATCTGCATTTGTCGGAATGTCATTTAATACAGGATCGTCATCACTTTGAATTTTCACCATCTGTGTCCTTATTTAATAGAGAGTTTACAATATCATCATCAGACCTCGTTTCAGCTACAACTACATTGTTGTCAACGGCAACAACTTCCTCCAATGTGACCCCGATTTCACCTAGTGTATTACGAATGTTTACGAGGCACGATAAGGGTAGCTCGTCAAGACTCACTACCATCGATATTTGTCAGTTCGTTTTTAAATCCAGCCTTTTGAATACAAGAAAATTGTTTTTATTGGGAAATAAAGGTTTTTTTTTTTTTATTAAACATAATTGTACTTAGTCTCCTGTAAAAACAAGTGTATTTTGGTTTTCCAATTTTTAGGCCCCTAGCACAACTGATGAGAGATTATTTCTCGAAATGCACATTTGGTGCACCAGACTCGGTATCATAAGATTTTATTATTAAGACATTAATCAGTGTTGGGTAGATCATAGGGGTGACGACAGTTTGTCTGTAATTAGTGTTACTGTTAAATTGATTAATGAATGTCCTATTGTTTATTTACGACTTGTGAAAATGCAAACAATATTAAATTTACAATTTTATGACAATAAAAATTAAAATTTATGACAAGAGAAGCCATGACTTTTAAATAACTTATAAATTCTTAAAATGTGATCACTAATTAAGAGAATAAACAGTAATCACCTTTATTTGATTTTTATTTGTCAACAAAGTACGACAGGTAATAAATATTTAAGCCAGTGGCAAATACAAATCAATATAAAAATACCGATTATTAATAGTAACAAAACGTTTAGATTTTAACTTCGTACTATCCGTGGAAAAAATATATAGATTTGACTTTTGAGGGACAAAAAAAATGTTTGTTGTGACCGTTCATTCGTACTAACCGAATTCGCTATAAACACACATTTTAAAATAGATTTATCAAACAGTTGGTGGGGGAATAGAAATTAGTTCGTTGTAACCGTAAATTCGCTCTAAACGTGTTCGTTATATTCAAGTTTTACTGTATATAGAGTTTTAAATATTTATTTGGCTAAGTAAGCTGTGAAGTACAATTTTCTAAAATATATTTTAATTACCTGTTCAAAACCTCCTAACAATTCTGTTGTATCCATAGCACTGTTCATAGCTAACATTTGTAGATTCTGTCCACACAGTGCTGCCAGCAGTTGAACTAGGCTTGTTTTACCACTAGACTGGTGTCCAATCTGTCAACACAAAAATATTGATACATGAATCTTAATTTACAAATAAGTTTTCCTAGAAATACATATAAAATTGAAGAGGCCGCCATGGTCGTGATCGTATGGTAGTTGGATTTACAACTATCTGTGCAATCAGTGCATCGAACCTCGTTCATGGCGAGGTGTACTCGATACAACATTATGTGATCAAGTTTGTCAGTGTCTTGCGACAGGTCGGTGGTTTTCTCCGGTTTCCTCCACCAATAAAAGTGGCCGCCGTGATATAACTGAAATATTGTTGAAAGTGGCATCAAACATCATAAACCAACCAAATCAAGTATTATACTCATTACATGAACAAGATTAACAGAGGTAGGTAAAATAATTACTCTAGGTACATACATGAAAATATAAAAAAGATATATAATAGGAAATACATTTTTTGCAATGTGCCACCAAGAAATACTCATATATATGTACAGGAGCGGTAACTTAGGAGAAACTCATTTTCATCTCAACTTTAGGGCAAGATGTGTATCTGAGCCATCTCACATCTGTTTAGAAGGGGATTGACAGACAGAGAAGACAGTTGCTACTATTTCTAAAGACCTAATATCCATATTACACTTTCTTGTCTGTTTTCGTACCATGAGCCATAGATGGCAATGGCACCCTACAATTTTTTCGGGAATATTGTTTTATTTTTTTTAGATTGTTCATATTTATGAAAATGATCGTAACTTTTATGGTTACGATCAAAACCTAATATGCTCCCAAAACTTTAAATTATTTGGCTTTCTCATCTTTTGATTTTGAGCGTACCAGATGAAGGTTATTCCAGAAACGTGTCGTCCGCACTAAATTTGATATCTACGTTAGAATTCAACTTCCGTAATAATAAATCGTTGTAGCATTTGCATGCAGAGTCCAAGTCAAAATGGCTTGCAAAATCGGTGGTCAAAGCATTTTCTGAGAACTCTGATAACTATAAAATGAATGATACAAAACTCACAATGATAGACAACCAGTTCATTTCCACACATTTCATTATAGATTCTAATGGATCCAGGCAGTGATGTAGGAGGTGAATGGAATCTAGACTGTTGATTGGTTGTTGGTGTTGAACCCTTGGAAGGAATGAATGTCCACATTGCACATGGCTATTATTGATGGAGACTTTCTTGCTGGGTTCATAGATTGGAAACTCATTAGAGAAAGTTTCTCTGTACAGACTCATCACCTAATTAAAAAAATAAAAATAGACATACAATGATATAATTCTATAAATGTGTTTGCTATCACACAATTGCAAATAAGGAATATGAAAATAATAAGGTGCTATGTTTCTTTACAATATGTTCATTAAATTTGTGTTTTACAAATAAGACATCATTATCATACCTGTTAACCTCTGGCAACTGCTAGGGGGGAGATTTTGTGCGTCGCCTTTAAACGCACAAAATTGTACCTTGTAGTTGCATACATGTGATAGAGTTGCTATGCTACAACTGGAGATTTGTAAATTTTTGGCTGGAGATTTGGTCTCATAACTGGAGATTTTTTATCGACGTATTTGATGCATGTTTTTATTGTTAATTGATGTTTTCTTTTTGTTTGTTTCAGTATTGAACCAACTGCATCCCATTTCAATATATATTGTTTACATTTCTGTCTTATTAGTAGTGTTTCATATGATGAATGAAGGATAAAAATGTATTTATAATTTATTCATAATCATTCATAATCATAAGGTTATAACAAAGCAATAACAATGAAGACAGAATGCTCTGAACAATAAAGTCATAGAGCACTAAAATTAAAAAGTCACTTTGCTGCTGGTGCGTTGGGTGATAGCATACGTTTTGGCATTTTTGTGGTTTATAAATTCCATACTGGAACTTAGTCCTTAAATAATACTTTGATCGGCTTTGGTCCCAAACAAGCCATAACAACTCAATCGGAGATGAATTCATTGCACGTTTGATCGAAATAAGAAGTTTTCCTCGGCATCAAAGGTTTGCACAACGGTTTACAACTATTTCTAATTACCGCTATCACACTTCTAATCATCTAAGCGTCTGCCACAAACCCACTTCCTATCCCCAATTAACTGTCAAACAGTGGATAATTGTTGTATAATCATCAACACCTTAATTAATCTCCATGACCCAATTTACCTGTAAAGGTGTCAAACAGATCAATAACCGGATATCATTTACATTCGTATCTCTCGGTGTTTTTCATCAGCGCAGGAGTTCCAAATGGGGAATTTCCAGAAATATTGATCGCAAAATGTAGTTCAAGATTTTATTGTACTTGATTTTTTTGTTGGGGGGATATCGTGCGGGAGGAAAAGGTGTGTTCGGGAGATTAATGTCTCCCGCGCATGAGACCCAGTCCATGCGGGAGGTAAGGCTCTTACGCGGGAGACTCCCGCGAAAAGGGGGAGGGTTAACAGGTATGCATTATTCAATGCGCAGATTCAAAGATATTCCTATCAGAGACCCACCATGCTAAAATGTATATAAACTCAATGAATTTCACATGTCAAAATAGAAATTAATTCAGACAAAAAGTAAACATAAAAGCATTTATATGTTATTGTGGGAATATAATGGGTAGACGATGAAATATGATGTGTCGAATATATTATACTCTCATTAATTGTACAGGTAGATACAGTCTGTTGGCTCCAGTAACAACAATTAATATTACAAATATGTATACCGTACCATCTGTTTATCTTTAACGGTCCTCATTCTGTCTTTATATAAAAGAGATACATATTCTCCAGGATTAATGTCAACTGTCTTCTGAAAATCAACAGAAAAAAAATATCACCTTATACATTTTTTACTTTTGTTTTCAAATCATTTTTTGCATTCATATTTAAAGTTGTATATCTATTTATTTATCATGGGAAAATGTTTTATAGAACATGATGCCCCTTCCCTCACCCCAAGGCAAAGAAAATGAGAATGACAGAAGTGTGAACACACAGAAAGTAGACGCATGGTATGTACTTTGGGTATCTAATACATTACAAATTAAAATCAAACTGTACATTTGAAGTGTAATTAGCTATTCTAGAAAAAAAATGTATGTGTTTGAAAAACAAAACTGAGTTATATTATATTGTCAAAAGTAGCTGGCAGAATCATCAATTAGTTGAAGGTGACCTCTTAGATAGCAGCAGAAGTAGAAATGAACCTGTCATCCATATATTATCAATACAAGAGATTTCCACACCTCCCATATAACTTTTTCTGGAATAGTTCTCAAAGAATTTCACTAGAAAGTCATCATATTGTATGGTATGATAGAATATTTAATCCCATCATGGTCTGAACTGTGTTCCATATATTTCTGTATCCATACATACCTGTTGTGAAACAATAAGTTGACACCATCTAAACAAATCTCTCAGATTAAACTCCCAAGGACTTCCTTTCTGTCCCCACTTTCTCTCCAGAGTGGTTTCTCTATTAATCTAAGTTATAACAAGGAATAATTAAACAGATATACATATTTTTCAATCAAGCTATTAACAAAACTTTATTTAATGGTGAAATAGATTAATATTTTTGCTCTTCGTTGATCGATTGGTAGAGCACACTAATGTTCAGACATTTCTTGCTCAATGTAATATGGTATACTTTGTAATACATGGGTAAGAGTATCCAGTACTGCCCCGTTTTTAAAAGATCTGGATCAACAAGAGGCTAAATGCCTCCATTAGTGGAGGACTAGTTACACCCACAAGCTGGTATTTCTCACTCTCCTTTAAAAATTACATGGTCAAGTTATTATCCATTTGCGTATATTTCCTTTACAGCTAAAACTTATGGAAATATTGATATCTTATATATAATAATCAGACCAAAATTAAACAATGCATTGACTATTTTTGTACTGCCCATTATGGACATTACCCAAGATGAACAAATACTGGCACATTTTCTTCTTATGTAGTGTTAGCAGTGTTGTACAAAAGCTATGATTTGTTGGATTTTCACTATGTATATATACTTACAGATATGTTAAATTTCACCATAGTGGTGAGTATCTCCTGTGGTATTGCTGGATACATAGTAGTGGCTATGAAGTGGAGGTCTGAAGATGATAACGGTTCAACATATACCTGTCAGAAATATATCAATAACTGGTTAAGACTGATTCTGTCACAAATATATCAATAACTGGTTAAGACTGATTCTGTCACAAATATATCAATAACTGGTTAAGACTGATTCTGTCACAAATATATCAATAACTGGTTAAGACTGATTCTGTCATGTGTTAATATTCATCAAAATACAATAATTTAATTTGATGTGAATACTGCAATCTGATTGGCTAATCCACCTGAAGCAACACTGGTTATACTTAATAACCTGGGTTGGCATTGAGACGTCGCCAACGACAAATTAAAATAGTCTCATGACATAATCGTAATTAAAAACGAGGAGTCAATAAATTTTGTTGTAAAAATTAAGTTCAATTTCTGAACATGTGTTGGAACAGCTAACACTTTACCCAAAATTGCTTAAAAATTCCTTAAATATATCAAACATTTTTATATCCTGTTTTCCATTGAAATGGAAATTACGATACACAATAAAATAATTATTTTATTTTATTTTATTTATAATACTGTGAAGAAAAATAGGAAAAGCATAGGTATTTAATATAGTGGTGTTTGTACAAATAAATACAGATTTTTCATAGATCTGTTGATTCAGAAACACCTTCATCTTCAATGACCGATTCCAATGTATCTTACATCTAACCATAAATATTTCTTGTAGATGGTATGACGGGTGGCACTAGTGAAGCAGGAACTGCTTACCCATACAGAGCAACTGAGTTCATCCCGGTTTTAAAGTAGGGTTCGTGTTGCTCAATTTTTTGTTTTCTATAAAATGTTTTGTAGAACATTGTTTGTTCTTTTGTCCATTTTTCTTTTGGCCATTGTATTTTCTGTCCTTTGATTTACGGGTTATGATTACCCTTTTGGTATCTTCTAACCTTTTCTTATTGAATGACCAACTTTAATTTGTTCAAAGGGTTGACTTACCTGTTGAATTGGTTAATGAGTGAGTGAGTGATTGTTGTTAAATGCCAACTCATCAATTTTTCAGCTATATCGTACAAAAAACAAGTTAATTTTCAATGAGAGGATGATGAGGTCCGCTTTGTTCTAGATCAACATGCTGAGTTGGATTTTCATAGTGCTAGCTCACTGAAACAACAGTCTGCGGGTAGACATGTCGCTCCACTCAGACACATTATTCTGATTCCGAGCCAACCAGTCTTTGCTCTTACTCCTTAATGCTGCGTGCTTAGCGGAGAAGCAACAGATACCAATTTTATAGTCTTTGGTTTGACCCGACCGGGCTCGAACCCACGATCTACCGCATTTGAGACAAGCATGCTAACTATTACACCACCGATACGGTTGAATTGGTTAATGTCCTACCTGTGTAAATCTGTTAAGAAAGGACCTAGGTAAACCTTTCCTTCCTCCTCCCTGGTTCAGTGGGTTTTGACAAGCAAACAGACGTGTCTTCTCGTGCTGTATGTGGAAAGTTTTACTCAGTTCTGGTATAAAAACTTCGGCTCTATGATCCAGACAAGCATTCAAACCTTCTAATACCGACTGAGAGGCAAGATTCAACTGTGAAGAATAACAATGAACTAACTTTAGAGTATATCTACTTATGATCTACAGTCAAACTTACTTTAGGGACCACCTCTATTAAGTAATAACTTGTATTATGTGACCTTAATTTCAATTCTCCATCACAGTGCATTTCGTATTATTAAACCCTTTATTATTGTATTTTTTTCTTTGGCTGAAAGGACAGAATAGTAATCGTCTTTCTAATTCAGTAAACTTTTATATTTCACTAAAAAATCATTTTGTTTATTTCTATATATTTTCATCTCCCTAATTACGAATATGACATAATATTCTTATAATTTGAGAGAGAAAAAAAAATAAAAAAAAAGATTTTGCTAATTTCGTTTTCCATCTTTTACACAAGACAAAAAATGTTGTTTTTTTCTAATACCACAATATCACACAGGAAACAGTGAGTTATAGCATACAGCTAGTCAAACCATCAATTAGTTTGAAACTCATTCCAATTTCATTAAGTCATAAAACATTAAAAAGTGAAATAAAAAGTACCTCATCTAAGACAATCCAGTGGCCAGCTTTTAAAGCTTGAAGTAAAGGTCCATCCCTCCAGGCAAACACTCCCCCTTCTGCTCCTTCTACAGGCAAATCAGCTCCAAATAAATCTGTTACGTCCTATAATAAATAAATACTAAAGATAACTGGTGTAAACTAGAGGCTCGCATAACCCTGAATCACTCACCTTAACAAACCTTTATCTAAAGATAACTGGTGTTAACTAGAGGCTCGCATAACCCTGAATCACTCACCTTAACAAACCTTTATCTAAAGATAACTGGTGTAAACTAGAGGCTCGCATAACCCTGAATCACTCACCTTAACAAACCTTTATCTAAAGATGACAATAGTAAATGTCATAATGGCTTTTTTAATTGCAGTGGTCATCTTGGATGGATTTCAGACCCAATCAGATATATTTTAGAAGAGGGACCTACCAAAGATTATCCCTGTCAAGTTTGATTCAAATGGGTCTTGTAGTTTCAGAGAAGATTTTTAAAATGATGTTTTCCTTATATATAGCTTTCTTCCAAATGTGCTAAAGTGCTGCTTTGAACCATTTAATAATTTGTCTATTTTTAGCAACAGAATTTAGAATATAACCTAAAGATTATTCCTATCAAAAAAGTGGGTGGAATTACATATCTATCTTTACTTACTGTTTGTTCCGACAGATTGATTCTGACCAAGTGTCTTCCAGCTGCTTTGGCTATTGCCAAAACTAAACTTGTCTTTCCGATGCCAGGTGATCCTTCCAGTAAGAGTGGACGGGGAAGCTGTAACGATCTTAGTATTCTCTGAGCATTGACACATGTAGTCGGTGCTTGTAAAGCATAGTTGTCAACCAGACTATTACCAATATCACCTAAAACATGAAGAAGACATAATGTCATATTTCTTACAAACAAATTCGAAAATTCCCATAGTACCGTCATTAGGGTTGCATAATGTGCATTGGTGCATAATGCACATCCCCTCTTGGCCTTGAAAATCTCCAGAAAAAAACTAGTTTGTGTCTATAATGCGCATCGACTTTCAAAAAAAATCGCCGTCGGAAATGTAAGAATTAAATATCTATCGTATATATTTTTCAGTCCTTTGAGCATGTTTCATTTGCTGGGAGAATTTAAGAACCTTTTATCTCTTTTCATCTTCAATAAAGTTGCAAAATATTAAATGTGTTGGGTTTTATTGGCATTTTCATATGATGTTTTTATTATCCGGATGTTGTGTAATGGATTCGAAAGCTAGTACAGCATCGGTAAATATAAGTTTAAATTCCGGATCTGAACGTAAATTAACGCAGTTGATAGTTGAAGATGACAGAAAATAATGATATAGAATAAAGAAAGGCAAACAATTGTCACTTATTATGACATTGTTGAACATTGCTAAGCTTGTGAGGAGTTGTTGAAAATACGGTTGTTACATACATCAAAGAGCACTGACAATCCGTTATTTTTTTGTATTTCTAAAATTGACCAAATAATTAATGATCATGAATGAACTACAAACAATGCCTTATTATTTAGTGATGAAATAGCATCCAAGCCATGCAATCATAAAAGATTGTTATATGTTGTAATTTTGTGTTAATCGGATTTAACTTCACCTGGTAGACTTGACATAAAAATTGACAAATACATTTTATTGTTTCTTTTCTTTTTATTTCAATCACTATAATCTTGTGTAAACACAGTCTGACAGTCTAATTATACACTAAGTAATTATAACACCTTTATACTTGCACACATTGAAATCTTATCGGCAAGATTATTGATTATTTTACACATGGCTAGATATAGTCAGACGTTTATATTTAGTTTATTTTCGTATCTATCAAAGGTAAATATTTACAAATACAAAACAAAACTGCACTAGACAGTTTTAATTCTTCAATAATTAAAACATAGTAGAAGCAATTAATTATTTTGTGGAATAGTGTCCAAACAATTTAAGAAATATTTAACTTTGCATGTTGACAATAGTAAACAAAAAAACATGGCGGACATGTGATTTCCCGGTCTGGGAACATTGTTCCTGTTTATAATGCGCACCCCTCCTACAAAATAATGAATCTGGACAAAATCCTGCACATTATGCACCAGTAATTACGGCATACTGCTCAAGGTAAATTTTATAATTGTTGACAGCAAAGATAAAAGGGAAATACTTCATGAGAGAGCCGCAAGTTGACTATATTTCATTCCTTTAGGCCTCTTGTTTGGAAACAGATAGGGTCAAAATCCTCAAAATCAATTCACACCTTTATTCTGTCCCAAAAGATGGTTGTGTTCAAATTTAAAAAAGGATTCGTCATAAAGAATTGAAATTATTGATCATAAACATTGTGCCTATAGACAAAAAACAATAGCCATAATGACTTATCCATACCATAATATGACTGCAAAATTGTAATATTATATTTGCAAATCATCTTTACAAAATAAAGTTGGCTAATAACAAACTACTATGAACCAAAGATATTTGTTTGTTATGATCATTAAGACAAATAGTTACTTCCCTTGTTCATTACCAATATTGTAAAATTTTGATTTGGTTTGGTTTTATGGTGTTTAACACCACTTTCAACAATATTTCAGTTATATCGTGGAGGTCAGTTTTATTGGTGGAGGAAGCCGTAGTGCCTGGAGAAAACCACCGGCCTGCTGCAAATCACTGACAAAATTGTATTATATAATATTGTACACCTCACTACAAGTGGGATTCAAACTCACATTAGTGGTGATAGGCACTGATTGCATAGATAGTTGTAAATCCAACTATCACGACCATGACGGCCCCTGTCAAATTTTATATGTTCACATTTTAAACCACATTAGAAGAATTACTGAAATATGCTGTATAAAACACACATTGTATATGATAGGATAAAAAAGCTGCCTACCTTTCTCTATACTAAAAGGCCAAATACAAAATTTGTCCTCCACAAATGTAACAGTATCCATGGCAACATTTTCTTGTTTATCTAGTAGTCCTAGAGATTTCATATCATATGACTGATGTGTCATCTGTTTGACTTGTTTTAGTAAGAAATCCAGTGATATCAATCTTGTCTGTACAATGTCAGTATTGGAGCCTCGACTTGTGTTACCTAGGAAACAGAGCAACAGAAAAAACTGCTTATTCATTTACATTTGTTAGTACCATCATTTCAAATTTGTCTTAGTTGAGTAATAACCTGGAATGAGTTGCCACCATTTTCTGATTTTCACATTAAAAAAATCCTTAAGACATTGTTATGCTTTAATTTGCCAGCTGTTCAATCAGTCGTATCCTGTACTTGCTTAGTTATTTTTTGAAAAGTAGAAACTATTTAAACTTTTGGTAAATTATATACAGCATAGAGTCTGACTCATCATGATTGTTAATCTAGTAATCAAGATTGCTTAGACAGAAACCTTCTACATTTCGAGTTTGTAAATTCAAAGGAATACATGCCTAGTTTATTACATAACTGTTAAAACCAAAACACAAATTGAAATAGATTTGGTTCTAGGTTAAAAAAAATCAAGTAAAGGAATTTAGGATATCGTAATGAACAAATAATATCCCGAAATGAACAAATAATACATTCATTATATGTCGTAACAATTTTGTTTAACTTACCAGAGCCAAGTCCATCTAGGAAGACCAGACAAGCACCATGAATAAAGGCCAATGGTGGATCTAATTTGTTGTATTGTACAGAGTCATCGTCATGGAGAGTCTTTGATGTTAAGTTGATAAAGTTCACCCAAGAAAGTATATCACGGATGCTTACTGTACATCTACAAAAAAAAAATCATTAAATTTTTAAAGAGGCATTAGCTACGATTTTGACCCAAAAAATTATATGTTTTGGAAATTGGTAAATAGCTTTAAAATGATGAAAGAAAGGTAAATATTTCACATTAAACAGCTTATCGCACCACTTTTCGCCTTTTGAGAACGAAAATTACCATCGATTTATTATTTCCTTGCAAGCAAATAATTTGACCTCGTTTTCTCCGTATGCAACTGACCTTACTAGTGACAGGTAAAAACGAATAATTTGTATTTTGTCGCTTATTAACTGCAAACTTGTATGGTTCTTTGTCCGTAATTAACGCCGACTAAAAGCAGATTCACAGAAAATAAGAAATAAGTGCATTGTTGTACTGATTTAATGACGATTCGGCAAACCCTGTAAACAATGCCGATAATTAATAAGATGGCGTCCATTTCTTGATTGATCTCAAAACACGAGCAGTTGCACCTTTTTCCCTCGATGCACGTACATTTCATAACATTTATAAGTTACAGAAACACATTTTATTAAGGCATCAATCATATCTGATAGTTTTTATGGGTAGCAAAAATTTATGATTTTGGCAAATAATGCCCCTTTAACCAACAATAAAATATTTGTAGACAAAAAAATTTACTTTGAGAAAATGAAATTAAAGAAAAATCCCCACACATAACTACTAAACATAAGTGTATGTATTACCACATAAAGTATGCTAGATTTGTGATTCAAGTGAGAAAATTTAGCAAATACTAAAAAATATTATTATTTTTGTTTACAATGTAGAGAAACACGTGGAGTTTTAAATTCAGCAGTTTCAGAAGATTACAATTTACACTTAACTGTATTTTTTTACTTTTATTGTCATGCTATTATCTGTCATCTATGACTTTCTCAATCAAGTAGTTTGATTTATATCTACCTAAGCAATCAATGTTACTAAAAGTGTGAGTTGGAAGCCAAATCTTGGCTAGGTGTACTTGATACAACTTTATGTGATAAAGACTGTTTGGTAGACCTGTGGTTTTCTTTCAGATTTCCTGCACCAATAAATCTGACTGTCATGCTATACACATAACTGAAATATTGTTAACACCTACAATCTTAACCAATCCTCATTCAACAAACAAAATTCAATAATTTAATATAAAGTAATATGGATATTTCGTACCTTTTCCCAAAGTCATTATTTGAAAACCATTCAATAAAGTCAATGATTGCTTTGCCAAAACCACTGGTACCATCTTCCATATTACAGAGGTGGATACCAGATTTAATGTTGTGTTCTATGATATCAATAAAGTCTTGTCGTTGATTTGTTTGAGGGCACCATATCTCTGTAAATCTATTCCTCAGTGCTGGTGACAACTGAAAAAAAAACCATTCATAGTATATCAAGTCACACATGCCTGAGCAACACCTTACAAAATCAGAATCCTTTGTAAATCAATTAAAATCAAAATAACTCTGGAATAAAAAAAATCATTCTAAATCTTTTTTTGTTCATCAAAACTTGGATTTATTTAATTGCTTTGTAAGTGTTTGTGCTAAAAGTGTAAAAATGTTGACAGGTCGATGGTTTTCTGCAAGTACTCTTGTATCCTCCATCAATAAAACTGACCACCAAAACTTGTGTCATAAAAATGTGTTTAAGTACTTCAGGTTTTTCTCTTGAAATAGCTACTACGTATGTAGGACTTGCAATTATTTTTATTATTTAAAGGTAACCATTTGATCACATTGATCATTTATTTGAGGACAATTTTAGTTTTTCACAATCTCATTTTTCTTTTCTACTAGTTCATACCTCCTTCTTTCCAAAGTCCCCACCAGGATTCATTGTGGCAAAAACTTGGAATCCCTGGCTGGCATTTACTTGTTCCACTTCATTAGATGAACCATCACCTCCACCTTTCTCAGCCAATAAAATCATCTGTTCAGGTTCAAGGACACTGTTTAATCTCTCAAGGACAGAATCATCAGCCAATGAAATTTCGTCTACTAAAAACATTGCTCCTTCTTTCATAGCAGTTACAAGTGGTCCATCTACCCATTCAAAAAGTTTTTGTGGTCCATCCTTTTGAAAAGAACATGACAATAGACATGCATTAAATACAATATCATACTGAAGAATAGGGATACCTTGTGAACAGTAGAGCATATTTTATCGCTGTAAAATGCAATGTCCACGATGGGATTTGATCCAGAGATCTCCTGCACTGTAAACCAACATTCTACCAACTGAGATCTCCACCAACACAGTTGGTTGAGGGTGATAACGAACCTACTATAGAGTTCACATAACCTTAGGTAAAGTAGCATATATGTTACACCTTGTACTCATTTGAATGTATGAATTAGGCTGCCCATTGCAGACATTTTAATATGTGAAAGATGAAACACTGCAGTCGCTGCTTTTTTTGAGGGGTCAGTAATTTGCACATTGTCAGTGGCTTTCTTCGGTACTCAGTTTTCCTTCATCAATATAAATGACTGTCACAATTTAACTGAAATACTCATAACTTTAACTCTTTATAATACAATACGTTATGTATTACAGCAATATTTAGCAAGAAAACTATTTCAGCTTAAGCAAAAGGGGAAAAAATGAGTTCATACCTGATCATGATTTCTACAAGGTCTCAGTCCTCCAAGGAAATCAGCACTTTCTGTGTGTAGATGACAGTTAATGGAGTATAATTTAGAGTTCTTTATAGCAGACAACAGCTGGCACATTGTTGTTTTTCCACACCTACATATACATGTAAAGTAAAGAGCACATAAGAAATTACTATTGTTAGACCTTAATATTTACAAATGAAAAAAAAAACTTGCTCGAGATATAAAAGCAGATTTATCTTGGACTTTCAGTTTAAAAACAGATTAATTTTTTACTATCAATTTATTATTTAATTAATGTATTTTTGAACCTGAATATTATTTATCATATGCAGTGAAACATGTCTAAACCAAACCTTATTCAAACAGGAATCCTGTTTAAAATGAATTTGAAATAATGTTCCCAAGTTGGAAACCTTTATTACTTTAACCTGTATACACCAAACACCTGTGGTTCCAATGAGGTTCGGTTTAGACAGGTTTCACTGTATTTCATAGGACGTATTGATACAACCAATTTAGTAATTTTCCATTTCAGTCCATTTACCAATTATCAACCAATAGCAGACCTCAGCTGTCTTGACAAAATAGGAGTCTCAATATGTAAAAATTGGTAATATAGATTATGTATATCTTAAAACCATACCCTGTATCACCAACTAAAAGGACAGGTTCTTTAAACAGTATGGCCTGTCCGATCAACACAGCTAATCTTCTCATCCCAAATGTCCATACCACATGTTGGAAGCTAGGTGGAGATTCGTTGATGACAGATTCTAGTAGCTTAGCAGTCGTAGATGATGTTTTTTTGCTAAGTGTAAATAATCTATCAGGATCAACCTTGCGTTTGAAATGCTTCTGAATTACTTCACGAACTACAAGATCTTCTTCTTGTTTCCTGACTCGTCCAGCGAGTACCATATAACCTATGCAATAAACGTATAACAGTTATTCTTAATACAGTAATCCCCCCTTCTTATAAAACCACACCCACCAAAAACCACCCCTCTTATCAGGCCAGATTTCATATACACTGAGATAGTAAAATACTATTAAGTTGTCCCCTTAAAGAGAAGTCACCCCTCTCATAATGAATCATTTTGACTGCAGAAGGGATGGACTTATAAGAGGGAGGAATACTGTAGACAAAATGCTATTAATGTTTTACAAATTTGGAAATATCTTAGAACACGTTAAGCATGAAGTTATATTTAATGAGGGTTAATTCAAACAAATTTCTATTCTTTGCAAAGCGAGTTAAAATAATATCCTTTAAAAATTACGCTGTATATAAAATAGTTATTATCATTGAAACTGGAAATAATATATACAACTTCCTTTTAAGTGTTTTATGATATAATTACTGGAATAAAAACAAACTTTTAAGTTGTTTTATAAATAATTTACCATGATCAGCCATGTGTTGTTCCCAGTCATAAAACTTATTTTTTCCTGCCTCTTCACACTTGTATCTTTCAGCCCATCTAAACAAGTCTCTCAATGTCATAAATCCATGTTTACCAGCAAACACTCCTGATCCTCTCCTTCTGGTCTATAAAATGGTAAACATGGTTAATCAACAAACAATTACTGAAATAACTTATTTTTTATTTTTGCTTATTTCATAAATGTATATACTGCTTTATCTGGAAAAGATTTGTCTATTTTTAGCTTATCCTGACCACAAAAATAGCATTTCCACCTTTCAACTCACGTGTTTTCATTACAAATTTTGATAGGGGGAGATTTTAGTATTATAGACGGAGAGAAAATTTGGCCAGTGGTCTGGGGCTGCTCAAGTTTCCCAGTGGGTCCAGGGCAAAGCACAGGTAGGGGGTCCTGTGGGGGGATGACCCCCGACCGAAAATGGACTTGGTGAATTTTGACTTGGTTTTGAAGAGGCTTCCTAGCTTTAAAATTTTTCTTTTTGCTTAAATTTTGATTTAGGAATATTCATGATTTAAGAGTAATATTTACCTGTAATTCCAACATAATTGTCACCAACTTTTTACTGTAAGACAGAGGTATACTACACCTCTCGTGTAATATAGTCTCCAACTCTCCACTAGGTATTACATCAAAATGTAGTTCTATAAAACGATTTCTAAAGGCTCTTGATAACATCTGAAATAGGAAAATACTTCATTTTAGTGAGTTTGTGATTGTTGGTCAACATCAACTGAGTAATTTTTCAGCTACATCATGCAGAGAACGAGTTACATTCTATAAGATAATAATGATGTCCACTTTGTACTAGACCTTTAGTTTGAATTTTTTAGTGCTATCTAAACATCAGTCCGCAGGTAGACATGTCGCTCTACTCAGAAACATTATCCTCGTTCCGAGCCAACCAGTCTTTGCTCTTTAATGCTGCATGTTTAGCAGAGAAGCAACAAATACCAATGTTCTAGTCTTTGGTTTGACCCGACCGGGGATCGAACTGATAATCTACCGCACTCAAGGCGAGCATTACACCATCAATGCAGTTTACTTCATATTTTTGTACAAGATAATTTCTACTTTAAATGTTGTGGAGACCAAGTTAAGAAGCAGATCAGGCCAGTAATGGTAAAAAATCCAAACCATCAAAAAGTACCTGGTATATTAAGAATATATTGAGTCTACCTTGTAATGAGCTGGGTGTGCTCTTGATAGCAAAAGGATATCAGTCTGCTTGAGTGAGTGATTATTGTTTAACTCCAAGTGAATAATTTCTCAGCTATATTATGGTGTGAATAAGTTAAGTTTTAATGAGATGATGATGTCTGTTTTATATTTGACCAACATGCTGAGCTGGATTTTTATCGTACTAGCTCTCTGAAACAATAGTCTGTGGATAGATATGTCGCTCCACTTGGACACATTATCCTGATTCCTAGCTACTCAGTCTTTGCTCTTACTCCTTATTTCTGAATGCTTAGCGGAGTGGCTGCAAAGACCAATTTTTAAGTCTGTGGTTTGACCTGACCGAAGCTCGAACCAATGATCTACCAAACCACTAAAATGTGAATAAACATTCAGATATTGGTTAACCTAAATTGAAAAGAATGTACTACATTTTTATAAAAATATATTTGTTATTATATTGAATATTGTAATATATAAGGGATGTTAACCAATCAAAAATATTCCAGGAAGAATACACATCTCCATATTGTATTAAGCATGCATGCAAAGATTCCAAGCGATACAATTTAAAATATTGGTAACATGCATACACTACATAATAAGCAATTTTTCTTTTTTTCACATTTCTCACAGGGGTGGCCGTGATCGTATGGTAGTTGGATTTACAACTACCTATGCAATCAGTGCCTATCACCAGTGTTGTTGTGAGTTCGAATCTCTATCAGGATGAGGTGTACAACATTATGTGATAAAGTTTGTCAGTGACTTTCTCCAGGTCCTCCGGTTTCCTCCAACAATAAAACTGACCACCAAGATATAACTGAACACATTTCTCACTCTGTCGTATGATATTGATCTGCTTTTTTATGGACCTATACTGAAATAGTCCACAATTAAAAGCATCTTTTAGTACAATCTCATCATTCTCTGTGTATAATTTGTTCCTGAATGAGTTAATATGAAAAAAAAAATGTGATCAAAAGGAAAAACCATGAATTAGCAGACATCATTATCATATTTCAAAGTTATTCCAGAAACGTGTTTTGTGCACTAAATTTGATATCTACGTTGTTATCTTTAGACAGTTCTTTACTATATATGTCAAGGTTTTTTTATTACTTAAGAACAAATAAGATTGAAATTTATGGATTAAATGAATTGTCAATGATATCAATACATTATTCTATAGAATAACGGCATCAATGAAGGTCGAGACAGACATTATTGCTAGTCTCGCAGGAAGTCAGATAGGAAGAGCTGTGATACCTGTGATAATGTATGGCGAGATCTTCATAACTGCCATTAATTTTTCATCCGTAACGTCATAATTTTCAGAATCAGTCATTTCGTTAATACTGACAATATCATTCGTGGAGATCAAAGGAAAAATGTCCAAATTACATATAACAACAATAATTGCGAAATAAACAACATTTAGGCTTACCTTTCTGCCCCCATAATGTCCTGGTGGGTTCTGTGTGGCAAACAACATAAACTTAGGATGAGCCTTAATGGTTTCTTGTGTCTCTGGTATAAATAATTCTCTATTGTCATCCAACAACTTAAAAGATAAATATAGAAAATGACAGACAGAAACATAATTCTCTGTTATCGTCTAACAACTTAAAAGATAAAAATAGAAAATGTCAGACAAACATAATTCTCTGTTGTCATCCAACTACTTAAAAGATAAACATTAAAAATCATTTTATTGTCTGCACCATATGAATGAACTATAGGTTAACTGTCATATATTTTGTATAGGTTTGTTTTAATCGCAAAAAATATTTTCAAATTAAAAATTTTCACAATGGCCCATATTGAATAAACAGGAAAACACTTTATTGTATATTGCAAGCATGTGGTTTTTATAAAATAAAAGAAACTGAAATTCATTTTTGTTCCTACTCATTTCATAACTACAAATCTTTTTAATCTATATTGACCGATTGATTTTAGCAATATTTCAGCTATATTGTGGCATGAACAAATTTTGTGTTAACTTATATCGATTGATTTTTGGTGTTTAACGCCACTTTCAGCAATATTTCAGCTATATCATGGCGACCACTTTTAGTGGTGGAAGAAGCCGGAGTACCCGGAGAGAACCACCGACCATGGGCAAGCAACTGTTAAACTTTATCACTTGCGGCTGCGAGTCGAGTGCATCCTTTTTGTAATTTAGAAGGCCGGGCGCGAACCCATGCCGTATTGGTGATAGGCTTGTATGAGTTGTTAGCTAATCCAACTATTTAACTCATTGAGCCACCAGGCCCTTGTTAACTTAGACACCTTTTAATCTATATCATACAACATCAAGAAACTTCAAAATACTTACTCTATTCAGAGCCTCGAGGACGTCTGTTGGAGCTAAGTTTAACTCGTCTAAAATGATCCACTGACCCCTTCTCATGGCTTCCACCAATACTCCTGAATATCAAACACAAAACTTCAATATTTACAATGTATCTCAAAATTGACCAAATGTAGGCCAACTTGATTTATATTTACAAAATAATTTTGATACTAGTAAAAATTCCAACTTTGTATGGCAGTACAACAATGTATTGCATCAAATAGAGGTGAAAATAAATGGTCATGATCGTATGTTAGTTGGATTTACAACTACCTGAGCAATCAGTGCCTAGGATCACAAAAGTTGTGAGTTCAAACACTGTACATGGCAAGGTGTACTTGATACATTATGTGATCAAGATTGGCAGTGACTTGCGGCATGTCGGTGGTTGTCTCTAGGTACTCTGGTTTCCTCCATCAATAAAACAGACCCCCACGATATAACTGAAATATTGTTGAAAGTGGTGTTAAACACCATAAGCCCCACCCCCACCCCCTCAATGCTATTTCATCATTGTCTTGTTTCTTCCAGATTGATGTGGACATAACTGAAATTATGTATAATTCCTTGAAGGAAGCAATTTTTACTTAAAACAAAATTTTTTTGTACAAAGCTTAAAATGAAATGTCAGAAATTTTTAATGACAGAAATATATCACATGAATGTGACAATATACATGTACAGTGCTCCCTCGGTCTATCGCCCCCCGTTTTATCGCCAAAATTCTCGTCTGTCCTGATTTTCCCCCAATTAAAAATACCCCGTTATACTGCCAAACTCAGCTACCGCCATCCGCCACAGGTTTTCAGACACAAAAGTCGTAAAACCAATTTAAATTTCCCCGTTAGTACCGCCCACAACTACCTTTTGACAGCTGTGTATTGATCGGTAATTATGGAATGTCAAAACTGGTCATCGGACACGGTCATTGATCTCATAGTTGAGGGTCGGAACAGGTGATCAGTTGTTTTGATTATAATAATTACCTGTATTTACTTTTCTAGTGATTACATTTGTACTTTTAATCCTGAGTAAAATTTGTAATTTAATTAGTTGTCATAAAAATGTTGTGCTTGAAGAGAAAGCGTAATTAATTAGATGACAAACAAAAACGTGCAATTATAAGTTATGCAAAGGAAAATCCAAAATTAACATAACAACAAATTGCCAATAATTCGACAATTAAATGAGATCTTCCAATAACCCCACAAATGAAGATGAACTGTTGCTGTCACGTGTTTATAATGACCTTGATGTCCCGAGCTACAAATGACAGTTCAAGAATTTGTCAACATTGACCTGCAAACTGTACAGGACATTTCCGATGTGAATATGATTATTCTAATTTATTTATTTATTAAACATGTATTATTTATACTTATGTATTTGTACAAGTGCAAAATGCATGTCAGTCGAGTTGAAAGTTTATCTTTTCATATGATAACATAACTTCCGGTTTTCAATGTCCCTCAGTTTATCGCCAAACTCGTTATACCGCCAAACTACCGACTGCACAGAAGGTGGCGGTATAACGAGGGAGCACTGTATATGCATTAAGCACAAGGAAATGCTCTGAAATTTAAGGCCAGACTAGAGAATATGACTGTTGGGCTCATAAAAAAGACGTCTGGGTTACATCTAGGATTTCATAAAGTGATCAAATGTCCCCTTTTTAATGAAAAACAGGGACAATTTATGAGGATTTGTGCACATGAGATTCCTGTGGACAAGGGATAATTTTATGTGCCTAATGTGTCCTTTCTTTTTGTAAAATGGGGAGCATTTTCAAAGTAAAGGGTCATTTTCACAATGCCCTCTGTTAGATGCATCCCTGGACTGTAGTGTATGACTGCCATACTCTTAGGAAGACATAATAACTTACTTCCTGAGCACCTGAGTTCATGCCCAGTTTTTTAGTGGGGTCCACATTGATCATCTTTTTAGTTTTTTGCGTTGTTCTAATATGTGTCTCTTACGTTCTGAGTCCAGTGTTGTGATGTCCATTATGATTTCCGCATTAAAAACGATGTTCAATTCGTCTTAACCTCAGTTGTTTGAAGGAGAGATAATGTCTTATTTACATTATTTGTGCTTATTTGTGTATAGTGGTGTCTAACACATATTGTGTTTTTGTTTTGTTTTTCTTCATCTCGTGTACCCTACATTGCCAGTTTCTCTGGATTGTCCATTTTTGATAGCCCCTTCTGTATTCTCTAACGTTTATTTACCTTCTTTGAAGACCAGTTTGCCAGATTCATCAGCAGAGTAACAACCTACATATTCTTGTAGATCTGTATGCTCATGATTGTTAACTCTTACACATAGGTTACCAGTAGATTTAGCTAGCCAGGTCACCAAACTTGTTTTACCAACAGATGTCTCACCCTGCAGAAGAACTGGATGTTGCCTGTTGAATTAGAAATTGATTAATTTAATACACAATTTAACCTTGGTATCTTACTCTTAGACAAATACTTTCCTTGATAATTCAAAATGAAAGCTTAGGCAAGGAAAAAATGAATAGTTTAAAAGTCTTTTCCTTGGATAATATTTTATTCATTCATAGTACTTTTCAAAATAATGTATCTCTGATATATGAAGCATCTGATTTTTAGAAGTAAAATCATTGATACCCCAAGGTTTTGAATTAACGAGGGTTCAACTGTATCTACAATCCTACAAAGAAAGTTTATGGAGGAAGAACAAAATTGGGTTGGCTTGTAACAACAATCAATTACTCACTGAAACAATTCTCAGTACTTACCCTCCTGAGATGACTCTACACAAATCTTTCAAGTTCTGTCTGACTGATGGTGTTAGTATATAATGTTCTGGAACTATAGGTTTCTCACTTCCAGTAGATATCCAATATCCCTCAAAGTTCAGATACTTTCCTTTAGTAGGCATAGGTATCGGTTGTTTCAAGACAGACTTAATATTAGTTTTACCAAGGATGTGTTGACATATGAAACTTTCTACTAATGGATGTGATGATCTGTCCAACTGTGTGAGAAAACTTAAACAGAATCCCTGTAATAAAAAAATTAAAAAATATTTTCATAAGGAGTTTTCAAAAAGAGGGTTATGGTTAGGGTGTTTAACGCCACTTTCAACAATATTTCAGTTATATCGTGGTGGTCAGTTTTATTGGTGGAAGAAATCGGAGTACCAGGAGAAAACTACTGACCTGCAGCAAGTCACTGACAAACTTTATCACATAATGCTCTATCAAGTACACCTTGTCTATGAGTGATTCAAACTCACAACATCAGTTGTGATAGGCACTGATTGCATAGGCAGTTGTAAATCCAACAACCATACGATCATGGCCACGATGGCCCCGTGATAATTTTGATATGAAGTTTTCAAGAAAGAGACCAGTGCACTGACAAGATTATTTTGGTTGCTTTTTTGTAACATTTCCAAGGTGCTCAACTCCAACAGTTTGTATCGGAAAAATCCTGACCAAGGTACAGTTTATATATCCAGTATAATTCTTGATCAAATTTGTCAATGTATAGACTATACAATGTAAACAACTACAATATATTCCTTTTTCATATCTTTAAGGGGCATAACTCCTTCATTTCAACTTGCAAATTCTGGTTTTTAAAACTGAATGAGATATTATAAAAAGCTTAACGAATGCCCAATTATTTATCAAAACATAAGCCCAAGAGAAATGTTGCTTAAATGAAAGTTTGAAGTTACCAAAGGGGTAAATCGAAGAACAAACAATACAATTTTTGTCATTGTTTATCCTAACCAAGATACTAACCTCATACAAAGATCTTGCCACTTGTCCACATGGGTTACCTGATGCAAATCTCAATGCTCTACATAATGTTCTTAAACTAAAAGAAACAACCAAGATTTTAAATAAAAAAAAAAATATTATAACAATAAATACATTAAAACCATCATTTTTATCCCTTTTTAACAGGTTTGTAAGGTAAAATATTTATACAAGTGTACAGACTATTAGAAGCCATATTTTTATTTTTATCCCTTTTTAACAGGTTTGTAAGGTAAAATGTTTACTATTAGAAGCCATATTTTTGTAAACTACAGGTCAAGACTATTTTACTTATCAGAAAAGCCTTTGTCATTATATTTCATTACTATGGAAAATATACCTAGTAGACCAATAGACTACAATGTAGGGTGATATCAATGGAAAATATACCTAGTAGACCAATAGACTACAATGTAGGGCGATATCAATGGAAAATATACCTAGTAGACCAATAGACTACAATGTAGGGCGATATCAATGGAAAATATACCTAGTAGACCAATAGACTACAATGTAGGGCGATATCAATGGAAATATACCTAGTAGACCAATAGACTACAATGTAGGGTGATATCAATGGAAAATATGCCTAGTAGACCAATAGACTACAATGTAGGGTTATATCAAAGACAATGGTAGTCTCTTGAACTTTAAATGACAAAATGGTGTTATTTAATTACTCAATAAATTTAAAAAAAAAAATTTTTGTAAACATTTGGAGGTTTGGGCCCATAAAACTAATTTAACCCTGCTACTTTGTGCCTGTTCCAAGACAGGAAATTGAGTACTCATATACATGTGTGTTAAGGGTATAGATTTTGTCTCTGTTTCAACGTATTTTCTATTGGATTTTTTAAACTGTTTGGAGAGTGTGGTAGCCTGTGGCAACAATAAGTTGGCCAGTCATTGGATAATGTTTGATTATTTTTTTCCTGTTTGAAAAGTAAACATTTTTTCTTTATAATTATGTTCCTCATCTATTCTTGCTCACAAGTGTAAAGTTCCACAGAAAAAAGATCGATAACAATGACACACTGAACCATATTTGTTTACTACCCTTTTTGTAAATGGCGTCGTATAACGTGACATAAGGCCAGTCAGTGGTAAATAAATCACATGATTTTGTCATAGGCCAACCAACCTTAAAAAGTAAACCAGATTAAGAAAATAAAGTATTTTAGCTTTTTCTGTGTAATTATTTTGTCTGAAGAATTTCAAAAGATGTTTTTTTTTTAAATAGTTTGAAATTGAAGCTTAAAAATTAATTATTTGATGCAAACATTGAACTTGCTTACCCATATAATAAAATATCTAATCCAGTGAATTTGGTGTTTTTTGTTTTTGTCAATGCAATATATTAGACTGATTACATACTACCATATTTTTGTAAAACAATTAATGACCGATTTCTGTTTTTCTCAATCACATTTATTATCACAGAATGGTAACAATACAGTTTTGTTGATGCTATTTGTAATAATGACAGGTTTTTCCCCACTGATAATCTCATTTATCTGTCTGGTTTAATTTAATTCTCTGTTCAAATTATGCTATAAATTTTGATTATTTCTGTTAAATTAATTCTTTTTCTATCTTATCTGTGAATATCATTTCATTACACCAAGAAGTAAGGGGTATATTTGTTATTAAAGCAGCAGTGGAAATGCAAAATAATCTGCCATTTTGTCACTAATGGAGAGCACTTGTATGTATTTTCCCAGTAAAATCAGCCATTTTCTAGAAAATGGTGGAATCAATGATCAATCATCATATTTTCAAAGTATTTTAAAATACAATTTGCTAGGCCTACATTCCAGAAAAGGTCATGATCTGTGATGACGATTACATCAACAAACCGGAAAGGTAAAAATGCTTGAGAAATACCATCGCTTAAAACATATTTAACAAGCATAATGATCAGGAAAAAAAGACATTAGTAAAAAGGATCTTTTTTACTTGCATGGAATTTATTCAATTCAATCTTATCTGTTTTAATCTCATCTTGTAATTTTGAAGTTTAAAAGAATTCCCTCTGTGTTTATGTACGCTATGAATATACAGAATGACGTCATTGGTCTAGTGCTGCGTGAGAATTGTAAATCAAAACAAATGACCGACTTTATTGCATGGCCGAGCAGATGTCACGACACGATATTTCTTATTTTCATTTGATTCTACAATGGAGTCCAGAAACCATAGCAAATATTAACCTGAAATGTGGACGATGTCCAGTTCCATCTGTTAATCTTTTAACTGCCTCTTCTCTAACTACCAAGTAAAACTTGACAATGCCTTCTATCTGACCAGAGGTAAGAGAAAGACCTCTCAAGTAATCACTGACAAGGATCTTCAGATCTTGAACATCTTCTAATTCATCTACATAAAATTCTGTAAACCTAGATGAGCAATAAACAAACAAGCATATTAAATGGCTGCAAAGTCAAAGCTTTTATTGCTTCCAAAACTTTAAATCATTTGGATTTCCAATCTTTCGATTTTGAGTGTGCCTGATGAATGTTATTCCAGAAACACACACTAAATTTGATATCTACGTTTTTATTAAGAAGATACATCAATCCTGTATCAATACATGGTCTTTTTTGTGTTCAATAGTGTTAGGCGAGTGGGAGGTTGTTTGTTTTGTTGATATTGGTAGAATTGTTGACTACCACTGTTTAAACCAGAAACATCCGATCAGCCTGATCGGGAGACATGCACATTAAAATGTCATTATTTATAGTAAAGTGGGCTGGGAGTTACTGATAAACAACAGCTGATAATGGTAAACATAACATAAGCACAATGATATGGATGAGGACTCTTATACGTGAATATATAAACACAACATCAAACACATAAAATTAGATTTCTAAATTTTCATACTTAAAATGTTACGTCTTTTAAGTTTCTTATTATAACGTACAACATCCATATTTAATTAATATTCCCCCTCCATATTTAATATTAAAACTGGATTTAGATTTCAGATATGAAATCTGGGTTTTTTGCAGTCACATGGAGTTTCTACATGTCAAATGACCTGAATCCATATTCAAAATAAAAGAAAAAGAAAACGGTTTTCTGTATACAAAATGATATATCTAACATAAGGATTGCTTACTGTTATAAATGGGACAAAATCTGTGTTATCATGTCAAGAAAAGAGTACAAACATACTGGAGCTACAGCACGTTAATGTCATAGTATTTCCTAGTGAACATTAATAAAAAAAAAAAAAAAAAAAAAAATTACAAAAAGACAAAAAAATCTACATTTCAAGAGGGAGCAATTGTTGTATGAAACATATTTCTACTATTTAATACTTAGAATAAATTGATACCTGTTGCGGATTCCAATAGGGAGATCTTTCTTTCCTACATCTGTGGCTGGGTTCATACATGCAAATAATCGGAAATTTTCATTTCTCACAACTGGTTCTATGTCTCTGTAAATATCAATGTTATTCTTTCACATTTGTTTTTGTCTTAAATGCAAAGATACATGTAATTACTGATAACAGATGTCAACAAAGCAACATTGTTTATACAAGTGAATTTCATGTTATAAAAAGTTATTAGAGTGACTGAAAAAGAAAATCAGTGTATAATTTACATAAGAAAATGATAAGTTATCCATTTGTGGGTTTTTTTCCAGAGAAATTTGTAATGACCCTTAAACAATTTTGGCCATTATGGTAATGGGACTATTTGGACAAAAATTAATACATTAAATTTAAATATTTACCTCTCAAACTTTTGGGCTATTATTGACCAAACTTTGTTGGGGGTCAATGGATAATCAGTCTCCTTTGCAAATGATGCCCTATACTCATTAAAGGTGGCCATAACTATTAAAACTATTATGGCCAAAGTTTCTATATTTGAAGGCATAATTGGCTAAAAATGTCATCCATAGCTATACGACGTGACCATTTAATCAACTAATATTCTAATTATACATACTAACCCTCGTTCAGTCAGCATCAATGATCCAGCTTGGCTCTCTAACAAACCACTTAGACATTCTAAAGTTTCAGCTGCTGCTAAATTGATCTCATCTAACAAGACCCAGTCTCCATTCCTCAAAGCTTTCACCAAGGTACCCTGAAGACCATTATTGAATAAGTATATAATTTTTTTAAATCATGTACCAAATGTTCCCAACCTAACCTATTATTTAAAGGATCAACATTTATATAAGCTTTCATTTGTCTCTTGCATGTGTAATGCAGAATTGGTACACCATGCTACTCTATATTTTCATACATGTAATAACGCCTGCTACTATAATTAAAAAAAACAAATTCATCCCTTAGAAGAAAAGATTATAGTTCTAGTAGGAGTCAATTCACAGTAATACATGTCATACTTTGCATTGAAATCTAACATTTTAAAAACTGTGTAAAACAATAACACCTGTCTAAACCAAACCCTCAATAAAACAGAATCCTGTTGGAGCCAAACTACAAATAAAGTCTTAATGTAGGAATTTGTTGTTAATTTAACCAGCACAAACAGAACACTATTCAGAACACAAAAGTTGGCCCCAAGGAAGTTTGGGTTTCGACAGGGTTCACTGTAAATGCATGAATTTTGCGTCCTTACCTCTATAAATGAAAAAGCTAAGACATTTTCTGTCTGTTGTACTTGTATCTTCAGCTGTTGTAAACGATGTTTGATTCCCTTCCACTTACTGCTCAGATCAGTTGTCATCTTACCTGTTATAATAAATATTTAACACTAAAGGAATGGCCAGTAGCAGCATTTGACATTGGAATGAATTTTTTCTAATGTATTAACTGTTGTGAGTGTTATAATTCTGAGACCCTAGAACGGTTGTTCTTTGAAGTGTTAGTTTTAGAAATGAAAATGTCTCTTAGTCATTCTTATATATTGTGAAGCAACATGTTTTTTGTAAGTAGAACTAGTGAAGGAGTTCATAATACCCCAAAACAGACAGATCAGAGAAAACCCCCTCTGAAACCAGCACTTAATAGCATTTACTGTGTAATGGGTTCTTTTTGTCAGGTGCAGCAAATCTTAGCTTATTTTGGTATTTTTCACAAGAGAATCAACTACACATTTCCAATTCTAATGTATTGTGAAATTTCATAATGACTGATTCTTTTAAGGTTATGCAAGGTCATCTATAAAACTGTTAATGTATATTGTACTTTATTCTGAATTTGTGCTATATTAGTACTAATAAAGAGGATTTAGTCATGGACCTAATAAAGCTTTTCCCGATACCTGATTCATGTAGAGCAACAGAAAGAAACGGTATAAGTGGGGACATGATAGAGGACACCATTGAAAATGATTAGAATGACGCTTGTTTCTGCTCTTTGTAGACAATTTGACAGTAGTGTTTGACTTTTTGACATCGCGTTTCTACCTGTTTCTAAAGTTTGTACAAATAAATTTGATATTTGCCCACAAGTTACATATATTGTATATATATTTCTATAAAATATATTAATGTTGATTTCTGACCAACCTGAATCAATTCTTTTTAAGGCAGATTTCAGAGAATGCTCCATCAATGTAAACAACATATTCCATTTCTTCTTTATATAGCAATCCTATAATCAAAATAATTTATTACATAGATGGCCATGAAATAAGATTTCAAGTGAAAGAAAAAAAACAGTATTTCACCCAGTGAAATAAACCTTGTATCTGTTACGATTTCCGCATAAAAACGATGTTCGGTTAGTCTTTACCTCCAGTCGTTAGGAGGATGGCACATGTGTTATTGGTGTTTGCCAATAGTGGTTTCCAACACATGTTGTGTTGTGTTTTTCTTCGTCTTGTGTACCCTATGTTGCCAGTTGCTCTGGATTGTCCATTCTTGATTGTGCCATCAGTATTCTCTAATGTTTATTTCACTGCTGACGTCACAGTAGCAATGATGAGCAAGGTTTGTTGTATTCAGAAATGACTCAAAAAATATTTTACACAAATTAAGAATTCTCCTTTTTCTCCTATTGAATTAATAAGAATGTTTACCTTACTATTTCATGTAATATCCTTTCATATAAATATAAAACAAGCATGACTGAACTTATTTTTTTTCATAGCAATTAAGAATTTCAGAGATCGTATGATAGTTGGATTCACACATTAAGTAATGCAATCAATGCCTATCATCACTAAAGTTGTGAGTTTGATTCTCGCTACTAGTGAGGTGTACTGCCCTATGTGATTAAGTTTGTGAGTTACTTGCATTAGGCAAGAGGTTTTTACTAGGTACTCTGGTTTCCTCTAGCAATAAAACTAAGTGTCTTGATATAACTTAAATATTGTTGAAAGTATTGTTAAACACCAATAAACCTTACCCTGACCCAATAAAACCATAAATTACAATAAACAGAATATACAGTGGTCCCTCGGTCTATCGCCCCCCCGTTGTATCGCCAAAATTTTCATCTGTCCCGATTTCCCACATTAAAAATACCCCATTATACTGCCAAACTCAGCTACCGCCATCCGCCACAGGTTTTCAGACACAAAAGTCGTAAAACCAATTTAAATTTCCCCGTTAGTACCGCCCACAACTACCTTTTGATAGCTGTGTATTGATCGGTAATTATGGAATGTCAAAACTGGTCATCGGTCACGGTCATTGATCTCATAGTTGAGGGTCGGAACAGGTGATCAGTTGTTTTGATTAGAATAATTACCTGTATTTACTTTTCTAGTGATTACATTTGTACTTTTAATCCTGTGTAAAATTTGTAATTTAATTAGTTGTCATAAAAATGTCGTGCTTGAAGAGAAAGCGTAATTAATTAGACGACAAACAAAAACGTGCAATTATAAGTTATGCAAAGGAAAATCCAAAATTAACATAACAACAAATTGACGATAATTTGACAATTAAATGGGATCTTCCAATAACCCCACAAATGAAGATGAACTGCTGCTGTCACGTGTTTATAATAACCTTGATGTCCCGAGCTACAAATGACAGTTCAAGAATTTGTCAACATTGACAAAGATCTGCAAACTGTACAGGACATTTCCGATGTCAATATAATTATTCTAATTTATTTATTTATTAAACATGTATTATTTATACTTATGTATTTGAACAAGTGCAAAATGCATGTCTGTCGAGTTGAAAGTTTATCATTTCATATGATCACATAACTTCCGGTTTTCAATGTCCCTCAGTTTATCGCCAAACTCGTTATACTGCCAAACTACCGACTGCACAGAAGGTGGCGGTTTAACGAGGGAGCACTGTACATGTTAGTATACCAGAAAATGTTAAGATTGCAACATTTTTCCTATTTTATTTTTGCATACTTAATTACTGCTAACAGATATTGAAATAAAAGTAAAGGAACCTTTGAGAACATGCAACAAAAATTCAAGACTTAGCATTAAAAAAATTCTTCATTAGAGTTACAGTACCTGCAAATGCCCTATAAATTTCACATTTTCTCTCCTTGAAAATGTCTCACAAAACAAGATTTCAAAGTCCTCATGGAATGGCTTAACAACATGTTTTATATCAACTGGTTTAAACCTGCAAAACAAAAGATTTTTTTTTCTCTCAATCATCCACTAACAATGTAATTTTAATAAGAATATCAATAAATTTTTCATGGAATTTGTTAATGATCCCACTACCCGTGAAAATTTTATATAAAGTGCCTTGACCTTATTTATGGAATATACATCAATTTATTATTTTGAAACTGTTCAGAAAGTGTATTTTCTGTTTTTCATTTCATTATTTGTAAATGAAGATTGAACGATTTTTGAATACCAAAACGTATGTGTATACGTGTGTTAGGGGTATCGATTTTCCTCTTTCTACAATTTTTTGATTGGATTTTGGAACTGTTCCGACAGTGTGGTATTTTCATTATTTGAAAATAAAGATTACATGCAAGTGTTTTTGACATGAACAAGATATTTTACCCCATTCAATCAAAATGTATGTTTCATCTACTGCTGCATTAGGATCAGTTTTACTAGTTGTAATTAATCTATTGTGTATTTTTTGCTTTAAAAATGGGAATTTACTGTTATTCTATTTTCATTATCTCATTTACTTTATTATCACATTTCCCCATTTAAAAATCTGTTTTCTGTATTCTGAAAATGTTATATCCCGTCATTAGACCTTTCCTGACATAATATTGAAGCTTTATGATCATATTTCCGAATGTAGAAATCTGCTTGCTCTATTTTCAAATAATGTTGTAACCAAAAAATTAGAAATTTCCAGAAATCAAAGCTGAAGCATTGTAGCCTTAAAACTGGTTAGTATGTTTGTTTTGTACCTGTACTAATAAAAAAGCCAATCAGAACACAATATAATTTGTACAGCATCCTGGTGGTACCTATATAGTTCTTCTTCTTTTTCCAAATACAGGACTAGACTCTAAGGATAGAGTGGGCAACATCCCGGACCAAGTATAATAAACAAAAACAAAAAATAACCAAACAAAAATAACTAATTATATATAATTATTTGCAATATGTATTTAAAGGCGGGTTGGGAATCCTTCAAATGTTAATGTGGAGATACCACTTTGTTGATGGTATCTAGATAATATATATTATTTCAGTTACTCACCCACCAAGAAGATCTGAACTATCACTCTGTTGATTCATATTAACAACCTTTAAATTGTGTCCTGAAAATAATCAGTATATCATTTAATTTAAAATATGTACATGTAGTCATTCTCAACTCTTAAATACTGAGGAACCAGCTTGGTCGTGATCATATGGTAGTTGAATTTACAACTACCTGGGCATACTCGATACAACATTATGTGATAAAGTTTGTTAGTGACCTGCAACAGGTCAGTGGTTTTCTCCGGGTACTCCGGTTTCCTCCCACAATAAAACTGACAACCACGATATAGCTGAAATATTATTGAAAGTGGTGTTAAACACCATAAACCTTAAATACCGCAAAATAAAATGTACCATTTATTGTCGTAGTGAATCAATTTTCATGAATTTGTGGCCTCAATAAACTCAAGAATTTTAGAAGAATTCAACAAAGTGTTTTCTTTCCATTTTTTGGGAACAGTACTACTTAATAACATAATTTATTCATATTTTAATATTACATGTATTTTTTGGGGGGTGAAAATTCTGAATCCATGAATTTATGAACACATGAATATGTTTTGTCATGAGAAAAAGACTGAAATGTGAAAAGCTATTAATGACAGCAGACACAAGTGATGACAATGCTGAACACAAGGCTTTGGGTCCAGGTGAGCTGAAAAGAGCTAAAAATATTTTATTGTTTATGGAGATTGACTACATGTATATACAGTGTTGACTGAGATCATGTTGGTATACAAAAATACTCATAGATCTCTCCTTAAAACAAACCTAACTGTCTATAAACCATGGTGACCGAGATCATATTTTGTGTACAATAATATTCAGAGTACTCCTCCTAAAGACAATTAAACATACCCAACTGTTGAGCCAAATATTGTACTGAAGAAGTCTTTCCAGTACCAGTTTCTCCAACTAATAAAACTGGTTCACTGTTCATCACACAAACTGCTACCTTCTCCAACAGTGCTGATGACATTCTTGTGAAGGAGAACGTTGCATGGAGTCTAAAAGAAGATATACATAGCATGGTAATACTGTATATAATCTAAATGTTAGGAGACCTTACAGGTTATAATACAATATACAAAGAAAATATTGGAATTTCTAATATAAATTACTTTTCCGTTGGAAATAGAGGACATGTATTGTATTTCTCTACAGTTCTGATATCAAGACAGTGTAGATTAGTTTAAACATATTTATTCATTTAATAAACAGACTACATGTACAATATAACACAAATATGTATAAATACATATTATAGGATTCGGAAACAAGTTACATAGGGCTTATAAATGCATTGTTAATATATATATACATGTACTTGGCATACAAATGGACACAAGTCAGATTCACAATAAAACGTTTTATAATATAAATTAAAACTAGTGACATTTAGGCATTTTCTAACAGACCAGCTGACACCATCTTCATTGAGATTCACTCATAACATAAGAGCATTTATGAATCTGTCTCCTAATTCTGTAGATTAGTCCTAACCCAGCTGTATGATAAAATACCTTGTCAACATAGTGAAATGTGGTGGACTGGGTTGACTCAAACCTTAATTCAATTTAATTGGGCCATCCTTAAAAATATTTCAGTTTGCCCAAACCCGACCCATGACTTTTGGGTATGGGTAGGTAGGTAGGCAAATTTTTTTCTTTTTTTTTTGGAGCACCAGATTCTTCCATGTCAGGCTCAAATGTTTGTCCAGCTCTGTCCGAGACTGTCACTAAAATTTGATCCGTCTTTTTCAAGTCCACTTCTTCGGGGTCTGTCACCTCGTCGAAGATGTCATTCCATGTTTTTTTGCTGTTAAATCTGTAGAGTTTGTTTGACACAATCGATTTCACTTTATTGTCAGTTTTGACTACAACAGACGAAGACAGTGTAAAATAACTGTCTGCCATTTCTGATTTCACGTGGTTTCAATATATAATGATAAATGCTGAGGATATCGAAAAAAAATCTCACCAGTATCATTTAAGCGCTTCCCAACAAGGATTTTGTAGTGTTGTTGCAAGTGCGAAAGTGATTTAACCTGTAAAACTAATATTTTATACGGAACCTGCGGACACGTTGAAAATCCGGAAATAAAAAAACAAATCGAAATTTTACAGCAAAAAAATAATTTGACTGCAGGATTCTTTTGGGTCGGTCGCGTTTGGGCAAACAAACTATATTTTTATTTTGGCCTTGTCATCTAAAACTTAATTGACACTTAAATTTACTTACAATATACATAGAATTAATCTACACTTAAGGTTTAATTGAGATTTAAATTTAATTCATAATTGTGCAACCTAGTCCAGGACCCTGATCTTTAGACAGTGTAGAACAGTCCTAACCCACACATGTATTACACAATGCCTAGTATGGGTTAGGGTAATAGTGTTTAATGTCACTTTCAACAATATTTCAGCTATATCGTGGCGGTCAATTTTATTGGTGGAGAAAACCGGAGTACCCGGAGAAAACCACAAACTTGTCGCAAGTCACTGATAAACTCTATCACATAATGTTGTATCGAGTACACCTCGCCACGAGCGGGATTCAAACTCACAACATTAGTGGTGATAGGCACTGATTGCACAGGTAGTTGTAAATCAAACTACCATACGATCACGGCCATTGTGAGTATGGTGAAGTGTGATATATTTCTCTATAATGATGAGCTCAAGACAGTGTAGAACAGCCCTAGCCAACAAGTGTATTACTCTGTAAACTTTGTCAGTGTAGGGAAATGTGATTTATTCATAGACTACTGAATATAGAATACTTTCTCTAGTGGAAAAACCCTAAACGGATTCCTGTAATATAATGTACCTTGTCATAGACGTGATGTTAGATATATTTCTTTGTAGTACTGATCTACCAACAGTGTACCTATTCTGTGTAATCTTTATCTCAGGTTTGTACTTGTTACAATAATATTCAGCCTGAAAAATAAACTAGAGTTTTAATAAATCAGAAATCTTATTGATGATCTGCAAATAATTCTTGTTGTCTTTGCATCTCTTCTGAGGAAGTATTATGAAAAGAAAGTTTAAAGTGATGGTCAACAATTCCACCAATATCAACAAAACAAACAATCACCTCTCTAATCTCAAGTCAATGAATATAAAAAAGACCACAACATATGACATTGGAGATCCAGGTCCTGGCTTGGGACAGGCACATAAATGTGGCAGGCTTAAACTGATTAATGTGATCCCAACTCCCCCCCCTTTGATCATTGGATCTCCAAAGACAATACAGGTATAAACAAACTAAATACTTTATAAAATAAATATTTGTAATAGGGTTGTGGTGTTAAATGCCAATTTCAACAATATTTCAGCTATACCTTGGTGGTAAATTTTATTGGTGTATGAAAATGGAGTACCCAGCGAAAACCGCCTGTATTTTTTAAGCTATTTGCAATAACCATTATATTGATTCAAGTCATGTATTCATGTATGTACTCTGAGGAAAACAGCTTGCAGCCATCGGCTGTCTACAATCCTCATTAAATAAATAAAGAATTAAACAATATTAAGATAAACTAGGAAGAACTGTTTTAGATACCTAAAACTTATGTCTCCCCATAATGCGGCCATCTGTACAACAATAAGTTACACATTAGGAGTTGAATGACACTTTTTAAAAAACAATTATTTGACCTTGAGGTCACAGGTCAAGGTCCCACGAAGGTCATTATCGTACGCGACACACCACCTTATGGTCATGCACCCACATACCAAATATCATTGACCTATCTCGAAAGACAAAAATAATATTTAAAAAACAATTATTTGACCTTGAGGTCAAAGGTCAAGGTCACACGAAGGTCATTACAGTATGTGACACATCATCTTATGGTCATGCACCCACATACCAAATATAATTGACCTATCTGGAAAGACAAAAAAGTTATGTTCCAGACAAGCTTCGCTGAGAAGAAGCAGAAGAAGCTGAAGAAAAAATCAGACTAAAACAATATGTCTCCCTTCGTTTGAAGGGGAGACATAATTATTTGCCAATATTTTTTCGGTAGCACCTACTTTGACTTTCGTCACATTAAGCTTTGCACCAATAGCTTCAGCTACAGGAAGTCTCTTCTGCGGTGATGACAAACAGGAAGTAAAACAATCTAAAGCTTCCTGTAAGACGATGTTTGCTGTAGCTGTTGATGAAATGTCAAAATCTTTTGATATTCTTTTACACCATGTCATTAAATCTCTGAAAATAAAAATAAACAACTAAAAAATTTAAAAAATAATAACTTATTAAACCAAATTAATAAAAGGCTAGCGTTTGTTTAGAATTCTTAAAGACGATGAGCAGTAAAACTTTGTTCGGACCAGTAAATATTTCAGTTTTTACTTAGAACTACATCAAATTATATTAAAGGAAAACGCCACGGTCTTAACAAGTTGGCATGAAAATTTAAATGACAGTAAATAAAAGACATTTGTGTTAATGAATGTTAAAAATAGTATACCGTAAGGTAGAATTTGGTCATTGAAGTTGCATGTACCACCAAATAATGGGGATCGCCATTATTCAGAACTCTCCAATGTGAGGAGACAAAAGGCATAATCCATTCTCGGATTATACCTGCAATTAAAGCTTTTCCGAAAGAGCTGTGACGTCACGATGTCGGTATCGTCTATTATATCAGCATTGATCAGTTGCAATTTTACCATTAAAAATTATGTAAATCATAAAATAACGTCGTATCTTTTGATATTTACAAAATCATTATAACTTCATGTCAAACATTTTATTGCACTAACGAAAAGGGAAAGTGGGAGAAGAATTTTTTTTTTGTAATTACCGATCAGGACTACCCTTGTCAACACATTGACCAGTGACCACGAAAAACACGGGAAAGTACGACATCATTGGTGACAAAAAAGAACAAAAACAAATAAAATACCAATAAACTCATTTGTTTTATGAAAATGTAACATGGGATGGAAATATTAAGAAAAAAATTAGGACGATATACAAATTGTTAACATTGTATTGCAGTTGATCTGATATTAAAACATAACCAAAAGGGCTCGATGTTGGGAAGAGTCAGATACATTATTTATTCAACTAACATGATCCGTCTCCGTGACGTCACACGAAGAGGTGTCATGGCCACTTACACTACGACAGGAAATTCCAAATATTCATATTTCTAATTGGGTATATTAATGTTAATAAAGGTGTTTTTTGTTTAATAATTAGTTATTTACGAATAAAAAGTTACAATGTATTGAATTATAACAATTGTTCAACTGACTGGAGTTTTCCTTTAAAGAATTTGATTCAGGCCAGTAAATTCTAATTTTCATTTCGAGGACTGAAAAACAATAAGAACCTTTATTTTGTGCCAAGGATCATTGTGCTAAAGGTTCAGAAGGAATAGACAAATAATACTAAGTTATTGTGAGAAAAACATTGCTTCTACAGAGAGAAAACAACAACAAGACAACAAATATTATTATTATACTTTACTATAGAAAACAAGCAAAAAATAATTAAGATATTTTAAAGTTTTATTCCATGGAACAAGAAATAACTCATTATTCCTGTGGCAAACTGCACGTAGGTCAAATAACTGTGAGGGAATCTTGTAAGTAGCACAAAATAACTGTTTGAAATTGGCGCGCTTTTGCACGTCGAACCAATAACTAGTTATTTCCCTCATATTAGTTCAGTATAATAATACAGTTATGTCCTTCATGAGAAGTTAATATCCATAATTATTAAATCTCGAAAGCGTTATTTTACCTCGGTCCTTTGGACCTCGGGAAAATAACCCTTTCTCAATTTAATAATTATGAATTAACTTCTCATGAAGGTCATAATTGTATAATACAACATTAAACATTTTGAGTGTCAGAGGTAATATTAACTAGAGGCTCCCAGGAGCCTGTAATCGCTCACCTGGTTTTCAATTTGACATCTAAAGTTGATAGAAAATGGGGGTGTTACACATAATTTTGAAAGTGGGCCACCCAAAGATCATTTCCACTCAAATTTCTGAGCAAAAGATTTTGATGTGATTTTTATCTCATAATATTCCTAAACGGAATAAACTGGCTGAAAAAATCTCACAGAAAAACCCAGAGTATATGTTAAACTACTCATTGCCATATAGCTGCAGTTAAAATTTGAGTTCATTTTGATTTGTAATAAAGTGGAAATTGACAACTAAAAAAAAAATTCTATTTTTAGTAACAGCAGCCATTTTGAATGGAGGGCGGGCTGTCGGACACAATATTGAAAGGGGACCACCCAAGGACCATCCCAGCCAAATTTGCTTTAATTTGGTTCAGCGGTTTCAGAGGAGAAGATTTAAATGTGATCTTTTATCAAAATATGTCTAATTTGTATAATCAGTATAAATCGGTTGAAAGAAAAAATTCACAGAAAAACCCAGAATATATGTTAATCTACTCATTGTCATGTAGCTGCAGCTAAAATTTGAGCTCATTTTGATTTATAATAAAGCAGCAATGGACAATTGAAGAAATTTCTATTTTTAGTAACAGCAGCCATCTTGAATGGAGGGTGGAGCTGTCGGACACAATATTGAAATGGGACTACCCAAGGACTATCCCTGCCAGGTTTGGTTTAATTTGGTTCAGCGGTTTCAGAGGAAAAGATTTAAATGTGATCTTTTATCAAAATATGCATAATTTGCATATTCGGTATAAATCGGCTGAAAGAAAAATTTCACAGAAAAACCCGGAATATATGTTAAACTACTCCTTGCCATGTAGCTGCAGTTAAAATTTGAGCTCATTTTGACTCACACTAAAGCAGCAATGGACAATTGAAGAAATTTCTATTTTTAGTAACAGCAGCCATCTTGAATGGAGGGTGGGGCTGTCGGACACAATTTTGAAAGGGACCCACCCAAGGACCATCCCTGCCAGGTTTGGTTTAATTTGGTTCAGCGGTTTCAGAGGAGAAGATTTAAATGTGATCTTTTATCAAAATATGCCTAATTTGCATAATCGGTATATATCGGCTGAAAGAAAAATTTCACAGAAAAACCCGGAATATATGTTAAACTACTCCTTGCCATGTAGCTGCAGTTAACATTTGAGCTCATTTTGACTTATACTAAAGCAGCAATGAACAATCAAAATTTCATCCCCCCTTTTTTCTATTTTTAGCTTGGCGGCCATCTTGGTTGGAAGTCGGGATCACCGGACACAATTTTGGAAGGGGGCCATCCAAGGACCATTCCACCAAAGTTTGGTTCAAATTGGCCCAGTGGCTTCAGAGGAGTTGATTAAAATGTGAAAAGTTAACGGACGGACGGACGCTCAGTGGTGACAATAGCTCACATGACCCTTTGGGTCAGGTGAGCTAAAAAGTTAAATATTACATCCATATTGCATTGTTTTGGTATACATGTAATGTAAAACAAATATTTTGAAATACCTGTCAACAACTTGAATATAAATCTCCTGGGACTAAATTTCTTGATCGAAATAGACAGAAGTTTAGATAACTTAGTTTTTCTTAATAAAGATTTCAGGCATTTAGATAAATTTTATACTCAGTGTAAACTGAGTAACTACCTATGTAATCAGTGCCTATCACCACTAAAGTTGTGAGTTTGAAGTAGAAATAGACTTAAAAACACTTCACATCGCACATCTCATGCTTCGTCTTTGATGTGATATTGCTCTCAAAATCTATTCTCACAAAACAAATCAATACATGTATTTTTTTTTCAATATACCTTGTAGATATAAGTCTTCCATCATGAGACAGGAATTTACCAACAGAATCTTCACTTCCATCGTTGTCATGTTTACCAGCTGACAACATGAAGTAGATATCTAGTAGTCTGTCTGTCACAGGTTTTAAATCACTATATTTTGTTGTTATCACCTGGAAAATAAAAAATGTATGCACATTCCTGATTTGATTCTAAAATTATATGTATTTGCTTTTAATAGAAGTTATTTCCCTTGCGACATGCCCGTTCTAGTAAGAGGAATAGAGAGGACAATTTTCTCAATTTGTAGATATTTGAACCTTGTAAAAAAATCACAGGATTATTACAACTTTAAAATTTTGTAGATTATGGGAAAAAATTTGTTACTTTCATTGAATTTTTCATGAAAGGGGATCCTTTTGCTTCCATTAAAGGGAAATAACTCCAATAAATATATGCTAAAACATATAAATTATAGAATCAAGTCAGATATGTGTAAATGTTCTACTCTAGAAATATTCTCTATCAACACTAAATACAATTTTCTGTTGGATTTAATTATCTTTTATTTACTGTAGCTTAAATCAAAAGTTTCATATAACATCACCCAAATTGTAGGATTCTATTAATTCTGTCATATATGGTGACATTTGTTTGCTTTGGGTTTGTCTTATTGTCTTTTTAAGGGGTTTTCCATGTTTCACAAAAATACACTAACCTGTTCCAGTTCTGTTCTAGAGAGGGGTTCCACGTTAATCTTAGTCCACATTTTTTCTAACAAGACTGAGCTGTTGTTGTGTTGACGATGCCATCCACTGTGTGAACCCAATAGTCTGAAATACATAAATATAACAATATACAATTATTGTCTTCATAAGTTGTCAACCCGAGAGTGGTAAGTTTCCCCCCAGTGCTTTAGCGACAACCTATTGTATCCCTCTACATTATATATGTTTGGGTTATTCACCAGTTGTCTCCCTGGTCAGCAAGTTAGCAAATTTTCTGAGAATATCCAAATTGTCTTATTACTTTTATATAATAAAATATACAGGTATAATAATATACAATTATTGCCTTCATATGAGGTGAAGATCGAAAGTTGTCAACCCGAGAGTGGTAAGTTTTCCAGAGTGCTTTAGCCAGAAGGAAAACAACCTTGATAACAAGTTGATAACTTGATGTTCACCTCATGTGAAGGCAATAATTGTTCTATTATACAAAAACTACTCTTAAGATGTTTAAAACTTGAAAGATTTGTTTTTTAGAAGACAACAAAATAATTCATGGTCTTACAAAATACAATTGTAGTAATCAAGGGTTGTCTCCCTCTACATTATATATGTTTGGGTTGTTCACCAGGTTGTTTCCCTAGTCATCAAATTTTCTGTAAAACATCCAAATTGTTTTATTACTTTTATATAGCAAAAAAATATATAAGGTATAATAATAGTCTTTAGATATTCTTTTCATTGGAGCTGCTACTGTGATTTAAAAAAAAACAATAATAGAACCTCTTCCTTTACTTAAAAATGTTTGTGTCTTATACAACAGAGAGCATGTACATCTTAACACAAGCCATCAGAAATGTTAAAATTGCTGCCATTTTTACATAGATAATTTCAATACAATATGGAAGTACATTTAAATTAAAGGTCCATCGAACTGCCATTAAATAATGATGTATCATTCATCTATGATGTATTTCAGTGTTTCCCAAGGTAAATTGAAGTTGAATGGACATTCAGTCCGGTAAAGGAGTGCGAATTACTGGACCAAGCATCAAATTTACAGGACATTGACATACTTTACAGAGCTGGTGCTCAGATTCCTACTGGTCATTTTGGTCCAGTAATGAATAACCTTTTACTGGACCATACCAATTTTTACTGGACATTGGCACATGTCCCTATACCTTGGGAATGACTGGTATTTCTGGGAAGTCAACTTTTAGCTATGTCTTACCTCTGTGTAGCAAACAATCTAAAATTTGGTGAAGTGTGGATATTATCTCCATGTCCTGGTAAAGACAAGGCATTTCTCTCCAACAATGGTAATAAAACAGACACAACATCCATAGGAGCAGAGTCAATGTCTTCAAGTAACACCCAATGACCTTCTGTTACAGCCTGGGTCAAAACACCTGGTTGCCATAGAAACTCTCCTGGTATGTCTGTACATCTATAGGTACCCAGTAATGCCTGTTAAAAAATTTCAATGTTGAAAGATTTCATATTTGTACATAAAAACAAGACATGAAATTCAAAAATTCACATATTTATTTCTCTTTCTAATTCATGTGATGGCAGCCATCTTGGAAATTAAACTGGCTACAAAAACATTTACTATAAGTTTGTTTTCAATTGTCCAAGACAAGACAATAGATAACAGATGCAGGTGAGTTACACAAAGGACTTCTGGGTACATATTTTCTAACTTGTAAAGTGAGGATGATTAAAATATTACGAATAAAACCCAAACAAATGATTTTTCAACATCCATATCTTGGCTTCTGCCCCAACATCATATGGCGTGGTCTTTTTTTTAAACGTCCAATGAGTTGAGGTGAGCATTTTGTTGATATTGGTGGAATTGTTGGCCATCCCTGTATAAACTTTCTTTTCATAATTCCATGATCATTCATATTGTGTTGCTTATCTAGAATTAATTTAATTCCTGTATTATGACTTATCACAGAGTTTGTAGCTTTGAGTAACACGACGGGTGCCACTAGTGGAACAGGAACTGCTTACCCTTCCGCAGCACCTGACTTCACCCCCGGTTTTTAGTGGGGTTCATGTTACTTAATTTTTAGTTTAATATGTAATGCTTTGTAGATTGTCGTCCTTTTTCTTTTGGCCAATGTGTTGTCTGTCCTTCTTCGACTTATGGATTCTAATTACCCCTTTGGTATCTTCAAACTTTTCTTATCTCATTAAAACTACTTTATAACTTTTTACATCACTAGTCATACCTTGCTATCAGTTTGATCTCCTAACTGTATCTTCATCAGTGAAGGTGATGTATGTCTACCTGTCACCTGTGCCAGGTGTTCTACCAGACAAGTTTTACCACATCCTACTGGTCCCTGTAACAGGACTGGGTTCCCTGAAGCTACAGCGAGAGCTAAACTTCGCAGGTGGCTTACAGTTGATTCTACTGGTATCAAACTACATGTTGTAACCTACAGTTGAAATTTTTATGCTAACATATTTGAAACTACTCTTTGCCATGCCAGAGTATAATTTTGACCTCTATTTGACTCGGGAGGGCTGTCCTGGTCGTGATCACATGGTAGTTTGATTTACATCTATCTATGTAATTAGTCACTATCACCAATACAGGTGAGAGTTTGCATTCTGCCATATTGAACTGTACTTGATACAATGTCATGTGATAAAGGTTATCAGTGACTTGTGGCAGGTCTGTTTCCTTCACCAGTAAGACTGGTCATCACGATATATGTAATTGAAATATTTTTTTACATTAGCATTATACACCAATAGCCATATTACAATGGACAATTAAAGTTTGTTTTTGCCTGCAAAAACGTATGTCTCCCCCCATCCCACAAACTAGTCAAAGGTAAAAAATCTATTTAGGTAACAAATAAATTTAAGCTTCAATGAATAACAAAAAAAACTGTTTTTAATCCATGAAACACAAACAAAATTTGATCAAAAGTGCTAAAGCAAGGGTTACAGGTACTATTCCATATTGTCATGGCAAAGTTCCCCATTCCAGAAAATTGCTCAGCCTATATTCCAATGATTTTAAAGGAGTTTTGTTCTTCTAAAATCAATGGATTGGTGATGAAAAACTTTTTCAGGGAAATAGTGACATTATGATAGACTCTTGACAGTTGTACATATATATATATATATATATATACAAGTTTCAGTAAGGGATATTACACTAGAGTGTTTGCAAATAACTCTCACAAAATTTAGGCGATAAAAATTTCCTGGTAATATGCACAACTACATATGGTGTCCTTACTACCTACCAAGTTTCATGAAATTCTGTTCAGTAGTTTCAGAGGAGTTGCACTGACAAGCTGCTTCAGAAGTATATTTTGGGAATTTTTTAAGTTCAAAGGGGCATAGCTCCCACAATATTCAGGGAATTAAAATTTCCTGGTAATATGCACAACTACATATGGTGTCTTTACTACCTACCAAGTTTCATGAAATTCTGTTCAGTAGTTTTAGAGGAGTTGCACTGACAAGCTGCTTCAGTAGTAAATTTCAGGAAATTTCTAAGTTCAAAGGGGCATAACTCCCACAAAATTCAGGTGATCAAAATTTTCTGGTAATATGTACAACTACATATGGTGTCCTTACTACCTACCAAGTTTCATGAAATTCTGTTCAGTAGTTTCAGAGGAGTTGCGCTGACAAACTGTGTGACGGACAGACGGACGGACAAACGGACAGACAGACAGGACAAAAACAATATGTCTCCCCACCAAATTGGGGGGAGACATAATCCTAATGTTAATACACATTCACAAACAAAAAGTATAAGACAATAATCAAGGCTAAGTAATTATCTTCCTTATTGAAATTAATTTATAAAGAAATTATTATACAGTGAAACCTCCTATGCCGAACGTCCTTTGGACCAACATATGTGTTTGGAATAGACAGGTCTTCAGTTTAAACAGGTTAAATTAATAAAGATTTCCTACTTTAAGACTTTATTCAAAGTTCGGTTTATATATAGGGTTCAGGCTTATTCAGGGCTCAGTTTAGACAGGTTTATACTGGATTCTGACTTATTCAGGGCTCAGTTTAGACAGGTTTATACAGGATTCAGGCTTATTCAGGGCTCAGTTTAAACAGGTTTATACAGGATTCAGGCTTATTCAGGGCTCAGTTTAAACAGGTTTATACAGGATTCAGGCTTATTCGGGGCTCAGTTTAAACAGGTTTATACAGGATTCAGGCTTAATCAGGGCTCAGTTTAGACAGGTTTATACAGGATTCAGGCTTATTCAGGGCTCAGTTTAGACAGGATTCAGGCTTATTCAGGATTATACAGGATTCAGGGCTCAGTTTAGACAGGTTTAGACAGGATTCAGGCTTATTCAGGTTTATACAGGATTCAGGGCTCAGTTTATACAGGATTCAGGCTTATTCAGGTTTATACAGGATTCAGGGCTCAGTTTAGACAGGTTTATACAGGATTCAGGCTTATTCAGGTTTATACAGGATTCAGGGCTCAGTTTAGACAGGATTCAGGCTTATTCAGGTTTATACAGGATTCAGGGCTCAGTTTAGACAGGTTTATACAGGATTCAGGCTTATTCAGGTTTATACAGGATTCAGGGCTCAGTTTAGACAGGTTTATACAGGATTCAGGCCTATTCAGGTTTATACAGGATTCAGGGCTCAGCTTAGACAGGTTTCACTGTATATTCATTGAGAAAACACACCAGTAATTCTAATTTATGCATTATAATTTTATTGAATGAAATTTTATCAAGAAATTATTATATTTCTCTTCGTGTTGTGCACTCTTTCCCATCCTGGCCTCTATTTTTGCAGTCAATGTTAAATACAACATCATTATATAAATATGGCATATATTTATGTAAAGACCATAACTTACAAGATCATCCTTGACTAGACTTCTCGGTAACATAATTCCTGACACCATTACAATGCTGTCATGGTAATCAGATTGTGTAAATGTTGCCATGACTTCCTGTATTCTGGTACTCAGATTAGATAACTGTGTTTCTACTGTAACTCCTGTTATGTTACTTCTACCCATGGTTCCATATCTAAACGACAGTATTTTCAAAAATGAATATTAGATGTATTACTACCAATACTATCTTATATCAGAAATGTTTCAAATTAATTTTCATGGCATATTAGTATAAAAAAATAATTTTTACATGAGTGAGTGAGTGAGTGAGCGATTGATGTTTAAAAACCAATTCAGCAATTGTTCAGCTATATCATGGCGAGAACAAGTTAATTTTAAATGAAATGATGATGGGGTCCGCTTTGTACTAGACCAACACGCTTAGTTGGATGTTTATAGTGCTAGCTCACTGAAACAACAGCCTGAGGATAGATATGTCGCCCCACTCGGACACATTACCCTGATTCTGAGTCAACCAGTGCTCTTTCTCTTTAATGTTGTGTGCTTAGCGTTGAAACAACAAATACCAATTGTATACTCTTTGGTTTGAACCGATCTGGGCTCGAACCCACGATCTACCTCACTCTAGGTGAGCACGCTAACCATTACACCACCAATGCGGTTAATTCTAATACTAATTAAATATTTCTCAATACAATGTAATAACGTTTGTTTCAAGTGTCTCTATTCCGTCAAATTTCTACAATTTCTGGCAATAATGTCACTTTCAGCAATATTTCAGCTATATCATGGCGACCAGTTTTAGGAGTATCCAGAGAGAACCACTGACCATGGGCAAGTAACTGGTAAACTTTATCACTTGCGGCTGTGAGTCGAGTGCACCCTTTTTTGTAATTTGCGCGAACCCACACCGTATTGGTGATAGGTTTGTACGAGTTGTTATATTGAGCCACCCGGGCCCTCAATTATGTCATATGAATTTGTAGTGAAACTGTTTTTGACTCTATTAATTGACATTATTGTTAATTAATAGAATTATATATAATTGTTATGTTATGTGCATAAAATAATTAGAGCTTAGATGGGATGGATACAACTGCTGGAAATGTACATAGTTTAACTCCACCACATTTTTAAGCCTGTCCCAAACCATGACCTTATTTTTCATCATCTTCCTTCTTTTCATTTCTGTATCCACCAACAAAACTGACCGCCACAATATAACAGAAATATTGTTGAAAGTGGCGTTAAACACCATAACCCTAACCCTACATTTCTGTGTTTGGTTGTTGAGTGGTCTGTGTCGTTGTGGTTGGTAAAATTCTCATCCATTACTGGTTTTACTTGTTATTTTCAATTCTACAATTTACACTTAACTTCAACTAATTTTATGGTTTTTATGGTTCATGGTGTTTTAATGTCACTTTCAACAATATTTCAGCTATATCGTGTGGTCAATTTTACTGGTGGAGGAAACCAGAGTACCCGGAAAAAACCACCACTCTGCTGCAAGTCACTGACAAACTCTCATCACATAATGTTGTATCGAGTACACCTCGCCTCTGAGCGGGGTTCGAACTCACAATGTTAGTGGTGATAGATAGGCACTGATTGCATAGGTAGTTATAAACCCAACTACCATACCATTCAACTGATAAATCTATTTCATAATTTCTTTATAAGTTAAAAACAAACCTTATTCTGTAATCTGTGTAAACATTTTTGTCTGTGAAGAAATTAGACAAGAAATTTTCTTTCTGGGATGAAGACATTTGTAACATCTCAGCCACAGCATTGCCACAAAACCTGATAACAATATAAATATACAATTCAATGAAGAAACACATTCCAAAAGGTACAGTAAACTTATTTTATGTCATTGAAACCAGGGATGGCCTTAAGCCAATTGGACCCCAAGCACTGGAGTTATTTAATCTTGGCTATTCAAGTACACACAACCACACACTGCAGGTTTTACAGAGTTCAGCATTGGGCCTCCACCTCCTATTGATTGAAACCATAGCAACTAATCAGTATACTCAATTATTAATAAAGGACTACCACCTGGTGGTGGCTTAGTATGACAGAAGCAAAATAATGCTGACATCTCTGGGCCTGTTGTTTGAAAACTAGAGCAGTTAGAATCTCCTAAATCTATATGAACTTTTATTCTGTGTCAAGGACCATAGTGTTAAAATTTCAAAAGGATCTGTTACAAAGAACTTAAGTTATTGTGTCTAAAGATGGTAATCGACCAAGACGCATACAACATTTTTTATATTTGCATATAAAATATCATTGTATAGCACAAGCATGTGGCATATGAATGGGACTATATAAAATCTAATATGACGATTAGTCAGCCATATTAAAATCACACATAAAATATGCTATGTTTCATAAACATCTGATCACTTGATTTAACCTTTTGTTCAGGTGATCTATTGATCAACCAATGAAAATACTGCTGTGAAATAGTGTCCAGATTTAGATAGTTAAAGAAACAACTGAGAGATTTTCTTAATTTCACCTGGATGAAAGATTAACACAAAGGGTACCAATAGTCGAGCAGGAATCGCTTACATGTCTAGAACACCCGAGGACACCACCAGTTTTAAGAGGGGTTCATGCTGCTCAATCTTTAGTTTTCTGTGTAGTGTTTTGCTGACCATTGTTTGTCTTTTTCTCTTTTTTCTTTTTGCTGTTGTATTGTCTGTTCTTCAATTTATGGCTTCTGACAATTGCTTTGGTATCTTCAAACTTGAAAATTTGATAATTTTTGTGATATTCTATGAAAATAAATATACCAAGCAGCATCCAAATTGTGATGATTTTGTGTCAGAAAAGTTAAAACTGTGTCAACATGTAGACATGTCTTTAAGCTTTCTCTTATTTCGCTAACAAATCTCCATGTTGCTCTTGCCAATTCTGTTGAAGTCTGAAAAAGATATTAACTTCATCTGTTAACAATTTCAAGCTAATACCACAGACATACGTAGATAGCAATGACAAAATTCAGACATATTTTAGGATAAACAAGCTTTTATTAATTGTGTCATCAATTTCACTGCAATTCGAGAGGGAAACTGACAATGATTGATAATGACAGTGCAAGTTTTTATAATTATGATGAAATCCACCTCAGCTTCATTACAAATATAGTTTTTCCACGATTGTGTGAAATGACCAAAATCAGATTACTGTATTCCCCCCTCTTATAAGCCTTCTCCCACCCAAGACTGCCCCTCTTATCAAGCCAGAGCTTGGATGTACTGAAATAGTAAAATAATACTAAACTTCCACCATAAAGAGAGACAACTCTTATAAGGCCACTTTATCATTGCAGAAAAAGTGTCCTTATAACAGTGAGACTACTGTATAGGATTAGGGTTATGGTGTTTATTACCACTTTCAATAATATTTCAGTTGTATCATGGTGGTGAGGTTTATTGGTGGAGGAAACCAGAGTACCTAGAGAAAACCACTGACCTGCTGCAAGTCATTTACAAACTTGATCACATAAAGTTGTATCAAGTACACCTTGCCATGAGCTGAATTCAAACTCACAACTTTAATAGTGATAGGCAATGATTGCATTAAAACCATATGGTCATGAGCATGACGACCTTGACTACTGTATATATAAATAATTATAAATGATAAGAACCTGTTGACTGTAAGGTTTTCCCCCATCTTGATGAAGTGGCAAACTGTTACTGTTTCTCTGAAGGTAATCGGCTGCATAACTGTAATATACATAAATCAAAATAAGATTACAGGGATCCTCGTAGGATAACATTTTGATGAGTCCCAACCAAAAAGTCATGACTCCTACTAGTATATCTTGATGTGTTGTAAGTAATTTCAATATCTTTTATAGTGGTATGAGGGTATAACACACTAAATTTCACACATGAAAGAAAGATATTCACATCTCTTATTTTGGCTTCAATTGTACTAAATACTGAAAAAGTGATAACTGTAAAAAAAATCATAATCATATTTTTTTTGGTAAAATTTAATTAGGTTCAACCACATTTTAGAAATTTTTTATAATAAAAGTCCATTTTATTATGAAAAGAGGTAGTCAAAATATTGTGTAATTATTAAATGTTAAGTTTTCCATGCACCTAACCATGGTCGGGAATTTCACCTTTCAGTTCATTATAACCTCTCCCATAATGTCTGGTAGTCACAAAATAGCTGAAATATTGATGAAATTGATGACAAACACCAAGAGAGTTCGCGAAATTGCATATGGGTTTGGTGGTCCTAGTGAAAAAAATGTCAGTCCTCATTAATTTTCTATTGCAAAATACCAATCTTGTGTCAGTCTCTAGCAAAATCTGCCCAAATTTTACTGGTCATGTCTGACAGGACTGACACATTTCGCAAACTCTGATAACCAAATCATACCTCTAAATTAAAAATCTTAATATATCATAGATTATTGATAATATTGAATTCTTTTTCTTATACTGTAGAACCTGTCTAAACAGAACCCTGTTTAAACCGAACTTTAAATATAGCCCCAATGTAGGAAATTGTTTCTTAATTTAACCTGTATAAACCAAACACCTCTCTATTCCGAACACAAAAGTATTCAGCTTAGAAACGTTTCACTGTAGTCAAATAATACTTTGATGGCCTGACTTGACAGGAGCAATGCGACTTCATTGTTAATTATATAGAATTTACAGCTTACTGCATGAACATACCTTTTTAGATCTGGACATAATGTTATTCCTCTGCTTACAGCTACATAGAATTTAACTTGATCCTCTCGACTCTTTACAACATCAGCTGCCCTAACGACAACATCTAAGATAACAGACCTACATATCTTACAAACATCCTCTGTAAATTTTGATTGAAGAAATAATTCTGCCAAGTTCTTAACCAGATTCTGCTTTTGTTCTGCTGACCAAGACTGAAAAACCAGACAAAGAGAAAATAAAATTCCAAGGTTATTTTCATATTGCAAACAGTAATGAGTGAATGATTGATTGCCGTTTAATGCAAAGTGAGTACATTTTCCAGCTGTACCAAGATAAGAACAATTTTCTTTTTATGAATCATGATATACTACACCAGCATGTTGAGCTGAATTTCAATAGTTATAACTAAAGTTATAAGTTTGAATCCCGCTCATGGCGAGGTGTGTGATAAAGTTTGTTAGTGACTTGCGACAGGTCAATGGTTTTCTCACGGTACTCCGGTTTCCTCCACCAATAAAACTAAACATCAAGATAGAACTTAAATAGTGTTGAAAGTGGTGTTAAACACCATTACCCTAACCCTTGAGTCTGCATTGCTATAGTCTGTGTCACATGATCAAATTTTCCAAAATATGGTACTTAATTATTAATATGCCAATACTTTACCCTTTTGGCATTGAAATTCATAATAATATACTCCATCACAAGGTAACTGCTTTATATTTTCACATGACAATTTAAATGAATGAATACGTCCTCGACTTTCTTTACAGATATTTAATATTACATGGTCACCATTTTTGCTTGCAACACATTATGGGACGCCGAGTTGTTTACCATGCTTCATTAATTTTGCCTTTACACTTTCAATAAAAACTTTCTATTTATGTTAAGCTTTGTCTGAGTAAAATATGAAAACAATGTTGTCTTGTAAGTTATTATATTGTATTTCTTTTACCCAACGATTGATATAAAAAAGAATTCCGAGGACATCCAACCAAATGCACCCAAATTTCACTTCCGGTATAAACTATCATAAAAAACTCCATGTTAAATCATCTATGACACAGGAATAAATTAAAACCCATAAATTGAAAATGACTCAAATGAAGGATACATGTACCGGTATATGTCATTGTGGAATTTAAGTTTCATAAACAATGATCTCTGACATGCACTTCAGTCTGACACAACACGGTAAGTAGTTTTTATTACCAACCATTTCAAAGAGAATACTGTACTCTGTGACATAGAGTAAAAATTTTACCATACTAATAAAAAAAAAAAGCTGAAAGAAAAAACTTTCATCACATTTTTTTTGTATCAATTTTAAAAAGTAGGATTTTATTTTATTTGCATATTTATACCGTATTTGTCTTGCAATGAAACTCTTAAACACAGATGAATATGTAAATAATTTATGAATTTCAGAAATATCTTATTCTCTGTAAAAGGCTGCAATTGATGGTGAAACTTATAAACATCAATATAATTATTTACTTATGACTTATGTATTAATATTATACAGACTGTCAAAGTTATTTCTGTAAAAATAGTGAACATTTTGGTACATTAAAAGTGGGTTTTTTTTATAAACGAAAACATGGCACTGGGATTCTTGGTATACATGAACAGACTACACATGTTGCCCCACACTACTAGTACTAGCCTAGATTAAACATAACATGCCATGGACATGGTTAATTTATAAACTAATAAAATGACATGAACTACTCCTGATTAATCTAGATGGTCCTAAAAGTGATATTGTTGGGGGGACAAACTGCTATACATTGTTTTATTTTTAAGGTTACCGTTTGTCACAGATGGTGATAAACAACATGAACAAATCTGTCACTGTCGACGAGTGGCTTTCGTTTCGATGCCAACAATATCCATAATTATTCAATAGATGTCTTACCTGATCATTTTGTATTAAACGGTGTATATTTTTGAAAGCTGAAGACTTGTTTTCCATTTTTATTGATGTTTGAACCCAAGATAATGCATTTTTTTTTCTTTTCAAACACGTGGGTTCAGACGACGGAAATAACCAATAGAACAATAAAATTAAAACAAATACGGAAATGTCGTGTTCTATCCGGAATATAGATGCACATGAGAAAATGTTTATTACGTTTTATCAAGGATTTATATAGTCTACTATTAGGTTTTATTTAAGGGACATTTACGGTCCACGTGTGCAAAGTCTGGAAATTATGTCGCTAGTTTAAATCACAGTCGCTTGAATTTCAATGACTTAAATAAAAAAAAAGAGTAAAAAATATAGTATATATACTTAGTAAATATTTACTATATATATATATACTATATTTGTTTACTCTTTATATATACATGTATACTATATTTGTTTACTTTTTTATTTATTTAAATCATTGAAATAAAAAAAAGAGTAAAAAAATATCATTGAAATTCAAGCGACTGTGTTTAAATTATATACTATATTTTTTTACGCTTTTTTTTTATTTAAGTCCTTGAGATTCAAGCGACTGTGTTTAAACAGACTACAGCATAACTTGGTATTCTGAATCATTACAATCTTTAATCACGTAGAGATTTGACTTCCGAGTTATGTTCTGCTCTGTATCTCCAGTCCGATCAGCGGTGCGAACTATATTTGTTAAAACTTTGAAACATATATAGTGTGAGAAGAAAGTTTACACAGTAATGGTTAACAATGTCACCACTTTCAACAAAACGAACTCAATTCATTGAACATAAAAAGACAATACTACGATGGGTGATTAAGGCCATGCGAGAAAAAAATATTTTGTTCCCTCAATATATTATCTTGTTCCCACAACTTATTATTTTGTTCCCACAAGAAAAATATTTTGTTCCCACAACATACTATTTTGTTCCCACAACATAATATTATCTTGTTCCCTCAACTTAGATAGTAAAATACTAATTAATTATCCCCCTCAAGAAAGTCCATCTATCCTATGAGACCAGATTTTAAATGCACTGAGATAGTAAAATATTAATTAATTATCTCCCTCAACAGAGGCTATCCATCTTAATTATGGGGCCATATTTCAATTGCACTGAGATAGTAAAATACTAATTAATTATCTCCCCCAACAGAGACCATCCATCTTATGAGGCCAGATTTCAATTGTACTGAGATAGTAAAATACTAATTAATTATCTCCCCCAACAGAGGTCAGCCACCTTATGAGGCCAGATTTCAAATGCACAGAGATAGTAAATTTAAAATACTAATTAATTAACTCCCTCAACAGAGGCCATCCATCTTTTGAGGCCAGATTTCAATTGTACTGAGATATTAAAATACTAATTAATTATCTCCCCCAACAGAGGCCAGCCACCTTATGAGGCCAGATTTCAAATGCACCGAGATAGTAAATTTAAAATACTAATTAATTATCTCCCTCAACAGAGGCCATCCATCTTTTGAGGCCAGATTTCAATTGTACTGAGATAGTAAAATGCTAATTAATTATCCCCCCCCCCCCCCCCCCCCCCCCCCAACAGAGGCCAGCCACCTTGTGAGGCCAGATTTCAAATGCACCGAGATAGTAAAATACTAATTAATTATCTACAAAGAGATCTACCAAGAACAATGTAGAATTTCAAACCGATTATTGCTTTATAAATGTAAGAAAAATTTCTTTTCGAACAAAATAGCCGAAGTTGGTAGTGACCAGAAACAACTCTACAGACTCACCAATGTTCTAATGGGTAACAAACGCGAAGTGATACTACCATCTCATCATAGCGAATAGCAATTGTCAAATACTTTCGGTGAATTTTTCATGGGGAAAATCGAAACGATCCGAAATAATTTATGTGCATCTGGTGACATGGAAAACTGTGATCTGATATCAAATTTGAAGGAGTTCCCAGGGGCGGATCCAGGATTTGTGGTTAGGGGAGCGTGAGTAGGCGAGGGATCTGGGGACCGCTTAAGGTCCCCAGCGGGTCCAAGGCAGAGCCCTGGTAGGGGGCCTAGGAGGGCGAAGCCCCTCGGAAACTCTGGGGGTTTGAGGAATTACAGACATTTATTTGAACGACAATTTTGAACCAACCACACCATTTTTATCAGACCAAAAAAACTTGACTTTGAGTCTTAATTTTGTCGGATAATTGTTAACAGTATGTTTTTGTCAGATTATAAGAACCTAAAGTAAAACTTTTTTTGAACAACCGTGATGCGAATTGTTCAACTCATGACTGATCGATCACGATATTTTAACCCTTCAAAGAACTATTGGTTTAGTTTTAACGCATTCCTCATTTCACTAATTGGTCTGTACTTTCGGTGCTTGTCCTTTCTGGTGGTTCTAGTTAATACTGCCCGTCCGGATGGAACTTTTCTTTTCGTCGTTTGATTCATTCTTTGAAAACGTATGATTCGACCGTTCTTGTTTATAGACAAACAAAAGCGGAAATTGTCAATACATGAACTTATTGTTGATTTCTGATCAGCTAACGTAACTAAATTAGATGATCAGAATCGTTTCATGCAGCATTAATGTTAACATATTCGCCTTTATTTGTCTATAAACAAGAACGAATCATACGTTTTCAATGAATGAACCAACTGCGAAACGAAAAGCTTCATCCGGACGGACAGTATACTGATCATTTGTCAATGGGTAGAGCTTTTTAGAATGATATTCCATTTACTCCTAATATCATTACTATTCATTTTGACTTATAGGTCACGAGTTAACCATTCATGAAAAAGTTGTTTGTTGAACTGCTTAATTAACGTTGTATAACATATGTTTTGCGAATTTTAGGGGGGGCGCACACCCCGCACGCCTCCCTCTAAATCCGCCTCTGGTTTCACTCACTAATTTTTCACCTGCTTCAATTGACGAAATTCGTAAGATCACCCAAAAAACTCCGTCAAAATCACGTGAATTGGACCCGATTCCTACATATCTTCTGAAAGCTTGTTTAGACAGCATTGTCCACGTTATAACAGAAATCGTAAATACATCTTTAATTGAAGAATGTGTTCCAAAGTCGTTTAAGGAGGCTATTGTATGACCACTTCTAAAAAAAACAGGCTTGGATAAAGATGTGCTGAAAAATTACCGTCCTGTATCAAACTTATCGTTCATATCAAAGATTCTTGAAAAGGTGGGAGCTTCACGTCTTGAATGTCATTTACAGCCAAATTCGCTTTCAGATGATTTGCATTCTGCATACCGTACCGGCCATTCAACTGAAACGCTCTTTTACGCGTTCATCATGATATTACATTAGCACTGGATAACAACACTTGTGCCGTTCTAGTTATGTTGGATCTGTCAGCTGCTTTCGAAGTAATAAACCACAAAATTCTTTTTCAACGTTTAGAATATTCCTATGGCATTAGTGGACCGGCTTTAGCATGGATTGGATCGTATTTGATCAATAGAACTCTTTTTTTCAGATTGGATCTGTTTTTTCTAATGATATGCACCTCAAATACGGTGTGCCACAAGGATCCGTGTTAGGCCCCAGACTTTATTGTCTGTTTTCGAAACCGAGCGGTGAAATATGTCGACAGCATGATATGGATTACCACTGCTATGCAGATGACACCCAGGTGTATCTTGTAATTGAACCTCTAGACAAGTGGACTGACATATCAGGGGCGGATCCAGGATTTCAAGTTAGGAGAGGCGCACTTAAAAAAATTGCGGCGAGCGGAGGGAGGCGCGAAAATGTTTTGGGGTATTTCGTGTGAAAAATCACGATTTTACGCCAAAAAATCATATTTTTTCCAATTTTAGGGGGGGGCGCCGGGTGCGCCCCCTGGATCCGCCCCTGCATATATCAAGTCGCATTGAAGCGTGTCTGGCTGATATCAGTGACTGGATGAGATCTAATCTGTTAAAACTGAATCAAGATAAGACCGAGTTGATTGTTTTTGCACCCAAACATCGGGTAAAGGACTTTTCTGATTGTCGTCTTTCTTTCGATGGAACTGTTGTAAGTGATGTTTCATGTGTCAGAAATTTGGGTGTATTTTTCGATAAAACACTGAAGTATGGAGAAATAGGTCAGTGCCACCTCAAAATTGTGCTTTTATCAAATTAGAAACATTGGACGCATTCGAACCTACATTACTGACGATGATTGTAAGACCTTGGTTAATTCGTTGGTCACTTCTCGGTTAGACTACGGAAATGCGATGCTGTATGGACTACCCGCTAATATAACGAACAAGTTACAACGTGTTCAGAATACCACAGCACGTTGATATCAAGAACTAAGAAGCACCAACATATAACTACAATTCTCGTTTCTCTCCATTGGCTTCCTGTGCACTAGCGCTGTCAATATAAACTTTTGATGTACGTTTTTAAATCGCTACACGGCAGTGCACCCGTCTATTTACAGGAATTAGATGGCGTCTATCAACCAACACGTGCATTGCGATCAGAGAACTGTGCATTAATTAAACCGCCTCGTATACGAACCCGGGGGCCCGGGTGGCTCAATGAGTTAGGTCGTTGGATCTAATAACTCATACAAGCCTATCACCAATACGGCGTGGGTTCGCGCCCGGCTTTGTAAATTACAAAAAAGGGTGCACTCGACTTGCAGCCGCAAGTGATAAAGTTTACCAGTTGCTTGCCCATGGTCGGTGGTTCTCTCCGGGTACTCCGGCTTCCTCCACCACTAAAATTGGTCCCCATGATATAGCTGAAATATTGTTGAAAGTGGCGTTAAAACACCAAAAATCAAATCAAATCAATCAATCGTATACGAACCAAGACTTATGGCGAGAGACGTTTTGACAAAGCAGCTGCTACACTCTGGAATATCCTTCCTGGTCAATTGAGGAATGAACAATCACTTTCTTCTTTTAAGAAAAAATGTCAAAGCACATCTTTTTAGACTTGAATATCCACATTCTTAACTGTTTAAACCACATCTGTTTTTTACTGATTATTGTGCATTTTTATGTATTTTTGTTTCTATTTTTACTAGAACTTAATTTTTATCCTTTATTAGTCAATGCTAAACCCTTCTTTTAGTTGACAAACATTGTGTATGTGTATGATTTATTTTCTAATCAATCTCTTAGTATTTTTAATCATTTTTATCTTTTTAATTCACTTCTACTGCTTTAAGTGTGTATTTTAATTTTGTAAATGTTCAATTTGTATGGCTGTGTTAAACCCCACTTTTATTAGACACCATTTTCTGAATTGGTACTTTTAGTTATAGCTTTTCCTTTTGTCAAATTCATATGTAGTGTTTCACATTTATCTGTGAATAGTTTTATTCTGTATATTGCTTTTTGCTTTTTGTAATTCGAGTTTTATTTTATTTTTGAATGTAAAGCGCTTTGCGTAATTTTAATATTAGATAGTGCACTATATAAAAACTATGTAATAATAAATAAATAAATAATAATAATTATCTCCCTCAAGAGAGGCCAGATTTCAAATGCACTGAGATAGTAAAATACTAATTAATTATCTCTCTCAAGAGAGGCCATCCATCTTATAAGGTCAGATTTCAAATGCAATGAGATAGTAAAATACTAATTAATTATCTCTCTCAAGAGAGGCCATCCATCTTATAAGGTCAGATTTCAAATGCAATGAGATAGTAAAATACTAATTAATTATCCTCCTCCAGAGAGGCCATCCATCTTATAAGATCAGATTTCAAATGCACTGAGATAGTAAAATACTAATTAATTATCTCTCTCAAGAGAGGCCATCCATCTTATAAGGTCAGATTTCAAATGCAATGAGATAGTAAAATACTAATTAATTATCCTCCTCCAGAGAGGCCATCCATCTTATAAGGTCAGATTTCAAATGCAATGAGATAGTAAAATACTAATTAATTATCTCTCTCAAGAGAGGCCATCCATCTTATAAGGTCAGATTTCAAATGCACTGAGATGGGTGACATCTCTTGAGGGGGGTAATTAATAAGTATTTTATTATCTCAGTGCATTTGAAATCTGGCCTTATAAGATGAATATGATATGTTGTGGGAACAAAATACTATATTGAGCGAACAAGATAATCTGTTGTGGGAATAAAATAGTATGTTGTGGGAACAAAATATCTTTCTTGTAGGAACAAAATAATAAGTTGTGGGAACAAGATATTATATTGAGGGAACAAAATATTTTTTTTCACTCGCATGGCCTTAATCAACCACCGTAGTATGGAGAGTGACTAGTAAGTTGTAAAAACTTGTTCCCAATCCAATTGTATATACAAAATGTATATTGACAATAAAAGTAAAAGTTTAAGTTACTCGAAACATGAAAAGATCCTTCACCTTAAGTAGTGTACCCGACATTTTATACCGTAGGTCTAAAAGTGCCGCCCTGGGAGGACCGCCTCGTCACCCCTTTTATCTGCGCTACTGCCACCCACCCCCAAAGAAAAAAGAACAAAACAAAACAAAAAATAAAATAAAGAATAAAAACAAAACATTACAAAAAAGGAAAAAAAACAAAGCAAAAAAGAGTAAAACAAAAGAAAAAGCATATAATTCAAACAAACAAAAAAAAAAAAAAAAACATCCCTGTATACAATACTGGAAACGTACAGTTTTGTCGGGTTAGGCCCATTCCAGTGATAGTCTATATATGTACCCTTATAGGGGTAGTCATGACGCCCCCATCCGTGCAGGTACCCAGAATATTCAATTTCCTTCATTTTTCCCTCTCACTTGGTTTAAGGTGAGAGTACTCCAACAATTGTACATTTCGTTGCTTTCTAAAAATCTCCTCACAGTGTTCAACATAAAGTATTCTCCAGTATTTTGTGAGAATAAATCTTTCCACGGTGTTCAACATAAAGTATTCCTGGTTATTTTGTGTAAATAAATCTCCCCACAGTATTCAACATAAAGTTCCCCTCAGTCTTTTGTGTAAATAAATCTTCCCAGTGTTCAACATAAAGTATTCTCCAGTATTTTGTGTAAATAAACCTTTCCACAGTATTCAACATAAAGTATTCCCCAGTATTTGTTGTAAGCAAATCTTCCCACAATATTCAACATAATTGTATTCATAGTACTTTGTGTCAATAAATCTTCCCACAGTGTGCAACATAAAGTATTCCCCAGTATTTTGTGTCAATAAATCTTCCCACAGTATTCAACATAAAGTATTCCCCAGTATTTGTTGTAAGCAAATCTTCCCACAGTATTCAACATAATTGTATTCATAGTACTTTGTGTCAATAAATCTTCCCACAGTGTGCAACATAAAGTATTCCCCAGTATTTTGTGTCAATAAATCTTCTCACAGTGTGCAACATAAAGTATTCCCCAGTATTTTGTGTAAATAAATCTTCCCACAATGTTCAACATAAAGTATTCCCCAGTAATTTGTGTAAATAAATCTTACCAGTGTTCAACATGAAGTATTCCTCAGTATTTTGTGCAAAAACATCTTCCCACAGTGCTCAACATAAAGTATTTCCTAGTATTTTGTGTAAATAAATCTTCCCACAGTGTTCAACATATGCTTTGTATAATGTTTTATAATAATTTAATTTTCTCTGCCAATGCCACTGAACCAAATTAAATCAAACGTGGGTGATATATATAGTACTTACAAGACATACACCACTTTCCATGACCACCATTTCTAAAAATCGTAATTTCTTCAATTGTCCATTACTACCTTGTTTTAAGTTATAATGAGCTCAAATTTGAACATCAGTTCTAAGACACATATATTCCAGGTTTACTGTGAGATATTTCGTTCATGATAATGAGTTCTTGGTTATTCTATTTAAATTTTCTTTCCCTCGATATATACTGATCATGCAAAATCTTCTATTGATCAAAATCGCATTAAAATCTCCCCAGAAACCATTGATTCAAATGTTCCTCAAATGAACTTTCATTGGTTCACTATCAAGATATGTGTGAAAGCCCAACCCTTCCATCCAAAATCACTGAGTGCCACTATTAAAAATAAATTTCTGATCATTTGTTTTTATTTTATTCACACAAGTACAAAATTGTTTCACATCATTATTCAATTTCAAATAGGGAAGGGACAACCAATACACTGCCTATATAATATATTTCGACTTCTTGTGTAAAATTTTGAAGTCTGAAAATGAAAACTAGGTCAGCGATTACATGCTCCCCAATGTTTAATGGAATTGTGGAAACTAATGCTTTTCTAGAGTTTTTCTCATAATAAGGTTTTTCTCTGGTTTTTAAGGCAGAATTTCCTCAGTTTAAAAAAAAATATACTCGTGTACATTTTATTAATATTTAATTGTAAAGGCTAACTTGTTTCATATGTCACCTAATGTACTTAATGTTTGTGTACATAATTGATGTATTATATAACATTGATGTTAGCTTTTAAAAATTTGTTTTGTATATTACTTTATGATAATGTCAAGTGAAATGAATTAACATGTATTTATTTACTTATCCTATGTCAATATATTGTCAGTTGTGTATAAAAAAAAATAATGAAATTCAACATTTCAAAAAATATGAGATTCAGAATTATATCAGTGATGGTAGTGACCATGATATAAAACATTTATTGAATAAAACAGATGTATTCCATCATGTAAGTTTGGTTAAGTATTTCTTTTAACACATAATGATTTCCATGATTTCTTTGTAACAAGAGTAACATAACGGGCGCCCACTAGTGGAGCAGAAACTGCCTACCCTTCCGGACAGCCTGAGTTCACTCCCGGTTTTTAGTGGGGTTCATGTTGCTCGATCTTTAGTTTTTTGTGTTTTGTAGATCATTGTTTGTCCTTTTGTCCTTTTTCTTTTGGCTATTGTATTGTCTGACCTTCGTTGATTTACTCTTAAACGTCTAGTGTGGGATGTCAATTTTGTGACAAAAACGGACATATTGACAAAAACTGTTGCATATTCCAACCACCGGTCGTGATCACTTGGGAAGAAGGAAATAAACAAACGTGCTAAGAGAAGTCCCCCGTCTACTAGATTTACAAAGTTGTCAGTTAATAGTGTAGACTGTGTAAATAGTGAAGTCCCCCGTCTACTAGATTTACAAAGTTGTCAGTTAATAGTTTAGACTGTGTAAATAGTGAAGTCCCCCGTCTACTAGATTTACAAAGTTGTCAGTTAATAGTGTAGACTGTGTAAATAGTGAAGTCCCCCGTCTACTAGATTTACAAAGTTGTCAGTTAATAGTGTAGACTGTGTGTAAATAGTGAAGTCCCCCGTCTACTAGATTTACAAAGTTGTCAGTTAATAGTGTAGACTGTGTAGATAGTGAAGTCCCCCGTTTACTAGATTTACAAAGTTGTCAGTTAATAGTGTAGACTGTGTAAATAGTGAAGTCCCCCGTCTACTAGATTTACAAAGTTGTCAGTTAATAGTGTAGACTGTGTAGATAGTGAAGTCCCCCGTCTACTAGATTTACAAAGTTGTCGGTTAATAGCGTAGACTGTGTAGAAGTTGTCAGTTAATAGTGTAGACTGTGTAAATAGTGAAGTCCCCCGTCTACTAGATTTACAAAGTTGTCAGTTGATAGTGTAGACTGTGTAAATAGTGAAGTCCCCCGTCTAATAGATTTACAAAGTTGTCAGTTAATAGTGTAGACTGTGTAGATAGTGAAGTCCCCCGTCTACTAGATTTACAAAGTTGTCAGTTAATAGTGTAGACTGTGTGTAAATAGTGAAGCCCCCCGTCTACTAGATTTACAAAGTTGTCAGTTAATAGTGTAGACTGTGTAAATAGTGAAGTCCCCCGTCTACTAGATTTACAAAGTTGTCAGTTAATAGTGTAGACTGTGTAGATAGTGAAGTTCCCCGTTTACTAGATTTACAAAGTTGTCAGTTAATAGTGTAGACTGTGTAAATAGTGAAGTCCCCCGTCTACTAGATTTACAAAGTTGTCAGTTAATAGTGTAGACTGTGTAGATAGTGAAGTCCCCCGTCTACTAGATTTACAAAGTTGTCGGTTAATAGCGTAGACTGTGTAGAAGTTGTCAGTTAATAGTGTAGACTGTGTAAATAGTGAAGTCCCCCGTCTACTAGATTTACAAAGTTGTCAGTTGATAGTGTAGACTGTGTAAATAGTGAAGTCCCCCGTCTAATAGATTTACAAAGTTGTCAGTTAATAGTGTAGACTGTGTAGATAGTGAAGTCCCCCGTCTACTAGATTTACAAAGTTGTCAGTTAATAGTGTAGACTGTGTGTAAATAGTGAAGCCCCCCGTCTACTAGATTTACAAAGTTGTCAGTTAATAGTGTAGACTGTGTAAATAGTGAAGTCCCCCGTCTACTAGATTTACAAAGTTGTCAGTTAATAGTGTAGACTGTGTGTAAATAGTGAAGTCCCCCGTCTACTAGATTTACAAAGTTGTCAGTTAATAGTGTAGACTGTGTAGATAGTGAAGTCTCCCGTCTACTAGATTTACAAAATTGTCAGTTAATAGTGTAGACTGTGTAAATAGTGAAGTCCCCTGTCTACTAGATTTACGAAGTTGTCAGTTATTAGTGTAGACTGTGAGAGAAGTCCCCCGTCTACTAGATTTACAAAGTTGTCAGTTAATAGTGTAGACTGTGTAGAAGTTGTCAGTTAATAGTGTAGACTGTGCAGAAGTTGTCAGTTAATAATGTAGACTGTGTAGAAGTTGTCAGTTAATAGTGTAGACTGTGTAGAAGTTGTCAGTTAATAGTGTAGACTGTGTAGAAGTTGTCAATTAATAGTGTAGACTGTGTAAATAGTGAAGTCCCCCGTCTACTAGATTTACAAAGTTGTCAGTTAATAGTGTAGACTGTGTAAATAGTGAAGTCCCCCGTCTACTAGATTTACAAAGTTGTCGGTTAATAGCGTAGACTGTGTAGAAGTTGTCAGTTAATAGTGTAGACTGTGTAAATAGTGAAGTCCCCCGTCTACTAGATTTACAAAGTTGTGAGTTAATAGTGTAGACTGTGTAGATAGTGAAGTCCCCCGTCTACTAGATTTACAAAGTTGTCAGTTAATAGTGTAGACTGTGTAGATAGTGAAGTCTCCCGTTTACTAGATTTACAAAGTTGTCAGTTGATAGTGTAGACTGTGTAAATAGTGAAGTCCCCCGTCTACTAGATTTACAAAGTTGTCAGTTAATAGTGTAGACTGTGTAAATAGTGAAGCCCCCCGTCTACTAGATTTACAAAGTTGTCAGTTAATAGTGTAGACTGTGTAAATAGTGAAGTCCCCCGTCTACTAGATTTACAAAGTTGTCAGTTAATAGTGTAGACTGTGTGTAAATAGTGAAGTCCCCCGTCTACTAGATTTACAAAGTTGTCAGTTAATAGTGTAGACTGTGTAGATATTGAAGTCTCCCGTCTACTAGATTTACAAAATTGTCAGTTAATAGTGTAGACTGTGTAGATAGTGAAGTCCCCCGTCTACTAGATTTACAAAGTTGTCAGTTAATAGTGTAGACTGTGTGTAAATAGTGAAGCCCCCCGTCTACTAGATTTACAAAGTTGTCAGTTAATAGTGTAGACTGTGTAAATAGTGAAGTCCCCCGTCTACTAGATTTACAAAGTTGTCAGTTAATAGTGTAGACTGTGTGTAAATAGTGAAGTCCCCCGTCTACTAGATTTACAAAGTTGTCAGTTAATAGTGTAGACTGTGTAGATAGTGAAGTCTCCCGTCTACTAGATTTACAAAATTGTCAGTTAATAGTGTAGACTGTGTAAATAGTGAAGTCCCCTGTCTACTAGATTTACGAAGTTGTCAGTTATTAGTGTAGACTGTGAGAGAAGTCCCCCGTCTACTAGATTTACAAAGTTGTCAGTTAATAGTGTAGACTGTGTAGAAGTTGTCAGTTAATAGTGTAGACTGTGCAGAAGTTGTCAGTTAATAATGTAGACTGTGTAGAAGTTGTCAGTTAATAGTGTAGACTGTGTAGAAGTTGTCAGTTAATAGTGTAGACTGTGTAGAAGTTGTCAATTAATAGTGTAGACTGTGTAAATAGTGAAGTCCCCCGTCTACTAGATTTACAAAGTTGTCAGTTAATAGTGTAGACTGTGTAAATAGTGAAGTCCCCCGTCTACTAGATTTACAAAGTTGTCGGTTAATAGCGTAGACTGTGTAGAAGTTGTCAGTTAATAGTGTAGACTGTGTAAATAGTGAAGTCCCCCGTCTACTAGATTTACAAAGTTGTGAGTTAATAGTGTAGACTGTGTAGATAGTGAAGTCCCCCGTCTACTAGATTTACAAAGTTGTCAGTTAATAGTGTAGACTGTGTAGATAGTGAAGTCTCCCGTTTACTAGATTTACAAAGTTGTCAGTTGATAGTGTAGACTGTGTAAATAGTGAAGTCCCCCGTCTACTAGATTTACAAAGTTGTCAGTTAATAGTGTAGACTGTGTAAATAGTGAAGCCCCCCGTCTACTAGATTTACAAAGTTGTCAGTTAATAGTGTAGACTGTGTAAATAGTGAAGTCCCCCGTCTACTAGATTTACAAAGTTGTCAGTTAATAGTGTAGACTGTGTGTAAATAGTGAAGTCCCCCGTCTACTAGATTTACAAAGTTGTCAGTTAATAGTGTAGACTGTGTAGATATTGAAGTCTCCCGTCTACTAGATTTACAAAATTGTCAGTTAATAGTGTAGACTGTGTAAATAGTGAAGTCCCCCGTCTACTAGATTTACGAAGTTGTCAGTTATTAGTGTAGACTGTGAGAGAAGTCCCCCGTCTACTAGATTTACAAAGTTGTCAGTTAATAGTGTAGACTGTGTAGAAGGTGTCAGTTAATAGTGTAGACTGTGTAGAAGTTGTCAGTTAATAGTGTAGATTGTGTAAATAGTCAGTCTGATAATAACATTTTTTTCTAATGATTCTGTAAGTAAATGTAGTAGTCATTTTATATATCTATAGATACAATATAATTGTAAACTGTCAGCACTTTTGGACACAGGAAGTTTTATTAACTTAATGTCTTAACTGTTAAAAACAACAAAATAGTATTAGCAAACAATCAAGAGATACAGATTGATGACATTGCAACAATTACAGGTATTATAGAGGGTAATCAGACAAGTTTTCATGTTTATGTTCTTAGGGATACTTCTCATCCGTTGATATTAGGCTTTTAGTACCTTAGATCAAATGGTGTAATATCAAATTTTAATCCCTTGTCTGTAAATTTTTTCAAGTCAAAAATGTTGTCTCCCAAAAGGGTCTCCCCTAATTCGGAGTCCATAGTTTGGGGTAGGGTTCCTCAATATGTTTGTGGGTGATTCCAGGGTGTATGTTCAGGCAGTTCTATTGTTACTAAAAGAAAGTGTTACTTGTTGCTAGATGCTTGTCAACAGCTTAGTAATATGGTTCCTATTAAGGTTATGAACCTCACAGCTGAGACAATTACTTTACTCAACAATAGACAGCTTGGAGAAATTTATCTGTTAGGTGATACTATAAATAGTTTTCCTATTGTCAAGTCAAACTGTACACATGCAGTAATTAAGGAAGATGAAGACCAGATGGATCAAACAAATAATAACAAAAGAAGGTCATTTGAGGACAAATTTTTATCTTATTTCGATATGGAAACCAATGATTTGCTACTGTCCCAACAGTCACAATTAAATGAGCTTCTGGTTAAAAACAAAGAATTATTTGTCACTAAAGAAACCCCAAAGTTAGGCTTGACTATTAAAACTGGTAGAACTCCAGATACATTTGAAACCTGATGCAGTTTCCAAACACCAAAGACCATATAAACTGCCACCTCACAAGAGAGATGTACTGCGTCATCAACTTGATGAACTGTTACGTCAAGGAATAATCACACGTACCTGTAAATGAAAGAGAACATATACCCATATCAAGTCCCATTGTTTTAGTTTTTAAACTCAGGATTGAAAACAGGTTCAAAAGAGGAGAATCTATTAATAAATAGATAGTATAGGTTTTGTGTAGATTTTCGATATCTGAATTCCAATACACAAGCTTTTTTATATACAATTCTGAATGTAGCTGAATTAACGGGTCATTTACTCGGCATATTCCAAATTTCCTATCTTCCATTGACTTCAGATCAGGCTTTTTTCAAATGCGCATTTCGCCAGAGTGTACCAAGTATACTGCCTTCAATACTTGTCTTGGTACATTTAAGCTTAATGGGTTACCTATGGTTTAAAAACATCACCGAACAGTTTTCAGCTTCTTAAGGATAAAGTATTGAATGGTTTATCTTTTCGAAACACATATGTCTTGGGGGTTTTTTCTGAAAAATTCTAACAGTCTTTGAAAGATTTACAGGAGTTTTTTTACGATTTTATTCAGCTGGATTGAAGCTATCGCCACAGAAATGTAAGTTTGCACAAAGGAAATGCATTTGTAGGACACGAAATATCAAAAGAAAGGATAAGACCATCAGATTAAGAGCGATATCTTAGATTAATGAACTGGTTCCAAAGATGTATTCGTGATTACAGCGTAAAAGCAAATTGTCGATACAAACTTCTACGTAAAGGTGAGAAATTTATATGGAAAAAGGAACATCAGGTAGCTTTTGACGAATTGAAATATGCACTTATGAATTCAGATGCATTAGCATTCCCTAGATACGATTTACCTTTTTACCTAGCTGTGGAAACGTCAAGTAAAGGTATTGGTTTAATCAGAGCAATTTATGAAAGATGGAATTTAATTTTGAGATTCAATATAAACCTGCTGAACAACTGATAGTACCTGATTCATTGTCAAGAGGGTTTGAGTTTATGGTGTTTAACGCCGCTTTCAACAATATTTCAGTTATATCGTGGCGGTCAGTTTTATTGGTGGAGGAAACCGGAGAAAACCACTTACCAGTCGCAAGTAACTGGCGAACTTTATCACATAATGTTGTATCGAGTAAACCTCGCCATGAAATGGATTCGAACTCACAACGTTAATGGTGATAGACACTGATTGCATAGGTAGTTGTAATTCCAATTACCATACGATCAAGACCTCGCCCCCCCCCCCCCCCTCCCAATTGTCCAGATGTTAACCTAATATTAGAAATGATCCTGCAGTTTAAAGTCCAAATGAAACATACCCTTGTTTTCCATATGTCCCAGGACATACAGGTGAAATAACATGACCCAAGGAAATCTTTACAAAATTTAATTAATAAGTCTACTAACAAAATTGTATTGATATCACATAACAATGATATACACACCAGGAATCAGATTATGATAGTGATACAGAAACACATCACATGTCAAGGAAACACAACGTGATTAAGCAAAAAACTAAAACACGGCTAATATTTAACATTTCACAACGTGAAATAAAAGAGTTGCATTGTCCTGTCTCCGCGGATGAATCACAAATCAAAGAAGTGAGTATTGATTTATTTCAACATTTCGATTTTAGCCCAGAAAAATTTAAACTTTGCAAAGAAATGACAAGACTTTAACTTATCTAATCAACTATCTAGAGACCAATGAGTTACCATCAAGTCAGAAATTAGCCAAGAGAATTTAGATAGAGTCAAATGACTATCTTTTGATAGATTGGTTACTATACTACAGTCTAGGGTGAAGAAATGAGAAAGAGTTAAAGTCTTGATAATTACCAACTGGTTATCCCAGAAGTAATGGTTGAAACTTTACATCAACTGTATCATCATTCACCAATTTCATGTTGGAATTCATGAAACGTTGTATAGAGTGAGTGAACATTGTTTTTTTAAGAGAATGGATCCTATTATTACAGAATATGTACGTTTATGTCCAGATTGCCAATAACGTAAACCTACCAATCATCATACAACAGTATATAGTACACCATGTGCCCCATTTGAAGTATGGCAAGTGGATTTAGTTGGATCATTGCCAATATCACCAGAGGGATTCAGCTATGCTCTTACCGCTGTTGATATACTTAGGCAGAGACGAAAGTTCCCAATGGTTACACCATACATAGAAGATTTGACAGCACAGTGAAATCTGACGGATCGCTGTTGATTGAATAATACATGCAATGCACATGTTGTATATTTTCTTGATTGGGGAATAATTAAAGTATGTAAAACTGCATCGCCTGTAACCCATGACTGATCACGCTCCGATACTAGATCTTGCATTCAAACCCCAGTTTTATAACCCCTTGCCACATACGAAAAGCTTGGGACCATATACTGGGGTTTAAGTGCAAGGTCTATGTAATACACAATAGCGGAATAAATTTTGGGGCCCTGAAGCTTGAACTGTTATGGGACCCCTTTGCAACTAGTACAATAGGGTAACATCAAACAAGGATCAAATGGCAGAGAACGAGTGTGGGGGAGGGGGGTGGGGTAGTTGATACCTTGAAAATGGCCCATACAGTGAGCCCCGTCCTAACAACAACGAGGTAACCGGTGTAATCTTCTTCAGTGAGGTTGTCCCATGGCAGATCTCCACATTAAAAAAATATATATTAAAATAGCTGTAATGGATTGTAAATATTTAACATATGTGACCGTAATAGTTATTTTATATAAAAAAATAAATGTTATTTGTTTCATTCATTTATTCATTCATTCGTTGTAGCATTGTATTTGTTATATTTCTCATTTTGCAAATTAAAAATTTCAAACTGAATCCTTTTTAATTTGCAAAATGAAAAATATAACATATTCATTAAAAAAAAAAGTGGCATTAAACACCATAACCCTAACCTCTACTCATCATGACGTATGACTGTGCCTGGCGACTTTTCTTGTTAAGTGTCACTATACTAGCACTACAAATTGCATGCTTGGCACGAAGACTAAAGGCCCGTTATCACTATCAAAGTTTTCTTTGTCAAAGAAAACTTTGACAAAGTCTTTGATGAAACTTTGATAGAAAGAAATCTTTGATCAACAACTTTGACCAACTTTGATGGAATAGAACTCCATCCTATTTTTCTTCAAACTTTGATGGACTTTGATGGATATCAACCAATCAGAATACTGTTTTGGAATGATGAGATGATGTTTACAAAACAAAAGCACATGGTAATAAAAAGGCGGGAAAGGGAAAATCAGTTGTCAGAAAACGCAATGTCACTGCAAGTCGTTCTGCCGCAGATATGGCTTCCCGAAGTTTGGTATCCTGTCTCTCTATCTGTAGTCTCACTTTCTCAAGGAGCATCTTGAATGTTGTTTTGTCCATTCTAAAATAATTTCGGAACTCGTTCGGGTCTTCAGTGTGCAATTCTTTAAGAAGTGTATTGTAGACTTGATTTTAATACTGCATTGATGATTTACGATTTTAGAATGTCGAGCAGGTGCTTGTTTAAGTCATATATATAACCACGGTTTTCCGAGTTAAACGGTTGAACAATAGAATGCTTTTTTTTTTTTTAATATTAAAGAAATCTATTGATGAAACAGAGGTAAAGAGATAATTAAAATATTATAGAATAAAAAAAATAATATCTTCATAAATAGAACAGAACTCACTAAACTATATGTAAACCAATTGTAGATGTACATGTAAATAAAAGTATATATATATATATATATGGGCATTTGTACTTGTATACCTATGTATATGGTCTATTGATAAATACATTCACATGATTGTTATATGTATGTAAAGTAATAATAGTAATATTTTTACTATAATTACTAAGTATTATAACAACCATGTGAATGTATTAAGATTCAGAAATCTTAAAAATAAAGCTGTACTCATAAAATTATGCAAATTCATAAAGATAGTAGAACAAGGTATTTACGATCCAGGTTGAAACATACCGACCATTATTTATCTACAGTATTTGTAAATAATGGTACCACTTAATATGTTCATTTGTGCTTCTATACCTATGTATATGGTCTATTGAAAAATAAAGATATATATATATCTTTATTTATCAATAGATCATATATAAAATTTTCTACTAAGATTAAAATATTGACACCGTAAAACATAATGGAATTCATCTCTGATATCATCATTACACAGAAAGCATATTCGATTATTTCTATCAATTTTACTCCCTCTACCCTACTCAATTGGTAACTTATAATGTGTGGTTCTAAATCTGCAGAATTCAATGATATTTTTGTTTTTCAGGAGTTCAAAATACTCTTCCGTCAGTATGTTGATGGAATGCTGTACTATAAAGAAGAATAAACATTGCTTTTTTGTTTTCAGTCGTATGTAAAAACTAAAATATGAGAGACACTCCTCCCTAATTGTTTTTGATAAATGGGGGTCGAGATTATATTTTGGGGTTCAGAGGGTATAAATACTGTAAATGAACGAAATGCTTTTTTTCAACCACATCTAAAAAAATTAACTAAAAGGGGAACCCCTTCCCAAATTAGTTTTTGAAAGAGGGGGTCTCAATGGATGATCCGTTTCTCCTGCTTCTGTGACCTTCACCAAAATGTCAAATAATTTTTCTTTTTCTCTTTTTTTTATCCGTGATAGGTTCTCTGGAGAACAATTAAACTTGTTTTAGTGTGTGTACTAGCCTCATGATATGTCACAGGTTTGTCAGTGAATTGCGACAGGTCTGTTATTTTCTTCGGGTACTCTGGTTTCCTTCACCAATAAAATTGACCGCCATGATATAACTTAAATATTGTTGAAACTGGATTCTGCTTTTTTGATTGTATTTATACATTACTACTTCAATCCAGCGATGAAATGATGTTTTAGCTATCTTCTGGAACTCCATTTTTGAATGAAAGCGCCGCCGTCGTGGTCGTGATCGCATGGTAGTTGGATTTACAACTACCTGTACAATCAGTGCCTATCACCACTAAAGTTGTGAGTTCGAACCCCGCTCAGGCGAGGTGTACTCAATAAACATTATGTGATAAAGTTTGTCAGTGACTTGCGACAGGTCGGTGGTTTTCTCCAGGTACTCCGGTTTCCTCCACCAATAAACTGACCACCACGATATAACTGAAATATGTGAGAAATTGGCGTTAAACACCATTCATTCAGCGTTGTTTCTAATAGAAGGATGGAGAACAAAGGCAACACAATATTGTGTTAAATAGAGATAACTTAAATTTGTCATTGACGACATATTTGTCCAGTTTTGACGATCGGTATTCTAACGAGTGTTAATTGAATGCTACACTACTCGCTGATTTGTTTGTGCCCGCTTCTGAGACAGACTTCCTTCCAGGGCTTCTCAAGAAAAAAGATAGAAAATTAGCCCAAACATTTAATTCCAGCTTCAGATATATACAATGTAGATGATATTCTGTCACTAAACAATTCCTGATCCGATGGTTATCTGATGGTTATCTGATGGTTATCTGCATCTCTTATATCCAATCGAGCTTCAAGTAAAAGTTATTACTAACACTCAAAAGTCTGCTTCATACCTTGACCTTCACCTTCATATCGACAACAGAGGAAACTGAAAAACAATACTCTACGACAAACGTGATGACTTTTACATTCATCAGTAGCAATATTTATCTTTTTTCTTTTGGCCATTGTCTTGTCTGTCCTTCGATTTACGGATTCTGATGACGCCTTTAGTATTATGTCTCCCTCCACTTTGGTGAGGAGACATATTGTTTTGTCCTGTCCGTCTGTCCGTCTGTCCGTCTGTCCGTCACACAGCTTGTCAGCGCAACTCCTCTGAAACTACTGAACAGAATTTCATGAAACTTGGTAGGTAGTAAGGACACCATATGTAGTTGTGCATATTACCAGGAAATTTGGATCCCCTAAATTTTGTGGGAGTTATTTGCAAACACTCTAGTGTAATATCCCTTACTGAAACTTGTATATATATATATATATGTGTACAACTGTCAAGAGTCTATCATAATGTCACTATTTCCCTGAAAAGGTTTTTCATCACCAATCCATTGATTTTAGAAGAACAAAACTCCTTTAAAATCAGTAGAAAATAGGCTGAGCAATTTTCTGGAATGGAGAACTTTACCATACAATATGGAATAGTACCTGTAACCCTTGCTTTAGCAGTTTTGATCAAATTTTTTTTTGTGTTTCATGGATTAAAAACAGTTTTTTTTTTATTCATTGAAGCTTAATTTTATTTGTTACTTAAATATATTTTTTACCTTTGACTACAGTGTGTGGGACGGGGGAGACATACGTTTTTGCAGGCAAAAACAAACTTTAATCTTCAAACTCTTCTTCCAACAGCACCATCATATGAAGTCTACATTTCACAAACAAGGCTACATTGCTCAAATCATCGGTACAAAAATGATATGGTCAACATCGCGAACGGGTTGATCACTACGAAATATCCATTTTTTAATTGGCAATAAGAAAAAAAAAATTATGTTGATATTTTCTTTCCCCTAACACCGAGCCTTTTACCGGATTGGACTACGAGTAACACATGGCTGTCTTATAAGAACCAGTAACTGCTTATCCTTCACGAGCAGCTTGGTTTACCTCTGGTTCTTTGGTTGAGTAAGTGTTGCTCATCTATTTAGTTTTATGTGTTGTGTCTTCGTTCTATGTATTGTGCCCAATGTTGCCTGCTTCTCCGCAGTGTCGATTTTTGATTTCCCATTTGGTGTTTTCGAATGTTTATTTATAACTTCAGTAAATGTTAAAAATGTTACCCCTGTTTTCGGATTGTCCATTCGTGATTCTCCCATTTGGTTTCTTTAACGTTTAGTCATAATTCAAATAATGTAAAATATTGAATGGTTTGAATAAAGGTAAAGAATTAATTAAATGGACGCCACGATATACCTAAAAAAACTGCAACAGTTGGCGTTAAACACCAATCAATCAACTAATTTAATGGCATAGACAAAGCAAATCACAAAGCAGATAAACACACACGTGCATCAATACAATGTTTAACCCTTAATATGATGTATTTCTGTATACCCAACGCCATATAAAGCAAAATTCTAGTGATAACAGCAAATCCGGGGAGATAACTCTATTCCGTTGAACAAAACTGCAAAGTGAGACGTCATTTATGATTGAAAGCTTATGCGAATATGAAAATAAATAAAAAGTCGATAGTCATGATTTATGAACACAAGTCACCCTTGTATAACAACTGACGTATATTGATATAATGACGTCATATGAGGATAAAAACGTTGGCAAATGATGCAGACGAAAACATAACAATAGATTTAAGGAGCTGATTTCAAATGATGGTTACAAATCCTATTTTATGTTAATAAGGTGTTATTTCTACGGAGTACTAGCTGTCAAAGGGTATTCACAGAGTGCATTGAATTGGCGATTGCAGTCCCGGTTGTTCCAGAAATATCCCTCATGATGATGATGATGATGATCAGCACTCTCCCCTTTCCCAAGTTCTATGCAATGTCTCGCCCCTCCGTTGAGATGTTCGGATGATCCTGGTTTCCAGTGCGTGTAAACTTTCCCACCAAGATTGATAGCCGTACTATTCCAACGCCATTTGCCTCCGTAATAAAAACCATCAAGCCAATAATAAGAAGCTGAAAAAATTTAATAGATAATAACATAGCTTATGCTATTGTTCTGTCCATGTTTATGTTGTCATTCATTTTTGTGATAGGGTGTGGTCTCTTCGAGTAGAAACGAATCTGTGCATGCGTACATATCATTATTATTGTTATTTGTTTATACCTGTATAATGATAATCAGATCGACATTGTTTTAAATGCTAATCTATGCATGTATATCACACATGGGGATGGTTGTGGCCGCCATCTCATGGTACTTGGATGTATAACTACTTATGCATTGAGTGCGAATCATGGTGAAATGTACTCGATACAACATTATGTGATAATTGTGGCAGGTCAGTGGGTTTCTCCGGATAATCCAGTTTCCTCCACAATGAAATGCACCACCACGATATAACTGAAATATTATGGAAAGTGGCGCTAAACACTATGACCCCTAACCATTTACCACACAAAACAATTATCAAATGTCAGAACTAAATGATCAATGTAATACCATTCCACTTAATCCATGACAACCGATATATATATTTCATCTGTATAACGAATTTGCTATATTTCATAACGACCTTGGTAATAACGAATTATGGTTATTACGAACGCATTTTTACCGTCACCTAAAATTTGCTAGAACAGAGTCTTGCCAAGATGATGTAATTATTATTAAAATTAAGGTTCTGCTCACTCAGGCATAAGTGACCTTAGACGATTTTGGCCATCCAGTTTAAGCCCTTTGATTTACCAAAGACTTTTAAATTATTTGGCTTTCCAATCTTTTGATTTTGAGCGTACCTGATGAAGGTTGTCATAGAAACCCGTCGTGCGCACTAATTTCGATATCTACATTTTTATTACTGTATATCGGTATTCTTCAAGACACTTTTGTACTAAGAAGAGTTTGAAGATACCAAAGGGGCAATCAGAATCCGTATATCGAAGAACAGACAACACAATGGCCAAATGAAAAAGTACAAAAGGACAAACAACGATCTACAAAACATACATATAAAACTAAAGATCGAGTAAGACGAACCCCACTAAATACCGGGGGTGAACTCAGGTGCTCCGGAATGTGCTCTATAAATGTAGGACTAAGGTATAATTTGTTTTTTTATTTCGACAACACAAACCTTCATCTCTGCCAATCAGCTGCTTCAAATGGATCAGAAACTTCGTGACTTCGTTATTTTCGTGCCCATTACTGATAATAGCTAGACGACTACACAACTTGTGACATTCCGCCTTAAAAAATAAAAATGTTCTCGTTAGACTTAGGGCCCAGGTGGCTCAATGAGTTAGGTAGTTGGAATACCTAACAACTCATACAAGCCTATCACCAATACGGCGTGGGTTCGCGCCCGGCTTTGAAAATTACAAAAAAGGTGCACTCGACTTGCAGCCGCAAGTGATAAAGGACCAGTTGCTTGCCCATGGTCGGTGGTTCTCTCCGGGTACTCCGGCTTCTTCCACCACTAAAACTGTTCGCCATGATATAGCTAAAATATTGTTGAAAGTGGCGTTAAAACATCAAAAATCAAATCAAAATCATCATTAGACTTAAATGAAAATGGTTGGCTAGTAAATATAATGCCAGAGATTGGTTTTCAAAATAAGGTTGGGACAAACCAAATGCTGTGTAAACGTCGTAATTGTTACGTATTCCATAACACAAAATATTAGTGTAACACAGACTGTCGAATTTGTATTCAAGTATAATTTATCATTGAGACATTACTGATGATGATTATCATCCCCCCGCCAACGAAGTTGCGAAGGGATATAATAACGCTACCGTCCGTCCGTCCGTCCGTCCGTCCGTCCTTCCTTCCTTCCTTCCTTCCGTCCTTCCTTCCGTCCGTCTGTCCTTCCGTAACATCCTTGTGAACACTCTAGGATCAACATCCTTCAATGGATTTTGACCAAACTTGGTACATACTTAGTCCTAAGGAGAGTCTGGAACCTTTTTGATTTTCAAGGTCATAGGTCAAAGGTCAAGGTCACTGAGTAATTTTATTTACCGTGTAACATTCTTGTGAACACTCTAGAATCAACATCCTTCAATGGATTTTGAACAAACTTGGTACAAACTTAGTCCTTAGGAGAGTCTGGAACCATATTGATTTTCAAGGTCATAGATCAAAGGTCAATGTCACAGGGTCAAATTTTTACTGCGTAATATCCTTGTGAACACTCTAGAATCAACATCCTTCAATGGATTTTGACCGAACTTGGTACATACTTAGAACTTAGGTGAATCTGGAACCGTATTGATTTTCAAGGTCAAAGGTCAAGGTCACAGGGTCTATTTTTTAGACGAGGGGATACGCCACGCTTTGCGTTGCCCTTGTTTAATTCGATTTGTTATCTTATAAGTAATTAACCAACATATTATAACCTTCCTAAGTTCCTATCTGCTATTCAGTTAACTACGAACATTCATTGACCCTGCTATTGTGTGTATTTGTTGTGATTCATTTTCGTGATAATTGTGGTCCTTTTGAGTAGAAACGAATAATGGTATGTTGATATCTGTTTTGTTGTTGGGGATACAATTTTCAAGAAGGGGTTGGTGTCCAATTGACCGTTTTCACACCGTCACATTTATATGCCTGTCTCAAACCAGGACTTGAATTTCCAACGTCATATACTGTGGTCTTTTTATATTCAATGGATTGAGATGAAATGTGTTTGTTCATTTTGATTATATATACGGGGAGGGTCCGGTAGTCCGACGGCCCATTAGTCCGACAGCTCATTAGTCCGACGGCCCATTAGTCCGACAACCCATTAGTCCGACGGCCCATTAGTCCGACAGCCCATTAGTCCGACAACCCATTAGTCCGACATGACAGTTCGTCACGGTGGGGGACCAAATTCTACATTGTATTACCATTTTTACTATTAGTTTCCTTTTCTGGTTTAGTTTCTTTCCTTGTAATAGTAGTCCCCATCTTTATGAAAGTCTTCGGGATGTCAGTTAGTTGGGTGGTACATACATGTGTACGTGCATGTTTAATTACCTTTTGGGTCAGTTAGGAATGGCGACTACTATTACAAGGAACAAAACGAAACGAAACGGTTTATTTCTCGTCACTTTAAAGACTATACGGTTCGTTTCGTTTATTTTATTAGCAAGTAAAATCTCGGGTGAGAGGACACATTTCGGCAAATTCATGACCGATGTGACCCGCAAAAAAAACCGGGTGAGTTGACATGTATGGACGACGTTCAGTTATATAGGATGCATGTATATAGGAACCACCCTCATGGTCTGTAGGAATGCCTTGAAGGATATTAATGAGACTTGGTATACCTCTTGCATTTATAGGTTGTCGGACTAATGGGCTGTCGAACTAATGGGCCGCCGGACTATCGGTAGGACCCCAGATATACCACTTTAAACTTTGCTCAACATTCTGGTTTGGTTTGGTTATTGGTGTTTAACACCACTTTAAGCAATATTTCAGCTATATCATGGCGACCAGTTTTAGTGGTGGACGAAGCCGGAGTACCCGGAGAGAGCCACCGACCATGGGCAAGCAACTGGTAAACTTTATCACTTGTGGCTGCGAATCGAGTGCACCCTTTTTGCAATTTACAAAGCCGGGCACGAACTCACACCGTATTGGTGATAGGCTTGTATGAGTTGTTAGGTAATCCAACTACCTAACTCATTGAGCCACCTGGGCCCCTCAATATTCTGGTAAAGGAAGTCAAATTGGTGCATTGCTAATTGTAATAACATAGGGAAAAAAGCCAATACGTAATACAGTTAAAACATGGCTTCACTTAAGAAGAACTAATTTGCGTGGGCGACCTTGGCTTTCCTGTTTAAGGTCCTTTGGTTTTATTGCTCCAAGGGACTTTTGAATTGCTTGGCTTTCCGATCTCTTGACTTTCAACGTGTCTGATGGGGGTTATTGCGGGATTTTCGTGCTAGACTTTGGGTGTGTCTGGTGGGGGTTATTGCGAGTTGTTCATGCTAGAATAGATATCTACTTGTTTATTTGAAAAGAACCAAGAAGTATTTGTATCAAAAGCCCATATGCATCCCATTTTTTTTTTGGTACTGAAGTGACATTTATTTCGCCCACTGTGTCACTTCTGTGAATATGTAACATCGAAAGACCACACAGTCTTGACTGGGTCATCCATGTGATCAACCGTCTTAGAGCTAAGAATGAACGTTCACAGCAGCATGTACCGACTGTCAAACAGAACAATAATTGCATAATGCGACTGATATTCGGATAGAAGTCAGAAGTATAGCTCAGCGCATTTTCAAGGATGCAGGATCCCGACGCGTAGTTATTGCGAACGTTTTTTTCGCCACCGACGGAGTTCTTGTGGAAACGAAATATCATTTTTATATTCCCCTACAATCGTTTGTAAAGCATGGGTTTAATTTCCTCTTGAAATCTGGGGTTGAGAGGACTGATTAAATGATCAATGAAAGGATTAAAAAGATTTATTCTAAAATGCTCTTCTATAGTTTCTGCTGTCGCATTTGCTGTATGTCTTTGTTTCGTCGTCCTGATGTACGCAGTTTTGTTACGGTTATTTCATTTTCTGCCACGATAGATAACGCCCTTTCGAATAAACAATGGAAAGATTCATAGTGCTTCAGAAACCATGTCAAAGTGTCTACTCGCGGGGTCCACCTGGTTTCACAAAGTGCCGGCAAACAGCGTTTTTCCTGATAGAAAATACGCCCCTCCTCGTCATACAACATATCAAATTCTAATAGATTTTCAGCTGGTATAGTTAAACTTTGATTTCATAATGTTTTTTCTTTTACTGGAACCATTTATAAACCGCGTCGTTTTCCTTAGAATCGCCATGACATTTCGAATAACCGGGACATTTACACAATTATTGGCAATCAGTAAGTTCAAATACTGCGATCTACAGTGTACAAAGTATTTTGTATCAGACAATTCTTCGGTAATACGAGTTTTCACTCCTGCTCACAACAATCACTCAATCACTCATTGGAGTGAGAAGATTGTGTGAGTTTACTCATGATAAATGATAAATTGATCACCTCATTCTCAACCTAGAGCAAATTAAAAACGAGTACATATTTACTTTTGCTTCTTGATATGTTGTCATGTTCCGACCAATATAGTAGCAACTGTGTCCTCTTTTCGTAAAACCAATTGGACAATCTCCAGTTTTGAAAATTGTTGGTTGACATCCTGTTAAAATATTATGCTCTTAATATATAGAAGAGTTTGAAGATACCAAAGGGGTAATCAGAATCAGTAAATCGAAGGACAAACAACACAATGGCCAACAAAACAGGACAAAAGCACAAACAACGATATACAAAACATTACACAAAAAACAAAAGATCGAGGAACACGAACCCCACTAAAACCGAGGATGAACTCCGGAAGGGTATGCAGTTCCTGCTCCTCTAGCAAAACCCGTCGTGTTAATGTTTAACGACACGAACATCATCTGACATGAAGATCGTGTTGGACACCAGTATTATATAGTATGGCTTTGGCTAATTAGTCTAATGTCTTAAATGTCTTGAAATAAAAGAGGCTTCTGTTAAGTCATATTTGAGGCGTTACGGAAATTATGTCTGTAAATCCAAAAGGTTTTGTAGATCAAGTTCAGCGATGTTTTTCTAATTACTAATTGATGTATTTCCAAAATCAGATAATAATAAAAATGAAATTAATTATATTAGAAATTAACGATAAAAATGAAATTTATAATATAATAAAATTTATAATAAAAAAAGAAATTAACAATAAAATGTAACTAACTATAAAATAAAATTAACGATAAAATGTTGCCCAATGTTTCCAGTGTCTAGATTGTCCATTCATTATTGCCCCTTCGGTTTTCTCAACCGTTTATATCCACACGAGACAAAGTGAGTTTAATACTATTACCTGTTGGTAAGCCAAGATTTGTCAATGTCGATTGTGTTGTGAGAGTCGTTTGTTTGACTGTTGTTGTTGTCGTCGTCGTCGCTGTTGTTGTCGGTGGTGGTGTTGTAGTCGTCGGCGTTGTTGTTGTTGTTGACATCTTGGGAGAGTAGTAACCATTACAAAAGTCTGATCTACAACATGTACCATCCACGCCCGTAGACAGCAGATTAGGACATGCCTAAATACATTACAAAATGTGCTTACATAAAAACGTAGATATCTAATTTAGTGCGCTCAGTTTCAGGAATAACATTCATCAAGTGCACTCAAAATCAAAATTTAAGAACATGTTGCATGTAAGTCTTTATATATTTTGATATGCAGAAAGATTTTTATTAAAATGTTAACTGAAATATTCCTAAGGTTGGCGTTAAGCACCAATCAATCAATTTATTAAAATGTTTTATATACCGGTATTCCATTCAATACATTACATACGATGTTGCAGACTTTGACATGCCTGCAGAAATAACATACGGTCGGTTTCACAATGCAATGTATATTCTTTCCAAGCTCTCAGACTGCCCACTGTTACACACATGAAGATCCGAAAATCTGTTTTACAATAGGTTCCTTTCAGGCACCCAGACAGTCAACTGTCACACACCTGAAGATCCGAATATATGTTTTATAATATGTTCCTTCTGAGCTCTTAGACAGTCAACTGTCACACACCCGAGGATCCGAATATCTGTCTTTTAATGTGTTCCTTCCACACTCTTAGATATTCAACTGTCACACATCTGAAGATCCGAATATCTGTTTTATAATATGTTCCTTCCGAGCTCTTAGACAGTTAACTGTCACACACCTGATGATCCGAAAATCAGTTTTACAATATGTTCCTTTCAGGCGCTCAGACAGTCAACTGTCACACGCCTGATGATCCGAAAATCAGCTTTACAATATGTTCCTTTCAGGCGCTCAGACAGTCAACTGTCACACGCCTGATGATCCGAAAATCAGTTTTACAATATGTTCCTTTCAGGCGCTCAGACAGTCAACTGTCACACGCCTGATGATCCGAAAATCAGTTTTACAATATGTTCCTTTCAGGCGCTCAGACAATCAACTGTCACACGCCTGATGATCCGAAAATCAGTTTTACACTATCTTCCTTTCAGGCGCTCAGACAATCAACTGTCACACGCCTGATGATCCGAAAATCAGTTTTACAATATGTTCCTTTCAGGCGCTCAGACAATCAACTGTCACACGCCTGATGATCCGAAAATCAGTTTTACACTATCTTCCTTTCAGGCGCTCAGACAATCAACTGTCACACGCCTGATGATCCGAAAATCAGTTTTACAATATCTTCCTTTCAGGCGCTCAGAGAGTCAACTGTCACCCGCCTGATGTTCCGAATATCTGTTTTTTAATATGTTCCTTCCACACTCTTAAACAGTCAACTGTCACACACCTGATGATCCGAATATATGTTTTATAATATGTTCCTTTCAGGCGCTCAGACAGTCAACTGTCACACGCCTGATGATCCGAAAATCAGCTTTACAATATGTTCCTTTCAGGCGCTCAGACAGTCAACTGTCACACGCCTGATGATCCGAAAATCAGTTTTACAATATGTTCCTTTCAGGCGCTCAGACAGTCAACTGTCACACGCCTGATGATCCGAAAATCAGTTTTACAATATGTTCCTTTCAGGCGCTCAGACAATCAACTGTCACACGCCTGATGATTCGAAAATCAGTTTTACACTATCTTCCTTTCAGGCGCTCAGACAATCAACTGTCACACGCCTGATGATCCGAAAATCAGTTTTACAATATCTTCCTTTCAGGCGCTCAGAGAGTCAACTGTCACCCGCCTGATGTTCCGAATATCTGTTTTTTAATATGTTCCTTCCACACTCTTAAACAGTCAACTGTCACACACCTGATGATCCGAATATATGTTTTATAATATGTTCCTTCCGAGCTCTTATATATTCCAATCAAGTTCTTAGACGGCTAATTTCCATACATCAGATTTGATTACGAAAATCTGTTTCAAAGCACGCTTCAGTGGAGTTATTGGTTTTTACCTTTACTTGCAACATTCTTTCTTCCAGATATGACGTAACTACCAGACGTAGTATGGGGGAAAGCCGGACAGTTATATGATTCAGCTTATATAGTCGCTAATTGCTACATCACAACATGTATATAAATGGCATAGGTTACAATATAATCTTAAAGTAAAACCAATGAAATATTTGTTAGATGAGCAATTTTATTATCTGCCTCATGAATATTAAATATATCATGTAAAATGTTCATGATTAGAGGGTTCTTTATAACAACCAATTTATGTGCGAGGATTGGCATTTTACTCACATATGGAAAACACTTGCAAGGCCACATCATTTTACTAAGAGAGGTTTAGTCCCATAAAGCTAGTTTAGTCCTGCTACCTTCTATTGAAGTTCATCTACCATGCCATAAAACGAGCGGACATGTATGTATGTCTATGGGTATCGATTTTGCCTGTTTTTACGATTTTTCGAGAGAATTTTGGAATTATTTCCACAGTTTTTTTGTTTGTTTTTCATTTTACCAGTATTGTCGATTGAATGAAAATGTACCTACCTGGTTATTTATACAACTTAACTGGTACCCAGTCTGATTTCCACCTCTATTTCTCTCAATTGTAAAACAGACTTCCTACAAAAATAACACTATCTGATAGGATGAAAATTCACACGTAATTGTGTCAAACAAAATACAATATTAAAAAGACATGTTCAATATCTGCAAGTGGTACATGTATGTGGACGTTATCAATTCAGTTGTTCTGAGCTTTGATCAAATCAAAATAAGACTTTTTTTTTATCACTTTCAGTATATTAATGAACTATGTATAATGTTCAAGATAATAGGGTTCCTTAAACGCTATTCGTTCGGTTGTATGTGAGGGTTAGCAGTTTACACTCACGTGGAAAGCACTTGCATGCTCGCATTATTTCACTAAAAGTGGAAGCTTGGGCCCATAAAACTAGTTTCACCCTGTCACTTTTTATTGAAGGGCCTGTATCAAACCAAAAAGTGAGCGGTCATATATTTGTATCTTAAACGTATCGATTTTGCATTTCTCTACGATTTTGATATTTGATTTAGGAATTGATATTTGATTTAGGAATTGTTCCGACGGTGTGGTATTTTTGGGGTCATATTATTACTATTACACGTGACAAGACAGTTACAATAGATAAATATCACAGGTAACCTACAGATGATATTAAAATATGCATATTGTTTGGTAATTCTGTTTTCTTAAATGGTTTTGGCTACGTGTCTTGATGACAGGATATACTCACCAGGCAAAAACACCTGGTGTCACAGTAGGTCTGGTTTTTTGAACGGGTACCTGTACATGACAGGACTTGCTAGTCTGTCGAGGGCTTTGTGAACGGATACCACAACAAAAACATTAAATACTTATATGTCCAGGGATTTGGGTACAGATGCCACTAACGACCGGAACATACTAACATTTTTAGGACATTGGGAACGGGTTGTCAATAAAGGACAGGATATACTAACATGTTCAGGGCTTTGAAAATGGGTGCTATTAATGAACCGGAATACAAACCTTTCCAGGGTTGTGGGAACGGGTACCACTAAAGTACAGGAAATACTAACCTATCCAGGACTTTGGTAATGGGTGTCACTAATACACAGGGAAAGAAAACTGTCCAGGACTTTAGGAACGCGTGCTACTAAAGGACAGTAGATACACACCTTTTACTGAGCACCAGATCGATCACAATTCTGTTGAAAGCGAGGTCGTGTTTTCTGATCTTTTGTTTTGTTTTGTCTTTGTGTTTTTGCTGTTTTAAATGCATCTTATTCCAAAAAAAAAACCAACTACATTACCTCATGATCATCACAGGTAATCCTTTGAGTACAGTTCGCTGGGTGATTCGTGTTCAAGCAATAGAAGCATGTACGAGCTAAAATAGGATGAAAATATTGCTAAGACTCTTTCTTGTATTTCAAAACGTGACTGGAGACGATTGGAAAATTAAACAGAAATGTAGTGAAATGGCTGAAAAATGTAACTCTCTCTCTCATTTTGTAAATATTGTATATAACTGTTTTCTTATTGTGTATTGTATTGTATCTTATTGTGTATTATGTATGTATTTAATTTGTTATCTGTATACCATTGTTTTAACAAAGGTTTAGACCAGAAATAAAGATATACATAAATATATATAACATGAGGTACGTTATAATGTTTATCTTGAAAAAGCACTTTTAATCATATTTAGGCAATTACAATATACAATTGCAATAGTCAATATTTATCTATATTAAAATCCACATTAAAAATTGAGCATACAATGGAACATTTGTGTATTACTGTCATGTCATGTAATTGCGAATTATCATGTAAATTATTAATAGGAGAACTATATGGAAGTCTCTAGCTCATTAGGGACCGTCGTGATCGTATGGTAGTTAGATTTACAAATAACTACCTGTGCAATCAGTTCCTAACACCACTAAGGTGGTAAATTCGAACCCCGTTCATGATGAGATGTACTCGATATAACATTATGTGATAGGTCGGTGTTTCTCTGTATACTCCTGTTTCCTCCCCCAATAAAACTGACCGGCACGATATAGCTGAAACCATCTATCTCATTATGTGCACTTTTTATATAGATTTTAACTGGTTAACTTACAGCACATGCCACATGTACGAGGACACATGGTAGAGACACATGTGTCGTTACATCCAACATCTATCTTCATATGGTTACACACTTCATCGTCTATTTGCTGACATCGAGGACTGGCGTTTTTTGTTGTTGCTTGCACTGTGCAATATAAGACTACTAGTATTCATTTATGTAATTCCAAGAATCTCTATTTACTTAATTACATAATTGACGATGTCATGGAATTATTTCTGCAATACACATATCAAGAGCAACGACAAATATGGTAATTTTATTTATGCATACCGCTGATCAATTTCATACCGGTTTTGTAACTAGAGTAACACGAAGGGTGTCACTAGTTGAGCAGGAACTGCCTACTCTTCCGGAGCACCTGAGTTCACCCCACCCCCCGATTTTAGTGGGGTTCGTGTTACTCGATCTTCAGTTTTATGCATCCTTTTGTCCTTTTTCTTTTTGCCATTGTGTTCTGCGATTAACGGACCCTTTTTATTCTTATCCTCATCCAGTTACACGTGAGTGTTAACATTTTACTCACACGTGTAATACACCTGCATGACCGCATCATTTCACTAAGACAGGAAGGTATGGCCCATAACAATTAGGTTAAACACCCACACATTTTGTATTAAAGTGCCTGTTCCAAGCCAGGAAAGTGATTGGTAATGTATATGTGTTAGGAGTATCGATTTTGCATCTATTTCTACAAGTTTTCGATTGGATTTTGGTGTTGTTCCGACAGTGATATATTTCTTGGTTTTGTTTTCATTTGATCTATTAACTTTAAAGTGTTTTATTGTAAAAAGAACGGATAATAGTAGCATGTTTCATTGGTAAACTGTTTTAAGAACTTATATTTCAATATACAAACCAGTCGGATGCGTTGTGATGGGTACTTTGTCTGGTTCATCATATTTATTACACAGATCGGAGGCACAACAACCACCCAATAAGTCAACATCTCTTCTAACAGCAGATGAAGAACGGTTAGGAAAGGAGCCATATAGTGTCTTACATGTCTAAATATATAAATAGATTAAACGCAGTCAAACTTATGTAGACATGATGCAAAATAGGCAAATGAATAAAATGTCATGTACTCATAACACATGGTTAATGGATGGCATCTTTTATGAATAATCCTGCTATTGTTACTGGATGGCATCTTTTATGAATAATCCTGCTATTGTTACTGGATGGCATCTTTCATGAATACTCCTGCTATTGTTACTGGATGGCATCTTTTTCTTTCATGAATACTCCTGCTATTGTTACTGGATGCCATCTTATTCTTTCATGAATACTCCTGCTTTTGGTACTGGGTGGCATCGTATTCTCTCATGAATACCCCTGCTATTGGTACTGGGTGGCATCTTAGTCTTTCATGAATACTCCTGCTATTGTTACTGGGTGGCATCTTATTCTCTCGTGAATACTCCTGCTATTGTTACTGGGTGGCATCTTATTCTCTCATGAATACTCCTGCTATTGTTACTGGGTGGCATCTTATTCCCTCATGAATACTCCTGCTATTGGTGCTGAGTGGCATCTTATTTCTTTCATGAATACTCCTGCTATTGTTACTGGGTGGCATCTTATTCTCTCGTGAATACTCATGCTATTGTTACTGGGTGCCATCTTATTCTCTCATGAATACTCCTGCTATTGTTACTGGGTGGCATCTTATTCCCTCATGAATACTCCTGCTATTGGTGCTGAGTGGCATCTTATTTCTTTCATGAATACTCCTGCTATTGTTTCTGGGTGGCATCTTATTCTCTCGTGAATACTCATGCTATTGTTACTGGGTGGCATCTTATTCTCTCATGAATACTCCTGCTATTGGTGCCGAGTGGCATCTTATTTCTTTCATGAATACTCCTGCTATTGGTGCCGAGTGGCATCTTATTCCCTCATGAATACTCCTGCTATTGTTACTGGGTGGCATCTTATTCCCTCATGAATACTCCTGCTATTGTTACTGGGTGGCATCTTATTCTTTCATGAATACTCCTGCTATTGTTACTGGGTGGCATCTTATTCCCTCATGAATACTCCTGCTATTGTTACTGGGTGGCATCTTATTCCCTCATGAATACTCCTGCTATTGTTACTGGGTGCCATCTTATTCCCTCATGAATACTCCTGCTATTGTTACTGGGTGGCATCTTATTCCCTCATGAATACTCCTGCTATTGGTGCCGAGTGGCATCTTATTCCCTCATGAATACTCCTGCTATTGTTACTGGGTGGCATCTTATTCCCTCATGAATACTCCTGCTATTGTTACTGGGTGGCATCTTATTCTTTCATGAATACTCCTGCTATTGTTACTGGGTGGCATCTTATTCCCTCATGAATACTCCTGCTATTGTTACTGGGTGGCATCTTATTCCCTCATGAATACTCCTGCTATTGTTACTGGGTGGCATCTTATTCTTTCATGAATACTGCTGCTATTGTAGTGTTCATTGTGTGGTGTTATTAGTCAATATGTTTATTGCTTTAAATACGAAACGAAATGGATGGAAATAAACAAGTAAGAAAATTCATCAAAAGTACAGTTAGTACAGTTAAGTTAAAACCTAACGAAAATGATATGTATGATCAAGCCATTCCGCCATACAGGCATAAATAAAAACTACGCCACTGTGAATGAATAATTATTTAAAAACAATATTGATTAATTTCTCACGCATAATGGTAACTAAATGACTGGTTTGTGACATATCCTATTAGATAATTATTTATTTGATTAACATATTAGTGAATAATTACTTTATTGGTCAATCATCCATCCTAGTAGATATTTACCTGATTGATCAATCATCCCAGTAAATAATTATTTGACTATTCAATAATCCTAGTAGATATTTACCTCATTGGTCAATCGTCCCAGTTAATCATTACTTGATTTGTCAATCATCCTAGTAGATATTTACCTCATTTGGTCAATCATCCCAGTAAATAATTACCTGATTGGTCAATCATCCCAGTAAATAATTATTTGATTGGTCAATAATCCTAGTAGATATTTACCTTATTAGTTACACATCCCATTAAATAAGATTTCTCAAGAGATCCTGATACTGTTTGTGAAGAAATACATAGCTGAAAAAATCAAGATGCCAGTTTCATATTTGATAGAGGAGAAAACTGCTTTAAAGTCTGGAAAAATTACCTTGTGATGTTGCGATAATAGAAAATAACAGGGATGGAGTCCATATTTGCAGATTTTAATGGCGTCCGACGACGGATATATTTTGTACTTTCTTCGCAAGACCATGTCTTATTTGATCTAGATTGTTCTGTATCTCATTGTTTAAATGAATGAATTATTATTGTCTAACGTCAACTCAGTAATTTCCTAGCTAAATTATAGGAGAACAAGTTACATTTTGAAGAAATGATGATAATATCTGCTTTGTACTAGACCAACACGCTGAGTTGGATTTTTATAGTGATAACTCCTGAAACAACAGTCACCTGGTAGTCATGTTGCTTCACTATGACCCTTTATTATGATTTGGAGCCAACCAATCTTTGTTTTTTCCCTTAGTGATGTGTGCTTAGCAGAAATACAGCAAATATCAATTTTATTGTCCTTTGTTTGACCGGAACGGTGCTCAAGCCCACAATCTAGAGCACTGGAGACGAGTAAGCCAACCATTACACACTGATGCGGTTCCTCATTATTTGTGTTAAGATTTTATGAGGTATGGATGGATCTAGATGATGAATTATTATGCTTTGTGGACATTTAAAAAAAAATCTTTATCTAAATTCCTTCGCAAACCCTGCAGCTTAAATTTAACTTGATTGCGAATGTTGAATGATAAAGACATGTTTTGTGGAATTAATCATTTCTTGGGTGTTTTATCATGGATCCAACTGGTAGCGAAGAGTTAAATGTGCTGCTATATGGTTTGACCGTGATAAGAAGAGAAAGAAAGTATTTAATCCGCAGAGAGACAAAACAGGGAACAATACAAAACGAAAATCAATAGAAAATATCAATAAATTAGGATTCCATTCACAAGGGAACAATAAAAGACCAGTATCAATATAAAATATTCATATACCACAAGTGGAGCAGGAACTGCTCACCCTTCCGGAGCACCCAAGTTCACTCCCGGTTATTAGCGAAGTTCGTGTTGTTCGATCTTTAGTTTTTTGTGTAGTGTTTAGTCCTTTTTCTTTTGGTCCTTGTATTGTCTATCCTTCTTCGATTTACGGCTTATGATTATTCTTTTGGTATCTTCAAACTTTTCTCCATAATGTAGTGTTCCCTTCGCCAGTATTTTGATAAAGAATATATCTGCACAATGTATTTATTAATTCGTTCGATGATAAAATGTTCTAAGGAACGTTGAATGGTAAATTAAATGGTGGTAACTGAACATTATCTTACCATCGAGGCGTCGTTACAAACTGTTGTCTGATTGCAGTTCGACGGATGATCAATATAATCACAGGAGTAGCATGTCAGGGCTGTAGCAAAATAGTATACTTGGATATATCAGGTGGTTAAATAATGTTGATTTGAATTCATGTCCATGAAGACATATCAGTACTTAAACTTCTGGGGAAATATATTATTGATTGTTTAGACATTAGAAGAGAGGATTATTGTTGTCATAAGTAGTGTTTATATGTATAGTGTATATCATTACTTTGTCTCTGATTCTGTCCGGCATAAAAATGTTGCATTGTTATATGTACATTGAATCAATATTTCTTTTATATGTAACTCTCTGCCTCTTCGGGGGCCCTTAGTTGGAACAATAAAATTATTATTATTATTATTATTATGTCCAAGATTTTAAAAGTCTTTAATATGTTTTGTCAGGGCTGTAACAAAATAATATACTTGGGATATATTAGGTGGCTTATCATACATTAATTTACAAAAGTATAATAGTATATATATATATATGGTTTGGGGCGTTTCCTTGTTGCCAGCACCTTTAGTGATTTCTATTAAAACAATAGAAATAGAAATAGAAATAAGTTTATTAACCAAATCAGGGCCCCAGGAGGGCATATACAAATAACAATTATGATTGATACACAACAACAATACAAATAACAATTATGATTGATACACAACAACAATATATCAACCGAAATATCAATAATTGTGGTGCAGGCACACTCGGGCAGGAAAAGAGATATATGCACATAAACGTACATACACTTACTCACATATATATGAGGGGGGATGAGAGAGAACATATACATATATATCAGGTGATTCATCCCCAATCTGCAAGAGACACCTTGAGTCGATGCTAAAAGGAATAAAGTCCTACTTGTGTCTAGTGCAGACCGGCCATGTTGATGTGGAAGGAATATTGTTTGGAACATGGAAAGGGATCAGAGCTTTTGGATAACCAGCAGTGAGCATCAAGGGACGATGCCAAAAAAGAATATTTTCTTTCTCATGCTCAATGCAGGTCATCCAGTTTGCAGATCTCCAATTCCATTTAATCAAATAGTTTGTTGATAAAAGATATTGACAAAGATATCTGAGTATAGTTGGGTCTTCATTATTTAAGATCCATTTGAGTTTACATTTGTCATCTAAATTTTGAAAATTTTGACACTCAGATGTCAAATATGTAGTAAAAATTTCCCTATGGTTTGCATGGCAAGTACAATGAAGTAAATAATGGATCTCATATTCTACCTGACCCGAAGTGCACCTGCAACAGATGCGGTTTTCCCGGAGAGTACCCTGGTATCTTCCTATTTCTATTTGTAATTTGTGAGCTGATATTCTTAATTTGGACAACCTTCTTCTCTGCTCAAAATATTAAATGATTGACAAATAATTTTCATATCCAAAATTGGTTTTTATTTTTAAATAGGTTCTTAATTTTCCCTCTTTAAGTGAATGGGCTTGTTTTGTCCACAATTCCAAATAGTGTTGTTTTACAATTTTATTGCATTTATATTTAAAGGTTGATGTTTTGTCTGCCAAGAAATTAGTTAAGCTTGGCATATTTTGCAAAATATGTTTTACAGAGCCATACCATGATAGTTGCTTGCCTTCATATAAATTTTTAGTACATTTATATGCAGCTTTAAGAAATGGGAAAGATGAATCCAGATTTTCAAGTCTATGCCAAAATCTTAAAATTTGCTTTAATATATCGAAATGAAGAGGGAACCGACCTAGTTCTGACTGCACTGCAAGATTGGTGCTTTTTTATGCACTCCCAAAAGAAATTTACAGAACTTCAAGTGTAACTTTTCACAATGTAGTTTAGAAAAAATTTGGTCTATTGGAATATTTCCATTTCTAAACCGTGAGGTAAACGGGTTCAAATAACCCCAAATTTCACAGCCATATAACAGAATCGGCTTAATAGTGTGATCAAAAACGTGAATTGAGGTTTTAACTTCAGGGTTGTGGACTAGAAAATCACTCTTCAATTTAAAAAGGACCTTTAAGGCTTTCTGATAAAGTTCATTTTGAGCAAAGTTGAAGGAGCCAGAGTTGTTAAACCATATTCCTAAATATTTATATCGAGATACACATTCTAAATTATTATTCTGAAATACAAACGTATGTGAAAGATGTTTGCCCACCTTGTTAAAAACCAAAATTTTGGTTTTTTTAATATTGATATCAAGACACCAATCAGTACAAAATGCAGAAAGTTTGTCTAATTTTTCTTGCATTCCTTCTGCTGATTTGGATAATAAGACAATGTCATCAGCATACATCAAACAATGGATTGGGGAATTATCTAAAATGACTGGGTCTTTTGTGTTACTGAGATAACTGGGAAGATCATTAATAAATATTTTAAATAAGTTAGGGTCAAGTTGTCCCCTTGTTTTACGCCCAGTTTAGTGGCGAAAAATTCTGTTAATTTATCGTTTATCTTGACACAAGATGTACTATAACTGTACATGTTTTTTATGATATTATAAAATCTTGAACTAACCCCTATTTCTAATAACTTGAGTTTAATTCCTGTATGTATAACTTTATCAAATGCTTTTTGAAAGTCGACAAAGCAGGCAAACACCCTTCCATCTTTAGTTTTACAATACTGGTCAATTATACATTTTAAAATAAACATATGATCAGATGTTCTAGCTTTTCTAGTGAAACCTATTTGACAGTCATCAATAATATTATTTTGCTTTAAGAAGGAATCTAGTCTTTCATTTAAAATACTGTTGAAAACTTTGCCAACTGAGCTGGTAATAGTAATACCTCGATAATTGTTGGGATCTGCGGCATCACCAGATTTATGTATCACAGAGATATAGCCTTCAGCCCATGACTGTGGATATTTGCCATGAGACAGACAGGAATTAAATAATTTTGAGAGACATGGCAATAGTACTGTTTGGCTCTGTTTTATCATGGTATTGGAAATATTTTCAAGACCTGGGGCCTTCTTGTTTTTCAGCTTTGATATTGCTGAGATGATCTCTTTTTGGGAAATAACATTATCTAAATCATTATAACATGGTATCTTTTCAAGGTCATCAAGTCTTCTCTCCAACTGAGATAGTCTTACTTTATATGATTCTTTAAGTTCTCCAAGGGATTGGAAATGGGACAACCACTTGGATGGTGCTACAGCAGAACTATAATCCTTATTTTTTTTGTTAACAATATAATAACTCTGTTCTCCCCGTTATATGTGATGATTGGCATTTTAATCGTGTGTGGAAAGCTCTTGCATGACCGCATCAATTCACCAAGAGGCTTGGGCCCATAAAACTATGAAAGTAAGCGGTCATATATTTGTGTGTAGGAATATAGATTTTGTCTCTTTCTACGATTTTTCTATTGGAGTTTGCAAGTGTTCCGATAGTGTGGTATGCTTTGCTTTTCATTTTAATACAAGCCTCGAATTTTCTTAGCAAAAGGTAAATGCCACTACACACCTAAATAAATATAGTTATCTCTCGTGAACATGGATTGGACGAGATGACATCAATCAATCATCTACGTACACATATAATATTGTAAACATCCTTAATCACCCGTCTACACGTGTTCATGAAATACATGTGTTATAAAATGGCCGATCATGTTTATACATTCAAATGATTTCAATAGGTGAGGTATTACCATTAGATTTACAAAAACTGCATGTTTAAAATTGAATATGAAGGTCACATTTTATACATGTACACACACACGTTTCATGTTTAATCTGTGCAGCTGTCGTTAAAATGAAAGTACACGTTATATTTTCGTGCTTACATTGTAGTTGTATTTGTTTATTGATTAGAACTGTAGTATTCATATATTTTGATACTGGATTTTAGAACGATTCCTACAGTACAGTGTAGTATTTAAAAAAATAATTTTCCCCCTCATTTTAATATCTGAATATCTGATAGAATTATCAGTAATGACGTGACGGTTATAGCTGTTAATTTACAAGTTTTGCACCTGTGTTTCACACATGTATAAACATTGACTAAAAAAATATGTCGCATTTTATGGAACGCTGTTTTAGCATATACTAACATATTAAGAGATTTGTAATTCATTGGAAGGCTCTCTAATTTACTAGATAGCCCTCTAATTAAATTAAAGAGCTCTTCAATTCACTAAGAGATATATCAACAAATTTAAATATCTCTAATATTGAATTAAATATCTCTTTTATGCATTTGGTGAGATCGTTAATATATTTATTGGTTTGTTTGATGGTGTTTAACGTCACTTTCAACAATATTTCAGTTATATCGTGGCGGTCAGTTTTATTGGTGGATTAAACCGGAGGACCCGGGGAAAACCACCGACCTGTGGCAAGTCACTGACAAACTTTATCACATAATGTTGTACACCTCGCCCTGATCGAGATTCGAACTCACAACATCAGTTGTGATAGTCACTGGTTGTATAGGTAAATTGCATAGTAAATCCAACAAACCATACGATCACGGCCACGACGGCCCCGTTGTCTAATGTATTTATAATTTAATTAAATATATCTCTACAGTAATTCAGTCGGAGAGACCTCTTAAAAACAGTTATTTAATGAACATATTAAAATTGCCAAAAAATGCTGACCACGCTTGTAGTCAAATTTTTCTTATGTTTTTGTGAAACACATTTATGATGTTATCAACAATTTGTTTTAACATTGCCTTGTGACACTCTTTTTAAGAAATGAACGAGATACGGACAATTCGGGCCTTCGTAACAGAGTACCTGCTATTCTGGACGACGATGAGGAAGCAACACTAGCATCACAAATCAGACCAAAGTATCAGATAGCAGATACTAATGAAGACGAAGATATTAGTGAAGACGAAGAAGAACAAGCAATAGGTAATAACACGTGTTGTCTTATTTCACAAAATTTGTGTACATTTTCACAGGGACTGGGGGAATTAGAGGTTACAATATGGCACTATTGATTGTGTGTTTAATTATGACACATGAAGCCAAGTATTTTGACAGCAATAAATTAAGAAGATACCAAAATGGTAATCAGAATCCGTAAATCGAAGAAGGACAGCCAATTATTGAATGGCTATTATAATTTTTAGAAAGAAAAGAAAAGTGTGTCTTAATCTTTTGAATCTTTTATTTTGTTTCAGATGAAGAATACCAAGAACTAACACAAAGTCAACCTCCAGAAAATGTAGTAATCAAAAGTTCAAAGGTTTTTATTCGTAGAATCAAAAACAAAATATATATAGAAAATCGTATTCCCAAGACACAGTGATTTTGCATGCAAGTGTCAAATGAGACCTGACTACCATCCATGGTGATATACTGGTTATTGTGCTCGCATCAAGTGCGGTAGATCGTGTATTTGATCGCCAATTGGGTAAAACCAAAGACTATAACAATGGTATGTGTTGCTTCTCTGCTCACTGTGTAACATTAAAGAGTAAGTGTAATGACTGATTGATTCTCAGTTTAACTCAGCATGTTCATTTAGTATAATGTAGATATTATTATCATCTCATCACTCGTCATGATATGGCTGACAACAATGTTCGCTTGGCATTAAACGGCCAAAATCACCCACTTACTCACAAAATAGCGAATACATGTAGAAAGATCGCCAAAGAAAAGACTTCTTTGGCGGTCTAACATATATGCTCTAGATACAAATAAAGATATATAGGTTGGCATATATACCATATTCACCTTCTTCACGAACATTTATGACTATGTATTATTACCCAGAATACACCGTTTTACTTTACACTATCACAATCTTCTTACCGCATAAAAAATATTGTAGTTTTCATTTACGCTTCTTGAAAATGTGTGCATACATTTGTTGCCTCCTCTAGATGATCAGGGGTTAAGGTTATGGTGTTTAACGCCACTTTCAACACTAGCTAGATTATCACTATTTCAATAAATCTCGTGTCTCGAATTTTCCGGTGATATATTAAGAATAGTACAATTTATGCTAATTTTTCGTGTTCATTACTTATTTTTATCTGATATACATGTACTTACAGCCTTCTAATAATTTGAGCACCGCAATATAGCTGAAATACTGCTCAAGATGGTGTAAAACACCAATCAATCAATGTAATAATTTGGTATTTATTTTCAGGATGAAGTTATCCTATTGTTTATTATTGTCTGTATATGTGTGTGTTATACAGTTGGAGTGTATTTAGCTATTACAGAAAGTCAGAACAATCAGATCGAGTTCAGATTGCTACCTAATGAGTAAGTAGACAAAACAAAAACGTCAGCATTTTTCAGCTTACTACATAAAGAGTCAGTAGAAAAGACACCAGTAGAGATAGTTAGTACAAATAGTGTATGTTTTTGATTATTGCTTACTGAGTTCAGAGAGTTCGAAAATCAGCCTGAGCTTAAATTACTGTTTACTCCGTAAGAAAGGTTTGAAGCTCCCAAAAGGGATAATTGGAGGCGGTAAATCAAAGTAGGACAGTCAATGGAATGGCCACAGTAAACAGTACAATAGACAAACAATGGTTGTCAAAACACCACACAGAAAACTGCTACTCTACAAAATAAATTGCGGCTGAACTCAGCTTCTCCAGAAGGGTAAAGCAATTCGTGCTATACTAGTGCTACTCGTCGTGTTACTGTTAAACACGAGCACAATCTAATTAAAATTAAATCTCCGCACTTGCTCCCTATTTTCAATGGTGTTTTATAATCGCGCAGGGAGCAAGTGTGAAGATCTAATTTTAATTAGATTGACACGAACATCATCTGATGAGGAAATCGTGTTGGACACCAGGATACGTCAATAAATACAAGGAACATAATTAAAAGAGGAACCGTCTACGAAACAAATGGGAATACAGAGCATCGTTTATAAGCTTAGGTCGTGGCGGACACGCGCACTAAACACGTGAAAACATGTAATTTGACAAAATGAACAAAACGAACACCTCTAAACACTGGGGGTGAATGCAGGGGCTACAATAAAACCAGATAATACTATATTTCACAAAACTAATATAAATGTATGTTTTTTAAAGCCACACCAATCAATAGCTGTATATTTTATAGGGAATTCAGTGCTAAAATGATGACCAGGGACTTGCGTATACCATTTTACGTGAAGAAAAAATATCAACCTCAGAGTAAAGAGGAACTATTACAACTATGGACAAACGTTGAGAACGAATGGAGATCAAGAAAGAAAACATAACGATTAACACATCTATGTCAGTAGCTACTTTTAATAAATGACAAATTAAATGTTTTATGAGCTATGTAATATAATACAAAACAACAATAACCACACAGTCGGAACAGAACAGTTTCTAAAATCTAATCTAAAAAAAATCACAGAAACAGAGGCAAGACCGACCTAACACCACATACATGACCCCTCACTTTCTTGGCTTGGTTTAGTTTAAGCATATTTTATTTGCCAATTAAATAGACAAAATGAATTAGACACAAGTTAAACAAACTCATGAAATCTTCTCCAAATCTTGGCTTGGTACATGCACATCAATAAAAAAAAAAAACTTTTGGTGTAAAACTAGTTTTATGGGTTTCAATCTTTAATTCTTAGTGTTATTGTGGGTGTCTACCAATGAAATGATGGTTGATTATTGTTTAGAATTACATGCAATGTCAGTTCAGGATGAATGACTATATATTTATAGAAAACAAATTATGTCTTTGTAACACATGTAAATGATGTTATTTTGTTGCTGGAATAAGTATATTGAAAAAAGAAAGAAAGTTTGAAGATATCAAAGAGATAATCAGAGGCTGTAGAAAGACAATTCAAGGGCAAACGAGGGTAGGGTTATGGTGTTTAACGCCACTTTGAACAATATTTCAGTTATATCGTTACGGCAAATCGAAAAAGGACAAAAAGACAAACAATGATCTACAAAACACTACACAGAAAACAAGATTGATCAACACGAACCCCACTAAAAACCGTGAGTGAAATCAGATACACCGGGAGGGTAAGCATATATGTTGATTATTTATTTATTTTTTTTAGAAATAATTGATTGGTTGCAACAAAATATTTGCGGAAATTTTATAGTTTTGTAGAAATGCCAATTTTTTCACAAAATATTTGAGGAAACATCATTGGTATGTGGAATACGAGATCTTATATTACTTGTTGTTTATATATTTCTATCAAATTATTTGCGTACATTTTTACTTGATGTCTTATAGTGCCTGTTTACACGTTTCAAGTAAGTTGTTTCCTACATTTTTACTTGATGTCTTATATTGCCTGTTTACATGTTTCAGGCAAGTTGTTTTCCTACATTTTAACCTGAGGTCTGATATTGCCTGTTTTACAAGTGTGAAGCAAGTTGTTTTCCTACATTTTAACCTGAGGTCTGATATTGCCTGTTTTACAAGTGTGAAGCAAGTTGTTTTCCTACATTTTAACATGAGGTCTGATATTGCCTGTTTTACAAGTGTGAAGCAAGTTGTTTTCCTACATTTTTACTTGACGTCTTATATGGTCTGTGTACAAGTTTCAAGCAAGTTGTTTTCCTATATTTTGACTAAATGTCTATAAATAATTTAACATACGACATTTCCCACATGTTTGTGAACACAAACTGGCTGTACAGTTGTCTTGACACATGTCTGGTTTTACTGCGGCTAAACGTTGGCATGCTGATGTACTTTTATCATCACATAAAGTGGCACCATTTGTTCCTAAAACTAAGGTATAGCTATAATGAATACCAGAGGTTGTCATGAGCCTGAATCTCTTACATGATTTATAGAGACAATGCACAAAAAAATAGGTAAGTCTTTACCCTAAATGTTGTACCTACCGTAAAACCTGTCATTGTTCCTCCGCTGACGGGATTATCGTGTACTCCAATGATGACTCGGGCCTAGTCTGGTAAAAATTGGCCAGAGGAGAGGATCATTAAACCATTTTTTGTTTGTTTGCTAAAATGGGTCTAATTTACATATTCAGCAAAATACTCAAAATTACAAATGTTATGGAAAAAACTTTTACTATGTTAAACAACTCATTAGCATAACACTGCAGTTTACATTTCAGCTGATTTTAATGTAAAACGTAGCATTTTGTCCAAATTTCTATTTTCTAATTTAGTATCTGTGGATGGAGGTCTGTGCTGTCCGATAAGATTTTGGTAGGGGACCATCCCTGCAAGGTGTAGATTAATTTGTCTCTGAGGAGAATATATTAAAATGATTTTTGTTTACAAAATTTTCCCACTTTGCACATATATTCTCCTAAAAAAACCCGACAAAAGGCAAATAGCTTTGACAAAACCCGTAACATATTCATTACTACTCATTAGAATGTAAAAACAATTCAAATTTAATCTCATTTAATGGAAATGTGGCTTTATTTTCCCTCAAGGCCCCTTATGTGTTCTATTTATTGTAACACATCTATTATAATGTCATTCATTTGGACTGCTAGAATTGCTATTTCTTTAATCCATTTTGTTTGGATTATATTAACACTTCATACCAGATGAAATATAGATTTTGTTTATGGATATAATACATCTATAGCTACTCAATAGTCAGCAAAGGGTATTCCAAAATACATACAAGAGCTTACCAAATGAACTTAGAAAGATTCCACAAACCACACTTAACATTGTACTTCTTAGATCGTAGGGCTGTTCTTATCAATGCAAGGCATAATTCATTTATTAGAATTATGATAGTATCACTGTGTCAGTAGTAGACTTTTGAACCACATACAAGACAAGCACTGGTCTCAATTCTACGTGATCTGCTGAATTATTACAACAATCGGCAAAATGTGAAAGGAGAAGTCGACATTCTACCTAGAAACTCAGAAAAGGCCAACTAGACATCAGATAATAACATATATTAATTCCTTCCTTCCTTCCATTTCTAGTTTGATGAACATAAAAACGACTTTAAATAACAACATACTCTGGCCACAGTGACGCAAGCATGCAGTTATCGGTTTCTATTTTAAGAATTAAGCAAATACAAGTAGACGAAGAGTCCTCAAAAACGGACAGAGAAACTATACTAAAGGCCAAAATGTAGTATTTTATTGAGAAACAGATGTGGTTCACAGCAATGTGCTATAACTGCATTTAAATAACAACATATGAAAGAAAGGAAAAACACAGATATTATAAATCAACATTATTCACAAAGCATCCGTTAATTAGCGGACCCGTTAAGTTAATGGAGGAATTAACGGGTATGTCCGCTAAATTTTAAAGTGGTATTCACAAACGTTGCAAATGAGTCGAAAAAGTTGTATCAGTATTTTGATTGGATAATACACTTTCATCCTTTCCAAATAAAGCCACTGCATTAAGCTTCCCATAAAAATTGCTTTTTGGTTGAAGGAAAGTATTAGAATGAAATTTAAGTAAATGGTACGTAGGTATGATAAATAAATTCATCACAGATAAAACTAAAATATACCGCGGTGGGCGGGAGATATCACTTTGTAAGTATGATCACAGTACCTCTAGTTGATTTAGTCGTGTAAGATGTATGTTGATCTTTTTTTTTTAAATTGTCCGTTTTCTCATGTTTCATCCATTTGAATAAATGAAGAATATTTTTTTCAGGAATTTATATACAAGGGACTCAAAGATGAATAGTTCATTCATGACATGAATGGAAATTTCCCAAAATGCTTTATTATATATAAATTGTAGAATATTCTGCACATTTTGGTAAAAGTATGATTAAAATCTGTCAAGAAACAAATTCATTTTATTTTTTGGAAAAAATGTGATATAATATAAAATATAAGATTATGGAAAAATTAACGTTTGCAATACTTTTTGCCAAAGCTTGTGTCTTGCTAATGAAAAAAAAGCAATATGACATATATTATTTTACGCATTCCCATTATAAACGGATGTTGTTATTGCTCTTATATCTAAATGTCCGATTAACGGGTACGATAACCTATCTGTTAATTTTCTCCGTAAACTAGAAGTTCAACGGGAACGTTAATAGGTGCGTTAAGTTACGGACGCTTCGTGAATACCAATTTTTAGCGGAGACGTTAACGGGTGCGGTAGTTAACGGACGCTTTGTGAATAAGGTCCCCGGGTCTCTCACGAAAACCATTAAAAATAATACTTTTCACTAATTGATATTAAATATATGATAGTCATCATACATGGACTTCAATCATATGAAGGGGCCGTCGTGGCCGTGATCGTATGGTAGTTGGGTTTACAACTACCTATGTAATCAGTGCCTATCACCACTGATGTTGTGAGTTCGATTCTCGATCAGGGTGAGGTGTACATTAGGTAATAAAGTTTGTCAGTGACTTGCGACAGGTCGGTGGTTTTCTCCGGGTCCTCCGGTTTCCTGCACCAATAAAACTGACCGCCACGATATAACTGAAATATTGTTGAAAGTGACGTTAAACACCATCAAACAAACAAACAAACAATCAATCATATGATTCAGTCAACCAAGATCATTCCTTGACCAGCAGATTAGCTAACTAAAACAATTCCAGTAATCATACTAATTCAATGTTTATGTTGTCTAAGTAATAATGAAAAAGTCTTGAAGAGATAAGATAAACGTGATATGTTAATCAATTTAAGTGCACGAGATAGAAGGTTCGGCTTTAAACTTAGTATCCTTGCACCAGACAATTCTTTCATAATAATACTTTATCAGAGGGTTAACCACGACTGTTGTTTCACATACCGCTGCTATTTGGGAAGCGCTGTTTACCTTAACGGGATTTGGGTGTACAGACTCTGTATACAAATTAAACTAAAACGTCATTTTGAAACGTAAAATATCATGATCCAGCAAACGCCACATAAAATGTCTTTCCCTTTCTTTTCTTTTTCTTTGGAAAAAAAGGGGGGGGGGGTATTCTTCTTACTGATTACTTGAGACGGAAAAACGAATTATTATATAAGTATTCTTAAAAGTAAATAAAAATATGATAGATGAATATGTAGTGATTTTTTTTTCCACTTTGGAATAAACAAATTTTAATAGATATATTTCCTATTCTGTACAATATCCTATCTGATGTGTGATTTTATATACTATTCACATAATTGATCAGATCAACTCAAGATGGATGAATTAGGGTTTCTTGCTCCAGAATGTTATTTTAATTATTTGGCTTTCTAATCTTTTGAGCTTTTACGATGTGTGCTTTAGTGTTACTAAACATTGACGGTCAACAATTCCATGAATATCAGGAAAACGAACAACTACCCCTCAGCTCAATACAACAAGGAAACGACATATACCGATGGCGATCCAGGTATGCAAGGCTTATGACATGCGAGGAAATGTGGAGAGGTTAAACTAGTTTGTTTATGTCAAAAACATATCTAGCTGTGACCAGTTGAGGTGGGCCTCTTCTATATACAGTAATCGATTTAATGATTGAGTCTCAGGACGGCTTTACAGTTTGTCTAACTTTACACTATTATTATTCAGTATCTATCAAACCACGAGTTACTACAACAAGATTGTATAGAAATGTTTGAAGATACCAAAGGGATAATCAGAAGCCATAACTCGAAGAAGGACAGACAATATAATGGCCAAAAGAAAAAGGACAAACGGACAAACAATGATCTACAGAAAACTAATAATTGAGAAACACGAACTCCACTAAAAATCGGGGGTGAACTCATGTGCTCCGGACGGATAAACACGTATTGCGACACTTGATGAAATGACGTGCCCGATTTACAACCGAATAATATGCTATAACAGAGTTAAAACGGGATGGATCTTTATAAAATTCAAAAAGGACTTGGATGAATATGTAAGTGAACGTGACATATCTATGAAAATAGAGACAGGATAGCTTAAATGGGTGACGGGCAGAATAAATTGTTTCATGGACTCAGTGGCAGTGCAGTGGTACTAAACTACAATAGATAGTCCTATTAACGCTCTAATGATTACATTATTTTCAAGGATGGAGATAGAGACCGAAAATTTCTTTGGAAGCCTAATCTCAACGAGTTTAACATTCGTGTAGCATACACTATAAAAAGGGGGAATGCGAGTCAAGTCGCCCCCAAGACAACTCGCCCCCTTCTCCCAAGACATGTCGCCCCCTTCTTCCAAGACAAGTCGCCCCCTTCTTCCAAGACAAGTCGCCCCCTTCTTCCAAGAAAAGTCGCCCACTAATTTAAAAAGATCACATTCACATAAAATTTCTTCATCATCAACAGTTTACTTGAACACCAAGATAAATTCTTTAAAAAATATACGAAAATAAATATTTTTATTAGTTATTTGATACCTTTTACACACAGAAAACGAACTTAGTACGAAAATAAATATTTTTTAATAGTTATTTGAAAACAAACTATCATTCACGAATGCGTTTTTTTTAAATCATTGTCGGTCAATTGGAAAATTATTTAAAATTTGTTGTAGGTACATATAGAAAATGTAGGACATAATAATTTGTTACACGCGGACATCATTGAATAGAACAATCTATGACAATCTATATAATAATTGTGAATATTGTCCCTGGCAGTGTGTGATATTTCACTCGCCAGCTCGTGAAATAGTATACTCTGCTGGGGACAATATTCACCAATATTCATGAAATAACCCTATAATTAAATATATATTATATGTACAAGACGACAATTGTCAATGTTTATTTAGCTGGTCTACTTAGCACCTCATTGACTCTACACACCACAGTATCCTTCCATTTCCCGTCTTCTTGTAGTTCAGGGTATAAGAATAGAACATATCGTTGCAGGTATGTCTTCTTCTCTGCGCTTAATGGTGTTTTGTTCAGCTTCCCTGCACCGTAGTATGAGTATTGTCTGCACAAGCAGTCGGCTCCGAACAGTTCTGGAAATAATCTTTGTGTTAAGAGGACGCCAAGATGTCCAGGGTTGTGGCTGTGGTCCTTACATCTGAGTAAATCAGCTAACGATATTCTATGTGGCTCTGCGATGTCCGGTGCTGCTGGCAGTGCTGGTGGAGCTGCTGATAGAGCTATTTGTTGTGGAGCTAAATGTACTTCTGGAGCTTCTTGTAGTGCTGCTGGTGGGCCATCTGGTCGTTCATGGTCGTGTTGAATTGTGCTAATTGGGCCTTCATGGTGGTCTGCTCCAGAGATAGTGCGCTGAGGTTCTGATTCATTTTATCTATCTTTTTACCTAGAGTTTGATATAAGCTATGCTGTTGGCTTTTGGGTGACAGTAAGGTGTCGTTGTTGACTCCCAGGGACATGTCAGATAGTTGATGGTAGAAAATGTGATCTGTTCATTGCAGCTTCAAATATTTTATTTGTTTTAAATTTCGTCCAATACTGCACTGTAAAATAAATATTCGCTAAAAATTGCAATAAAATGTTTGGGATGGGTACATGTACATGTGTAGGTAATCAGCAAACAATTTTGTTAATAAAGGGCATTCTACTACTTTAGTCCCATTTGGGATTAAAAACTTTACACATATATAGATATTTCTTTGTAAAAAAATGTATCATTTCAAATCTAGTTTTTTCGCAAGGGACGTACATGTTGTAATTAGTAACTTAAATGTACAAAGACATATCGCTATGTATAAAACATTTAATCCCATGTGGGACTAAAGTAGTAGAATGCCGGTTAAAGTACATAAGCTGATACATATAAGTCTATGAAGCATAATTTTTTAATGCAACTTTAATCACTGTCGTCAAAGAGCTCCGGTCGGAAATGTTCTGTCATCTTCCGGTACATAGTCAATTAGGCATGTTTGACATACAGGCGACGACAAAAAGTAAGTCTTATGATCACATAGTATTATTATATCTTGAATCCAGAAAATGTCGTTATCGGTCGATTATTTTTGCCTGTTTTTACCTATATATTACTGTAGTTAGCTTCATCGATTACTCAGATATAGATAAAATGATGGACATAAACAATGAAAAATGCTAATAATGAGATTGAAATCGTCAAATAAAGCTATAAAAAGTAGTTTATATGTGTAATTAAAGTACACAAACCCTTTGTAATGCTTATATACATGATAGTTTGCACTGGTGTGCTACCATGAATAGTTTTAGACTTGCTACAGTAAAAAACACAATGCTTATTTACGTACATTCGTTCCGGCTCTGTCAGCCACTACTTTCTGGTTGGGTCGCAAAAATTGTGTTTCAGTAGAACCGGTTTTGTCTATGTGAAAAATTGAAAGAATAGCGAAAACAGCTCAATATCACAATTATGTTTCCTTTCTGTAATTTATTTAAGGTTCATTATAACACTTGTCAAGGGTATGTTCGACTTGCAAATTGATAAAAAGAAACAAAAATGTTTTCAATGAATAAAAGTTGTGAAAAAAACAACAACAGCACATAGTCAAAATATTTTACATGTGGATGTTTTGTATAACATTAAAAGGAAGAAATACTGACTGACTGACTGAAATAAAAAAAAAATACAGGATTTAGTACATTATAGGAAATAAACAACACACAAAGACACCCATCTAGGCAGATGCCTATATACACACAGGTACATTGTATGTACACATACAATTAATGTAATAATCTAATTGTCAGAGTTCGAATGAAATCAATTGATTACAAACGGATCATAAAGCCAAAAATAATAAATTGTTTGCTGTTTATCTAGTCTATCCATGGATGTGTGTAGGTAGGTAGGGAAGTTATTTTATTTTTTCTTTCTGACACTTAATTCATTGAATTTTAAATAAATATACATGTATATGTATGTAACAATAAAGGAACAGCCCTGCATTTCCAACACAAATGTAGGCTATTACAAGCTGAGGTATGTCAGATGGTTGATGGTAGAAAATGTGATCTGTTCATTGCAGCTTCAAATATTTTATTTGTTATAAATTTCGTCCAATACTGCACTGTAAAATAAATATTCGCTAAAAATTGCAATAAAATGTTTGGGATGGGTACATGTACATGTGTAGGTAATCAGCAAACAATTTTTTTTAATAAAGGGCATTCTACTACTTTAGTCCCATTTGGAATTAAAAACTTTACACATATATAGATATTTCTTTGTAAAAAAATGTATCATTTCAAATCTAGTTTTTTCGCAAGGGACGTACATGTTGTAATTAGTAACTTAAATGTACAAAGACATATCGCTATGTATAAAACATTTAATCCCATGTGGGACTAAAGTAGTAGAATGCCGGTTAAAGTACATAAGCTGATACATATAAGTCTATGAAGCATAATTTTTTAATGCAACTTTAATCACTGTCGTCAAAGAGCTCCGGTCGGAAATGTTCTGTCATCTTCCGGTACATGTCAATTAGGCATGTTTGACATACAGGCGACGACAAAAAGTAAGTCTTATGATCACATAGTATTATTATATCTTGAATCCAGAAAATGTCGTTATCGGTCGATTATTTTTGCCTGTTTTTACCTATATATTACTGTAGTTAGCTTCATCGATTACTCAGATATAGATAAAATGATGGACATAAACAATGAAAAATGCTAATAATGAGATTGAAATCGTCAAATAAAGCTATAAAAAGTAGTTTATATGTGTAATTAAAGTACACAAACCCTTTGTAATGCTTATATACATGATAGTTTGCACTGGTGTGCTACCATGAATAGTTTTAGACTTGCTACAGTAAAAAACACAATGCTTATTTACGTACATTCGTTCCGGCTCTGTCAGCCACTACTTTCTGGTTGGGTCGCAAAAATTGTGTTTCAGTAGAACCGGTTTTGTCTATGTGAAAAATTGAAAGAATAGCGAAAACAGCTCAATATCACAATTATGTTTCCTTTCTGTAATTTATTTAAGGTTCATTATAACACTTGTCAAGGGTATGTTCGACTTGCAAATTGATAAAAAGAAACAAAAATGTTTTCAATGAATAAAAGTTGTGAAAAAAACAACAACAGCACATAGTCAAAATATTTTACATGTGGATGTTTTGTATAACATTAAAAGGAAGAAATACTGACTGACTGACTGAAATAAAAAAAAAATACAGGATTTAGTACATTATAGGAAATAAACAACACACAAAGACACCCATCTAGGCAGATGCCTATATACACACAGGTACATTGTATGTACACATACAATTAATGTAATAATCTAATTGTCAGAGTTCGAATGAAATCAATTGATTACAAACGGATCATAAAGCCAAAAATAATAAATTGTTTGCTGTTTATCTAGTCTATCCATGGATGTGTGTAGGTAGGTAGGGAAGTTATTTTATTTTTTCTTTCTGACACTTAATTCATTGAATTTTAAATAAATATACATGTATATGTATGTAACAATAAAGGAACAGCCCTGCATTTCCAACACAAATGTAGGCTATTACAAGCTGAGGTATGTCAGATGGTTGATGGTAGAAAATGTGATCTGTTCATTGCAGCTTCAAATATTTTATTTGTTATAAATTTCGTCCAATACTGCACTGTAAAATAAATATTCGCTAAAAATTGCAATAAAATGTTTGGGATGGGTACATGTACATGTGTAGGTAATCAGCAAACAATTTTTTTTAATAAAGGGCATTCTACTACTTTAGTCCCATTTGGAATTAAAAACTTTACACATATATAGATATTTCTTTGTAAAAAAATGTATCATTTCAAATCTAGTTTTTTCGCAAGGGACGTACATGTTGTAATTAGTAACTTAAATGTACAAAGACATATCGCTATGTATAAAACATTTAATCCCATGTGGGACTAAAGTAGTAGAATGCCGGTTAAAGTACATAAGCTGATACATATAAGTCTATGAAGCATAATTTTTTAATGCAACTTTAATCACTGTCGTCAAAGAGCTCCGGTCGGAAATGTTCTGTCATCTTCCGGTACATGTCAATTAGGCATGTTTGACATACAGGCGACGACAAAAAGTAAGTCTTATGATCACATAGTATTATTATATCTTGAATCCAGAAAATGTCGTTATCGGTCGATTATTTTTGCCTGTTTTTACCTATATATTACTGTAGTTAGCTTCATCGATTACTCAGATATAGATAAAATGATGGACATAAACAATGAAAAATGCTAATAATGAGATTGAAATCGTCAAATAAAGCTATAAAAAGTAGTTTATATGTGTAATTAAAGTACACAAACCCTTTGTAATGCTTATATACATGATAGTTTGCACTGGTGTGCTACCATGAATAGTTTTAGACTTGCTACAGTAAAAAACACAATGCTTATTTACGTACATTCGTTCCGGCTCTGTCAGCCACTACTTTCTGGTTGGGTCGCAAAAATTGTGTTTCAGTAGAACCGGTTTTGTCTATGTGAAAAATTGAAAGAATAGCGAAAACAGCTCAATATCACAATTATGTTTCCTTTCTGTAATTTATTTAAGGTTCATTATAACACTTGTCAAGGGTATGTTCGACTTGCAAATTGATAAAAAGAAACAAAAATGTTTTCAATGAATAAAAGTTGTGAAAAAAACAACAACAGCACATAGTCAAAATATTTTACATGTGGATGTTTTGTATAACATTAAAAGGAAGAAATACTGACTGACTGACTGAAATAAAAAAAAAATACAGGATTTAGTACATTATAGGAAATAAACAACACACAAAGACACCCATCTAGGCAGATGCCTATATACACACAGGTACATTGTATGTACACATACAATTAATGTAATAATCTAATTGTCAGAGTTCGAATGAAATCAATTGATTACAAACGGATCATAAAGCCAAAAATAATAAATTGTTTGCTGTTTATCTAGTCTATCCATGGATGTGTGTAGGTAGGTAGGGAAGTTATTTTATTTTTTCTTTCTGACACTTAATTCATTGAATTTTAAATAAATATACATGTATATGTATGTAACAATAAAGGAACAGCCCTGCATTTCCAACACAAATGTAGGCTATTACAAGCTGAGGTATGTCAGATGGTTGATGGTAGAAAATGTGATCTGTTCATTGCAGCTTCAAATATTTTATTTGTTATAAATTTCGTCCAATACTGCACTGTAAAATAAATATTCGCTAAAAATTGCAATAAAATGTTTGGGATGGGTACATGTACATGTGTAGGTAATCAGCAAACAATTTTTTTTAATAAAGGGCATTCTACTACTTTAGTCCCATTTGGAATTAAAAACTTTACACATATATAGATATTTCTTTGTAAAAAAATGTATCATTTCAAATCTAGTTTTTTCGCAAGGGACGTACATGTTGTAATTAGTAACTTAAATGTACAAAGACATATCGCTATGTATAAAACATTTAATCCCATGTGGGACTAAAGTAGTAGAATGCCGGTTAAAGTACATAAGCTGATACATATAAGTCTATGAAGCATAATTTTTTAATGCAACTTTAATCACTGTCGTCAAAGAGCTCCGGTCGGAAATGTTCTGTCATCTTCCGGTACATGTCAATTAGGCATGTTTGACATACAGGCGACGACAAAAAGTAAGTCTTATGATCACATAGTATTATTATATCTTGAATCCAGAAAATGTCGTTATCGGTCGATTATTTTTGCCTGTTTTTACCTATATATTACTGTAGTTAGCTTCATCGATTACTCAGATATAGATAAAATGATGGACATAAACAATGAAAAATGCTAATAATGAGATTGAAATCGTCAAATAAAGCTATAAAAAGTAGTTTATATGTGTAATTAAAGTACACAAACCCTTTGTAATGCTTATATACATGATAGTTTGCACTGGTGTGCTACCATGAATAGTTTTAGACTTGCTACAGTAAAAAACACAATGCTTATTTACGTACATTCGTTCCGGCTCTGTCAGCCACTACTTTCTGGTTGGGTCGCAAAAATTGTGTTTCAGTAGAACCGGTTTTGTCTATGTGAAAAATTGAAAGAATAGCGAAAACAGCTCAATATCACAATTATGTTTCCTTTCTGTAATTTATTTAAGGTTCATTATAACACTTGTCAAGGGTATGTTCGACTTGCAAATTGATAAAAAGAAACAAAAATGTTTTCAATGAATAAAAGTTGTGAAAAAAACAACAACAGCACATAGTCAAAATATTTTACATGTGGATGTTTTGTATAACATTAAAAGGAAGAAATACTGACTGACTGACTGAAATAAAAAAAAAATACAGGATTTAGTACATTATAGGAAATAAACAACACACAAAGACACCCATCTAGGCAGATGCCTATATACACACAGGTACATTGTATGTACACATACAATTAATGTAATAATCTAATTGTCAGAGTTCGAATGAAATCAATTGATTACAAACGGATCATAAAGCCAAAAATAATAAATTGTTTGCTGTTTATCTAGTCTATCCATGGATGTGTGTAGGTAGGTAGGGAAGTTATTTTATTTTTTCTTTCTGACACTTAATTCATTGAATTTTAAATAAATATACATGTATATGTATGTAACAATAAAGGAACAGCCCTGCATTTCCAACACAAATGTAGGCTATTACAAGCTGAGGTATGTCAGATGGTTGATGGTAGAAAATGTGATCTGTTCATTGCAGCTTCAAATATTTTATTTGTTATAAATTTCGTCCAATACTGCACTGTAAAATAAATATTCGCTAAAAATTGCAATAAAATGTTTGGGATGGGTACATGTACATGTGTAGGTAATCAGCAAACAATTTTTTTTAATAAAGGGCATTCTACTACTTTAGTCCCATTTGGAATTAAAAACTTTACACATATATAGATATTTCTTTGTAAAAAAATGTATCATTTCAAATCTAGTTTTTTCGCAAGGGACGTACATGTTGTAATTAGTGGGTACCGGTAAACTGAGAAACGAAAAGAAACGAAACGAAAACAAAATCCAACGAAATCTGTAAAGTAAGAAAACGAAATCCAACGAAATGAAACGAAATCTGTAAAATAAGAAAACGAAATCCAACGAAAAGAAACGACGAAATCTGTAAAGTAAGAAAAGAAAATATAACGAAAAGAAACGAAATCTATAAAGTAAGACAAGAATCGAAACGAAATAAACGTTTATTCTTTGTAAGCACTACTAGAGATATCCAATAAAATTACGTAACTCGACCTAAGCTACCTATCAAGACGTATCTTCACCTATGGTCACGAAACATGACTCACGGGATCCTACATTTAAGTTTGATTGAAAATTACAATAACATTCAGCATTCATTCAAATACTAGTATTCCACATCTCAGTATTTTCTATTTGATACCGAATGGATGCACACTTCGGATTGATTTATTTATTGTTGTTTGTTTTAATGTTCAGTCGCTAATATTTCATGCATAATCGGGACGAGAACAAGTTGCAAAAATCAAATTGATAAAGAAAAGCGAGGTTGGGATGGGAAACAGGAAAAACTATTTTTGACTGCAATGGCCTGGAAAAGGGGAGAGCTGGACAGAGGCGGACAATTTTGCCATCTGTAGCGGCCCCAAGGTAGCATAGGGGCATACTCTTACGAAATCTACAGATGGGATATTTTTTATACGTGCATGAAGAGTGGCACCCTCCACACACGTTGGCCTACTATGGTCCGCGGTAAGATTTTCCTCTAATAGCCTGACAACTCCCGAAGCGAGGGCTACCCTATTTAGCCATCGAGTCACCTAAGTTACACACCTTAGTTGCTCGGGGGGGCTGAACATCCAACCCCTGGCCAGACTCTACGTACTCTTAATCGGCTTTTACGACAAGCCGCGATCTGCTTCAGGCCTATTCTTTATGACGCCCGTGATTCGCACAGGGCTTTCGGAAAACAACATCTTGAAAAATGTCCTCTGTCAAAATTATGCACATTAACTATATAATTAATATTTTCTTTAACGGGATAAGTCAGTAAGTGCACATTTTGGGAGCTACGTGCCCTAAGCACGGGCTGTTCGGTAGTTAGGGACCAGGCAAAATTTATCAGGGGTTGGGACCGATGCATTTCAATTTTGCCTCTTAAAAAGTCTTTGTCCCATGTTCAATACACAGGCATGTGGTTCAATATTTATGAAAAAAAACTACATGTCCCATGCCTAATTTGAATGAAAATAATATAGGTTTTACCAAATTCTGCCAAGAAAACGTGACTGAGGTCCCATGAAAACAAAAAGTTGCAAAAATATCTTTGTCCCATGGCCTTTTGCACTGGTCCCTTAGAGGCGAATTTTTGTTTCAGATACATGTCGTATGAGGAATATTAAGGTAAACATTTAAAACAAGACGTCCGAATGTTTAACTATCTGAAATTTACTAACTGAAAAGTTTTATAGATAACGTATGTACTTTTGTTTTTTTAAACCATTTCACCAAAACATTGATAAACATTGTTTTATTTGAATAAATACCCCCTGCCTCAGTTTTAAAAGAGCATATTAAATCTGTAGAGAAAATTCACTAAAATCTAATTTTCCATAGGAATCACACCCATTTGAAAATGTCTGAGCACGGGCATGTAGACCTAGAATAGATCAGTAAAGTATATATATTGTTTTAAAGCATACATTATTGTCCTTAGAAATAATATGGAGTTTGAATGGAACTCATTGACATTTGGCGGACATTGAGGCCTTGACTCTAATCCAACTGATTACCACCTAAAAGTTATAATTTTTGTTTTGTAAATGAATGGTTCAAAATATCCTAATAGATATATGGATAACTAGTCAGGCGGGGGTTTGGGGCGTGTGCCCCCCTACAAATAGAAAAAATACGATTTTTGCATGAAATCTTGATACCAAAAAAATTTCTCGCCTCGCTCAGCCCGCCTATTATTTTTTTTTTTACTCTAACCTGAAATCCTGGATACGCCCCTGTATCTTAAAAACATATTGTTGAGAAATACAGTGTATGAGAAAACCATGAAAAATTTAGTCCAGAAACCATAGCCACTTACTTGATTTTTGTAAACTATTGGTGTTATTGATATAGGACCCAATATGAAACTTATTTTGACAAGAATGCTGGGCGTTATGTATATAAATGAGGCTTTGAAATTTGCTGTTTTGTCGGATCGTTGTCTCGTGGACATTTATTCAGCATCTCAGTATTTCCATTATTTTGGCAAAATAGTATTTTCGACAAACCTAAGACGGCCGAGCTATGAATTGTTATTGGAAAAATAATGATTTCGACAAATCGGGTGCACTACTAATCAGTAATGTAGAATTTGAATAAATTCTGCTCTAATAACAACCTCATTCTTTATATAGGGAAAATGTCACTTTACGAAGATATATATATAAGAATGTATACTATCAGATTAGTTTTCAACCGAAAGAGGGTGCATTTTTACATCTGGAAGCTATTTTGGTCCTTGTGAAAAGACATTTTCTCCATTTTTCCGAAGCTTAAAAAAATCAAAAGCTAGATAAAAATAAAGCCCGGTGTTCCTTATAATCGGACAAAGTGAAATAAAAGTTGAACAGGTAACTCCAAAATCGAAAAAGTTATGACTTGTCATCCATTTGTGATAAGAAACAACATCCCTCCTCCCCCTGGACACTCACCGAACATCGATTCCCATCACCACATTTCTTCTTCGGAAAACTGCCCACAAATGCAACCCTGAAATTTGATGATACCGCCTTATACATATGCACATCGGGTAGTATTGTGAGTGAAGATCGTTTCGCTATTGAGATATATAAATGTAGACTTGCAAAAAAAACACCCCCCTTAAAAAGGAAAAATTAACGACATACTACTCCATCAAAACATCAAATACTCAGGGATGGAAATTAGCAGGGGCCCAGTTGCCCAACGCCCCTAAAAATTTGGCTGGGCTACTAGAAATTGAGGTTTATTTTAGTTACTTAGATAGGATTGGGCTACTAAAACTTTTGTTTGTCTAGCAACTAATACCGGTATTTCCCTGTGTCTTTCCGTGAACTACTATGGGTGTTGGTGTTGTTGTGCATGGGGTATATACCCGCCTGTGTATTTTGCAAATTGATTTTTTTCAACTTGTTCTCGTCCCGATTATGCATGAAATATTAGCGACTGAACGTTAAACAAACAACAATAAATAAATCAATCCGAAGTGCGCATCCAGTCGGTATTAAATAGAAAATACTGAGCTGTGGAATACTAGTATTTGAATGAATGCTGAATGTTATTGTAATTTTCAATCAATAGGTAAATTCATAGGTAAAGATACGTCTCGATAGGTAGCTTAGGTCGAGTTACGTAATTTTATTGGATATCTCTAGTAGTGCTTACAAAGAATAAACGTTTATTTCGTTTCGATTCTTGTCTTACTTTACAGAATTCGTTCTTTTTTTCATTTGATATTGTTTTCTTACTTTATAGATTTTGTTTCTTTTCGTTATATTTTCTTTTCTTACTTTACAGATTTCGTCGTTTCTTTTCGTTGGATTTCGTTTTCTTACTTTACAGATTTCGTTTCATTTCGTTTCATTTCGTTTTCTTACTTTACAGATTTCGCTTCATTTCGTTGGATTTCGTTTTCTTACTTTACAGATTTCGTTGGATTTTGTTTTCGCTTCGTTTCGTTTCGTTTCTTTCCGTTTCTCAGTTTACCGGTACACCCCGCTGATTATATTTTTGAAAGTGGAGTTAAAACGCCAAAAATCAAATCAAATCAAATGTGGACAAGTATACATGTACAGGTGTAACAGGCGAAAATCACAGAAGGTATTAGCCAAGTTGGATATTAATTTTACTCTTATCACAAATACATATGCAGGGTCGCCTTAGGAGGTGTGGACCCCATAACATAATAATAATCATTGCTGTTCTCTGTAAAACCTAGTGTTTTTGTTTGTGTGTACTTGAACAGCTGAGAGTATGCAACTTCAGTGGGGCCCAATTAATTGGCTTAAGGCAGATCCTGTATAAATGGTTCATTCTACCTAGGGCCATTATTTCGTGTTGGTATGCTAGTTGAATTTACAACTACCTGTGCAATCAGTTTCTATCACCACTAAAGTTGTGATTTCGAATCCTGCTGGTGGGGAGGTGTATTTGATACAACATTATGTGATAAAGTTTGTCAGTGTTTTTCTCCATTTTCCTCCAACAATAAAACTGACCACCATGATATAACTGAAATTTTGTTGACTGTGGCATTAAACACCATAACCCTAACTCTTCATTCTACTTATTAGTACAACAATGTATTACGACTTTTTGAAAATAGACAAAAAATATATATAATTTTTAACCAGAATATTTGGAATACTTTTTTGCTATATTTTGCAGCAACCAGATAAGACATAACTTAGAAAATAATCCTACATAATATATCTCAATCAGGGCGAGGTGTACAATATTTTGTGATAAAGTTTGTCAGTGATTTGCAACCAGTCGGTGGTTTTCTCCGGGGTCCTCCACCAATAAAACTGACCACCACAATATAACTGAAACATTGTTGAAAGTGGCCTTAAGCACAATCAAACAAACAAACCAAATATATCAGAAAATACATGTAATTCATTCAATCAATATTCAGTAAGTATGATGTTAGTTATTTATAGATTGCAAAGTCATTATTTTTAATTTAGTTCATCAACTCTGTTGTCAATTGCTTGATAATTTATTTTCTTTTATATACTCTTACTCTCAGCTGGTACTGATATATGTCAATAAAACATAATAAACATAGGCACAATTTCAAAATCACTTTTTTATTAGAAAATCTGAGTCTTAATCCATAATAACAGTCTTTTATCCTACATCTTTGAACTATGAAAATGTCTTCAAATAAGTTGCATATTGTTATTTCTACTACATGTACATGTATGTGATGTCATAAACAATGTAAAATTATTAATACAGATGAAATCCCTGTTTTTAATATTTAATAAAAGAAAAGGTTTTTAAAACAAAATGATAATCAAATAACCTCAATTTTTTTTTATTGATTTAGTTAAAGTATTTGTACAAGGAAATTTCCTCCAAAATCATGTAATGTCTCAATAAATTCATTTTAAATTAAAAAAAAACTCCTTTCCAGATCTCAGCTAAGTATTCCGATGAATAAGGTTCCTGTTAAATTTATAAAAAAAATTAACTAATTACTCATGTCACATGAAAAGTTGTCTATTTTCAGCTAAAAAAATCCTTTCACCCCTTCTCCCCCCCCCCCTCCAAAAAAAAACAAAAAAACTCAACAACATAAAATTTAGGATGAAGTCTTGATGACTTGAACTGACAGCTTAAATAGCCTAAAAATTAATCATAGCAATGGTCCTCCTATGTTGGAAAATGATCTGTCATCTGAAAGACTTCTAAGCCAATATCCAGTTCATGTTGTATTTGCTACCAAGTTCCTGACAACCATTCTGGAATCCATCAGCTGTAACAAAATAACAGTATAGTACTTGATAACAGAAATTCTAAAATAATATGACATTTAAAAAAAATAGATGATGTCTCAAAAGAGGTACCAGTGTTTTAAGGCAAACTTATGCTATATGTTAAAAGAATTCTCTATTTAAGATATATACTTTGATTGTACCTCCCTCGTTTGATACTGTACATCACTTTCTCAGTCAAATCACAAACTTTGTAGTTACTGTATGTAGTACTCAGAGGCGGATTTAGAGGGGGGCGTGCGGGGCGTGCGGCCCTCCCCCCTAAAATTCGCAAAGCATATGTTATACAACGTTAATTAAGCAGTTCAACAAACAACTTTTTCATGAATGGTTAACTCGTAACCTGTAGTAAAATATTCCTACACATTGTAAATACACGTTGGGTGTGTTCGCTGATTCATATTTGGATTCGCCGTCAGTAGTTCAAAGATTATTCCATTCTGATTGAAACGTATGATTCGTTCTTGTTTATAGACAAACAAAGACGAATATGTTAACATTAATGCTCACTGTGTACAAACTGACTCGGCAAAAAATGCTTGGACTCGTGCATATCTAATTCCGGAATGGAACCGGATTGTAAGAAGGCAAGAATTATGTTTATTTATTTGTTTTTTGCATGAACTTGGGGGAAATAAATGCTTTATTAACCATTTCCTGCTGTCAGATGAAACATTTTGGCTATGTCATCGTATATTAATTGAGAAATAAGCGATAATGTGCCGCAAAATGACGATCAGCTTGACCCCAACCCCGAATTTCGCTCAGTTTCTCTTTGAATTGCTTACATTGAATGGAACGACATGTATTGAAGGAACGATTGATGAATAAAGATGTCAATAATCGTCACTTTGTGCTTTTAATCATTGATATAAGTAAACACGGGGCGAAAGAAATGGGTCATGTTAATGATGTTACAGCATGATGACCCGGTTTTGTTCCAAAAAAAAAAAAAATTGCGAACAAACAGGAACCAAAGCCTTTATTTTCTCTGGAATAGCATTGAAATTATGGCTTTTGCAACCATAATGTCCACTAGATGGATTCAGTTCAAGGTATTTAACATTCAACATTAGTGAGCCGTGGTTTTATTACTTCTTCAAATAGGACGAAGGTTGTTTTGCAGTAATAACAATGGTACGAATGATTTTCTCAAGAATATTTTATTAAGTCATCGAATTGTGGAAATGCTGTATCACAGTAGAAACAATGGTGGCTGTGGATTTCTGTTACCTTGGTTCCTGTTTGTTCGTAAATTTTTTTGGAAGAAAACCGGGTCATCATGCTGTAACATCATTCACGAAACCGGGTTCTGCCATTTTGACATGACCCATTTCTTTCGCCCCGTGCTTAATTATATCAATAATAAAAGCACAAAGTGACGATTCTTGACATCTTTATTCATCAATCGTTCCTTCAATACATTTCGTTCCATTCAATGTGAGCAATTCAAAGAGAAACTGAGCGAGTTTCGGGATTGGGATCAAGCTGATCGTAATTTTGCGGCACATTATCGCTTATTTCTCAATTAATATACGATGACATAGCCAAAATGTTTCATCTGACAGCAGGAAATGGTTAATAAAGCATTTATTTCCCCCAAGTTCATGCAAAAAATAAATAAATAAACAGAATTCTTACCTTCTTCTTGCCTTCTTACAGTCCGGTTCCGTTTCGGAATTAGACATGCCCGAGTCCAAACATTTTTTGACGGGTCAGTTTGTACACAGTGGTGCTGCATGAAGCGATTCTGATCATCTAATTTAGTTACGTTAGCTAATCAGAAATCGACGAAAAGAAAAGCTCCATCCGGACGGGCAGTATTAACTAGAACCACCCGAAAGGACAAGCACCGAAAGTACAGACCAATTAGTGAAATGAGGAATGCGTGAAAACTAAACCAATAGTTCTTTGAAGGGTTAACATATCGTGATCGATCAGTCATGAGTTGAACAATTCGCATCACGGTTGTTCAAAAAAAGTTTTACTTTAAGTTCTTATAATCTGACAAAAATATACTGTTAACAATTATCCAACAAAATTAAGACAAGTTTAATTCAAGTTTTTTTGGTTTGATAAAAATGGTGTGGTTGGTTCAAAATTGTCGTTCAAATAAATGTCTGTAATTCCTCAAACCCCCAGAGCTTCCAGGGGGCTTTGCCCCCCTGAGCCCACTACCAGGGCTCTGCCCTTGACCCACTGAGGACCTTAAGCTGTCCCCAGACCCCTCGACTACTCACGCCCCCCTAACCACAAATCCTGGATCCGCCCCTGGTACTAAGGTATATATACTGCTGTTTTGTCTTACATGTAGAACACTACATGTTGATATCAATAGAGGAGTAATAGAATCTGACACTCATCTGAGCCTGTATCTCTCATGCATTATCGTTTCGATATGTATACATGTATAGAAGAAGAAGAAGATATTTTATTTACCAAATGAGGGGCATGAATATTCACATATATAATTATTTAAAACATAACATATGTTTAACAAAGACAAAGATACAATTACATATACTTATAACATTTTATATGCTCAGTGTGGTTGATATGTTTTAATACATCCAACTATGATATATGTATCATATAAATACGATGATAAATAAATAGATAGAGCCGACTACAAAAAAAATGTATTTGTGTCCTACCCGTGTCTGAAACAGACAGGCAAACACAATGATAACCTTTCTGCAGGAGACACCAGGTGACGGTGCTAAAAGGATGATAGTCAACCCTTAATTTTGAGGTATGAGCCATTTATATCCTCCCTGTGTCTAAAGCAGAAAGGCAAGCACATAGGTTGCCCTTCAGCAGAAGACACCAGGGGACCATGCTAAAAGGAATATATATATAGATAGCTTCATCATGCAGTTTTATAATTATTGCATTCAAGCTTAAATCAAAATACATGTAGCTATCTGAGAAAACAAATTCTACAAGTACATACATGATGAAGTTAGCCATCTCTTTGATCTGCATTGTTATATTCCTTTTTTCCATGATCATAGTGTTATTTTTAGTCAAAATAATGAATCTTCCAGCAATCCAGAGATTTGTATTTTTTAGGTCGCATTAATTTCTGTATTAACAGGAGGAAGCTGATCTAAAAATTGCTAATGAAAATTATAGCTTCCTGGAGTTATTTGGACTATGAGTGATATTACAGGTAGCTAATGACCAAGTGTTATTGGTGATATGGATATATACATATATGCATAGCATTAACCTTTCAACCAAAAATTGTGGCTATTTTTAACCAGAAGCATTGTGAGTCATGTGACATGTTGGTTTGTAAACAAATGCAATTTAAGCATTATTTTTTATTCTAAAAAATAATAATCAAATAAAACAATGTTAAAACATCTGAATTATATAATAAATTAAGCAATCGGTCATTTTAAAATCCTTGTAACGACACCTTTATTTTTTTTTTCTATAGCCGCAAATCCATTGCTATACCACAATATGAGTTGATCAATGAAGACGAACTTGCATGTAGAATGTTTAACTGATTTTACATCGAAACTTTTCAATTGTGATATAAATAAATATAAAATCCTAATTTAAATCCAACTACTGAATTTCAAGTCAATAATTTCACCAGATCATGTTCAATTCAGCGATACAAATATATCTCACGCACAAGGCTTCATGAAATAAATATGGCCTCTCTTCCGGTTTCATAAAGCTGCCATAGCTGATCAATCGTAACTACTAGGCCATTCTTGCTACCCTGCAAATAACCTCGTATGCATTAGGCGTATAAATCGCACTACTTTTCACATGTCAGTTACATGTCAGTTGGAAAGTTTGATAAAGTTATATTTTAAACAATTTCCTATATTTCAATTAAAGTTTTAATTAGTTTTGCATGATTAGATTTTACTTAGTATGTCTTCCATATTGGATTTTGGTGGACTATATTTTTGTGCGGTTTAACTTATCTTAACTTCCGGCAAACAATTTAAGAAGAATTTCTACTATGTACGTACGAGGTTATTTGCCACCTGTCGGGAATTGGATAGGTGAACCCCAATGGGTCAGCGAAAGGATCACAAATAACCGAAAAATATTGAGGCGAAGTGGGGAAGGGGAAATGGGCAGATGTTTACCTTGAAGTAAGGAAGAGGAGGGGGGCATATACATTTTTTGAATGAAACAAGTGCCTGTGGGTTCATTACATTTTATTTTTTGATTTTTCGATTCGGCCTAGACAAAAATGGGTTTAAAAAAACAGTTTAATAAGTATTTACCTAAATAACGATATTGTGATGGGTATTTCTTTATAAATTGTATTAAAAATCATTTTAATTTATGAAATAATCAACTTTCTGTTTACATATTTATTTTCAATAAAATTTCTTTATTATTTCATCCCATTTTCCTTAATTTAACTTGTGCATATCCATATTTATACAATCTTATGTTAACGGCAAGTTACGTGTATCGACCCTATTATCCACAATATATTCATTTATTGTCCCACATACATTACAAACATACATGTTAGATGTGTATTGCGACATTTTAGCAAATTTAGATTAAAACATAAAAACTTCAAAAAATGATTGCACGGTGTTTTATTTTTTTAAATCTTTAAAGATTTGTGAATCTATGGCAATTTAAATCATAATTATGAGAAAAAGGTGTATTTGTTTTCTAAATATGCAAAGGCACGTGCACAATCATTCTCCGTGTTTGTTTTGTCAATATTTACAAACGGAAGTAAAGGGATTCACTAATGCGCATACGCGATAATATCTGACATTTGATTGGTCGGCTGTACCAGCCAGCAGCCTGACGGATTTTTACCACTAAGAGCGTTCAAGCCCTCGTCCAGCGAAAGTGCCGATAGAGGGCGCAGTATTATTCAAGTTAATCCTAACCCGAATAATCCAGTCGTTATATTACTCTCCCGCTAGTCGCTGCATTAACATGCATTAACATCCAGCGAAAGTGCCGATAGATGGCGCAGTATTATTCAAGTTAAATGCATCCAGGCGTTAATGCAGCGACTAGTGGAAGAGTAATATAACGACTGGATTATTCGGGTTAAATTAAATGATGATTATATAGGGTGGTCGGTAAAAAGTGTAACCCGAACCCGAACCGGTAATTGATGGAAATGTCCCGAACAGGAAATCTTTTATTGTTGTTATCTTCTTTAATTTCTATTAATACATTTTGTTTTACCTTACTGGAATTTAATAAATATATATTGTAATTCAATGCACTATTATGACAGTTAGAATATACGAGACATGAAGACGCCCAAGTCAACAGGTAAATTAATCTTGACAGTTGAATGTATTCATCTTGTGACTTGATAGCATGATAAAAAGTTTCAAAAATGATAGCTATGTGTTTATTATTACATTATTTCTTTCCTTTTTTTGTTTTTTTGTTGAAAAGGGGTGTATATTAATCTTTATTCATTTAGTTAATCTTTTTTTTTAGGGGAACTCGAAAAGCCGAAACACAGAGGAAGATAACTCTGTTCTTCCCGAACCAGAAATTTTCATTACGTACAATTATTAAATTGATAAGTTCACTGTGCAAATAAATTTTAATAAACAAGTAATAGTTCATTTCAAATATATTCATCTGCAGAATTTAAGTGTGTTAAAATCATACTTGTTGTAATTTATTAGAAAATTATAATAAATATTTATTTATTTTAATTTCGGGAAAATTTTGAATTTATCCTCTTTTTTTTTTGTCAATTTACATCATGTATATCTTATTTTTATATGAGATATTCATCTGCAGAATTACTTGTTGTATTTTATTAGACAATTATAATAAAATATTTAGTTTTATTTTGATTTCAGGAACATTTTTTTATTTATCTGTTTTGATCAATTTACAAAACCGATAACTTACTTTTTATTAAAGATATTTATCTGGTGCACCTATTTATCTGTAGAATTTTTATGGTGTTAGATTCATGCTTGTTGTATTATAAGTAAATTGTAATAGAATTTTCAAATAATTTCAATTTAATATCAGGAAAATTGGTTATTCTGTTTTTTTTTCTCTATTCTTTTTTTAAATTTACAAAATGTACATCTTATCTATGGGAAGGTCATCATATGCTCAGTAAAAATGTAGCTCTTTATTTAATTGAAATTCTGATCAAAATCTAAAGAAAATTATCATGGCTGAACTAATTGTCTCACTTTAAATAAAAATTAAATATTTTGACCATGAAAATCAGTTTGTAAATTAATGATGGAAATTTAATACAATTTAACAAAAATAAGAATATCAACCTTTTCATCAGTGTCCAATAATATACAAAAACTAACATGTCTTGTTATTATTATTTTTGTTTCAGTGTCAAATTATATTGTCTTGAACTTGCGTTTAGCACGATGATTAATAGTCTATGTGCATATTATTTTGTATTAATTAAGGTGATTACTAATTAAATGCATATCTAGATGGTTTCATTGTTTTGATAAAAATGTCTTGAAAGGAAGAACGAAGCCATATACAGTGTCCAGCTCTATCCGAAGGAATCCTGTTCATGTCCATCACTAGCCACATGCTACCATATCTTAGCGGTACAAATGAGTATTGGAGTAGAAGAACTGAGCGAAAAACGCATTTACAATTTAACAAAGCTGCGAAAAAATACAAGGAAACGCCCGAATAAAAGAGTTGGAAGAAAACAACAACCAAGACCGTGTGATAGGGTCATTTCCATTATTCCAGCTCCAGACTCAACACTTCAAACTTCATTGATGTGTTCAACGCCGCAAACCGACAAGTCACTTCAATCTCCAGCACCAAGGACACCAACAACGCCTCGCTCAATTCTGAAAAGAAAACCATCACATCCAACAACGGTGCCAACAACACCTGTATCTAAAAAAAAAATTCAGTTTGAGAGTCCAGATAATTCAACTGCAGTGGAAGCAAAATGTCTTACACCAGAGTCTCCACTTCCTCAGCCTTTCTCTACACCAGTTGCTGGGGGGTGTCTCGAAAGTGAGTCCACAACAAAGAACAAGAGTCCAGATGAGTCCAGAAGCACAAAATGATATTTAAATGCATGGTTATGATTTCTATCAAATAAATTATATGTTTTAAATAAATTTCATATATATTTTATAAATTACAGTGGCTTTTAAGGTCCTTACAGTGGAAATTGGGGAGAGACCAGAAATATTCGTTATTGGGCGATTGTAAAAGGAATGTCAATTGCGGGACCTGCATAAAATATCCGGATTTGGAGCAATGCCAATCACGTTTTAGTTTATTTAAATTTTTAATCAATGTTTCAACATTTTTAATTTCATGGATAAAATCTTTATTTTTTTCAAAGCAAAGACATACTAGTGTATCTGTTCAAACTGACTTTGGTGTTATTGTCTTTACTGTGATTGCTTACAAGAATATTTTTATCTCTAGTATGGTTGATTATATTATCAGCTGTCAAAATCTTGAACTTTTTCATCAAAGTTAATTTTGAAAAATATATATTCTAAGAATATATGCAGAGGCGGATTTAGAGGGGGCGTGCGGGGCGTGCGCCCCCCTAAAAATCGCAAAGCATATGTTGTACAACGTTAATTAAGCAGTTCAACAAACAACTTTTTCATGAATGGTTAACTCGTGACCTGTAGTAAAATATTCCTACACATTGTAAATACACGTTGGGTGTGTTCGTTGATTCATATATGGATTCGCGGACAATTTCCGCTTTTGTTTGTCTATAAGCAAGAACGGTCGAATCATATGTTTTCAATGAATGAATCAAACGATGAAAAGAAAAGCTCCATCCGAACGGGCAGTATTAACTAGAACCACCCGAAAGGACAAGCACCGAAAGTACAGACCAATTAGTGAAATGAGGAATGCGTTAAAACTAAACCAATTGTCCTTTGAAGGGTTAAAATATCGTGATCGATCAGTCATGAGTTGAACAATTCGCATCACGGTTGTTCAAAAAAAGTTTTACTTTAGGTTCTTATAATCTGACAAAAATATACTGTTAACAATTATCCAACAAAATTAAGACTCAAAATCAAGTTTTTTTGGTCTGATAAAAATGGTGTGGTTGGTTCAAAATTGTCGTTCAAATGAATGTCTGTAATTCCTAAAATCCCCAGAGCTTAAGGGGGGGGGGGGGGGCTTTGCCCCCCTGGCCCCCTACCAGGGTTCTGCCCTAGACCAGCTGTGGACCTTAAGCGGTCCCCAGACCCCTCGCCTACTCACGCCCCCCCCCCCACCCTAACCACAAATCCTGGATCCGCCCCTGATATGTATCAAAAATTAACAAGAAAGAAAGATTTATTTTTTTTATTTTTATAAAACAGATGTCTTTTGTTAATAAAAATAACATAAAGCTTTTTTTTATTAATAAAAGACGTTTGTTCTATACAAATATACAAATTTTATGAATTACTTATGTAGAGATCCTAGCCATTCTTACGAATGTTTCCAGACCCCACGACGTGGACGTGGCTCAACTTCGGGGTCCTTTTATTTTTTTTTTTTTTTTGTGAACAGTAAATACAAATATATGCAACGCAACGTACAGAAGCATTAGTCTTTAAACTTCACTTTAGCCTGTCACCTTAAGTTTTTCAGTAGTTATGGTGGTTGTTTTAGCATTAAGTGACCTTTTCCTTTAGATTTAAGCTTTGGCAACAGTTTGTTCAGGAGATATGGTGAAGCATTAAATGCTTGCTGAAGCTCAGCCTCCAACTCATTGTACACGATGAGTCCTTTTGCATTGAGAAGCCCACCAGCATCAAAAATTTTGCTAAGAATTTCGGACACAATGGGTTGTGTGTAATTTTTACGGAGATTTTCTCTCGCATTCTCTTTAAGGTGCCTTGTTGCCTGTGGAAAACAGGCAGTAATTGCTTTGATTACTGCTGCTGAAAAAACTAACAAAAAGAGAGAAAAAGAAAAAAATAAGTAAGAACATTGATATAGTTTTTTTGTTTTTGAATTTTGTTTTTGTTTGTTTGTTATTTTTCTTTTTTTTTTTATAAAATTTACACATTTTTTAACAAGAATATAATATATATGAAATAACCATTTATTTTCATTTTCTTAACTTTCTTTTTTAAAAGTTATCGCTAAACTACTTATTCATCCGGAATTTCTCATGCGCGATTCGTAACTGACTTTCCTTTTACAATCGCCCGATTACGAATATTTCAGTCTGCTCTCACCCTATTTCCACTGTAAGGATCTTAAAAGCCACTGTAATTTATGAAATATATTTGAAATTTATTAAAAACATATAAATTTATTTGATAGAAATAATAAAAATGCATTTTAATATCATTTTGTGTTTCTGGACTCGTCTGGACTCTTGTTCTTTGTTGTGGACTCACTTTCGAGGTGCCGGTTGCTGGGACATCAAAAGAACCTACAGTTACACAAATCAGTCCCAGTAAATCACAACCTTCCTCCAGTGTTCAACCCACAACGAAACGTAATTGGGTGAACTTATCAGACAGAGTAATGTTATCATTCAAAGAGAAAAATGGCAAAAAAATATGCTGCAACATCATATACTTTGCTCAACAGCTCCTGAAGCAACAGTTCCCCTCAGTGAATGGATTTCAATTAACAGGTTACGCACCAATACTGGAAAATTCTGGAAAATTGACATATTCACTTCAGATGACACGAGAGACACCGCCTTCCGTGCAGATCCACCATACCGGACACGACCACTGGGTTCTTTCAATCCAAGACACCGGTGGAACTGTTTTCCTATTAGACAGCAAAAACCCGCGACAAACCGTATCTGCTTCAACACAAATTCAGATGAGCCGCATTTATAGTTCAAATGGGAATGTGATACCAGTCAACTTACCGACAGTTCAACAACAGACAAACAGCATAGACTGCGGTGTGTTTGCAATAGCATATGCAACCGAATTTTGCTTCAATCAGTACACAGGTGGAAAAGGTTTAGCCTTTAATAGAAGTGTAATGCGTGACCATTTACTACAGTGCCTCAGTGATAAGCAACTGCAGCCATTTCCAAAAGTCCAACCAAAGAAAACTTTAAAATTACACAAAAATACTAGTGTTTACATCAACATAGTGAAAGACTGCAACGCAAAATGTGATTTACCTAACATTTATGACAACATGGTTAACTGTCCAGAGTGTGATAACTAGTTCCACTACCGCTGTGCAACAGACACCACAAAAGAAAGTTTTTCTGACTGTTCGTTCGTTTGTAGCAATTGTAAAGATAAGTAGATGTTTGTTATTATTTATGATTAATGAATTAACATATAATTCCAATGATTAAATCAATAAGTGAATTTGTGTTTTATTTTTTTTTATTTTTTGTTTGTTTGTTTTATTTTTTTTTTTACTTTTATCTATGTTAAATGTGCAGATAATATTTATTGTTTGACACCCCACTTTACTGTCCTTTAGGACAAGGAAACCATATTGATATATTGAAAGGTAGCATACCTTTGAAAAGGTGTCACCTGATTTCTATTGTTGTATTAAATTCTGGTAGTCTATAAATGTCAGATGGTCATATATTATTTCCGTTGAAATGAGGATATGGTTTCAATATAGTGGACATAAAAGAGAAACTTTTAATATAAAATCTAAATAATTTCTTTCGCGGACTACTTATGATATCCCTAGCCACGTGCAGGATATCGAGGTACATGTAGTTTTATATTTTTGATATACTATATTTTATTATTTCAACTATATAGAATAAGAATAAGAATATTTATTATTCCAATCAATGGGCCCCCAATAGGGGCAAACAAATTGCATACATTGATTATTGTCATTGGAGGCAATTATACATATATATATAAATTAATACAATGTTTCTTGTCGGGTTCAGAGCCTTAAAAAATGATTAATAACATAAACAGAAAGAGAAAAAATATTTCAGTATCATAAACCCTGTTTCAGTTTTCTTGTTTCAAGGCACTCTATTATACAGTTTCCAAAAATATTGATTATTGAAAGATCTTCATTGGTAAATAAATAATAGAATTTTGATTTATCTGACATATTATTGAAATTAGAACATAATTCTGAAATTTTCTGATAACAAATCTTTCTACTATTATTATATATGGGGCAATCGATTAAAAAATGATATTCATCCTCAATTTTTTGTGTTATGCACAGTTTACATAATCGTTCTTCGGTTTCCAAGTTTTTATATCTACCAATTTCAATCATAAGAGGATGTGCACCAATTCTGATTTTACAAATTGCCTGTCTCACTTTGAAATCATTAAGAAATGTATATTTTTCTCTAATAAAATGTTCCTTGAATGTAAAATATGTACGGAGATTTCCCTTTTTGTCTTCATTTATACATTTTTTTAAATTATACCAATTACTAAGAAAACTATCACATAATTTTTTTTTCTCACATTGTTACATAGAGTGCCTACATAGACATTAACATTTGATATATTCATCTTATTTAATACGCTCCCGAAGTTCGGGAGCGTTAATGGTAGAAGTATGAATATGTACTACTATGGCACTTCAAAATCTTCAACAATATGGCTGCCAAACCGGAAATAAATTAAAAGAAAAATCACATGACCTAAACCGGAACTCTAGTCGAAATAAAAATGAAACAATGTTCGGTAGCGGATACGAAAACTGTCCGGAGTTTGGAGTTTTAGGTGGTGTTATTTTTAAGCTTGATATTTTGCAAACAGGAAGAACAATTACTGTTCTTCCGGAGCGTTTCAGGTTGCACCTGCCTCATATTATTAGTAATATACTAGAATACCATGTATTTGTTTGACATGAATTCAATTCCTTATTGTATACATGAGCTTATGTTTTATACTAATGTCTATGCATGCATGTTTTTTTTTATCAACCCAGCTGTGAGCGAAGCGAACATGGTTGATACTTGTAAACACTTTGAAATCGGAAGCGGAAGTGTGAGGAGCTTAAGCCATTTATCTGTTTTTGTAATTGAATATCTTTATCGTGCCGAAGGCGCGACCAACACGAAACATGAAACAAATAAAATAAAATAATGACTTTATAAAATTGTATTGACAATTAAAACTTACGTTTTCGTGCCTTGGGCACGATTATATCATTCAAATAGAAAACAGAGTTTTACTTTCTAACTTGAAGAAGGCAGAGTTGTCATTGAAGGTTTCGTAAATGAAATAAATAATAAACTTTGTGTCGTGCCGAAGGCACGAACACTACGAATAAAGAAATAAAATCGTCGTGCCCGATATGAACAAAAGAATGAATCAGCACGGCCACATTAAATGTTGCAAATGGGTCCCATGGCAACACCCTGACGGAAGTTGATTCGCCCTTTATTTTCATAGACAAAGAAACATTAAGTTTTCGTACCGAAGGCATATCTTATATTGATATAATAAAATTAATTTACTAGTCGTGCCGAAGTCACGACCATTACGAGAAAATTTCAAAAGTCTTCGTGCCTAAGGCACGAAAACAGTATAGTCGGAATGGATCCCATGGCACATATCCAGAAATTGAGGGTACTTTCCTCATAAATATTCATCATATTTAAATTAGATTTTGATCACGTGACTGCAGTTTCAAGCTTGATGGATCGTTTATTAGATTTGTCAAAAAATAGCCTATAGTACGGAAATTCAATGTGTCCGTCAATGATTCGAAAATTAAAAGTTATTGTTTATTTCGCAAAGTTTTTCTTCTGTCAAAATTCAAATATTTTTGTTTTGAAACGATTTTAGACATGTCTTTGATATCGCGATCATGCAAAAATGGTCATATTATATTTAATGTGGGAACCCCGAGCTTAGAAGCTAGAAATATAAGGTTAGTTAATATAATTACATATATTATTGAGGAATCTAAATTAATTTCAGAAAATATGTCGCCAAATGTCATTCATTGTTAAATTTTGTGTCACACGCCACCAGTTTCATGTATTTCAGACATTTTTACATAGACTCTTAAAGGGAAACTTCGCAAAAAAAAAAAATTTTCTTATGTTTTTCCTGATGTATAAATATGGATGTTTATATGTATATTAGCGTTTTATTATGTTGGATAAGGGAATGAAATCGATTTTAAAATTCTGTCAACGATACATGGAAGTCGCCATTTTGATAGCATCTCAATACCAAGTATCACGTGACGTCTAAATACCACCACTCCCCAAAACAAGTGTGACAAACCAGGGTCCTCATTCAGTGTCGATATGGCTTGTCAGGCGTACGGTTGTTTAACTTGATGGTAATTCTTTTTATTTTTCTTATAATTCTAAATTAATATGAATTTATTACACAATCATTTTTTGCAGATTTACGTTTTGCTTCTATAGATTATGGCAAAACAAATGAATCGGGGAGAAAGGTTCGTCTTTAATGAGACACATTTACAAAAGATTTTTTTCCAAAATTGAAGAACTACGAAATTAAGTTAAAAAAAGAACGGACATCGGAACAATGCCCTGAATTCGTTACAAAAAAATCCAAAAAGGCCTATACTACGGGGCAAAATTGTTTTAATGACATTATTCAGTAAGATCGCACTTTGTAATCGATCGTGCATGCACTACAATAAAGATACACATAAGCTAAAAGCACAGAAAGTTACAGGATAGGAAGCCATACAATTGAGAGGATTATGTAAACATATACATTTTATAATTTGTAATAGATTTCATTTGACAATTACAGACGATGTGTATTATAAATAAGTTTATTATACAAAAACAAAGCGTAACATATAATATGTCTCTGCGTAACATATTTTGTTTATTTTAATCACGTCTTTCGAACTGGTGGACCCTTCTGATTAATCTAAGAATAGTCATAAACAAAATTTTCATCACAATTATTGATATTTCACCGCGAATATTTAGTTTGATGTATTGACAATACTATTGTTGTTGTGTATCAATCATAATTGTTATTTGTATATGCCCTCCTAAACTTATTTTAATTTCTATTTCTATAAGGAAAAATTGCATACGAATGTTTTTTTGTCTATTTTGCAAGAAGAATTTCTACCCTGCCCTGTTCACCCTGCTTTATTTAATAATTTTGATTGTTGCTACATCATTCTGATGGAGCACAAAAAAATCAAGATAAAAATGAACAATTCAATATAGCTTACGATCAATGGTAATCTTTTTTTTGTGAAAATAGCCCATGAATCATTGCTGCATTAGGTGCGGATCCAGCAGTTTTGAAAACGGGGTGCCAGGCTCTTGTTTGCCAATTTTTACCAAATTTATACACGAATTTTACTAAATTGTCGAACACCCCCTTGATCCGGCAGTGTGCATTAATATGCACCCATTCCTAATGTATACTTCAACGTGATTAGGGTCGTGTATTTTGATCACCTATTAGAACCTTTGAAATGTGTATTGCATCTGCTATTCTAGTCACGGGTAGCGTAATTTGTTTTCATTTTATTTTCTGTTCTTAATATGTTTTTGTCTATTTAACTTGTGTACGTTGTTTGTATATATTCCTTGTACATGCCTTCAACCCATAGGGGTAAAATTTAGTTAGTTAACGGGCCACAAAATGTGCATTGCGTTTCTGATTATTGCCAAATATTGTGACACATGTATTCAGGTATTCGGTCAGAGGCCCGTCGACCGGATGTAAAATGACACTTGTATATTCTGCCTGGCGATTTCCTGTGTGGACCTAAACTCATTACGCAATATTAGGTACCCTGCTGAGTGAACCGGTGTGAATGTACCTGTCGTTTTCAGAATGAAGATATAAATAAGTAAATCCCGCATTTCAATTCTTACTTCAGGAATTATTTGCCTTAATTTATTGAAGAATAAAATATTTAAAATTAAAATATGGTCTCTCGCTTCTGAAAATACATGAAAAATATAAGAAATATATTTTTCGCATAAAATTTTTCCTTTTGCTCATCAAAAATGACAAGAAGCAAAAAAAGGAAAAGAAATTAACATTTTTAAATCACTTGCTCGCTCTGGACAACGTTTTTAGCACAAAATCCGAAGAACAAGAAGTAAATCTGGTGTGGCCTAATCTCTTTTTAATTTTTGACTGCCCTTCATCTGTTTATACCGCTCATGATCATGATCTCTTCCGAACTTTGTCTAAATGAATATCAGTGGATATCAAATTTGTGTCGTTCTGACGTGGGTTGTTCTCGATTTCCCGACGTTGGGCACTCGCTGCCTCTTCCATTTGTCTGAGTTCTTCTTCCGTATATTCTGGTTCAAGTTGGTAACCAAACACCCCATAGTCGTCGAAATCTACATCACTTGAGGCGCTAGTCACTTTCCGGTACGTTAATTTTGGGGCTTTATATAGAAATGTTCCCAAACAAACAACACGCGTTGAACAAAAGAAAAGTAAAGAAATATTGATTGAGTAAAATCATTTGATTAAATTAAATTAATTAAAACATCTTTTATGAACACCGACTGTTAAAATAATGATTGAGTAAAATCATAATCATTTTTTTTTATTGTTAAAAAAAAAAATTCATTTCTAAACGTTTAGGCCTAAATCATTTTATTTAATATTAATATTAAAACATCTTGAGGAGCTAGTCACTTTCCGTACCTGAGCTCGACATATTTAAGCTATAACTAAAACGTTAATTTTGGGGCTTTATATAGAAATGTTCCCAAACAAACAACACGCGTTGAACAAAAGAAAAGTAAAGAAATATTGATTGAGTAAAATCATTTGATTAAATTAAATTAATTAAAACATCTTTTATGAACACCGACTGTTAAAATAATGATTGAGTAAAATCATAATCATTTTTTTTTATTGTTAAAAAAAAAAATTCATTTCTAAACGTTTAGGCCTAAATCATTTTATTTAATATTAATATTAAAACATCTTTTATGAACATCGATCGTTAAATTATTATGATGAGACAGCTATATATAGTTAGGCAAATTTGGCGCCTCTCATAATGAACACTTATAATTTCAAGGATGGTGTATACTTTTTTTATCATCTAAAACATAATTTGTTCCTGTAATTTCAACATTATATTTATTCTAATGTTTTAAGAATATTTTATCTTTAATAGATAATAAACGATCTACCAACTCGTCTTGGAAAGCAAATAGTGTGTATTCAAATTCCCATTTAACTAATCCGGTCACCTTGAATTTTACACCTGTATAATTTTACCCTCCGGTTAGAAAACACACAAACGGACATCTACATGCGGAGATCAAAATAACAGTAAACAGCATGCCGAATAATGATTATTAAAAAGGGATTAAAACAGAATCTAGCAATCAATACACAAGTTACGCGTTGTCAAAATTATCCATTATATTTTTCAGCACATTAGCAGTAAAACAAAATGAACATAATTGTAAAAGGGATCCGATATATAGCGAATATAGGTGACTGTTATAAACCACTCTTTCCGTTGTAAATATAAAGGAAATGAAACATTTTGTTCATTTAAAATAGTTGTTTGTCAAAAAAGTACGTAGCTGTTCACTTCAGTATTTAATTTTCCAACGGTTATTAGATTTAAATTACAGTCCTCTGAGCGCTTTAAATGAAAGCGAATTTAACATCAGCGACCCTAACTCGAATAATACTGCGCCCTCTATCGGCACTATCGCTATAGCAAAGCGTAATATAACGACTGGATTTTTCGGGTTACAGCGACCCAGACTTTAAATTTCAATCCCACAATGCATTTTTAGCTTAAAACGTCACAAGTTAGTTGAAAAATTAGAAATAAATTACAAATTTGCGATTTGCTTCGTTATTTGTGGAAATATGTCGATAAAACTTTGTGAATATGTATTTTATATCACCAGGAACATATTTAGCTAACATGTAAAAAATCGCGAAGTTTCCCTTTAAGGCCAAAAAAGGGTTCGTCGCCTCGGATTTTCATTTAGTCCAGGAACCTCGAATATTTAATTGTTTTCATTAATTTTTATTTCATTTAATTCAGCTTGATTCAATGTATCATTTTCAAGTTCAGAAAATGACACACATGCAATTATGAATGATATCGTCTATATAGATCATATGAAAATTGCAGACGTCTCGGCGTCGCCATCTTAGATATGCAAATGAGAAAAGTACCCATCATTTCTGGCTATGTGAACACATTGCCGGAAGTTAATTGTAACTGGTATTTACCAAGTGAAATCCTACATGTCATATTTACAATAATACACAAAAATAATTAAAAAGCTTACCTTGAAATTTTATTTTAGTTAAATTGTAAGCTTGAAGCGTACATGAAGCCAAATAACGTCTAATCTTTACGTTTCGAACTGGAAGTCTTCATATGACGTCAATGACGTCATGTTGGTTATGTTCCAAAGTCGTTAATAACATTTCGCGGATTTTTTTCAATTTACTCGCAATCGTATCAATCGTAACTACTCGGCCATTCTCGCTACCCTGCAAATTTGCAGGGTTGCGAGAATGGCCGAGTAGTTACGATTGGCAATCGTATGTATATTGTATGTCCATTGTTTGAGGCTCTCCTTGGGTATTTCTTTAATAGTATTTAGCGTCGAAAACATACACGATGTCCAAGAATAAGAATTATAAGGATTAAACACTATGTTTTTAGGAAATTATGTTTATACATAAATAATTTCCTAAGAAAACAGTGTTTAATCCTATATAATCTTGAAATACGACGAAAAATCTTTAGTTAAATAAAATGAGAGGATACTTTGATTTAATTTATGTTTTTTTTTTTAATCGACTCCTACGGTCTGTAATATCCGCTTTACTGGCTCCACTACTTGTCGTCAAGTAAATCTGACCCTCAAATCCCCAACTGACACCGGAAACTACTAAAATTCAACACATTTACTACTAAATAATTTCGAACGGGCCTAGGGCGAACAAATATTACAGCGAACAGGAAGTGTGGCGAATATGATATAGGGCGAACTGACAAATATTCAGAACTTCCGCTTTTCGCGAATTAATCTCCTTAGAAACGGAAATAGTGCCATATTTAACTAAAATAATAAAATATGTACATTACTGATATATAAAAACCTTATTATGATTATTTAAAAAATAATATTAAACAACGAAAAATTAATTAATTTAATTGTGGTTAAATAAGAATAAAATATTATAATTGTATTTGAACTATTTTATTTGAGCATGCATAAACCAATTTACTAATCAACAATATGGCGGGCACCTGTAAAAACAACTAAAATTTTCAAAAATGTGAAATTTTTACGGATGTAGTATTCACCAACAATTTAACAATGCCATCTGTGAGCTCAATGACCAGGGCCGTTACTGGCCCCCTTGGTTTCCAAAATGATGGTTCGAATGGATTGCTGATAGACACCATGCAGTTGGTGGAGCCAAAACGTTCTAAAACAGTGCCGAATCATTTACTTGAGACAAGTATGCATGTTAAAAATTATACTTTCATGTCAGTTATATGATAATCATGTCCAAAGAAAAAATACTTTAAACAATGTTCAAAAGACGAAAGGATATTCTCCAAATAAACGAATGAAAGATTAATAGACCCAGGGATGTCAATAGATTTTGAAGTAGCAGGAGAAAATTTAAAAGTAGTAGGCAAATTGATGCGGAGCCTTCCGCCGTGTCGAGCAAGGCCCATTATGGGTGGGGCTCTGGGATAAATGGTGCAAAATCCTGCATTCTAGGCCTCTCCTGCCACTTAATTTCGTTATTGAAACTTCATTTTTTTGTACTATTTTTCTCATGTTTTCAGCAATTGTTCAAGATAAAAGACCCTTTTTTACTACTTTTGATTATATTGTGGCAGTGATTCAGGCACTTCAATTTGTTGACTACAAAGATGTATTAAGATTTTATTTCTTTAATGCAATTCTACTTGAAAAACAGAACAGTTAACAAACTATAAATGTAGTTTAATTCAGTATGGTGATGAAAATGATTCTGAAGTTTTAGTTCAAAATTTCATTGCATCACTGTCTATTCTTTGCTTTTTGAAAAAGCCGTCCAGTGAACCTTGTTTACATCTTTTTTTGCTTGGCCCCGCCATAGCGTGTTTGATAAAGGTACTCCTGTATAGGAGAAACATTTATAATTTTGTAAAGCGTCATTTGGAACTCATTGCAATATTCCTAAAAAAAATTAGAAAAAAAACGAAAATATGTAACCCGGGTAATTCAGTCCCTCTTCATACATGTGATAGAGTTGCTATGCTACAACTGGAGATTTGTAAATTTTTGGCTGGAGATTTGGTCTCATAACTGGAGATTTTTTATCGACGTATTTTTTTTTTGGAACACCTCGATGCCGGTCATACTTAAATACGCCACACCTGCTGGAAAATAGAAGTGTACATGCACGCCTGCCACTACAATATAATTTTATAATTCTATTTTTACTAGAATTTATCAAAATGTATCCAAAGAAAAAATAAGTACGATCATAAAAGTCCATTTTGGGTTGGAAATAGTGTATCACACTCCCTGACACTTTTCGGTTATTAGTTATACCAAGCGCATGGTTTCGGTTTACGATTTTTATTGATAGATACAATTTTCACTCGAATAAAAAGATTGGCGCGGTATACTTGTACCAATTAATTGTAATTAGATTCTATTCAACCAAAAAGTAGAATACACTCCACTAAAACCGATCAATTATTCAGAAAAGAGAACGAAACGCCAGGACAAATGTGTTTTAAATACGCTAAATTTAGAATCGAAAAAGTGAATCCTTTTGTCTGATTGGTTGACACAAATAACTGTTCTAAACATAGAAAGGGAAAATCAAGGAACCGCCATTAAAGGGTAATTAACGACGAGTGAAGACGGTGACAAAATCACAACACAAAATAGAAAACGACTTTAATAGACACATGAAATAATAAAATAATTAATCAGAATTTACAGGGTGCACATGGGCGCATAGATAACGGACCTCAATGCGCCACAATCGACTTGGAAGCGCCAATTGTGCATGGCGAGTGGCCTTCCCAATCCCTGAATATGACATTCACCTTTACCATTCGTATCTCTCTGTGTTTTTCTTCAGCGCGGGAGTTCCAAATGGGGAATTTCCAGAAATATTGATTGCAAATTGTAGGTTAAGATTTTTTTGTTCTTGATTTTTTTCACGGGCGGAAGATTTTGAAAGTTGACGGAAGGGACCCTCAAAATCGGGTGAAAAAATGCTCCCACCGGAAGTTTCACATGTATGCCTCTCTGTCTACGATTTCATTTCCGATGAGTGGAAAATAACGACTGATATTATTTGGGTTAGAGGATATATAGCAATGTTTATTTGTAAAGATCTGCAAGCGTAAACATGCTGATCAGTAGATACACGCACTGTATGTTGTATTGCTGATATTAGATAAATTTTCTCTCATTATTTTTTTTAAAGAGAAAAAGTAACCGGTGGTGACAGCTAGAGTTACCGGAGATTTTCGTCGGTTGCCGGCTTCTAATGACATCCCTGAGACCATTTGCTGACATTTCCGACTTGATTCTAAGACTATATGATTTTGAGGGGGATGTTGTGGTCGTGATCGTATGGTAGTTGGATTTACAACTACCTCTGCAAATGGTACCTATCGCCACTACTTGTGAGTTCAAATCCTGCAACATTATGTGATAAAGTTTGTCAATGACTTGCGACAGGTCAGTGCTTTTCCCCGGGTACTCACATTTCCTCCTCTGAGTAATTCTACTTTAGCGGACCATAACACTAACCCTTTTGTTGTCATATTCGCATAGTAGCGAAATGAAAGGTTATGGGTCATGCGCATTGATTATTACAATATTACAGTTATTTCCCTTTAATGTATGCAAAAGTGCCCCGCTTTTCAGGCAGTGTTCATATGAAAATAACATATTTTTCATACACACAAAATGTATAATCTGCTCAATATTTTAATGTTATATTAACTAGTGAATTTTTCAAAATGATCTCAAATTCTTTGTTCTTGTTAGAAGGAATACCATTTTGCCTGTCTTATAAAAAACGTATAACATATAAGGTGTAAAGGAAAAGTTAGTTTATTTTGTAATTATTTCGTGAATCTTGAGATTTATTAGAATAAGGCAAACTGCAGACTATTCACGAAATAATATCAGGTATATATTTCGATGAGAAATCAAAATTATCAAATAAATCTTATGTACATGTAATTCGTAAACTTATGAAATAGTTATTGAGAAAGATACAAAATGTATATGATCAGTATACCGTATAACCGGTAATTTCTGTGGTTTTGGTCTAAAAAGAAGACATTTAATTTTTGCGGATTTTTTTTCCTGCGGATTGTAAATCTTGGCACCGAAAAAAAAATTGTTTGTATTACAGGAAGCAACAAGTGAAACAATGTTACGATAAACAACTGGTGCACATTACAGTGATCCTTAAAAGTAAAAACATATTTAGTTCTTTAGAAAGTTTTCAAATGTTACAACTTCTGAATACGCATTTGGTTAAATTCAAATTTGTCTTGAGAACCTAATTTTTCACTGTTTTCGCGATCAATTTTGTTGACAGGAAATACAAAGTCAACAGATAGATATCGGTATAAACTTTGATATATTTCGGATATATATTTTTAATGTCAAATTTTCATACTTTATCATAAAACAATTTTTTAGAAAGAATTAGGATTAGAAGCAATTGTATTCAATTCTTTTAGTATAATGTAGACATAAAAACTCAGGTTAACCGGAATTCTACTACCAGTACATTTCTATTTGTTTGGTTTTTAGATGAATCCTGAGATCACACAGTTTGATATTATTCAATCGAAGCTACTACAACAATTAAAAAAAAAACAAAAAAAACTAATGTTAATTTATGAAATAACAATTTTAGATATTGCTTTAATAAACTTTATTATGATTGTAAACATTTAATCGGGCGATTGTTTCAATTATTGTCGGTGTCAGCTTGGTACAATCATATTTCTTGATCTGGAGTAATTGTAATTAACAGGTAAAAATGATCATGCCACAGCTAAATAACCTTTAATTGTTGTGTAAACATTTATATAGTACTAGGTTTTGTTTATCTGGATATAGTAATTATGACTAATTAAATATTTGACACTTACGGTTGGAGTTTGAAAACGTATTTTGTACGGAACATTAAACATTTATTTTACATAATATTCTGCGATTTTAATTTCTGCAGTCCGGAGTTGACCGCAGAAATTACCAGTTATACAGTATTATAATAATGTTTCATGGATCCAAATTTTTGCAAAATTACAGATTTCTGTTACAAAGAAATTTCATTGAATAAACAGTAGCAAATGAAGTTCGCATTTAAATACATGTGATTAATTTTTTTTTTCAGAAATCTATTCGAAAGTTGGTCAAAATGCTATGGTCTTGGCAAAGCCATCTGTGGTCCATTTTGGTGGGTTTGAAGCAGACAAAAAGCATATTCAGAAACTTAGTATTGTTAATGCATCAACAGACGTCATTAGGATGCATATTATACCACCACAGACAAAATATTTCTACATCAAATATAATAAGAGTGTAGGTATTTTCAACTAGACCTTACTGTAATAAAACTTTCTAGTACAATTTTCGTACTTATACTCCAATGTCTAAATGTCCAATCATAAGTATTTATTTGATACAGTAGTACAAGTACCGGTACAATTTTTAAAAATAAATTTATGAGGTTTCTATTTCAACAGTCAAATTGCTTTGTTTGGATACATTTTTAGTTGTATATAGGAATCACCCTGTCCGTCCGTCCATGTACCTTGTAAGCCCAACTCCTCCTAAACCGCTCATTGGATTTTTATGAAACTTTACACATTTGTAGTACACTACCTGCAGATGTTCATGAAGGAATGTGATTGCTGTCCAAAATTTAAAAGGGGAGATAATTCAACTTATACTTTCACGAAAAGGGGGGTGGGCATGTACCTTGTAAGCGCAACTCCTACTAAGCTGCTTATTGAATTTTTATGAAACTTTACACAGTTGTAGTACACAACCTGCAGATGTGCATGAAGGAATACCGTTGCTGTCTAAAAATTAGAAGGGGAGATAATTCATCTTATACTTTCACAAAAAGGGGAGGGGTCGTGTACCTTGTAAGTGCAACTCCTCCAAAAGGGCTTATTGGAGTTTTGTGAAACTTTACACATTTGTAGTACACTACCTGCAGATGTGCATGAAGGAATATGGTTGCTGTCCAAAATTTAAAAGGGGAGATAATTCAACTTATACTTTCACGAAAAGAGGGGGGGGGGGTGGCATGTACCTTGTAAGCGCAACTCCTACTAAGCTGCTTATTGAATTTTTATGAAACTTTACACAGTTGTAGTACACAACCTGCAGATGTGCATGAAGGAATACCGTTGCTGTCTAAAATTTAGAAAGGGAGATAATTCAACTTATACTTTCACGAAAAGGGGGGTCGTGTACTTGTGGCGACCCCTAGATGTATGTTCTTGGTTAGTTTATTTTGGAGATTGGATGTTGTCTCCTTGACATAACTCCATATCCGTTCATTTTTCATAGGTAACTTGCTAATATACCTGTATTCCAAAGTTTGAACATCATAGTATTGCAAGCTCAGTGAGGTCATTCACAGTTCTAGTTATATATGGTCACTGACCAAGATATAGTTGTTCTGGTACACTGTAGCTGATTCATGTAGAACGACTGTAAGAAACAGTAACAGTATAAGTGCGGACTCAGATAATTGGTAGTTGTTTTGGGCTTTCTGGCATTGCAGGAATAACATAATATACATGTATTGTCAGTAAATATCAAATTTACTTGCACTCGCTGCGAAACAGACCAGAAAAGCTTGCCAAGGCTCACTGTTCTTCCTGTCTTGTAGGCTCATACAAAATGTATGTACAGAGATGCAGCTAACCGTCGGCTCTGTCGGACCTAGGAGGCAGAATTTTAGAGGGTCCGGCAAATGACGTCTTTGTGTCAGACCTAATGACCGGCAAACATTTTTACTGCTTGGGGCTGTCAAAAATAAAATTTCTGCTGGTCCTGGTTACCTCTTAGACCCCTAAGCGAAGGATCTTTGATTATCGTTAATAAAGTCAAAAGTCGTAAACAAATCGGTAAAAATTTCTGTCCCTTTCTGTTTATGCTAAATTTCAGATTTTATTTCGCATCCTATCGGTAATCGTTGTAAATTGTAATTTGGTCATTTCTGTTATGGCTGCATGGCCAATTAAGTTTACGGAGGGGTCTAAATCTGGAGCGGTCCATCGAAAATGGAAGGACAAAATGAACAAACAAATGACGACTTGATATCAAAATTAAAGTTTGTTTTTGCCCGCAAAAACGTATGTCTCCCCCCGTCCCACAAACTGTAGTCATGGGTAACAAATAAAATTAAGCTTCAATGAATAACAAAAAAAAACTTTTTAATCCATGAAACACAAAAAAAAATTGATCAAAAGTGCTAAAGCAAGAGTTACAGGTAGTATTCCATATTGTCATGGCAAAGTTCCCCATTCCAGAAAATTGCACAGCCCATGTTCCAATGATTTTAAAGGAGTTTTGTTCTTCTAAAATCAATGGATTGGTGATGAAAACTTTTTCAGGGAAATAGTGACATTATGATAGACTCTTGTACATATATATATATATATATACAAGTTTCAGTAAGGGATATTACACTAGAGTGTTTGCAAATAACTTCTACAAAATTTAGGGGATCAACATTTCCTGGTAATATGCACAACTACATATGGTGTCCTTACTACCTACCAAGTTTCAGGAAATTCTGTTCAGTAGTTTCAGAGGAGTTGTGCTGACAAGCTGCTTCAGAAGTATATTTCGGGAAATTTCAAGTTCAAAGGGGCATAACTCCCACAAAATTTAGGGGATCAACAATTCCTGGTAATATACACAACTACATATGGTGTCCTTACTACCTACCAAGTTTCATGAAATTCTGTTCTGTAGTTTCAGAGGAGTTGTGCTGACAAGCTGCTTCAGAAGTATATTTCGGGAAATTTCAAGTTCAAAGGGGCATAACTCCCACAAAATTTAGGGGATCAACAATTCCTGGTAATATACACAACTACATATGGTGTCCTTACTACCTACCAAGTTTCATGAAATTCTGTTCAGTAGTTTCAGAGGAGTTGCGCTGACAAACTGTGTGATGGACAGGACAAAAACAATGTCTCCCCACAAAAGTGTCGGGGGGGGGGGGGACATAATACTCATTAGAGGAATAATAAAATCTTACTAATATGAAGTGTTGATTATTCGATGTTGCAGGGCTATCTAAATTGAATGTGGTCTCAGTCACTAACCCCCCTTTGGCAATATCCTTAATCTGATTCTGGTCGTAGTAGTCGTTAGCTGTGTCAAGGCTTAAGATTGTCCCTTTAATCATACTGTATTGAAAGTGAAATATTAAAAAATTTATAAAAAAAAAATTAGATCTGGCAAAAAGTTGATAGGTCTGGCAAAACTCACTTACTTGCAGGACCCAATGTCTGACAGGAATTTTTTTTTATCTGCAACTCTGTATGTATTATATATTGTCTATATATTCTGTTTATCCTGTAATCTTTCATATTGACAAAGATCATCAAATAGGTTGTTAAATACATTTCGTAACATTAAAACAAATACAAATGTAGGTACATTTTGTATTCACATTTAATTTTGCAAATAATTCAACTATGTGCCAATGAAATGCCACATACAGTCAATAATTGTATAAAACCTACTCTATAATAATATACAGTTAAAGGATATTGTTGATTTGAAAAATCATTTTATTTTCCATTTTTAAATGTTTTCAGACTTCAGTAAGGCTTTGATGTATTTTATTTGATTTCAAATCTTGTTCTGCAATGTTTTCAGACTTCAATAAGGCTTTGATGTATTTTATTTCAAATCATGTTTCTGCAATCTTTTCAGGAAAGATTAGTGCCAGGCCTGACAATTGAGTGTACAATAGAGTTTACACCAGATGAATGGAGATATTACTATGACTGTATTAGAATTAACTGTCCAGTAAGTTGTCTTGGAAAACAGGTGTTTTTTGCTTATGAGTCATGACTGTATTAGAATCAATTGTTGGATAAATTGGCTTAGAAAACAAATATTTTGTTGATCATGAAACAGTCAAACCTGCTTTAGCTACCAACTCTATTAAGCAATATTATGAAAAGAAAGTTTAAAGAAAACATTTTGTATTGTGTGACATTAAGTTTTATTTCCATTTGTAGTGCATTTCATTTTAGTTAAACCTGTATGATGCGATTATTTGTCTTCTGTGACCAAATTTCAATGTTCCCCTGGAAGGTCACATAAGAATTGTTTTATTGCATGTTCTGAAATTTCTCACAGAAGCAAAAGTAGGATAATTTGAAGATCCTTTCTTTCCTTTGTCAATTTGGTGCTGATAGGAAATCCAAGATGGCTACCATTGTAGAACATAGTTTGATATACATTTCCACAGGAGTCTGTAATTAATGCAGTCTTAGAATGAACTCATGGACCTGAAAATTTTATTTATTTATTTTATGTATATGCATGTGGGATTAATTATACCCCCCCGCAAACAAAGTTTGGGGGAATATATAAGAATCACCCTGTCCGTCCGTCCATGTACCTTATAAGCACAACTCCTACTAAACTGCTTATTGAATTTTTATGAAACTTTACACAGTTGTAGTACTCAACCTGTAGATGTGCATGAAGGAATACCGTTGCTGTCTAAAATTTAGAAGGGGAGATAATTCAACTTATACTTTCACGAAAAGGGGGGTTGTGTACCTTGTAAGTGCAACTCCTACTAAACGGCATATTGGATTTTTATGAAACTTTACACATTTGTAGTACACTACCTGCAGATGTGCATGAAGGAATATGGTTGCTGTCCAAAATTTAAAAGGGGAGATAATTCAACTTATACTTTCACGAAAAGGGGGGTGGGCATGTACCTTGTAAGCACAACTCCTACTAAGCTGCTTATTGAAATTTTATGAAACTTTACACATTTGTAGTACACAACCTGCAGATGTACATGAAGGAATACTGTTGCTGTCTAAAATTTAGAAGGGGAGATAATTCAACTTATACTCTCACGAAAAGAGGGTTGTGTACCTTGTAAGCGCAACTCCTCCTAAACGGCTTATTGGAGTTTTGTGAAACTTTACACAGTTGTAGTACACTACCTGCAGATGTGCATGAAGGAATATGGTTGCTGTCCAAAATTTAAAAGGGGAGATAATTCAACTTATACTTTCACGATAAGGGGGGGAGGCATGTACCTTGTAAGCGCAACTCCTACTAAGCTGCTTATTGAATTTTTATGAAACTTTACACAGTTGTAGTACACAACCTGCAGATGTGCATGAAGGAATACCGTTGCTGTATAAAATTTAGAAAGGGAGATAATTCAACTTATACTTTCACGAAAAGGGGGGTCGTGTACTTGTGGCAACCCCTAGATGTATGTTCTTGGTTAGTTTATTTTGGAGATGGGATGTTGTCTCCTTGACATAACTCCATATCTGTTCATTTTTCATAGGTAACTTGCTAATATACCTGTATTCCAAAGTTTGAACATCTTAGTATTGCAAGCGGGAGGTATCACTCAGTGAGGTCACTCACAGTTCTAGTTTAACTTGATTTTGCATTTGACAAAAATCCCTTTCATTTTGTATGATTATGTGAAAATTCTTCTGCACACAAATACATTTAGTAACATATAAGAATAACAGAAAAAACATGCATTTAGTTCTATGAAAATTAACTGCACATATCTGAAGAAATTCAGTTACAATGATAAGGTAACCAAACTTATTACAGTGAAACCTATTTTAGCTGGAATCTTGTATAAACTGAACATCTTATTTTAGCTGGAATCTTGTGTAAACTGAACATCTTATTTTAGCTGGAATCTTGTATAAACTGAACATCTTATTTTAGCTGGAATCTTGTATAAACTGAACATCTTATTTTAGCTGGAATCTTGTATAAACTGAACATCTTATTTTAGCTGGAATCTTGTATAAACTGAACATCTTATTTTAGCTGGAATCTTGTATAAACTGAACATCTTATTTTAGCTGGAATCTTGTATTAACTGAACATCTTTCTATTCTGAAGACAAAAGTTGGTCTCAATAGTGGTTCTGTTTAAACAGGTTTCACTGTATAAAACTGTACATATACTTGTAGTATTATCACGAAATATCATTAATTATTATTGTTTTATTTTAGGGGGAGCAAAACTTGGTGATTCCTATACATGCCTATCCTGTAATGAGTACAAAAGAATTTCCAACAAACTTTACGTTTCCTAATGTACCCGTCGGACACAGAATGACACAGATGTTCCCTTTAAGATGTGATGCTCCGATAGATTTTGAATTCCAGTTAGCTTATATACAACCACACCCAGCATTTACAGTTAATCCTATGAATGGTAAGTTTGACATTGAGCATAACTTTGCTTCATCATGTCCTTTAACAGTAGCATGACAGTTGCCACTAGTAGAGCAGGAACTGCTCACCCTTCCGGGGCACTTGAATTCACCCCTATTTTTAGTGGGGTTTGTGTTGCTCAATCTTTAATCTTTAGTTTTGTAATTTGCATTTTGTCGACCATTGGTTGTCTGGCCATTGTCATGTCTTTATTTTTAATTTTTAAAAAAAAAATTTCCTTACGAATTATGGCTTCTGAATACCCCTTTGGTATGTCAGATTGGATTAAATGGCCAAAATAAGGCTGACTTTATCTTTGTCAAGGGGCTTTTGTATTGTCCCCTTTGAGGTTGACAGTGTTCTAGCCAGGATTTTGTCAGGGCAGGGTGCTAACTCAGAAAAGGTCATTTTTATGCGTGACTATCTGTACCAAAAAGGGCACCTCATTTACATGTTATAGAAGCAGGAATACTATGTATAATGTTTATTATAAGAATATACTATTATTACATCAAATACATACAGTACAATCAAATGTTCTATAAATCAAGTGGTAAAACAAATCTGATTTAAAGGACAAAGGCCACAAATGGTCGATATCGGCCCTGTAAAATGACATTTTTTCAAAATGAACGCAGAAGCGTGCTTACTCCCAAAAGTTTCCTTCTGGTATTGAAGTTTATCGAGTATGATCAAATTATATAATTTGACGAAGTATTCCGGAATTCTAACACCCGGAAACATGCCGGAAAGCCGAAAACGGACCACTTTTGTCAAAATTTCTAGCTATTTTATAAAAATTTGATGTGGCCGCATGCGTTGATCAAAATAAAAAAGTGCTAAAAATAAAGTTATTTTAATATTAAATCGTTGTCACTCAAATTTATTTTGATCGACGAATGCGGCCACTTCGAAATTTAGAAAATTGTAGTTACATATTACGTGAATTTGAGCCAACATTTTCCGCGGTCCAACGATTAAAATGAAATTCGTAACTAAGATTAAATAAACATGTTGGAGATTTCCTTTAGCATAATTAAGCGTCTATAAAATGTGAAGTACGACACATTTTTTATTGTAAACCTAGTACATGTATATATAAAATAGTATGACTCTGCAATGCGATTGCGGCTCCCAAATGACAAAATTATCAAACCAGGACCATCGTCAGAATACATATTCAAACAATGTACACTACATGTCTGCTCTGGTCTCTTAATGTGGACAGTTTTTTTTTATTTCATTCTCATATTTTTTTTCTTAAAAAATAAGGGGAAGAGTCGCATGCACGCATGTCTGGGATGCATGTACGCATGTTTCACGTTTATCCGCAGCTAGCATATGCAAGTTGACTTCCAACGCATGGAGATGGTTTCATCGTCAACTAATGTTTGAAAAAAAGTCTGCTTCTCGAGTGAATTTTCTTTAGTAAAATGTTTGTGTGCTTGTGTTATACCATGAATACCGAACTTGAAAACTGATTAATACCAGATAATTCTTAGTTGAAGTAAATATCATTATGATAGATCTCCATTTTGTGTTTTTTTTTCTACATACTTATTTTCTGTGAAAACATTAAAAGTTATATCATGAATATTATTCATGCTAGAAATATATATAGTTTCTATCCCATTTTTCGTCACTCGGTGAACAGGGGCCGGGTATATTAATATGTTCTCTTGCTTGCAGTAATAACGATCGAGCCATGGCAAACTCATGAAAACTACTGACTTAAAGTATGAAGGATTTAGCTCAAACATATACGGGGGGGGGGGGGGGGGGGGGGGGGGGGGGGGTTCATATACATGTACACATGACATATTGTTTAAAATGAAGATGTTATCATATCTAGAAGTTGCATACGTATTAAATAATATTATTATTCTTTATGCAAATTTCTTACATTATCCATTCATTTCATTGGACAAGCGGCATTTGTTCATTTTCACTAACCTTTCATAAGCCCCGCCCATCCCTAGCAACGGGTGTTAATGCCTAAAATTAACACCCGCTGAGCCCGAAGTTTGCCGATCCGGAAAAATTAACACCCGCTCCGGCCGAAGTTTACCGATTTTAAAAATTCAAAAATAAAAATGGCTGAAGAGGTCTGCAACTTGGAATATATTGAAGTGAAAAAAAAATGTATGAATAAATTGCATATACACACAGACAATGGACAAAAGTATTTGCACGCTTCCAATTTTCCCTATATATTTCATAAAAAACTACAATTTTTCAGAAGCTTATCCTGAAGTCAATTCACACCCGATTTCGATAATTTTTATATCAATAAAAACAGAATTTTATGTAGTTTTACTGTATAATTTCAAAATAATTTTCTATGATAAACATTTTGAGAATATACAAGCTAAACATGCAACTGAATTAATTTCTTTCGAAATACAATGCTTTGATAATACCTTTGTAGACAAATTATTTAATTCTCTGTTTAAATCATTGCGATATGAAAAACATGCTTCAAAAAGTTATTTCAAAATTACTACTATAAACTACATATCTTTCTGCTATCGTTGATTTCAAGATAATATTTTGAAAAACTAGTTTTATATGAAATATATAGGGTAAATTGGAAGCGTGCGAATACTTTTGTCCATTGTCTGTATATAGCATGACCTCGTAATAAGGGATTGCGTGTGCATAGCCGACAATTTCTCAGTCCCTTTTCAATAAATCAAGAAAAAAAAAATTGTAAATTCATGTGATGCCGACATGATGATATAAAACTTTATATAGTTGTTAAAATCAGAAAGGGTGTCATCTCGGTGTCGAGGGTTCAAATCTTGATGAAGTATGTGTATTTTTGCACTGTTTTTGTTTGTTTGTTTGTTGTTTTTTTTGTGTGTAAACATAAATAAGTAACCAAAGAAATGTGAATTGGTAACGTCAAGTAAAAATCTAAAAATAAATAAATAAATAAATAAGTAAATAAATAATAATAGATAAGAATGTTCAAAGTCGATACGTTTATTTGCATTGGAATGATTGTGTACCATTGTGTTCATCAGAGGTTTGAACCTTGATAAGTATTTTAATTTTTGAAGCTAGATAAAACATGGCTTGCGCTATTCAGTAAGACACATAAAATGTAAATACTTAATCAAGGGGAAGGTAAAAAGCCTAAAGACAGTTGAAAGACAAAATAAAAGGCCCATAACGTTTATACTGAAAAGTGAGCGATTGTTAGATAAAAACTAACCTAACTCAGTAATTTTTCAGCTATATCATGGCAAGAACAAGTTATTTTTCAATGAGATGATGATGAAGTCCGCTTGGTACTAGACCAGCACGTTGAGTTGGATTTTTATAGTGCTAGCTCACTGAAACAACAGTCCGCAGGTAGACATGTCGCTCCACTTGGACACATTATTCTGATTCCGAGGCAACCAGCCATTGCTCTTTCTCCTTAGTGTCATGTGCTTAGCCGATAAGCAATAAATACTAATTTCATAATCTTTGGTTTGACCCCATCCTGAACTGTTTTATTTATGTTTAGGTTATGATAATGATGAAGCTTTAGGAGCAAAAATGTTATATCTCTCAAGGCAAATTAATACACTGAGGCAAAGGGTGGAAGATGAAAACTTGGAGAGGCATTCTATTATTTGGAAGAGCCCTGATAATTGTTTAGCTGACTTTCCACATCTCGACGAGACTGAGCTGCGTAACATTACATGTCGGGTTTACCGGCTCAAACTCAGTTTTAGCTACATGCAGGAATATTTAGAGGGCAATTCTGAGATCTTTGTCCATCAAGAAGATGATCATTTGATACGCGTTCGGTTACAGAGTCGCCACACATCATCCAGGACATATTTGTTATGGATCGAGTACAGTCCAACGGAAGTTACCGCATGGTACTGCAAATGTCGAGCAGGAGCACGAGTTGTTGGAGTATGCTCTCACATCGTGTCCATCTTGTGGTACCTTGGATATGCAAGGCACAAACCGCATATATCTTACGGAGTCAGGAATTGGAGGGAACACTTAGAAGATGTTAGTCATATGATTGATGACACTGATAGTGACCAAAGTGTTATAGAGGAATGAGATCCTACCATATTATTAGAAACACCTTTTAATATAATAATGATTCTATAACATTTATTTGTTTTTTGTTGGGGTTTTTTTTGCAGTTGAAATAATTCTAGTAATAATTCACATCACAAGTATTAGTACTGCTGTTAAGGTTTTATATTTTTTCATATTTAAACAGCCTTTTAGAATTAATGTGGTAATTTATTCATTACTCCAAATAAAAGAATTTAAATTGAGTAAATTGTAAATGAAGAAAACAATTTTCAACATACATCCATAATGTTCAAAAATAAGTCTGATTTAATATTTTTCATAAAATTGTATTTTTTTTTTATCAAAAAGTGTATTTTTATCCCAAAATGTAGTATTTAAATTGAACACAAATTGTAAATGATATAAATAACGTTTGCATCTTACCATACTTGGCAGTTGCCAATGTTAAAATTTGATCAAATGAACTTAATTACAACTTTTCTTTTTTAAATTAAAAAATTATGTAGTTTTGTATAAAAATGTGTTTTTACCCTAAAATATTGTAAATAATCTGAAAAAATGTAAATAAAGTAAACATATGTCTATATACCTTCATAATGGTCAGTTTGAAATATTGAGAAATGTTAAAATGAGCTAAAAAAAATATGAAAAATATTTTCCAAAAATCTGTGTTTTTTTACTAAAAAATGTAATTTCTCCCCAAAAATACAGTGTTTTAACAATTAGATTGTAAATGTGTGTACATATTTGTCAACATAATCATATTATCAACAATTCCGCTTATTTCTAAATGTTGAAAAATGATGTTAAAATTTTTTTTAAATATTTACCTGAAATCTGTGATTTTCATAAAGAAATTACTATTTTTACCCCAAAAAAAGCCATATTACATGTTGATATTACAAAAAATATATCATTAATACAAAAATGACTTGGAAATAAACCTTATTCATTATGCATTTTCATTATTAGTTGTTCTTTTTATTTATTATTGAAAATGTTCAGAAGTTTGGGATTTTTCATCAAATGTTAGTTTTTTGGCCCCAAAATGGAAAAAAATGTTAAAATATGCTAAAAAATCACATTTATCAATAGTAGCAAGCATATATTAGCAGAATATGATGATAAAATATGTTTTGACGATAGGGCCGAATTCCACCCTTCGTGGCCCTACTCCTTTGTTAAAACTGGACAAATATTTCTCATAAGAAGGGTTTAAAGCTGGCTCAATCTTCTCTGCTTTACTTTAACAAAACTTTACAACAACATTCTCTAAAATAGAATAGAATAAAACAGTATCATAGTTTAGCTTAATGTGAAGAAGATTTTGTAAGGTTTTCTGGTTAAGTCTATTTCTATGGTCATTCTTTATCAGTTTGAATACTTTTGCATTTCCATCACATTTATCATTAAAAATCTGAGAGGTTCATTTCTAGTTAAAAAAAAATTCAGAAATTTTGAATACTTTTGCATTTCCGTCACATTTATCATTAGAAATCTGAGATAAAGAAAGTCAATTAATGACGATTTTTACTTTCAAAATCTGTAGGCTACATTTAGATGTAAAAACTTACGATGTCAATATTTTACTTTCTTGAGAATTTTTTTTATTCTCCTCTTTCAAACGTCTCTCCCGGGTCATCATTTTTATAATTGTGATTTATTGTGGCAATTCAGAAATAAAAACAACTCATTTAACATATCTCGATAAGTTTATTCATAGATCGTAATTTACATTAACAACAAACAAATGCTTTATTATTACAGACCTCCAGATAAGCTGTGTATTTGCGTTTTTTACGCTATGAAAACGAGTAAAAACGCATGTATTATCAGATCAGAGTGTACATTTATGCATACATATTGCTGTGTAAGCAAACTTTCCAAATTCGGAGTGTACTTGTACGCTGTTGACGATAATACATCGTGTACATAAACAATACATTTTTGACTTTGAGAAATTCCCTGTAATTACTTCTCTTTATACTTTTCGAAAGAGAAAGTGTATACATCCGAGAGGTACCGAATGTTTGCCTTTCTAAGCATCGATGTCAAAAGAGATCTGATTGGATGTTTAGGATAAGTCATCCAATCGCGGTCAATATTACAAATAAATGCGGTTTAGTTAAGAATTAAAACGAAAGTGAATTTGGGAACACATTTTTCGTTGAAAATGAGCAAGAACATGAATAAGTGCGCTACGGAAAATTAAATACTTTTTTAAAAGTTCCTGACAGTTTCATCTGTGTCTAGTGACAGTATAGTTAAAGGAATCATTGATGACATTATCAACACGCCTGTGAAAACTGCCGAAATCGACGAGCAAAAAACAAAATATTTACAACATTTTATTAATAAACATGACACTATCGTGTCAAAAACAGAGATATACATTTCACTTGCATCCTGTGTTTATTGAATAACACTTGTGTCCAACATAATTTTAAAAGTGTACATGTAAACAATCGTGTCAAATTAAACAGAGATATACATTTCACTTGCATCCTGTGTTTATTGAATAACACTTGTGTCCAACATAATTTTAAAAGTGCACATGTAAACAATCGTGTCAAATTAAACAGAGATATACATTTCACTTGCATTCTGTGTTTATTGAATAACACTTGTGTCCAACATAATTTTAAAAGTGTACATGTAAGCAATCTTTTCTGAAGTAGAGAGTACAACAGTGCAAAGGAAATATGCAAATACGCATCATTTTCAAAAGTAGGGGGTAATTACCCTTTGGACTTGAAAATTATCTGGAGCTCTGTTATTTGCCAATCAAGCCACCCGCAAGTAGCATATCAAATAGATTGCCAATGGTGTATTTATAGAATATATCAGTTGATTGTTAAGAATCATAGGTGGCGCAAGCATCGCAATAAACAAGAAAGAAATAAAACAAAATGGCGATAAAAAAACCGGATGCACGACAATCACTACAATCAGATATAAATGGGAATGGGACACAAAAAAGGCAAGGGTATGGTTACGAAAAGGGCAAGGCGTGATCAAAGTGAAGGCGGGCATTGCGCCCTGTCAAAAAGTTGTAGCGCGATCACTGGTTGTTATCAGTTCTCTATAATATGCAACCCTGTCAGTGGTGTAATGGTTAGAGCGCATGCCTCGAATGTGGTAGATCATGGGTTCGAGTCTGATCGTGTCAAACCAAAGACTATAAAATTGATATTGTTGCTTCTCCACTACACACACAACAATAAGGAGAAAGATCAAAAACTGGTTTACTCGGAATCAGGATAATGTGTCCGAGTGGGGTGACATGTCTATCCATGGACTGTTGTTAGTTCACCTGGACCAAAGGTCCAGGTGAACTATTGCCATCACTTGGCGTCCATCGTCTGTCGTCTGTAAGCTTTTCACATTTCAAGCTTCTTCTCTGAAACCACTGGACCAATTGGAACCAAACTTAGCGGGAATGTTCCTTGGATGGTCCTCCTCAAAGTTACTTTTTTTCGTTCCAGTCGGATATTCAACATGGCTGCCAGGGCCAATAATATGCTCTGATTGGCTGAAATTTCAAAGACCTTCTTCTCTGAAACTAATGAACTTACTGAACCCAATCTGTAAATGAATGATCATTGGAATGTCCTTTACCAAGTTTCTGTTTTTTATGCCGATCGGAAATCCAAGATGGCCACCACCGCAATACATAGATTAACATTGGACCCTATGGGAAAATGTTCAAATGCCTTCTTCTCAGAAACTGCAAATATGATTAAAGCCAAACTGTACATGAATGTTCATTGGATGGTCCTCTACAAACTTTACGTTTTTTGTTCCGATATGAAATTCAAAATGGCGGCTACGGCAGGACTTAGTTTAACATTGGACCCTATGTTAAGCCGTCATTTATTGAAGCTGTTTTATGACGAATTATGCAGTTTTTCTACCTTCTTTGCTCTCAATTTCGACAAAAAGCTAGCAGTTGAATAAATAAAACATTGCTGCTGGTTAAGCAACAAAAATGGTTATCCGAATTCTGTGTAAAAATTCATAGGGTCGCTAGCAAAAATTAGGGTCGGGCGGGTGACCGTAAACACACATATTAATTTTTTTGGCCTAAGCGTATTAGTCTAGTACAAAGTGGACCTCATCATCATCTCATTAAAAATTAACTTGTTCCTTCCATTATATAACTGAAAATTGCTGAGTTGGCATTAAGCAACAATCACTAACTCACTCAACATTGTGTAGCTAATTTCCAGTGTGTTTTTGTTTTTAAAAAATGAAATTTTTCTCCAGAAAAGGATTCTGTGATTAATACTACATGTATAGTGAATCTTTATCTCTTGAGATTGATATATCAGGGTGTGAATTCATGTCAGTAGTGTAAGGCTTGTAGTCAGAAGTCTACAACATATATCACTCAGCATCACATAGCCTCAGTTTACAATGTCAGATAATACTAGTAAATAGTGAATGACATATTTACCCATATATTTGATTATTTTGACAGGTATTATCCCAGCTCAAGGTGAGGCTGATATAGCTGTAACATTTGCACCATTTGAATTCCAGACAGCTATAATGAAGATACAATTAACAATATCACAGTTTAATTCTAAACCAATAGTATGTCAGTTTACTGGCTCCTCAGTACCAGGGTTACTCAAGTATGTATTTAAAGGTTATATATTAGATTTCTAAAGTCTGTCATACACTTAGTCATAGTATGTGAGGCAATGTGAACTTTTGCCATCATTTGGTGTCTGTCGTCCGTTAACTTTTCACATTTTAATCTTCTCCTCTGAAACCACTTGGCCAAAAGAACTAAAATTTGGTAGGATGCATCTATGGAATGTCCTCTCTAAAGATTGCTCATTTTGTCCCGATCCATAAACAAACATGGCCACCATAGGCAATTCTTGCTACTGATTGGCCGATTTAAACAAATCTTCTCCTCTGAAATCACTTCTCCAAATGAACCGAAACTTGGTAGGAAGCATTTATGGAAGGTCCTCTATAAAGATTGCTCATTTCTTCCAGATCCGTTAACAAACATAGCCGCCACAGGCAATTCTTATTTCTGATTGGTTGATTTCTAAAAAAAAACTTCTCATCTGAAACCGCTTGGCCAAATGAAACGAAACTTGGTTGGAAGCATCTATGGAAGATCCTCTATAAAGAGTGCTCATTTGGTTCCGATCTGTTAACAAATATGGCCGCCACAGGCCATTCTTGTTTCTGATTGGTTAATTTCTTAAAAATCTTCTCATCTGAAACCACTTTGCCAAATGAACCGAAACTTGGTAGGAAGCATCTATGGCAGGTCTTCTATAAAGATTGCTCATTTCTTCTTGATCCGTTAACAAACATGGTCGCCACAGGCAATTCTTATTTCTGATTGGTTGATTTCTAAAAAATCTTCTCCTCTGAAACCGCTGCGCCAAATGAACTGAAACTTGGTGGGAAGCATCTATGGAAGGTTCCCTATAAAGATTGCTCTTTTCGTCCCAATCAGTTAACATACGTGGCCACCACAGGCAATTCTTGTTTCTGATTGGTTGATTTCTAAAAGTCTTCTCTGAAACCACTAGGCCAAATGAACCGAAACTTGGTAGGAAGCATCTATGGAAGGTCCTCTATAAAGATTGCTCATTTATTTCCGATTCGTCAATGCACATTAAGCGAACTTTAATTTTCAGTCAGATGTCATTAAGCAAACTTTTTTCCTCTGACATGTCATTAAGCTAACTTTAATTTTCAGTCACATGTCATTAAACAAACTTTTTTTCAGGGATATGTCATTAAAAGAATATGATAGTGAAGTATCAGAAGAAAGTGTATTAGATCCACGATGTGTCACCCCTTTAGAGAGATCACGATCAAAAAAGAAAATAAGAGAATCAAGAGATGAAGACTCGTTAAAATCACAGGTATATTTATAAATACAGTCAAACCTTATTAAAATCACAGGTATATTTATAAATACAGTCAAACCTCATTAAAATCGCAGGTATATTTATAAATAGTCAAACCTCATTAAAATAACAGATATATTTATAAATAAAGTCAAACATCTGTTAAAATCACAGGTATATTTATAAATACAGTCAAACCTCTGTTACAATCACAGGTATATTTATAAATACAGTCAAACCTCATTAAAATAACAGGTATATTTATAAATACAGTCAAACCTCATTAAAATCACAGGTATATTAATAAATACAGTCAAACCTCTGTTAAAATCACAGGTATATTAATAAATACAGTCAACCTCTGTTAAAATCACAGGTATATTTATAAATAGTCAAACCTCTGTTAAAATCACAGGTATATTTATAAATACAGTCAAACCTCATTAAAATCACAGGTATATTAATAGATACAGTCAAACCTCTGTTAAAATCACAGGTATATTAATAAATACAGTCAACCTCTGTTAAAATCACAGGTATATTTATAAATACAGTCAAACCTCTGTTAAAATCACAGGTATATTTATAAATACAGTCAAACCTCATTAAAATAACAGGTATATTTATAAATACAGTCAAACCTCATTAAAATAACAGGTATATTAATAAATACAGTCAAACCTCATTAAAATCACAGGTATATTAATAAATACAGGCAGCCTCTGTTAAAATCACAGGTATATTTATAAATACAGTCAAACCTCTGTTAAAATCACAGGTATATTTATAAATACAGTCAAACCTCTGTTAAAATCACAGGTATATTTATAAATACAGTCAAACCTCATTAAAATCACAGGTATACAGAGCTCCAGATAAGCTCCGTATTTGCGTTTTTACGCTATGAAAACGAGTAAAAACGCATGTATTATCAGATCAGAGTGTACATTTACGCATACATATTGCTGTGTAAGCAAACTTTCCAAATTCGGAGCGTACTTGTACGCTGTTGACGATAATACATCGTGTACATAAACAATACATTTTTGACTGAGAAATTCCCCGTAATTACTTCTCTTTATACTTTTCGAAAGAGAAAGTGTATACATCCGAGGGGTACCGAATGTTTGCCTTTCTAAGCATCGATATCAAAAGAGATCTGATTGGATGTTTAGGATAAATCATCCAATCGCGGTCAATATTACAAATAAATGCAGTTTAGTTAAGAACTAAAACGAAAGGGAATTTGGGAACACATTTTTCGTTGAAAATGAGCAAGAACATGAATAAGCGCGCTACGGAAAATTAAATACTTTTTTAAAAGTTCCTGACAGTTTCATCTGTGTCTAGTGACAGTATAGTTAAAGGAATCATTGATGATATTATCAACACGGCTGTGAAAACTGCCGAAGTCGACGAGCAAAAAACAAAATATTTACAACATTTTATTAATAAACATGACACAATCGTGTCAAATTAAACAGAGATATACATTTCACTTGCATCCTGTGTTTATTGAATAACACTTGTGTCCAACATAATTTTAAAAGTGTACATGTAAGCAATCTTTTCTGAAGTAGAGAGTACAACAGTGCAAAGGAAATATGCAAATACGCATCATTTTCAAAAGTAGGGGGTAATTACCCTTTGGACTTGAAAATTATCTGGAGCTCTGGGTATATTTATAAATACAGTCAAACCTCATTATAATCACAGGTTTGTTTATAAATAGTCAAACCTCATTAAAATCACAGGTATATTTATAAATACAGTCAAACCTCATTAAAATCACAGGTATATTTATAAATACAGTCAAACTTCATTAAAATGACAGGTATGTTTATAAATAAAGTCAAACCTCTGTTAAAATCACAGGTATATTTATAAATACAGTCAAACCTCTGTTAAAATCACAGGTATATTTATAAATAAAGTCAAACCTTATTAAAATCACAGGTATATTTATAAATACAGTCAAGCCTTATTAAAATCACAGGTATATTTATAAATACAGTCAAACCTCTGTTAAAATCACAGGTATATTTATAAATACAGTCAAACCTCATTAAAATCACAGGTATATTTATTAATACAGTCAAACCTCATTAAAATCACAGGTATATTTATGAATACAGTCAAACCTTATTAAAATCACAGGTATATTTATAAATACAGTCAAACCTTATTAAAATCACAGGTATATTTATAAATACAATCAAACCTCTTAAAATCACAAGTATATTTATAAATACAATCAAACCTTATTAAAATCACAAGTATATTTATAAATACAATCAAACCTCTGTTAAAATCACAGGTATATTTATAAATACAGTCAAACCTTATTAAAATCACAGGTATATTTATAAATACAGTCAAACCTCATTAAAATAACAGGTATATTTATAAATAAAGTCAAACCTCTGTTAAAATCACAGGTATATTTATAAATCTTGGAAATGCTACTGAAATCTTTTGTTTATATTAACCATGAATGTAGAAAATGAAAGGATATTTTTAGTGTATGTAGTATATTGCAAAACAATTTTTTTTTGTAGGACATAGAATATGGTGGTGTAAGATTTCCTCGAAATTTAGAAACACCATATGCTGTAGCTCAAGTTTTAAACCAAGAGCCAGGAAAACTTAGAGCCAAAGATCTAAGAGAAAGTAGGTACCTAGTATATAACATATGATATTATTTAATTACCTCCCTGTAATAAAGTTTCTACCATTTCTGAGTGAAAGCTTTTTTCTCAGTTGTGAGATAATACTGGTCTGTATAGCTATAGATGATTGCACTAAACAGTTTATCCCACTGGGTAAGCAACTTTTAAAATAATAAAATGCAATTTGTACATAAGAAAATAAAAAAATGGAGGAAGCAGGTGCCATTTTTAAAACAAGTTGCAATATATTATACTGAATGCATTTGTTACCATATTACATTAAATAGTACAATTTATCATATACTTGTTGTTGAATACACTTTTTTTTTTGGCCGTGTGATATAAAAGTTAAATTCTAATGGACTGCATTAGACATCTTTCCGATATTATCTTAAGTAGTGTGCTGATATAATCAATAAGTTCTGGAATATATAACCCCCTTTTTCTGGACATTCTGTAATCGGTATCACATTGTAATTCATCAATTTCCAGAAATGTGCCAAGTATATGATGAAAAGATCATAACATGGCCTTATTCATCTCAGATTCCTCATCAGCCCTTGGTCCTAATATCTGCCCTTGAGCCTACTGGCTCTCTGTCTGATATATCAGAACCTAGGGTTGATAAGGGATCTGATATGAAAAAGGCCTTGTTAATCTCTATTTATCTTTTTTTTTAAAGTTGCTTACCCAGTGGGATAAAGTGTTTAGTGCAATCATCTATAGCTACAGTGTACTCCAAGTGTATCAACGATCAAACTCTCAGGTCCGAGATATTCCTCCCAAAATGTCCGACAAATTTGAGAGTCAACACTCTCTAAGTCCGACTATTTGGTCGGACATTTTGGTCGGACGTGAGAGTGGATATTAAAAGATTTTTTTTTTACATTTCTCGAGGTGAATATGTCAAACATTTTGTGATCGATGCGTATTTGTAAGCGTACTTTCTTTCCGATGTGTAGAATGTACGGGTACGTAAATACCCTAGTGTATTTTTACCTTGCACCATATTCGCGCCAGGAAAGGTAGCTCCAAGGTCAATATTTGTCACGCTCGGGCACAACAGTCGTTCGATGCATAGGAGCACCTCATAATCAAAGAATTGTACAATAATTTCGAGTTACACCGTTTGTGTTTCTTTAATCTGTTTTATTTTAATAGATCTTTCTAGTACATTTAAATTTTACGATTACAATCGGAATGCTAGAAATATCGTAACTTTTCCGAAATCTACGCTTTAAAATTATATACGCTGAGTCCAGCCCTGGCTTGGATTTCTCGAAAAAAGTTTTCTTAACAAACCAAATTAAATTTGAGTAAAAACTCGACTTAAGTTTGCGTTTTGACTTTGTTTGTTTGGAGAAATCACTGACGATTTAAAAAAAAATAATCTGTTGTCACTTAAAACAGTCAATGAGGCCGGTACGGCTGTGTACATGAATGAATAAGAAATAATTCTTTCGGAGTGTGATATCCATATAAAGGTGAAATAACGGATGCAAAAATCACGGCTAAAGTTACACAATATTCCGTTTACAAATATTTCAAGTCCCTATACTTGTTCATCTGTGACGGCAATATGTGTATTGGACTAGGTATTACAGCCAGCTTGATATGAATTAATTAGCTCAGGTTACAGGTGTCAATAATGGAAGGAACATCTTGTCGACACAAATTTCCAGGTGCCAGTGGGAGAACAATTATAATTAATTCTATTTAATGTTGTTGTTTTTTATTACTATTTGTTTGTAGGTACATTTGCAATCATTGAAGTAAATTTAATTTGAGAGTCAACACTCTCTAAGTCCGACGTGAGAGTGGATATTTAAAGATTTTTTTTACATTTCTCGAGGTGAACATGTCAAACATTTTGTGATCGATGCATATTTGTAAGCGTACTTTCTTTCCGGTATGTAGAATGTCCGGTTACGTAAATACCCTAGTGTATTTCTACCTTGCACCATATTCGCGCCAGGAAAGGTAGCTCAAAGGTCAATATATAACTGAAATATTGTTGAAAAGTGACGTTTAAACACCCATAGCCTCATATAAATTATTGCAATAAAATATCGATTAAGTAACGAAATGATATAAATTATTTTCCAGTATATTTAGTATTAAAAGCTTGTTCTACACGTTCACTGTGAGATGTATTGCAACCGCAATTTTTAACTACAATCACGTGCGCATGCTCGTGTTTGATGGAAAGCTATAGCTATATTTAGATATTTTGTGATAATAATTTTATATTGTAAATCGATCCACCCTGTGATTTTTTTCAACAAGATACATTTTTTATAGTATATATTTTATTATAAAATACAATATTGAACTGATTTTCGATAACACTTCAATCATTGAATATTGATTTTTTCGAATGTTGAATATTTTATCCCCAGAATTGCACCCCCCTGTTAGTATACTTTTATTGCTTTATTTAAAAAAAAATAACACCAAGAACATCGATGATACGAGTCTTCTTATTCAGAAATAAACCTACATCAAAATAAAGGTATACATTTTTTGTACTGTGAACAAAATCGTCATTTTTATCTAGATTTATCGTCCGAAAAATACGGTACTCCTCTACTATACTAATTTGGATTAGGTGATTGGAATTAGGTGCCATCATCAAAATAAAGATTAACAAATGTATTTCATGATAATGATGGCTGATTAAAATTGTTTGTTATGCATTAGCAGTCAGTTGTAATATACAGGATATAACCAATATACAGGAAGAACCCCTACTGTGAAGCCATTCAATGAAAATAACAACCTGACCATATTGTTAAATAAGAATAAGAATTAGATAAGAAATTAAAATTTATAGAAGGCAAGGATTTATATAATTAACACATTAAGTCACATTTCATTTATTTAGCTTGGGTCAGTTATCAATTAAAAAGACAAAAATGGTTTTAAGAAAAATCTGTCTAATAAGTATTTACCTAAATAACGATATCATGACGTATAATAATTTCTCACCGTAAATGTATTTATTTTATTAAGATATTTATACACATATATAAGAAAAACGATATCAATTTATTTTTTAAGTACAAATAAATTGGAAGACGGCTTGAAAATCGAAAACGTAGAATAGTTATCTATGTTTATAAGTCTTAGTAAAAAGAGTCTTGAGCAACGTTTTTTTTTCACACCTGTGATAGGTGTATTTGTATATCATGAATGCACGATGCAACAACATGCTGAGATGGGTGATGTTTTGACAGGTAAACTGTAAAAAAAAAAAAACCGTAGAATACACTAATAAAATATTATTTCACCTATATCAGGACTCCGCAGACTGCCAATTTTCAAGAAGAAAAAAACGGGATTTACGGATTTATGACCCATTCGCCATGAACAAAATAAAACTTAAATTTTACTAAATAATTTTAATCCAAATTTGCCTTTGTCATGCATTAGCAGTCAGTTGTAATATACAGGATGTAACCAATATACAGGAAGAGCCCCTACTGTGAAGCCATTCAATGAAAATAACAACCTGACCATATTGTTAAATAAGAATAAGAATTAGATAAGAAATTAAAATTTATAGAAGGCAAGGATTTATATAATTAACACATTAAGTCACATTTCATTTATTTAGCTTGGGTCAGTTATCAATTAAAAAGACAAAAATGATTTAAAAAAAAATTTGTCTAATAAGTATTTACCTAAATAACGATATCATGACGTATAATAATTTCTCACCGTAAATGTATTTATTTTATTAAGATATTTATACACATATATAAGAAAAACGATATAAATTTATTTTTTAAGTACAAATAAATTGGAAGACGGCTTGAAAATCGAAAACGTAGAATAGTTATCTATGTTTATAAGTCTTAGTAAAAAGAGTCTTGAGCATCGTTTTTTTTCACACCTGTGATAGGTGTATTTGTATATCATGAATGCACGATGCAACAACATGCTGAGATGGGTGATGTTTTGACAGGTAAACTGTAAAAAAAAAACAACGTAGAATACACTAATAAAATATTATTTCACCTATATCAAGACTCCGCAGACTGCCAATTTTCAAAAAGAAAAAAACGGGATTTACGGATTTATGACCCATTCGCCATGAACAAAATAAAACTTAAATTTTACTAAATAATTTTAATCCAAATTTGCCTTTAAAGAAATAAATGTATAAATTAGAATTATTTACCCGGGTTCGTTCACCCTACATTTGGCAAACACGTAAAAGAACAAACGCACCCGATATCGTAAACCGGCAACTGTCTGCAGCAAGTGAAAGGGCCTTGGCATCGATTGTCGCGAGTACATAGGGACATATTAATATTCACTTCTAGTGCACTTAAAACATGGGTACTGCATGTTAATACATTTTATTCATGGATATTATTGTATATATCGCCCGTGACAGCCGTTAACATATCTATACTTTCCGTACCACTGTATATCACTCATTTACTTCAGCTTTACTATGATATGCATGTTTCTTTATGCACAAATTTATTGGTTAGCAGAATTTGGGGACGTTTCCTGTTTACAGTTTAACTATCTGAGAGTGGAGACTCTCACTCCGACCTGGGAGGATTTGGTCGGACATATGTCAGACATTTGTCGGTGTGAAGTCCGACAAAACTTTCTGTCCGACCTGAGTGTTTGATCGTTGATACACTTGGAGGGATCTGTATGCAGACCAGTATTATCTCACAACTGAGAAAAAAGCTTTCACTCAGAAATGGTAGATGTGATCAACTGATACATTGCATCCAGGATCATACTACTGCACTTTATAATGATTTTATTGTCAATATATATACAATTGGATTGGGAACAAGTTTTTACAACTTACTAGTCCCTCTCCATACAAATACATTAATAGCATAAACAAAACAAAGCAAATGACAGCAAATGTACAGGCTATATCAATTATAATTAGTAAATTAAGCAAAATCATGTCAAACTTAGTGTGCATATTAAATATTGTTTTAATATTTAACAGAAAAAAGGGGGGGGGGAGGGGGTGGGTAAAACTAATAAATTGTGTTGAGATAATATCACGGTTGGGGATAATTAATTATTAAATCTACAAGTTTGTCGAATAAATTTATGCACTGATTTGAACAATAAAGTATTCAATTCTTCACTAATTTCATTACATCCAAAGAGTATATATTCTATAGAGATGGGAATAATGTTATTAAAACAGTTAAACAGGGAAGTTCTATCTACCTCCCTGTTATTCTCTTTGTGATTGTACCCTGACTAAACCCACAGATTGTAATAAAACTAGAAAATTTTGCAAAAATTGTGTTGTACAAATAAAAAGTCTTCTGATGTATTATGTTATGGAATTGTAAGTTTTTTTTCTTCATTTACACTTAAAAAAATAATACGTATATATATATATATATATATATATATATATATATATATATATACAAATGTATATCTATATTATATTTTTCAGCTGTGTTAGCAAAAAGTAAACCTGATAAATCCAAGAAAGCTACAAGACAAATGAAGGTATAGCATTTCTTTTTTGTAGCAAGTTAAATATCAAAGAAATTTGACCTTTCTTTGTTACTTTTAATGGTGTTACAGCCAAACTTTATAACTTCATCTTCAGAATAGTCGTAGTTTGGGATAACTGGAAGAAAAACATCGTGCATATTTAAATATAAGAGGGAAGTTCACTCCCATTTTGGCTTTGAACCAATTCAAGACCACAGTATGAGAAGCTGTTATGAAGGCTTTTGAAGAATTTGTTTATGACAAGAGAAATCTCATTTCCATTTTGGTCTTGAATGAGCAGAGTGATGAGACCATAGAATCACATTATGAGAAGCTGTTATCATCAAGAGTTGTGAAAAATTGTTATTGAATTAGGACTCCTGCTTCCATTTTGGTCTTCAATTGAAGCCCGGGCTCAATGAGTTAGGTAATTTGATTTACCCAACAACTCATACAAGCCTATCACCAATACGGGGTGGGGTCGCGCCCTGCTTTGTAAATTACAAAAAAGGGTGCACTCGACTCACAGCCGCAAGTGATAAAGTTTACCAGTTGCTTGCCCATGGTCGGTGGTTCTCTCCGGGTACTCCAGCTTCTTCCATCACTAAAACTGGTCGCCATGATATAGCTGAAATATTGCTGAAAGTGGCATTAAGCACCAAAAAATCAATCAATCAATTGAAGCCATTTCAGGCCTCTACATTAACATATTTTTCAACTTGTCCCTTCGGACAACTAACTAAAAAAAGTACTTGTCCGACTCAATCTTTTAATTGTCCAAAAAAATTAATAAAAATTACAAATACTAGAGAATCATTATCCAGGGCTCCCACTACTTTCAACTAGAGGGAGAAGTAACTTCTCTTTCAGAGAGCTCACAGGGAGAAGTGGGAGACAACAGAGAGAAGTGGGGAGACTTCTGGGAGAAGTCAATTGCGATTAATCGAAACATTGTTTCGCGACCCCTCTGACGTTACCCTGCCCAAATTAAGTAAATAGTTAAAGCTGCCTGAACTGATTGTTCTATGTTTTTTATTCATATCTACCTTAAGGACACTTAAGGACATATATTCAGTCACATTTTTATTTCTGTCTACCTTGATTGGAGTCTTGCATACCAGTGACTTTTTTTATGTGTACCTCCCCCTTTTCCTTTTGAAATATTACTGTGTTGTGATCCAATACCACACAAATTGTAATAACTCATATTTGTGTTATATAAATCCTTGTTTCTGGTAAAAAAAAATATACCTAGATACTATATATACCAGTATCTAGGTACATGTATATTTATTTTACCAGAAACAAGTACCTGTGATATAAATAAAGCAAAGTATTTTATTTAAATTCACAGAGAAATAAAAAAATTTAGTGGATCTTTTCAACCAGATCAGGAAAAAGCTTGTAATATTTGTCCATTTCAAAGGTTTCAATATTTCCCAAAAGCCTAAATCAAGTCCTCTATCGTATTTTGCACAAAAGAAAAGTTTAAATTTGGCGCCAAATTGATATCCGATAATTTTTACGTGTCCGTTCCAGAGTGATTCTTGTTCTTATATTTAAAATATTGATATTTCCATTCATTAAAGCGTTTCTGAGATTGCGACTTTAATTTTGTCAATGTCCTTGAACTTCATCACAACATGGAGAACGATAAATGATACAATAAAAAGAGTTTTGATCTGGCTTTCACTTTAGTTTTGATCAAAATAAATGATGGACAAATTGGAGATCAAACAGGGCTCTTTTATACAACAAACCCAGTATTTTATACCAGTGGAAATAGATTTGTCCGTCGTACCGGCACGTTTGGGAATCTGACTTTTTCACTTGTCCCGTCGGACAACTGTAATACAAGATCTACTTGTCCGACGTCAGTTTTCACTGGTATCGGACAAACGTTGATGTCGAGGCCTGCATTTATTAAGTTGTATTATTTTTAATTTGATATAATAAAATTGTTACATGTGATTATAAGATATTTACAGTAACCAAATCCTTGACATATTTCACTATTTTTTTTTCTCTCTATGTAGGAAGCATTATTTGAGCATAATGTACGACAGAATGTTTATGAAGAGAGACAAAACCAGTTACGATGGCAAGTTAAACTCGGAGATGATCAGATCACAAATGATGCTCGAGCTAGTGTGTTGGCTGCTAGAGGAGAAGCTTGGGATGAATATGTGGTAAGATCAAACAACACAGTATGGGTACCTGTGCGGCACAACTGACGTGTTTACGTAAAGTTTGTGGGCACGTTACCGTTTCCGATCATCGACTGTCAAAACCGGAAGGGTTCAATGTAAGTTTTTATGTTTATATGTGGTAGTAAACATTGCTAATGAAGACAAAAAATTACAGACACCCGCTGATATAATACCTTTATACGCCAGGAAAATTTAAAACATATCTGTTGAACGGAAATATCCTTTTTTTACACTTAAATTTGATTTTGATGTTGCGTAAACATTGACATCATTGTTTTCTCGCTGAATTCAGCAAGGACGACCCTGATTTTTTCAAAGAAGCTTCTTCGTACAACCAATTATCATCACACAAAGTCATGTCTTGTTCCAATTTACATTTTTTGTATAATTATAATCTTATCATTTACAATGACTATGGGCATTTTAATGTTACACTGTGGGCTAGGAATACGTAATATGAACACATTTTACACATTTAGATGCCCACAGTCATTGGAAATGATAAGATTATATTTATACAAAAAATGTAAATTGGAACGAGACATGACTTTGTGTGGTGATAATTGGTTGTACGAAGAAGCTTCTTTGAAAAAATCAGGGTCGTCCTTGCTGAATTCAGCGAGAAAACAATGATGTCAATGTTTACGCAACATCAAAATCAAGTTTAAGTGTAAAAAAAGGATATTTCTGTTCAACAGATATGTTTTAGATTTTCCTGGCGTATAAAGGTATTATATCAGCGGGTGTCTGTAATTTTTTGTCTTCATTAGCAATGTTTACTACCACATATAAACATAAAAACTTACATTGAACCCTTCCGGTTTTGACAGTCGATGATCGGAAACGGTAACGTGCCCACAAGCTTTACATAAACACGTCAGTTGCGCCGCACAGGTACCCATACTGTGAAACAATAGTGATCTCCGAATGATTGAGAGGTCGGAAAAAAATAGGTCACAATCACATGTAGACTGTATGTCATGCTTTAATGATTTTGGCCTATTTCGTTAACTTCAGAAATACATGAAAATTTCCATTACCATCTAATATACTCTATCATAAACATTTCTGCTTACAAGTCGGAAGGCCTGAAGTCAGGAATCTTGAGTACTCATCATAAATTCTGTTATAAGTGAGTCAGAGATCGCTGTCATTAGACAAGTGTACCAAATTAATCAACATTGATTCAAAATTATCATTTGAGCATGTGTCAAAATTTAAGCATTAATCCATATTTCACGTTCAGTGTTTGCTTATAGATCGATGTTGTTTTTCTTCAAAGGTATAATTAAACATACGCCAGAAATATTGTAATGAACATATACTGGTAGTCACATTATTTAAATAATATTAGTAGACAGATGTCACATTGTAGTCACATTATTTAAATAATATCAGTAGCCAGATGTCACATGGTAGTCAGATTATTTAAATAATATCAGTAGTCAGATGTCACATGGTAGTCAAATTATTTAAATAATATCAGTAGACAGATGTCACATGGTATTCATATTATTTAAATAATATCAGTAGACAGATGTCACATGATAGTCAGATTATTTAAATAATATCAGTAGTCAGATGACACATGGTAGTCAAATTATTTAAATAATATCAGTAGACAGATGTCACATGGTATTCATATTATTTAAATAATATCAGTAGACAGATGTCACATGGTAGTCAAATTATTTAAATAATATCAGTAGACAGATGTCACATGGTATTCATATTATTTAAATAATATCAGTAGACAGATGTCACATGGTAGTCAGATTATTTAAATAATATCAGTAGTCAGATGTCACATGATTAGTTTGGTCTCATTCAGAAGACTTCTTTATTCTTCCTATTGTTTGTTACATTAGTATAAGAGAAGAGGTGATCCTGTCCTAGAAGATGAATATGTTAGAACCAGTACCAATTGTACGTTACGGAGAACATTCAGAGATGCCTCAGAGGTAATTGTATTCTTATATGATTGCTGAAAATCAATTTAATTACAATATATTTACAAAACATGATATTGCAAAGCAAAATTTGAATCTAAAATAATGATAGAAATTGGAGCCCTTTGCTTTATTTAGAAGTAGGTATAGATGTAGGTGAAAAAAAATGGAAGGTTTAAACGGATTGGCATAATAAAAGTGCAGATTTGTTGTTGATATCTACTTACACCCTTTTCATTCACCATTAAAATTTTATAACAATAAATACGTTACCATCATAAATTCTGAGTTTATCCTATTGCGTCATTCTAACAGCCGGAAAAAAAACCTATAGGCTAATAATAGCCTCCATTCGGAAACCATCGGTTGCCATTACCCATCCTAATCATAACTTTTCCAGATGTGCCACGATTAGCACGTGAAAATTGCTTCCACGTTTTTATAGAAGAAAACAGATGAAAACGATTTTGTATATTGTTTAAAATCTATTATTATTATTATTGCTTAAGCAATTGTTATTTTAGGTCTCGGTAAGTAATTTGTGACATTTTACTTTTTTATCGAGATGGAATTTTCGGCAAATACCAGTAGTCCGTACTTCCCAATTACAGGAACTGACGCTTTTTGGGATGGTTCGGTCCCAAACCCAATGATTGGTTCCCTTAATAACCCTACCTCCAGTTTGTCCAGCATTCGTCCTGAGGCTTCAGCAGCAGGCGCTGGACATTCTTTGCACAGTCGGGACTTAGGTCCTGTACCTCTCGGCTACTGGGTTTCCAACTGCATACAATTGGAATAGACCCCCATGGATGTTTCAGTACCCCGTTGTTGGTAATCCTTGGAAACCTTCAGCTGCTTTAGGAGCTCCTAACCAGGCTGTTTCTGGAGGTTTGTGTTCCACTAGTCAGGACTCTTTAGACAGTGTAAGGGAGTTGTTTAGTGGGTTTAAAGATTCCATGAAGGCCGAATTTAGTTTTCTAAACTTGCGGCTTTCGGTTCTGGAATCGTCCACTAAAGTTAGAGTCTCAGGAAGATGAGGTTGACAGGGAGGATGATGAAATTTCTGTGGCACCTGGTAGTCAGGAGAGGGTGTTCCTCGATGAAGAGGAATCTGACCACCCTACTGACTATCAGACAGTGAAGAGGGTACCCTCTTCAGGTTCTACAAATTCTCATCAGACAGTCGTTGATGGTTGTCCTGTTCCTGAGACTGACAGTACTTCTCTTTCTAAAGAGAACTTAAGGTCTAGGGTCTACACCCTCATGAGGGACGTAGCAAAAGTACCTTTTGCCTCTCCTCCTAAGCCTAAAAGGCTTTCTTCCAATTTTGAGGCTTCTTGTGGTTTGATTCGGGAGAGTACATCTACATATAACTCTTTTCCAGAATCTAACCATGTGTTGGCTGCTTTACAAATCATTAATGATGGTATTAGTAATGATTCTGTAGACAAACAGTCTTCTGGTTCCAAGTTTTCGAGTTTCAGTCCTACCTCATTCTCAGGAGTTTACAATGTTAAGGATTACCAAATCTTTAATTCTACTCTGGGAAGGTTGGTCCCAACTTGTGACAAAGCCATGTCTAATTTGTTGGGATCAAAACCAGTTGACGGTCTTAGACTTTCTCAGGCTACTTGGTCAAAGTCGGAGAATTTACTTCGTAATTCGTCACAGCTACTTGCTTCGGCAGAACATTATCTTTCTGCCACTGGTGCCATTCTTCAGGACCTAGAGGGTGAAGGTATAGCTGAAATCAAGTCTCTCTTGTTACAACTTGATAAAGCTTTAGGAACTTCCCAAGTTCTTGTGTCGGGTGCTCTCGCCAACCTTACTCTTTCCAAGAGGAGTGAGATTCTTGACAAATCTTCTGTTAATGAGACTCTTAAGGATTCACTTATGAAATTTCCTCTTACGGACAAAATGTTTGGTCTTTCTCTCCAAAAAGTCCAGGAAGAAGTTAGCAAGGCTCCTCAGTCTGTTAGCGTTAATGTCAGGTTGAATGATGGGAAGAGAACAATTGCTTCCTCATCTTCTAGTTATCAACCTGCTCCTACTTTTCTGGAAAAAGGAGAAAGGTTGTTCGTCGCAAACAGTATGCCAATTCTTCTAAAACACCTCATGCTCAGAAGTCTGGTTCTAAGGGTGCTCAGAAGTCTGGCCCTCGGCCCTAGGTCATTGCCCCTCGTACGTTATCAACTGCTCAAGAAGGAAGGGAACTACCTCTTCCTTCCATCCCTGTGGGAGGGAGGTTAAGTCAATTCTCAATTCAATGGGAAAAGAGAACCTCAGACCCATGGGTTCTGTCGATAATTCGGGGGGGGATTAGAACTTCAGTTCAAACAGTTGCCACCTGTGTCGGAGTCTCCCATTCCCTTTTCAGTCTCTTCGGATCCTCACAAACGTCTACATCTGTCAGAGGAAGTGTCGGTTCTGTTGCAGAAGGCAGCAATAGAACAGGTTCCAACTTCTTCCCTGGGTCCAGGATTTTATTCCCGTCTCTTCTTGGTCCCAAGAAAAAGGGGGGAATGAGACTAGTAATAGACCTTTCTGTTTTGAATACTTACCTTGTGGTCCCCCATTTCAAAATGGAGACCAACAGGTCCATCAGGGCTTCTATACTCCCAGGAATGTGGTCGACATCGCTCGATTTAACAGATGCTTATTTCCACTGCCCTATTGCTGTGACTTTCAGGAAATACCTTTGCTTCGTGTGGGACAACAACATTTTTCAAGTTGTCTCAGCTCACCTGCACACACTATCTATCCAGATTCATTCTTACCTGGACGATTCTCTTGTCAAGGAACTCAACCCAGACATTCTTTTGTCTCATACCCAGACAGTTATAGACCTCCTCCTAGAACTAGGTTTCCTGATTTCTTGGAAGAAATCAGAGGTCATTCCATCTCAGAATTTCGTTTTCCTAGGAGAACATTTCAGGACGGACTTGGGTCTTGTGTTTCCTCCAGAGGAGAAATTTTTGGCTCTTCGTCAGTTTATTCTAACCTTTCTGGCCAAGACCTCAGTCACTGCTCATCAATTTTCACAACTGCTAGGTCTTCTCAACTCTCTAGCAGATGTAGTACAGTTAGGACGTCTACACATTCGTCCTCTACAGTTTTATCTTCTCGAGCATTGGACCCCGTCTTCTCAGGATTGGGAAGCCTCTATTCCTATCCTGGAAGTTCTCTCTACTCATCTGTCTTGGTGGCTGCAGAGGGAAAATGTCATGACAGGGTTTCCCCTGGCATCTCCAGTTCCCAGTCTGACCCTATTCACAGACGCTTCCCTTCTGGGATGGAGAGCTTATCTGGAGGGTCAAACTGTTTCAGGGATGTGGTCTTCCACCCTTCAGAAAGATCACATCAATCTTTTGGAAATGAGGGCAGTTCTGTTAGCTCTTTCTCATTTCAAACTTTGTCTGGAGTCTCTATCTATTGTCTTGGCAACAGACAACACAACAGTGGTAGCCTACCTGAAGAATCGGGGAGGAACACATTGTTATGCTCTGTATCAGCTGGCCAAGGATGTTCTGATCCTATGCTCTCAATTCCAGATTCGTCTGGTTGTAAGACATATTCCAGGCCGTCTGAACGTTCTTGCGGACTCTCTTTCCAGGTCCTTAGCACCAGTCAATACAGAGTGAGAACTTCATCAGGCAGTCTTTCAATCTATTGTTCTTCATTGGGGAAATCCCAATATAGACCTATTCGCAACGAGTCGGAACTTCAAGGTGACAACTTTCGTCTCCCCAGTTCCAGACCCCAGAGCCTATGCTGTGGATGCAATGAGCCTATCTCAGGAGGGAATGTTCGCCTATGCATTCCCCCATTCAGATTTCTCGCCCTGTTCTTCACAAGAAAACAGGAGAGAAATTCAGGATCATAGTTATTGCTCCAGCTTGGCCAAAACAAGCTTGGTTTGCAAATCTACTGCATCTGTCCTGTGCCAGACCACTAGTGCTTCCCTTAAAATGAAATCTTCTATCTCAGTTCAAAGGGGGTGTAGTTCATCTTTCTCCAGAAAGACTCCATCTACACGTTTAGTTTCTGTCAGGGATAATCTCAAGACAGAAAGGCTTTTCTGAAACAGCTACCAAGCACATCTCCAGGTCAGTGCGAGAATCCACTAGCATCGTCTATGATGCAAAGTGGACAATCTTCTGTGATTGGTGTGTTGGAAGGGAGATTGATCCATTCAAAATCTCTGTCCAACAATTAGCGGATTTTCTTGTCTTCCTATTTGAGGTGAAAGGTCTTGCCCCTTCCACTGTAAAGGGGTACAGATCCGCTATCTCTCGAACTATTGATATTTCTGGTGGGGAAGATTTCGGAAATAATCAGTTTATTTCCCTTCTAGTTCGCAACTTTAGTCTTGAAAGGCCACGACAAAGGGTTTTGGTTCCTCAATGGAACCTAGGTCTAGTATTATCAGCTCTCAACCTGACACCCTTTGAGCCAGCAGAAGAGGTAGACTTGAAATTTCTTATTGGCACTTGCTTCGAGCAGAAGTGAAGTTCATGCTTTTTAACTCGCCTGGCATTTAGGCCATGTGAGCTATTGTCATCACTTTTCGTCCGTCGTCTGTCGTCCGTCAACATTTCACATTTTAATCTTCTCCTCAGAAACCACTGGGCCAATTGCAACCAAACTTTGGTGGAATGGTCCTTGGATGGCCCCCTTCCAAAATTGTGTCCGGTGATCCCGACTTCCAACCAAGATGATCGCCAAGCTAAAAATAGAAAAAAGGGGGGATGACATTTTAATTGTCCATTGCTGCTTTAGTGTAATTTTTCTTTCAGCCGATATATACAGATTATGCAAATTAGGCATATTTTGATAAACGATCACATTTAAATCTTCTCCTCTGAAACCGCTGAACCAAATTAAACCAAACTTGGCAGGGATGGTCCGTGGGTGGGTCCCTTTCAAAATTGTGTCCGTCAGCATCGTCCTGTATCCAAGATGGCCGCCGTTACAAAAAATAGAAATTTCTTCAAATGGCCAAAATTGCTCTATTTTAAGCCAGAATGTGCCCAAATTTGAACTGTTTAAGCATAATGATGAGCTTTTTGACATATATTACAGGATTTTTTATGAACTTTGAATTTTTGCCGATTTTGAACGATTATGCAAATTAGAAAAAAGGGGGGGATGAAATTAAAAAAAAATCTTCTCCTGTGAAACTACTGAGCCAATCTCAACCAAACTTTGCTGAAATGATTCTTGGGTGGTCCTCTTCCAAAATTGTGTCCGGCATTTCAGAACTCCGACCAAGATGGCCACCACAGCCGAACTTAATTTAACATAGGACCCTATGGGAAATTCCCATAAAAATCTTCTTTTCTGAAACCATTTGCTCAATAAGAACAAAATTTTGATGAAATAGTCATTGGATGGTTCTCTTCCAAAAATGTGTCCGGCAGTTCGGCCCTTCGACCAAGGTGGTCCCCACAGCCGAACTTAGCTTAACATAGGACCCTATGGGAAATTCACATAAAAATCTTCTCCTCAGAAACCATTGGGCCAATTGCAACCAAACTTTGGTGGAATAGTCTTTGGATGGCCCCTTTCCAAAATTGTGTCCGGTGATCCCGACTTCCAACCAAGATGGCCACCAAGCTAAAAATAGAAAAAAGGGGGGATGAAATTAAAAAAAAATCTTCTCCTCTGTAACTACTGCGCCAATTTCAACCAAACTTAGTTGAAATGATCGTTGGGTGGTCCCCTTCCAAAAGTATGTCTGGCATTTCAGACCTCCGACCGAGATGGCTGCCACAGCCGAACTTAATTTAACATAGGACCCTATGGGAAATTCCCATAAAAATCTTCTTGTTTGAAACCATTTGCTCAATAAGAACTAAATGTTGATGAAATAGTCATTGGATGGTTCTCTTCCAAAAAGATGTCAGGCAGTTCGGCCCTTCGACCAAGATGGCCCCCACAGCCGAACTTAGTTTAACATAGGAACCTATGGGAAATTCACATAAAAATTTTCTTGTCTGGAACCAGTTGTTGAATTGGAACCAAACTTTGATAAAATAGTCATTGAATGGTCCTTTTCCAAAATTGCGTCTGGTGGTCCTGCCCTCTGACCAAGATGGCTGCACAGCTGTACTTAGTTTCACATAGGACCCTATGGGAAATTCACATAAAAACCATCTTGTCTGGAACCAGTAGCTCAATTAGAACCAAACTTTGATGGAATAGTCATTGGATGGTCCTCTTCCAAAATTGTGTCCGGCAGTCGCGCTCTCCCACCAAGATGGCCACCACAGTGCAGTTGCATTGTTATTGAAAGCAGCTTTGATTCAGGTGAGCGATTACAGGCTCCTGGGAACCTCTGGTTATACTTCTAATTCTTGCCTTAGATTCTCTAGAGACAAGTCTTCGGTTACTTTGCTTACGGACCCAACTTTTGTAGGTAAAAACCAGATACCAGATAAAGGGGCAGAGCCTATTTATATACCAGCGCTGCCCCAAGACTCTGATTCTGTTTCTCTGTGTCCGGTAAGAATCGTGTCTATTTATTTGACTAGGACAGCTTCTTTGCGTTCTAGTACCAATAAAAGACTTTTTATCCCTATTAAGAAGGGTGTCTCTGATCTCTCTGTTAAAACCATTTCTACCTGGATATGCAAGACTATTTCTCTTGCATATGAATCTTCGGGTCAAGTTATACTTGACAAATTCCAGGTCAAAGCTCATGATGTTAGAGCTCTTGCATCTTCTTGGGCATTATTTAATAATGCATCACGTAATGAAGTGCTATCTGCAGGTTTTTTGAGAGGTGAAAGTTCTTTCTTATCTCATTATCTGAGATCTATGTCTGTTCAGGCAGACAATCTATTTTCACTTGGGCCTATAGTTTCTGCTCAAAGAGTCAATTTTCCCCCAGTTTCTTCTGATTCTGGGATTCAGCTCTAATCAGGGGTTTCAAAGTGGGCCGGTACCCGGTACTTTTACCCGCCTGAGATCGTGTATAGTACCGGCAGAAATTACTGAACCCCCCAAAATTAGCGGTGGTCAAAACCACAAGTACGATGGTCGATAGGCTTGTGGAATATTTTTCATAAAAAATTGATGATCACGTCAATTGCTGAATTCTCGCATTCAAATCGAACAACTGCGTCACGACCAAGTTGATGGGATATTCCCTGTTTTAAAAATAACTTTACCTTAGAATCGTAAATAGCAGTTTGCGCATGCGGTAAATAGATATGTTTTCGCTCCAATATCTTTTCATCCTTGTGTAAAACTCGGACCGGAACAAAGCTGACATCATTTCAAAATAAAAAAATGACCGATTACAAATTATGTTCAAACACAATTTAGTGTAATCTCCAGTAATATAAGTATGATCATTATGTATTATGAATATATGATTACACAATATTTTGTGCGATTTTTTTATCCATTTAAAACCCAGGGTCGAATCATTCTGGGGCGTACTGTCTTGTTGCTTAACTCCGTCCATATTGTTTAACTTCCGGTATAAAAAAATAAAAACCTATGGCTAATTTATTTACGTATTTTGACGGGGCCCCGCGGTTGTTCACAGAAATGAAAGTGTGCTGAAAAACATTTTTAAAAGGGGGTACGAGGAGATAAGGGATAGAAAATTATTAGAAATCTTGAAAAAGGACCGGACATGGCTCAAATACGAATTACATTGTAATGTCAAAACGCCGGCCCCCCTTTTTTTCCAAAATAATTTAACTTTTGTGATTCAAATGTTAATAAATGTCTTCCCGCGAATCGTTTTTGTTCGAACATTTTTTTTGCACATGAAAGTAACAATATATATTGTTTTTGTTTAATTATATTTGTATTGATCTATTAAAAAATTATAAATTTTATTAAAGATTGATGATTGCAAATGGTTTCATTAATTATGACACTTATATGTCTTGATCCTGCCAATGGTCTTTGATGAGTTTAATTACTGGTAATAAAGTAAAAAAAAACACACAAGCCAAGGTATTGTGAAAAAAGAAAAGGACAAAGCCAACAAAAGAATTTTGAGAAGTTTAAGCTTTGATAACAATGGCTTGGTCAAGCCTAGCTGCGGAACCGTAGCTCTTTATGGTCCTTTTGGGTTTTTTTAAGATATGGCAGACTATCTATGAATAATCTTGGCTGAAGTCTGTAAACTGAAATATTCAATAAAGAAATTGGGGGGAAAATCCAGGCATTATGCATGGTCTTCACTCTTGGTGAAATCTGAACTCTAAAGTTAATGGGATTTTTCTTTCAAAAACACCTAATGTTTTGCAGTCTCTGAAGTACATTTTTTGATCCACAAAATGCTAGATTTCAGGAGCTTCCGCCCCCTGGACCCCTTACGACCCTCAGCCTAATTTTTTCGGTACCTCCTAAAATTTAAGAAGTACCTCCTATTATAAAAAACTTTGAAACCCCTGCTCTAATTTAGATTCTGAGTTACTCAGAATTTATGATGGTAACGTATTTATTGTTATAAAATCCTAAATTTTTAAAGTAAAATTAGTTTTTATTAAATAAATACTTACCATAAAATGTCACAAATTACTTACCGAGACCTAAAATAACAATTGCTTAAGCAATAATAATAATAATATTATAATAATAATAGATTTTAAACAATATACAAAATCGTTTTCTTCTATAAAAACGTGGAGGCAATTTTCACGTGCTAATCGTGGCACATCTGGAAAAGTTATGATTAGGATGGGTAATGGCAACCAATGGTTTCCGAATGGAGGCTATTTTTAGCCTATAGGGTTTTTTTTCGGCTGTTAGAATGACGCAATAGAATAAACTCAGAATTTATGATGGTATGTATTTATTTAATAAAAACAAATTTTACTTTAAAAATTTAGGATTTTTTGTAAAATGCCCCAAAAATGAATTGATGTACTTACTGTACATATTTATGGGAATTATTACCCATTTAATGCAAAGTTCAATGAAACTAACTTATAATTTTCCTATAATCTGTAGAAAATTATACTTGTCAATTTTGTAGTTGCTATAAAAGTATTCTAATTTTTTATAAGGTTCAAATATGTAAAAATTGTAAGAAAATTATGCTCAAACTCTTTGTCCTTTCCATTGTTCTTGCTAGAAAGTGTACAATTTTGTCCTTTGTAAGGGAAATAACTCCTTTAAAAAATGTTTAATAACATATAATTTTAGAATCAAATCAGGAATGTTAAAAAGTGACTATTATACACAAACAATTATTGTAAATCTATACTTGTACCTGTATATGTAATAACCTTAATATATTGGCAATATCTATTTATAGTTAGCTCCTGAGGAAGCAAAATTTGATACATATACCAACGATTTATGGGCTGTCAGACACAAAGCATTAAATAAATTTGCACAAGCAGCAAGAAAGGTAGGCTTTTGTTACACAGTACATATACATTGTATTTGTCAATTAAAATTTTTCAGACTATAGTTCCAACATTTTTTTTACTTGAATAGATGATTCTCTCATTATTAGTCAAACAGATTTGGCTTATTAAACTAAAGTCAAACCTGCCCATATGGCCACCTGTATTCAAAAGGTCACCTTTTTCTTGTCCTGTCATAGAAAATTTCGTATGAATTGAACCTCTTTTAAGAGGTCACCTGTCATATAAGGCTATATATTTCAAATCGTTTAAATGTACTAACCAAACACCAACCAGCATCCAAACAAACACACACACACACACACATGTTTTCCTCGTTTCTTTTATTCTTTGATTATTTTTAGCTTTGTCTGTTATATGATAAAATTGTATTTTATTTGTTTTCTTGTGCATTCTCAACATAATGTTATAATAATTGTATATATAGGAGAAGACTCCATTAGTTGGTAAGACTTGTGTCTGATCCTCTTTGTATCATTGATCAAATAAAATAATTATAAACCAAAAATATAAAGCCGCTATTTCTTTGTCCCAAAGGTGAGCCCTTAATACATGTTTGACTGTTCCGTCAAAGTTAAAGGAACTGAAGATTTTTTCCTTTGAAATAGCCATATTGTCAAGTTTTCCTGTCTAAATTAAGCTGAAGGTTAGTACAAACTGACCAAATTTTTATTTCGAGTTTTCATAGAGCTTAGTAATGACGAATGCATGTTTTTCAGGTTATTATAAGATCAAGAGCGATGGTTAAACTGCGATCTTTAGCAAATTTGGTAACAGAATGGAAAGATAAAAGATATACCAGTGCTATTTCAGGTAATTATGTCTCCCCTTCGAACGAAGGGAGACATATTGTTTTAGTCTGATTTTTTCTTCCACTTCTTCTCAGCAGAGCTTGTCCAGACCATAGCTTTTTAGTTCACCTGGACCAAAGTGAACTATTGCCATCACTTGCGTTCGTCGTCTGTCGTCTGTAAACTTTTCACATTTCAAGCTTCTTCTCCGAAACCACTGGGCCAATTGGAACCAAACTTAGCAGGAATGTTCCTTGGATGGTCCTCTACAAACTTACTGTTTTTCGTTCCAGTCAGATATTCAACATGGCTGCCAGGGCCAATAATATGCTCTGATTGGCTGAAATTTCAAAGATCTTCTTCTCTGAAACTAATGAACTGACTGAACCCAAACTGTAAATGAATGATCATTGGAATGTCCTTTACCAAGTTTCTGTTTTCTATGCCGATCGGAAATCCAAGATGGTCACCACCGCAGGACATAGATTAAAATTGGACCCAATGGGAAAATGTTCAAATGCCTTCTTCTCAGAAACTACAAATATGATTAAAGCCAAACTGTACATGAATGTTCATTGGATGGTCCTCTACAAACTACGTTTTTTGTTCCGATATGAAATTCAAAATGGCGGCTACTGCAGGACTTAGTTTAACATTGGACCCTATGAGAAAAATGTTTCAAAACACTTCTTCTCTGAAATCACTTGGACAATTGAAACCAAACTGCCCAGGAATGATCATTGGAAGGTCCTCTACAATTTTTTTTTCTATATGTCGATCGGAAATCCAAGATGGCCGCCACCACAATACATAGATTAACATTGGACCCTATGGGAAAATGTTCAAATGCCTTCTTCTCAGAAACTACAAATATGATTAAAGCCAAACTGTACATGAATGTTCATTGGATGGTCCTCTACAAACTTAAGGTTTTTTGTTCTGATATGAAATTCAAAATGGTGGCTACAGCAGGACTTAATTTAACATTGGACCCTATGGGAAAAATGTTTCAAAACGCTTCTTCTCTGAAACCACTAGGACAATTGAAACCAAACTGCCCAGGAATGATCATTGGAAGGTCCTCTACACAGTTTCTGTTTTTTATACCGATCGGAAATCCAAAATGGCCACCACCGCAATACATAGATTAACATTGGACCCTATGGGAAAATGTTCAAATGCCTCCTTCTCAGAAACTACAAATATGATTAAAGCCAAACTGTACATGAATGTTCATTGGATGGTCCTCTACAATCTTAATGTTTTTTGTTCCGATATGAAATTAAAAATGGCGGCTACAGCAGGACTTAGTTTAACATTGGACCCTATGAGAAAAATGTTTCAAAACGCTTCTCTGAAACCACTTGGACAATTGAAACCAAACTTCCCAGGAATGATCATTGGAAGGTCCTCTATAAAGTTTCTGTTTTATATGTCGATCGGAAATCCAAGATGGCCACCACCACAATACATAGATTAACATTGGACCCTGTGGGAAAATGTTCAAATGCCTTCTTCTCAGAAACTACAAATATGATTAAAGCCAAACTGTACATGAATGTTCATTGGATGGTTCTCTACAAACTTAAGGTTTTTTGTTCCGATATGAAATTCAAAATGGCGGCTACGGTAGGACTTAGTTTAACATTGGACCCTATGAGAATTTTTTTTCAAAATGCTTCTTCTCTGAAACCACTTGGACAATTGAAACCAAACTGCCCAGGAATGATCATTGGAAGGTCCTCTACAAAGGTTCTGTTTTTTATACCGATCGGAAATCCAAGATGGCTGCCACCACAGGTCATAGTATTAACACAGGACCATATGGGGAAAATACAGAAATATATTCTTCTCTGAAGCTATTGCACTGATTGAACCTAAACTGTGCATCAATCATTGGAAGGTCCTTTACAAACTTTGTGTTTTTTATGTTGATCGTAATTCCAAGATGACTACCACTGCAGGACATAGTTTTTACATAGGACCAATTGGTTCTTTTTATAACCAGGTGAACAATACAGGCTCTTGAGAGCCTCTGGTTTGTCTATCAAGATAGGTCAATGATATATTGTATGTGGGTGCATGACCATAAGGCAGTGTGTCACGAACCGTAATGACCTTCGTGGGACCTTGACCTTTGACCTCAAGGTCAAATAATTGTTTTTTAAATAGTATTTTCTTGTCCGGACCATAACATTTTTGTCTTTCGAGGTAGGTCAATGATAATTGGTATGTTGGTGCACGACCATAAAGTGGTGTGTCGTGTACCATAATGACCGTCATGGGACCTTGGCCTTTGACTTCACGGTCAAATAATTCAAATAAATCAAGAAAACTGTTCATGTACAGATAATTCGTATATGCATGACCATAAGGCGGTGTGTCACGTACCGTAATGACCTTCGTGGATCCTTGACCTTTGACCTCAATGTAAAATAATTGTTTTTTGAATAGTATTTTCTTGTCCGGTTCATAAAATGTTTGTCTTTCGAGATAGGTCAATGATAATTGGTATGTGGGTGCATGACCATAAGTCGGTGTGTCGCGTACCATAATGATCTTTGTGGGAACTTGACCTTTGACCTCAAGGTCAAATAATTCAAATAAATCTAACAAAACTGTTCATTGGAAGATAGTTTGTATTTGCATGACCATAAGGCGCTGTGTCGCGTACGTAATGACCTTCGTGGGACCTTGATCTTTGACTTCAAGGTCAAATAACTGTTTTTTAAATAGTATTTTCTTGTCCGGGCCATAACTTTTTTGTCTCGAGATAGGTCAATGATATTTGATATGTGGGTGTATGACCATAAGGTGGTGTGTTGCGTACCATAATGACCTTTGTGGGACCTTGATCTTTGACCTCAAGGTCAAATAATTGTTTTTTATATAGTATCATTCAACTCATAATGTGTAACTTATTGTTGTACAGATGGCCGCATTAAGGGGAGACATAAGTTTTAGGTATCTAAAACAGTTCTTCCTAGTTATTGTTTTGTATGATAGGAAGGAACTCCTGCATGTGTCTTTTTCATGACTCATTATTCTTTAACTATTGCTAAGTATTATTTGGGCCTGTCGTGATCGTATGATAGTTAGAATTACTACTACAGTAGAGTTTGTTTATAAATGATGAAAAGTAATCATGATTACATGGTCAAAATGAATGTAATCGATTACATTACAATTACATGTAATCTAAAAAATGACCGATTACATCTGATTACGTGAAAAAATGTAATCGATTACAACTGATTACGATTACCCCATGTCTGTCTGAAGTAAAATATATTGAGAATTTTATCACGACATTGTTCATATAGCCAATGAAGCACGTCATATTAAAATGAATAATATATTGTTTCTACCCATCAAATCATGTTTTTTTTTTCTAGGATTACTCTCATTTTTTATTTCATATTTATTACAGGTGACCAAAAAGAAAAATTAGAAGAAGATGCTAAAAAACAACTGATACCATCCACATTGACTCTGTCTTGTGATGTCGTACATAAATTTACATTCCCTAACTATGTACCACCAAATGTCAAAGATGATATGGTAAGAGTTACTTCCCTTGTGATATTGTCTTGCAATGAACATGGATCAGTAAGAGGTAGATGTTTAATGTCAGTTGACCTTTTTTGTGCTAAATCATGGTAAGAACAGGTTAGTTGTTTACGTGATGCCTGGATTTACTGGACCAACATGTTGAGATGGATTTTTATAGTACTAGCTCAGTAAAACCAACAGTTCACACAAGTAGACATGACGCTCTACTCTGACATTTTGTCCTGATTCCAAGCAAATCAGTCATTGTTCTTACTTATTACTGATACATGCTATTAAAAAGCAAGAAGGCAAGAAGAACAAATTTTATAGCCTTTGATTTGATCTGACTGGGGATCGTACACATAATCTTCTGTGCTCATGATGAGTGAGTGAGTGATTGTTGTTTAATGCCAATTGAGAAATTTTTCAGCTATGTCATGGTGAGAACATGTGACTTTTAAATGAGATGATGATTTGGTCCGCTTTGTTCTAGACAAATGCGCTGAGTTGAATTTTTATAGTGCTAGATCACTGAAACAACAGTCTGCATGTAGACATGTCGCTCCACTCGGACACATTATTCTGATTCCGTGCCAACCAGTCTTTGCTCTTTCTCCTTAATGCTGCGTGCTTAGCGGAGAAGCAACAAATATCAATTTTATAGTCTTTGGCTTGACCCTATCAGGGCTCAAACCCACGATCTACCGTACCTGAGGTGAGCACGCTAACCATTACGCCACCAGTGCAGGTTGTGCTCATGATGAACACAGTTACCGTGATACTAAATAGCAATAGTGAATAACAAAAGGCATATTTAAGCAATTTTATTCACAAGACTCCTACATGTGATGTTCAAAATCAGATGTATGATTGACCGTTTATTTTTTCTTATATATATATATATATATATTCATGTAAAAATAAATGTTTACACTTCCTTGTGTCACTCCCTATTCCAAGTCATGATGCCAGTCAAATTTGATGACTCCAAATGTTATACAGCTTTAAATTAACTATAGTTAACCACAATATGGTAACTTGAACTTTTGAACTCATTCTATTTGAATTGCATTGGCTGAATACATTTTTGTTGCATACTGTCACTGATCAAAATATATCTTTTCTGGTACCTGATTCATGTTGAGTAAATGAAACGGTAATGTTATAAGTACAGAGGACATGCTTGAAAACAAATAGAATGACATTAGTTTCTGCTGAAATTCTACTCTTTTCAGGAAATTTTGCTGTTGTTTTGTAATTTTTGACAATGCAAGATACACACGATAAATAGAAATTGCCGCCAAAAATACAATTCACTTGCACTCACTGTGAAACAGACCAGAAAAGCTTGTTGTTTCCAAAGCTTGTACAAATAAATTTTGTATTTTGCACATATTTTAACAAAGAAAAATTTTAATAGATAACAAAGGACAGTTCCATCATCCCACTCTCACACCATTTTATTTTTAAACAAATGGAATGATCAATAGAATATTTATATTGTAGGTCACTACTGTGTTACTTGACAATTTTTTTATTACCTTAATAACATTTTTGTGTATTGTTTACCTGCCCATTCAAACCAAAATGAATCGGACCTCTAGAATATTATACATTGTATGTATTTTCTTACAATCATATCAAAAAACTATCTAATTTTTCAAATACAATACAGATACAAATTACCATTACTGTATTATGTGACTGTTAAATGTAGAACAGCAATGCTGTTCCTTTACTTTAATTTGTGTCTTAGTGTAATGTTGGATAGTCTCTCTAGTTTATGTACATCCATATATGTTCTTACGAATACTTATGCAATGACTCAATTGTTTTGTACAGGCACCAGATGCTCTAGGTAAAGTGCCATTTAAAGCTACAGAAGTGGTGGTTAAAACAAAAGTTCCATATTATGGTTTAAAGGTAGAGTATTTAAGGAATATTTTAAATTTTTGAACAGGTTATGCGATATAACCTGGTTTGGGGCAGTTTATGAAAAGTGTAAACTGTTCCAAATCATGCAAGTATAACCTGTTCAAAAATTTCAAATATTCCTTATTATTTAATTTTTACAGCAAAATTTAAGGATTCCTCTATTTTAATTATGATTTTTTTATAGGACTATTTGAATTTGTCATTGGCGAATGAATATGTTGGTTACGTCACAATACCAACCCAAGTTATCAAGTATAACCAAATTTTGCTTCAGGCAAATCAGCCAATCAGATTGCAGTATTCACATCAAATTAAATTATATTAGCATAACATTACTTTTGATTAGAACCACAAAAGTAAATATCAATCAAGGGATATAAATCCATTATTTTTTTCATTATTTACAATACAACTTTAAAAGAAATAAAAAGGCCTTGTTATGATAATTTCTATCTGTTACTATTCTATTGTCATACTGTGTTATACCATATTTTTACAGACAATATGTTGCTATTTTGTTCCTATAAATAGTTTTGTTTTACAATAATAAGTGTGTGCAGAAAATGTCACCAAAATTTTACACCACACTGAAAATTGTCCATTATGCAGAGTTTCCATTTAATATATAAGTACAGCTGAAAGTGTTGTTGATTGAAATAAAAACGTAGATATCAAATTTAGTGCACACAACACGTTTCTGGAATAGCCTTCACCAAGTATGCTCAAAGAATAACCTTCACCAAGTATGCTCAAAGAATAACCTTCATCAAGTATGCTCAAAGAATAACCTTCACCAAGTATGCTCAAAGAATAACCTTCACCAAGTATGCTCAAAGAATAACCTTCACCAAGTATGCTCAAAGAATAACCTTCACCAAGTATGCTCAAAGAATAGCCTTCACCAAGTATGCTCAAAGAATAACCTTCACCAAGTATGCTCAAAGAATAACCTTCACCAAGTATGCTCAAAGAATAGCCTTCACCAAGTATGCTCAAAGAATAACCTTCACCAAGTATGCTCAAAGAATAACCTTCACCAAGTATGCTCAAAGAATAACCTTCACCAAGTATGCTCAAAGAATAACCTTCACCAAGTATGCTCAAAGAATAACCTTCACCAAGTATGCTCAAAGAATAACCTTCACCAAGTATGCTCAAATAATAGCCTTCACCAAGTATGCTCAAAGAATAACCTTCACCAAGTATGCTCAAAGAATAACCTTCACCAAGTATGCTCAAAGAATAACCTTCACCAAGTATGCTCAAAGAATAACCTTCACCAAGTATGCTCAAAGAATAACCTTCACCAAGTATGCTCAAAGAATAACCTTCACCAAGTATGCTCAAAGAATAACCTTCACCAAGTATGCTCAAAGAATAACCTTCACCAAGTATGCTCAAAGAATAACCTTCACCAAGTATGCTCAAAGAATAGCCTTCACCAAGTATGCTCAAAGAATAACCTTCACCAAGTATGCTCAAAGAATAACCTTCACCAAGTATGCTCAAAGAATAACCTTCACCAAGTATGCTCAAAGAATAACCTTCACCAAGTATGCTCAAAGAATAACCTTCACCAAGTATGCTCAAAGGCGAAAGATTGGAAAGTCTAATCATTTTAAAATCTTAGGGAGGAATAAAACTAAAGGATAGTCAAAATCAGCTAAGGTCTTTTATAAAGGAGTGGATGTGGTCGAGTGGTCTAGGGCGCTGGACGTAAGGCTAAGTGAATGGTGCTTGCAGTGTATTAATGGTGAGAGTTCAAATCCCGTCGAGGGAAGAACAAAAATTTGACAGCTTTAAAATCAAATTCTATATATATATACAAAAATCTCTATATTAATTTCCGAACGTTGCGGCCTTCCTCAGCGGAAGTTTATTTACATATATGAAAAACAAACAACATGACGTTGCAAAGAAGATAAAAGAGTTTATAATGTTGATTTCGCGGAATTTTGTTTATGAAAAGTCAATATCGATCCAATTTTGTGTTTAGGCCTAACGGCTCAAAAGTTTTAAGTTTTTTTTATCCAAAGTGATTCCTTAGTTTCTCTGTAAATTTTGTCACCGTTTCCGGTTTTCTCAATTCCTATGACTTTGAAATTTTTAACGCAATGGTTTTTCTGACAAAAATGTTTTGCAACAGGATCTTCCACTTTCTGGGTTCTTATTTTTGAAAAATTCAATAGCATTCGTTGATAAAACTTATCACCAGTTTGTCGGGCATAAATATTTTTTTCACATTCTGTACACAGAATACAATAAATTACTCCAACAGTTTTACAATTTATGCTGCCTTGAATGTTATAGGTATTACCTTCGTTATCTTTGAAAGATGTTGATTCAATAATATGTTTCAAAGTCATAGGAATTGAGGAAATTGGAAACGGTGACAAAATTTACAGAGAAACTAAGGAATCACTTTGGATAAAAAAAACTTAAAACTTTTGAGCCGTTAGGCCTAAGCACAAAATTGGATCGACATTGACTTTTCATAAACAAAATTCCGCGAAATCAACGTTATAAACTCTTTTATCTCCTTTGCAACGTCATGTTGTTTGTTTTTCATATATGTAATAAACCTCCGCTGAGGAAGGCCGCAACGTTCGGAAATTAATATAGAGATTTTTGTGTAAATTATTTAGAGACTTTAAATATATATATAAAAGAAATTAGTAAAAAAAAAAGAACAAAGCAGATTTTTTAAAAATCCGTTTTGTTATTTTTAGCTCACCTGGCCATAGGCCAGGTGAGCTTTTGTCATGGGTAAGCGTCCGTCGTCCGTCCGTTAACTTTTCACATTTAAATCTTCTTCTCTGAAACCGCTGAACAGATTTCAACCAAACTTGCCAGAAATGTTCATTGGATGGTCCTCTACCAGATTTGTGTTTTTGGTGCTGATTTGAAATCCAACATGGCTGCCAGGGTCCATAATGTGTTCTCATTGGCTGAAATTTTTAAAATATTCTTGTCAGAAACCACCAAGCCAATTGAATTGTGACTTTGCAGGAATGATCATTGAGTGATCCTGTACTAAACTTGTGAATCGTTTGTCGATCGGAAATTCAAGATGGTCGCCATGACTCGACTTAGTTTAACATTGGACCCTATGGGAATTTCACATTTTCATCTTTTTTTCTGAAACCACAAAACAGATTTGAACCAAACATGGCAGAAATGTTCATTGGATGGTTATATACAAGATTTTTGTTTTTGGCGCTGATCGGAAATCCACCATGGCTGCCAGGGCCCATAATGTGTTCTGATTGGTCGAAATTTTTAAAATCTTCTTGCTAGAAACCACTAAGCCAATTGAATTGTGACTTTGCAGGAATGATCATTGGGTGGTCCTGTACTAAACTTGTGAATCGTTTGCCAATGGAAAATGAAGATGGCCGCCATGACTCGACTTAATTTTAACATTGGACCCTATGGAAAAAATGTTTAAAAGTCTTCTCCTCTGAAACCAGTAAGTCAATTTAAAGCAAACATGGCATGAATGGTCCTTAGGTGGTCAACTTTCAAAATTATATCCTGTGACCCCGACCTCCATCCAAGATGGCCACCGTCAGCGGACATAGTTTTAACATAGGACCCTATGGGAAATATGTTTAAAAATCTTCTCCTCTGAAACCAGTAAGCCAATTTAAAGCAAACATGGCATGGATGGTCCTTAAGTGGTCAATTTTCAAAATTGTTGTCCGGTGACCCTGACCTCCATCCAAGATGGCCGCCTTCAGCCTACTGTAGTTTTAACATAGGACCCTATTTGAAAAAATGTTTTAAAATCTTCTCCTCTGAAACCAGTAAGCCAATATAGCAAACATGTCATTGATGATCCTTAGGTGGTCAACTTCCAAAATTGTGTTCAGTGATCCCGATCTCGGTTCAAAATGGCCACCGTCAGTGGACATAGTTTTAACATAGGACCCTATGGGAAAATTGTTTAAAAGTCTTCTCTTCTGAAACTAGTTCGCCAATTTAAAGCAAACATGGCATGGATGGTCCTTGGGTAGTATACTTTCAAAATTGTGTCTGGTGACCACGACCTCCATCCAAGATGGCTGCCATTAGCAGACATAGTTTTAACATAGAACCCTATGGCAGTATGGGATTTGAATAGTAACTTTGATGTATTTGGCATGCAGACATTCTTAAGAGGACTTATTTATGTCAGGTGAGCGATACAGGCTCACCTGAGCCTCTAGTTTGACTAATTTCTTTTATATGTACCAGCATACGGATTTCATTTGACTTTTTGATATATATATATATATATATAGGGAGTGGATGTGGTCGAGTGGTCTAGGGCGCTGGACGTAAAGCTAAGCGAATGGTGCTGCAGTGCATCAATGGTGTGGGTTCAAATCCCGTCGAGGGAAGAACAAAAATTTGACAGCTCTAAAATCTAATTCTAACACTGTTTGGTTTAATTTTCAGACGTATATATATATATATATATATATTGTTCCGGATGTTTCAGCTGAAAACAGCCTGTCTCAGCGGAAAATTTTATTTCCGCTTAGACAGGCTGTGTTCAGCCGAAACGTCCGGAACAAAATGTAAAGTTTTTATTATATTATTCATACATAGACTTTAAATATATATATATATTTCAAATCAGATTACAGACGCTGATGAAGCTTGTCGGTCAAGCGTAATATCCGTCGATTTAATTATAATTATAGTCTTTTTGTAGACTTATAGTTATTTTTGTTACATTTTAACATCTTTTTTTGATATCGTTGTGCTAACATTTTAGATGTTTATATATATATATATATATATATATATCTAAAAAGCCATGTCAGTGCCAAAACACTGAATACTGGGTGGATGATACCAGCAGAAAAAATTAGGTAATGGATAATTTCATCGGTAGTAATGTCTGTATTATCAGGTACCTCAGATCTATAGATTGATGGGATATCAGCCGCATGAGCCTAACATGTCAGCCAGTGGATACGTAGCCCCTAAACTAGCCAGACCTTTAAGAACCGGGGCAGAGGTTAGTTTGATACTGATATTATTATTATCATTAGTCACGGTTGATGAATTTACTTGGACAATGTATATCAATTTGAAAATGATTTCTTTTATAAGGAGGGCCCAGGTGGCTCAATGAGTTAGGTAGTTGGATTACCCAACAACTCATACAAGCCTATCACCAATACGGCATGGATTCACACCCAGCTTTGTAAATTACAAAAAAAAAGTGCACTCAACTCGCAGCCACAAGTGATCAAGTTTACCAGTTGCTTGCCCATGGTCGGTGGTTCTCTCCGGGCACTCCGGCTTCTTCCACCACTAAAACTGGTCGCCATGATATAGCTGAAATATTGCTGAAAATGGCGTTAAAACACCAAAAATCCAAAAATCAATCTTTTATAAGGAATTATATTCATGATTGTAATAATCTAAAAATCCAAAATGTCAGCGTCCATGGGAAAAAAACATTTTGAATATTTTGCTGATTTATCTGTTTAACAATGATGTTGACTCCACAATATATTTATGAACAACCAATTTGTATACTGTAGTGTAGGTGTTCATTTGTCCAAATTATAATTACATAATCTGAATTGTTTTTGGCTGTAGTAGATTGTATTATGGATAGCGCTATGTTTATCATGAAACTGAGCTCACTCTAAGAGCTGTTGTCTGATTGGTCAATATATTTTTACTGTCTGGCATATGATTGGATGGTTATTATAGATGGTTTAAATGTTAATTGATCTTGCCCCATTGAAAACCAATCCACAAATATTAAGAACCCCACACACAATGAAACTTGAAACCAGAAAAAAATGAAAATCAATTTTTAGCTCACCTGACCCAAAGGATCATGTGAGCTATTGCCATCACTTGACGTCCGTCGTCGTCGTCCGTCGTACCTCGTAAACTTTTTCAAAAATCTTCTCCTATGAAAGTATTAGACCAATGGAAACCAAACTTGGTCTGAATCATCACTAGGGTGTCTAGTATCAAAATTGATCCGGTGATGTCGTGCACCAACCACCATGGCCGCTGTTACTAAAAATAGAACATATGGTAAAATTGCAGGTTTTGGGTAATAACTCAAAAACTGTTAATAATATCAAAAATCTGACAGGGTAAAAATGATCAGCACATCAAGACCTATCTACCCTGCAATTTTGAAGTAAATCTGATTACCCATCTTGGAGTTATTGCCCTTTTTTCATCAAATTTGTAAAATTTTAATACTTTTTGTCTTATATTTCAAAAACTATAAGAGATAAAGGTTAACTTTAAATGGCAAAAATGTGCAGCATATCAAGATCTACCCACCCTGCAATTTTGAAGTAAATCCCATTACCCATTTTGGAGTTATTTCCCTTTTTTCATCAAATTTTCTAAATTTTAATACTTTTCGTCCTTTATTTCAAAAACTATAAGAGACAGATGGTAAGTTGAAACTGCAAACATGTTCAGCATGTCAAGATCTACCTACCCTGCAATTTTGAAGTAAATCTGATCACTCATCTTGGAGTTATTGCCCTTTTTTCATCAATTTTATTTTTTATTTTAATACTTTTCGTCTTATATTTCAAAAACTATTTAGAGATAGAATGTTAAGTTTAATTTACCAAAATGTGCAGCATGTCAAGATCTACCTACCCTGCAATTTTGAAGTAAATTCCATTACCCATTTTGACCGATTATGCAAATTAGAAAAAAGGGGGGATGAAATTAAAAAAAAATCTTCTCCTCTGAAACTACTAAGCCAATCTCAACCAAACTTTGCTGAAATGATCCTTGGGTGGTCCCCTTTCAAAATTGTGTCCGTCAGCGCCGTCCTATATCCAAGATGGCTGCCATTACTAAAAATAGAAATTTCTTCAAATAGCCAAAACTGCTCTATTTTAAGCCAGAAATTGTCCAAATTTGAACTGTATAAGCATAATGATGAACTTTTTAACATATATTACAGGATTTGTTATGAACTTTGAACTTTTGCCGATTTTGACCGATTATGCAAATTTGAAAAAAGGGGGGATGAAATTTAAAAAAAATTCTTCTCCTCTGAAACTACTGAACCAATCTCAACCAAACTTTGCTGAAATGATCCTTGGGTGATCCCCTTTCAAAATTGTGGCCAAAATGTTAAGCTAGAAAGTGTCAAAATTTGAACTGTATAAGCATAATGATGAGCTTTTTAACATATATTACGGGATTTTTTATGAACTTTGAAATTTTGCCGATTTTGACCGATTATGCAAATTTGAAAAAAGGGGGGATGAAATTAAAAAAAAATCTTCTCCTCTGAAACTACTGAACCAATCTCAACCAAACTTTGCTGAAATGATCCTTGGGTGGTCCCCTTTCAAAATTGTGTCCGTCAGCGCCGTCCTGTATCCAAGATGGCCACCATTACTGAAAATAGAAATTTCTTCAAATGGCCAAAACTGCTCTATGTTAAGCCAGAAAGTGTCAAAATTTGAACTGTATAAGCATAATGATGAGCTTTTTAACATATATTACGGGATTTTTTATGAACTTTGAACTTTTGCCGATTTTGACCGATTATGCAAATTTGAAAAAAGGGGGGATGAAATAAAAAAAAAGTCTTCTCTGAAACTACTGAGCCAATCTCAACCAAACTTTGCTGAAATGATTCTTGGGTGGTCCCCTTTCAAAATTGTGTCCGACATTTTAGAACACCGACCAATATGGCCACCACAGCCGAACTTAATTTAACATAGGACCCTATGGGAAATTCCCATAAAAATCTTCTTGTTTGAAACCATTTGCTCAATAAGAACAAAATTTTGATGAAATAGTCATTGGATGGTTCTCTTCCAAAAATAGGTCCGGCGGTTCGGCCCTTCGATCAGTTTTTTTTTTTAATTTTAATACTTTTCGTGTTATATTTCAAAAACTATAAGAGATAGATGTTAAGTTTAAATTGCACCATGTCGAGATCTACCTACCCTGCAATTTTGAAGTAAATCTGATTACCCATCTTGGAGTTCTTGCCTTTTTTTCATCAAATTAAAAAAAATAATAATACTTTTCGTCTTATATTTCAAAAACTATAAGTTTAAATTGCAGAAATTTGCAGCATGTCAAGATCTTCCTACCCTGCAATTTTGAAGTAAATCCCATTACCCATTTTGGAGTTATTGCCCTTTTTTCATCAATTTTAATACTATCATCTTATATCTCAAAAACTATTAGAGATAGAGGGAAAGTTTAAACTGCAAAAATGTTCAGCATGTCAAGATCTACAAAAAATTTCCCACAGTTTAAAATGTGCGACAACTGTGTGAAGAGTTTTTCCTCTTGAAATGCATTTTTTTGTTGACTCACTGCTTTTGATTACTCAAATAATCAAAGGGAAGCAACTCTATTACAAAATGTGAAGTAGGAAAAGCTAAATTTTGAGAATCATTGACATATATGTTTTTTTACAGCAATTTTGATAACTTACATTAAAGGGGGAACCCCTGCCCAAATTTTTTTGTAGAAGGGGTCTGCGATGACGAAGGCTACATTTGTTAATTTTTTTTACCGAAGTTATCAAGTTTTATTGACTGATATTGTTATTATACCCAGGTGAGCTATACAGGCTCCTGGGAGCCTCTAGTTAAATAGACAGTTTATTAGGTGATTACACACTCACATCTACGACCTTTTTTTTTTTATTTTTGGAAAATTTGAAATCGACAAATTTAAGGACACACAAAGTTGTCCTTATTTTCTCTCAGTAATGGGACATAAAAAATGATTTTTGTGGATTTTCCTTAATTAGTTGCTTATACGGTGAAAGTGTTTTTCTTCGTGGGTATCAATTTTCGTGGTTTGGGTAAAAATTACAGGTTCGTGGATTCATAAATTTATGGATTTTGTGTTTTTATGTCTTACAAATATTTATTCTCCATTTTATTTTTAGCTCACCTGGCCATAGGCCAGGTGAGCTTTTGTCATGGGTAAGCGTCCGTCGTCCGTCCTTCCGTTAGCTTTTCACATTTAAATCTTCTTCTCTGAAACCGCTGAACAGATTTCAACCAAACTTGCCAGAAATGTTCATTGAATTGTCCTCTACCAGATTTGTGTTTCTGGTGCTGATTTGAAATCCAACATGGCTGCCAGGGTCCATAATGTGTTCTCATTGGCTGAAATTTTAAAAATCTTTTTGTCAGAAACCACCAAGCCAATTGAATTGTGACTTTGCAGGAATGATCATTGGGTGGTCCTGTACTAAATTTGTGAATCGTTTGCCGATCGGAAATTCAAGATGGCCACCATGACTCGAATTAATTTAACATTGGACCCTATGGGAATTTCACATTTTCATCTTTTTTTCTGAAACCACAAAACAGATTTGAACTAAACTTGGCAGAAATGTCATATACAAGAATTTTGTTTTTGGCACTGATCGGAAATCCAACATGGCTGCCAGGGCCCATAATGTGTTCTGATTGGTCGAAATTTTAAAAATCTTCTTGTTAGAAACCACAAAGCCAATTAAATTGTGACTTTGCAGGAATGATCATTGGGTGGTCCTGTACTAAACTTGTGTATTGTTTGCTGATCGGAAATTCAAGATTACCGCCATGACTCGACTTAATTTTAACATAGGACCCTATGGAAAAAATGTCTAAAAGTCTTCTCTGAGACCAGTAAGTCAGTTTAAAGCAAACATGGCATGAATGGTCCTTAAATGGTCAACTTTCACATTGGACCCTATGGGAAAAATGTTTCAAAACGCTTCTTCTCTGAAACCACTTGGACAATTGAATCCAAACTGCCCAGGAATGATCATTGGAAGGTCCTCTACAAAGTTCATGTTTTTTATGTCGATCGGAAATCCAAGATGGCCGCCACCGCAGGACATAGATTAACATTGGACCCTATGGGAAAATGTTCAAATGCCTTCTTCTCAGAAACTACAAATATGATTAAAGCCAAACTGTACATGAATGTTCATTGGATGGTCCTCTACAAACTTTACGTATTTTGTTCCGATATGAAATTCAAAATGGCGGCTACGGCAGGACTTAGTTTAACATTGGACCCTATGGGAAAAATGTTTCAAAACGCTTCTTCTCTGAAATCACTTGGATAATTGAAACCAAACTGCCCATGAATGATCATTGGAAGGTCCTCTACAAAGTGTGTGTTTTTTATGCCGATCGGAAATCCAAGATGGCCACCACCGCAGGACATAGATTAACATTGGACCCTATGGGAAAATGTTCAAATGCCTTCTTCTCAGAAACTACAAATATGATTAAAGCCAAACTGTACATGAATGTTCATTGGATGGTCCTTTACAAACTTTACGTTTTTTGTTCTGATATGAAATTAAAAATGGCGGCTACGGCAGGACTTAGTTTAACATTGAACCCTATGAGGAAAATGTTTCAAAACGCTTCTTCTCTGAAACCACTTGGACAGTTGAAACCAAACTGCCCAGGAATGATCATTGGATGGTCCTCTGTTTTTTATGCCGATCGGAAATCCAAGATGGCTGCCACCACAGGTCATAGTATTAACACAGGACCATATGGGGAAAATACAGAAATATATTCTTCTCTGAAGCTATTGCACTGATTGAACCTAAACTGTGCATCAATCATTGGAAGGTCCTTTACAAACTTTGTGTTTTTTATGTTGATCGTAATTCCAAGATGACTACCACTGCAGGACATAGTTTTTACATAGGACCAATTGGTTCTTTTTATAACCAGGTGAACGATACAGGCTCTTGAGAGCCTCTGGTTGGAATTGGGAGCCATGGGGTGGGGTGATGTCTGCTATTGCTTTGCAATGGCAATTCTAGTTTACATCACCCCGACTGCTGTCGGGGTGATGTATTGTGTTATTCTACGTTTCTTTTTCACTATTATTCTTATTCTTATTCTTCCACACATTTTTGTCCACTCGATTCCTTGGAGATGCCTTGATCAAACTTGATGAAACTTTGTAGGAATATCATATGCCATGTGTAGTTGTGCTTTTAAGAGTAGATTTTTTCAAAATGGCTGCCGTTGCCATGGAAATGGCCAAAATACTAAAAAATTGAAAAACACAAAAATGAACATAGCAGGTTACTCACCAAACAGAAATTAATGAAACTTGATAGGAGCCACATCTACATCTAGTGGAACGGAATCAGTTGGATAAACTTTGCCGCAGTTGCCATGGAAACAAAAAAGGGAGGATTTAAAAAATATTTGGATTCCTTTCATGAAACTTGGTAGGAATATCCACTGTAGTGTGTGGCTGCTTTTGGGGGTTGAAAAAATTCAAAATGGCAGACATTGCCATGGTAACCAAGTTACAAAAAATGTTAAATTCACTCCAAACTTCACAAAGTTTTGCAATAATGCTTCCTGTCACATCCACATCTAGTGGAACGAGATAAGCCAAAAAAATCGGAATCGGTAGGACAACCTTTGCCGCAGTTGCCATGGAAATAAAAAAGGGGGGATTCATTTTTTTTTTTTTATTTCTTTCATCAAACTTCATGAAACATCGTAGGAACGAACAGAAATTGATGAAACTTGATAGGAACAACATCCACATCTAGTGGAACGAGATAAGCCAAAAAAATTGGAATCAGTTGGACAAACTTTGCCGCAGTTGCCATGGAAACAAAAAAAGGGGGGATTTAAAAGATTGTTGTATTCCTTTCATCAATCTTCATGAAACTTTGTAGGAATATCCACCGTAGTGTGTGGCAGCTTTTGGGGGGTTGAAAAAAATTCAAAATGGTGGCCGTTGCCATGGTAACCAAGGTGCAAAAAATGTTAACTTCAATTCAAACTTCACAAAGTTTTGCAGTAATGTTTCCTGTCACATCCACATTTAGTGGAACGAGATAAGCCAAAAAAATCGGAATCAGTAGGACAAACTTTGCCACAGTTGCCATGGAAATGAAAAAAGGGGGGGTTTTAATTTTTTTTTGGATTTCTTTCATCAAACTTCAGGAAACATCGTAGCAATATTCACCGTAGTTGTGTGGAAACTTTTGGCGTGTTGATAAAATTCAAAATGGTGTTACCATGGAAACCAAGGTACCAGAATAATGGGGTGGAGGTGATGTCCGCTATTGCTTTGCAATGGCAATTCTAGTTATTATTATTATTCTTCTCTTTCTCTTTCTCCTTTCTTTCTTTGGCACATGAACTTGTCCACGGCAGATCTCAGGAACTACTGGACAGAATTTCATGAAACTTGGTGGTGTTATATATATATGATTCTAGTTGATCCTAAAGTTTTCAGCTTTGTGGTAAAGAGGGTCAAAGTCATATTTTGAGGGGTTCAAAGGGGGTGAGGGTTACTATAGAATCCTATGGGAAAGTTGAAATTTCGTACATTAATGTTGATAACTCTCTAAATGAATAATGAAAGACATAAAATTTGACATAGTGATAGGTCACCATTAGAGGAGCAATTCTGCATTTTCAAAATGGCTGCCAAAACACGGCATGGGTGGTAAAAATTCAACATTTTCCGATATCATCAAAATTTGATATGTGAGTAGATAATGATGTCCCGAATTGATTCCCGACATTGAAAAATTTCTACCGATTGCCATTTTCAAAATGGCCGCCACAATACCGCAAAAATTCAATATTGTCCAATATCATCTAAATTTGATATGTGGGTAGATTATGATGTCCTGATATTGAAAAATTTCTAGCGGTCGCCATGTTTAAAATGGCCACCACAATACCGCACAAATTCAGCATTGTCCGATTTCAACGACATTTCATATGTAGGTAGATTATGATGTCCTGAATCGGTTCCTGATGTCGAAAAATTTCTACCGGTTGCCATTTTTAAAATGGCCACCACAATACACAAATTCAACATTGTTCGATTTCAACGAAATTTCATATATAGGTAGATTATGATAACCTGAATTTCTACCGGTCTCCATTTTCAAAATGGCTGCCGCAAAAATTCAACATTGTTCGATTTCAAAGGTAGCTTTTGATTTATTTTTTAAACATGTTGTCAGTGGCCGGTTTGGGAGATTCCATAATCGTTAGATTATAATCATATCTTGTTACAGATTGTACTTGTTATTTCAAAATTTTAAATCTTTTATTACCGTTTATCTCAGATTGAAACCACTCGTAGTCGTGTCACAAGATTAACCCTGGCCCGGGCCAAATGTACAGTTAGATTATTCATAATTGAAAAATTTAAAGAAAGGTGTTGAAAGGTGATAAAATATGTTTATTGAAGGGTGTTATGATTTAATAGAGGAATGTTTATACTTAGAAGTGTGTCACCATTAGTGTATGGTTTTAAGATTTAAATACAGTAGAAATTTCAAGATCTTTTACTTGGTATAATTATGTCTCCCCTTTCGCTTCCGCTTCTTCTGCTTCTTCTCAGCAAAGCTTGTCCGGACCATAACTTTTTTGTCTTTCCATCCTATGTCACGTACCATAATGACCTTCGTGGGACTTTGACCTCAAGGTCAAATAATGATTTTTTAAAATAGTATTTTCTTGTCCGAGCCATAACTGTTTTGTCTTTCCAGATAGGTCAATGATAGTTGGTATGTGGGTGCATGACCATAAGACGGTGTGTCACGTACTGTAATGCCCTTCGTGAGACCTTGACCTTTGACCTCAAGGTCAAATAATTGTTTTTTAAATAGTATCATTCAACTCATAATGTGTAACTTATTGTTGTACAGATGGCCGCATTAAGGGAAGACATAAGTTTTAGGTATCTAAAACAGTTCTTCCTAGTTTTAAATGTCTTTGTTGAACCAAGGCAAATACACATAAAATGAACACTTCATTATGCCACCATTACATCAGCATTTACTACCAGAAGTTGTTAAAAAAAAATTCACAAATAAAAATTTCTGTCATTTTTCCACATCAATTCACAATCAAATCCTTTACAAACATGTTCCTATAAATTACAGCCCTATGTAACTGGTCCAAAAAGTCGAGGTCACTCCAGGACAGCATATGGCTATATATCGATGTCAAACTGCTTCCCAACTTTCATTGTTCGCTGGATTCTTAATTTTCGTGGATCAGCCTACCTACGAAAACCACGAAAATTGGTACCCGACGAATAAAAGTGATTTCACAGTACATGTAGATTTAAATATTTTTTATAATCCAACCAAAAGAAGACTTTTAACCACATTAAACGTAAAGTTATTTTGAAGTTTAGTTTCAGAGTTTGTTTGATTGTTATAGGATGAAGTTATCACACTGTCTGCATACCAAGCTGAAACAGCAGCGCCTCGTGTAGTAGAAGTGACAGAGGAAGGACCAGTAACTCTGCCTGAAGGTGTGGAAGAACCAGCAAAACCAGATGTGACAATCCAACCAATGCCAGTTGCATTAACACCACCCAAGGCATTATTTCAACCTATTGAATATCCACCTTTACATATATTTGTAAGTTTTTATTTAAGAAATAATTACCGGTAGCCATATATTTATATTGTTTTTATCACGGGTTGGCACTTTATGCCGAATATTTTACAACGAGCTACTGGTAATTATTTCGATTCTAATAGGACAATTACGGAACATTTTCAAATCGAAGCAGCCTAGGTCATCCGTTGTTTTTGGCTGTTCCGTTAAATGACCAGACTAAAATGTTACAATACTATTCCGTTTTTTTCCAACGATGTTTGAAATGACAACCGAAAAGGTGTTTCATGCCGATGACAAACATGTTTTGAGATTACTAAATGTAGTCATTTATGAACATCAACTCAAAAGAAAGGGAAAATACTACAAAATCCACTTCGACAAGGAGGCGTACACGAAGCCAAAAAACGTCAGGATCTTTATGTTCTAAACTGGAAGTCTTCATATGACGTCATGTTGTTTACATGCCAAAATTGTCTACAATATTTCGTGGAATTTTAATTTGTGTGATTTTTAGGCCCAGGGATATGCAAGAATACTATATGTTATTCAGGATCTTCGCAAAGGATGTGGGTTTATATTTCCTGTCTGTTTTCTATATCGCCTGAGCCAATTTCCAATACACGAATGTTTATTTATTATGTGTATTGCATACTTACCATTGTGTACCTTTTACAGGGGAGTGTCATGGAACAGCCGCTTATAAAGCACAGACCACGTCTATCTATGACGTAATCGGTCATAGATTTATATTATTTTTACCACGGGTTTGGACTCAAAGCATTTGAAGGACGTCATATTAGAATATTGGTTTAATTTATATAATATTTATACATTTTTTAAAAACTGTTTCATGTGAAAGCTTTTGTTTTTATGTCCAAGACACATGCCACAAACAATTATTTCTGTTTAGTGACAAATTGTATAGATTTCCTCCACCAATGAAACTGACCATCACGGTATAGCTGAAATTTTGTTGAAAGTGGCGTTAAACACCATAACCCTTACCCAAATGTTATATTTCTTCATGTGATCTGACAACTTTTGTGGAGAAACAAAGCCATGTTTACTATTTTATGAATTAAGCTTAAAAGGACATTTTTTTTATCTCTTTTCTTTAAAGTTTGGCCATAAAAATTCCTTCGAGTTTTATTTTAAATGTTGTTTTTTTTTGCTTACATATATAAATTCTAGATATTGTTTGTAAAGTTTCTAAAATTAGTTTAACCCTGACAATTTTTACTGTTGTGCCTGTACCAAGACAGGCCCCTTGCACGGTCATGTAAGGGTATCAATTTTTGCTCCATTTCTATGATTTTGAAACTGTTCCAATAGTGTGGTATTTTTTTTAATTTTTTTTAATTTTATGTGTTGGGGGTTTCAATTTTGGCTCTGTTTCTACAATATTTCAGGTTCACGTCCGGCTTTGTAAATTGCAAAAAAGGGTGCACTTGACTTGCAGTCGCATGTGATAAAGTTTACCAGTTCCTTGCCCATGGTCGGTGGTTCTCTCCGGGTACTCCGGCTTCTTCTACCATTAAAACTGGTCGCCCTGATATAGCTGAAATATTGCTGAAAGTGGCGTTAAACACCAAAAATCAAAATCAAATCATCTACAATTTTTTCCCATCACTTGGCATCCGTTGTCCATCATCCGTTAACTTTTCACATTTTGATCTTCTCCTCTGAAACCCCTCAGCAAAATGAACTGAAACTTGGAAGGAAGGTCCTTTATAAAGATTGCTCATTTTATCCCGATCCATTAACAAACATGGCCACCACAGGCAATTCTTGTTTCTGATTGGCCGATTTTTTTAAATCTTCTCCTCTGAAACCGCTTGGCCAAATGAACCGAAACTTAATAGGAAGCATCTATGGAAGGTCCTCTATAAAGATTGCTAATTTCCTCTCGATCCGTTAACAAACATGGCCACCACAGGCCATTCTCGTTTCTGATTGGTTGATTTCTAAAAAATCTTCTCCTCTGAAACCACCTGCATAGATGCCAACCATTACGATTTTTCTGTAATTGTTACGAATTTCGGGCCTAAATTACGGTGTTACGGTCAACAGTCTACTTGTTAAGGATTTCCGATTATTGCTGGCCCAGAACCGTTCCCCATTTAAATATCATTGTGATAATTTAGACGCTTCATTGTCTGTTAAAATCGCATAAAGATAAGCGCCTGAGGGATTCCAATTATTAAATACTTTTGGGTTTCTCAGTACTATCTATAGTAGAAAACGATATATCCATTTCTTGTTCGATCCCGAATAGTTAATGAACACAGCACGTTTTTGTCAATTTCACGATGTCTGAGGGAACAAGTGAAGCTTTTGCAGCAAAGAAAAGGAAACTGGAACAACGATTTCGTCCCGAATATTGTATTGAGTTCCCTAACCTTATGAAATCGACAAAGAACAGAACTGAAACTCGTCCAAATCTTTCAGTTTCCACTCTATCCTCTTTAATGGTACTGAAAACATACATATCATCCATGGACAAAAAGTGCTATGAACACACATATACAACAAAACAGTTGAAAAGTGCCAAGTTAGCAACATATCAGGCACTCCAGAATTAAACATTAATTATTATTCTATGGGAGGATGAGGGAGGGCCACTTCAGGAAATTTTAATTTCTATTGACAGTAAGTTGAAACATAGAATACATTTGTAAGTGAATATACACGTATTAAAACTTTTAACTTTTTATTTCTTTTTGTTGCTCATCAATTTTGCATCTAGTTGTCACAAATAAAGGAAATCATTTGCGTCTAGTCTGTAGTACGATTATGGTAAAATTTTATGAAAAATTATGATTACTGAAAAAAAACACAAATTACTGACATCTCAAATTTTTGTTACTGATTGCACCACAAAGGGGTTGGCATCTATGCACCTGGCCAAATGAATCAAAACTTGATAGGAAGCATCCTTGGAAGGTCCTCTATAAAGATTGCTCATTTAGTTTCGATCCGTTATCAAACATGGCCACCACAGGCCATTCTTGTTTTTGATTGGTTGATTTCTAAAAAATCTTCTTCTTCTCTGAAACCGCTTTCCCAAATGAACTAAAATTTGGTAGGTAGCATCTATGGAAGGTTCTCTATTAAGATTGCTTATTTTGTCCAGATCCATTAACAAACATGGCCGCCACAGGCAATTCTTGTTTCCGATTGGCGGATTTTTTAAAATCTTCTCCTCTGAAACTGCTTGGCCAAATGAACTGAAACTTGGTAGGAAGCATCTATGGAAGGTCCTCTATAAAGATTGCTCATTTCGTCCCGATCCGTTAACAAACATGGCCACCACAGACCATTTTTTGTTTCTGATTGGTTGATTTCTAAAAGATCTTCTCCTCTGAGACTGCCAGGCCAAATGAATCAAAACATTGGAATATCCTCTAGATTGCTCATTTAGTTCCAATCCGTTAACAAACATGGCCACCACAGGCCATTCTTGTTTTTGATTGGTTGATTTCTAAAAAATCTTTTCCTCTGAAACCAATTTCCCAAATGAACTGAAATTTAGGAGGAAGCATCTATGGAAGTTCCTCTATAAAGATTGCTAATTTCCTCTCGATCCGTTAACAAACATGGTCACCACAGGCCATTCTTGTTTCTGATTGGTTGATTTCTAAAAAATCTTCTCCTCTGAAACCGCTTGGCTAAATGAATCCAAACTTGGTAGGAAGCATCCTTGGAAGGTCCTCTATAAAGATTGCTCATTTAGTTCCAATCCATTAACAAACATGACCACCACAGCCCATTCTTTTTTCTGATTGGTTGATTTCTAAAAAAAAATTCTCCTCTGAAACCACTTTCCCAAATGAACTGAAATTTGGTAGAAAGTATGTATGGAAGGTCCTCTATAAAGATTGCTCATTTCATCCCGATTCATTCGCAAACATGGCTGCCACAGGCAATTCTTGTTTCAGATTGGTCGATTTCTAAAAATCTTCTTCCCTGAAACTGCTTAGCCAATTGAACCGAAACTTGATAGGAAGCATCTATGGAAGGTCCTCTATAAAGAATGTTAACAAACATGGCTGCCATAGGCAATTCTTGTTTCTGGTTGGTTGATTTCTAAAAAATCTTTTTCTCAGAAACTGCTTTGTTCAATTAGATTTTGAAACTGTTTTGTCTGGTATTTTGTTTTTCATTTTATTACCTAATACAGAATCCAGCTCCAGGTGTACAAGTGTTCCAGGCTCCAGCTCCTTATGCTGAGGTAGATCCTGACTTCCACTTGTGTCCTCTACCCAGATATATAAGAAAAGATTATGTAACAAATCAGCATGCAGCCACACAGAGAAAGTACTTAGATAGAGAGGTATGAGTCATCATGTTATAATGTTCCAAATTCTTCAAATGCATTGTTTTTCCTACTCGCATATGTTTGAAGTTACAATTTTAATGTTTGAATGAAAACAGTTTTTACAAAAGTTTTTATTGTCTGTTTTCATGTATGAAAATTCTTCAAATGTACATTTTTTTTTCTTTTTACACGTGTTTGAGGAAACTATGTTAATTTTTTAATGAAAACATCAGTCCACTTCTGCCCACACTTTCTAATTGACACCATATTGTGTAGAACCATTTGAAATCTGTTAATAGAACTTTAGGAGATAATTGTATACTATAGATATAGCTTTTCATGCTAAATTTATATAGAGCTGTATGTATATATTTTATGTATTATTATTATTATTATTTTTTTTATATCATTAAGTAAACTAATGCTTGTCACGAAACAGATGTGACAGTGTATCGGAAGAGACTTGGGATTTTTGTATTACTGTAATATCCTACCAATCAAATTTTTGGAATAATCCTGATTAAAAGAAAAACAACATTTCTGTTTTTTTTATCCAGGATGTTGTTAGAGGTGTGATGACTTGGAAAAAGTTTCCTTCCCAGGGTTTGACATCGTTGTCTAATACACCCACATTGACCAATGTGTGGGTCCCTAGATGGTAAGTATAATTTAACTGTTTTCTATTCAAATTGCAGTCAATTCTTTCTCTTTTTTTTTTAATTTATAATATTTTATTGAAATTTATACATTCGTTATTTCAAAAAACATTGATTACTTATACATAATCCAGTTGATTATGGCTGCAATTGAAATCTTGGAGAATAATTGATAAATTTAAGTGAAGAGATAGGGATATGAATGAGTATGAAAGAAAATCTTACATTAAAGGAAACATGATTTTTATTGTTTTTTATTTGAGTCAAAAACTTGCTACTCTTACCACCATGAAAAAATGCCTGTGGTGTAATGATAAGTATGCTGGCCTTGAGTCCAGTATATGATGGTTTTGAGCCACAGTCACATTAAGCCTGGTCTTGAGTCCAGTAGATGATGGTTTCGAGCCACAGTCACATTAAGCCTGGTCTTGAGTCCAGTAGATGATGATTTCGAGCCACATTAAGCCAAAGCCTATAATATTGATATTTACTGCTTCTCCACAAATAACACAGCATTAAGGAGTACGAGCAAAAACTGGTTGACTCTGAGTTGGGATAATGTGTCCATAGTCTACCTGTGGACTTTAAGATAGCATTATATACATGTACATCTAACTGAGTGTGTTGGTCTAGTGTAAAATAGACATCATCATCATCTCATCAAAAACTCATTTGTTTTTGCCATGATATAGCTGAAAAATTGCTCAATCAATATTAAGCAAAAATCACTCACTCACTCACTAATAAGAAAATGACGAAGGATAATTTAGTATTAAAACAGAAATTTGGTCATGATCATGAAAATACAAAAGTCAAGCTAACTATATTCATTTGTTTCCAGATCATTATGTCTCCCCTTCGAACGATGGGAGACATATTGTTTTAGTCTGATTTTTTTCTTCCGCTTCTTCTGCTTCTTCTCAGCGAAGCTTGTCCGGACCATAACTTTTTTGTCTTTCCAGATAGGTCAATTATATTTGGTATGTGGGTGCATGACCATAAGGCGGTGTGTCACATACCGTAATGACCTTCGTGGGACCTTGACCTTTGACCTCAAGGTCAAATAATTGTTTTTTAAATAGTATTTTCTTGTCCGGGCCATAACATTTTTGTCTATAGAGATAGGTCAATGATATTTGGTATGTGGGTGCATGACCATAAGGCAGTGTGTCGCGTACCATAATGACCTTCGTGGGACCTTGACCTTTGACCTCAAGGTAAAATAATTGCTTTTTAGCTCATCTGGCTATAGGCCATGTGAGCTTTTGTCATGGGTAAGCGTCCGTCGTCCGTCCGTCCGTTAGCTTTTCACATTTAAATCTTCTTTTCTGAAACCGTTGAACAGATTTCAACCAAACTTGCCAGAAATGTTCATTGGATGGTCCTATACCAGATTTGTGTTTTTGGCGCTGATTTGAAATCCAACATGGCTGCCAGGGCCCATAATCTTCTTCTTCTTCTTCTTCTTCCAATTTAGGAACCGGATTCACACGTGAATGTATAAGGTTCCGCGAGTAACACAGCAGCCTTCTACCGACTATTTACAGGTAAAACTATATACAGGTGGGAGCTGGTCTAGTTGCTGTCAGGATGCGCCTTGAAGGCGCTCCTGAATCCCTCTACTGTGTTGGCCGAAGTTGTATTAGCTAGCAGTTGGTTCCAGTCCCTGATGGTCTTGGGGAAGAACGAATTTCCGAAGGCCTCACTGCTCGTTCTTTCTTGATAAAGGCGATCTTTGCTTCTAGTCCTGCTGTCGTTGGCTTGGATATATTGGTGGCTGTCTATATCAATTAATCCATTTTTGATTTTATACAGCATGCATAGTCTATTAGACTTTCTCCTTTCTTCTAATTTTTCCCACTTCAAGGATTCTACCATTTTAGTAACACAGCCAGGTGTTCGGTCTGTGTAATTATTGAAAACGAATCTTGCTGCTCTTTTCTGTACTTTTTCAAGGTTGCCAATCTTTTTCCGGTTTGTCGGGTCCCATACTGAGCTTGCATACTCCATTGTTGGTCTCACCATGGATGTATATGCTGCTGATTTCACTGGTTTGGTGCAGTCTTTTAAGTTGCGTCGAATAAATCCTAATGTTTTGTTGCCTTTGCCAATTGTATTGTCTATGTGCCTGTCCCAGGTGAGGTTGTTAGAGATGGTGACTCCTAGGTATTTACTTGCGTATACTGTATCTAATGTGTGTCCATGTAGTTTGTAAGTTGTTGGCAGTGGTGGTCTGTTCCTAGGTGTTATTCGAATGACTTGGCATTTCTTGGCGTTGAAACTCATTTGCCATTTGTCTTCCCAATCTTGTAGCGATGTTAAGTCATTCTGTAATAATACGCTGTCAGCTTGGTTGTTGATGGTACGGAAGAGTAGGCTGTCATCGGCAAATAGCTTTGTTTCTGATGATTTAACCATTTCTGGCATGTCATTGATGTAGGTCAGAAACAGTAATGGTCCCAAGACGGTTCCTTGGGGTACACCAGACAGGACTGGGGCTTGCTCTGATGCTGCTTCCTCTAGTATGACTCTCTGCTGTCTATTTTGTAGGAATGATTGAATCCAGTTCTTTGTCTTGGCATTGACTCCGTAATATTCTAATTTATGTAGAAGGCATTGGTGTGGCACTTTGTCGAACGCTTTTGCAAAGTCTAGCAAGATGATATCTACTTTTGAGCCTTTTTCCAATTTTGATGCTATTTCATGGATGGTTACTATGAGTTGGGTCTCGCATGATCGCTTTTTACGGAATCCATGTTGAGCATTGGTGAGGATCTTGTTTTTGTCGAAATGGTCCATGATGTTGCTGTGGACTATATGCTCCAGTATCTTACATGTGATGGAGGTGACGGAAACAGATCTATAGTTGGAGACTAGATGTCTCTCGTCCTTTTTAAATAAAGGTACAATATTAGCATCTCTCCAGTCTTGTGGTACTTCTCCTGTGTCAATCGATGTTTGAAATATGTCTGTCAAGATTGGAGCTAGTTGGTCTGCCGCTGATTTTAAAATAAATGATGGAATTGAGTCTGGACCAGTTACTTTGTGTATGTTCTGATTTTTCAGTAGTTTGGTTACTCCTTTACAGTTGATCTTTATGTCAGACATTGTTTGGTATGGACTATTTCCTTTATTTGGGCAGTTATTCAGGTTTTCTTTTGTGAACACTGATTGGAATTGTTCATTCAATATTTCCACTTTGCTCTTGTTATCACTTTGTAGGAACCCCATTTTTTTTTCAATGGGGCAACTCCAGTCCATTCTTGACCCTTGCTCTTGATAAATGACCAGAATTTTTTGGAATTTTCTTTGTAGTCAGTGCTTTCATCTTCCATATACTTTTTATTTGCTTGTCTTACTTCATATTGAACTTCTTGCTGGAGTCATTTATATCTATCGACATCTCTTTTCTTCTTGGTTTTTCTAGCTTTCTTGTGAGCTTTTTGCTTCCGGTTGATCTTTTGCCTGATGATTGTATTGATCCAAGGATGTGTGTGTCTCCCTTGTGTCATTTTCGAAGGTACTCTTTTATCAATGGTGTTTTGTATTGCGTCTTTCAAAGCTTGCCAAAGTGATTCAATATCTCTCTTTCCGATGTTTCGAAATGTGTTTCCAAATGATTCTAGATCTTCCTTTATCTTGTAAATATCTGTTTTTTTCCATAGATATATTTTGCGTCTCACTGGTTTTGGCTTGAATGGTTTGCAGGCAATGTCCAGTAGTACGATGTCGTGATCGCTGTTTCCTATCGATGGGAGTGGTTTGCATCTAAGTTTGTAAGCAGGATGTGATAGGAGCATTAAATCCAAGGTGTTTTCTTTTCTTGTAGGAAAATCGACTATCTGCTCTAAACTATTGTCAGCTACAATTTCAAGGAATGTTTGGTTGGTTTTGATTGGATATTGTCTATTTATGATGGTTTGTTCTTCCCAGTTGATATCGGGTAGATTGAAGTCTCCTCCAATTACAAAGATGTCTCTGCGGTGTTTTTCTTTGATGGTGCTTATTTCTTCTTTGACCTTGTTTAGGTAGTCTTCATCTGTTTTATCAGGAGGACGGTAGAATGCACCTACAAGCATTTTCTTCTTTCCTTCTAAGCTAACACTTCCCGTTATCAGTTCTATGTCTTTGCTTTTTGTGATGTTTCCTAGTTGAAGTTGTTTTTTGGCCGCTATTAACACTCCTCCATGTGGATCTTTTGGGCGGTCTCTGCGTTCTATATCATATAGATAGTAAGGGAATATTTTGCTTGATCTAAAAGTTGGATCAAGCCACGTTTCTGTCCCAATTATGATATCTGGGTCTGTAGATTCTATGATTGTTTCGAGGAGTTTTCCCTTTTTCCTCAAGCTTTGGAAGTTGATGTTGAGTATTCTGACTTGTTTCATATGGGTTGGTTTGGCTTTTGTAGGTTTTAGTGATGACGTCATGATAGGTGCGTCTGAGCTAAATGATGTTGCATTGAAGGATGGAGAATTGATATTTGATCCTGATGTTGATGGAATTGATGCCTCACTTATGCTATCTACCAATAAGGGATTGGTTGATATATTCACTGATGAGTGCTTGCTGTCCCCGTTGCACGGTACTGTATATAATATTGTGGAAGAATTGTTTGGCTTGAGACATGATGGATAAGTCCATGTTTCTTCGCTGTTTCCTAATTTGCTGAACTCTGTTGTAGACATACCAATACATTGCCTGTGTGTCCACTTATCACAGTCATCACAGGCTATGGAATCAGTTTTACATGCTTTTTGACATATAGTGCATGGAAATCTTGGTCGTCTTGGTCCAGGGTTTGGTTCTATGCCACTCAATAGAAGTAGGATAAGTTGTTGTTTGCCCCTGTCTTTGATGGTTAACTTCTTACATGTGTTTAGGTTGTTTCTTAGCCAATAGTATATATTAATAGATGGTGTGATAGGGTCTTGGAATTGTTCACATAGATATATGTTTACCCCATATGTTACCTTTTCCTTGGGTATATGGTGCTGACTTGGTGGAGTGTATGTGGTATATGGTGACAATGAGAAGCTTCCATTTTGTTGTTGGGTCCAAGTTATAAGAGCAAGAATGAATGTTGTGAAGTAGAACATCTTTTATTCTAGGTACTGAGTTACTAAGTACTTTCTGGTTATGACTGGTTGTTATTATCTAAGAGTGTCTCCGAGTCTGAAAAAGAAAATGTCAATGAAGACAGTGCAGTGTTTCCATGCGTAGTAGTAAAACCTGATAAGATCAAACTCACCTAAAAATTTTACCACTCGTCTTCTTAATGCACTGTCTCTGTTGTGTCTTCTCAAGATGTCAGAATAATGAGCTTAGTTCGTCTTGCTCCACTCTTATCTGTACTATTTCAGATTCTTGAATGATGTCAAAGCACTCTGTGTAGGTGTCAAGTAGAATATGTTTGGTTTAGTAAGGCTTAGTAAGCGTTCTGGATGTATCCCGTCTTTGCTGTTGATTGACAGGTTCACCGATTTGCGTGTTTTGCCGCCTTTGCTTTTGCGTCCTCTGAAATAATATTTGCTAATTTTAACTGATGTTTTGTTTAGTTGGTCGTTGATTTCCCAGATTTTGTAATTTAGTTCCTGAATTTGTCTAGTAATAATAAAGTCATCAACCTTGAATGTTTCTGGTTTTGGGTGACCTTTGTTCTTGTTCCAATGTCTAATTGACAATAATGGACAGTCTATAAGTTTAATTTCAGCATTCTGGTATTTGTTGACTATCTTTATGGCTCTTTTATATTGGTCTACTATGTGGTCAACTGCCCTGTTGTTTTTGTATTTTAATTTTAGAAATTTTCTCTCTTTTATGGTGAGATCACAAGTTCCTGCCTAGAGATATATGATGATTTTGTAGTGCCGAGTTACTGCTTTTCTAATTCTAGAGTTGATTAGGTCCACTAATGTTTCAGTGGTTGCACCAGATATGCACCAAGTTTCTAGAGGGAAATCATTCTGTAGACAAGCGTTTCGAAGAGTATATCCTTTGCTATCTGACACTAGGATACAGGTTTTGTACTGGAATCCATCTGGAATTTGTGGTTGTTTCTCAATATATCGTTGTAATTTTTTGCTCATGAGTCTTTGTTTACATCGACAACACCGGAAGTTAAAATGTCAAATTAGTGGTGAATTCCCGCCAAGTGTCAAATTTTCACAATCAAATACTTATTTGGATTAGGAGATCGTGGGATGGAATGCAATGTGTGTGTGTATGTATTCCTGTATTTTACACCCTGATGTTATTTTCTAGCTCTCAATTCGTCGTAGTTTCTGTTTTTGATGATCTTCAATAGCCCCTTTGAAAAAGGCGACTGTCCTGCCCAAGCATGCTGTTTAATGTGTTCTCATTGGCTGAAATTTTTAAAATCTTCTTGTTAGAAACCACTAAGCCAATTGAATTGTGACTTTGCAGGAATGATCATTGGGTGGTCTTGTACTAAGCTTGTGAATCGTTTGCCGATCAGAAATTCAAGATGGCCGACATGACTCGACTTAGTTTAACATTGGACCCTATGGGAAGTTCACATTTTCATCTTTTTTTCTGAAACCACAAAACAGATTTGAACCAAACTTGGCAGAAATGTTCATTGGATGGTCATATACAAGATTTTTGTTTTTGGAGCTGATCGGAAATCCAACATGGCTGCCAGGGCCCATAATGTGTCGTGATTGGTCGAAATTTAAAAAATCTTCTTGTTAGAAACCACAAAGCCAATTGAATTGTGACTTTGCAGGAATGATCATTGGGTGGTCCTGTAGTAAACTTGTGAATTGTTTGCTGATCGGAAATTCAAGATGGCCACCATGACTCGACTTAATTTTAACATAGGACCCTATGGAAAAAAAATTTAAAAGTCTTCTCCTCTGAAACCAGTAAGTCAATTTAAAGCAAACATGGCATGATTGATTCTTAGGTGGTCAACTTTCAAAATTATGTCCTGTGACCCCGACCTCCATCCAAGATGGCCACCGTCAGCGGACATAGATTTAACATAGGACCCTATGGGGAACATGTTTAAAAAAAAATTCCTGTGAAACCAGTAAGCCAATTTAAAGCAAACATGGCATGAATAGTCCTTAAATGGTCAACTTTCAAAATTATATCCAGTGACCCAAGCCTCCATCCAAGATGGCAACCATCTGCGGACATAGTTTTAACATAGGACCCTATGGGAAATATGTTTAAAAATCTTCTCCTCTGAAACCAGTAAGCCAATTTAAAGCAAACATGGCATGGATGATCCTTAAGTGGTCAATTTTCAATATTGTGTCCAGTGACCCTGACCTCCATCCAAGATGGCCACCTTCAGCGGACAAACTGTAATTTTAGCATAGGACCCTATGGGAAAAAATGTTTAAAAATCTTCTCCTGTGAAACCAGTAAGCCAATATAGCAAACATGTCATCGATGGTCCTTAGATGGTCAACTTCCAAAATTGTGTTCAGTGACCCTGATCTCGGTCCAAAATGGCTGCCGTCAGCGGACATCGTTTTAACATTGGACCCTATGGGAAAATTGTTTAAAAGTCTTCTCCTCTGAAACCAGTCAGCCAATTTAAAGCAAACATGGAATGGATGGTCCTTGGATAGTATACTTTCAAAATTGTGTCCGGTGATCACGACCTCCATCCAAGATGGCTGCCATGAGCAGACATAGTTTTAACATAGAACCCTATGGCAGTATGGGATTTGAATAGTAACTTTGATGTATTTGGCATGCAGACATTCTTAAGAGGACTTATTTATGTCAGGTGAGCGATACAGGCTCACCTGAGACTCTAGTTAAATAGTATTTATCTGGTATGTGGGTGCATGACCATAAGACAGTGTGTCACATACCGTAATGACCTTCGTGGGACCTTGACCTTTGACCTGAAGGTCAAATAGTTGTTTTTTAAATAGTATTTTCTTGTCTGGGCCATAACATTTTTGTCTTTCGAGATAGGTCAATGCTATTTGGTATGTGGGTGCATGACCATAAAGCGGTGTGTCGCGTACCGTAATGACCTTTGTGGGACCTTGACCTTTGACCTCAAGGTCAAATAATTGTTTTTTTAATAGTATTTTCTTGCTCGGGCCATAACATTTTTGTCTTCCTAGTTATAATTTACATCTATTAAAAAAGAATTTCTGGTAGTCTGACAAGTTGCCTTGTACAAAAATGTATATATTATAGATGTTTATTTTACAGGGATGACCAGTTCGTGTCTTGTACATGTATATATTATAGATGTTTATTTTACAGGGATGACCAGTTCGTGTCTTGTACATGTATATATTATAGATGTTTATTTTACAGGGATGACCAGTCCGTGTCTTATACATGTATATATTATAGATGTTTATTTTACAGGGATGACCAGTTTGTGTCTTGTACATGTATATATTATAGATGTTTATTTTACAGGGATGACCAGTCCGTGTCTTGTACATGTATATATTATAGATGTTTATTTTACAGGGATGACCAGTTCATGTCTTGTACATATATATATTATATAGATGTTTATTTTACAGGGATGACCAGTTTGTGTCTTGTACATGTATATATTATAGAAGTTTATTTTACAGGGATGACCCGTTTGTGTCTTGTACATGTATATATTATAGATGTTTATTTTACAGAGATGACCAGTCCGTGTCTTGTACATGTATATATTATAGATGTTTGTTTTACAGGGATGACCAGTTTGATGATGATCTGTTACCCAGAGATGTGCCTGATTTATTGGATTCTCTACCAGAAGATGATAGACAAAATATTGTAGACGAGTAAGTATAGGGACATTCTATTTGAAACTTTAATATGCAAAATGTATATATTGAGTTTTCAGGCACATATTGCAAAGTATCAAAATTCACACCTTTTTCTCACTATATGACATGTCTTAATTTGAGAAATTCTGATTGGTCATTTAAAAATTAATAAGTGACATGTTCTTTGTTATGTTTTTTGATTCAGAAGATAATTTTACTTGCAACTTAAAATCTACATCGATGAGAATTTCTGACACTCCAATCAAATCACTTTATACAGGTTATAGTTTACTCAATCACTTTATACAGGTTATAGTTTACTCAATCACTTTATACAGGTTATAGTTTACTCAATCACTTTATACAGGTTATAGTTTACTCAATCACTTTATGCAGGTTATAGTTTACTCAATCACTTTATACAGGTTATAGTTTACTCAATCACTCTATACAGGTTATAGTTTACTCAATCACTATACAGGTTATAGTTTACTCAATCACTTTATACAGGTTATAGTTTACTCAATCACTCTATACAGGTTATAGTTTACTCAATCACTTTATACAGGTTATAGTTTACTCAATCACTTTATACAGGTTATAGTTTACTCAATCACTTTATGCAGGTTATAGTTTACTCAATCACTTTATACAGGTTATAGTTTACTCAATCACTCTATACAGGTTATAGTTTACTCAATCACTATACAGGTTATAGTTTACTCAATCACTTTATACAGGTTATAGTTTACTCAATCACTCTATACAGGTTATAGTTTACTCAATCACTTTATACAGGTTATAGTTTACTCAATCACTTTATACAGGTTATAGTTTACTCAATCACTTTATACAGGTTATAGTTTACTCAATCACTCTATACAGGTTATAGTTTACTCAATCACTCTATACAGGTTATAGTTTACTCAATCACTCTATGCAGGTTATAGTTTACTCAATCACTTTATGCAGGTTATAGTTTACTCAATCACTTTATACAGGTTATAGTTTACTCAATCACTCTATACAGGTTATAGTTTACTCAATCACTCTATACAGGTTATAGTTTACTCAATCACTTTATACAGGTTATAGTTTACTCAATCACTTTATACAGGTTATAGTTTACTCAATCACTTTATGCAGGTTATAGTTTACTCAATCACTTTATACAGGTTATAGTTTACTCAATCACTCTATACAGGTTATAGTTTACTCAATCACTATACAGGTTATAGTTTACTCAATCACTTTATACAGGTTATAGTTTACTCAATCACTCTATACAGGTTATAGTTTACTCAATCACTTTATACAGGTTATAGTTTACTCAATCACTTTATACAGGTTATAGTTTACTCAATCACTTTATGCAGGTTATAGTTTACTCAATCACTTTATACAGGTTATAGTTTACTCAATCACTCTATACAGGTTATAGTTTACTCAATCACTATACAGGTTATAGTTTACTCAATCACTTTATACAGGTTATAGTTTACTCAATCACTCTATACAGGTTATAGTTTACTCAATCACTTTATACAGGTTATAGTTTACTCAATCACTTTATACAGGTTATAGTTTACTCAATCACTTTATACAGGTTATAGTTTACTCAATCACTTTATACAGGTTGTAGTTTACTCAATCACTTTATACAGGTTATAGTTTACTCAATCACTCTATACAGGTTATAGTTTACTCAATCACTCTATGCAGGTTATAGTTTACTCAATCACTTTATGCAGGTTATAGTTTACTCAATCACTCTATACAGGTTATAGTTTACTCAATCACTCTATACAGGTTATAGTTTACTCAATCACTTTATACAGGTTATAGTTTACTCAATCACTTTATACAGGTTATAGTTTACTCAATCACTCTATACAGGTTATAGTTTACTCAATCACTCTATACAGGTTATAGTTTACTCAATCACTTTATACAGGTTATAGTTTACTCAATCACTCTATACAGGTTATAGTTTACTCAATCACTCTATACAGGTTATAGTTTACTCAATCACTTTATACAGGTTATAGTTTACTCAATCACTCTATACAGGTTATAGTTTACTCAATCACTTTATGCAGGTTATAGTTTACTCAATCACTCTATACAGGTTATAGTTTACTCAATCACTATGCAGGTTATAGTTTACTCAATCACTTTATACAGGTTATAGTTTACTCAATCACTCTATACAGGTTATAGTTTACTCAATCACTATACAGGTTATAGTTTACTCAATCACTTTATACAGGTTATAGTTTACTCAATCACTCTATACAGGTTATAGTTTACTCAATCACTTTATGCAGGTTATAGTTTACTCAATCACTCTATACAGGTTATAGTTTACTCAATCACTTTATACAGGTTATAGTTTACTCAATCACTTTATACAGGTTATAGTTTACTCAATCACTCTATGCAGGTTATAGTTTACTCAATCACTCTATACAGGTTATAGTTTACTCAATCACTCTATACAGGTTATAGTTTACTCAATCACTTTATACAGGATATAGTTTACTCAATCACTCTATACAGGTTATAGTTTACTCAATCACTTTATACAGGTTATAGTTTACTCAATCACTTTATACAGGTTATAGTTTACTCAATCACTTTATACAGGTTATAGTTTACTCAATCACTCTATACAGGTTATAGTTTACTCAATCACTTTATACAGGTTATAGTTTACTCAATCACTCTATACAGGTTATAGTTTACTCAATCACTCTATGCAGGTTATAGTTTACTCAATCACTTGATACAGGTTATAGTTTACTCAATCACTCTATACAGGTTATAGTTTACTCAATCACTTTATACAGGTTATAGTTTACTCAATCACTTTATACAGGTTATAGTTTACTCAATCACTTTATACAGGTTATAGTTTACTCAATCACTTTATGCAGGTTATAGTTTACTCAATCACTCTATACAGGTTATAGTGTACTCAATCACTTGATGCAGGTTATAGTTTACTCAATCACTCTATACAGGTTGTAGTTTACTCAATCATTTTATACAGGTTATAGTTTACTCAATCACTCTATACAGGTTATAGTTTACTCAATCACTTTATACAGGTTATAGTTTACTCAATCACTCTATACAGGTTATAGTTTACTCAATCACTCTATACAGGTTATAGTTTACTCAATCACTTTATACAGGTTATAGTTTACTCAATCACTTTATACAGGTTATAGTTTACTCAATCACTCTATGCAGGTTATAGTTTACTCAGTCACTCTATACAGGTTATAGTTTACTCAATCACTCTATACAGGTTATAGTTTACTCAATCACTCTATGCAGGTTATAGTTTACTCAATCACTTTATACAGGTTATAGTTTACTCAATCACTCTATACAGGTTATAGTTTACTCAATCACTTTATACAGGTTATAGTTTACTCAATCACTCTATGCAGGTTATAGTTTACTCAATCACTTTATACAGGTTATAGTTTACTCAATCACTCAATTCAAACACATTTGATTACAGGGAGGAAGAGGAAGGAAGAACAACCTCTAGACAAGAGGTCACTCTGTCACCTGAGATGGTAACAGCACAATTCTCTATGATAGATATGTCAACTCCTACGGATGAAAAAACATCACAGTAAGAAATAACTTCTCTCTTTTTTCACAGTAAGAAATAACTTCTCTCTTTTTTCACAGTAAGAAATAACTTCTCTGTTTTTTCACTGTAAGAAATAACTTCTATCTTTTTTCACGGTAAGAAATAACTTCTCCCTTTTTTCATCACAGAAATTGACAATATTTACTATGTATAATTTCTTATATGAAATTTCTAAGTGAAATGTTCCAAAATATTTTGTATGTTCCTGCTATGAATTGAAAGGAGTAATGTATTGTTGATGCCCCACATACGATAGTATGGGGGTCTTATAATATTTCCATTGGTCCATTCATCTGCCCATCCTGCTTCACTTTGAGAATGCAACTCCTCTTAAAACGTTATTCCGATGGTTGCTAGGATGATTGGTCATAATATGTAGTTGATCATATTATCCCGCCATTTTGATTCGATGAATTTTGGGACTTTAACATTTTCATGCATTTTCAATATAGTATTTTTTGTGAATGCAGTGTCCTTTGGACTAGGTAAATTTTGGGTTTTTTTTGTGTTAATTTTCAATATGCATGTATTACAGACATTGCAAATAATACAATACAAACACAGACAAAGACAAGACATAATATTACATCAAATGTCCACTATAAATTAAATTGAAAAATCTGTAGATATACTCTACATAGACAATATATCAAGCGAGTCTGTGGTGAGCTTTCCTGTCCTATTTCACATCGAGTGCAAATGAATTTATGTTTCCGACAATGTACATTTAATTTATTTATCCTGCAATGTCAAAAACCCAGAACAACTGCCAAATTGTCTAAAAAAAGAGCAGTAACAAGCATCATTCTAATAGTTTTTTTATGGTGTCCTGTGTTCCTCCATACATTTACAGCTAATGATGGGTGCCACCTTACATTTACAGCTAATGATGGATGCCACATTACATTTACAGCTAATGATGGGTGCCACCTTTTATTTACAGCTAATGATTGGTGACACCTTACATTTACAGCTAATGATGGGTGCCACCTTATATTTACAGATAATGATGGGTGCCACCTTATATTTAGAGCTAATGATTGGTACCACTGTACATTTACAGCTAATGATGGGTGCCACCTTACATTTACAGCTAATGATGGGTGCCACCTTATATTTACAGCTAATGATGGGTACCACCATACATTTACAATTAATGATGGGTGCCACCTTACATTTACAGCTAATGATTGGTGCCACCATACATTTACAGCTAATGATGGGTGCCACTTTACATTTACAGCTAATGATGGGTGCCACCATACATTTACAGCTAATGATGGGTGCCACCTTATATTTACAGCTAATGATGGGTGCCACCTTATATTTACAGCTAATTATGGGTGCCACTGTACATTTACAATTAATGATGGGTGCCACCTTACATTTACAGCTAATAATGGGTGCCACCATACATTTACAGCTAATGATGGGTGCCACTGTACATTTACAGCTAATGATGGGTGCTACCATACATTTACAGCTAATGATTTGTGCCACCTTATATTGACAGCTAATGATGGGTTCCACATTACATTTACAGCTAATGATGGGTGCAACCTTACATTTACAGCTAATGATGGGTGCCACCTTACATTTACAGCTAATGATGGGTGCCACATTACATTTACAGCTAATGATGAGTGCCACCTTATATTTACAGCTAATGATGGGTGCCACCATACATTTACAGCTAATGATGGGTGCCACCTTATATTTACAGCTAATGATGGGTGCCACCATACATTTACAGCTAATGATGGGTGCCACCTTATATTTACAGCTAAAGATGGGTGCCACCTTATATTTACAGCTAATGATGGGTGCCACCTTACATTTACAGCTAATGATGGGTGCCACCTTATATTTACAGCTAATGATGGGTGCCACCTTATATTTACAGCTAATGATGGGTGCCACTGTACATTTACAATTAATGATGGGTGCCACCTTACATTTACAGCTAATGATTGGTGCCACCATACATTTACAGCTAATGATGGGTGCCACTTTACATTTACAGCTAATGATGGGTGCCACTGTACATTTACAGCTAAGATTAGTGCCACCTTATATTTACAGCTATTGATGGGTGCCACCTCACATTTACAATTTTATTCTTCTGTGCATTTACAATAATTTATTACTTTAGTTTGTATATTAATATCATTGATTTGTTTTCCGAGAATTGATTTCTCAGTGTAATATTACATCGAAGGCGAAGCATGAGATACGATGAGAATCCATTTTGAGCAAAACATCAACAATAGTATGTTTATCGAGGATTTGGTAAGATGACGTCATTTTAAAGTCACATTAGAAAACAGCAATATTATAAGTTATCTTGGTGTAATCAGGGGTGTACAGAATTTTACACCGGTGTTGAAAATTCATACACCCTGAGGTGCACCCCTGATTACACCAAGATAACAAATTTATTTCTTATGAAGCTTTCCTTTACTTCTTGTTATACCGGGGTGTAAAACTGAAACAAAACAAAACAAAAAAACCAGCGCATTAAGAAAAATGCTATTTTGTTTTCGATTTTACATATATTACACATATTATTGTTTATAATCATCAAATTTTATGTAAATGTATCATTTCATATCATACTATTGCTGTGCGTAGTTCAAAATTACTTTTTTAGCTCACCTGACCCAAAGAGTCATGTGAGGTATTGCCATCACTTGGCATCCGTCGTCCATCCGTTAACTTTTTCATATTTTAATCTACTCCTCTGAAACAACTGGGCCAAATGGAACCAAACTTGGCAGAAAGCATCTATATAAGGTCCTCTATAAAGTTTCTTCATTTCGTCCCATTCCGCCAACAAATATGGCCGCCAAGGGCAATTCTTGTTTCTGATTGGCTAATGTTAAAAAAATCTCCTCCTCTGAAACTGCTTGGCCAAATGGAGCCAAACTTGGCAGGAAGCATCTATGTAATATCCTCTATAAAACTTCTTCATTTGGTTCCATTTGGCCAACAAACATGGCCGCTGTTACTGAAAATAGAACATGGTAAAATTGCACGTTTTTGGTAATAACTCAAAAACCGTTAATAATATCAGAAATCTGACGGGGTAAAAATGATCAGCACAGCAAGATCTAACTACCCTGAAATTTTGATTACCTATCTTGGAGTTATTGCCCTTTTTTCATCAAATTTTCAAAATTTTAATGCTTTTCGTTTTTTATTTCAAAAACTATAAGAGATAGATGTTAAGTTTAAACAGCAAACATGTGCAGCATGTCAAGATTTACATGACCCAGAGAACATTAATAACATAAAAACACATGTAGTGTTTAATGCCAACTTATAAAACATGACCCAGGGGACATTAATAACATAAAAACACATGTAGTGTTTAATGCCAACTTATAAAACATGACCCAGAGAACATTAATAGCATAAAAACACATGTTGTGTTTAATGACAACTTATAAAACATGACCCAGAGAACATTAATAACATAAAAACACATGTTGTGTGTAATGCCAACTTATAAAACATGACCCAGAGAACATTAATAACATAAAAACACATGTAGTGTTTAATGCCAACTTATAAAATATGACCCAGGGGGCATTAATAGCATAAAAACACATGTAGTGTTTAATGCCAACTTATAAAACATGACCCAGGGGACATTAATAACATAAAAACACATGTAGTGTTTAATGGCAACTTATAAAACATGACCCAGGGGACATTAATAACATAAAAACACATGTAGTGTTTAATGCCAACTTATAAAACATGACCCAGAGAACATTAATAGCATAAAAACACATGTTGTGTTTAATGACAACTTATAAAACATGACCCAGAGAACATTAATAACATAAAAACACATGTTGTGTGTAATGCCAACTTATAAAACATGACCCAGAGAACATTAATAACATAAAAACACATGTAGTGTTTAATGCCAACTTATAAAACATGACCCAGGAGGCATTAATAGCATAAAAACACATGTAGTGTTTAATGCCAACTTATAAAACATGACCCAGGGGACATTAATAACATAAAAACACATGTTGTGTTTAATGCCAACTTATAAAACATGACCCAGAGAACATTAATAACATAAAAACACATGTAGTGTTTAATGCCAACTTATAAAAACATGACCCAGGGGACATTAATAACATAAAAACACATGTTGTGTGTAATTCCAACTTATAAAGCATGACCCAGGGGACATTAATAACATAAAAACACATGTAGTGTTTAATGCCAACTTATAAAACATGACCCAGGGGACATTAATAATATAAAAACACATGTAGTGTTTAATGCCAACTTATAAAACATGACCCAGGGGACATTAATAACATAAAAACACATGTAGTGTTTAATGCCAACTTATAAAACATGACCCAGGGGATATTAATAACATAAAAACACATGTTGTGTTTAATGCCAACTTATAAAACATGACCAAGGGGACATTAATAACATAAAAACACATGTTGTGTTTAATGCCAACTTATAAAACATGACCCAGAGAACATTAATAACATAAAAACACATGTTGTGTTTAATGCCAACTTATAAAACATGACCCAGGGGACATTAATAACATAAAAACACATGTAGTGTTTAATGCCAACTTATAAAACATGACCCAGGGGACATTAATAACATAAAAACACATGTTGTGTTTAATGCCAACTTATAAAACATGACCCAGAGAACATTAATAACATAAAAACACATGTTGTGTTTAATGCCAACTTATAAAAACATGACCCAGGGGACATTAATAACATAAAAACACATGTTGTGTGTAATTCCAACTTATAAAGCATGACCCAGGGGACATTAATAACATAAAAACACATGTAGTGTTTAATGCCAACTTATAAAACATGACCCAGGGGACATTAATAATATAAAAACACATGTAGTGTTTAATGCCAACTTATAAAACATGACCCAGGGGACATTAATAACATAAAAACACATGTAGTGTTTAATGCCAACTTATAAAACATGACCCAGGGGATATTAATAACATAAAAACACATGTTGTGTTTAATGCCAACTTATAAAACATGACCAAGGGGACATTAATAACATAAAAACACATGTTGTGTTTAATGCCAACTTATAAAACATGACCCAGAGAACATTAATAACATAAAAACACATGTTGTGTTTAATGCCAACTTATAAAACATGACCCAGGGGACATTAATAACATAAAAACACATGTAGTGTTTAATGCCAACTTATAAAACATGACCCAGGGGACATTAATAACATAAAAACACATGTAGTGTTTAATGCCAACTTATAAAACATGACCCAGAGAACATTAATAGCATAAAAACACATGTTGTGTTTAATGACAACTTATAAAACATGACCCAGAGAACATTAATAACATAAAAACACATGTTGTGTGTAATGCCAACTTATAAAACATGACCCAGAGAACATTAATAACATAAAAACACATGTAGTGTTTAATGCCAACTTATAAAATATGACCCAGGGGGCATTAATAGCATAAAAACACATGTAGTGTTTAATGCCAACTTATAAAACATGACCCAGGGGACATTAATAACATAAAAACACATGTTGTGTTTAATGCCAACTTATAAAACATGACCCAGAGAACATTAATAACATAAAAACACATGTAGTGTTTAATGCCAACTTATAAAAACATGACCCAGGGGACATTAATAACATAAAAACACATGTTGTGTGTAATTCCAACTTATAAAGCATGACCCAGGGGACATTAATAACATAAAAACACATGTAGTGTTTAATGCCAACTTATAAAACATGACCCAGGGGACATTAATAATATAAAAACACATGTAGTGTTTAATGCCAACTTATAAAACATGACCCAGGGGACATTAATAACATAAAAACACATGTAGTGTTTAATGCCAACTTATAAAGCATGACCCAGGGGATATTAATAACATAAAAACACATGTTGTGTTTAATGCCAACTTATAAAACATGACCAAGGGGACATTAATAACATAAAAACACATGTTGTGTTTAATGCCAACTTATAAAACATGACCCAGAGAACATTAATAACATAAAAACACATGTTGTGTTTAATGCCAACTTATAAAACATGACCCAGGGGACATTAATAACATAAAAACACATGTAGTGTTTAATGCCAACTTATAAAACATGACCCAGGGGACATTAATAACATAAAAACACATGTTGTGTTTAATGCCAACTTATAAAACATGACCCAGAGAACATTAATAACATAAAAACACATGTTGTGTTTAATGCCAACTTATAAAAACATGACCCAGGGGACATTAATAACATAAAAACACATGTTGTGTGTAATTCCAACTTATAAAGCATGACCCAGGGGACATTAATAACATAAAAACACATGTAGTGTTTAATGCCAACTTATAAAACATGACCCAGGGGACATTAATAATATAAAAACACATGTAGTGTTTAATGCCAACTTATAAAACATGACCCAGGGGACATTAATAACATAAAAACACATGTAGTGTTTAATGCCAACTTATAAAACATGACCCAGGGGATATTAATAACATAAAAACACATGTTGTGTTTAATGCCAACTTATAAAACATGACCAAGGGGACATTAATAACATAAAAACACATGTTGTGTTTAATGCCAACTTATAAAACATGACCCAGAGAACATTAATAACATAAAAACACATGTTGTGTTTAATGCCAACTTATAAAACATGACCCAGGGGACATTAATAACATAAAAACACATGTAGTGTTTAATGCCAACTTATAAAACATGACCCAGGGGACATTAATAATATAAAAACACATGTTGTGTTTAATGCCAACTTATAAAACATGACCCAGAGAACATTAATAACATAAAAACACATGTAGTGTTTAATGCCAACTTATAAAACATGACCCAGGGGGCATTAATAGCATAAAAACACATGTAGTGTTTAATGCCAACTTATAAAACATGACCCAGGGGACATTAATAACATAAAAACACATGTTGTGTTTAATGCCAACTTATAAAACATGACCCAGAGAACATTAATAACATAAAAACACATGTTGTGTTTAATGCCAACTTATAAAAACATGACCCAGGGGACATTAATAACATAAAAACACATGTTGTGTGTAATTCCAACTTATAAAGCATGACCCAGGGGACATTAATAACATAAAAACACATGTAGTGTTTAATGCCAACTTATAAAACATGACCCAGGGGACATTAATAATATAAAAACACATGTAGTGTTTAATGCCAACTTATAAAACATGACCCAGGGGACATTAATAACATAAAAACACATGTTGTGTTTAATGCCAACTTATAAAACATGACCCAGGGGACATTAATAGCATAAAAACACATGTTGTGTTTAATGCCAACTTATAAAACATGACCCAGGGGACATTAATAACATAAAAACACATGTTGTGTGTAATTCCAACTTATAAAGCATGACCCAGGGGACATTAATAACATAAAAACACATGTAGTGTTTAATGCCAACTTATAAAACATGACCCAGGTGACATTAATAACATAAAAACACATGTTGTGTTTAATGCCAACTTATAAAACATGACCCAGAGAACATTAATAACATAAAAACACATGTAGTGTTTAATGCCAACTTATAAAACATGACCCAGGGGACATTAATAACATAAAAACACATGTTGTGTTTAATGCCAACTTATAAGACATGACCCAGGGGACATTAATAACATAAAAACACATGTGTTTAATGCCAACTTATAAAACATGACCCAGGGGACATTAATAACATAAAAACACATGTTGTGTTTAATGCCAACTTATAAAACATGACCCAGGGGACATTAATAACATAAAAACACATGTTGTGTTTAATACCAACTTATAAAACATGACCCAGGGGACATTAATAACATAAAAACACATGTTGTGTTTAATGCCAACTTATAAAACATGACCCAGAGAACATTAATAACATAAAAACACATGTTGTGTTTAATGCCAACTTATAAAACATGACCCAGAGAACATTAATAACATAAAAACACATGTAGTGTTTAATGCCAACTTATAAAACATGACCCAGAGAACATTAATAACATAAAAACACATGTAGTGTTTAATGCCAACTTATAAAACATGACCCAGGGGACATTAATAACATAAAAACACATGTTGTGTTTAATGCCAACTTATAAAACATGACCCAGAGAACATTAATAACATAAAAACACATGTTGTGTTTAATGCCAACTTATAAAACATGACCCAGGGGACATTAATAACATAAAAACACATGTTGTATTTAATGCCAACTTATAAAACATGACCCAGGAGACATTAATAACATAAAAACACATGTAGTGTTTAATGCCAACTTATAAAACATGACCCAGGGGGCATTAATAACATAAAAACACATGTAGTATTTAATGCCAACTTATAAAACATGACCCAGAGAACATTAATAACATAAAAACACATGTTGTGTTTAATGCCAACTTATAAAACATGGCCCAGGGGACATTAATAACATAAAAACACATGTTGTGTTTAATGCCAACTTATAAAACATGACCAAGGGGACATTAATAACATAAAAACACATGTTGTGTGTAATTCCAACTTATAAAGCATGACCCAGGGGACATTAATAACATAAAAACACATGTAGTGTTTAATGCCAACTTATAAAACATGACCCAGGGGACATTAATAATATAAAAACACATGTAGTGTTTAATGCCAACTTATAAAACATGACCCAGGGGACATTAATAACATAAAAACACATGTAGTGTTTAATGCCAACTTATAAAACATGACCCAGGGGACATTAATAACATAAAAACACATGTAGTGTTTAATGCCAACTTATAAAACATGACCCAGGGGACATTAATAACATAAAAACACATGTAGTGTTTAATGCCAACTTATAAAACATGACCCAGAGAACATTAATAGCATAAAAACACATGTTGTGTTTAATGACAACTTATAAAACATGACCCAGAGAACATTAATAACATAAAAACACATTTTGTGTGTAATGCCAACTTATAAAACATGACCCAGAGAACATTAATAACATAAAAACACATGTTGTGTTTAATGCCAACTTATAAAACATGACCCAGGGGGCATTAATAGCATAAAAACACATGTAGTGTTTAATGCCAACTTATAAAACATGACCCAGGGGACATTAATAACATAAAAACACATGTTGTGTTTAATGCCAACTTATAAAACATGACCCAGAGAACATTAATAACATAAAAACACATGTAGTGTTTAATGCCAACTTATAAAAACATGACCCAGGGGACATTAATAACATAAAAACACATGTTGTGTGTAATTCCAACTTATAAAGCATGACCCAGGGGACATTAATAACATAAAAACACATGTAGTGTTTAATGCCAACTTATAAAACATGACCCAGGGGACATTAATAATATAAAAACACATGTAGTGTTTAATGCCAACTTATAAAACATGACCCAGGGGACATTAATAACATAAAAACACATGTAGTGTTTAATGCCAACTTATAAAACATGACCCAGGGGATATTAATAACATAAAAACACATGTTGTGTTTAATGCCAACTTATAAAACATGACCAAGGGGACATTAATAACATAAAAACACATGTTGTGTTTAATGCCAACTTATAAAACATGACCCAGAGAACATTAATAACATAAAAACACATGTTGTGTTTAATGCCAACTTATAAAACATGACCCAGGGGACATTAATAACATAAAAACACATGTAGTGTTTAATGCCAACTTATAAAACATGACCCAGGGGACATTAATAACATAAAAACACATGTTGTGTTTAATGCCAACTTATAAAACATGACCCAGAGAACATTAATAACATAAAAACACATGTTGTGTTTAATGCCAACTTATAAAAACATGACCCAGGGGACATTAATAACATAAAAACACATGTTGTGTGTAATTCCAACTTATAAAGCATGACCCAGAGGACATTAATAACATAAAAACACATGTAGTGTTTAATGCCAACTTATAAAACATGACCCAGGGGACATTAATAACATAAAAACACATGTAGTGTTTAATGCCAACTTATAAAACATGACCCAGGGGACATTAATAACATAAAAACACATGTTGTGTTTAATGCCAACTTATAAAACATGACCCAGGGGACATTAATAACATAAAAACACATGTAGTGTTTAATGCCAACTTATAAAACATGACCCAGGGGACATTAATAATATAAAAACACATGTAGTGTTTAATGCCAACTTATAAAACATGACCCAGGGGACATTAATAACATAAAAACACATGTAGTGTTTAATGCCAACTTATAAAACATGACCCAGAGAACATTAATAGCATAAAAACACATGTTGTGTTTAATGACAACTTATAAAACATGACCCAGGGGACATTAATAACATAAAAACACATGTTGTGTTTAATGCCAACTTATAAAACATGACCCAGAGAACATTAATAACATAAAAACACATGTAGTGTTTAATGCCAACTTATAAAACATGACCCAGGGGATATTAATAACATAAAAACACATGTTGTGTTTAATGCCAACTTATAAAACATGACCAAGGGGACATTAATAACATAAAAACACATGTTGTGTTTAATGCCAACTTATAAAACATGACCCAGAGAACATTAATAACATAAAAACACATGTAGTGTTTAATGCCAACTTATAAAACATGACCCAGGGGACATTAATAACATAAAAACACATGTAGTGTTTAATGCCAACTTATAAAACATGACCCAGGGGACATTAATAACATAAAAACACATGTAGTGTTTAATGCCAACTTATAAAACATGACCCAGGGGACATTAATAACATAAAAACACATGTAGTGTTTAATGCCAACTTATAAAACATGACCCAGAGAACATTAATAGCATAAAAACACATGTTGTGTTTAATGACAACTTATAAAACATGACCCAGAGAACATTAATAACATAAAAACACATGTTGTGTGTAATGCCAACTTATAAAACATGACCCAGAGAACATTAATAACATAAAAACACATGTAGTGTTTAATGCCAACTTATAAAATATGACCCAGGGGGCATTAATAGCATAAAAACACATGTAGTGTTTAATGCCAACTTATAAAACATGACCCAGGGGACATTAATAACATAAAAACACATGTTGTGTTTAATGCCAACTTATAAAACATGACCCAGAGAACATTAATAACATAAAAACACATGTAGTGTTTAATGCCAACTTATAAAAACATGACCCAGGGGACATTAATAACATAAAAACACATGTTGTGTGTAATTCCAACTTATAAAGCATGACCCAGGGGACATTAATAACATAAAACACATGTAGTGTTTAATGCCAACTTATAAAACATGACCCAGGGGACATTAATAATATAAAAACACATGTAGTGTTTAATGCCAACTTATAAAACATGACCCAGGGGACATTAATAACATAAAAACACATGTAGTGTTTAATGCCAACTTATAAAACATGACCCAGGGGATATTAATAACATAAAAACACATGTTGTGTTTAATGCCAACTTATAAAACATGACCAAGGGGACATTAATAGCATAAAAACACATGTTGTGTTTAATGCCAACTTATAAAACATGACCCAGGGGACATTAATAACATAAAAACACATGTAGTGTTTAATGCCAACTTATAAAACATGACCCAGGGGACATTAATAACATAAAAACACATGTTGTGTTTAATGCCAACTTATAAAACATGACCCAGAGAACATTAATAACATAAAAACACATGTTGTGTTTAATGCCAACTTATAAAAACATGACCCAGGGGACATTAATAACATAAAAACACATGTTGTGTGTAATTCCAACTTATAAAGCATGACCCAGGGGACATTAATAACATAAAAACACATGTAGTGTTTAATGCCAACTTATAAAACATGACCCAGGGGACATTAATAATATAAAAACACATGTAGTGTTTAATGCCAACTTATAAAACATGACCCAGGGGACATTAATAACATAAAAACACATGTAGTGTTTAATGCCAACTTATAAAACATGACCCAGGGGATATTAATAACATAAAAACACATGTTGTGTTTAATGCCAACTTATAAAACATGACCAAGGGGACATTAATAACATAAAAACACATGTTGTGTTTAATGCCAACTTATAAAACATGACCCAGAGAACATTAATAACATAAAAACACATGTTGTGTTTAATGCCAACTTATAAAACATGACCCAGGGGACATTAATAACATAAAAACACATGTAGTGTTTAATGCCAACTTATAAAACATGACCCAGGGGACATTAATAATATAAAAACACATGTTGTGTTTAATGCCAACTTATAAAACATGACCCAGAGAACATTAATAACATAAAAACACATGTAGTGTTTAATGCCAACTTATAAAACATGACCCAGGGGGCATTAATAGCATAAAAACACATGTAGTGTTTAATGCCAACTTATAAAACATGACCCAGGGGACATTAATAACATAAAAACACATGTAGTGTTTAATGCCAACTTATAAAACATGACCCAGAGAACATTAATAACATAAAAACACATGTTGTGTTTAATGCCAACTTATAAAAACATGACCCAGGGGACATTAATAACATAAAAACACATGTTGTGTGTAATTCCAACTTATAAAAACATGACCCAGGGGACATTAATAACATAAAAACACATGTTGTGTGTAATTCCAACTTATAAAGCATGACCCAGGGGACATTAATAACATAAAAACACATGTAGTGTTTAATGCCAACTTATAAAACATGACCCAGGAGACATTAATAATATAAAAACACATGTAGTGTTTAATGCCAACTTATAAAACATGACCCAGGGGACATTAATAACATAAAAACACATGTTGTGTTTAATGCCAACTTATAAAACATGACCCAGGGGACATTAATAACATAAAAACACATGTAGTGTTTAATGCCAACTTATAAAACATGACCCAGGGGACATTAATAATATAAAAACACATGTAGTGTTTAATGCCAACTTATAAAACATGACCCAGGGGACATTAATAACATAAAAACACATGTAGTGTTTAATGCCAACTTATAAAACATGACCCAGAGAACATTAATAGCATAAAAACACATGTTGTGTTTAATGACAACTTATAAAACATGACCCAGGGGACATTAATAACATAAAAACACATGTTGTGTTTAATGCCAACTTATAAAACATGACCCAGAGAACATTAATAACATAAAAACACATGTAGTGTTTAATGCCAACTTATAAAACATGACCCAGGGGATATTAATAACATAAAAACACATGTTGTGTTTAATGCCAACTTATAAAACATGACCAAGGGGACATTAATAACATAAAAACACATGTTGTGTTTAATGCCAACTTATAAAACATGACCCAGAGAACATTAATAACATAAAAACACATGTAGTGTTTAATGCCAACTTATAAAACATGACCCAGGGGACATTAATAACATAAAAACACATGTAGTGTTTAATGCCAACTTATAAAACATGACCCAGGGGACATTAATAACATAAAAACACATGTAGTGTTTAATGCCAACTTATAAAACATGACCCAGGGGACATTAATAACATAAAAACACATGTAGTGTTTAATGCCAACTTATAAAACATGACCCAGAGAACATTAATAGCATAAAAACACATGTTGTGTTTAATGACAACTTATAAAACATGACCCAGAGAACATTAATAACATAAAAACACATGTTGTGTGTAATGCCAACTTATAAAACATGACCCAGAGAACATTAATAACATAAAAACACATGTAGTGTTTAATGCCAACTTATAAAATATGACCCAGGGGGCATTAATAGCATAAAAACACATGTAGTGTTTAATGCCAACTTATAAAACATGACCCAGGGGACATTAATAACATAAAAACACATGTTGTGTTTAATGCCAACTTATAAAACATGACCCAGAGAACATTAATAACATAAAAACACATGTAGTGTTTAATGCCAACTTATAAAAACATGACCCAGGGGACATTAATAACATAAAAACACATGTTGTGTGTAATTCCAACTTATAAAGCATGACCCAGGGGACATTAATAACATAAAACACATGTAGTGTTTAATGCCAACTTATAAAACATGACCCAGGGGACATTAATAATATAAAAACACATGTAGTGTTTAATGCCAACTTATAAAACATGACCCAGGGGACATTAATAACATAAAAACACATGTAGTGTTTAATGCCAACTTATAAAACATGACCCAGGGGATATTAATAACATAAAAACACATGTTGTGTTTAATGCCAACTTATAAAACATGACCAAGGGGACATTAATAGCATAAAAACACATGTTGTGTTTAATGCCAACTTATAAAACATGACCCAGGGGACATTAATAACATAAAAACACATGTAGTGTTTAATGCCAACTTATAAAACATGACCCAGGGGACATTAATAACATAAAAACACATGTTGTGTTTAATGCCAACTTATAAAACATGACCCAGAGAACATTAATAACATAAAAACACATGTTGTGTTTAATGCCAACTTATAAAAACATGACCCAGGGGACATTAATAACATAAAAACACATGTTGTGTGTAATTCCAACTTATAAAGCATGACCCAGGGGACATTAATAACATAAAAACACATGTAGTGTTTAATGCCAACTTATAAAACATGACCCAGGGGACATTAATAATATAAAAACACATGTAGTGTTTAATGCCAACTTATAAAACATGACCCAGGGGACATTAATAACATAAAAACACATGTAGTGTTTAATGCCAACTTATAAAACATGACCCAGGGGATATTAATAACATAAAAACACATGTTGTGTTTAATGCCAACTTATAAAACATGACCAAGGGGACATTAATAACATAAAAACACATGTTGTGTTTAATGCCAACTTATAAAACATGACCCAGAGAACATTAATAACATAAAAACACATGTTGTGTTTAATGCCAACTTATAAAACATGACCCAGGGGACATTAATAACATAAAAACACATGTAGTGTTTAATGCCAACTTATAAAACATGACCCAGGGGACATTAATAATATAAAAACACATGTTGTGTTTAATGCCAACTTATAAAACATGACCCAGAGAACATTAATAACATAAAAACACATGTAGTGTTTAATGCCAACTTATAAAACATGACCCAGGGGGCATTAATAGCATAAAAACACATGTAGTGTTTAATGCCAACTTATAAAACATGACCCAGGGGACATTAATAACATAAAAACACATGTAGTGTTTAATGCCAACTTATAAAACATGACCCAGAGAACATTAATAACATAAAAACACATGTTGTGTTTAATGCCAACTTATAAAAACATGACCCAGGGGACATTAATAACATAAAAACACATGTTGTGTGTAATTCCAACTTATAAAAACATGACCCAGGGGACATTAATAACATAAAAACACATGTTGTGTGTAATTCCAACTTATAAAGCATGACCCAGGGGACATTAATAACATAAAAACACATGTAGTGTTTAATGCCAACTTATAAAACATGACCCAGGAGACATTAATAATATAAAAACACATGTAGTGTTTAATGCCAACTTATAAAACATGACCCAGGGGACATTAATAACATAAAAACACATGTAGTGTTTAATGCCAACTTATAAAACATGACCCAGGGGATATTAATAACATAAAAACACATGTTGTGTTTAATGCCAACTTATAAAACATGACCAAGGGGACATTAATAACATAAAAACACATGTTGTGTTTAATGCCAACTTATAAAACATGACCCAGAGAACATTAATAACATAAAAACACATGTTGTGTTTAATGCCAACTTATAAAACATGACCCAGGGGACATTAATAACATAAAAACACATGTAGTGTTTAATGCCAACTTATAAAACATGACCCAGGGGACATTAATAATATAAAAACACATGTTGTGTTTAATGCCAACTTATAAAACATGACCCAGAGAACATTAATAACATAAAAACACATGTAGTGTTTAATGCCAACTTATAAAACATGACCCAGGGGGCATTAATAGCATAAAAACACATGTAGTGTTTAATGCCAACTTATAAAACATGACCCAGGGGACATTAATAACATAAAAACACATGTTGTGTTTAATGCCAACTTATAAAACATGACCCAGAGAACATTAATAACATAAAAACACATGTTGTGTTTAATGCCAACTTATAAAAACATGACCCAGGGGACATTAATAACATAAAAACACATGTTGTGTGTAATTCCAACTTATAAAGCATGACCCAGGGGACATTAATAACATAAAAACACATGTAGTGTTTAATGCCAACTTATAAAACATGACCCAGGGGACATTAATAATATAAAAACACATGTAGTGTTTAATGCCAACTTATAAAACATGACCCAGGTGACATTAATAACATAAAAACACATGTAGTGTTTAATGCCAACTTATAAAACATGACCCAGGGGATATTAATAACATAAAAACACATGTTGTGTTTAATGCCAACTTATAAAACATGACCCAGAGAACATTAATAACATAAAAACACATGTTGTGTTTAATGCCAACTTATAAAACATGACCCAGGGGACATTAATAGCATAAAAACACATGTAGTGTTTAATGCCAACTTATAAAACATGACCCAGGGGACATTAATAATATAAAAACACATGTTGTGTTTAATGCCAACTTATAAAACATGACCCAGAGAACATTAATAACATAAAAACACATGTAGTGTTTAATGCCAACTTATAAAACATGACCCAGGGGGCATTAATAGCATAAAAACACATGTAGTGTTTAATGCCAACTTATAAAACATGACCCAGGGGGCATTAATAACATAAAAACACATGTAGTGTTTAATGCCAACTTATAAAACATGACCCAGGGGACATTAATAACATAAAAACACATGTAGTGTTTAATGCCAACTTATAAAACATGACCCAGAGAACATTAATAACATAAAAACACATGTTGTGTTTAATGCCAACTTATAAAAACATGACCCAGGGGACATTAATAACATAAAAACACATGTTGTGTGTAATTCCAACTTATAAAGCATGACCCAGGGGACATTAATAACATAAAAACACATGTAGTGTTTAATGCCAACTTATAAAACATGACCCAGGGGACATTAATAATATAAAAACACATGTAGTGTTTAATGCCAACTTATAAAACATGACCCAGAGGACATTAATAACATAAAAACACATGTAGTGTTTAATGCCAACTTATAAAACATGACCCAGGGGATATTAATAACATAAAAACACATGTTGTGTTTAATGCCAACTTATAAAACATGACCAAGGGGACATTAATAACATAAAAACACATGTTGTGTTTAATGCCAACTTATAAAACATGACCCAGAGAACATTAATAACATAAAAACACATGTTGTGTTTAATGCCAACTTATAAAACATGACCCAGGGGACATTAATAACATAAAAACACATGTAGTGTTTAATGCCAACTTATAAAACATGACCCAGGGGACATTAATAATATAAAAACACATGTTGTGTTTAATGCCAACTTATAAAACATGACCCAGAGAACATTAATAGCATAAAAACACATGTAGTGTGTAATGCCAACTTATAAAACATGACCCAGGAGACATTAATAATAGTTTCATATAGTAATACAATTACTGACTTTCATTTCGATTAATATAAGGATCTATCGTTCCAAGATGTATGATATTTATCTCGGCTTCAGCCTCGGTAAATATCATATATCTTGGAACGATAAATCCTTATATTAACCTCATCAATTAAATGTATTCTACATGTATTTTCTTTTTTTTCAGAGATGTATTCCCTTATGGTAATAAACTTCCAACAACAAATATTCCAGTATCAACATATGGTCCTGTTGCCAGGTAGATTAGCTTTTTAGTTCACCTGGACCAAAGGTCCAGGTGAACTATTGCCATCACATTTCAAGCTTCTTCTCCGAAACCACTTGGCCGATTGGAACCGAACTTAGCAGGAATGTTCCTTGGATGATCCTCTACAAAGTTACTGTTTTTCGTTCCAGTCGAATATTCAATATGGCTGCCAGGGCCAATAATATGCTCTGATTGGCTGAAATTTCAAAGATCTTCTTCTCTGAAACTAATGAACTGACTGAACCCAAACTGTAAAGGAATGATCATTGGAATGTCCTTTACCAAGTTACTGTTTTTTATGCCGATCGGAAATCCAAGATGGCCGCCATCGCAGGACATAGATTAACATTGGACCCTATGGGAAAATGTTCAAATGCCTTCTTCTCAGAAACTACAAATATGATTAAAGCCAAACTGTACATGAATGTTCATTGGATGGTCCTCTACAATCTTAAGGTTTTTTGTTCCGATATGAAATTCAAAATGGCGGCTACGGCAGGACTTAGTTTAACATTGGACCCTATGGGAAAAATGTTTCAAAATGCTTCTTCTCTGAAACCACTTGGACAGTTGAAACCAAACTGCCCAGGAATGATCATTGGAAGGTCCTCTACAAAGTTTCTGTTTTTTATGCCGATCGGAAATCCAAGATGGCCGCCACCGCAGGACATAGATTAACATTGGACCCTATGAGAAAATGTTCAAATGCCTTCTTCTCAGAAACTACAAATATGATTAAAGCCAAACTGTACATGAATGTTCATTAGATGGTCCTCTACAAACTGTACGTTTTTTGTTATGGTATGAAATTCAAAATGGCGGCTACGGCAGGACTTAGTTTAACATTGGACCCTATGGGAAAAATGTTTCAAAACGCTTCTTCTCTGAAACCACTTGGATAATTGAAACCAAACTGCCCAGGAATGATCATTGGAAGGTCCTCTACAAGGTGTGTGTTTTTTATGCCGATCCGAAATCCAAGATGGCCACCACCGCAGGACATAGATTAACATTGAACCCTATGGGAAAATGTTCAAATGCCTTCTTCTCAGAAACTACAAATATGATTAAAGCCAAACTGTACATGAATGTTCATTGGATGGTCCTCTACAAACTGTACGTTTTTTGTTCTGATATGAAATTCAAAATGGCGGCTATGGCAGGACTTAGTTTAACATTGGACCCTATGGGAAAAATGTTTCAAAATGCTTCTTCTCTGAAACCACTTGGACAGTTGAAACCAAACTGCCCAGGAATGATCATTGGAAGGTCCTCTGTTTTTTATGCCGATCGGAAATCCAAGATGGCTGCCACCACAGGTCATAGTATTAACACAGAACCATATGGGGAAAATACAGAAATATATTCTTCTCTGAAGCTATTGCACTGATTGAACCTAAACTGTGCATCAATCATTGGAAGGTCCTTTACAAACTTTGTGTTTTTTATGTTGATCGTAATTCCAAGATGACTACCACTGCAGGACATAGTTTTTACATAGGACCAATTGGTTTTTTTTATTACCAGGTGAACGATACAGGCTCTTGAGAGCCTCTGGTATTTTTATTGTGGGACTGGGGTCGTCATCATTGTGATTGTATGGTAGATGCCAATCACCACTAACATTGTGAGCTGAGTTCAAATCCTATTCATGGCGTGGTGTACTCTATACAACATTATGTGATCAAGTTTGTCAGTGATTTGCGACCGGTCGGTGGTTTTCTCTGGATACTCTGGTTTCCTCCACCAGTAAAACAGGCCACAGTAAACACCAGAACATATCCCAGCCTATTGTGGGACTATTCCAGTATTCTAAGCTTCTTTTTTTTATAGAATCATATTTTTAGTAAACATAAATTCCTTATATTTCCAGGAATTAATTTAACAGAGACTTCCAAGATCATTTTGACTGCCAAAATATATTGAAATGGCCACTCAAAGAACAGGATTGAGAAACATTGAGTTATCTACCTCCCTTCTTGTCATATTCAATGTATAATTCATATCGCATATTTTATTACAATTTGGCTTTATAAAAGAATATTTCTAATGATTTTGTAATTTGTTATTTTGTAGGGAGAAGAGAGAAGAAGAGATAGAATATTTTATGATGAAAAAATACAACAAATTAGGAGGGAAAATACTGACAAAAACAACACAACTAAATACTCTCGTTACAGATTCTAAACTTGTATTGAAATGAAATTTAAATCAGACAATTTATGTTGAAAAGTATTGGAAATCATATTGACCTATTTTTGTTCAATTTCTAAATGGTTATTGAGGTCAAATAGGGTGAGCTTACTCTAAAATATCCTTAGTTCTGAGTTGATTTTAAATAAAATATAACCCAGATTTTTTAGATATTTTAAGGAGAAGTTTTCGTTTCTTGGGGTTGATGACAGCCCTTTCTTCTTTAATTATCTTACTTTTTCATATCTGTGCACTGCCCCCCTTGTTATTAAAGGAGAAAGATTCTTCCTAGGTTTTGTCGTCATTAAGCAATTGAGTATTACTCATACTCCAAAATCATCCAATCAGAACATTTATATGCTGGATAAATTGTTTTGATTGGCTGTTTTTCGAATACGAGTACAAAAAGTTCTACCAGAAAGTTTTATACTAGAAATTCAATGTTATTTGTTGAATTTAATTTAATTCTCTATTAATTTAACAAGGATTTGTTGAATTATCTCTGTGTGGCAAGTCTACAAAAACTTAATCATGTGTTCCTTCCACAATATGAAAATTGATATTGTTTCCGGCGGCACAGATCAATAGGAGTAAGATGTTAAATGGAAGATTAAATATCGTCTTGTTAGCACGAACAAAAGTGTAAAATCTATGTAATAAATAGTCTAACTACTCTTGCATTTCGAATATAAAAAATAAATCACTTATAACCTGGCAATGACAGTAATTCACTCATGGCCAAAGTGCATTCATGATTAACTGCGTTGTCCATTGACTCATGAATTATTTTTGATATTTAGAATACAGGAGTAGTATAACATAATTTATATTTTATTGTTTGATGGTCATAAAAAGAATGAGTTAAAATATCTTTGTTACAGGAGCAAGTTTTATTAATCCATCCAACTTCCTAGTATTCCGTCCAGCTTACTAGTTTTCCGTCCTTTATTTTAACATGATGTTATCTGGTGCAGCAGAAAACAATATGTGTAAATTTATCCTTTCTAATGTGATCACTGTCTATTATGAACATCAACAGTGTCCAGTTTAGACAGGTTTTATTGCATTACGGCACATATTAGCAAAAGAATATTGCTTTCTTCAAATAATGCAGATTTTATTATCGTTTTATGAAAGCTGGCACATTTTACTGAATGATGAACTAAAAGACACTGAAGAAATTTAAACATGAAAAGTTGCTGTGATATATAAAATTGTTTACATTTGTTTATTTAATTGTATACATGTGCTGAAGATTGTTTTGTATTTTATGTAAAGAAAGAAATATTTATTTTATTCTGAAAAGGCATTTTTTAATAAATGCAAATAAATTTATACATTTGAATTGATAAAGATTTGTCTATCTATTGCCTTATCTATTTTACTTGACATTCTTGTTACCTAGACTTTATCTATTTTACTTGACATTCTTGTTACCTAGACTTTATCTATTTTACTTGACATTCTTGTTACCTAGACTTTGCTAAATGTGAGCACTGGTGAAGGTTCTCAGGACTCGCGCCCACAGAGCTGCTCAGCATGTCCAAGGGTAGTGGATAGGGGAGTTCACTTGATGGGGGGTTGTCAGGTTATGATACAGAAAGCCTGCCAGTGGACCATAGTGGGCAACGTGTTTGGAGAGTGTCGCCCTCTCTACATGTTAAAGACCTCTTTTTGTAGATTTCATAGAAGAGTAGGTGCATTGTAGTAGCTACAAAAGACACAATTTTTCTTCCCTACCCAACACTTTAGCTCACCTGACCCAAAGGGTCATGTGAGCTATTGTCATCACTTGGCGTCCGTCGTCGTTGTACGTCGTCGTTGTACGTCGTAAACTTTTTCAAAAATCTTCTCCTCTGAAAGTACTAGACCAATGGAAACCAAACTTGGTCTGAATCATCACTAGGGTGTCTAGTTTCAAAATTGTGTCCGGTGATGCCGTGCACCAACCAACATGGCCGCTGTTACTAAAAATAGAACATATGGTAAAATTGCAGGTTTTGGGTAATAACTCAAAAACCGTTAATAATATCAAAAATCTGACATGGGGTAAAAATGATCAGCACATCAAGATCTACCTACCCTGCAATTTTGAAATAAATCTGAATACCCATCTTGGAGTTATTACCCTTTTTTCATCAAATTTGTAAAATTTTAATACTTTTCGTCATATATTTAAATTGCAAAAATGTGCGGCATATCAAGATCTACCCACCCTGCAATTTTGAAGTAAATCCCATTACCCATTTTGGAGTTATTTCCCTTTTTTCATCAAATTTTCAAAATTTTAATACTTTTCGTCCTTTATTTCAAAAACTATAAGAGACAGATGGTAAGTTGAAACTGCAAACATGTTCAGCATGTCAAGATCTACCTACCCTGCAATTTTGAAGTAAATTTGAATACCCATCTTGGAGTTATTTCATCATTTTATTATTTTATTTTAATACTTTTCGTCTTGTATTTCAAATACTATTTAGAGATAGATGTTAAGTTTAAATTGCAAAAATGTGCAGCATGTCAAGATCTACCTACCCTGCAATTTTGAAGTAAATCCCATTACCCATTTTGACCGATTATGCAAATTAGAAAAAAAGGGGGGATGAAATTAAAAAAAAATCTCCTCTGAAACTACTGAGCCAATCTTAACCAAACTTTGCTCAGATGATCCTTGGGTGGTCCCCTTTCAAAATTGTGTCCGTCAGCACCGTCCTTATCCAAGATGGCCACCATTACTAAAAATAGAAATTTCTTCAAATGGCCAAAACTACCCTATTTTAAGCCAGAAAGTGCCCAAATTTGAACTGTATAAGCATAATGATGAGCTTTTTAACATATATTACGGGATTTTTTATGAACTTTGAACTTTTGCCTATTTTGACCGATTATGCAAATTAGAAAAAAGGGGGGATGAAATTTTAAAAAAATCTTCTCCTCTGAAACTACTGAGCCAATCTCGACCAAACTTTGCTGAAATGATTCTTGGGTGGTCCTCTTCCAAAATTGTGTCCGACATTTCAGAACACCGACCAAGATGGCCGTCACAGCCGAACTTAATTTAACATAGAACCCTATGGGAAATTCCCATAAAAATCTTGTCTGAAACCATTTGCTCAATAAGAACAAAATTTTGATGAAATAGTCATTGGATGGTTCTCTTCCAAAAATGTTGCCGGCGGTTCGGCCCTTCGATCAAGATGGCCCCCACAGCCAAACTTAGCTTAACATAGGACCCTATGGGAAATTCACATAAAAATCTTTTCCTCAGAAACCACAGGGCCAATTGCAACCAAACTTTTGTGGAATGATCCTTGGATGGTCCCCTTCCAAAATTGTGTACGGTGATCCTGACTTCCAACCAAGATGGCTGCCAAGCTAAAAATAGAAAAAAGCGGGGATGAAATTTTAAAAAAATCTTCTCTGAAACTACTGAGCCAATCTCAACCAAACTTTGCTGAAATGATCCTTGGGTGGTCCCCTTTCAAAATTGTGTCCGTCAGAGCCGTCTTGTATCCAAGATGGCCGCCATTACTAAAAATAGAAATTTCTTCAAATGGCCAAAACTACTCTATTTTAAGCAGAAAGTGCCCAAATTTGAACTGTATAAGCATAATGATGAGCTTTTTAGTTCACCTGGACCAAAGGTCCAGGTGAACTATTGCCATCACTTGGTGTCCGTCGTCTGTAAACTTTTCACATTTCAAGCTTCTTCTCCGAAACCACTGGGCCGATTGGAACCAAACTTAGCAGGAATGTTCCTTGGATGGTCCTCCACAAAGTTACTGTTTTTCGTTCCAGTCGGATATTCAATATGGCTGCCAGGGCCAATAATATGCTCTTATTAGCTGAAATTTCAAAGATCTTCTTCTCTGAAACTAATGAACTGACTGCACCCAAACTGTAAATGAATGATCATTGGAATGTCCTTTACCAAGTTTCTGTTTTTTATGCCGATCGGAAATCCAAGATGGCCGCCACCGCAGGACATAGATTAACATTGGACCCTATGGGAAAATATTCAAATGCCTTCTTCTCAGAAACTACAAATATGATTAAAGCCAAACTGTACATGAATGTTCATTAGATGGTCCTCTACAAAATTTAGGTTTTTTGTTCCGGTATGAAATTCAAAATGGCGGCTATGGCAGGACTTAGTTTAACATTGGACCCTATGGGAAAAATGTTTCAAAACGCTTCTTCTCTGAAACCACTTGGATAATTGAAACCAAACTGCCCAGCAATGATCATTGGAAGGTCCTCTACAAAGTTTCTGTTTTTTCATGCCGATCGAAAATTCAAGATTGCCACCACCGCAGGACATAGATTAACATTGGACCCTATGGGAAAATGTTCAAATGCCTTCTTCTCAGAAACTACAAAATGATTAAAGCCAAACTGTACATGAATGTTCATTGGATGGTCCTCTACAAACTGTACGTTTTTTGTTCCGAAATGAAATTCAAAATGGCGGCTACGGCAGGACTTAGTTTAACATTGGACCCTATGGGAAAAATGTTTCAAAACGCTTCTTCTCTGAAACTACTAGGATAATTGAAACCAAACTGCCCAGGAATGATCATTGGAAGGTCCTCTACAAAGTTTCTGTTTGTTTATGCCGATCGAAAATTCAAGATGGCCGCCATCGCAGGACATAGATTAACATTGGACCCTATGGGAAAAATGTTTCAAAACGCTTCTTCTCTGAATTAAATATAAGATCCTGTTATATACTTTTAAGGCACTCAACAACTTAGCACCTGTCTATCTACAAGAACTTGTGAATGCATATCAACCTACTCGAGCATTAAGATCAGAAGACTTGCAGTTGTTAAAGGCTCCACGCATACGCACCAAAACCTACGGTGAACGCCGATTGGACAAATCTGCCGCAACTTTATGGAACAGTCTTCCTCAAAACATTCGACATTTTCAAGAAACTTTTAAAAACTCATCTTTTTAGAGCAGCTTATGGTGACAGTATTTGATTTTAAACTCTCTTTTTAATTATATTTATTTTTGGACATGTGCAATCAGTTGTCATTTTTTAGAAACTTGTAAAGACTCATCATTATTTTTTTTAATTTTAATTTTTTTTTTATTTATTCTTGACTCTTATTGCTACTTTTACTTTTATTGATAGGATTAACATTTTATGTGTTTTGTACAGCGCTTAGAGTAATTGTTTTATTAGATAGGCGCTTTATAAATATTGTATAATAATAATAAATAATACAAGGAACGCTGAACTGTTCTTTTAGACACCCGAGTCTCTATTTTCATTAAATCTTGTTGTCACGTCCTTCAGTGGGGTCTTACGGTCGCTCCGAACTAGTCTCTCTCGTCCAGCAAACGATGACGTCCTGTATGAGGTTTATTTTCCACTGATCCTCTGCGCTTAAAACGAACAACTACATCCGAAACCTTTCCTCTATGAATATTTAAGGTATCTGCAATCTCCTGTAGTTTATGACCACTCTTACGCATTTCTACGATCACATTTTTGATGTCATTTGACCACTTGTTTACGTTTTCCAGCCATGATGAAAATATCAACTTTTTGCCCTAACATAGCAGACGACAGGTTTATTTTAAAAATAGAAGGCTTAAAAATACATTGTCATAAAATAGATGTTTATTTATTCACCAGGATGAAATACAGCAGTGTAATTTATTGTGACACCCGTTATGCTTGAATGCCGCCATCTTGGATTTTGCCGGTAAAGGAACAGCACTGTAACTCAGTCAGTTCCAGTTCCTGTGCAACTGTCTTAAGTTTTTCTGAAATATTTGTTTCAATATTTAGTGTTTGACATAACTAGTTGCTGCTTTTTTACTGATTATTGGTTTCCTAAGTAAGGTGTACGTGTGCATTATTTGTTGTCAACAAGCTTGTTTTTTATGTTTTAGTTACTATATTGGAAATTGTTGGGTATGTATAGATACAGTATGGGTGGGACTAAAATTCACGAGAAAGCATAGCTCTCGAGTTAATTTTTTCCTACCCATGCTGTATCTATACATACCCAATCATTTCCAATATAGTAAGTCACATGTACCTTGGTCATTCGACTTTCCTTTGTTAAAAGTGTGATGATGAAATGGCAAATGCCTTGACTCCTCCTATGTGATATGTGCAGATATCATCACACTTTTAACAAAGGAAAGTCGAATGACCATGGTACATGTACATTGGGTAATATAGGATAAAGTTTGATTTAACACATTAGCATGTCATTGGCTTAAAGACAAAACCAATGCCAGAATGTTTCAAAATCATAATTCTTGTGCATATTCTGCTAGTATACTTTAAAATTTACATACTATGAAGTTTATATAAATTAAACCAGCTTATATTACAATATATATGCACGACCATATTTTTACATGTTTCTTCTTTTAACCTGGGCCCATTCGCCCTTATTTTGGTCAATAAAGAAAGTCATAAGCAGGGGCGGATCCAGGATTTCAAGTTAGGGGGGCGCACTTACAAAAATTGTTGGGGTATTTCGTGTGAAAAATCAATTGTATGCCAAAAAAATCATATTTTTTCCAATTTTAGGGGGGGGGGGGGGGGGGGGGGGGCGGCTGCGCCCCCCCCTCCCTGGATCCGCCCCTGATAAGCCTCACTTTTAAAAAAAATAGTGAGTTCTAACTTAGAAATCAACTTAGAATCTAAGCACAAGTAATGAGTCCAGGATCCGCCCAAACGAGTTGCAAGCATCTCTGGTTGGGTTAGGGTTAGTTTTGTATTATTTTTGATGATAATCCATTCACTGGATTTTATATCAATAAATAATTTGAATTTGGTTGGGAAATATCATGTTTGCCAATAACTCATAAGTGGTATTTGAGTATTAAATCATATTTTTACATGCAAATGCATGTTTGTCGAAGCAAAATACAAGCGCTTCTAAATTTAAAATCAATATCGTTCTAGGACATGAAAATGCTTGACGTATCTGAAGTTCACTAAAATGAACGTATGAGATGATGATACATACATAAGATACAAAATCAATGTATAGGATTTTTTTTAAAGCCAATTATGAAACGCTGACAAGTTTTACAAATGCACAATTTTTTTATCCTTATTAATCGTGTTTCATTAAGAAAGGATCTAGGATATAATTTAAAAGAATATGGAAAAAAAATGCTCATCATTCTGTACAGTGTTCGTAAGTTTGAGATGTAGTTTTTATTGGAAATAACATTGATTGATAGCTTGAGAATATGATGTCAATGGTAGAAGTTATATGATAAATTAGACATTGAAGCAGAATCATTTCATAAATTACAGTGTATTTAAAAAAGGACCGTACAGAATTTTAGAGCCCTCACGCCACGTCAAGGCCCTTTCCCTTAATTGAAAAAAAATTAATGTTTTATTCTTTAGCTTTATCGAAGAAATTACGTTTAATACATGGGGACTTTTTAACCTACCAAGATGTCCTGCACGTGGCCCGGGACTTCTTAGGTAGTCCGCGATCATTTTTATTTACATTTTTTTTCCTTTTTTTAAATATATTGAAAGTTATAACCACTTAGACATCAAGATGAAATTCCATCACATGATCAGACTGATGGCAGTCTGATTCAGTTTCAGGCAACTGAACAAATGAGTCAATAGGGTCTTCTTCTGAAACATGAGATGTGGAATCAATAATAGATGCCATCACATGTTCAGACTCTATAGAGCTTGATTCAGTTTGGCAAGACTGAACAAAAGAAGCAACTGTAGCCTTCACTGATATCAGAGGTCACTGATATCAGAGTAGTTGATTGTAATGTCTGGGTCAACTGAAGGTACACTAAATGACTTGGCAAGTGTGGAAGTAAATTCTTCCTTGCCTAAGGGTGGGAATTGTTCGTAGTTGATGGTCGAACATTCCACCGTATGGGATAAGAGGAACAAAATGACCTGGCTTCCAGAATGAGCCTATGGTAATAGTGATATCCTATCTGGATTTTGACCCACGGAGCTTGAATGTGGTGTTCAAGATCTTAATGTTCATGTCAGCAGGGCCATTGACAACAGGATACACAGACTTGATAGGCTTGCCAACAACAGTACTGGCAGCATGCATGGTCCATGTGCATGAATAGCTACCAATCTGTGTACATTGTCAAATGGCACTGGCAAGAGGTGGACTAACGTCCGTATGAAATATTTGACATGTATACGCTCATAGAACGCTGCATTGTCAAATAACTCAAAGAATGTTTTCAATCTGATCTCAGATGAAGCATTATCATAGCCAAATAATACCAAGGAGATGGCATTGAAAAGACAATTACCATCTCTGTTAATTACGGACAAAGAACCATGCAAGTTTGCAGTTAATAAGCGACAAAATACAGATTATTCGTTTTTACCTGTCACTAGTAAGGTCAGATGCATACGGAAAAAGCGAGGTCAAATTATTTGCTTGCAAGGAAATAACTAATCGATGGTAATTTTCGTTCTCAAAAGGCGAAAAGTGGTTCGATAAGCTGTTTAATGTGAAATATTTACCTTTATTTCATCATTTTAAAGCTATTTACCAATTTCCAAAACATATAATTTTTTTGGTCAAAATCGTAGCTAATGCCCCTTTAACATAAAACTTATGAGGCAATTTATGTTAGACAAATTAATTAAATTGTTTCATTGATATTGTTGTATGAAGCAAGGATTTATAAATCCTTGTATGAAGATAAATAAAAATAAAAGTTTCTTTATATGAGTTTCAGTCAATATTGTAAATTATTATGATATTTATATAAAAAAAAAAACACCAAAAAAACCCCAAACAAAAACCAATAATTAAATACATCCTGCACAATATACATCGTCTTCATCCTATCCTCAACTATTTCCTATCCGTCCCGGAATGGCACAGGTTTTTATAGACAAAGGTGTCGCCATATTGGATTTACCGATGATTTTGTTACCAAACGAAATAATAAATAAATACATGCGAAATATGAAAAATTAAGTCTGTGTATCTACATATCTATTATTTTATATGATAATAAATAAAAAATCACACCTATTTAACACCCATCTTACTACACACAATGATTTGTAGACTTCTCAACAACAGCCCACTATAGTTGTCGTCTCTGCCGTACAGCTCAATTGAAGAAAAGACAAATAAATAGCTAAAATTTCAGACCAGAAAAAGCTGAAAATCACTGTATTGTCTAATATAAACCTTTATTCATAGCAAAAAAACATTTTTTTATTGAGTTCTTAAAAGTATTGAGTATAAAAGTTACTTGTCTCTATATTGGTAAACAGGAAGTAAATCGCGCCGATCTTTCTTGTATATTTTCACTCCGTGAGAACTAAAACATCAATAAAATTAACTTATAAATATCATTTAAGTCATTTAATATCATCTACAAAGTAATGCAATACTTTTACATGTTTATTTTGCGTTATTTCAGTAGTAGACTCTAGTCGACTCTAATCAACTCTAGTCGACTCTGTTTAGTATCACCGGTCGCCAGTATAGTCACTTTCCTGATGACAATCTATAAATTCGTTTTTATTGACAATTTTTGGGGGGAATTTTTTTTCTGTAATTGTTGCAGTTCCGTGAGAACGAGTGAATTATCACTGAGGTAAAGCTGATGACCGTAACTGCAATTACGGTCATCCCAAGATGGCGGACATGGAATCGGATAAGATAGTCTTTGGTCGATTAAATTGTTTCTATAATGTATTCTAAAGGAAATCACAAATTACGACTGATAAATGTATATGAAAGAGAAAATCCGATTTTAATTTAAACAAGGAAAACGCAAAGCATGACGTATCCCCTCGCCTACAAATTAGACCCTGTGACCCTGACATTTGACCTTGAAAATCAATAAGGTTCCAGATTCTCTAAAGGTCTAAGTATGTACCAAGTTTGGTCAAAATCCATTGAAGGATGTTGATTCTAGAGTGTTCACAAGGATGTTACGCAGTAAAAATTTGACCCGGTGACATTGACCTTTGACCTATGACATTGCAAATCAATAGGGTTCCAGACTCTCCTAAGGACTAAATATGTACCAAGTTTGGTCAAAATCCATTGAAGGATCTTGATTCTAGAGTGTTCACAAGGATGTTATGCGGTAAAAAATTGACCCGGTGAACTTGACCTTTGATCTTGAAAATCAATAGGGTTCCAGACTCTCCTAAGGACTAAGTAAGTACTAAGTTTGGTCAAAATTCATTGAAGGATCTTGATTCTAGAGTGTTCACAAGGATGTTATGCGGTAAAAAATTGACCCGGTGACCTTGACCTTTGGCCTTGAAAATCAATAGGGTTCCAGACTCTCCTAAGGACTAAGATGTACCCAGTTTGGTCATAATCCATTGAAGGATGTTGATTCTAGAGTGTTCACAAGGATGTTACGCGGTAAACATTTGACCCGGTGACATTAGTCTTTGACCTATGACCTTGAAAATCAATAGGGTTCCAGACTCTCCTAAGGACTAAGTATGTACCAAGTTTGGGTTTGGTCAAAATCCATTGAAGGATGTTGATTCTAGAGTGTGCACAAGGATGTTACACGGTAACAAATTTACCCAGTGACCTTGACCGTTGACCTATGACCTTGAAAATAAATAGGGTTCCAGACTCTCCTATGGACTAAGTATGTACCAAGTTTAGTAAAAATCCATTGAAGGATGTTGATTCTAGAGTGTTCACAAGGATGTTATGCGGTAAAAATTTGACCCGGTCACCTTGACCTTTGACCTATGACCTTGAAAATCAATATGGTTCCAGATTCTCTTAAGGACTAAATATGTACCACGTTTGGTCAAAATCCATTGAAGGATGTTGATCCTAGAGTGTTCACAAGGATGTTACAGAAGGACGGACGGACGGAAGGAAGGAAGGACGGTACCGTTACTATATCCCTTCGCAACTTCGTTGTCGAGGGGATAAAAATCGCTAAGATGACCGTAACTGAAAACTGAGATTACGGTCATCTTTCAAAACAATTATGATCGTAATTTGTGATTTCCTTGTGGAAAGTTCCTAGATTACTATCGTACTAATGCATGTGTCATTTAAAATACATTATAGAAACAATTTAATCGACAAAAAACATTCTTACCTGATTCCACGTCCGCCATCTTGTGATGACCGTAATTGCAGTTACGGTCATCAGCTTTACCCCAGTGAATTATGCACTTTCGATGTCAGTTTGGTATAAGTAAAACAGTTGAAACAAATTGCAAACATAAAATAATTTCTCAATTTATTATCTATAAACTATCAAATATTATTTATACTTCATTTATTTTTAATATCCTACATAATTATATATATAATTATCAGGGCGAACGTGAATATATATATATATAAGAGGATTGAAGAGGAAAACATACATTGTCTGTTTGCCGCAACGGTAAAAGTTGGATCAAGTCGTCTCATTCAAGCAGACTCCTGTGTGCACTACATTACAATCGGCAAACCTCGGGTGAGTCCGCTTCTCTCTCTCAATACCTCGGCTGTAATACGGTATTTGATATGCGTCTACGCGTCACATTTCTTCGCCGGAAGACCGTATCACTTCAATCAAACATTGCGCACCGCGAATAAGTTCTAAAATGGCGACAATAGATGAGCTTGTTTTGAAAAATATTGGTCTTTATGAAGGTACAGAATCAGTCGACATTGCGACGAATGAAAATATATTATAATTGGACGAATAGTCGAAAGTGAAATTATTTTAATACCTCCTTCATTGAAGATTTCCGAAAGTAGTTCCAATGGGAGCTATCGTAATACGGACGGGGTATGATGAAGGTACGGAATCAGCCGAAGTTGCGACGAGTGCACTACATTACTGTTACTGGTATTTTCCTCCTATCTCAGGAGCACTCCTAACGGGATCAAATTTATGGAAATAAAAATGTTGTTTAACTGTACAGTCACACCTTCACCAAATTCAGTATATACATATGGCACACGGTTTTTCTCCACCATTTCTGTACAGGTAAAAGTTTATACAGGATGAAAATGATAAAATAGTTTGTCCTTCTTTCTTTTACTGATAATGTCGTAGCACTTATTTTGCACTGAGCCTGGTTCTTTTCACATGCAAACAGTAGCAAAGTGTTCTTGTGATTTGTTCAATGTCTATATGGTTTCTATTTGTCAGAGTGACAATACCTTTTAGTATGTCCATAGAAGAGTCAAGGATGAGTTGTATTACTTGTTTGTTTTCACATATAGCTTCATAAGCTTCTTCCTGGATGTTGTTTAGGTAGCATTTGAGCGTATATAGGTGTTCTTCTCTTATGTCATTGAGAGTAGGACAAATCAGTAAGAAGTGCTTAACGTCTTCTGTTTCTTCACAACATAGTTCACAGAGCGGAGTATCCGTATTCCTACTAAATTTTTCGCTTTTGTCTCTTTGAGCATATACGTTCCTGTCAGTAATCTCACTTTTACCCAGGGATTGGGAAGAATTTTTTTGTCAAAGAGACTATGGCCCCCTTACTTTGACCACATCAAGGGGCCATTTTAGAGAATAATGTGCCATTTCAAATTAGCAACGGACCACAACTTTGGTTAGTTAAACTGCGTGCCAGCCTATGCATTGATAAATATCATTTTTTAAGACTTGTATGAATTGTGTAACATGAAAAAGCAAATTGTGACGTTATGACTAACACATTTATTCCTCATTTCTCATGTCGCATCACACCACCAGTTCTTAATCGCTGCAGCACGAAATTTATACGACAGCTCAGAATTAACATGGGGCAAGGAAACAAATATATTGATGATAGAAAATGGCAGATTTTTTTTTGGAACACCTCGATGCCGGTCATACTTAAATCAGAGTTCGCGAAATGTGTCAGTCCTGTCAGACATGACCAGCAAAATTTGGTCACATTTTGCTAAGGACTGACACAAGATTGGTATTTTACAATAGAAAATTAATGAGGACTGACATTTTTTTCACTAGAACCACCAAACCCATATGCAATTTCGCAAACTCTGCTTAAATACGTCACACCTGCAGGAAAATAGAAGTGTACGTGCACGCCTGCCACTACAATATAATTTTATAATTCTATTCTTACTAGAATTTATCAAAATGTATCCAAAGAAAAAATAAGTACGATCATAAAAGTCCATTTTGGTTATACCAAGCGCATGGTTTCGGTTTACGATTTTTATTTATCAACCCAGCTGTGAGCGAAGCGAACATGGTTGAAACTTTCTGTTTTCGTAATTGAACGTCTCTGTCGAGCCGAAGGTGCGACCAGCACGAAACAAATAAAATAAAATAATGACTTTATAAAATTGTATTGAGAATTAAAACTTACGTTTTCGTGCCTTGGGCACGACTATATCATTCAAATAGAAAACAGAGTTTTACTTTCGAACTTGAAGAAGGCAGAGTTGTCATTGAAGGTTTCGTAAATGAAATAAATAATAAACTTTGTGTCGTGCCGAAGGCACGAACACTACGAATAAAGAAATAAAATCGTCGTGCCGAAGGCATACCCGATATGAACAAAAGAATGAATCAGCACGGCCACATTAAATGTTGCAAATGGGTCCCATGGCAACACCTTAACGGAAGTTGATTCGCCCTTTATTTTCATAGACAAAGAAACATTAAATTTTCGTTCCGAAGGCATATCTTATATTGATATAATAAAGGACGAAGTCCTTCTAACGGTAAGCTGTCCGATTTTTCCTTCTATATTGATAGCCAAAAATCTGCTCACCGGAAGTTTAAAAAATAGATCAATTGATAATTTAGAAACGCAAAAGAAATCTATTTCAATGAAAAATTCCCAATTCTTTGATTATTTACTCTATGCAAAATCGAAATAAACTTTCAATAAAATTCTAATAAAAAAATTTCTTTCTACGAAACTCCCGATGGAATAGACTGACTCAATCTGTCTCAATCTAGCCGAGGTACGAGCCAGGGGACATAACTCGTCAGTTTACCGATGGAAGAGCGGCGTAGGTAAAATGAACGCCATAACAAATCGGCTACACAATTCATTCAACATAAAAGATAATAGCCTCACCGGACGCAATTACGAACGAAATAAAAAGTATGTCCCCTAATTGTTCCTTCAAAACATGAATTAAAAATATGCTTTTATAAATAGATACCCCGCTAAATTACTCGTGTTTTGGGAGAAAATTATTCATGCGCAGTTGTTGAATGTTGCAGACGACGGGTTTTCATATTTGTAAACAGAAAACGATCGACAATTGCACTTGGAATCTATCGCTAAAATTCATTGAGGTTCGCATATTTTGTTATCTTATGCCTGTAATTGGAAAGAATATGATCTCCTGGTTCTATGCATATGTAGAACACATTGAAATTAAAACAAAAACAGTCAATATAATACATTTTCCTTACCTTGATCTATCCCAAAATGTCAAAATCCGTGATGTACCTTATTCATTGAAGAGTCCAAGGAATTCCGAATGCAAACTGGCACACATTTATGGTATGAATAAAGGAAAGGTTTTTATGTCATGTGTATTATATACAAATAAATATGTGGACGTAAATGAATGAATGCTCATTCAATTTTAACAGTTGTCATTAAATAATTTACACTAGAAAGGTTATTATGATGTCGTTCGAAATTGTGTCCGGATCTAGGTCACAGAGTGACTAGAACGCATAGCCAGAAATGATGGGTACTTTGCTCATTTGCATATCTAAGATGGCGACGCCGGGACGTCTGCAATTTTCATATGAGCTATATAGACGATATCATTCATAATTGCATGTGTGTCATTTTCTGAAATTGAAAATGATACATTGAATCAAGCTGAATTAAATGAAATAAAAATTAATGAAAACAATTAAATATTCTAGGTTCCTGGACTAATTGAAAATCCGAGGCGACAAACCCTTTTTTGGCCTTAAGAGTCTATGTAAAAATGTCTGAAATACATGAAACTGGTGGCGTGTTACACAAAATTTAACAATGAATAACATTTGGCGACATATTTTCTGAAATTAATTTAGATTCCTCAATAACATATGTAATTATATTGACTAACCTTATATTTCTAGCTTCTAAACTCGGGGTTCCCACATTAAATATAATATCATCATTTTTGCATGATCGCGATATCAAAGACATGTCTAAAATCGTTACAAAACAAAAATATTTGAATTTTGACAGAAGAAAAACTTTGCGGAAATAAACAATAACTTTTAATTTTGGAATCATTGACGTACACATTGAATTTCCGTACTGTAGGCTATTTTTTGACAAATCTAATAAACGATCCATCAAGCTTGAAACTGCAGTCGCGTGATCAAAATCTAATTTAAATATGATGAATATTTATGAGGAAAGTACCATCAATTTCTGGATATGGGGGTCATGAAAATCTGTTCCAAGCTAAAACCCGTAACAATGCATTGAATAATATATGGGCTATGATTCAAAAGGAATATTGGTGTTTAATCTGAAATATGAACATGCAATCACCTTCATCAATTTGGTCAAATTTATAAATTATTATCAAATGCCACGGTCAATATCATCGAATTTGTTCGTAATTGCGTCCGGTGGCGGTGAGGCTAACGTGTACGGATTATCGTATTATTGAAATTTTAGGACTTCGTCCTTCAAACAGGTTGCCTGTCTCATATTAAAATTAATTTACTAGTCGTGCCCAAGGCACGACCATTACGAACAAAATTTAAAAAGTCTTCGTGCCAAGACACGAAAACAGTATAGTCGGAATGGATCCCCGGGCATGGCAACACATTGCCGGAAGTTAATTGTAACTGGTATTTACCAAGTGGAATCCTACATGTCATATTTACAACAATACACAAAAATAATTAAAAAGCTTATATTGAAATTTTATTTTAGTTAAATTGTATCAAACTTGAAGCGTACACGAAGCCAAATAACGTCTAATCTTTACGTTTCAAACTGGAAGTCTTCATATGACGTCAATGACGTCATGTTGGTTATGTTCCAAAGTTGTCAATAACATTTCGCGGATTTTTTTCAATTTACTCGCAATCGTATGTGTATTGTATGTCCATTGTTTGAGGCTCTCCTTGGGTATTTCTTTAATAGTATTTAGCGTCGAAAACAAACACGATGTCCAAGAATAAGAATTATAAGGATTACACACTATGTTTTTAGGAAATTATGTTTATACATAGATTATTTCCTAAAAAAACAGTGTTTAATCCTATATTCTCTAATTTTTGTTCAATTTTCACACTTCTCAACCCGTGTGAGAAGAAATCGATAATCAACGTGTGGATCACTTTGTTCTCAGTCGCTGATTGGTCAATTACGCAATCATGTCTCAACCCGTGGGTGAGATAAGAATTTCACGCTACTTTTTCCGTAAAAATGTTACGTTTCGCAAAATATCATTGTGTCAATAAAATCGTTTAATTAACCGTAACTAACCGTAATTAAACGTACCGTCATCAAGAACCCCTCCTCTGGAATCTTGTCCCTTCTCCATCATTGCTTCAAAAACATTCCTTAACGAGTGTGACGTCAATTGAAGTATACGTCAGTGACGTCATTGAACGTCGATTTGAGAAAGTGAAAACGGCCATATATTTTGTTAAATTAGTGAGAAAAAGAATCAAACAATTTTTTAGTGGTTCATTAGAGAAACAATCTCTAACATTGTTTCCCGTTTATTACGATAATTTCTCAAATCTCGATAGTTAAATTTTTACATTTTAAAGTTCTCGGTAAACCTCGAACTTTAAAATGTGAAAATTTAACTATCTTGATTTGAGAAATTATCGTAATAAACGGGAAACAATGTTAGAGACTATATTTATCTTGAAATACGACGAAAAATCTTTAGTTAAATAAAATGAGATGTTGGATACTTTGATTTAATTTAGTTTTTTTTTAATCGACTCCTTTCGCAGCTCTGCTGCAGTTTTCTTGTTTAGCATCGTGTTATGGGTTTTCGTACTATTATCGATTTTCCGATATAGCGATTAACAGTGTTAACCCTTCATTCATAAGACGATTGGAATTTTCAAAGAATGGCTAGTTAAATATTTCTTTGTACATAAGATTGTTTTAAAAGCGATTCGTGTATTTTAATATACTCTCGATTATCTGGCAACTTCTGCTGTCAGTAAAATGGCGTCATCTGTTTTCGTATAAAGTAAAAACAGGGCCGATATACGGGATGGAAACGAATATAAAATCCGGAAATGGCTGGTTTTAAAATTTCATGGTTCTGGCCATCTACCATATCATACTACATCTAAATAAAATAACAGAATGTTTGAAAATGACCACTTTCAAAATTGTGTTTACTTTTGATGTTTTTTAGTGGTGAAACCACAATGCACTGCAAAGTGACATGTATTTTATATATGAAACAGGCACATCTCAGTCAGCTCTTTTGTTTACAAGTACGATCAGTGACCCCATGACAGTTACATGACATGAAGAGCCGGTGTTTGAGAGACAGACGACATAGTTCAATTTTATATAACTCCTCTGGATTTTTTTCCAGCTACTTTATAAATGAAGTAAATTTTTAGCATTACAAAAAGTATGGTTCAGTAGGTAGGTTCACTGTTTTTGGTACTTACGTCTTCAAAAGCAAACTTTAACATTTTTGACAGATGTCACATTGAAGTTCTGTTTACGTTCCAGAAATAGAAACCGGAAGACACGTCAAAAATAACGCGTGCACTGTGGAAATCAAAATAAAATGGATGATACGAAAACATATGACATACGAAAAAACATACCGTGACGATATAGATACAATTTTCACTCAAATAAAAAGATCGGCGCGGTATACTTGTACCAATTAATTGTAATTAGATTCTATTCAACCAGAAAGTAGAATACACTCCACTAAAACCGATCAATTATTCAGAAAAGAGAACGAAACGCCAGGACAAATGTGTTTTAAATATGCTAAACTTAGAATCGAAAAGAGTGAATCCTTTTGTCTGATTGGTTGACACAAATAACTGTTCTAAACGTAGAAAGGGAAAATCAAGGAACCGCCATTAAAGGGAATTTAACGACGAGTGAAGACAGTGACAAAATCACGACACAAAATAGAAAACGACTTTAATGGGCACATGAAATAATAAAATAATTAATCAGAATTTACAGGGCGCACATGGGCGCATAGATAACGAACCTCAATGCGCCACAATCGACTTGGAAGCGCCAATTGCGCATGACCTTCCCAATCCCTGTAAATCGGTGATACTGAACAGAGTCGACTAGAGTCGATTAGAGTCTACTACTGAAATAACGCAAAATAAACATGTAAAAGTATTGCATTACTTTGTAGATGATATTAAATGACTTAAATGATATTTATAAGTTAATTTTATTGATGTTTTAGTTCTCACGGAGTGAAAATATACAAGAAAGATCGGCGTGATTTACTTCCGGTTTACCAAAATAGAGGCAAGTAACATCGCTGTTAATTAATTCTGTTTCTGTATCTCTTGATTATTTGCTAAAATTATTTTGTTGTTTGTAACAGTCAAACAACTCACTTTTATATTTCTTTGACAAAGAATTATACAAAAAATAAGACATTAGATTAATAGAACTACCTGTGTCCAAAAGTGCTGACACTTTACAATTAAATTGTATCTGTTAATATATAAAATCACTACTACATTTACTTACAGAATCTTATAAATATAAACGTGGTAATGTTCAAACAAATCTATTTATTTTCAATACACATGATTATAGGTAATCAAAGCAAATTAATAGCTAGTCACACACAACCAGTTTCACACCCTAAAATCATCACACTTTACTGCCATTCTCACTTGTGCTGCATACTTTATCATTGCATCTTCATTTAAATGAACCCCGTCAACTAAGATGTTCTTCTTCGGTCGCATAAGCCCACGGATCTGCCAGAAGTTAACCTTTTCATTGTCTTGGAAATAGTGATGTAGAAATCGATTCAACTGGTCGACTTTTGAGTTGTACTCGTCCGAGGTTATTCCTCTGGGTTTGCTTCTGTAAAATATGCTACCTATAATGATATGTTGGACACCGCCTGCTATAAGTCTGTCTACAACAAACCGAATTCCTTTAAAAACGTCAACATATGTAGTGTTCTTTCTTATGTCATTACCACCGATTTGCAAAAACACCCTCACTGGTTTACACTCAATACAATCATGAATATGCCTGGAAGACAGTAATGACTTGGTGGTTGCTCCGCTTCTACCAAAATAGTGAATATCAAATTTTGGGAATGTACCGATTCAGATTCTACATTAATGTAGGTCTGAGGTCAGGTACGTTTGCAGTCTTCATCATCGTGCTTTTTTTTTTTTTTTTTTTTTTTACTAATATTTATTTTATTGAAAAATTTCAAATTTTACACATTATTGTTTTTTTTAAATAAGAGTTCATCTGAAAAATAAATTGAAATTAGTTGATGTAAAATATCACCTTGTAAATTGTGTCTTTAATCAGATCATCGTATTCGGGGATATCTGTACTTATAATTGAGCAATCGTCTGCGTGTTGAAAAAGTTGTGTTTTTATGTGTATTTGGGATATGTATGCCTCTAATATTGTTATTACATCTAATACTAGATGCCAGTGTTTCTATTATTAGAGCATATAGTGATATACTGAGAGGACAACCTTGCCTGATAGACCTAGTAATAGGGACCATGTTTGTAAGTAAGCCATTTACTTGAACCTTGCTATCTATGGTTTTTTGTTTCGTTCAGAATTTTTTTTTCGGACAACACAACAGTCAGAATATTTTTTTTTTACCAGAATTTAACGTTAGGTTTTGTGACAAAAACTGAATCAGATTATTTTTTTTTTCTCCACCAAAATCAGAATATTTTTTTCAGCAACATTGGGAATCAGAATATTTTTTTTAGAAAAAAACCATAATCCTCCCTTCAAGTTAAATGGTCGTTCCCTTAGCTTAATGTAATTTTCATTTTCTAATAAGATTCATTAAATTTCCAATAGCTATTTCCCCATTTCTCTCTCTGAAATTTTAGGACAAGTATTACCGCTTTGTGATCAGATTTTTCAAAAGGTATATGTGTTGTCTGTTTTATCTTATCACACCATAAGGTAGGTATATAAATTTTATCTATTCTCGACCCTTGCCCTCTGTTATTAGTAAAAGTATAACTCTTTCTGTTGGGGTATTTATATCTAAAGGTATTCACCACATTTAGTGTATCTATAATATTTTCTGATATTAATTTTAAATTATTACTGGTAGCCATGTTGCCACTCTTAGTGTCTAGATCTGAAATTATACAATTAAAATCTCCTAATACCATATACTTATCTGTATTATTATTAATACTTCTACAATATTCATTTAAATGATTATAGAAATTTACTCGTTCGTCCTGTTGTGCAGGACCATAAATATTAAGAACGTGTAAAACACATTTATCTAATTTTATACTTATATGATTCAATCTACCATTCAAAAATTGTGGTATAATGTGACAATTCATATTTTCAATATTTTTATTCACTATTATGACTACACCTTTTGTGTTTGTATCACCTTGTGAAATATAAAATTTATAATTATTATTTTTTTCTAGATATTCTACCAAGTTTGTATCCATATGACAACATTCTTGTAGACAAATTAAATCACTGTCTCCGTAGTTAGCCAAAATATCATATATCTTATTTCTAAAACCTCATCTAATATTTAGACTGGTAATTTTTAAGTTCACAACCATATAAAGGGTGCATGTTAGTAAGAGTGTTAATAGAAGCCTAGCCATGATGATATTTTAAGGAAAAAGTTTATTGTTTGCTCTTCTTTTCCTTTCTTTCTTTCTCGCTCTCCCCTGTTAAATCCATTAAAGGTAAAAAAAAATAAAAAAAATTGAAAAAGATTTCATTTTTTTTTTACCTTTAATGGATTTTTTTGTACCAGTTTTGTTTTCTGAACTAATCTTATGAAAGTCTTTGGCTTTATATTTGGGTTTAAGTGGTTTGTCTACATCCTGTGCCACTGAGGCACTTTTTACTGGACTTTTGAGAGGTGAAATAATGTCAATTGTTGGAAATTCATCATCTGTATTTGATAAAATTGGGTTTTCTATTGTCACTTTTATCATTTTCCACTGTAAGCACATCTATCAAATCTTCCGCAAAAGTATTTTGCTTTTCATTTTGTTCAGAGTTTTTACATTCGTTTTCATTTTCACTGTCTATTACCTCTCCTTCTTGCCTCTCTTCTGTAAGTTCTATATGTTCAGTTTGATCTCTTACCTCATCTACCTGGTTTGATTCTAGCCTTTCTTTGTTAGGTTCTCGAGATTGGAAGGTCTAACGTCAGGTTAACCTTATGGTTCTTTGGTTTTGCCAGTCAGTCGGTCATTTATATACCGATTTATTGGTGCTTAATTTAGAAGTCGGCTTGTGAAAATAAGCTTAATCATTTTGTTTAATTAACACCTGTTGAGTAGACAAGCTGACCTATGACTCGTGTCTTTGATATAAAGCAATTAACAACCGTTAATCCGATAAATGACACGTGCTACGTTATTATTTCATCTTGAACAGGTGCTCATCATCAAACAGTGCCGACTTAATTAGATTAAGAAAAAGGGCGATTCTTGTTAAATGTAAACCTTTTGTAGTGTATTTTCTTTCATTAAATTTTTGCTATTCAATACTCGCTAAAACTACAATAGTCGCTAATTTATTTTATTTTAACTTTGTATATTACCTTTTTTCAGATTTTACGGTAAATGCTTTTTAGAATGTGAAGGCGAAAAAACAAATCGCCTGTGACAATTGTGAGAAATGGTTTCACCAAAAGTGTGAAAGCCTCTCAAATATTCATTTTTCTTTTTTAGGTAAATCTTCTTTTTCGTATTTTTGTTCAGATTGTTGTTTGGATATTAATGCAAATTTCGATTTTCCGGCTTCAGAAGACCAGGTCACGTTCGACGAGATTCGCGACGAGCTGACCCACTCATATGACATACCCTACCTGTCTAACAGGTTGCTTCCCAATTTGGAGCAGTTCGCTTTCAAGCCTCGGCTACGACACCCCTGTTTGCCTCGTCTATGGTACAACAACTGTAACGAGTCGTACACCAATGTTATTAAGCGGGATACCAACTGGGTTATCCAGAAGTTGCCCGACTTAGTGACAAAGTTGTATGAACTCGAACAGGACCAGACACGCGACGTCAGGGGTGCGTTATTTGACAAAGGCAAGTATGTCTTGTCAAAGCAGGCACCTGTGCTCAAAGTCTCGTACGAGACTTGGACACAGTTGTTGCCAGCACAGAGGTCAAGACGTCTCTTGAAATTTGTAAATTTCAATACAAATTTCAAGGCTAAGGCGTCTTCTACTCACCATACCACAGGTGACTAGGATCGCACCAAAGCCGGGGCAGAGAAAGCGGACGAAAAACTGCAAGACAGTTACGGCTCCAAGTAAAAAACTTAAGTTTTAAATCTGTAAACAAAACGCGAGCAAATAAATAAAAATAAAAATAAAAAAAATTAAAAAAAAAACCAAATTATAAAGCGCTTGGAAATGAAGAGTTTTTTGGGCTTTTTTCCTCCTCCGCTTGACGGATGTGTATGGATTAAGCTGAACTTTTATTTTACAATGTTGATATAACTTTTTCTGTAATTGTTCTTTTGTCACCTTATTTGAAAAGAAATAACTTATTATTCATTTAAATATAATAAAATATAATAATAAATGCTTAAGTGTAAAATTATTTTGAAATTAATAAAAAGTTGGATAATCTTCAAATAGATTAAGCTATTTATATTTAATCAAAATGTTGAACTAATTTTTTTTGTAAATTTTTTGTATTGTATTATTTATCCTGTCTTAATAATTATTCTGTTATCACCTTATTTGAAATGTATAAATTACTAACCTAAAGAAAAGGTATCTTTACATCTATGTGGGACAAATGTGTGAATAAGTACAAATTGTATCGTACAACAAACTGACCCCCTCCCCCCCCACATTTTTTTTCCACTGTAAATTTGACATAACTGGAAAGTTCTAATACAATAACTGCAACCCCTGTTAATTTGACCTTTAGGGTGAATTCAAATATCATATATATACCCCTCATTTGGATATAATAATAAATGCTTCAGTATAAAATGTATTTTGAAATTAATAAAAAGTTCGATAATATAATTTTTCGTTTAATAACAAAACCAGATAATAAGCAGTTCGTTTTTCTTTTTTTGGCTTTTCCTCCTCCGCCTGACGGATGTGCATGGATTAAGCTGAAAGTTTTAAAGAAGACTACTGTTTTCTCCGAATACATTATTAACTTTATAATTAATATTAATTTATTGGGAGGTGTTAGTATAAAAAAGAATGATCTTAATAAATAAACTTTTTACTATTACTTTTTTCATTCCTGTTTTAAAATAAACTTTTTAATCGCGGACCATAATTGATGTCCCGGTAGGTTAAAAAGTCCCCATGTATTAAGCTTAATTTCTACTATAAAGCTAAAGAATAAAACATTTTTTTTTCAAATAAGGGAAAGGGAGGGCCTACCACCATATTGCTCATGGCCTTGACGTGGCGTGGGGGCTCTAACATTCTGTACAGTCCTTTTTTAAATACACTAATTTATGAAATGATTCTGCTTCAATGTTTAATTTATCATATAACTTCTACCATTGGCATCATATTCTCAATCAATCAATCAATCGATGTTATTTCCAATTAAAATATATCTCAAAATTACGAACACTGTACAGAATGATAGTCTAACATGAGCATTATTTTTTCCATATTTTTTTTTGCAGTGATAAATTTGTTTATTCAAGTGTCACATTATGCATGCCATAAAATATCCAAGTCATATCATACCATTAATTCAATCAATCCTATACATTGATTTTGTATTGTACATGTATGTATCATCATCTCATACGTTCATTTTTGTGAACTTCAGATACGTCAAGCATTTTCATGTCCTAGACCGATATTGATTTTAAATTTAGAAGCGCTTTTATTTTGCTTTGACAAACATGAATATGACCTAAATTTCAACATGCATGTGCTTTAAAAATATGATTTAATACTCAAATACCACTTATGAGTTATTGACAAACATGATAATTCATATCTCAGTCGAAAAGGACTATAAAAGTTACTTGTCTTTTTTTTTTGGGTAAACCGGTGTCCTATAATTATTAGCTACCATAATTATTAGCTACTTTTTGACGTTCGGAACTAGATTTTGGTAAACCACTAAGGTGTTCCAAATGATAGCCATGAAAATTAGCTACCTTAATAATACATTAAAAGTACTATGCCAGTTATTCCCCTTTTACCATGTTTTGATAGATTCTTGGTAATTAGTATTTTTGAACGAAAAAAGGGGGGTGGATGTAGGCGAGGAAATCTATTTAATTAAATAGATTTATCCCAGAAATGGATAGCAAATTCCTATTCATTCATTTACACCAAGGATTTATATACGTCTGAAAATTAAACCAAACAGTATTAGAATTAGATTTTTGAGCTGTCAAATTTTTGTTCTTCCCTCGACTATATATATATATATATATATATATATAAATCCTTGTTTACATGGAGCAAAATCTGGATGAAAATAAGTTATTTCGATATAAAATATATGATTGATTGATTGATTGATTGATTGATTGGTTGGTGTTTAACGTCCAGCGAGCATTTTTTCAGCTATATTCAGGACGAGAACATTAACAAATTTAAACGCCACGGGACTCGAAACAAGGAAAGGTGTATGGGTAGGGACGGATAATTTAGCCAGTGCAACAGGTCTCATATGCTCATAATGAGCTGTTACAGTACACTGGATTCTTTAACGTGCGAAGAGGATGGCAATCTCTCAACACGGGACCTCGGTATTATTTACGTCTCGTCCGAAGGACGGGTTGGTTGTGAATTTATACATCCCGCACAACCGGCGGACGCCCCTTCAAGCCGAAGAAGCTCTCGGTCCCATTTCTATGCACCGGGGTTCCCGCGGGGTTGTATATATATATATATATATAATATAAATAAATTCAAGTCTAATAATATTTTTAAAAAATTATATATTTATAGTGACATGAACAAGTTACTATATATCAATCACCATATTATTTATCTGTACATAATGCATTTTCTGCTTTGCATATATACAAAAATGTGTATATCTATTCCATTTATATGTGTATTATCATAATGTGTAATATTGAATTAATTAATAAAATATGTTTATACTATATCTATTCCAAAGAAATAAGACGCTTAGTTATAACAAGCAATAACGCTCCTGTGGTGAAATAGTTAAGAGTACTCGCATCATGTGCGGTAGATCGTGGTTTCGATCAATGATCTGATCAAACCAAAAACTATGCAATTTATATTGGCACATGGCGTAAAAGAATAAAGGCAAAGACTAGTCAGCATAATTTCTTCATTACATGGGATAGAAGTCATGAAGTTTTCCATGAATATAAGCTACCTTGCATCTGTCCAGTGTATGACATAGGTTTCAAAGTGTTATCCATGAAAATAAACTACCTTGCACCGTTCAAACATGAGCATACGCATCTGAAGCTTGTCCATGAAAATTAGCTACTCGACCTTTCTTCATTGCATGGAATAGGAGTCATGACGTGTTCCATGAAAATATGCTACCTTACATCTGTTCATTGTATGACACAGGTTTCAAAGTGTTATCCATGAAAATAAACTACCTGGCACCATTCAAAGATAAGCATAACCATCAGAAGTTTGCTTATGAAAATTAGCTACCTCACATTCCTTCGTTACATTGGATAGGAGTCATGACGTTTTCCATGAAAATAAGCTACCTTACATCTGTTCAATGTATGACACAGGAGTCAAAGTGTTATCCATGAAAATAAACTACCTGGCACCATTCAAACATAAGCATAAGCATCAGAAGTTTGCCCATGAAAATTAGCTACCTCTCATTCCTTCGTTTCATGGTCCATGAAAATTAGCTACCTGACCTTTCTTCATTGCATGGAATAGGAGTCACGAAGTGTTCAATGAAAATAAGCTACCTTACATCTGTTCAATGTATGACACAGGTGTCAAAGTGTTATCCATAAAAATAAACTACCTGGCACCATTCAAACATAGGCATAAGCAACAGAAGTTTGCCCATAAAAATTAGCTACCTCTCATTCCTTCGTTTCATGGTCCATGAAAATTAGCTACCTGCCCATGAAAATTAGCTACCTCGCATTCCTTCGTTACATTGGATAGGAGTCGTGACGTTTTCCATGAAAATAAACTACCTTACATCTGTTCAATGTATGACACAGGTGTCAAAGTGTTATCCATAAAAATAAACTACCTGGCACCATTCAAACATAAGCATAAGCATCAGAAGTTTGCCCATGAAAATTAGCTACCTCTCATTCATTCGTTTCATGATCCATGAAAATTAGCTACCTGCCCATGAAAATTAGCTACCTCGCATTCCTTCGTTACATTGGATAGGAGTCATGACGTTTTCCATGAAAATAAGCTACCTTACATCTGTTCAATGTATGACACAGGTGTCAAAGTGTTATCCATAAAAATAAACTACCTGGCACCATTCAAACATAAGCATAAGCAACAGAAGTTTGCCCATGAAAATTAGCTACCTCTCATTCCTTCGTTTCATGGTCCATTAAAATTAGCTACCTGCCCATGAAAATTAGCTACCTCGCATTCCTTCGTTATATTGGATAGGAGTCATGACGTTTTCCATGAAAATAAGCTACCTTGCATCTGTTCAATGTATGACACAGGTTTCAAAGTGTTATCCATGAAAATAAACTACCTGGCACCATTCAAACATAAGCATAAGCAACAGAAGTTTGCCCATAAAAATTAGCTACCTCTCATTCCTTCGTTTCATGGTCCATGAAAATTAGCTACCTGCCCATGAAAATTAGCTACCTCGCATTCCTTCGTTACATTGGATAGGAGTCGTGACGTTTTCCATGAAAATAAACTACCTTACATCTGTTCAATGTATGACACAGGTGTCAAAGTGTTATCCATAAAAATAAACTACCTGGCACCATTCAAACATAAGCATAAGCATCAGAAGTTTGCCCATGAAAATTAGCTACCTCTCATTCATTCGTTTCATGATCCATGAAAATTAGCTACCTCGCATTCCTTCGTTACATTGGATAGGAGTCATGACGTTTTCCATGAAAATAAGCTACCTTACATCTGTTCAATGTATGACACAGGTGTCAAAGTGTTATCCATGAAAATAAACTACCTGGCACCATTCAAACATAAGCATAAGCAACAGAAGTTTGCCCATGAAAATTAGCTACCTCGCATTCCTTTGTTACATTGGAGGTTCCCCGCTGATTTGTTGTAACTTTTACTGTTGGAGAGATGTGACAGAATCAAAAATCATATATTTATTTGTTAAATTCGAAATTTATAAAATATTTTTTTAGCAAAATCTATACTTTATTGAACATAAACTGTATAAGTGACCAGGTGAGTATAATTCAGGCTCAGTTAAAATGACCCGCTAATTAAGAAATAAATCATGGAAGCCAGAATGTGTTTTGAGTTTTAACATGGATTGTTGGATATTAGTATTTTATCCCGAGCCAGAGGGATAACATTTACTAATATCCGCCAACCCATGTTAAAACTCAAAACACATTCATGCTTCCATGATTTATTTCGATTCTGATATGTCTAAGATTACAAATACGGTAGTATACTTTGATTGGAAGACGGTAATTTATATTTACGTTTGCGGAAAGTGTCACACACCATTTATGCTGCCAATGGAAAAGTCAGTCACATTCACCGGCACATGTGTGAACGAGATTATACCATCGATAAATCGCTCGTTTGTCTACAAAGCGTAAGAAGGACGTCGTGTTAGAATTTGTGTTGTACTCTGGTATTCATCAAACCTTTTGAGCAGACGTTGTCAAAGGGAACGTGAGCTATTGCGATCATTTGATCCATCGTCCGTCTGTAAACTTTTCACATTTTAATCTTCTGCTCTGAAACCTCTTAGCTCAATGAACTGAAGTTTGGTAGGAAGTATCTATGCAAGGTTCTCTATAAATATTTTTCATTTCGTCATGATCCATTAACAAACATGGCCACCATAGGCAATTCTTATTGCTGATTGGTTGATTTCTAAAAAATCTTCACCTCTGAAATCGAATAGCCATAGGCAGTTATTGTTTCTGGTTGGTCAATTTCTAAAAATCTCTGAAACCGCTTGGCCAAATGAATTGAAACTTGGTAGGAAGCATATATGGAAGGTCCTCTATATCCTCTATAAAGATTGTTCATTTCGGCTCAATTCGTAGCAAACATGGCCGCCACAGGCAGTTCTTGATGCTGATTGGTCGATTCCTAAAAAAATCTTCTCCTCTGAAACCGCTTGACCAAATGAACCTAATTTGGTAGGAAGCATCTATGGAAGGCCCTCTGCAAAGATTGCTCATTTAGTCCTGATCCCTTAGCAAACATGGTCGGCACAGGCAATTCATGTTGCTGATTGGTCGATTCCTAAAACATCTTCTACTCTGAAACTGTTTGACCAAATGAACCGAAACGTGGTAGGTAGCATCTATGGAAGGCCCTCTATAAAGATTGCTCATTTGGGATCCGTTAACAAACATGGCCAGCACAGGCAATTCGTGTTGCTGATTGGTAGATTCCCTAAAAATCTTCTACTTCGAAACCGCTTGGCCGAATGAACCGAAACGTGGTAGGTAGCATCTATGGAAAGCCCTCTATAAAGATTGCTCATTTTGGATCTGTTAACAAACATGGCCAGCACAGGCAATTCGTGTTGCTGATTGGTCGATTCATAAAAAATCTTCTCCTCTGAAACCGCTTGGCAAAATGAACCGAAACTTGATAGGTAGCAGCTATGGAAGGCCCTCTATAAAGAATGCTCATTTCGTCCCGATCCGTTAACAAACATGTCCACCACAGGCAATTCTTGTTGCTGATTGATTGATTTCTAAAGAATATTCTCAACCTACTGAGCCTCTAGTCTATATATTGTATTGTATTATATGTATGCTAATGTTCCACCATGCCTGTCTGAGTTTTTCAATAAAATCTTTAAGAAATAACTTGTGTTAAGATACTTTGTGTGTGAGATATTATCATGTATATATGGCTGTTATTTAATTATTAAATTGGCAAGTATGTGTGATACAAGTATCTGTACTTACAAAACATACCAGCATGAATTTTAAATTAGATATTAATCTGTTATCAAAAACAAACAAATACAAAACAAAACAAACCAATCAAAAATATCAAAAAGAAAGACAAAAACCCAACATGAATGCACCTTTTATCAATCTGACTTGGTTCTGTACACATAATTTTCATAAGAGATACAGGTAACTAATTTACCTGGAAATTTTACATACATTTTGTATCTATCATATTAAACAATGAGTGTATCTTGTTTTCAAAGAAAACATTCAGATAGCTACATTGCTAAAAAGAGGTAATAAAAACGTAGATATCAAATTTAGTGCACATGAACGTTTCTGGAATAACCTTCATCAGGTAGCTCAAGATCAAAAGTTTGGAAAGCCAAATAATTTAATAGTTTTGGGAGCACAAAATTTATTGGTATTGATGTTATGTAAGAGTTTCTTTTACACCTGGTAGAGATATTGGGAGTGCTGTTTTTATGATGTGGGTTTTGGTGCAGTCGGGGATGTTGTCTTGTAATTCTACGGTGAATACGGACTGACACTGTTGGGGATGTTGGATTTTTGCTTTGTGTCAGCTGTGATCTGTCCATTGCTCCTCATTGGTGTGACATCTGTTTTGTCTGTACCTAAGGATTTTATATATAACAGCTTCTTTCATCACATATTGCTTAAGATTTTGACCAAGATATAGTTTTTCTGGTAACTGATTCATGTCGAGCGACGCCGAGAAACTTACACTATAAGCGAGGACGTCTAAAACGCTTAGAACGATGTCTGTTTCTGCTCTTTTTAGACAATTTGCCAGTTGTTGTTTTTTAACTATAAGACATTGCAGAATAAACACAATATACATACATTGTCGGGGAAATATAAAAACTGTACGTAACAGCTTTAGTGAGTGAGCGATTGTTTTTTAACGCCAACTCAGCAATTTTATAGCTATATCATGGCGAGACCAAGTTAATGAGATGATGATGATGTCCGCTTTTTTCTAGACCAACACGCTTAGTTTTTTTTTATAGTGTTAGCTAACGGAAACAACAGTCCGCGGATATACATGTTGCTCCACTCTGACACATTATCCTGATTCCGAAGCAACCAGTCTTTGCTCTTTCTCCTTAATTCTGCGTGCTTTGCATTATAAGCAACAAATACCAGTTGATAATCTTTGGTTTGAAATATGAATTTGTTTATATACATGTACTCAAAAAGTCGCTTTTTATGTGTCTTCTGCCGAAGGATTGTGAAAGCGCGAAAAGTTGACCGTGCGTTGCGCAATGTATTTTGTATTGTTACGTTATCTATTGTCATTTATGTAGACAACAGGGGCGGATCCATAAATTTGAAAAAATAAGATTTTTTGGCATAAAATAATGATTTTTCACACGAAATACCCCAACATTTTTTGCGCCCCCCTCCGCTCGGCGCAATTTTTTAAAATTTGTTCCCCCTAACTTGAAATCCTGGATCCGCCCCTGGACAATATAAAAATAAGAATAAGAATTTTTTATTGCCAATTAAGGGCCCACAAGGGACAAACAATTTAATACAATGATTGAAATGATTGGAGACATACATGTAAACACACACAAAAAACAAGAAAACATATTTATGTTCAGTGACTGCACGGCCAGATCAGAGCCTATCAAATACCACCATAAATCAATTCATATTTAATATAATATAACATGTATAATAACTATAATAATTCACCTAACCTAATGATATCTATAGGATCAATTGTGTCCTCGCAGCAAAAAACATTCCTCTATAAAACTACCTAATTTTTTCAAAACTTGTTCATGTTCATTAGTAAATAGCCAGACAAATTTTGATGATGTGTCCATGTATCTAAAATTTGGACATAAGTCAATAACTTTATCAACAAATTTTACTCTAATATTTTCATATAAGGGACAGTCGACAACAAAGTGAAATATATGTATTCGCTGAGAAACAGACCAGAAATGCTCACCAAAGACTCTCATCGGTAGTGTAATCGTTAGCGTGCTCGCCTCGAATGCGGTAGATCGTGGGTTCGAGTCCCGATCGGGTCAAACCATGTTCTGTACACATATTTTGCCATCTTCCACATTCTGTTGGAAATTTATGATTTAGGGTTGTATTTTTACAAAATCCAAATAAGAAATTGTCATCAAGAGTGTGCAAGTAGTTTCAGTTTCGAATTGAAATTAATCTAATAGCTACCAGTTCTTTAATATTGTAATAAATAAAGTTCCCAACTTTCATTATTAAATATATATGGAACATAATTTTATTTATTTCTTGAATTCAGAAGATAGTGTCAATAAGTAAGTAAATGAGTTAATTTCTTTATTTCAAGAGGGTAACACGGTTAGCAATAATAAAAGTGTGATTAATAATTATCATATATGATCTTATTAAGTTAAAGAATAATTTGCATAGTTTGAACATCACATAAATATTAAATTCTACCATATATAGTCCACCAATCTATTTTTTAATAGCTGTAAAAATGATACATCGCGATGGTAAATTGAAAGAAGATAGTTTGTAACTTAATCACATGCTATACAGCCATATAGGTAGCATTTTGTTTTTCAACTATGAACACCACTAATATCTATTGTTTATTGTGTACAGATCCAGGGGGCGGATCCAGGATTTCAAGTTAGGGGGGGCGCACTTAAAAAAAATGCGCCGAGCGGAGGGAGGCACGAAAATTTTTGGGGTATTTCGTGTGAAAAATCACGATTTTACGCCAATTTTTTTTTTTTCCAATTTTAGGGCCCCCCCCCCCCCCCCCCCCCCCCTGGATCCGCCCCTGAGATCTATATGTCTCTCTTTGTCAAGCAGTAACTCTTTTCCTGCTTATGTACATGCAGTTTTTCATTGGAAATACACAATCTGTATTTTGGTAAACATAATAAGGGAGACAAATCCTATAAGTTTATGCTACAAGTAGCTAATTTTCATAGGTAGCTAATTATTATGCTCCGCCGTATGAAAATTAGCTACCGGAAGTTTGAGGTAGCTAATTTTCATGGGTAGCTAAAAATTTTACGACACCGGAAGTAAATCGCGCCGATCTTTCTTGTATATTTTCATTCCGTGAGAAGTAAAACATCAATAAAATTAACTAATAAATATCATTTAAGTCATTTAATATCATCTACAAAGTAATGCAATACTTTTACATGTTTATTTTGCGTTATTTAATTAGTAGACTCTAGTCGACTCTGTTCAGTATCACCCCTGTAAATTACCTCTGCTTTTTTTTACTTCCTAGCTGTTTTTTGGCACTGTTTTTCCAGACTTAGTGCGAGTTTCCAAAAAGTGGATGTCGCAAATTTAGGAATTTCAAAGTTGACTTTGTTTTTCTTCTATCCAAGCTTCTTCCCAGTAGATCTCTATGTTGTTTGACTAGTTTTTTCCATTTATGTTTTTCTATTGGATTTCCCATCAGGACCATTAAATCTGGAAGTTTGTACTATCTGAGCTTGTTTCACCGACTATTAATAAGTCCAGTTTGTAGAGATCATACTTATTTAAAAGGTTGTTCTTTACATCAATGATAAATTAGGTGAGCAACAAAGACAAGCAGTGGTACTGTTTGTAAAAACACTTGTGAACTATCACTGGGTAAACTGTTGAACTATTAGTCTTCGAGGGTATCATTCCCTCCAACCGAGGAGTCAGTACTTGATTTATTAGATGTTTTGAGATTTACTGACAAAACAATGGCCAAAAGAAAAAGGACAAAAGGACAAACAACGATCTTCAAAACATACACATAAAACTAAAGGTCGAGTAACACGAATCCCACTAAAAACCGGGGGGTGAACTCAGGTGTTCCCGGAAGAGTCGTTAGTTCCTGCTACACTTGTGACACCTGTCGTGTTAATCTAGTTACAAACCCGGTAATAAGTCTTGAATGAGGGAAGGGCCGGGAAGTGTTTACGACAAGTGGAACATATCCCTGGTAATTTGTGAGACAGATATTCCATAATGGTCAACCAAGTCATGGTGGCGACCGTAAAACTTTCGTGATGACTTCAACTCTACCAAGAGGAACCCTTGGTTCAGTAGTGTCCTTGTTAGCAGCAACCCTCTATCAAGAAAATCCTGATAGGAACCACAAGCTCTGGAATTTCGTATCAACTGAGAGATATATACTCCATATGCAGGTGCTGTTGGAATGTTGCTACATATAAATGGAAAGTTCACAATGGGAAAATTGAAATCAGTTTTTTTGTCGCAAAGTTTCGTTCTTAACTGTCAATTTCAAGGTATGAAGCAGACCTATCTGTATCTTTGGTGTCCTTTATTTCAAGCTCAATGGGATAGATGCGATCAACAAAATCACCAAACCTAGAATCTGCAATCATTTAGTGAAAGGACATCGTCTATATAGTGGAACGTGAAATCAAAGGATCGGATAGCTTCTTTTCGTTTTTCTTGAGAAGCCCTTGTATGAATTATGCCTCATACGAGTAAAGGAACAAGTCGCCGAGAAGAGGAGCACAGTTTGCACCCATAGGTAATGCCGACTGTCTGTGGATAAATACGTCCACCAAACATAACAAATATGTTGTCAATCAAAAACTCGAGCATGTTGATGATATCAGTTTCAGCAAACTTTTTGGTAGAATCAGAGTGGTTTTTAAAAAAAAAATAAGATCTGTCTCTTCCTAGCACAAGGTATTTGTATCTACGTTGCCCATTCTTTTTTATGAAACAAAGTTGGACCAATTCTCTTAATCTGTCCTTCAGCTTAGAGTGAGAAATAGTCGTGTAAAGGGTTGACGGTATCTGGCCACAGCTTTATTTACAAGACCAGGAACATTTTTCAAAAACAATAGAAAGCGATAAATAAATGTATTATTACACATTGGAATCAACAAATGTCACAATTATTTTTGAGCGGAAGCAAATCTGAAGGTTTTTTTTATTGTTTATATTGGTATTGGTGTTGTAGCCCAATTGTTAAAAGGAAGGGAGGGGGTTGGAATCACATTAACTGGATTAGGCCTGCCACATTTTTGTACCTGTACCTAGCCAGGAAAATGAATTTCCATCAGCAGATGTTATGGTTTTTTTGTGTATTCAATGATTTGAGGTGAATTATTGACAATCATAATGTATTTCATGAGAGAATTGGAGACCTGGAAAAATTATCCAGGAACTTGACATGAACAAAATGTAATAAAAAGAATGCATAAATACTTTCTCCCTTGAGTCTGCCATAATATTGTTGTAACTTTATTATATATTTTTTAGATTTCTTTTTTGATTTATTTCTTGAGAGAGAAGTTTTCAGTTATATCATTGCAAGAAAAGATTACATTTGATGAGATGATGATGATGTCCATTTTGTAACAGATCAACAAGCTAAGCTGGATTTTAATTGTAATAACTCACTGAAACGACAGTCCGCGAGTAGACATGTCGACCAATTTTATAGTCTTTGGCTTGACAAACCAGGGCTCGCAGCCACAATCTACTGCACTCGATATGAGTGTACTAATCATTACATTACATTATGCCGTTGTGCAGTGCCGGATTTAACCAGAGGTTCGATAGGCTGAAGCCTAGGGCCTCAAAATTTAGGGGGCCTCCGGCCTAGGTGTATAATATTGTTAACACTGTTATTGGACTTTCACACTTATGCTGTTATAATGTACTGTACTTTCTAAACAACCCTTCAGTAACTTTCTTTACACAGTTGCACTCAATTTCAGAATATTGCATCATCTTTGCCTTTATTGAAATTGATTAAACACACATCCATCTTCCTCCAGTCGTAAACGTGAGGAATTGGGAGGGCTCACAAGTGGATTAGCCTAGGGCCTCTCTTTATCTAAATCCGGCACTGCCGTTGTGACTTAATTAAAACCAACACATCATCATCATCATTATATTATATTTTATTAACCAACTGTAATTTTCATTGTTATAAATATCACTACACAGAGAAGTTGTAAATGATTTTTTGTTGTTCTTTACAAAAGGATTTGGCAAAAATGTTATTACATAAAACAGAACAAAATTTAAACAAAAAGATTCTGTGATTAGTACCTATATACTTTTACTATCAAGCTGTTTTTTTCATGTTTATCACTGACAAGAAATGATTTTTCTAAAAAAAATATTAAAAAAAAACTGAAAACATAACAAGTTTAAACTAAATATGAATTTCATCAAAATGCATTTATTGTGAATAAAATATTGTCACAATGCAGTGAAATACAGTATCTTTACAACAAAAACAACAGGATCATGATAACAAAAGACAAACTAAGAACTGGTCACCACATAGTGTTGTTAATTTGCAGAAATAAGGGCATCTACCCCCATCGTGATGTTACAAAATATGCAAACTTTTTTTGTCTAAATCAGAAAATAGACCATTGATTTAGCACTATATAAAAGGGATTAACATTGATAATATCAATATTTATTCCCTTTGATAAAAATTCTCTATTTTCAGTTTTTTTTCAATGACACACAGTTATATTTGACCCTGTAGAGATCTTTCAGATTTCAGAAATGTTCAGTATTTGCCTGTCTCTGCTTCAGTGGCTGCCTGTACACATTTAGCCATTGTTTGTGAAGCTCGTGTTATTGAATCTGTCATATAGAAATCCTTTAATAGCAATTGGTTGACCTTGAGAGGTGAAGACTCTAATGACGTTTTTGCCAACTGTAAATATAAATAAAATATTGGCATAAAATAAATATAGTATAACTACTATACATCATCAGTAACCAAATAACACATTAATACACGAATGCACATTAGCACATGAGTGAACTACTCTTGTTTGGTTACAAGTGATTCAATTTTGATATGCAAGAGTAGTTATACTGTTTATTACATAGATTTCACATGTAGATGTTTAAACTAGAGGCTCAGTGTCGCTTACCTATCATTTTGTTTTTAGGAAATTTTTTACAAAACCATCCATAGGTGCTTCCTACCAATTTTTTTTTAATTGGCTAATAATAAACAACAACTGACTATGGCCACCATGCATATTAATTGTATGATGGCATGAAATAAGGAAGTATTGCACAGGACCTCCCATCAATTAATTGTGCCTCTCTTAAGTATTAGTTTCAGAAGAGATGTGCCCATTGCAACCATGTTTTTTGTCCAATCGGGATGAAATGAGGAAATCTTATAGAGGATCTTCCTTGGATGCTTCCTGTAAAATATTGTTTTATTTGGCCAAATGGTTTCAGAGAAGATTTTTAGAAATTAACCAACCATAAACCAGAATTGCCTATGGTGGCCATGTTTGTTAATGGATTGGGATGAAAAAAAGCAGTCTTTATAGAGGACCTACCATAGATGCGTCCTACCATGTTTCTGTTCATTTGGCCAAGCAGTTGCAGAGGAGAAGATTTTTAGAAATTGACCAACAAGAAACAAGGATTGCTTATGGTGGTCGTGTTTGTTAACGGATCAGGATGAAATGAGCAATCTATATAGAGGACCTTACATATATGCTCCCTATCAAGTTTCGGTTCATTTGGCTAAGCAGTTTCACAGACCTGTTTACCCCAATTAGAGTAGTATTTGCTCCAGCTCAGCATAGTTTGCCAATGTTGAGAGTAGTTTTCGGAAATTGAAAACAATGGTTTCTGATTCATGAGCTGGTGCCATAATGGCATATACACACAGTATATACATACCAAATATCTACCTTACATGTATCTACTGAAGACGGGGGCCCGGGTGGCTCAATGAGCTAGGTCATACCTTTTGCTATTTTCGAATCCGTGAACATCTGTTTGAAACACTTTGTAAAGGTATCTGCTGTTGATAAAGGCAGGTTCAGGTTTACAACCAGTTGGCACATTATTCCCCAAAAAAATAATAGGTGCGTTTCCGATCGACCCTAAAATTTTATCGCCGACCCTAGCATTTTATATGCCTAAAACAAATAAAAAAAAAATCGGGAAATTCATCTCCGTTTCCGTGTTTGTTTCCGACTTCAACAATTTTCTTCATTTTCCTGTACATTTGATCGATGTTTGGAACCAAAATCATTGTGCTACATGTCAAATAATTAATAAGCTGTAGTAAGAAAGAAATAAACAAGTTTGTGTGATTTTAGAGGAAGGAGCATACTTATAGGTTTAAAAAAAAAAATCCCGACCTACCGACCCTAATTTTGAAGACCATGCAATCGGAAACACACATATTTTTTTTGGCCTTATCGTTTCCGATTTCGCTACTGCTTTCCGTAGGTCGATCTCGCTTTTAGTCATGTTTGGACTGCTTATAAAGGTCTCCATAGAACGACAGTTCTGCTTTACTTTTGCTAGTTCAATGTGGTTTTTGGTTCCAACATGACGACGAACATCACTTTTGCCTCCATGAGCACATGCAATGTCAATGGCACAGACGGTGCAGTGAAAGAAAGTTTCCCCTTTCTTTGATGCACAAAGTTCCATGTGTCTTGATAGCTGTCCTTAAACCGTTGGCACGATTTTTTTTTGGCATAGGACTTTCATCATCATTTACCTTCAGATCACGGTCGCAAACACGCTTTACATTGCTTGTCGGATACGTTATTTAAAGCGCTTAATGATGCAGATTACCGGGTTAATTCAATATTACGGATTTTGTGGTACAAACGAATTTTGAAAAAACGATGTTTGTTCAAGCGTAAAATAGTCAGGTTCAAACGTAGGGCGTAATTTACTGTAAAAAAGCGTAGTAAATACGGCAAAAACGTAGTAGTAAACAGGTCTGGTTTCAGAGGAGAAGATTAAAATGTGAAAAGTTAACAGACAACGGACGACAGATGCCAAGTGATGGCAAAAGCTCACGTTGTCTTTGGCAAGGTGAGCTAAAAAGGAACTTGTTTTTCATTGTCGGACACTCAATGATATTTTCGATTATGACAACGCTGGTACTCTGATGTCACTGACAAATAAATTTTCTTTTTTAATGGGTGAAAAACCGACTTTAATTTCACTTGGAAATCTCTGAATTTCATGGACATCTATATATGTAAGAATGAAATTTACAATTCTTAAATAAAGTAATTATTATTAAAATAATATATGATTATAATCTAATGATTATGAAGTCTCTCAAACCGGCCACTGACAACAGGTTTAAAAAATAAATTAAAAGCTACCTTTGAAATCGAACAATGTTGAATTTTTGCGGTATTGTGACGGCCATTTTGAAAATGGAGACCGGTAGAAATTTTTCGATGTCGGGAATCAATTCAGGACGTTGAAATCGAACAATGTTGAATTTGTGTGGTATTGTGGCGGTCATTTTGAAAATGGCGACCGGTAGAATTTTTTTTATGTCAGGAATCAATTCGGGAAATCATAATCTACTGACATGTGAAATGTCGTTGAAATCGGACAATGTTGAATTTGTGTGGTATTGTGGGATGCCATTTTGAAAATTGCAACCGGTAGAAATTTTTTGATGTCGGGAATCAATTTGGGACATGATAATCTACCATATGAAATGGCGTTGAAATTGGACAATGTTGAATTTGTGCGGTATTGTGGTGGCCATTTTGAAAATGGCGACCGGTAGAAATTTTTCAATGTCGGGAATCAATTCGGGACATCATTATCTACCCACATATCAAATTTTGATGATATCGGACAATGCTAAATTTTTGTGGTATTGTGGCGGCCATTTTGAAAATGGCGACCGGTAGAAATTTTTCAATGTCAAGAATCAATTCGGGACATCATTATCTACCCACATGTCAAATTTTGATGATATCGGATAATGTTGAATTTTTAGCACCCATAGTTTATGCCGTGTTTTGGCAGCCAGTTTGAAAATGGCAGACATCTCGAAAATTTTGAAAACGCAGAATTGCAACTCTAATGGTGACCTATCACTATGTCAAATTTTATGTCTCTATTATGTCTAAACATTAATGTACGAAATTTTCCCATATGATTCTATAGCAACCCCCACTCCCTTTGAACCCCTCAAAATATGACTTTGACCGCCTTTACCACAAAGCTGAAAACTTTAGGACCAACTAGAAACATATATCTATAACTCAACCAAGTTTCATGAAATTCTGTCCATTAGTTCCTGAGATCTGCCATGGACAAGTTCATGTGCCAAAGAAAGAAAGGAGAATAAAGAGAATAATAATAATAATAATAAGAAACGGAACAAAAACAATAAGTCTCTCAAACTTTGTTTGGGAGACTTAACTAAGGTTCTCCTCCCTCAGTCATAGGTTACCTAGGTCAATTCTGCCAAATGTGTGCCTGTAATGTATATTTCACATCATTTTGGTAACATCAACAATACCATCTCCCTTTACACAGTCAAGCCTTCTTTAGTGACCTCTATTATGCAATATTTCGGATTATGTGACCTTAATTTTACATAGTTGATGATATCGATGACAAAAGACAAAGTTGACAATAGCTCACATGGTCTTTTGAGGCAAGTAAAAAAATTATAATTTTCATAAATCTTTACTTTGATCAGATTTATTTGACCACATCAGCTGACATGCCTCTTGATTAGGTGATATACACTTACTTTTGACAGCTGTTGAGCCTGCGAGAAATAGTTAGCATCTTCTACATCATCATATCTTGTTAAGTTTGGCGACACTTCCGTCAGCCTCATTCTTATTTCATCTATATTCTCATAAGGAAGTGTAGCTCCTATCACCTACAAAGAATTTTTTAATATAATATGATATATCTTGCTTATAGCTCTAAGCTAAAGTATATTGTTATGTATATATAATAAATATGAAATATAATTTTGATCATGTGAATATTTTTGATGTTGACAAAGATAAAGATAATATTACATCATCAGTGAAAATAAGTTACTAAAATTAGAAACAATTGTTTACTAGTTTTAATATTTGACCTGGATTTTGTATTGGTTAAATAAGATACAGATTTCTCGAAAGTTCCACACTTTATACCCATTTTTTTTTTTTTTTTTTTTTTTTTTCACTATCACAGATTTTATTTAGTAAATGTCTTGTTACATTTTTACTTCAGAGTCCAAGTTCCTCTGAAGTATCCCTGTGAAATTCTGTTTTGAATATCCAGGGAATTACTCAAAACTATAATTACATATAAAACTATTTTATTCTAATATATTCTTTTGCATAAGTTATGATCACAGTTTATTTAATATATGATTGAACAATGAATTCATTCCTAGTAATTTATTTTCCTTCATTTTTCTTTGAAATTCATTTTTAAATAACAGATAAACATCAATTGTCTTTGTCTTTTGTTCGGATACATAATAGGATTTGTAAATTGTAAATGCCAGTATAGTTAAAAAATAATTTAGGTGAAAATATTCTTTGTCGAAAATTTTGTACCCAAATACTAAATGTTGAAGTCTGATATTGTTTTCAAATTGGACCTTTTTTAACATTTCATTTATTTTATTCCAAAATATGTCTAAATATTTACACGACATAAAAAAGTGATCATAATCTTCTTCTACTTTACAAACATTACATAAATTGTCAGTTGATATTTTCCATTTGAACAGATGTGATTTGGTTGGAATAATAAATTGCAATAGTTTCCATCTAAATATTTTCAATTTGTTTTCTAACAAAATTTTAAAAATAAATTCATATAAGTCTGTTATATTTTGAAAATCTTGGATATCCAAGTAAGTTGTCCAAAAATGTATACCTATAGGTTTGATAAAAACTTTGTTTTTGATAATATTGTAAAAATCTTTGTTAACTAATTTATCCATATCAATCACCCTACCAACAGAAATAATATTTTCTTTTTTTATATTAATAGTAGTTTTCACAGATTTTTCTTCTGATAATTGCACATACCACTCTTTAGGAATTGCCTTTTTTAGTCGACTAAATTCACTAAAAAAAATAATTTTATTTTTTATTTTCTCTATCAAATAGTCTTGTGATACCCTTCCATTTTCGTCAATTATGTCGTTCACATACAACAGGTTGCTATCAATCCAGTTTTTATAAATTAAACTTTTATTATTAAATTTTATATATTTATTTCCCCAAATATTTTGGTTTCTTATCTCTCTAAAATTAGTTGGTGTTTTTGTTTGTCCTCCTCCAAATTCTACCCAACAGTTTATTATTTCTTTATAGAACTCTGGGATATCATTAAAATTTTCTATTGATTTACCATTGTCCATATTCATTTTAAAAATTAGCCAGTTTTTTCCAAATTTATCTAAATATTTTCTTGGTATAACTTTCCAATTTGATGTTTTTGAACTAAGCAGTCTTTTGACCCATGACACTTTGAGCAATTTAAAATAACTGTTTATATCAACCATATTCAACCCCCCCTTTTCACAATCCCCTATTAAAGTTAATCTTTTGATTTTATCCGGTTTTCCATTCCAGATAAATCTGTAAAAACAAGATTCAATTTCTTTTATATACATCTTTGGTACTACACATGAACTGGCTAAGAAGGTAAATTTCGGCAGGATGAGTGTTTTTATAATAAGAATTTTCCCCATAATAGTTAGATTTCTTTTTCCCCATGCTGTAAATTGATTTTTCATTTCTTCAATTTTCTTTTCCCAGTTAAGTTTTTGACATTCTTCATTGTTATGTCCAAAGAATATACCTAATGCTTTAACAGGATTCTGTGTCCATTTAATACCTCTAATTTTGTCTTTGCAATTTTTTAGTTTACCGATCCATATGCCCTCTGTTTTATTTCTATTTAGAATTAACCCTGAAAATGACCCAAATATTTCTATTTCATTCATGGCTAAAGCTATATCAGTTTTGGAACTCACAAATAACGTTGTGTCGTCTGCTAATTGAGATATTTTAATGATGTGTGCTTTATCATCAATTTTTACTTTTATCCAGTTAATATTTTTATTTTCTCTAAGCCTTAACGCCATAATTTCCACGGAAATAACAAATAAAAGGGCAGATAAAGGACATCCTTGACGGATTCCTCTTGTGTTTTTAAAAATTTCAGATATCCATCCATTATTTATCACACAGGTTTGTATATTATTATATAATGTTTCCACCCAAGTAACAAAAGAATAATTGAACCCATAATGTTTTAGTGTTGAAAGCATAAAATCCCATTCTAAAGAATCAAAAGCTTTTGAAAAATCTAAAAAGATAATTGCCCCTTCTATTTTATAAATGTTTGAATAATCTATAATGTCTTGAATCTGTCTTAAATTAAAACCTATAAATCTATTTTTAATATAACCGGTTTGATCTTCGTTGATAAGTTTTGGCAGAATTTTCTTCAAACGTTGAGCTAAAGTGTACGAAAGGAGCTTTAGATCAACATTCAATAGAGATATTGGTCTATAGTTATCTAATTTCAATGGGTCATCTTTTTTAAATAAAAGAGTTAGTACACTTGTTCTTTGAGAAAAAGACAGTTGCCTATCTTCGTGACACTTATTTAAAATAAAGACTATCAAATATTTCATACTTTCCCAAAATGTCCTATAAAATTCTACCGTTAATCCGTCTATACCGGGAGATTTATTTAATTTCATTTTAAAAATAGCCTCTGTACATTCTTCCACCGATAACTGTCCATCACATACATTCAAATCTTCTTGATTGACTTTACTTTCTAGTTTTGTTCTATATATATAATCATTTAAGTTCTGTTTATCTGGGTTTGTTGATGTATACAACTTTTTGTAATAACATTTTATTTTAACTAAAATGTCTCTTTGGTTTGTAATTATATTCCCCTCATCATCTAATAATTTTGTGATGGACTTTTTAATTTGTCGTTTCTTTTCTAAACCTAAAAAATAAGCATTGTTTTTTTCACCAAATTCTACCCATTTCTCCCGAGATCTAATCTGCGCGCCTTTTGCCTTTTGCTCGTAAATTTGTTCTAACTCTTTTTCTAACTTGTCTATTTCATTGTTTAGTATTTTATTATCTATAACTGCAGTGTCACTGCATGCTAGTTTAGCTTCTAATGTCTTTTCTAAAGTTCTCGTTAGCTCCCTTGTTTTTTTCGCTTTTATTTTACTAAACGTCTTAGTTATCTCTCTTATTTCTACCTTAAACGCGTCCCATAATAGTCTGCAGTTTTTTAAATCATTATTGATTTTAGCGGAATATTTTAATATTATGTCGTTTATCTTATCTTGATAGTCTTTATCATTTAAAATTGAATTATTTATCTTCCAAAAACCCTTACCTTTTTCTTCCACACTTGACAAGAAATTTAAGAATACACTTTGATGATCTGTATATTTAATACATACTGGTTTAATTTTACACCAGTTGATTCTAGACTTGAAATTTTTATTAACTAAAATATAATCAATTCTACTAGCTTGTGATTTGTCTTTTCTGTGCCAAGTGAATTGTCGTTTATTACTATTGAGTTCTCGCCAGATATCAATTAAATCATTTGTTTTCAATAACGTTTTAAGACTATTTACCGTCTGATATTTTGTTTTACTACTGTTGCTTCTTCTATCTATTTGCTTTAATGTTTCGTTAAAGTCTCCTGCGATCATATGTATTCCTATTCCGTGATCTTTTAAAAAGGTATTTACTTTTTTAAAGAAGTTATTTTTTGTTGTTTTACAATTTGGTGCATATAAGCAAACTAGGGTAAATATAGTATCTTTTATATTTATATTCAATAAAATTATTCTTCCTTCAGTATCTATAAATTGACTTATAATTTCGTAATCTAATTGATTTCTTATTAAAATAGCCACCCCCCTACTTGAGTTATTTCCATGACTACAAAAACATTGATAATCTGACTGTTCTTCAATAAAACATTTACTTTCGTTATTAAAGTGTGTTTCTTGCAGAAATACAATTGAACAATTTTGATTTTTTATCCATTGTAACAATCTTCTTTGTTTATCTTTCATCTGCAACCCATTTACGTTGAGGGTGCAAAAATTAATTATATTGTTGGACATTGTCATATAACAAAATGATCAAATTATTTTCGAATAAAATCTCACATCTGAACAAAAAGGTCAAATATTTACAAACACAATTTTCATATTTGCACATAATGACAAATTTCGGACATAGGTACGTTTTGATTCTCACTTTTATATTTTCAATGTATACATTACAAATTCTCCTTACATTGCACACCATGTATTGATTTCTATAGTTATAATAATTGACCTTGTACCCGCTCTTGAATGAACTTTCTACCACACGGGTAATGTTTATACATTTTATAAAAAATAACTTTGCAACAACACATATGAACAAAAAAGTCAAACCTTTACAAACACAATTTTCTTTCTTGTACATAATGAGAAATATCTCACATAAGTACATTTCGTTTTTCACTTTTATATTTACAATATTACTGTATACATTACAAATTCTCCTAACATTCCACACCATGTTTTGATTTCTATATTTGTAATAATTGACATTGTACCTGCTCGTGGGTGAACTTTCTGCCACGTGTGTATTAATGTTTATACATTTTATAACCATCGACTTTACTACGATATATATATTGGGATTTACCGATTTATTTTTATAGACTATTCTATGTTTGTGTATGTAAATAATGTAAGTGTGCATTATAAATATTACGAAGAGTAAATTAGAAAAGTTATGTACTGGTAAAAGGACAATAGACAATTTTCTGATTACATAAGGTAAGAACATTTCATTTTTTTGTATGAAATCTTTATATGTATTTTCACGGTGTAATGTTTTCATTTGTACCCTTGTATATATCATCTCTTTTATTTGCTGATAAGAAATGACTATAAATAGAGGTATTTTATTGATGCATTTGCTTTTAAAGTTGTGGAATGGTTTTGTAGTCCAACATATTGATAACATGATTCTTACTTGGAATATTATGTTTCGCAAATATATTAATATTTCATATAATAAAATGACATATGATTTCCACGGGTACATCGCTGTTTTACCACCCACATTTTTGTGTTTATAATTATCTTGAGTACGTAGCGGTAAACTATTTCTACATTTAATGCCAATCACATGTTGTATAATTACACTGTACAAATGACCCATTTTCTTGATAGGTAAGTTTAGGTGTACTTTTATTTGTTTACGTCTATATTTAGCATTGGGAAATTCCACTGTTATAACGGTTTTATATACAATATACACTATACTTCTTACTATAATTTCGGACGCATATATGACATATAATTCTTTCAAATGATATATTAAATCACAAATTATAATGCCTATTACATACAAAATCATGACTACATTAATATTCATAATATTTTCAATTACATTCTCAATTATAGCATCACATTTGTTTTCTATATTTCTACAGTTTTGTACTCTTATTTTGAGCTTTAGATTCATGTTTTTTATATATTTTTTTTTAATAATTATATATATGTATAAGATAAAATCGAATTGGCTATATGTATATATTGTTAAAATGTAAATTAACTAAATTTAACCATTAGACTTTTTTTTTTTTTTTTTCTTCTCTACTAGGTGGTGTGGGCGGAGTGTGTTGGGAAGTAGATTTTAGTTTACTGGCTGGTGTTGTAAAGCTCTTAATGCTACTTTGCCCAAGATTGTTTTGTACACATATTATATAAGGGACAGCAAATTTCAGAGCAGCCAGTCTGAAATTTAGTATTTATAAAACAGCTGTAATTTATAGCATTGTATTTGGATATATTTACTTCAGTGAAGTCACATGACTTAACATTGAACTGTAAACAATTTCAATGGACACTATTTGGAAACTTTGTGGTTAGAACCAAAGGATATTTTAATTCAACAGGAATTCAATAACATAGGAAAGGAATCAGACTATTACACCAGAAAAGAAAATGACATTTATTCTAAAGGAATTACTTGTGAACATACAGGCCAGTTGTTAACTTTATAAATTTGATTGTATACATAACAATATCGGGAAATATTCATGGCCTTTTTTAAAATAATTATTTTCATGGTTGAAAATAAAACTGCTGTGAATCTTTGACAGTATTTTTAACTTTGTTTTGTCATTACAAAAGATTCAAACCGGAGAACGACCCTCTGTATTTACATACCTCTGATAAAGCTCTGATGATCTTCCAGTCTGTTTTGGCTAGAGGGGGTGGTGTTACAGCCACTCTTGTTTGTTGTGAACGGCCCTCTGTATTTACATACCTCTGATAAAGCTTTGATTATCTTCCAGTTTGTTCTTGCCAGACCTGGTGGTGTTACACTACAGCCACTCTTGTTTGTGGTGAACGACTCTCTGTATTTACATACCTCTGATAAAGCTCTGATGATCTTCCAGTCTGTTCTGGCTAGACCTGGTGGTGTTACACTACAGCCACTCTTGTTTGTTGTGAACGACCCTCTGTATTTACATACCTCTGATAAAGCTCTGATGATCTTCCAGTCTGTTTTGGCTAGACCTGGTGGTGTTACACTACAGCCACTCTTGTTTGTTGTGAACGACCCTCTGAATTTACATACCTCTGATTATCTTCCAGTCTGTTTTGGCTAGACCTGGTGGTGTTACAGCCACTCTTGTTTGTTGTGAACGACCCTATGTATTTACATACCTCTGATAAAGCTCTGATGATCTTCCAGTCTGTTCTGGCTAGACCTGGTGGTGTTACAGCCACTCTTGTTTGTTGTGAACGACCCTCTGTATTTACATATGTGCCATCTTTTTCTGTATATGCAGCTCCTGGTAAGATAACATCGGCAATGGCTGCACCTCTGTCACCATGGTGACCTGAAATAAATCATTCAAAACTATAAAATCTATTGAAGATGACATACACTAAACCTGCAATGGTGGCCATTTCAATGAAAAAGCAGTTTTAGGAAAGATTTTTTCTCTCTCACATTTCAGAATATGTCAGTCATAAGGAAGCTGGATTGACACAAATTGAGTAACAAAAGCTTACACAGATTTAAGATTAGCTAATAAGCACCATTAGGGCCTGGCTGGCAGAGTGGTAAAGTTTGTTGACTTCTAATTATTAACTCAACACCACTGATAAGGGGTCAGCCCCAATACCCATCCTATGTGTTAAGAGTCCAGAGACGGGAGGATTCACCTGTTAGTTCCTTGTAAAGGTTTGGGCTTTCCTCATCCAATAAGTCTGGTAGTCAAGATATAGCTGAAAAATTGCTGAAAATGAGGATAAATGCTAATTCCAGTCCTTTGATTTCAAAATTTAACCTAAGAAATACATATACTGTTTATTAAGGACCTCAGAACAACTAACCTTGATAAATAACAAAACAATCTTTAGGTATATCTTCCTTGGTTAAAGCTCCCTCATCAGCCCCCAATAAATACAACACTTTAGGAGGGTTCTGTCTGATATAATCTACACCTGCTTTATAACCCAGGTCTAGTGCTGCCACTTGACTGGCTACCTACAATAGATATCGAACTAAACCAACTGTGAAAGTATTATTTTTTGTTGATTTTATGGTTCACTTAATCCATGAAAATTAAAATCCAAGGAAATACAATTTGTTCATGATTTTTTTAAGTGCAGTTTTTTAAACCACAAATTCAAAAACCAACAGATGAACGGATATTGTAGATACAACGTAAATGGGTTCTCACGAATAGAAATATTTTAACAGTATCTCAACTTATAATTTAAACAGTCTTGCCCCAAGAAATTTTAAAACTTAATTGTACAAGTGACATTCTTAATAACTTTGTATATAATTGTGAAATGCATTCAATTCTTTCTTGTAGCAATTACATTTTCTAATTGTAAGGGATTTATTACCCTTTCATGTCAGTTAATTATGGAGTAAATACTAATATAGCAAATTTGTTTAAATACAAGTTTGCCCCTCCCAAAAATCATTTTAATGGTTTTCTTTATTTTTGATTTTCCATCTACATTCTGTAGAAAGAAGTCATGCTCAATGACAATACAAGTCTAAATAATAATTCCCCGATTTTATATATTATAACATGAGCAATGTTGAACACAGTGCAAATTTTAAAATTTTAATGTTTTTAATTGTCAGTCATCAAAATAGACCTTCAAACTTCTCTGATATATCAATTTCAAGGAAGACGTTTCACTTACTCTGTGAAGAACATTTAAGACTTTCCAATCTTCTCCACATCCACTTTTAACCCGAGCATTCTGGGCGATCTCTGCCACAGCAGCATGTATAGCACTACCATCTTTCCTCTGTAAGATTGAACTTCCTACAACAACCATTGGATTCTTGGCACTGTTCAATTTCTGTAAAATATGTTAGAGGTTAGATTCAGTTATAGGTGTTTCATGGGACTGTCAAAAAACAGTAAACACTTGTTAATTGATTGTTACCATCAACATAATCAACAACAACATGAACCACTCTTCTAGCAAACCTAAAACTCCAAAATATAAATAATACTGGCAGCTTGATAGAACTGCAGCAAGCCAAGAATCATTTCTGACACATTTGGGCCTCTTGTTTGGAAACAATTAGGGCTAGAACCCCCAAAATCATTCTAACCCCTTAATCTGTGCCAATGATTATTATGTTAAAAGTTCAGAAGGATCAGTCAAACAGACCTTCAGTTATTGTTAAATAACATTGTATCTTCAGATGGAAAACAATGGTGACAAACTCTTACCATAAAATATAAAAGCATCTATCTGAAGCATATTACCTTGCTGAAAGGGTGGTTACCGCTAGCAATTTCCTGTAATACTTGAGTGTTGTCACCAAGATGCTGAAAGAAGAAAAGTGTATTGTCATAAAGATGTAACATTTTAAGTCTGAAAATTTAGAAATCTAATTTTATGTGTTTATATATTCACATAAGAGTCCTCATCTGTGTCACTGTGCTTATGTTTACCATTATCAGCTGTTGTTTATCAGTAACTCCCAGCCCACTTTACTATAAATAATGACATTTTAATGCACATGTCTCCTGATAAGACTGATCGGATGTTTCTGGGTAAATTTTCAGCTTAACAATGGTAAGACAACTTTTTAGGTGCTTGTACTACAACAGTAAGGTGGACTAATTTTATTGATCCAGTTCTGACTCCAGGAACAATGTACAAGAATACAATATTCTGATCTCCTAGTGTACATCAAATTGATATATTATTACAATTGGGCCAGTAAAATGATTTCTTTTGGTGTATATAATTTGACAAAAACACTACTTTCTAACATGGTGATTTCTTGATACTAAAAAATATGTTAACTTGAAGAGGATTTAAGAAACTATTAGTTAAAACACCTATTATGTACTGTTAACATAACTGATATTTATCTTTTATTTTGCAGTACACATATTAATAAGGTTGTATTATTGTTCTGTACACAATCATAAACAAGGGCAACGCAAAGCATGGCGTATCCCTTCTTCCAGACTCTCCTAAGGACTATGTATGTACCAAGTTTGGTCAAAATCCATTGAAGGATGTTACACGGTAAAAAAATTACCCAGTGACCTTGAAAATCAATAGTGTTCCAAACTCTCCTATGGACTAAGTATGTACCAAATTTAGTCAAAATCCATTGAAGGATGTTGATTCTAGAGTGTTCACAAGGATGTTATGTGGTAAAAATTTGACTCGGTGACCTTGACCGTTGACCTTGAAAATCAATAGGGTTCCAGTCTGTTACGGACTAAGCATGTACCAAGTTTGGTCAAAATCCATTGAAGGATGTTGGTTCTAGAGTGTTTACAAGGATGTTACACGGTAAAAATTTGCCCCGGTGACCTTGACCTTTGATCATGAAAATCAATAGGGTTCCATATTATCTTAAGGACTAAGTATGTACCAAATTTGGTCAAAATCCATTGAAGGATGTTGATTCTAGTGTTCACAAGGATGTTACGTGGTAAAAATTAGACCCAGTGACCTTGACCTATGACCTTGAAAATCAATAGGGTTCCAGATTTTCTGAAGGACTTAGTATGTACCAAGTTTGGTCAAAATCCATGAAGGATGTTGATTCTAGATTATTCACAAGGATGTTACGGAGGGATGGACGGACGGTAGCGTTACTTTATCCCTTCACAACTTCATTGGCGAGGGCATAAACAGTAATAAGAAAAGCCAATGATGACATTACAAGCGACTTTATACATCAAATTTTCAGACAGATTCCATCTTTCATAATAGTGAAATAATTTTTTTGTCAGACAGTTCACATGTTGCCAGTTTTATAAGATCAAAGATGACCAGCAATGGTCGACTCACTTGTCATAATAACTCCCGACATTTGGACTTATAAATTGTGCTCAGAGATATACTAAGATGACCAGCAATGGTAGACTCGCTTGTCATAATAACTCCTAACATTTGGACTTAAAATTGTGCTCAGAGATATACCGTATTTTACGGACTATAGGTCGATGGGGATGATAGGTCGAATTGCTGCTTTTCGGCTAAATTTTTGGGGGAATACTAAGATAGGTCGAAGCATTCCATAGGTCGAGGATACCAATGATAACTTGGGTAAGTATCGTCACATGGAACGGGGTTTTTTTTTTTTGTACATCGGTAAGCATTTGTCCTATAACGATGTTCTTCGGTAAGTATCTGTAAGTATTAGCTCAAGAATACTATTCTTATGTGTCATAAACGAAATAATTATGAAAGTTAAATTAAATAAAATTTTGTTTTTAAACTTGTGTTTTGGTTGTGTGTTTTTTATGACATTCAAATCAGGCCGTCGGTGGGTGTCAAAATAGATGGTAAACGGATGTTCATAGAATAAAATAATCAAGCTGTCAAAACAATGTATCACCTTGTGCAGTTTTATTGACATACCTTTAAACTGTGTTTAATTAATAGTACACAAATTATGTGATCTTCTCGGTCCAGTAAATTTTCAATCAGCTGATCAGGATAATTAAGTGCCGACTGATGTTGATTATCTCATGGTGATTATTTTATTTGTTCCTAATTGACCAATTCAAGTGTAGAACATTCTAATTTAACGAAATCGATAATTATTTTCTAGTATATTAGTATAAAAAACTTGTTCTCCACGTTTATTGTGCAACCACCATTTTTTACTACAAACTCGTGTGCATGCTCGTGTTTGATGGAAAAGCTATTTATAGCTATATTTTGATATTTTGTGATAATAATTTTATATTGTAAAACGATCCACCCTGTGATTTTTTTTTCAACAACATACATTTTATATGTATAGTACATATTTTATTATACAATACAATATTGAACTGATTTTCGCTAACACTTCAATCATTGAATATTGATTTTTTTCGAATGTTGAACATTTTTTCCCAGAATTGCACCCCCTGTTAGTAGTATACTTTTATTGCTTTATTTAAAAAAAAAACAACACCAAGAACATCGATGATTTCAATCTTATTCAGAAAAAAAAACCTACAGCAAAATAAAGGTACAATGTATACTGTAATCAAAATCGTCATTTTCATCGAGATTTTTCTTAGGGATTCCAGATTTTTTTAACTTCATCCTTGTATAGGTCGATGTGGACGATAGGTCGAAGCCAGCGTGTTGATGAAAAAAAATATCGACCTATCGTCCGTAAAATATGGTATTAAGATGGCCAGCAATGGTAGACTCGCTTGTCATAATACCTCCTGACATTTGGACTTAACATTGTGCTCAGAGATATACTAAGATGACCAGCAATGGTAGACTCACTTGTCATAATAATTCCTGACATTTGGACTTAATATTGTGCTCAGAGATATACTAAGATGACCAGCAATGGTAGACTCACTTGTCATAATAATTCCTGACATTTGGACTTAACATTGTGCTCAGAGATATACTAAGAAACCTACACAAGAAAATGATAACCAACCTCATGTTTATATATTAAGTCAGGCAAGCCCTCCTTATTCATAAACATGAGAGGTTGTAGTGGTCGTGATTGTATTGCAGCTGGATTTAAAACTACCTAGGCAATCAGTACCCTTCACCACTAAACTTGTGAGTTCGAATGCCACTCATGGCGGGTTGTACGCGATACCACAGTATGTTGGTCAGTGATTTGTGACATGTTGATGGTTTTTCCGGTTTCCTCCACCAATAAAACTGACAGCCACGATATAACTAAAATATTGTTGAAAGTGGCATTAAACACCATAACCCTAACTCATAGACATGAGGTGGGTTTCCAACACTTATTTTCCACATACGGTCTATCCAGAGTTTAAAAAAATAATAGCTGAAACTTTATAATGAGTATTTAATATATGTTCTTTTTCTTCATATCTTTATTTTGTTTTAAACATACCTCATGTTCAAATGTAAGGTCAACTTTAGGTCCAACCATAGCTACTTCAAGATCATTGTGGACCCAGCTGAAATGTAATTTTTGGGGTATCATTTTATGTTCAATATATTATGTAATCACTTTCATTAATTTGTCAGAAAGATCATGACTATCACATTTATTTAGAGAGGAAAGTCTGGACAGTTATATGGACAGGCAGAATTTTTATGGAAATAGAGGAAGGAAACAAATATTTTGATGTCAATTCATATATATCATACAGATTTCATGATGAAACAAATAAAATCTAAAATCAATAAATATAAGATCAACAACAATAATACATATATAAAACATGAATTTAAAGTTAAATATGAAGGATATTAACAAAGGCAAAGGCACACTTCAAATGCAAACTTAAATAAAATGATGCTCTATGAAGCTGTTGGAAGTCTCTCTGTCATGCCTTCACTTCTACCCCATGTTCTCTATTGAATTTATTGATCAGCATTTTATATTTTTTTGCCTAATTTAAAACATTCAAAACATGGGGTAGAAGTGAAGGCATGACAGAGAGACTTCCAACAGCTTCATAGAGCATCATTTTATTTAAGTTTGCATTTGAAGTGTGCCTTTGCCTTTGTTAATATCCTTCATATTTAACTTTAAATTCATGTTTTATATATGTATTATTGTTGTTGATCTTATATTTATTGATTTTAGATTTTATTTGTTTCATCATGAAATCTGTATGATATATATGAATTGACATCAAAATATTTGTTTCCTTCCTCTATTTCCATAAAAATTCTGCCATGTTTAAAACTTGACAAGTTGATTGTTTAGCTTTGAAAAAGCTACAAATAACTCAAGTTGTGTTAAAATAATAAAAAATATAACACAATCCAACAAAGTTTGCAGTGATTCTTTTGTCTCAACAAATTAAACCTTCTCTATTGCTTGAATAAAACCGCTTTCTCTCATTCTTATGTATTTTCACATTTATTATAATTGTTTTGTCAATCAGCTTTACTATAAAACAAAGATTATTTGTAAGAAAGGAGCGACTTGCAAAAAGAAACAAGTCGGTCAAAAGCTCACTAGAGATTGTGTTGTATTTGTTGTTTTGACGTGCCGACTTTAAATAAAACTTATCTTATCTTAATGTGACTTTAATTTCGCTTTGGAGTCGAAGGAGGGCGACTTCAGACTATATAGGGCGAGAATTTCACCCACTTCGCCTGTTTTGGTGAGACCTAATATGGATATGGCACAATTTTTGTCTTCTTTGAACAAATACTAAAATAGTTCTAAAAGGAACTAAAAGCTAAAATCATCTGGAATAAGTCATGAAATAGGCTTGTTGATGCAGCAGGCCACCATAGCGAAATTGTTGTTTTATTGATAGAGTTATATGACACAGTGTAAATAATCTATTGTTTTCTGTGTAGTGTTTTGTAGATCATCGTCTGTATTTTTTCTTTTGGCAATTGTATTGTCTGTCCTTTGTAGATTTATGGCTTCTGATGAACCGTTTGGCATCTTCAACCTTTTTTTCTTTGAGAAAATTTAACCCAAATTTGAGTACACATATCAGTTACCCTTTTCTCATCCTGGCATTGAAGAGTGGAGCTTCAAATCTAGGATTAGAACCGACCACCAAAATCAGGTCAGCTTCTTCTACACCGCTTATCTTAGTATTCAACAGGTAATTTGATCTCAAATCAGTTCTGAAGATATAAAATGTAACTAGTATTACTGTGAGCACAGCTCACTAAGATATACCCCCTGCTCCCCACATTTGTCCAACCTATTTCCATAACCAAAACATTACTGATTGTTTCGACCAAAAATGAAAGGGACCCTCCTCTCTTCACCAGTAAGCTGCTGATAAAATTTTCAAAACATTCTGAGAAACACTACTCAAGTTATCATACAAGGGTAAAAATCAAATTTTCCGTCATATCAAGTCCAATAACTCAGGAACGGCAAAAGTGAAAATCGTCAAAAATGAAAGGGATCCTCCTCTCTTCACCGGTAAGCTGGTGATAAAATTTCAAAACATTCTGAGAAACACTTCTCAAGTTATCATACGACATAGGGTAAAAATCCTATTTTCCGTCATATCAAGTCCAATAACTCTGGAATGGCAAAAGTGAATTCTTCAGCTATATCATGGCAAGAACAAGTAACATTTTGATGAGAAGATGATGTCTGCTTTGTACTAGATCAACAGGTCTGAATTGGAATTTCATAGTGCTAGCTCACTGAAACAATAGTCTGGGGGTTGACATGTTGACATTCAGACACAATATCCTGACACCCAGTCTGTCGCTCCACTCTGACACAATATCCTGACACCCAGTCTGTTGCTCCACTCAGACATAATATCCTGACACCCAGTCTGTTGCTTCACTCAGACACAATATCCTGACACCCAGTCTGTTGCTCCACTCAGACACAATATCCTGAAATCCAGTCTGTTGCTCCACTCAGACATATTATCCTGACACCCAGTCTGTTGCTCTACTCAGACATAATATCCTGACAACCAGTCTGTTGCTCCACTCGGACACAATATCCTGACACCCAGTCTGTTGCTCCACTCAAACACAATATCCTGACATCCAGTCTGTTGCTCCACTCAGACATAATATCCTGACACCCAAGTCTGTTGCTCCACTCAGACATAATATCCTGACACCCAGTCTGTTGCTCCACACAGACATAATATCCTGACACCCAGTCTATTGCTCCACTCAAAACATAATATGCTGACACCCAGTCTGTTGCTCCACTCAGACATAATATCCTGACACCCAGTCTGTTGCTCCACTCAGACATAATATCCTGACACCCAGTCTGTTGCTCCACTCAGACATAATATCCTGACACCCAGTCTGTTGCTCCACTCAGACATAATATCCTGACACCCAGTCTATTGCTCCACTCAGAAATAATATCCTGACACCCAGTCTAATGCTCCACTCAGACATAATATCCTGACACCCAGTCTGTTGCTCCACTCAGACATAATATCCTTACACCCAGTCTTTTGCTCCACTCAGACATAATATCCTGACACCCAGTCTGTTGCTCCACTCAGACACAATATCCTGACACCCAAGTCTGTTGCTCCACTCAGACACAATATCCTTACACCCAGTCTATTACTCCACTCAGACATAATATCCTGACACCCAGACTGTTGCTCCACTCAGACACAATATCCTGACACCCAGTCTGTTGCTCCACTCAGACATAATATCCTGACACCCAGTCTGTTACTCCACTCAGACACAATATCCTGACACCCAGTCTATTGCTCCACTCAGACACAATATCCTCACACCCAGTCTATTGCTCCACTCAGACACAATATCCTGACACCCAGTCTGTTGCTCCACTCAGACATAATATCCTGACACCCAGTCTGTTACTCCACTCAGACACAATATCCTGACACCCAGTCTGTTGCTCCACTCAGACATAATATCCTGACACCCAGTCTGTTGCTCCACTCAGACATAATATCCTGACACCCAGTCTATTGCTCCACTCAGACACAATATCCTCACACCCAGTCTGTTGCTCCACTCAGACATAATATCCTGACACTCAGTCTGTTGCTCCACTCAGACACAATATCCTGACACTCAGTCTGTTGCTCCACTCAGACATAATATCCTGACACCCAGTCTGTTGCTCCACTCAGACATAATATCCTGACACCCAGTCTGTTGTTCCACTCAGACATAATATCCTGACACCCAGTCTGTTGCTCCACTCAGACATAATATCCTGACACCCAGTCTGTTGTTCCACTCAGACATAATATCCTGACACCCAGTCTGTTGCTCCACTCAGACATAATATCCTGACACCCAGTCTGTTGCTCCACTCAGACATAATATCCTGACACCCAGTCTGTTGCTCCACTCAGACATAATATCCTGACACCCAGTCTATTGCTCCACTCAGACATAATATCCTGACACCCAGTCTGTTGTTCCACTCAGACATAATATCCTGACACCCAGTCTGTTGCTCCACTCAGACATAATATCCTGACACCCAGTCTGTTGTTCCACTCAGACATAATATCCTGACACCCAGTCTGTTGCTCCACTCAGACATAATATCCTGACACCCAGTCTGTTGCTCCACTCAGACATAATATCCTGACACCCAGTCTATTGCTCCACTCAGACATAATATCCTGACACCCAGTCTGTTGCTCCACTCAAGACATAATATCCTGACACCCAGTCTGTTGCTCCACTCAGACATAATATCCTGACACCCAGTCTATTGCTCCACTCAGACATAATATCCTGACACCCAGTCTATTGCTCCACTCAGACACAATATCCTTACACCCAGTCTATTGCTCCACTTAGACACAATATCCTGACACCCAGTCTGTTGCTCCACTCAAGACATAATATGCCGACACCCAGTCTGTTGCTCCACTCAGACATAATATCCTGACACCCAGTCTGTTGCTCCACTCAGACATAATATCCTGACACACAAGTCTGTTGTTCCACTCAGACATAATATCCTGACACCCAGTCTGTTGCTCCACTCAGACATAATATCCTGACACCCAGTCTGTTGCTCCACTCACATAATATCCTGACACCCAGTCTGTTGCTCCACTCAGACACAATATCCTGACACCCAGTCTATTGCTTCACTCAGATATAATATCCTGACACCCAGTCTGTTGCTTTACTCAGACATAATATCCTGACACCCAGTCTATTGCTCCACTCTGACATAATATCCTTACACCCAGTCTATTGCTCCACTCTGACATAATATCCTGACACCCAGTCTGTTGCTCCACTCTGACATAATATCCTGACACCCAGTCTGTTGCTCCACTCTGACATAATATCCTTACACCCAGTCTATTGCTCCACTTAGACACAATATCCTGACACCCAGTCTGTTGCTTTACTCAGACATAATATCCTGACACCCAGTCTGTTGTTCCACTCAGACATAATATCCTGACACCCAGTCTATTGCTCCACTCAGATATAATATCCTGACACCCAGTCTGTTGCTCCACTCAGACATAATATCCTGACACCCAGTCTGTTGCTCCACTCAGACATAATATCCTGACACCCAGTCTATTGCTTCACTCAGATATAATATCCTGACACCCAGTCTGTTGCTCCACTCAGACATAATATCCTGACACCCAGTCTGTTGCTCCACTCAGACATAATATCCTGACACCCAGTCTGTTGCTCCACTCAGACACAATAACCTGACACTCAGTCTGTTGCTCCACTCAGACATAATATCCTGACACCCAGTCTATTGCTCCACTCAGACATAATATCCTGACACCCAGTCTGTTGTTCCACTCAGACATAATATCCTGACACCAAGTCTGTTGTTCCACTCAGACATAATATCCTGACACCCAGTCTATTGCTCCACTCAGACATAATATCCTGACACCCAGTCTAATGCTCCACTCAGACATAATATCCTGACACCCAGTCTGTTGCTCCACTCAGACATAATATCCTGACACCCAGTCTAATGCTCCACTCAGACACAATAACCTGACACCCAGTCTGTTGCTCCACTCAGACACAATATCCTGACACCCAGTCTGTTGCTCCACTCAGACACAATATCCTGACACCCAGTCTATTGCTCCACTCAGACACAATATCCTGACACTCAGTCTGTTGCTCCACTCAGACATAATATCCTGACACCCAGTCTATTGCTCCACTCAGACATAATATCCTGACACCCAGTCTGTTGCTCCACTCAGACACAATAACCTGACACTCTTGTCTGTTGCTCCACTCACACATAATATCCTGACACACAAGTCTGTTGTTCCACTCAGACATAATATCCTGACACCCAGTCTGTTGTTCCACTCAGACATAATATCCTGACACCAAGTCTGTTGTTCCACTCAGACACAATAACCTGACACTCAGTCTGTTGCTCCACTCAGACATAATATCCTGACACACAAGTCTGTTGTTCCACTCAGACATAATATCCTGACACCCAGTTTGTTGTTCCACTCAGACATAATATCCTTACACCCAGTCTGTTGCTCCACTCAGACACAATATCCTGACACCCGGTCTGTTGCTCCACTCAGACACAATATCCTGACACCCAGTCTATTGCTCCACTCAGACATAATATCCTGACACCCAGTCTGTTGTTCCACTCAGACATAATATCCTGACACCAAGTCTGTTGTTCCACTCAGACACAATAACCTGACACTCAGTCTGTTGCTCCACTCAGACATAATATCCTGACACACAAGTCTGTTGTTCCACTCAGACATAATATCCTGACACCCAGTTTGTTGTTCCACTCAGACATAATATCCTTACACCCAGTCTGTTGCTCCACTCAGACACAATATCCTGACACCCGGTCTGTTGCTCCACTCAGACACAATATCCTGACACCCAGTCTATTGCTCCACTCAGACATAATATCCTGACACCCAGTCTGTTGTTCCACTCAGACATAATATCCTGACACCAAGTCTGTTGTTCCACTCAGACATAATATCCTGACACTCAGTCTATTGCTCCACTCAGACATAATATCCTGACACCCAGTCTAATGCTCCACTCAGACACAATAACCTGACACCCAGTCTGTTGCTCCACTCAGACACAATATCCTGACACCCAGTCTGTTGCTCCACTCAGACACAATATCCTGACACCCAGTCTATTGCTCCACTCAGACACAATATCCTGACACTCAGTCTGTTGCTCCACTCAGACATAATATCCTGACACCCAGTCTATTGCTCCACTCAGACATAATATCCTGACACCCAGTCTGTTGCTCCACTCAGACACAATAACCTGACACTCAGTCTGTTGCTCCACTCAGACATAATATCCTGACACACAAGTCTGTTGTTCCACTCAGACATAATATCCTGACACCCAGTCTGTTGCTCCACTCAGACATAATATCCTGACACCAAGTCTGTTGTTCCACTCAGACATAATATCCTGACACCCAGTCTATTGCTCCACTCAGACATAATATCCTGACACTCAGTCTATTGCTCCACTCAGACATAATATCCTGACACTCTGTCTGTTGCTCCACTCAGACATAATATCCTGACACTCAGTATATTGCTCCACTCAGACACAATATCCTGACACTCTGTCTGTTGCTCCACTCAGACATAATATCCTGACACCCAGTCTATTGCTCCACTCAGACATAATATCCTGACACCCAGTCTGTTGCTCCACTCAGACACAATATCCTGACACTCAGTCTGTTGCTCCACTCAGACACAATATCCTGACACCCAGTCTGTTGCTCCACTCAGACATAATATTCTGACACCCAGTCTGTTGCTCCACTCAGACATAATATCCTGACACCCAGTCTGTTGCTCCATTCAGACACAATATCCTGACACCCAGTCTGTTGCTCCACTCAGACATAATATTCTGACACCCAGTCTGTTGCTCCACTCAGACATAATATCCTGACACCCAGTCTGTTGCTCCATTCAGACATAATATCCTGACACTCAGTCTGTTGCTCCACTCAGACATAATATGCCGACACCCAGTCTGTTGTTCCACTCAGACATAATATCCTTACACCCAGTCTGTTGCTCCACTCAAACACAATATCCTGACACCCAAGTCTGTTGCTCCACTCAGACATAATATCCTGACACCCAGTCTGTTGCTCCACTCAGACACAATATCCTGACACTCAGTCTGTTGCTCCACTCAGACACAATATCCTGACACCCAGTCTGTTGCTCCACTCAAACACAATATCCTGACACCCAAGTCTGTTGCTCCACTCAGACATAATATCCTGACATCCAGTCTGTTGCTCCACTCAGACATAATATCCTGACACCCAGTCTGTTGCTCCATTCAGACACAATATCCTGACACCGAGTCTTTTTGATTGTATACAAGAAATCAGAAGGTTTAGTTAATTTTATTGCAATCAGTTGAGGAGACCAGTAAAGTGTTGCTTAATTTATATCAAGGTGTATTGTACACAACCAATATTACATTAAGCATGTTCTCCCACCTGTACACTTAAACCAGAAACATTTGATCAGCCTGATCGGGAGACATGCGCATTACAATGTCATTATTTATAGTAAAGTGGGCTGATACACAACAGCTGATAATGGTAAACATAAGCACAATGACATGGACGAGGACTCTTACGTGAATATATAAACACATCAAACACATAAAATCAGATTTCTAAATTTTCATACTTAAAATGTTACATCTTTAAATTCTGAATCCTGTACAATCAGGCTTTGCTGTACAGTTTCTTACAGTAATTAGATTACATACCCTGCCCCATCCATAGGAAATATCTCTTCTGTACACAGACCTTCACTTCCCAGTTTATTCATGAGATCTTTCAGACAGACCAGTGTTTCAGCATCTACAAATCCACCGGTGACAGCTGCGATGTTATCACCTGTGGTTGTACCCAACTACAATGCAATAAATAACGTTTTGATGAAAAAATTGAAAAAAAGTAAGTGAGTGATTGTTAGCAAGAACAAGTTACATTTCAATGAGATGATGATGTCTGCTTTCTACTGGACCAACAAGTTTATCTGGATTTCTATAGTACTAGCTCACTGAAAAAACATTCTGTGGGTATAAATGTCGCTCCATTTCACATTATCCCGATTCCATGCCAACCCGTGTTGTTTTTACTCCTTAATGCTGCATGCTACGCGAAGAAGTAGCAAATACCAATATCAGTCTTTGTTTTGACCCGACCGATAATAGAACCCACAATCTACCGTACACGAGGCGAGCATCCTAACCACTACATCACCTATGCAGTTTTATAACATAGAATTATTCAAAGTTCCAACAATACTTTGTACTAAAATAGCTATCCAAAATATGAGCACTAGTCAATAAGAAAATTACATAAATAGAAAATATGAATGCCATATCATACAGTATCAAATGTACAGTGAAACTTGTCTAAACCAAACCCTCAATAAATCGAAATCATGCATAAACTTTACCAATAAATAAAGTCTAGAAAACATAAAATCTTTGTTAATTTAACCTGTATAAACCGAACACCTGTCTATTGCATTGCAAAAGTTGGTCCCATATAGGTTCGGTTTAGACAGGTTTCACTGTATTTCTGCTTGATAAAAACTTAGTTAATGTGCATGATTTATTAGTACTCTGTCTCCCCGTTACAAATAAAGTCTTCTGCCTTTTTCATTAACAAGTTGGGATGACATTAAGACCAGCTTGACAACCGAATACATTTGTATATTTGTTCCATAAATTTTAAATGATTACATACGTAGATGTATGTAATTAGCTGTTCATTTATTGATTTCTCTTCTCATGGTAGATCATTTCCTAAAGCAATGTTGGATTTTCTAAACATTTATTATAAAAAAAATTAATATTCAACATTTTTTTGTAATTTCACATTCCTAAAACATAATTCAACAAGTTAGTTCATGTGCTACTCTATTCTATATCAATTTTTCCTTTCATTTATTTATTTATGAAATCGGAAATATTTTTTGCACAAGCAACCCGTGGTAGAAATGTAGAAAATATTTTGCTCAACTACACATGGTATGTATATACCTGTATTATCTATCAGACTATTTGCATGAAGATATACTTAATTCTGATATGACATCCTTCGTTTGTTTTGTAAACAAACCAGCAATGTATTTCTTAATAAATTCTCATTGACACATGCTCGGTTCACACATTTAAGGGATTGTCTCAAAATGTGACAGTTTTTTTCAAATGAAGTTAGTTTCATTTGGCTCAGATCACCCACCCACCCCCTCCAAATGAAAGTGTGAAAAACAGAATACCGATGTATTATAAACCAAACTCCACCTAAAAATATAGGGTTTAGAACCATGTATTCTCCATATGCATGTCATGATAAAGGGTCTATCTATGAATAGTGTTGTTTGCACAAGACGTTTTTTACCTGTAGGGCGCTGCCATGTTTAATACTTAATCAATGCAAAAACAAAATACCGAAAGCGATCAATACAATCACAAACTACTGAAAGCCTATTTCTGCAACGTACACAAGAACAAAAACCCGCCATAAGCATCGTGGTATCTGTTGCTTACTCTCTTTGGTCAAAACTTGTTTAATACATTATAGTATTATTTTAAATTTGACAACAGTAAACGTTCCAAGAATCGAAAACATTATTTTTTTTAATTTGCAAAAGAAGACCGTTGCTTTTCTTTGCGTATGATATTTAGTTGTACCGCAAACAGGAAACCAGAGCTGTGTACATATCCAGAGTTGTCGTTCCTGCTACGCTACACTCCATCTCTGTCAACGGCCATTTTACAAAATTTTTGTAAAATTTAGAAACATTAAAAAAATTGTATTTAAAATTGTTTTAATTATTGTAAATATCAATAAAGATGAAAATAAATCAATCATTTCAAATCAATTCTCTCTTAAAAATGATTTGTGATCGTTTTTATAACTTTAAAATTTTTACCTCTGCAAAATAGTTCTCCAAGAAGTGGGGGAAAAATCATTTTTAAGAGAGAATTGATTTGAAATGAGTGATTTATTTTCATCTTTATTGATATTTACAATAATTCAAACAATTTTAAGTACATTTTTTTTTACTGTTTCTAAATATTACAAAAATCTTGTAAAATGAGCATTGACAGAGATGTTGTGTAGCATAGCAGGAATGACAACTCTGGATAGAGAATGATACACCCATTACTTATTCAGTACTAAAGAAATAGTACAATATACAAACTCGTAAGAAATTAAAACGATGTTCCATTCAATTTTATGCCGTTTTTTAAGTTCATTTTTAAAGATTTATTGACAAATCTCAATGTGCGATTTTGTTTTTTTTCCAAACATGACAGCTGAAAACCACCCACCTACCAAACGAAACTAACATTGTTTGAAAAAAACTGTCACATTTTGTAACGATCCCTAAGCTAGTTGATACAATCACACAATAAAATTATTTACACTGTGGTTAATGTTTCCACAACATCTGTATCCACTGAAAATAATAGACATATTCAAATATCAATAAATATGTGATGTGTAATTAAAACGTGCACACCAATATTACTGTTACAGCTGTTAATCTCTCAATAAGAATTTAGTTGTAAAAGCACATGTTGGCAAGTTATCATCTGAGTGAAAGATAGAACAGCCAACCAGCTACCTTGCCAGCAAACGTAAATATAAATTACCACTTTTCTCATCAATGTGTACTACCGTATTTAGGACTGTTAGACATATCAGAATCAAAACAAATCACTAAACACACTCGCTCAGTAAAGCTTCATATACTGTGAGTAGGTAATATTGATAATAACCTTATCAGCAACAGCAATAAAAGCATCCTCCCAGTCAGCCTGTTTAAGTCGACCGGTACTGTCTCTGACGAATGGTGTTGTTAGTCGCTGTCTCTTCAGTCCATCATACGCAAACCTTGTCTTGTCAGAAATCCATTCTTCGTTAATATCCTGAAATTACATTAATGAATGGAGATTCATTGGCCTATAGCACATCTGACAAGCAAGGTCAATGGAGATTCATTGGCCCATAGTAAATCTGACAATCAATATAATGATAAACCAGAATTTATAGTTCAACTAACCTCGTTCATCCTTGGTACTAACAACAAAGTTCAACTAACCTCGTTTATCCTTGGTATTAACAACAAAGTTCAACTAACTCTTTCATCCTGGGTATTAACAACAAAGTTCAACTAACCTCGTTCATCCTGGGTATTAACAACAAAGTTCAACTAACCTCGTTCATCCTTGGTACTAACAACAAAGTTCAACTAACCTCATTCATCCTGGGTATTAACAACAAGTTCAACTAACCTTGTTCATCCTGGGTACTAACAACAAAGTTCAACTAACCTCATTCATCCTGGGTATTAACAACAAAGTTCAACTAACCTCGTTCATCCTGGGTATTAACAACAAAGATCAACTAACCTCATCCATCCTTGGTATTAACAACAAAGTTCAACTAACCTCATTCATCCTGGGTATTAACAACAAAGTTCAACTAACCTCATTCATCCTCGGTATTAACAACAAAGTTCAACTAACCTCGTTCATCCTTGGTACTAACAACAAAGTTCAACTAACCTCGTTCATCCTGGGTATTAACAACAAAGTTCAACTAACCTCGTTCATCCTTGGTACTAACAACAAAGTTCAACTAATCTCATTCATCCTGGGTATTAACAACAAAGTTCAACTAACCTCGTTCATCCTGGGTATTAACAACAAAGTTCAACTAACCTCGTTCATCCTGGGTATTAACAACAAAGTTCAACTAACCTCATTCATCCTGGGTATTAACAACAAAGTTCAACTAACCTCGTTCATCCTGGGTATTAACAACAAAGTTCAACTAACCTCGTTCATCCTGGGTATTAACAACAAAGTTCAACTAACCTCATTCATCCTGGGTATTAACAACAAAGTTCAACTAACCTCATTCATCCTGGGTATTAACAACAAAGTTCAACTAACCTCGTTCATCCTGGGTATTAACAACAAAGTTCAACTAACCTCATTCATCCTGGGTATTAACAACAAAGTTCAACTAACCTCGTTCATCCTGGGTATTAACAACAAAGTTCAACTAACCTCGTTCATCCTGGGTATTAACAACAAAGTTCAACTAACCTCGTTCATCCTGGGTATTAACAACAAAGTTCAACTAACCTCGTTCATCCTGGGTATTAACAACAAAGTTCAACTAACCTCGTTCATCCTGGGTATTAACAACAAAGTTCAACTAACCTCGTTCATCCTGGGTACTAACAACAAAGTTCAACTAATCTCGTTCATCCTGGGTATTAACAACAAAGTTCAACTAACCTCGTTCATCCTGGGTATTAACAACAAAGTTCAACTAACCTCGTTCATCCTTGGTACTAACAACAAAGTTCAACTAACCTCGTTCATCCTGGGTATTAACAACAAAGTTCAACTAACCTCATTCATCCTCGGTATTAACAACAAAGTTCAACTAACCTCGTTCATCCTTGGTACTAACAACAAAGTTCAACTAACCTCGTTCATCCTGGGTATTAACAACAAAGTTCAACTAACCTCGTTCATCCTGGGTATTAACAACAAAGTTCAACTAACCTCGTTCATCCTTGGTACTAACAACAAAGTTCAACTAACCTCATTCATCCTGGGTATTAACAACAAAGTTCAACTAACCTCGTTCATCCTGGGTATTAACAACAAAGTTCAACTAACCTCGTTCATCCTGGGTATTAACAACAAAGTTCAACTAACCTCATTCATCCTGGGTATTAACAACAAAGTTCAACTAACCTCGTTCATCCTGGGTATTAACAACAAAGTTCAACTAACCTCGTTCATCCTTGGTACTAACAACAAAGTTCAACTAACCTCATTCATCCTGGGTATTAACAACAAGTTCAACTAACCTTGTTCATCCTGGGTACTAACAACAAAGTTCAACTAACCTCATTCATCCTGGGTATTAACAACAAAGTTCAACTAACCTCGTTCATCCTGGGTATTAACAACAAAGATCAACTAACCTCATCCATCCTTGGTATTAACAACAAAGTTCAACTAACCTCATTCATCCTGGGTATTAACAACAAAGTTCAACTAACCTCATTCATCCTCGGTATTAACAACAAAGTTCAACTAACCTCGTTCATCCTTGGTACTAACAACAAAGTTCAACTAACCTCGTTCATCCTGGGTATTAACAACAAAGTTCAACTAACCTCGTTCATCCTTGGTACTAACAACAAAGTTCAACTAATCTCATTCATCCTGGGTATTAACAACAAAGTTCAACTAACCTCGTTCATCCTGGGTATTAACAACAAAGTTCAACTAACCTCGTTCATCCTGGGTATTAACAACAAAGTTCAACTAACCTCATTCATCCTGGGTATTAACAACAAAGTTCAACTAACCTCGTTCATCCTGGGTATTAACAACAAAGTTCAACTAACCTCGTTCATCCTGGGTATTAACAACAAAGTTCAACTAACCTCATTCATCCTGGGTATTAACAACAAAGTTCAACTAACCTCATTCATCCTGGGTATTAACAACAAAGTTCAACTAACCTCGTTCATCCTGGGTATTAACAACAAAGTTCAACTAACCTCATTCATCCTGGGTATTAACAACAAAGTTCAACTAACCTCGTTCATCCTGGGTATTAACAACAAAGTTCAACTAACCTCGTTCATCCTGGGTATTAACAACAAAGTTCAACTAACCTCGTTCATCCTGGGTATTAACAACAAAGTTCAACTAACCTCGTTCATCCTGGGTATTAACAACAAAGTTCAACTAACCTCGTTCATCCTGGGTATTAACAACAAAGTTCAACTAACCTCGTTCATCCTGGGTACTAACAACAAAGTTCAACTAATCTCGTTCATCCTGGGTATTAACAACAAAGTTCAACTAACCTCGTTCATCCTGGGTATTAACAACAAAGTTCAACTAACCTCGTTCATCCTTGGTACTAACAACAAAGTTCAACTAACCTCGTTCATCCCGGGTATTAACAACAAAGTTCAACTAACCTCATTCATCCTCGGTATTAACAACAAAGTTCAACTAACCTCGTTCATCCTTGGTACTAACAACAAAGTTCAACTAACCTCGTTCATCCTGGGTATTAACAACAAAGTTCAACTAACCTCGTTCATCCTGGGTATTAACAACAAAGTTCAACTAACCTCGTTCATCCTTGGTACTAACAACAAAGTTCAACTAACCTCATTCATCCTGGGTATTAACAACAAAGTTCAACTAACCTCGTTCATCCTGGGTATTAACAACAAAGTTCAACTAACCTCGTTCATCCTGGGTATTAACAACAAAGTTCAACTAACCTCATTCATCCTGGGTATTAACAACAAAGTTCAACTAACCTCGTTCATCCTGGGTATTAACAACAAAGTTCAACTAACCTCGTTCATCCTGGGTATTAACAACAAAGTTCAACTAACCTCATTCATCCTGGGTATTAACAACAAAGTTCAACTAACCTCATTCATCCTGGGTATTAACAACAAAGTTCAACTAACCTCGTTCATCCTGGGTATTAACAACAAAGTTCAACTAACCTCATTCATCCTGGGTATTAACAACAAAGTTCAACTAACCTCGTTCATCCTGGGTATTAACAACAAAGTTCAACTAACCTCGTTCATCCTGGGTATTAACAACAAAGTTCAACTAACCTCGTTCATCCTGGGTATTAACAACAAAGTTCAACTAACCTCGTTCATCCTTGGTACTAACAACAAAGTTCAACTAATCTCGTTCATCCTGGGTATTAACAACAAAGTTCAACTAACCTCGTTCATCCTGGGTATTAACAACAAAGTTCAACTAACCTCGTTCATCCTTGGTACTAACAACAAAGTTCAACTAACCTCGTTCATCCTGGGTATTAACAACAAAGTTCAACTAACCTCGTTCATCCTGGGTATTAACAACAAAGTTCAACTAACCTCGTTCATCCTGGGTATTAACAACAAAGTTCAACTAACCTCATTCATCCTGGGTATTAACAACAAGTTCAACTAACCTTGTTCATCCTGGGTACTAACAACAAAGTTCAACTAACCTCATTCATCCTGGGTATTAACAACAAAGTTCAACTAACCTCGTTCATCCTGGGTATTAACAACAAAGATCAACTAACCTCATCCATCCTTGGTATTAACAACAAAGTTCAACTAACCTCATTCATCCTGGGTATTAACAACAAAGTTCAACTAACTCGTTCATCCTGGGTATTAACAACAAAGTTCAACTAACCTCGTTCATCCTTGGTACTAACAACAAAGTTCAACTAACCTCGTTCATCCTGGGTATTAACAACAAAGTTCAACAAACTTCGTTCATCCTGGGTATTAACAACAAAGATCAACTAACCTCATTCATCCTGGGTATTAACAACAAAGTTCAACTAACCTTGTTCATCCTGGATATTAACAACAAAGATCAACTAAACTCGTTCATCCTGGGTATTAACAACAAAGATCAACTAACCTCATCCATCCTGGGTATTAACAACAAAGTTCAACTAACCTTGTTCATCCTTAGTATTAACAACAAAGTTCAACTAACTACGTTCATCCTTGGTATTAACAACAAAGATCAACTAACCTCGTTCATCCTGGGTATTAACAACAAAGTTCAACTAACCTCGTTCATCCTGGGTATTAACAACAAAAATCAACTAACCTCATTCATCCTTGGTATTAACAACAAAGCTCAACTAACCTCATTTACAATTGGTACTAACAACAAAGTTCAACTAACTTCGTTCATCCTTGGTATTAACAACAAAGTTCAACTAACTCTTTCATCCTGGGTATTAACAACAAAGTTCAACTAATCTCATTCATCCTGGGTATTAACAACAAAGTTCAACTAACCTCGTTCATCCTGGGTATTAACAAAAAAGTTCAACTAACCTCATTCATCCTGGGTATTAACAACAAAGTTCAAATAACCTCGTTCACCCTTGGTATTAACAACAAAGTTCAACTAACCTCGTTCATCCTGGGTATTAACTACAAAGTTCAACTAACCTCATTCATCCTGGGTATTAACAACAAAGTTCAACTAACCTCGTTCATCCTGGGTATTAACAAAAAAGTTCAACTAACCTCATTCATCCTGGGTATTAACAACAAAGTTCAACTAACCTCGTTCATCCTGGGTATTAACTACAAAGTTCAACTAACCTCGTTCATCCTTGGTATTAACAAAAAAATTCAACTAACCTCGTTCATCCTGGGTATTAACAACAAAGTTCAACTAACCTTGTTCATCCTTGGTATTAACAGCAAAGATCAACTAACCTCATTCATCCTGGGTATTAACAACAAAGTTCAACTAACCTCGTTCATCCTGGGTATTAACAAAGTTCAACTAACCTCGTTCATCCTGGGTATCAACAACAAAGTTCAATTAACCTCGTTCATCCTGGGTATTAACAACAAGTTCAACTAACCTCATTCATCCTGGGTATTAACAACAAAGTTCAACTTACCTCGTTCATCCTGGGTATTAACAACAAAGTCAACTAACCTCGTTCATCCTTGGTATTAACAACAAAGATCAACTAACCTCATTCATCCTGGGTATTAACAACAAAGTTCAACTAACCTCGTTCATCCTGGGTATTAGCAACAAAATTCAACTAACCTCATTCATCCTGGGTATTAACAACAAAGTTCAACTAACCTCGTTCATTCTGGGTATTAACAACAAAGTTCAACTAACCTCGTTCATTCTGGGTATTAACAACAAAGTTCAACTAACCTCATTCATCCTTGGTACTAACAACAAAGTTCAACTATCCTCATTCATCCTGGGTACGAACAACAAAGTTCAACTAACCTCGTTCATCTTTGGTATTAACAACAAAGTTCAACTAACCTCATTCACCCTTGGTACTAACAACAACGTTCAACTAACCTCGTTTATCCTTGGTATTAACAACAAAGTTCAACTAACCTCATTCATCCTGGGTACGAACAACAAAGTTCAACTAACCTCGTTCATCTTTGGTATTAACAACAAAGTTCAACTAACCTCATTCACCCTTGGTACTAACAACAAAGTTCAACTAACCTCGTTTATCCTTGGTATTAACAACAAAGTTCAACAAACCTCGTTCATCCTGGGTATTAACAACAAAGTTCAACTAACATCGTTCATCCTGGGTATTAATAACAAAATTCAACTAACCTCGTTCATCCTGGGTACTAACAACAAAGTTCAAATAACCTCGTTCATCCTGGGTACTAACAACAAAGTTCAACTAACCTCGTTCATCCTGGGTATTAACAACAAAGTTCAACTAACCTCGTTCATCCTTGGTACTAACAACAAAGTTCAACTAATCTCGTTCATCCTGGGTATTAACAACAAAGTTCAACTAACCTCGTTCATCCTGGGTACTAACAACAAAGTTCAACTAACCTCATTCATCCTTGGTACTAACAACAAAGTTCAACTAACCTCGTTCATCCTGGGTATTAACAACAAAGTTCAACTAACCTCGTTCATCCTGGGTACTAACAACAAAGTTCAACTAACCTCATTCATCCTTGGTACTAACAACAAAGTTCAACTAACCTCGTTCATCCTGGGTATTAACAACAAAGTTCAACTAACCTCGTTCATCCTGGGTATTAACAACAAAGTTCAACTAACCTCATTCATCCTGGGTATTAACAACAAAGTTCAACTAACCTCGTTCATCCTGGGTATTAACAACAAAGTTCAACTAACCTCGTTCATCCTGGGTATTAACAACAAAGTTCAACTAACCTCGTTCATCCTGGGTATTAACAACAAAGTTCAACTAACCTCGTTCATCCTGGGTATTAACAACAAAGTTCAACTAACCTCGTTCATCCTGGGTATTAACAACAAAGTTCAACTAACCTCGTTCATCCTGGGTATTAACAACAAAGTTCAACTAACCTCGTTCATCCTGGGTACTAACAACAAAGTTCAACTAACCTCGTTCATCCTGGGTATTAACAACAAAGTTCAACTAACCTCTTTCATCCTTGGTATTAACAACAAAGTTCAACTAACCTCGTTCATCCTGGGTATTAACTACAAAGTTCAACTAACCTCATTCATCCTGGGTATTAACAACAAAGTTCAACTAACCTCGTTCATCCTGGGTATTAACAAAAAAGTTCAACTAACCTCATTCATCCTGGGTATTAACAACAAAGTTCAACTAACCTCGTTCATCCTGGGTATTAACTACAAAGTTCAACTAACCTCGTTCATCCTTGGTATTAACAAAAAATTTCAACTAACCTCGTTCATCCTGGGTATTAACAACAAAGTTCAACTAACCTTGTTCATCCTTGGTATTAACAGCAAAGATCAACTAACCTCATTCATCCTGGGTATTAACAACAAAGTTCAACTAACCTCGTTCATCCTGGGTATTAACAAAGTTCAACTAACCTCGTTCATCCTGGGTATCAACAACAAAGTTCAATTAACCTCGTTCATCCTGGGTATTAACAACAAGTTCAACTAACCTCATTCATCCTGGGTATTAACAACAAAGTTCAACTTACCTCGTTCATCCTGGGTATTAACAACAAAGTCAACTAACCTCGTTCATCCTTGGTATTAACAACAAAGATCAACTAACCTCATTCATCCTGGGTATTAACAACAAAGTTCAACTAACCTCGTTCATCCTGGGTATTAGCAACAAAATTCAACTAACCTCATTCATCCTGGGTATTAACAACAAAGTTCAACTAACCTCGTTCATTCTGGGTATTAACAACAAAGTTCAACTAACCTCGTTCATTCTGGGTATTAACAACAAAGTTCAACTAACCTCATTCATCCTTGGTACTAACAACAAAGTTCAACTAACCTCATTCATCCTGGGTACGAACAACAAAGTTCAACTAACCTCGTTCATCTTTGGTATTAACAACAAAGTTCAACTAACCTCATTCACCCTTGGTACTAACAACAACGTTCAACTAACCTCGTTTATCCTTGGTATTAACAACAAAGTTCAACTAACCTCATTCATCCTGGGTACGAACAACAAAGTTCAACTAACCTCGTTCATCTTTGGTATTAACAACAAAGTTCAACTAACCTCATTCACCCTTGGTACTAACAACAAAGTTCAACTAACCTCGTTTATCCTTGGTATTAACAACAAAGTTCAACAAACCTCGTTCATCCTGGGTATTAACAACAAAGTTCAACTAACATCGTTCATCCTGGGTATTAATAACAAAATTCAACTAACCTCGTTCATCCTGGGTACTAACAACAAAGTTCAAATAACCTCGTTCATCCTGGGTACTAACAACAAAGTTCAACTAACCTCGTTCATCCTGGGTATTAACAACAAAGTTCAACTAACCTCATTCATCCTTGGTACTAACAACAAAATTCAACTAACCTCGTTCATCCTGGGTATTAACAACAAAGTTCAACTAACCTCATTCATCCTGGGTATTAACAACAAAGTTCAACTAACCTCGTTCATCCTTGGTACTAACAACAAAGTTCAACTAACCTCGTTCATCCTGGGTATTAACAACAAAGTTCAACTAACCTCGTTCATCCTGGGTATTAACAACAAAGTTCAACTAACCTCGTTCATCCTTGGTACTAACAACAAAGTTCAACTAACCTCATCCATCCTTGGTATTAACAACAAAGTTCAACTAACCTCGTTCATCCTGGGTATTAACAACAAAGTTCAACTAACCTCGTTCATCCTGGGTATTAACAACAAAGTTCAACTAACCTCGTTCATTCTGGGTATTAACAACAAAGATCAACTAACCTCATTCATCCTGGGTACTAACAACAAAGATCAACTAACCTCGTTCATCCTGGGTATTAACAACAAAGATCAACTAACCTCATCCATCCTTGGTACTAACAACAAAGTTCAACTAACCTCGTTCATCCTGGGTATTAACAACAAAGTTCAACTAACCTCGTTCATCCTGGGTATTAACAACAAAGTTCAACTAACCTCATTCATCCTTGGTACTAACAACAAAGTTCAACTAACCTCATTCATCCTGGGTATTAACAACAAAGTTCAACTAACCTCGTTCATCCTGGGTATTAACAACAAAGTTCAACTAACCTCGTTCATCCTGGGTATTAACAACAAAGTTCAACTAACCTCGTTCATCCTGGGTACTAACAACAAAGTTCAACTAACCTCATTCATCCTTGGTACTAACAACAAAGTTCAACTAACCTCGTTCATCCTGGGTATTAACAACAAAGTTCAACTAACCTCGTTCATCCTGGGTATTAACAACAAAGTTCAACTAACCTCATTCATCCTGGGTATTAACAACAAAGTTCAACTAACCTCGTTCATCCTGGGTATTAACAACAAAGTTCAACTAACCTCGTTCATCCTGGGTATTAACAACAAAGTTCAACTAACCTCGTTCATCCTGGGTATTAACAACAAAGTTCAACTAACCTCGTTCATCCTGGGTATTAACAACAAAGTTCAACTAACCTCGTTCATCCTGGGTATTAACAACAAAGTTCAACTAACCTCGTTCATCCTGGGTATTAACAACAAAGTTCAACTAACCTCGTTCATCCTGGGTACTAACAACAAAGTTCAACTAACCTCGTTCATCCTGGGTATTAACAACAAAGTTCAACTAACCTCGTTCATCCTTGGTATTAACAACAAAGTTCAACTAACCTCGTTCATCCTGGGTACTAACAACAAAGTTCAACTAACCTCGTTCATCCTGGGTATTAACAACAAAGTTCAACTAACCTCATTCATCCTTGGTACTAACAACAAAATTCAACTAACCTCGTTCATCCTGGGTATTAACAACAAAGTTCAACTAACCTCGTTCATCCTGGGTATTAACAACAAAGTTCAACTAACCTCGTTCATCCTTGGTACTAACAACAAAGTTCAACTAACCTCGTTCATCCTGGGTATTAACAACAAAGTTCAACTAACCTCGTTCATCCTGGGTATTAACAACAAAGTTCAACTAACCTCGTTCATCCTTGGTACTAACAACAAAGTTCAACTAACCTCATCCATCCTTGGTATTAACAACAAAGTTCAACTAACCTCGTTCATCCTGGGTATTAACAACAAAGTTCAACTAACCTCGTTCATCCTGGGTATTAACAACAAAGTTCAACTAACCTCGTTCATTCTGGGTATTAACAACAAAGATCAACTAACCTCATTCATCCTGGGTACTAACAACAAAGTTCAACTAACCTCATTCATCCTTGGTACTAACAACAAAGTTCAACTAACCTCGTTCATCCTGGGTATTAACAACAAAGTTCAACTAACCTCGTTCATCCTGGGTACTAACAACAAAGTTCAACTAACCTCATTCATCCTTGGTACTAACAACAAAGTTCAACTAACCTCGTTCATCCTGGGTATTAACAACAAAGTTCAACTAACCTCGTTCATCCTGGGTATTAACAACAAAGTTCAACTAACCTCATTCATCCTGGGTATTAACAACAAAGTTCAACTAACCTCGTTCATCCTGGGTATTAACAACAAAGTTCAACTAACCTCGTTCATCCTGGGTATTAACAACAAAGTTCAACTAACCTCGTTCATCCTGGGTATTAACAACAAAGTTCAACTAACCTCGTTCATCCTGGGTATTAACAACAAAGTTCAACTAACCTCGTTCATCCTGGGTATTAACAACAAAGTTCAACTAACCTCGTTCATCCTGGGTATTAACAACAAAGTTCAACTAACCTCGTTCATCCTGGGTACTAACAACAAAGTTCAACTAACCTCGTTCATCCTGGGTATTAACAACAAAGTTCAACTAACCTCGTTCATCCTTGGTATTAACAACAAAGTTCAACTAACCTCGTTCATCCTGGGTACTAACAACAAAGTTCAACTAACCTCGTTCATCCTGGGTATTAACAACAAAGTTCAACTAACCTCGTTCATCCTGGGTATTAACAACAAAGTTCAACTAACCTCGTTCATCCTGGGTATTAACAACAAAGTTCAACTAACCTCGTTCATCCTGGGTACTAACAACAAAGTTCAACTAACCTCGTTCATCCTGGGTATTAACAACAAAGTTCAACTAACCTCGTTCATCCTTGGTATTAACAACAAAGTTCAACTAACCTCGTTCATCCTGGGTATTAACAACAAAGTTCAACTAACCTGGTTCATCCTGGGTATTAACAACAAAGTTCAACTAACCTCATTCATCCTGGGTATTAACAACAAAGTTCAACTAACCTCATTCATCCTGGGTATTAACAACAAAGTTCAACTAACCTCATTCATCCTGGGTATTAACAACAAAGTTCAACTAACCTCATTCATCCTGGGTAATATTCTCATGACTTCACCAGTTCTAGTACTAACAACAATGTTACTACCCAGGGCATCCATTACATCTATACTTTCAGTTTTCCTACAATTTCAAACATAAATTACAGTAAAATGTATTGACGATTTCAGTTTTGATGTTTGGATTAAACACTATTTTCAACAATTTTTCCTGTTGATCATTGCACACAATAATAGCTATTATCGTTAATTCAGACATTATTCCTTTGATATCGCCGATTGATATTGTCATTATCAGCGAAACAGACTCTGATACTGAAAATTACAAGTCAATTTGATATGAACAGATTATAACGTTACCGCTAAAAACAAAGTCTTTTTAAAGGTCTCGGCATTAATTATCGTCCTACCAGATTCACTGTGATACTAGTGAATAAATTAATTTTAGAGTTACATGTCATTTTATACGTGCTTTGATTGGTTTAAAAAGTTGAGGTTATTTTCCAATGTACGGAATCTGATAATAGACGTCGTTCTCAAGGCATTGCATGCCGTTGTCATCAAGTGATTTTCTTTAAATGAGGCACCTTTGGGTTATTTAAATTTATTTCCGATTATTTGCCTTATTTTGAAAAAATAAATATAGTCAAATCTGCCGTAACGGTCACCTTCGTATAGTGGTCACCTGCTCATAACGGCCACTTTCGTGCTCTTCCGGTGCGTTTGACTATATATTTTAATTCGATATAGTGGTCACCTGTTCAATGTGGTCAGCGGTCATCATTTAATAGTAATTTTCAGCCTAAAACGTTTGTATAACGGTAAATTTATTTTTAAAACTAGTATTACTGTGAGCACAGCTCACTAAAATATAACCCCCGCTCCCCACATCTGTCCAACCTATTTCCATAACCAAAACATTACTGATTATTCCGACCAATAATGATAGGGACCCTCCTCTCTTCACCGGTAAGCTGCTGATAAAATTTCAAAACATTCTGAGAAACACTACTCAAGTTATCATACGACATAGGGTAAAAATCGTATTTTCCATCATATCAAGTCCAATAACTCTGGAACGGCAAAAGTGAAAATCGTCAAAAATGAAAAGGATCCTCCTCTCTTCACCGGTAAGCTGCTGATAAAATTTCAAAACCTTCTGAGAAACACTGCTCAAGTTATCATACGACATAGGGTAAACATCCTATTTTCCGTCATATCAAGTTCAATAACTCTGGAACGTCAAAAGTGAAAATCACCAAAAAAGAAAGGGATCCTCCTCTCTTAACCAGTAAGCAGCTGATACAATTTTAAAAGATTCTAAGAAACACAACTCAATTTATCGTACGACATATGATTTGCTTACAGACGGACGGACACAGACGGACAGAAGACATGGTGAAACCAGTATACCCCCCTACAACTTCGTTGCGGGGGGTATAAATAAAACCGGAAGTGACTTCGGAAGATCAGTATTTTTCTCAAATGTACTAAAAATTCCGAGGTGTTACAAGTGTTACAAAATATATGGATTAGTTTAATTAACTAAATAAACAAACCCTATACATTTTAATAGAAAATTACTTAAAGGACAGTTTATACCCAGGGGTTATTTGAGATTTTTATTCATTACAATCAAATTAGAAATTAACTCGCCAAAAATATGGAAAACATCGTATTCTGTATCTAATGCATCATGTCACAATCATCAACATCCATAAGGCGTAACTATGAAAGCTATGAAATAAGACAAAAAGGGGAAAGCAATGAATCTGTGTGATGGTGGGAAAAATTGCCGGGTTGTGGTCAAGGAGATGGGTGATGGACGTACCTAGAAAATGAACATTCTTAAAAGAAAACGTGAGATTCTCGACGATTTTGAAAACAATGTTCCCAGTTTGAGAAAACGTCAAGATCGTGTTACTGGAAATTAAAACATTATCAAATTATGCTGGGATTGGCTTTATTAAATATCTTTCTTAACTTATTTGTATGTTTTATTCAAATCATATCATATTGTGATAATTTCATCAACAATAAATGTAAACAAGAGTAACTTTAGGACAGGAATAAAATAACATGCAATTTTTTTTTAATTTGCAACTAATGTAGCATATTTCGTCGAATAATCAAACCTCTTCATATAAAGGTCACCTGTATATACATGTAGTGGTCATTTTGTCAAACTCCCCAAGGTGACCACCATAGACAGGTTTGACTGTATTTTTCAATATCATAACAAAAAAAGTTGAATTAATTTATAAGGATTGATCGAAATTATTTGTTCGGTTCATTCGAAATAACCTCAATCAGGTTGTACACACCATTGATCCTTGGGTACACACCCTTGTGTAACACGTTATGCGGGTTACTCGGTGTGTACAACCTGATTGAGGTTATTTCTTCATGAACCAAACAAAAATTGCGATCAATCCTTAATAATGTTCCTCAACCTTCCAAACTGCTATTATGCTATACAGTTGACTCTCGTTATCTCGAATTCGATGGGACCATGGAAAAAATTTGAGTCAACCGTAGTTCGACTCAAGAGGAGCTACGAAGATACCGGAAGTGTAGTTTGTTTAACAACTCGAGCAAAATTTTGAAGAGCTAAAACCAGCATCGCATGTCCCTATTCTCAGAACGATTTTAAACATATTCGATGTTTTTTTCTCTCTGTTAAATTCTTTGAATCTTGTGAAACGACTGATAACTTCTAGATATCTTTTTTTGTGTGAATGAATATGTTTATCTGTTTTGTTTATGTTTTTCACCTGTTGCATTGTCATTACACTTCACCCATCATGACATATTTTTCTTTGTGCAATACTGTTTATTTACAATAAATTGTGTGTTTTTATTATTCAATAAAGTGTAGAAGAAAACTATTCTTCTTTAATCAAAATTAATTTCCGACAAATAATTCAATAGATAAAACGCTTCCTTTGTGTACTTTTCATAATCATTGATGTATGCCGACCCAAGCGCACTTATTATGAATCGATAATTTTTGATTGTACACATCTAACCTGTGTCATAATGCCAAGCCAATTCAAATATTATCACTAATTAATTTGACAGATTGTGAAATAAACATGTGAAATAGCCTAAGGTAAAAATGTCAAATTCAATGACCGGATGTTTCACCTGTGATCTGATTTTAATCCCAAGGTAATACACATGTTTTGACGGGTAAATTCGACTTAACGAATGTAAATAATATGGCTTTCTACATCTTGGGACCAAAACTTTTATTCGAGACAACCGAAATTTCGACTCATCCGAATTCAACTCAACAGGAGTCAAATTATATATATTTATAAAATTTGGCCGAGAGTCAGAAGGCCCCCAGTGGGTTCAGTGTAAAGCCCTGGTAGGGGGTGAAGGTGGAAGCACCCAAGCCAATTTTTGATTTGGTGAATTTTGACTTGCTTTTGAGGGGGTTTCCTAGCTTTAAAATTATTTCTTTTTGCTTCAATTTAGACTGACTAACTTTGAGAAAAAGAAAAACGTAATAAACCTTTTTTTCAGAGAGGCATACATTTTTTTTTTTATCTTCTTGACCATTGAACAATTTTTCATTGAGAATGATTCCTCAAGATTAACAACCATCAGCCATTTTCCATTGTTATTTCTGAGAAAGATGTCACATGGTTCTGCCATTTTGGCAGGTCAAAGATAAACGTACAAGTTTGGTAGGCAGTTAGTAGAAATAAACTTGATCATTCAGAAAAGTAATATGGACTTCCCCTATGATTATATTTCCTTGACATAGTATGAAGTTATATCAACATTCAGATTCTTTACAGTTTTTGAATAATTAAAATAGCATCATAGGTTATTATATTAAATGCACATTTAAAGAATGTTAATTTACTAGACTTTTCTATATTCTTACTGTAATTTCTCTCTTAAGATTTTGAAATAAAGTACAATGTATGCATTTAACTTTTTTTAATAACAGAAAAGAACTTTCAAAGGTAAGTAATATTCAAGAATCGGATTGTTAATATTATGTAACCACAAACCAGTAGCAATACAAAATGAAGAATAAAAGTTGTCAAAGACTCGTACATTTCAATAAACTTTTATTTTGTTGAAAATATACAATCACAAATGGCCAAACCCCCATAAAATATTTTAAGGGAGAACTCGAGCATAGTTTCAGATAATAAAGTAGAGACTTAGAGATGATTACTACGGTAAATTTTATTTATTTAATGCTTGAAAAGACGAAGGAATGATTCTCAATATAATGGAGAAAGGGAATAAAGCAGACGACATTAAAACATCTGTGTTTTACTTCCGCTAAAATCTTGAAAGTTTTAGTTGATTTTTTCAAGCAAAAAGAGACACGACAACTCAGTCTGATAAGAACGATCGTTTAAAAATTAAATATGGAATATCATGAAGTCATATTCATTAGTAACTTGAGGCTCCCAGGAGCCTGTATAGCTCACCTGGGTATAATAACAACATCAGTCAATAAAACTTGATAACTTCGGTATAAAAAATTAACAAATGTAGCCTTCGTCATTGCAGACCCCTTCTACAAAAAAATTTGGGCAGGGGTTCCCCCTTTAATGTAAGTTATCAAAATTGCTGTAAAAAAACATATATGTCAATGATTCTCAAAATTTAGCTTTTCCTACTTCACATTTAGTAATAGAGTTGCTTCCCTTTGATTATTTGAGTAACCAAAAGCAGTGAGTCAACAAAAAAATGCATTTCAAGAGGAATAACTCTTCACACAGTTGTCGCACATTTTTAACTGTGGGACATTTTTTGTAGATCTTGACATGCTGAACATATTTTTGGATTCTTAAGCATAATTGAATTTAGGGATAATTAATTATAAATTTTTATTGATAATTAGTAAATAAGTTATTTTTAGACAGCCAATGAAAGGCGGGATATCTCCGCGGTAATAAAAATATGGTGTGCTCGTAATTATTTGCAACTATTTTAATGCAGTCAATTTTTTGTATTTTATTCGAAGCTGTTATAATAATAAAAAAGGAACACTTTTTATCTATATTAACCATGTCATTGACTATCATTTTACCAGGAACAACAAATAATTAAACAGAATTCCCACGTATATTTTTAGATTCGTTACGTCACGATGTTTATTTACATTTGTTTAAAAATAAAACATAAAGCTTTCTGGACGTGTTACACTCTGTAATAACAAGGGATTAACATTCAGTCGACAACTTTTATTGTTCAGAGATTCATTTCAGTCTTTATTTCAACTCTATAAGCCTCTGAAACGAGGTGATCAAATTCCAGGTTAAAACCGTCATATGATGGTATCCGCACTGAGAACGACAACGTCAAAACCGTCATATGATGGTATCCGTACTGAGAACGACAACGTCAAAACCGTCATATGATGGTATCCGCACTGAGAACGACAACATCAAAACCGTCATATGACGGTATCCGCACTGAGAACGACAACGTCAAAACTGTCATATGACGGGACCCACATGGCTAGGGTTAAAATGTGACTGTCTTACTCTAATCAAAATATTGTTTTCATATTACAAATTGTGACTGTTTGTCCTATTTGTCAAAAAAATGTCGGTGGTGATATTTTTGTCCGTGAATTTATAATCCCATGTTCACTCCAAGTACATGCCGGCAAATGACAAACTTACAGAATTAAAATAGAAAAGACAACTGGATTTATTTTTGAACATTTAACCCATGCTTGGAAAATTCATAGCCGGGGATTTTATAGCAATAGCCGGTGAAATGTGCCGGTTCCCGGCTTCAAATGAAAACACTGCTTTGGCACATAAACAACATGATGTCATTGACGTCATAAGAAGACTTCCAGTTTGAAATGTAAAGATTTGACGTTATTTGGCTTCGTGTACGCTTCAATTTTTATAAAATTTAACTAAAATAAGTTTTCAAGGTAGGCATTTTAATTATTTTTGTGTATTGTTTTGAAGGATGACATGAAGGATTTTACGTTCTCAAGATGACGGATCCTTCCAGCTGAAACCCTTAGATACGATTGAGAATTTTACGTAGAATAGTAACCAATCAAATCCGACGATATAAACAATTTTCATTAGAATCCAACCTTTTCTAAGCAAGAGTAAATATACACAACTACATGTATACGTAATCAAAATCATCATAACAACACAATTTTAAGAATATCAACTGTAGATATACAGTTAAATTTTTTTAATTTGTTCATTTTGTTCAGTGATAAATTCACAAATATTGACAATTTCAGAACACTTTATTCAAGGAATATTCAACATTCCAACTTGACACTGAAAAACAAAGTTACTAATTTTCATTAATTACCTAGTCTCCCACGGTCTTGATGTAAAGGCATATGGCTTTGATGTTAAAGCTCCAACAGGACACAGATCAATGACATTTCCAGACAGTTCTGACTTGATCATTTTCTCTACATATGTACCAACTTGCATGTCCCCTCCTCTACCTGTTGTACCCAAATCTTCTACACCAGCTACTTCACTAGCAAACCTGTAATACAGGATAAATAATCATCTTTTATAATTGTTTTCTATGACAAAAAAAAAATAGATTTCAACTAACTTACAATATAAATCACCATTTTAACCATTTATGTTCTACTTCTACTAATGTTGGTTTGTTTGATGGTGTTCAACAATATTTCAGCTATATCGTGGAGGTCAGTTTTATTGGTGGATGAAACCCGAGTACCCGGAGAAAACCACTGACCTGTCCCAAGTGACTGACCAACTTTATCACATAATGTTGTATCGAGTACACCTAGCCATGAGCAGGATTTGAACTCACAACTTTAGTGGTGATAGGCACTGATTACACAGGTAGTTGTAAATCCAACTACCATACGATCACAACCATGACAGCCCCTAATGTTGGATCTGAATTTCAAACATACTATGTTTTTATGTTCATATGATTTCAGGTGAGAGGTGATTGTTTGTTTTGTTGATATTGGTGAAATTGTTGATCATTTCTGTTCATAACTTAAAAAGTTCATTTTATTTCCAGATTAGGTTCACATTTAATTTTTTTTAAAGAAATGTAAGAATTTGTTGGAGAACATCAATATTCTTTATCCAAGGTTCTAACACCATTTATTGTGCAATAAATAAACATAACTCTCTGATCAATAAAAGTCAAAAATCTTCTTCTTTCAATTAAAAGTAGCTGTACTTACAAATTTTATTATGGATAGATATCACAAATAGTAAAGTTTTCCTTGGGTGCTGGAGTGGGGTGGGTGCATAATAAATATGCTTCCATCTGATAACTTACCTAATACATCTTGTACAATGAATACATCTGGTCATTATTGTCTTAACCAATGGACCCACGTTCTTGTCTTCTACAGCTCTGACAAAAATAAAACATTTTATAGAAATGTGGTAATATGTCCATTACTTTTAAAATGCCTGGTATAATTGTACAATTTCCACTAAATGGTGACAGTATACTTCCAAAATAAATAAATTCTAGTAATTACAGACATTTTGAATAACCTATAACTTAATAAATTCTAAAATTGTCAACATTTACTATTTCAAAAATGAAATATTTAAGATTTCAGCTAAAATGTTAAACAGACAATATATAAAGTCCTATCAAGGATCATTAAAAAGTTACCTATACATGTTAATATATAAATATGAATGATGAAAGGTTGAAAACTTGTTTTTGCTATATAAAGAGGCGACTTATAGAGAATGTTCAACTATTTACAATGTGTCTAGTGGTTTTTCAGGGCATTTTCTTGTGACTGGTAACTAGTAACTACTTGAATTTTTAAAAAATTTATATATATACAGTCAAATTTGTCTTAGCGACCTCCTCCGTATAACGACTTGTTTTGTTATCCGACCTTATTTATTCCTCCCCAGCATTTTACCTTTATAAAACGACCCACTGTTTAACGTGACTAACGACCGTGTTCTACAGCTGAAAATCCTATGTATAACGACTATTAGAAGATTATTATCAAACCGGAAGTTAGATAATAAATAAACAAACACAGTTCCGACTTTGGAACAATTTATATTAATAAAATAAATGACATTTTATTTGTGTTTTGCCCAGCTGATTCAGCAATTGTCATTATCCCTCTAGCCAATATTTACATGATCTACTGACATCTATGTTTACTTAACCCTCTCTCACAAAAGTCAATGTTACTACATGTAGTTCATAATATAAGATTTTTCATATTAAATGAAGCCACGATAGCGTCACTGTGTACGACCGCCATTTTTTGACAGGTAAGTTGTACACGTGATAAAAATAAATTTATTATTGTTTTGTTTTATTGTCTATTTCTTATTTAAAATTGCTTACTATATCAAATATTTAAAATTGATTACTATATCAAATATTTAAAATTGATTACTATATCAAATATTTAAAATTGCTTACTATATCAAATATTTAAAATTGCTTACTATATCAAATATTTAAAATTGCTTACTATAGAAAATATTGTTTTAATCTTTCATTTTTATAAATAAATAATCTGGTTTTTGAAAATTATGAAGTACTGGTTCTCGGGAAATATTTGTTTAACATTCGTTTAAAATGTGGCAACAGATCAAGGTAAACATGTGTTGATTGTGTGATGAGTCTATTTATAGCTACCGGCGAGTGATTGAAGTTGAAAATGCTTTGCCAGTAAACTTCATTCTTCTGATCATAATGTTTAATTGTAATTAAGATAACAGTAGCTGTTGAAAGAAAGTAAAAGAGTTGATCATTTAATATAATTATTCTTTTTTTCTAAATGTAGCCCACAAAGGACAGCAATATTTAACGGAAATTGAACACGTTTTTCATTGCATTACACATTTTTCTTGCCAGATTTGAAGCTTTATTTACAGTAAAACTTTAGTGACCACCTATATTAAACATTAACTTAATAATAATGTAACCTTAATATACCTTCACAGTACATGTAATCAAACCTGTATTTAGCAACAATCTGTGATCTTATTTCTATGGTTACTTGGAAGTTCACATAGGACAGGTTTGACTGTATATATACTTCAATCCATTCATTTCATTTATAAATAATTTATAGATAGATAAATATAGAACCTTTTTCCTGTAAAATTAATATCTGTAAATCTGCTTCTGTCACTTCCAAATGCCATTGACTGATCCTAAAAAAATATAAATACATGCCATAATGACCATTGTATAATGTGCTAGATTTTACTTACATTCATTGTTTCGCAGGAGGGTGTGCATTATAAACAAGAACAATGTATTTCACTCTTTTTCAGATTGGAAAATCGAATGTCAGCCATTTTTGGTATTTATTTGTCAGCATGCAAAATTGTCAAATGTTGATTATCACGTTTAGTTAATGTTTAAAATGAAATAGTCCTTATGTTGATTATCATGTTTAGTTAATATTTTAAATGAAATAGCCTTTATGTTGATTGTCACGTTTAGTTAATGTTTTAAATGAAATAGCCCTTATGTTGATTATCATGTTAGTTAATGTTTTAAATGAAATAGCCCTTATGTTGATTATCATGTTTAGTTAATGTTTAAAATGAAATAGTCCTTATGTTGATTATCATGTTTAGTTAATGTTTTAAATGAAGTAGTCCTTATGTTGATTATCACGTTTAGTTAATGTTTTAATTGAAGTAGTCCTTATGTTGATTATCACATTTAGTTAATGTTTTAATTGAAGTAGTCCTTATGTTGATTATCACATTTAGTTAATGTTTTAATTGAAGTAGTCCTTATGTTGATTATCACATTTAGTTAATGTTTTAAATGAAGTAGTCCTTATGTTGATTATCACATTTAGTTAATGTTTTAATTGAAGTAGTCCTTATGTTGATTATCATGTTTAGTTAATGTTTTAATTGAAGTAGTCCTTATGTTGATTATCACATTTAGTTAATGTTTTAATTGAAGTAGTCCTTATGTTGATTATCACATTTAGTTAATGTTTTAATTGAAGTAGTCCTTATGTTGATTATCACGTTTAGTTAATATTTTAATTGAAGTAGTCCTTATGTTGATTATCATGTTTAGTGAATGTTTTAAATGAAGTAGTCCTTATGTTGATTATCACGTTTAGTTAATGTTTTAAATGAAGTAGTCCTTATGTTGATTATCATGTTTAGTTAATGTTTTAATTGAAGTAGTCCTTATGTTGATTATCATGTTTAGTTAATGTTTTAATTGAAGTAGTCCTTATGTTGATTATCACATTTAGTTAATGTTTTAATTGAAGTAGTCCTTATGTTGATTATCATGTTTAGTTAATGTTTTAAATGAAGTAGCCCTTATGTTGATTATCATGTTTAGTTAATGTTTTAAATGAAGTAGTCCTTATGTTGATTATCACATTTAGTTAATGTTTTAATTGAAGTAGTCCTTATGTTGATTATCATGTTTAGTTAATGTTTTAAATGAAGTAGCCCTTATGTTGATTATCACGTTTAGTTAGTGTTTTAAATGAAGTAGTCCTTATGTTGATTATCATGTTTAGTTAATGTTTTAAATGAAGTAGTCCTTATGTTGATTATCATGTTTAGTTAATGTTTTAATTGAAGTAGTCCTTATGTTGATTATCATGTTTAGTTAATGTTTTAATTGAAGTAGTCCTTATGTTGATTATCACGTTTAGTTAATGTTTTAATTGAAGTAGTCCTTATGTTGATTATCACGTTTAGTTATTGTTTTAAATGAAGTAGTCCTTATGTTGATTATCACATTTAGTTAATATTTTAATTGAAGTAGTCCTTATGTTGATTATCACGTTTAGTTAATGTTTTAATTGAAGTAGTCCTTAAGTTGATTATCACGTTTAGTTAATGTTTTAATTGAAGTAGTCCTTATGTTGATTATCACGTTTAGTTAATGTTTTAATTGAAGTAGTCCTTATGTTGATTATCACATTTAGTTAATGTTTTAAATGAAGTAGCCCTTATGTTGATTATCATGTTTAGTTAATGTTTTAAATGAAGTAGCCCTTATGTTGATTATCATGTTTAGTTAATGTTTTAAATGAAGTAGTCCTTATGTTGATTATCATGTTTAGTTAATGTTTTAATTGAAGTAGTCCTTATGTTGATTATCACATTTAGTTAATGTTTTAAATGAAGTAGCCCTTATGTTGATTATCATGTTTAGTTAATGTTTTAAATGAAGTAGTCCTTATGTTGATTATCATGTTTAGTTAATGTTTTAATTGAAGTAGTCCTTATGTTGATTATCACGTTTAGTTAATGTTTTAATTGAAGTAGCCCTTATGTTGATTATCACATTTAGTTAATGTTTTAATTGAAGTAGTCCTTATGTTGATTATCATGTTTAGTTAATGTTTTAATTGAAGTAGTCCTTATGTTGATTATCACGTTTAGTTAATGCTTTAATTGAAGTAGTCCTTATGTTGATTATCACGTTTAGTTAATGTTTTAATTGAAGTAGTCCTTATGTTGATTATCACATTTAGTTAATGTTTTAATTGAAGTAGCCCTTATGCTGATTACCATGTTTAGTCAATGTTGATTATCCCATTTAGTTAATGTTGATTATCACGTTCAGTTAATGTTTTACCTGTAAATCACATTCTCCACCCTGATCACAAATAGGACAATCTAGAGGATGATTCATCAACAAAAACTCCATCACTCCTTCCCTACAAATATTATATATGTACATATTATCTGAGTATCTGGTTTGTTTTTGTTGTTGTAAGGATGTACTTAGTTATTGTATAATACCATAATATTCACTGTCGAATGTAACCAAAAGTTAAGAGTGTTATATTCCCCTAGATAGAGGTAGGTATAATCTGTTCATAATCCTGATTTGCTTACAAAAATTTATCTAAAAAAAAAACAAGAGCTGACTTAAAAAAAACATTTACCAACTGTTATTACCCTTACCACTATAAAGAGTGTGTATATATGGTTATGAGTTACTGATGTTTAATGTCACTTTCAGCAATATTACAGTTGTACTGTGACTAAGTTTTACTGGTGGAGGAAACCATTGTCCTTCTTTGGACATTCATAACTCATTGGCTATCAATATATGACTATTGATTTCTGACTTAACTTGCTTACTCTTCAGTTACTTAAGTATGGCTCCACCTAAGAATCATGCAAAATAAAGAAAAAGTGATTTACCTTATGTCATCAATTCACTCAATATTTTGTTATATGACATATTTTGAGTAAAAATAAATGTATATTCAAAGACAAGTGTTTATTTATGCTATTTTTCCTATTATACCCAAATTAAAATCAGTATGGTCACATTTTTTTTTACTAATAAAGTATGTAAAAAGGTTGGATATCAGAACACATTATCTGCTGTGAACAGGCGATTTGTAATAAACTATATAGCACAATGAAAAATATTGGATCTCCTCCACAAAATATCAATTTTTGTCATTTGTAGCTAGTTTTTTAAAAGTAAAATTTAGTTAAATTTACATAACAAAAATAATTTCTGAAAAATATAGTAAATTTACAGGATTGGATTGATTACTGTATAATGTTTTGTTAATACAATTATATACAAAATAAACAATGCCTACCTTGAAAAATTAAAAGAGTATGGAAAGTAAGAAAATGTCTGATGTTCAGATTTGCATATATAGGATATCCTTGTGTGACATAACGCTGTTAATTTGCAACAGTACTAGTAATACCCATGATTTACCTCTGTAAAGCTTGAAATACAATACAGTTTATTGTTAGTTATCTGCTAATTTTGAAAATTATACCAAAGTTACATAATTGGAATTATCACTGTACAGGGGCATAGCTGGGGCTAAATAAAATAGACAGCAGAGGGGTTGGTTCTCGCCAATATTTTTTTTATTACTGAACCTAAAATGGTGCATTCTTGGGACATTTAAGAGTATCAAAGAAGGCATGACCAGGTACAATTTTAATTACCCGAGTTAACAAAGTATGTTTATAATAGTTCAAAATCTGCCCTTCTTGCCTTAGCAGACACAAATACTGATAAGATCCCTGCTCAGATATCGAAGACACACCGATATGTGTTACCGGGTCAAAACATTTGTTGTTTCATGGGCTATGACATGGCTGGTAATCGGCACAAGCAGAACAGTCGGTTCTGCAAAGAAATTCATGAGGATAACTTCCGGTTTTGGTGGAGGAGAGTTCACGAAGACGCTTCACAAGGTATGTACATTTCAAAAATTGAAATTAGCTTTTTCACTGCTCGAATATTGCAAAATCAGAGAATGCTATGCTGTGGTGAATGCTTTCACGATTAGAAACATGCATAGTTTATTGTTGTATATGAACTGTAACTCTCGCAAAATCAATCGTCCCACAAACATGACGAAAATTGTGACACTTTTACATTTCTAAGTTGTTCTTGGCAAAGATGCAAGTTAAATTTTCATCATGGGAGTCTAAATGTAATCGGAGATAAATTCCGATTCGTCAGAAGTAAATTGAAGTCTAGATAAATCTACAAACTGTCAGTTTTCTCGTTTTCCTGCTTGAGGAGATCGGTTCTGACAGAGCACATTGCGAATGCATGAGGAGATTTGCTACTTTTGTTAATTGTTTTCTGCAAAATTGATAAATTGACACTTTTAAACATAAAACTGATAAATACTCTAATCAAAATAAACTATTCTCTGTCCACTTTCAGGAGATGCCAGGATTCAAGGGAAAGAGGAAACGGGGACTGACATTGACTCTTTACAAAAAAAACATTTCGATATAGATTGCCTGTATCACCGCCAAGGAAACAAACAAAAACAAGTAGCACTACACCAAATTTAAAATCCCCATCAACCAGGACACCAAGTTTATTAAAAAAATCTCTTTCAATTATATATTATTTAGAAGTCATTATATCAAAATTTTGTTCTTTAAAGTGTTAAAGGAGTTGTCATGTTCTTGTAATGTTCAACCATTTGAAAAAAAGTAAATGTTGATTTTTTTTTTCAGTGTCTGATTTTTATTTATTTTGTAAAAAGAGCAATAGGAGACTATTGTTTAATGATACTGTTTTTAATGGTCATTTGTCAGTATAAAGGTGGTGAGGAATGGCTACAAGGGAGGTGAAGAATGGCTACAAGGGAGGTGGAGGCCATGTATTGTTTGGTCATTTGTCAGTAAAAAGGAGGTGAGGAATGGCTACAAGGGAGGTGGAGGCCATGTATTGTTTGGTCATTTGTCAGTATAAAGGAGGTGAGGAATGGCTACAAGGGAGGAGGCCATGTATTGTTTGGTCATGTCAGTATAAAGGAGGTGAGGAATGGCTACAAGGGAGGTGGAGGCCATGTATTGTTTGGTCATTTGTCAGTATAAAGGAGGTGAGGAATGGCTACAAGGGAGGTGGAGGCCATGTATTGTTTGGTCATTTTGTCAGTATAAAGGAGGTGAGGAATGGCTACAAGGGAGGAGGCCATGTATTGTTTGGTCATTTGTCAGTATAAAGGAGGTGAGGAATGGCTACAAGGGAGGTGGAGGCCATGTATTGTTTGGTCATTTGTCAGTATAAAGCAGGGGTTTCAAAGTGGGCCGGTACCCGGTACTTTTACCCACCTGAGATCGTGTATAGTACCGGCAGAAATTACTGAACCCCCCAAAATTAGCGGTGGTCAAAACCACAAGTACAATGGTCGATAGGCTTGTGGAATATTTTTCATAAAAAATTAATGATCACGTCAATTGCTGAATTCTCGCATTCAAATCGAACAATTGCGTCACGACCAAGTTGATGGGATGTTCCCTGTTTTAAAAATAACTTTACCATAGAATCGTAAATAGCAGTTTGCGCATGCGGTAAATAGAAATTTTTTCGCCCCAAATATTTTCATCCTTGTGTAAAACTCGGACCGGAACAAAGCTGACATCATTTGAAAATAAAAAAAATGGCCGATTACAAATTAAGTTCAAACACAAATTAGTGTAATCTCCAGTAATATAAGTATGCTCATTATGTATTATGAATATATGACTACACAATATTTTGTGCGATTTTTTTTATTCATTTAAAACCCAGGGTCGAATCATTCTGGGGCGTACTGTCTTGTTGCTTAACTCCGTCCATATTGTTTAACTTCCGGTATAAAAAAATAAAAACCTATGGCTAATTTATTTACATATTTTGACGGGGCCCTACCGCAGTTGTTCACAGAAATGAAAGTGTGCTGAAAAACATTTTTAAAAGGGGGTACGAAGAGATAAGGGATAGAAAATTACTAGAAATCTTGAAAAAGGACCGGACATGGCTCAAATACGAATTACATTGTAATGTCAAAACGCCGGCCCCCCTTTTTTTTCCAAAATAATTTAACTTTTGTGATTCAAATGTTAATAAATGTCTTCCCGCGAATCGTTTTTGTTCGAACATTTTTTTTGCACATAAGTCGTGAAAGTAACAATATATATTGTTTTTGTTTAATTATATTTGTATTGATCTATTAACATTTTTATTAAAGATTGATCATTGGCATTGCAAATTAAATTTATATGTTTCATCAAGGTCGTATTCTATATACGTCCTTGGTTTCATTAATTATGACACTTATATGTCTTGATCCATGTCAATGGTCTTTGATGAGTTTAATTACTGGTAATAAAGTAAAAAAAAACACACAAGCCAAGGTATTGTGATAAAGAAAAGGACAAAGCCAACAAAAGAATTTTGAGAAGTTTAAGCTTTGATAACAATGGCTTGGTCAAGCCTAGCTGAGGAACTGTAGCTCTTTATGGTCCTTTTGTTTTTTTTTAAGATATGGCAGACTATCTAGGAATAATCTTGGCTGAAGTCTGTAAACTGAAATATTCAATAAAGAAATTGGGTGGGGGGGGGGGGAATCCAGGCATTATGCATGGTCTTCATTCTTGGTGAAATCTGAACTTTAAAGTTAATGGGATTTTTCTTTCAAAAACACTTAATGTTTTGCAGTCTCTGAAGTACATTTTTCGGTTCACAAAATGCTAGATTTCAGGAGCTTCCGCCCCCTGGACCCCTTACGGCCCTCAGCCTAATTTTTTAGGTACCTCCTAAAATTTAAGAAGTACCTCCTATTATAAAAAACTTTGAAACCCCTGATAAAGGAGGTGAGGAATGGCTACAAGAGAGGTGGAGGCCATGTATGTTTTGTCATTTGTCAGTATAAAGGAGGTGAGGAATGGCTACAAGGGAGGTGGAGGCCATGTATGTTTTGTCATTTGTCAGTATAAAGGAGGTGAGGAATGGCTACAAGGGAGGTGGAGGCCATGTATGTTTTGTCATTTGTCAGTATAAAGGTGGTGAGGAATGGCTACAAGAGAGGTGGAGGCCATGTATGTTTTGTCATTTGTCAGTATAGAGGAGGTGAGGAATGGCTACAAGGGAGGTGGAGGCCATGTATTGTTTGGTCATTTGTCAGTATAACGGAGGTGAGGAATGGCTACAAGGGAGGTGGAGGCCATGTATGTTTTGTCATTTGTCAGTATAAAGGTGGTGAGGAATGGCTACAAGAGAGGTGGAGGCCATGTATGTTTTGTTATTTGTCAGTATAAAGGAGGTGAGGAATGGCTACAAGGGAGGTGGAGGCCATGTATTGTTTGGTCATTTGTCAGTATAAAGGTGGTGAGGAATGGCTACAAGGGAGGTGGAGGCTATGTATTGTTTGGTCATTTGTCAGTATAAAGGAGGTGAGGAATGGCTACAAGGGAGGTGGAGGCCATGTATGTTTTGTCATTTGTTAGTATAAAGGAGGTGAGGAATGGCTACAAGGAAGGTGGAGGCCATGTATTGTTTGGTCATTTATCAGTAAAAAGGAGGTGAGGAATGGCTACAAGGGAGGTGGAGGCCATGTATTGTTTGGTCATTTGTCAGTATAAAGGAGGTGAGGAATGTCTACAAGGGAGGTGGAGGCCATGTATTGTTTGGTCATTTGTCAGTATAAAGGAGGTGAGGAATGGCTACAAGGGAGGTGGAGGCCATGTATTGTTTGGTCATTTGTCAGTAAAAAGGAGGTGAGGAATGGCTACAAGAGAGGTGGAGGCCATGTATTGTTTGGTCATTTGTCAGTATAAAGGAGGTGAGGAATGGCTACAAGGGAGGTGGAGGCCATGTATTGTTTGGTCATTTGTCAGTATAAAGGAGGTGAGGAATGTCTACAAAGGAGGTGGAGGCCATGTATTGTTTGGTCATTTGTCAGTAAAAAGGAGGTGAGGAATGGCTACAAGAGAGGTGGAGGCCATGTATTGTTTGGTCATTTGTCAGTATAAAGGAGGTGAGGAATGGCTACAAGGGAGGTGGAGGCCATGTATTGTTTGGTCATTTGTCAGTATAAAGGAGGTGAGGAATGGCTACAAGGGAGGTGGAGGCTATGTATTGTTTGGTCATGTCAGTATAAAGGAGGTGAGGAATGGCTACAAGAGAGGTGGAGGCCATGTATGTTTTGTCATTTGTCAGTATAAAGGAGGTGAGGAATGGCTACAAGAGAGGTGGAGGCCATGTATGTTTTGTCATTTGTCAGTATAAAGGAGGTGAGGAATGGCTACAAGGGAGGTGGAGGCCATGTATGTTTTGTCATTTGTCAGTATAAAGGAGGTGAGGAATGGCTACAAGGGAGGTGGAGGCCATGTATGTTTTGTCATTTGTCAGTATAAAGGTGGTGAGGAATGGCTACAAGAGAGGTGGAGGCCATGTATGTTTTGTCATTTGTCAGTATAAAGGAGGTGAGGAATGGCTACAAGGGAGGTGGAGGCCATGTATTGTTTGGTCATTTGTCAGTATAAAGGAGGTGAGGAATAGCTACAAGGGAGGTGGAGGCCATGTATGTTTTGTCATTATAAAGGTGGTGAGGAATGGCTACAAGAGAGGTGGAGGCCATGTATGTTTTGTCATTTGTCAGTAAAAAGGAGGTGAGGAATGGCTACAAGGAAGGTGGAGGCCATGTATTGTTTGGTTATTTGTCAGTATAAAGGAGGTGAGGAATGGCTACAAGGGAGGTGGAGGCCATGTATGTTTTGTCATTTGTTAGTATAAAGGAGTTGAGGAATGGCTACAAGGGAGGTGGAGGCTATGTATTGTTTGGTCATTTGTCAATATAAAGGAGGTGAGGAATGGCTACAAGGGAGGTGGAGGCCATGTATGTTTTGTCATTTGTTAGTATAAAGGAGGTGAGGAATGGCTACAAGGAAGGTGGAGGCCATGTATTGTTTGGTCATTTATCAGTAAAAAGGAGGTGAGGAATGGCTACAAGGGAGGTGGAGGCTATGTATTGTTTGGTCATGTCAGTATAAAGGAGGTGAGGAATGGCTACAAGGGAGGTGGAGGCCATGTATTGTTTGGTCATTTGTCAGTAAAAAGGAGGTGAGGAATGGCTACAAGGGAGGTGGAGGCCATGTATTGTTTGGTCATTTGTCAGTATAAAGGAGGTGAGGAATGGCTACAAGGGAGGAGGCCATGTATTGTTTGGTCATTTGTCAGTATAAAGGAGGTGAGGAATGGCTACAAGGGAGGTGGAGGCCATGTATTGTTTGGTCATTTGTCAGTATAAAGCAGGGGTTTCAAAGTGGGCCGGTACCCGGTACTTTTACCCGCCTGAGATCGTGTATAGTACCGGCAGAAATTACTGAACCCCCCAAAATTAGCGGTGGTCAAAACCACAAGTACAATGGTCGATAGGCTTGTGGAATATTTTTCATAAAAAATTAATGATCACGTCAATTGCTGAATTCTCGCATTCAAATCGAACAATTGCGTCACGACCAAGTTGATGGGATGTTCCCTGTTTTAAAAATAACTTTACCATAGAATCGTAAATAGCAGTTTGCGCATGCGGTAAATAGAAATTTTTTCGCCCCAAATATTTTCATCCTTGTGTAAAACTCGGACCGGAACAAAGCTGACATCATTTGAAAATTAAAAAAATGGCCGATTACAAATTAAGTTCAAACACAAATTAGTGTAATCTCCAGTAATATAAGTATGCTCATTATGTATTATGAATATATGACTACACAATATTTTGTGCGATTTTTTTTATTCATTTAAAACCCAGGGTCGAATCATTCTGGGGCGTACTGTCTTGTTGCTTAACTCCGTCCATATTGTTTAACTTCCGGTATAAAAAAATAAAAACCTATGGCTAATTTATTTACATATTTTGACGGGGCCCTACCGCAGTTGTTCACAGAAATGAAAGTGTGCTGAAAAACATTTTTAAAAGGGGGTACGAAGAGATAAGGGATAGAAAATTACTAGAAATCTTGAAAAAGGACCGGACATGGCTCAAATACGAATTACATTGTAATGTCAAAACGCCGGCCCCCCTTTTTTTTCCAAAATAATTTAACTTTTGTGATTCAAATGTTAATAAATGTCTTCCCGCGAATCGTTTTTGTTCGAACATTTTTTTTGCACATAAGTCGTGAAAGTAACAATATATATTGTTTTTGTTTAATTATATTTGTATTGATCTATTAACATTTTTATTAAAGATTGATCATTGGCATTGCAAATTAAATTTATATGTTTCATCAAGGTCGTATTCTATATACGTCCTTGGTTTCATTAATTATGACACTTATATGTCTTGATCCATGTCAATGGTCTTTGATGAGTTTAATTACTGGTAATAAAGTAAAAAAAAACACACAAGCCAAGGTATTGTGATAAAGAAAAGGACAAAGCCAACAAAAGAATTTTGAGAAGTTTAAGCTTTGATAACAATGGCTTGGTCAAGCCTAGCTGAGGAACTGTAGCTCTTTATGGTCCTTTTGGTTTTTTTTAAGATATGGCAGACTATCTAGGAATAATCTTGGCTGAAGTCTGTAAACTGAAATATTCAATAAAGAAATTGGGTGGGGGGGGGGGGGGGAATCCAGGCATTATGCATGGTCTTCATTCTTGGTGAAATCTGAACTTTAAAGTTAATGGGATTTTTCTTTCAAAAACACTTAATGTTTTGCAGTCTCTGAAGTACATTTTTCGGTTCACAAAATGCTAGATTTCAGGAGCTTCCGCCCCCTGGACCCCTTACGGCCCTCAGCCTAATTTTTTAGGTACCTCCTAAAATTTAAGAAGTACCTCCTATTATAAAAAACTTTGAAACCCCTGATAAAGGAGGTGAGGAATGGCTACAAGAGAGGTGGAGGCCATGTATGTTTTGTCATTTGTCAGTATAAAGGAGGTGAGGAATGGCTACAAGGGAGGTGGAGGCCATGTATGTTTTGTCATTTGTCAGTATAAAGGAGGTGAGGAATGGCTACAAGGGAGGTGGAGGCCATGTATGTTTTGTCATTTGTCAGTATAAAGGTGGTGAGGAATGGCTACAAGAGAGGTGGAGGCCATGTATGTTTTGTCATTTGTCAGTATAGAGGAGGTGAGGAATGGCTACAAGGGAGGTGGAGGCCATGTATTGTTTGGTCATTTGTCAGTATAACGGAGGTGAGGAATGGCTACAAGGGAGGTGGAGGCCATGTATGTTTTGTCATTTGTCAGTATAAAGGTGGTGAGGAATGGCTACAAGAGAGGTGGAGGCCATGTATGTTTTGTTATTTGTCAGTATAAAGGAGGTGAGGAATGGCTACAAGGGAGGTGGAGGCCATGTATTGTTTGGTCATTTGTCAGTATAAAGGTGGTGAGGAATGGCTACAAGGGAGGTGGAGGCTATGTATTGTTTGGTCATTTGTCAGTATAAAGGAGGTGAGGAATGGCTACAAGGGAGGTGGAGGCCATGTATGTTTTGTCATTTGTTAGTATAAAGGAGGTGAGGAATGGCTACAAGGAAGGTGGAGGCCATGTATTGTTTGGTCATTTATCAGTAAAAAGGAGGTGAGGAATGGCTACAAGGGAGGTGGAGGCCATGTATTGTTTGGTCATTTGTCAGTATAAAGGAGGTGAGGAATGTCTACAAGGGAGGTGGAGGCCATGTATTGTTTGGTCATTTGTCAGTATAAAGGAGGTGAGGAATGGCTACAAGGGAGGTGGAGGCCATGTATTGTTTGGTCATTTGTCAGTAAAAAGGAGGTGAGGAATGGCTACAAGAGAGGTGGAGGCCATGTATTGTTTGGTCATTTGTCAGTATAAAGGAGGTGAGGAATGGCTACAAGGGAGGTGGAGGCCATGTATTGTTTGGTCATTTGTCAGTATAAAGGAGGTGAGGAATGTCTACAAAGGAGGTGGAGGCCATGTATTGTTTGGTCATTTGTCAGTAAAAAGGAGGTGAGGAATGGCTACAAGAGAGGTGGAGGCCATGTATTGTTTGGTCATTTGTCAGTATAAAGGAGGTGAGGAATGGCTACAAGGGAGGTGGAGGCCATGTATTGTTTGGTCATTTGTCAGTATAAAGGAGGTGAGGAATGGCTACAAGGGAGGTGGAGGCTATGTATTGTTTGGTCATGTCAGTATAAAGGAGGTGAGGAATGGCTACAAGGGAGGTGGAGGCCATGTATTGTTTGGTCATTTGTCAGTATAAAGGAGGTGAGGAATGGCTACAAGGGAGGTGGAGGCCATGTATTGTTTGGTCATTTGTCAGTATAAAGGAGGTGAGGAATGGCTACAAGGGAGGTGGAGGCCATGTATTGTTTGGTCATTTGTCAGTATAAAGGAGGTGAGGAATGGCTACCAGGGAGGTGGAGGCCATGTATTGTTTGGTCATTTGTCAGTATAAAGGAGGTGAGGAATGGCTACAAGGGAGGTGGAGGCCATGTATGTTTTGTCATTTGTCAGTATAAAGGAGGTGAGGAATGGCTACAAGGGAGGTGGAGGCCATGTATTGTTTGGTCATTTGTCAGTATAAAGGAGGTGGGGAATGGCTACAAGGGAGGTGGAGGCCATGTATTGTTTGGTCATTTGTCAGTATAAAGGAGGTGAGGAATGGCTACCAGGGAGGTGGAGGCCATGTATTGTTTGGTCATTTGTCAGTATAAAGGAGGTGAGGAATGGCTACAAGGGAGGTGGAGGCCATGTATGTTTTGTCATTTGTCAGTATAAAGGTGGTGAGGAATGGCTACAAGAGAGGTGGAGGCCATGTATGTTTTGTCATTTGTCAGTATAAAGGAGGTGAGGAATGGCTACAAGGGAGGTGGAGGCCATGTATTGTTTGGTCATTTGTCAGTAAAAAGGAGGTCAGGAATGGCTACAAGAGAGGTGGAGGCCATGTATTGTTTGGTCATTTGTCAGTATAAAGGAGGTGAGGAATGGCTACAAGGGAGGTGGAGGCCATGTCTTGTTTGGTCATTTGTCAGTATAAAGGAGGTGAGGAATGGCTACAAGGGAGGTGGAGGCCATGTATTGTTTGGTCATTTGTCAGTATAAAGGAGGTGAGGAATGGCTACAAGGGAGGTGGAGGCCATGTATTGTTTTGTCATTTGTCAGTATAAAGGAGGTGAGGAATGGCTACCAGGGAGGTGGAGGCCATGTATTGTTTGGTCATTTGTCAGTATAAAGGAGGTGAGGAATGGCTACAAGGGAGGTGGAGGCCATGTATTGTTTCGTCATTTGTCAGTATAAAGGAGGTGAGGAATGGCTACAAGGGAGGTGGAGGCCATGTATGTTTTGTCATTTGTCAGTATAAAGGAGGTGAGGAATGGCTACAAGGGAGGTGGAGGCCATGTATTGTTTGGTCATGTCAGTAAAAAGGAGGTGAGGAATGGCTACAAGGGAGGTGGAGGCCATGTATTGTTTGGTCATTTGTCAGTATAAAGGAGGTGAGGAATGGCTACAAGGGAGGTGGAGGCTATATATTGTTTGGTCAATTGTCAGTATAAAGGAGGTGAGGAATGGTTACAAGGGAGGTGGAGGCCATGTATTGTTTGGTCATTTGTCAGTATAAAGGAGGTGAGGAATGGCTACAAGGGAGGTGGAGGCCATGTATGTTTTGTCATTTGTCAGTATAAAGGAGGTGAGGAATGGCTACAAGGGAGGTGGAGGCCATGTATTGTTTGGTCATGTCAGTAAAAAGGAGGTGAGGAATGGCTACAAGGGAGGTGGAGGCCATGTATTGTTTGGTCATTTGTCAGTATAAAGGAGGTGAGGAATGGCTACAAGGGAGGTGGAGGCTATATATTGTTTGGTCAATTGTCAGTATAAAGGAGGTGAGGAATGGCTACAAGGGAGGTGGAGGCCATGTATTGTTTGGTTATTTTGTCAGTATAAAGGAGGTGAGGAATGGCTACAAGGGAGGAGGCCATGTATTGTTTGGTCATTTGTCAGTATAAAGGAGGTGAGGAATGGCTACAAGGGAGGTGGAGGCCATGTATTGTTTGGTCATTTGTCAGTATAAAGCAGGGGTTTCAAAGTGGGCCGGTACCCGGTACTTTTACCCACCTGAGATCGTGTATAGTACCGGCAGAAATTACTGAACCCCCCAAAATTAGCGGTGGTCAAAACCACAAGTACAATGGTCGATAGGCTTGTGGAATATTTTTCATAAAAAATTAATGATCACGTCAATTGCTGAATTCTCGCATTCAAATCGAACAATTGCGTCACGACCAAGTTGATGGGATGTTCCCTGTTTTAAAAATAACTTTACCATAGAATCGTAAATAGCAGTTTGCGCATGCGGTAAATAGAAATTTTTTCGCCCCAAATATTTTCATCCTTGTGTAAAACTCGGACCGGAACAAAGCTGACATCATTTGAAAATAAAAAAAATGGCCGATTACAAATTAAGTTCAAACACAAATTAGTGTAATCTCCAGTAATATAAGTATGCTCATTATGTATTATGAATATATGACTACACAATATTTTGTGCGATTTTTTTTATTCATTTAAAACCCAGGGTCGAATCATTCTGGGGCGTACTGTCTTGTTGCTTAACTCCGTCCATATTGTTTAACTTCCGGTATAAAAAAATAAAAACCTATGGCTAATTTATTTACATATTTTGACGGGGCCCTACCGCAGTTGTTCACAGAAATGAAAGTGTGCTGAAAAACATTTTTAAAAGGGGGTACGAAGAGATAAGGGATAGAAAATTACTAGAAATCTTGAAAAAGGACCGGACATGGCTCAAATACGAATTACATTGTAATGTCAAAACGCCGGCCCCCCTTTTTTTTCCAAAATAATTTAACTTTTGTGATTCAAATGTTAATAAATGTCTTCCCGCGAATCGTTTTTGTTCGAACATTTTTTTTGCACATAAGTCGTGAAAGTAACAATATATATTGTTTTTGTTTAATTATATTTGTATTGATCTATTAACATTTTTATTAAAGATTGATCATTGGCATTGCAAATTAAATTTATATGTTTCATCAAGGTCGTATTCTATATACGTCCTTGGTTTCATTAATTATGACACTTATATGTCTTGATCCATGTCAATGGTCTTTGATGAGTTTAATTACTGGTAATAAAGTAAAAAAAAACACACAAGCCAAGGTATTGTGATAAAGAAAAGGACAAAGCCAACAAAAGAATTTTGAGAAGTTTAAGCTTTGATAACAATGGCTTGGTCAAGCCTAGCTGAGGAACTGTAGCTCTTTATGGTCCTTTTGGTTTTTTTTAAGATATGGCAGACTATCTAGGAATAATCTTGGCTGAAGTCTGTAAACTGAAATATTCAATAAAGAAATTGGGTGGGGGGGGGGGGGGGGGAATCCAGGCATTATGCATGGTCTTCATTCTTGGTGAAATCTGAACTTTAAAGTTAATGGGATTTTTCTTTCAAAAACACTTAATGTTTTGCAGTCTCTGAAGTACATTTTTCGGTTCACAAAATGCTAGATTTCAGGAGCTTCCGCCCCGTGGACCCCTTACGGCCCTCAGCCTAATTTTTTAGGTATCTCCTAAAATTTAAGAAGTACCTCCTATTATAAAAAACTTTGAAACCCCTGATAAAGGAGGTGAGGAATGGCTACAAGAGAGGTGGAGGCCATGTATGTTTTGTCATTTGTCAGTATAAAGGAGGTGAGGAATGGCTACAAGGGAGGTGGAGGCCATGTATGTTTTGTCATTTGTCAGTATAAAGGAGGTGAGGAATGGCTACAAGGGAGGTGGAGGCCATGTATGTTTTGTCATTTGTCAGTATAAAGGTGGTGAGGAATGGCTACAAGAGAGGTGGAGGCCATGTATGTTTTGTCATTTGTCAGTATAGAGGAGGTGAGGAATGGCTACAAGGGAGGTGGAGGCCATGTATTGTTTGGTCATTTGTCAGTATAACGGAGGTGAGGAATGGCTACAAGGGAGGTGGAGGCCATGTATGTTTTGTCATTTGTCAGTATAAAGGTGGTGAGGAATGGCTACAAGAGAGGTGGAGGCCATGTATGTTTTGTTATTTGTCAGTATAAAGGAGGTGAGGAATGGCTACAAGGGAGGTGGAGGCCATGTATTGTTTGGTCATTTGTCAGTATAAAGGTGGTGAGGAATGGCTACAAGGGAGGTGGAGGCTATGTATTGTTTGGTCATTTGTCAGTATAAAGGAGGTGAGGAATGGCTACAAGGGAGGTGGAGGCCATGTATGTTTTGTCATTTGTTAGTATAAAGGAGGTGAGGAATGGCTACAAGGAAGGTGGAGGCCATGTATTGTTTGGTCATTTATCAGTAAAAAGGAGGTGAGGAATGGCTACAAGGGAGGTGGAGGCCATGTATTGTTTGGTCATTTGTCAGTATAAAGGAGGTGAGGAATGTCTACAAGGGAGGTGGAGGCCATGTATTGTTTGGTCATTTGTCAGTATAAAGGAGGTGAGGAATGGCTACAAGGGAGGTGGAGGCCATGTATTGTTTGGTCATTTGTCAGTAAAAAGGAGGTGAGGAATGGCTACAAGAGAGGTGGAGGCCATGTATTGTTTGGTCATTTGTCAGTATAAAGGAGGTGAGGAATGGCTACAAGGGAGGTGGAGGCCATGTATTGTTTGGTCATTTGTCAGTATAAAGGAGGTGAGGAATGTCTACAAAGGAGGTGGAGGCCATGTATTGTTTGGTCATTTGTCAGTAAAAAGGAGGTGAGGAATGGCTACAAGAGAGGTGGAGGCCATGTATTGTTTGGTCATTTGTCAGTATAAAGGAGGTGAGGAATGGCTACAAGGGAGGTGGAGGCCATGTATTGTTTGGTCATTTGTCAGTATAAAGGAGGTGAGGAATGGCTACAAGGGAGGTGGAGGCTATGTATTGTTTGGTCATGTCAGTATAAAGGAGGTGAGGAATGGCTACAAGGGAGGTGGAGGCCATGTATTGTTTGGTCATTTGTCAGTATAAAGGAGGTGAGGAATGGCTACAAGGGAGGTGGAGGCCATGTATTGTTTGGTCATTTGTCAGTATAAAGGAGGTGAGGAATGGCTACAAGGGAGGTGGAGGCCATGTATTGTTTGGTCATTTGTCAGTATAAAGGAGGTGAGGAATGGCTACCAGGGAGGTGGAGGCCATGTATTGTTTGGTCATTTGTCAGTATAAAGGAGGTGAGGAATGGCTACAAGGGAGGTGGAGGCCATGTATGTTTTGTCATTTGTCAGTATAAAGGAGGTGAGGAATGGCTACAAGGGAGGTGGAGGCCATGTATTGTTTGGTCATTTGTCAGTATAAAGGAGGTGGGGAATGGCTACAAGGGAGGTGGAGGCCATGTATTGTTTGGTCATTTGTCAGTATAAAGGAGGTGAGGAATGGCTACCAGGGAGGTGGAGGCCATGTATTGTTTGGTCATTTGTCAGTATAAAGGAGGTGAGGAATGGCTACAAGGGAGGTGGAGGCCATGTATGTTTTGTCATTTGTCAGTATAAAGGTGGTGAGGAATGGCTACAAGAGAGGTGGAGGCCATGTATGTTTTGTCATTTGTCAGTATAAAGGAGGTGAGGAATGGCTACAAGGGAGGTGGAGGCCATGTATTGTTTGGTCATTTGTCAGTAAAAAGGAGGTCAGGAATGGCTACAAGAGAGGTGGAGGCCATGTATTGTTTGGTCATTTGTCAGTATAAAGGAGGTGAGGAATGGCTACAAGGGAGGTGGAGGCCATGTCTTGTTTGGTCATTTGTCAGTATAAAGGAGGTGAGGAATGGCTACAAGGGAGGTGGAGGCCATGTATTGTTTGGTCATTTGTCAGTATAAAGGAGGTGAGGAATGGCTACAAGGGAGGTGGAGGCCATGTATTGTTTTGTCATTTGTCAGTATAAAGGAGGTGAGGAATGGCTACCAGGGAGGTGGAGGCCATGTATTGTTTGGTCATTTGTCAGTATAAAGGAGGTGAGGAATGGCTACAAGGGAGGTGGAGGCCATGTATTGTTTCGTCATTTGTCAGTATAAAGGAGGTGAGGAATGGCTACAAGGGAGGTGGAGGCCATGTATGTTTTGTCATTTGTCAGTATAAAGGAGGTGAGGAATGGCTACAAGGGAGGTGGAGGCCATGTATTGTTTGGTCATGTCAGTAAAAAGGAGGTGAGGAATGGCTACAAGGGAGGTGGAGGCCATGTATTGTTTGGTCATTTGTCAGTATAAAGGAGGTGAGGAATGGCTACAAGGGAGGTGGAGGCTATATATTGTTTGGTCAATTGTCAGTATAAAGGAGGTGAGGAATGGTTACAAGGGAGGTGGAGGCCATGTATTGTTTGGTCATTTGTCAGTATAAAGGAGGTGAGGAATGGCTACAAGGGAGGTGGAGGCCATGTATGTTTTGTCATTTGTCAGTATAAAGGAGGTGAGGAATGGCTACAAGGGAGGTGGAGGCCATGTATTGTTTGGTCATGTCAGTAAAAAGGAGGTGAGGAATGGCTACAAGGGAGGTGGAGGCCATGTATTGTTTGGTCATTTGTCAGTATAAAGGAGGTGAGGAATGGCTACAAGGGAGGTGGAGGCTATATATTGTTTGGTCAATTGTCAGTATAAAGGAGGTGAGGAATGGCTACAAGGGAGGTGGAGGCCATGTATTGTTTGGTCATTTGTCAGTATAAAGGAGGTGAGGAATGGCTACAAGGGAGGTGGAGGCCATGTATGTTTTGTCATTTGTCAGTATAAAGGAGGTGAGGAATGGCTACAAGGGAGGTGGAGGCCATGTATTGTTTGGTCATGTCAGTAAAAAGGAGGTGAGGAATGGCTACAAGGGAGGTGGAGGCCATGTATTGTTTGGTCATTTGTCAGTATAAAGGAGGTGAGGAATGGCTACAAGGGAGGTGGAGGCTATGTATTGTTTGGTCAATTGTCAGTATAAAGGAGGTGAGGAATGGCTACAAGGGAGGTGGAGGCCATGTATTGTTTGGTCATTTGTCAGTATAAAGGAGGTGAGGAATGGCTACAAGGGAGGTGGAGGCCATGTATTGTTTGGTCATTTGTCAGTATAAAGGAGGTGAGGAATGGCTACAAGGGAGGTGGAGGCCATGTATTGTTTGGTCATGTCAGTATAAAGGTGGTGAGGAATGGCTACAAGGGAGGTGGAGGCTATGTATTGTTTGGTCAATTGTCAGTATAAAGGAGGTGAGGAATGGCTACAAGGGAGGTGGAGGCCATGTATTGTTTGGTCATTTGTCAGTATAAAGGAGGTGAGGAATGGCTACAAGGGAGGTGGAGGCCATGTATTGTTTGGTCATTTGTCAGTAAAAAGGAGGTGAGGAATGGCTACCAGGGAGGTGGAGGCCATGTATTGTTTGGTCATTTGTCAGTATAAAGGAGGTGAGGAATGGCTACAAGGGAGGTGGAGGCCATGTATTGTTTGGTCATTTGTCAGTATAAAGGAGGTGAGGAATGGCTACAAGGTGGGTGGAGGCCATGTATTGTTTGGTCATTTGTCAGTATAAAGGAGGTGAGGAATGGCTACAAGCGAGGTGGAGGCCATGTATTGTTTGGTCATTTGTCAGTATAAAGGAGGTGAGGAATGGCTACAAGGGAGGTGGAGGCTATGTATTGTTTGGTCATTTGTCAGTATAAAGGAGGTGAGGAATGGCTACAAGAGAGGTGGAGGCCATGTATTGTTTGGTCATTTGTCAGTATAAAGGAGGTGAGGAATGGCTACAAGGGAGGTGGAAGCCATGTATTGTTTGGTCATTTGTCAGTATAAAGGAGGTGAGGAATGGCTACAAGAGAGGTGGAGGCCATGTATTGTTTGGTCATTTGTCAGTATAAAGGAGGTGAGGAATGGCTACAAGGGAGGTGGAGGCCATGTATTGTTTGGTCATTTGTCAGTATAAAGGAGGTGAGGAATGGCTACAAGAGAGGTGGAGGCCATGTATTGTTTGGTCATTTGTCAGTATAAAGGAGGTGAGGAATGGCTACAAGGGAGGTGGAGGCCATGTATTGTTTGGTCATTTGTCAGTAAAAAGGAGGTGAGGAATGGCTACAAGGGAGGTGGAGGCCATGTATTGTTTGGTCATTTGTCAGTATAAAGGAGGTGAGGAATGGCTACAAGGGAGGTGGAGGCCATGTATTGTTTGGTCATTTGTCAGTATAAAGGAGGTGAGGAATGGCTACAAGAGAGGTGGAGGCCATGTATTGTTTGGTCATTTGTCAGTATAAAGGAGGTGAGGAATGTCTACAAGGGAGGTGGAGGCCATGTATTGTTTGGTCATTTGTCAGTATAAAGGAGGTGAGGAATGGCTACAAGAGAGGTGTAGGCCATGTATTGTTTGGTCATTTGTCAGTATAAAGGAGGTGAGGAATGGCTACAAGAGAGGTGGAGGCCATGTATTGTTTGGTCATTTGTCAGTATAAAGGAGGTGAGGAATGGCTACAAGGGAGGTGGAGGCCATGTATTGTTTGGTCATTTGTCAGTATAAAGGAGGTGAGGAATGGCTACAAGAGAGGTGGAGGCCATGTATTGTTTGGTCATTTGTCAGTATAAAGGAGGTGAGGAATGGCTACCAGGGAGGTGGAGGCTATGTATTGTTTGGTCATTTGTCAGTATAAAGGAGGTGAGGAATGGCTACAAGGGAGGTGGAGGCCATGTATTGTTTGGTCATTTGTCAGTAAAAAGGAGGTGAGGAATGGCTACAAGGGAGGTGGAGGCCATGTATTGTCTGGTCATTTGTCAGTATAAAGGAGGTGAGGAATGGCTACAAGGGAGGTGGAGGCCATGTATTGTTTGGTCATTTGTCAGTATAAAGGAGGTGAGGAATGGCTACAAGGGAGGTGGAGGCCATGTATTGTTTGGTCATGTCAGTAAAAAGGAGGTGAGGAATGGCTACAAGGGAGGTGGAGGCCATGTATTGTTTGGTCATTTGTCAGTAAAAAGGAGGTGAGGAATGGCTACAAGGGAGGTGGAGGCCATGTATTGTCTGGTCATTTGTCAGTATAAAGGAGGTGAGGAATGGCTACAAGGGAGGTGGAGGCCATGTATTGTTTGGTCATTTGTCAGTATAAAGGAGGTGAGGAATGGCTACAAGGGAGGTGGAGGCCATGTATTGTTTGGTCATTTGTCAGTATAAAGGAGGTGAGGAATGGCTACAAGGGAGGTAGAGGCCATGTATTGTTTGGTCATTTGTCAGTATAAAGGAGGTGAGGAATGGCTACAAGGGAGGTGGAGGCTATGTATTGTTTGGTCATTTGTCAGTATAAAGGAGGTGAGGAATGGCTACAAGGGATGTGGAGGCTATGTATTGTTTGGTCATTTGTCAGTATAAAGGAGGTGAGGAATGGCTAAAAGGGAGGTGGAGGCCATGTATTGTTTGGTCATTTGTCAGTAAAAAGGAGGTGAGGAATGGCTACAAGAGAGGTGGAGGCCATGTATTGTTTGGTCATTTGTCAGTAAAAAGGAGGTGAGGAATGGCTACAAGGGAGGTGGAGGCCATGTATTGTTTGGTCATTTGTCAGTAAACAGGAGGTGAGGAATGGCTACAAGGGAGGTGGAGGCCATGTATTGTTTGGTCATTTGTCAGTATAAAGGAGGTGAGGAATGGCTACAAGGGAGGTGGAGGCCATGTATTGTTTGGTCATTTGTCAGTATAAAGGAGGTGAGGAATGGCTACAAGGGAGGTGGAGGCCATGTATTGTTTGGTCATTTGTCAGTATAAAGGAGGTGAGGAATGGCTACAAGGGAGGTGGAGGCCATGTATTGTTTGGTCATGTCAATAAAAAGGAGGTGAGGAATGGCTACAAGGGAGGTGGAGGCCATGTATTGTTTGGTCATTTGTCAGTAAAAAGGAGGTGAGGAATGGCTACAAGGGAGCTGGAGGCCATGTATTGTTTGGTCATTAGTCAGTAAAAAGGAAGTGAGGAATGGCTACAAGGGAGGTGGAGGCCATGTATTGTTTGGTCATTTGTCAGTAAAAAGGAGGTGAGGAATGGCTACAAGGGAGGTGGAGGCCATGTATTGTTTGGTCATTTGTCAGTATAAAGGAGGTGAGGAATGGCTACAAGGGAGGTGGAGGCCATGTATTGTTTGGTCATTTGTCAGTATAAAGGAGGTGAGGAATGGCTACAAGGGAGGTGGAGGCCATGTATTGTTTGGTCATTTGTCAGTATAAAGGAGGTGAGGAATGGCTACAAGGGAGGTGGAGGCCATGTATTGTTTGGTCATTTGTCAGAATAAAGGAGGTGAGGAATGGCTACAAGAGAGGTGGAGGCCATGTATGTTTGGTCATTTGTCAGAATAAAGGAGGTGAGGAATGGCTACAAGGGAGGTGGAGGCCATGTATTGTTTGGTCATTTGTCAGTAAAAAGGAGGTGATGAATGGCTACAAGGGAGGTGGAGGCCATGTATTGTTTGGTCATTTGTCAGTAAAAAGGAGGTGAGGAATGGCTACAAGGGAGGTGGAGGCCATGTATTGTTTGGTCATTTGTCAGTAAAAAGGAGGTGAGGAATGGCTACAAGGGAGGTGGAGGCCATGTATTGTTTGGTCATTTGTCAGTAAAAAGGAGGTGAGGAATGGCTACAAGGGAGGTGGAGGCCATGTATTGTTTGGTCATTTGTCAGTATAAAGGAGGTGAGAAATGGCTACAAGGGAGGTGGAGGCCATGTATTGTTTGGTCATTTGTCAGTATAAAGGAGGTGAGAAATGGCTACAAGGGAGGTGGAGGCCATGTATTGTTTGGTTATTTGTCAGTATAAAGGAGGTGAGGAATGGCTACAAGAGAGGTGGAGGCCATGTATTGTTTGGTCATTTGTCAGTATAAAGGAGGTGAGGAATGGCTACAAGGGAGGTGGAGGCCATGTATTTTTTGCTAAATATAACTTTAATTCATGCTATATTTTTATTAAAAAAAAATCCTATTTTCCTATATAATTTTTGTCAGATTGCATTTTTTTCAAGACTTTCTTTACCGTCTCGAAATCCAAAGCAACAAACAGTAGAGTGAGTGATTGTTATTTAAGGGCAGTTTCAAAATAGATGGCTCCTACTGCTATAGCTGTCTAATTTACTAATTTTTATGATTTTATTGGATCTAAATAGTTCAAAAGATCTGTAATGATTTGATGTTTGTTACTGCAAAAAATCTTTAAGATATCTAGAATAACAAAAAAAAAATGTCCAAAAAACATGTCAAAATTGTCAGGAGTACAACACTTTTTTGTGACATTTTAAAAAATCATTAATTTTCAACAACCTACCACAGTGCAAAATCAAACAATATGTTATCAAAATCTATTTCATCACAAACTTTGATATGTTGACATACTTTAAGATAGCAATAGATCATGCTTCACATTTATTATTGCATAAAAATATGGCTTTGTAAAAAAGATGTACCTAGTCAGGAGTGCAACAAACATTTATGCAAGTTTCCTAAATTACATTGTAGAAATGTTGTCTTTTAGTTTTCAAAGATATGGGGTATAAATAAATCTTAATACATCATTGCTGCTTCAAAACCATAGTTAAAAGGATACACTAAAATCAGTAGTAAGGCCAAGAATGTCACATTAAAGGCAGCACCCTCAAATGTCAGGAGTGCAACATTTGATATTTTCTTAGACATATTTTCTTTTAAATGTAACTAATATCACATTTGTCTTTCTATTGCAACAGAGACTGACCAAGAGAACAGATAAAACCCATTTACCTGTTTGAGATACATAAAATAGCTCTCACAGAAGCATTTGATTCATGTCAGGAGTGCAACTAGTTTTAAGTGATCTTCTACACAGTCTAAATTATAGCTTTTTATATGGATGATTTAAATAAAATGAGATTCTGTTTTCTAGGTTCATTAGCTATTGGAGATTAATTGACTTGATAAGGTTTATGATAAATGCATTTATCTATTTTCTTATAGATAATTTATGGTTGACCATGTAAATGTTGCACTCCTGACATAAATATTTAAAAATCATTGAAATTTGATATAATCAATTTTCTAAGTATCCAAAAAATACTTGTAAATGTACATTAAACATCTATTTTCAATATTAATTTAGATTAATACATGTTTTAAATGTTTTTGTATAGTATATTTCAAAAATAAGTTGAAATTTTCGAGAAGTATGGCTGTAAACAAGTTACAAATAACTAGAAAAATGTTACTTTAAGAAACAATTATCATTAAAACTTGGTAAAACTAATGCTTGAAAGAACACCAGCTGATTTTTTCCCCTGTGAATTAATATTTTTATGCAATAATAACTCTTCTTTTTCTTGATGGCAATATAATGTCAGGAGTGCAACATTTCCTGATAAAATAGTACCATAGATAAAATAATGATAATTTATAATAAATTGCATTTTTTAGCCTATAAAAATATTCTAATTATTTCTTAATGATTTATCTAATATATTAGAGTAGTATAATACAAATTTTCAAATGTAATTAAAAATATTGCTGCTAAAACTGGGTATTAAAGAAGTGGGTATGGCAAAAAATGGTTACAAATTTCCAGATACTGTCATTTCTGTAAAAATATTTCATTGAAACATGTAAAGATTATTGTATGAGTTAACAGTAACATCACTGTTCAATGTTGGCATTTTAAAATGTGATATTTTCTTCTTTTTTTTCTTTATTATAAAATGTCAGGAGTGCAACAAAAATAGACAAAATGTTTTTTCTACAACCAATTATTTTGCGATCATTCAAAGAATCAATGTGATTTTTTTTTACAAACGGCTGCTTATCTTTAAAGTTTGAAAATTTTGCTGTCTTAAGTAAAAATATTGGTTATTATTTTGATAATAAAAACGTTATCAGGTAGACTGGACAAAAATATTGAGAATTTTTCATAAAAAATAACTTTTAAGAAAAACTACAACTACCAATAACCCAATATTTTGCACAAAAAGTCATTTATATCAGTTGCAATATTTGAGAAACCATTATACAAAATAATTGAGACTAAAGATTGTTTAACTGATATAAAATAAGTATGTGTTTTACATGTTTTTCATGCCAATTTGTGTTCAATGAAAGGTTCTTCAAAATTTATTACTTATCTGTTCATAGTTTCTTTCTTGTTTCATTTACTTCAATGTATACAACATTGAAAATAATCAGCAGAAAGTTTTTAGGAGTGAGTTTAATTTGGACATTTTTTTCACATGTTGGAGCCATTTTTTTTTAAACAGTCCTTAACTCCCAAGTCAGCAATTTTCAGGTATATCATGGCGAGATCAAGTTAATTTTCAATGAGATGATGTCTGTTTTGTACTAGATCAAGACACTTAGTTGCATTTTTATAGTGCTAGTTCACTGAAACAACAGCCCATGGATAGATATGTTTTCCCACTCAGACACATTATCCTGATTCCGAGCCAACCAGTCTTTGCTCTTTCTTCTTACTATTGTGTGGTTAGTGTAGAAGCAACAAATACCAATTTTATGGTTTTTGGTTTACAAACAGTAGAAGATGGGGATCTTGAATCAGCTATTCAGATGACAGAAGTTGTCTTAAGATGTGAACTCTGAATAATCTAAATATTTTGTTCTAGGCTGACAAGACATACATGTAGGTATTACTGGTATTATTTGTAGGAGCCATCTTTATATCTAGGACAACCAAACAAGCTTATGGCATTACTTTCACCTCATTTTTACAGTTTAGCGACCATGTAAAAGTTTTTTAATTTTCTTTTTTTCATGCAATTAATTTTATGCAATTACTGAAAATCATTATATGCTATAATGATATTATTTACTCATGTTTTTAAATTACAAAATAAAACTTCACATGTTGCATATACAGTAGAGTAAATTACATGGTTCACTACACCTAATTTTTGGAGGGAAAATACAGACTTTCCATTGGTAGATTATTTTTTCCAATTATTTGGATTTACATATATTAATATTCTGTTTGTTTTCTAAAGGTCAGTCATCTTTCTGCTTTCTTATTTTCCATTTGTAATTTTTACTTTAGTATGAAAGTGTGAGAATGCAAATATTGAGATTGAAGTATGAATCTGAGTATAAATGTTTTATAATTTTATTTAGAATTAGAATGAGAGTAATGTTATCATGGTTATCCTTTTATATTTTTACAACTACAAGTGTTGAATTTCAGTGGACTTTGATATATAATTTATATATCTGATTAATTTGTTTAAGATGATGATTTTGTTATAATTAATATGTTCTTAAGTCATTTTGACTTAACATTGCCCTTTTATGTTATTCAGGAATTTATGATGTAGACAGATCCTAGAGTGATCGATCAGCTAATGCCCTTGTACCATATATAGGGTAAGCTTTGTATTTGTTTGTTTATTTTATTTGATTGTTTAATTATTTGCATGTTTATATGTTTGTGTATTCAGTTGATTTTGTTTGCTGAGTGTGTTAGTGTTTATATCATTTTTATTTGTGTCATATATTCTATATGTATTTTTTTTAGTATAAACTATGCTCAAACTAATTCCAAGGTGAGGTGATGCAATTGTTTTGAAGTTGCAATTAATTTGTTATTTATCAAAGACAGAATGATTTACTTTATTGTATGCTTATTAAATAAGTAAGCTATATTGTGGTATTTTTCTGATAGAAGATAACTTGTAGAAAAGTGTTTGATTTTATATTTCTTTGACAAATCATAGAGAATTATCTCCCTTTGATTGTGTATTGTTTTATGTGATCTGTCTTGTAGTGGTCATGTATTTATGTTTATTATTTGTGTATTTGTAGGGGTACTGTTATATAATATTTCGAATTAAAGAATTGAACCCAAAGTTGGACTTTATCATATTTAAGCCCTGCTACAGAAGGTCAATAATATTTGGTATATATTTTCCTTATGGCGATCTGTTAACAAATCAGATTATCGTGTCGTGGAGAAAATTTCATGTGATGTTATTATAGAAAATAAGTATTCCAAAATGATCTGGGTTTTTTTAATGAACTACCGTATTTAGGGTTGTATAATGCACAGGATTTTGCCCAGATTCTTTAATTTGTAGGAGGGGTGCGCATTATAAACAGGAATAATGTGTTTCACTCTTTCCCTGACCGGGAAATCACATGTCCGCCAATAAAACCCAACACATTTAATATTTTGCAACTTTATTGAAGATGAAAAGAGATAAATGGTTCTTAAAAGTCCATGCGCATTATAGACACGAATCAGTTTTTTTCTGGAGATTTTCAAGGCCCATTATACAACCCTAAATACGGTAGATGTCAAAAAGGACAAACAAACATGTACATGTTTCTATGAACAAATAGACTGTGCATGTAAAACCAATTTCCCAGATTACATTATAGGAATTTATAATGTTAAAAAGAGAGGTCATTGGCATAATATGATTTGCAAAACAGGATACAACCCTATGGCACATTGTGAAAAGTCGTAAGATTGTAATAAGCCTTGAAATAAGCCCGTAAATTTGGCCTGCTGCTCTTCAAACAATGCCAACTTTCTTAATTTTTTTTTTTTTTTGGTTTATATTTTTTATATAAATTGTAATGTAATCAGGACTAGCACCCAATATTTGTATTATAAGTTTAAATACAATGTAGTAAAATGTTATCACAACAAATCTTTAGTATCTAAAAAGTGATTTAAAATAATAGTACTAGAATTGTATAATAAATGTACAGTGCCCCCCGTTTTATCGCCAACCTCGCCCATCGCCAAAATTCTCGTCTGTCCCGATTTCCCCCATTAAAAATACCCCGTTATACTGCCAAACTCAGCTACCGCCATCCGCCACAGGTTTTCAGACACAAAAGTCGTAAAACCAATTTCAATTCCCCCGTTAGTACCGCCCACAACTACCTTTTGACAGCTGTGTATTGATCGGTAATTATGGAATGTCAAAACTGGTCATCGGACACAGTCATTGATCTCATAGTTGAGGGTCAGAACAGGTGATCAGTTGTTTTGATTATAATAATTACCTGTATTTAGTTTTCTAGTGATTACATTTGTACTTTTAATCCTGAGTAAAATTTGTAATTTAATTAGTTCAATAGTTGTCATAAAAATGTCGCGCTTGAAGAGAAAGCGTAATTAATTAGACGACAAACAAAAACGTGCAATTATAAGTTATGCAAAGGAAAATTCAAAATTAACATAACAACAATTTGCCGATAATTTGACAATTAAATGGTATCTTCCAATAACCCCACAAATGAAGATGAACTGTTGCTGTCACGTGTTTATAATGACCTTGATGTCCCGAGCTGCAAATGACGGTTCAAGAATTTGTCAACATTGACAAAGATCTGCAAACTGTACAGGACATTTCCGATGTCAATATAATTATTCTAATTTATTTATTTGTTAAACATGTATTATTTATACTTATGTATTTGTACAAGTGCAAAATGCATGTCAGTCGAGTTGAAAGTTTATCTTTTCATAGGATCACATAACATAACTTCTGGTTTTCAATGTCCCTCAGTTTATCACCAAACTCGTTATACCGCCAAACTACTGACTGCACAGAAGGTGGCGGTTTAACGAGGGAGCACTGCATAGTACAATAAATATTCTAGTACCATAATTTTATATTACCTGAAATTTACAATTGGAAAATTAGCAGATTTTTTTTTTTTTTAAATGATTGAGAAATTAATGCTAGAAAACAATTTTTGCTGTGTTTGAATTGCAGATTGATCAAACTCTGTGTTTATGTTTCCATGGCAACCATGGACATTATTTAAATTTTCATTGTTATCAGTTGGCATTTAGCTATAAAATCAGTAATATGGAAATCTTTGTGACCAAAAGAAAATTTTAAGATTTTAGCATGATATGAAATGCATTTAATATGTAAAATGTTTTATTTTTGTTTCTATGGCAACCATTCACATAATTTAAGGTTAAAAGTTTATTTAGTAGTTAGTTTTGTTATAAGTTATGTGAAAAAGATAATATCAGTTAATACATTTTAGAGAAGTAGAAATATTTTGTAAAAAATGTAGTTGTATAGTATTTGCTAACTAGAGGCTCCCAGGAGCCTGTAATCGCTCACCTGGTTTTCAATTTGACATCTACGAGGGTTGTCCGTAAAGTTCGTGAACTATCTCAATAAAATCTGACTGACATGTCCGAAATAATTGAAACTAGGATATAATTAATTATATAATTTACTGATTAATTGTACAAAATTTTATCACAGTACATGCTTAAATAATTGTATTCCGTCAATTTAAAAATCAATAGAAACTCACACCCGGAGCACGGCAAAAATACCACATAACATGCGAGTCGCTATTTTTATCAAACTCCGCAAAAATTCACATGAAACTTACACTATGACGTCGACAATACTCTTGACGTTACACCTGCTAAATTTGAAAAGTCAAAGTTTCGAAATAGCTGAGAAATCTGGATTTGAAGCGCTAAAGACAGGATCGGCATTACTAATAAAAAGGGACGTTTGCGGAAAAGGTGGAGCAGCGGGCGGTGATAAAGTTTTGCGTGGACATCGGAAAAACGCCAACAGATACGCACAAGTTCTTAAAACAGTCAGAGAAACATAGTAAAGTAAGCCGTTCATTGATATTCAAGCGGCACAAAATGTTTGCGGACGGAAGAGACAGTTTAGCAGAAGATAAGCCCATCTTTTAGAGAATCCGATGCTGTAAAAAATGAAGTTCGTGACGTTATTAACGGTGATCGGCGGCTAACAGTCCGTGAAGTTGCAGACAAATGTGGAATTTCTAAGACTACAGCTCACCAAATTTTAGGAAATGATTTAAATATGTACCGAGTATGTGCTAGATGGGTACCGCAAATTCTTACAGTTGAACATTTAACAAAAAGAGTGGAATTGTCAAAACAATTCATCAAAAAAGTTAATCGTGGTGGCAAAAGATTTCTAGACCGAATAATTACAACCGACGAAAGCTTGTTCCACTACTATGATCCGGAAACTAAACAACAGTCAAGTCAGTGGAAAAACTGTAACTCTACTCCACCAAAGAAGGCAAAAATAACCAAATCACTGGGAAAGAATATGTTTATTCTCTTTATGGACAGGAAAGGAATGCTACTGACACATGCTGTTCCCCGTGGCCAGACTGTCAATTCTGAATACTACTCTAAGGTAATAAACATAATAATTACTTTTGAAATTAATGAATTAATTATTTTCCCTGTAAATTTAAACTAATATAATAAACATTTCAAAAATGTGTTCATCTGAAAGAGTTATATATTATCAATTCGTAACAGCAGCCATCTTGAATGGAGGCAGGGGCTGTCAGAAACAATTTTGAAAGGGACCCACCCAAGTACCATCCCTGCCAGGTTTGGTGTAATTTGGTTCAGTGGTTTCAGAGGAGAAGATTTAAATGTGATCTTTTATCAAAATATGCCTAATTTGCATAATCGGTATAAATCGGCTGAAAGAAAAATTTCACAGATAAGCCCGGAATATATGTTAAACTACTCATTGCCATGTAGCTGCAGTTAAAATTGGAGCTCATTTTGGTTTATACTAAAGCAGCCATGGACAATTGAAGAAATTTCTATTTTTAGTAACAGCAGCCATCTTGAATGGAGGGAGGGGCTGTCAGACACAATTTTGAAAGGGACCCACCCAAGTACCATCCCTGCCAGGTTTGGTGTAATTTGGTTTAGCGGTTTCAGAAAAGAAGATTTAAATGTGATTTTTTATCAAAATATGCCTAATTTGCATAATCGGTATAAATCAGCTGAAAGAAAAATTTCACAGATAAGCCCGGAATATATGTTAAACTACTCCTTGCCATGTAGCTGCAGTTAAAATTGGAGCTCATTTTGGTTTATACTAAAGCAGCCATGGACAATTGAAGAAATTTCTATTTTTAGTAACAGCAGCCATCTTGGAGGGTGGGGCTGTTGGACACAATTTTGAAAGGGACCCACCCAGGGACCATCCCTCCAGGTTTGGTTTAATTTGGTTCAGCGGTTTCAGAGAAGAAGATTTAAATGTGATCTTTTATTAAAATATGCCTAATTTGCATAATCGGTATAAATCGGCTGAAAGAAAAATTTCACAGATAAGCCCGGAATATATGTTAAACTACTCATTGCCATGTAGCTGCAGTTAAAATTGGAGCTCATTTTGGTTTATACTAAAGCAGCCATGGACAATTGAAGAAATTTCTATTTTTAGTAACAGCAGCCATCTTGAATGGAGGGAGGGGCTGTCAGACACAATTTTGAAAGGGACCCACCCAAGTACCATCCCTGCCAGGTTTGGTGTAATTTGGTTTAGCGGTTTCAGAAAAGAAGATTTAAATGTGATCTTTTATCAAAATATGCCTAATTTGCATAATCGGTATAAATCAGCTGAAAGAAAAATTTCACAGATAAGCCCGGAATATATGTTAAACTACTCCTTGCCATGTAGCTGCAGTTAAAATTGGAGCTCATTTTGGTTTATACTAAAGCAGCCATGGACAATTGAAGAAATTTCTATTTTTAGTAACAGCAGCCATCTTGGAGGGTGGGGCTGTTGGACACAATTTTGAAAGGGACCCACCCAGGGACCATCCCTCCAGGTTTGGTTTAATATGGTTCAGCGGTTTCAGAGAAGAAGATTTAAATGTGATCTTTTATTAAAATATGCCTAATTTGCATAATCGGTATAAATCGGCTGAAAGAAAAATTTCACAGATAAGCCCGGAATATATGTTAAACTACTCATTGCCATGTAGCTGCAGTTAAAATTGGAGCTCATTTTGGTTTATACTAAAGCAGCCATGGACAATTGAAGAAATTTCTATTTTTAGTAACAGCAGCCATCTTGAATGGAGGGAGGGGCTGTCAGACACAATTTTGAAAGGGACCCACCCAAGTACCATCCCTGCCAGGTTTGGTGTAATTTGGTTTAGCGGTTTCAGAAAAGAAGATTTAAATGTGATCTTTTATCAAAATATGCCTAATTTGCATAATCGGTATAAATCAGCTGAAAGAAAAATTTCACAGATAAGCCCGGAATATATGTTAAACTACTCCTTGCCATGTAGCTGCAGTTAAAATTGGAGCTCATTTTGGTTTATACTAAAGCAGCCATGGACAATTGAAGAAATTTCTATTTTTAGTAACAGCAGCCATCTTGGAGGGTGGGGCTGTTGGACACAATTTTGAAAGGGACCCACCCAGGGACCATCCCTCCAGGTTTGGTTTAATTTGGTTCAGCGGTTTCAGAGAAGAAGATTTAAATGTGATCTTTTATTAAAATATGCCTAATTTGCATAATCGGTATAAATCGGCTGAAAGAAAAATTTCACAGATAAGCCCGGAATATATGTTAAACTACTCATTGCCATGTAGCTGCAGTTAAAATTGGAGCTCATTTTGGTTTATACTAAAGCAGCCATGGACAATTGAAGAAATTTCTATTTTTAGTAACAGCAGCCATCTTGAATGGAGGGTGGGGCTGTTGGACACAATTTTGAAAGGGACCCACCCAGGGACCATCCCTCCAGGTTTGGTTTAATTTGGTTCAGCGGTTTCAGAGAAGAAGATTTAAATGTGATCTTTTATTAAAATATGCCTAATTTGCATAATCGGTATAAATCGGCTGAAAGAAAAATTTCACAGATAAGCCCGGAATATATGAATTAATTATTTTCCCTGTAAATTTAAACTAATATAATAAACATTTCAAAAATGTGTTCATCTGAAAGAGTTATATATTATCAATTCGTAACAGCAGCCATCTTGAATGGAGGCAGGGGCTGTCAGAAACAATTTTGAAAGGGACCCACCCAAGTACCATCCCTGCCAGGTTTGGTGTAATTTGGTTCAGTGGTTTCAGAGGAGAAGATTTAAATGTGATCTTTTATCAAAATATGCCTAATTTGCATAATCGGTATAAATCGGCTGAAAGAAAAATTTCACAGATAAGCCCGGAATATATGTTAAACTACTCCTTGCCATGTAGCTGCAGTTAAAATTGGAGCTCATTTTGGTTTATACTAAAGCAGCCATGGACAATTGAAGAAATTTCTATTTTTAGTAACAGCAGCCATCTTGGAGGGTGGGGCTGTTGGACACAATTTTGAAAGGGACCCACCCAGGGACCATCCCTCCAGGTTTGGTTTAATTTGGTTCAGCGGTTTCAGAGAAGAAGATTTAAATGTGATCTTTTATTAAAATATGCCTAATTTGCATAATCGGTATAAATCGGCTGAAAGAAAAATTTCACAGATAAGCCCGGAATATATGAATTAATTATTTTCCCTGTAAATTTAAACTAATATAATAAACATTTCAAAAATGTGTTCATCTGAAAGAGTTATATATTATCAATTCGTAACAGCAGCCATCTTGAATGGAGGCAGGGGCTGTCAGAAACAATTTTGAAAGGGACCCACCCAAGTACCATCCCTGCCAGGTTTGGTGTAATTTGGTTCAGTGGTTTCAGAGGAGAAGATTTAAATGTGATCTTTTATCAAAATATGCCTAATTTGCATAATCGGTATAAATCGGCTGAAAGAAAAATTTCACAGATAAGCCCGGAATATATGTTAAACTACTCATTGCCATGTAGCTGCAGTTAAAATTGGAGCTCATTTTGGTTTATACTAAAGCAGCCATGGACAATTGAAGAAATTTCTATTTTTAGTAACAGCAGCCATCTTGGAGGGTGGGGCTGTTGGACACAATTTTGAAAGGGACCCACCCAGGGACCATCCCTCCAGGTTTGGTTTAATATGGTTCAGTGGTTTCAGAGAAGAAGATTTAAATGTGATCTTTTATTAAAATATGCCTAATTTGCATAATCGGTATAAATCGGCTGAAAGAAAAATTTCACAGATAAGCCCGGAATATATGTTAAACTACTCATTGCCATGTAGCTGCAGTTAAAATTGGAGCTCATTTTGGTTTATACTAAAGCAGCCATGGACAATTGAAGAAATTTCTATTTTTAGTAACAGCAGCCATCTTGAATGGAGGGAGGGGCTGTCAGACACAATTTTGAAAGGGACCCACCCAAGTACCATCCCTGCCAGGTTTGGTGTAATTTGGTTTAGCGGTTTCAGAAAAGAAGATTTAAATGTGATCTTTTATCAAAATATGCCTAATTTGCATAATCGGTATAAATCAGCTGAAAGAAAAATTTCACAGATAAGCCCGGAATATATGTTAAACTACTCCTTGCCATGTAGCTGCAGTTAAAATTGGAGCTCATTTTGGTTTATACTAAAGCAGCCATGGACAATTGAAGAAATTTCTATTTTTAGTAACAGCAGCCATCTTGGAGGGTGGGGCTGTTGGACACAATTTTGAAAGGGACCCACCCAGGGACCATCCCTCCAGGTTTGGTTTAATTTGGTTCAGCGGTTTCAGAGAAGAAGATTTAAATGTGATCTTTTATTAAAATATGCCTAATTTGCATAATCGGTATAAATCGGCTGAAAGAAAAATTTCACAGATAAGCCCGGAATATATGAATTAATTATTTTCCCTGTAAATTTAAACTAATATAATAAACATTTCAAAAATGTGTTCATCTGAAAGAGTTATATATTATCAATTCGTAACAGCAGCCATCTTGAATGGAGGCAGGGGCTGTCAGAAACAATTTTGAAAGGGACCCACCCAAGTACCATCCCTGCCAGGTTTGGTGTAATTTGGTTCAGTGGTTTCAGAGGAGAAGATTTAAATGTGATCTTTTATCAAAATATGCCTAATTTGCATAATCGGTATAAATCGGCTGAAAGAAAAATTTCACAGATAAGCCCGGAATATATGTTAAACTACTCATTGCCATGTAGCTGCAGTTAAAATTGGAGCTCATTTTGGTTTATACTAAAGCAGCCATGGACAATTGAAGAAATTTCTATTTTTAGTAACAGCAGCCATCTTGAATGGAGGGAGGGGCTGTCAGACACAATTTTGAAAGGGACCCACCCAAGTACCATCCCTGCCAGGTTTGGTGTAATTTGGTTTAGCGGTTTCAGAAAAGAAGATTTAAATGTGATCTTTTATCAAAATATGCCTAATTTGCATAATCGGTATAAATCAGCTGAAAGAAAAATTTCACAGATAAGCCCGGAATATATGTTAAACTACTCATTGCCATGTAGCTGCAGTTAAAATTGGAGCTCATTTTGGTTTATACTAAAGCAGCCATGGACAATTGAAGAAATTTCTGTTTTTAGTAACAGCAGCCATCTTGAATGGAGGGAGGGGCTGTCAGACACAATTTTGAAAGGGACCCACCCAAGTACCATCCCTGCCAGGTTTGGTGTAATTTGGTTTAGCGGTTTCAGAAAAGAAGATTTAAATGTGATCTTTTATCAAAATATGCCTAATTTGCATAATCGGTATAAATCAGCTGAAAGAAAAATTTCACAGATAAGCCCGGAATATATGTTAAACTACTCCTTGCCATGTAGCTGCAGTTAAAATTGGAGCTCATTTTGGTTTATACTAAAGCAGCCATGGACAATTGAAGAAATTTCTATTTTTAGTAACAGCAGCCATCTTGGAGGGTGGGGCTGTTGGACACAATTTTGAAAGGGACCCACCCAGGGACCATCCCTCCAGGTTTGGTTTAATTTGGTTCAGCGGTTTCAGAGAAGAAGATTTAAATGTGATCTTTTATTAAAATATGCCTAATTTGCATAATCGGTATAAATCGGCTGAAAGAAAAATTTCACAGATAAGCCCGGAATATATGTTAAACTACGCATTGCCATGTAGCTGCAGTTAAAATTGGAGCTCATTTTGGTTTATACTAAAGCAGCCATGGACAATTGAAGAAATTTCTATTTTTAGTAACAGCAGCCATCTTGAATGGAGGGAGGGGCTGTCAGACACAATTTTGAAAGGGACCCACCCAAGTACCATCCCTGCCAGGTTTGGTGTAATTTGGTTTAGCGGTTTCAGAAAAGAAGATTTAAATGTGATCTTTTATCAAAATATGCCTAATTTGCATAATCGGTATAAATCAGCTGAAAGAAAAATTTCACAGATAAGCCCGGAATATATGTTAAACTACTCCTTGCCATGTAGCTGCAGTTAAAATTGGAGCTCATTTTGGTTTATACTAAAGCAGCCATGGACAATTGAAGAAATTTCTATTTTTAGTAACAGCAGCCATCTTGGAGGGTGGGGCTGTTGGACACAATTTTGAAAGGGACCCACCCAGGGACCATCCCTCCAGGTTTGGTTTAATTTGGTTCAGCGGTTTCAGAGAAGAAGATTTAAATGTGATCTTTTATTAAAATATGCCTAATTTGCATAATCGGTATAAATCGGCTGAAAGAAAAATTTCACAGATAAGCCCGGAATATATGTTAAACTACTCATTGCCATGTAGCTGCAGTTAAAATTGGAGCTCATTTTGGTTTATACTAAAGCAGCCATGGACAATTGAAGAAATTTCTATTTTTAGTAACAGCAGCCATCTTGAATGGAGGGTGGGGCTGTTGGACACAATTTTGAAAGGGACCCACCCAGGGACCATCCCTCCAGGTTTGGTTTAATTTGGTTCAGCGGTTTCAGAGAAAAAGATTTAAATGTGATCTTTTATTAAAATATGCCTAATTTGCATAATCGGTATAAATCGGCTGAAAGAAAAATTTCACAGATAAGCCCGGAATATATGAATTAATTATTTTCCCTGTAAATTTAAACTAATATAATAAACATTTCAAAAATGTGTTCATCTGAAAGAGTTATATATTATCAATTCGTAACAGCAGCCATCTTGAATGGAGGCAGGGGCTGTCAGAAACAATTTTGAAAGGGACCCACCCAAGTACCATCCCTGCCAGGTTTGGTGTAATTTGGTTCAGTGGTTTCAGAGGAGAAGATTTAAATGTGATCTTTTATCAAAATATGCCTAATTTGCATAATCGGTATAAATCGGCTGAAAGAAAAATTTCACAGATAAGCCCGGAATATATGTTAAACTACTCCTTGCCATGTAGCTGCAGTTAAAATTTGAGCTCATTTTGACTTATACTAAAGCATCCATGGACAATTGAAGAAATTTCTATTTTTAGTAACAGCAGCCATCTTGAATGGAGGGCGGGGCTGTTGGACACAATTTTGAAAGGGACCCATCCAGGTACCATCCCTGCCAGGTTTGGTTTAATTTGGTTCAGCGGTTTCAGAGAAGAAGATTTAAATGTGATCTTTTATCAAAATATGCCCAATTTGCATAATCGGTATAAATTGGCTGAAAGAAAAATTTCACAGATAAGCCCGGAATATATCTTAAACTACTCATTGCCATGTAGCTGCAGTTAAAATCGGAGCTCATTTTGACTTATACTAAAGCAGCAATGGACAATTAAAATTTCATCCCCTCTTTTTTCTATTTTTAGCTTGACGGTCATCTTGGTTGGAAGCCTTTTTCACTGGACACAATTTTGGAAGGGGGCCATCCAAGGACCATTCCACCAAAGTTTGGTTCAAATTGGCCCAGTGGCTTCAGAGGAGTTGATTAAGATGTGAAAAGTTAACGGATGGATGGACAGACGACGGACGACAGACGACGGACGCTCAGTGGTGACAATAGCTCAAACCAAAAGTATGGGACAAAAAACACTTTTTTCCAAAAAATCTAAAAGAGGCTACAAACGTTTATTTTTCATATGTTTAAGACAAGTGTCTAATAAACGGATACAAACAAGCATCATTTAGATAGCACTCTGTTCACAGGAGATAATGAAAATCCTATTTTTTTATTTCTTTTTGTTGAAGATGCGAAATGAGGCTGTTTGGTTGCCATGGTAACAATAATTGTTTTTCTTTCCATGGCAACCATGGAAATTATTTAAATCTTCATTGTTATCAGTTTAAGAGTTGGCATTTAGTTATAAAATAAGTAATATGGAAATCTTTGTGACCAGAAGAAAATTTTATGATTTTAGTATGATATGAAATCCATTTAAAATGTTTTATTTTTATTTCTATGGCAACCATTCACATAATTTAAAGTTAAAAGTTTATTTAGTAGTTAGTTTTGTTATAAGTTATGCGAAAAAGATAATATCAGGAAATACATTTTAGAAAAGTAGAAATATTTTGTAAAACCAAAAGTATGAGACAAAAAACACTTTTTTCCAAAAAATCAGAATTTTTTTATGCTTTAGACACATGTCTATTAAACGGATACAAACAAGCATCATTCACATACCACCCTGTTCACAGTAGATAATAGATAATGAAAATCCTATTTTTTTGCCTTTTTTTTAAGATGCAAAATGAGGCTGTTTGGTTGCCATGGTAAAAATAATTAGCAAATTTTTATTTTCTATACACATACTTTAATTTTTAGAAGAAATCTTCAACATCACTAATATGTAATTATATTATGAATTTTTTTAAATATTTTTTGGGAAATTTGTGTGGCAAAAGTGCAAATTTAGTGATTTGAAGACTGAAATCAAATGGATTCTATGATGAAGTTGTAACCATAGCAACCAAAGTCAATACATGTGTTCTTTTATTATTTTTATGAGTTTTCCATCAAAATGCAACATATGAACCATATAAACTCCAATTTTGCAATGTATATCACCCACTGCATGATTCTTATGTGAAGCCATACTTAATAACATACATTTAATATATTGTAAATTATAACATATAGCTTACCTAGCCTTTCTTGTAAAAGGAGAATCTGTTCTCACCCTTATTCCTTTCATTACTGGCATTGCACAAGAGGCAACCGGCTGTGAAAAAAAAAATACTTCATAAACATATTTGACAAAACAATTGTAATTTCATCTCTAGTAGAAACTTCAAACTCTATGGGACATACACAATTTGCTCCAGCGATCAAAGTTCTGGTAACGTTTATTACTCTACCAGCAACGTTTTTAAATGCTACATAAATAAACCTCATCTTTCCATGATGAGAAATAACCTTAATCTTTCCATGATAAGAAATAACACTAATCTTTCCATGATCAGAAATAACACTAATCTTTCCATGATCAGAAATAACACTAATCTTTTCATAATCAGAAATAACACTAATTTTTCCATGATCAGAAATAACTTTATCTTTCCATGATCAGAAATAACATTAATCTTTCCATGATCAGAAATAACTTATCTTTCCATGATCAGAAATAACTCTAATCTTTTCATGATCAGAAATAACACTAATCTTTTCATGATCAGAAATAACACTAATTTTTCATGCTCAGAAATAACACTAATCTTCCCATGATCAGAAATAACTTTATCTGTTCATGATCAGAAATAACTCTAATTTTTTCCATGATCAGAAATAACACTAATCTTTCCATGATCAGAAATAACCCTAATTTTTCCACGATCAAAAATAACCCAAATTTTTTCACGATCAGTAATAACACTAATCTTTCCATGATCAGAAATCACATTATGAAATTATTTTATGAATGGTGTATTAAATTATCGGAAACATTGACTAATCAGTCAGTGTCCAATCTGATGATTTTTAAACCTTGTGGTCGAATCTAAGTCCTAATGTTGAAAAAAATGTGCATGTTTATCATTATTCTTTGTTTCTGACTTCATACTGACAAACATCTCAGCCACTCAATTAATACACACACTTGGACTAGTCTATTATTTATCCACTGTCCAGATTAGTCCATTTTATATCCGGTGTGGAAAGAGATGTTTTGTTTTATTTTAAGTTACTATTTACAAACAGTAACATCCCATTCTGATGATAATTAATCTTGAATAAAAAAAATCAGGTTATAACATATTCAAATTAAAGTTTGTTTTTTCCCGCAAAAACGTATGTCTCCCCCGTCCCACAAACTGTAGTCAAAAGTAAAAAATCTATTTAGGTAACAAATAAAATTAAGCTTCAATGAATAACAAACAGGAAGTAGGAATCTGACGGGTCAAAAAACACTTCCCACGATATGAGGTACCTATATGAAGCTTGTGACCACATATCAGATTTCTGCCATCAATAGTTGCTGAGAAAAATGCGACGAAAAATGAGCATATATGTTCAATGTGTAGAAAAATCAACAAAGTCGGCAAACAGGAAGTAGGAATCTGATGGGTCCAAAAACACTTCCCACGATATGGGGTACCTATATGACGCTTGTGACTAAATATCAGATCTCTGTCATCAATAGTTGCTGAGAAAAATGCGACGAAAAATGTGCATATACAAATGTATGTTAAATGTGTATAAAAATCAACAAAATCGGCAAACAGGAAGTAGGAATCTGATGGGTCCAAAAACGCTTCCCACGATATGGGGAACCTATATGAAGCTTGTGACCAAATATCAGATTTCTGCCATCAATAGTTGCTGAGAAAAATGTGACGAAAAATGTGCATATATGTTCAATGTGTATAAAAACCAACTAAGTCGGCAAACAGGAAGTAGGAATCTGATGGGTCCAAAAACGCTTCCCACGATATGGCATACCTATATGAAGCTTGTGACCAAATATCAGATTCATGTCATCAATAGTTGCTTAGAAAAATGCGACGAAAAATGTGCATATATGTTCAATGTGTATAAAAACCAACTAAGTCGGCAAACAGGAAGTAGGAATCTGATGGGTCCAAAAACACTTCCCACGATATGGGGTACCTATATGACGCTTGTGACTAAATATCAGATCTCTGTCATCAATAGTTGCTGAGAAAAATGCGACGAAAAATGTGCGTATACAAATGTATGTTAAATGTGTATAAAAATCAACAAAATCGGCAAACAGGAAGTAGGAATCTGATGGGTCCAAAAACGCTTCCCACGATATGGAGAACCTATATGAAGCTTGTGACCAAATATCAGATTTCTGCCATCAATAGTTGCTGAGAAAAATGTGACGAAAAATGTGCATATATGTTCAATGTGTATAAAAACCAACTGCTCTGACAAGCTCCTTCAGTAGTAAATTTCGGGAAATTTCTAAGTTCAAAGGGGCATAACTCCAACAAAATTCAGGCGATCAAAATTTCCTGGTAATGTGCACAACTACATATGGTGTCCTTACTACCTACCAAGTTTCATGAAATTCTGTTCAGTAGTTTCAGAGGAGTTACGCTGACAAACTGTGTGACGGACAGACGTACAGGACAAAAACAATATATCTCCCCACCAAAGTGGGGGAGGGAGACATAATTTTATTTATCTGTTTTCTAATATTTGTTGCTATATACATTGCATATTGTTCCGGTCAGTATATTTTAAATTTAATCGGTAACAACAGCAAATTAAAATGTTTGTAGTTTTGAGTTCTTATCCAATACAATTTTATTCCACGATGTTTGAAATATTCTCTTCCGTTTTAGCCTATCGTTTCTTTGACCTTTTTGTTGGTTGTGGTGTTTTTTTCATTATGTAATTTATTGTTGTCAGTATCATGAGCCGCTCTGTTAACATTAAAAAACAAACTGGCCATTTTTATGTTTGAACTGCTTCACTAATACGCTTGAGTATTATCGAAAGAATTACAACTTCCGTAAAGTGCAAAACTGATCTTAAGCTATTCTGTTACAACCATCCTGGGTGTGTGTGCTCCATTAATTACCGGAGGTTCATACAGAACAAAACACACTTCGTAAGGAATAAAACAATCTTGAATTATTTCAGATTACGTAATCCAATGTTAACAATATTAAGAGGCAATCAATGTTGGATTAAAATTATGCAGTAACATCTGTCACTCAGACTTTTAACCACCCATTTAATTCAAGTCTGTAATAGGACAGTTTCAACTGGTCCGTCGGTCTCTACAGGATTAGAAAATGTTAGGTCCTAACCCACAAATCACCAGTTCCGGACCTCAGACCAGCGGATTTTTTAACCCTTGAACTGATGCATCTACATGTACCTTAGGTGTTTTTTCTATCACCTAGCCACTGATGAACCTCCCTTAGATGTCTTTTCTATCACCTAGCCACTGAAGAACCTACCTTAGGTATCTTTTCTATCATCTAGCCACTGATGAACCTACCGTAGGTATCTTTTCTATCATCTAGCCACTGATGAACCTACCTTAGGTATCTTTTCTATCATCTAGCCACTGATGAACCTACCGTAGGTATCTTTTCTATCATCTAGTCACTGATGAACCTACCTTAGGTATCTTTTCTATCACCTAGCCACTGATAAACCTACATTAGGTATCTTTTCTATCATCTAGCCACTGATGAACCTACCTTAGGTGTCTTTTCTATCACCTAGCCACTGATGAACCTACCTTAGGTATCTTTTCTATCACCTAGCCACTGATTAACCTACATTAGGTATCTTTTCTATCACCTAGCTACTGATAATCCTACATTAGGTGTCTTTTCTATCACCTAGCCACTGATGAACCTCCCTTAGGTATCTTTTCTATCACCTAGCCACTGATGAACCTACCTTAGGTGTCTTTTCTATCACCTAGCCACTGATGAACCTACCTTAGGTGTCTTTTCTATCATCTAGCCACTGATTAACCTACCTTAGGTGTCTTTTCTATCACCTAGCCACTGATGAACCTACCTTAGGTGTCTTTTCTATCATCTAGCCACTGATGAACCTACCTTAGGTGTCTTTTCTATCACCTAGCCACTAATGAACCTACCTTAGGTGTCTTTTCTATCACCTAGCCACTGATGAACCTACCTTAGGTGTCTTTTCTATCATCTAGCCACTGATAAACCTACCTTAGGTATCTTTTCTATCATCTAGCCACTGATAAACCTATATTAGGTGTCTTTTCTATCACCTAGCCACTGATGAACCTACCTTAGGTGTCTTTTCTATCATCTAGCCACTGATGAACCTACCTTAGGTATCTTTTCTATCATCTAGCCACTGATGAACCTACCTTATGTGTCTTTTCTATCACCTAGCCATTGATGAACCTACATTAGGTATCTTTTCTATCACCTAGCCACTGATGAACCTACCTTAGGTGTCTTTTCTATCACCTAGCCACTGATGAACCTACTTTATGTATCTTTTCTATCACCTAGCCACTGATGAACCTACCTTAGGTGTCTTTTCTATCACCTAGCAACTGATGAACCTACCTTAGGTATCTTTTCTATCACTTAGCCACTGATGAACCTACTTTAGGTATCTTTTCTATCACCTAGCTACTTATAAACCTACCTTAGGTATCTTTTCTATCACCTAGCCACTGATGAACCTACCTTAGGTATCTTTTCTATCACCTAGCCACTGATGAACCTACCTTAGGTATCTTTTCTATCACCTAGCCACTGATGAACCTACCTTAGGTGTCTTTTCTATCACCTAGCCACTGATGAACCTACCTTAGGTATCTTTTCTATCACCTAGCCACTGATGAACCTACCTTAGGTGTCTTTTCTATCACCTAGCCACTGATGAACCTATTTTAGGTGTCTTTTCTATCACCTAGCAACTGATGAACCTACCTTAGGTATCTTTTCTATCATCTAGCTACTGATGAACCTACCTTAGGTATCTTTTCTATCACCTAGCCACTGATGAACCTACCTTAGGTATCTTTTCTATCACCTAGCCACTGATGAACCTACCTTAGGTATCTTTTCTATCACCTAGCCACTGATGAACCTACCTTAGGTATCTTTTCTATCATCTAGCTACTGATGAACCTACATTAGGTATCTTTTCTATCACCTAGCCACTGATGAACCTACCTTAGGTATCTTTTCTATCACCTAGCCACTGATGAACCTACCTTAGGTATCTTTTCTATCACCTAGCCACTGATGAACCTACCTTAGGTATCTTTTCTATCACCTAGCCACTGATGAACCTACCTTAGGTGTCTTTTCTATCACCTAGCCACTGATGAACCTACCTTAGGTATCTTTTCTATCACCTAGCCACTGATGAACCTACCTTAGGTGTCTTTTCTATCACCTAGCCACTGATGAACCTATTTTAGGTGTCTTTTCTATCACCTAGCAACTGATGAACCTACCTTAGGTATCTTTTCTATCATCTAGCTACTGATGAACCTACCTTAGGTATCTTTTCTATCACCTAGCCACTGATGAACCTACCTTAGGTATCTTTTCTATCACCTAGCCACTGATGAACCTACCTTAGGTATCTTTTCTATCACCTAGCCACTGATGAACCTACCTTAGGTATCTTTTCTATCACCTAGCCACTGATGAACCTACCTTAGGTATCTTTTCTATCACCTAGCCACTGATGAACCTACCTTAGGTATCTTTTCTATCATCTAGCTACTGATGAACCTACCTTAGGTATCTTTTCTATCACCTAGCTACTGATGAACCTACTTTAGGTATCTTTTCTATCACCTAGCCACTGATGAACCTACTTTAGGTATCTTTTCTATCACCTAGCCACTGATGAACCTACCGTAGGTATCTTTTCTATCACCTAGCCACTGATGAACCTATATTAGGTATCTTTTCTATCACCTAGCCACTGATGAACCTACCTTAGGTGTCTTTTCTATCACCTAGCTAATGATGAACCTACCTTAGGTATCTTTTCTATCACCTAGCTACTGATGAACCTACCTTAGGTGTCTTTTCTATCACCTAGTCACTGATGAACCTACCTTAGGTGTCTTTTCTATCAGCTAGCTACTGATGAACCTACCTTAGGTGTCTTTTCTATCACCTAGTCACTGATAAACCTACATTAGGTATCTTTTCTATCATCTAGCCACTGATGAACCTATTTTAGGTGTCTTTTCTATCACCTAGCAACTGATGAACCTACCTTAGGTGTTTTTTCTATCATCTAGCCACTGATAAACCTACATTAGGTATCTTTTCTATAACCTAGCAACTGATAAACCTACTTTAGGTATCTTTTCTATCACCTAGCAACTGATAAACCTATTTTAGGTATCTTTTCTATCATCTAGCCACTGATGAACCTACATTAGGTATCTTTTCTATCACCTAGCAACTGATAAACCTACTTTAGATATCTTTTCTATCATCTAGCCACTGATAAACCTACATTAGGTATCTTTTCTATAACCTAGCAACTGATAAACCTACCTTAGGTATCTTTTCTATCACCTAGCAACTGATAAACCTATTTTAGGTATCTTTTCTATCATCTAGCCACTGATAAACCTACATTAGGTATCTTTTCTATAACCTAGCAACTGATAAACCTACTTTAGGTATCTTTTCTATCACCTAGCAACTGATAAACCTATTTTAGGTATCTTTTCTATCATCTAGCCACTGATGAACCTACATTAGGTATCTTTTCTATCACCTAGCCACTGATGAACCTACCTTAGGTATCTTTTCTATAACCTAGCAACTGATCAACCTACTTTAGGTATCTTTTCTATCACCTAGCAACTGATAAACCTATTTTAAGTATCTTTTCTATCATCTAGCCACTGATAAACCTACCTTAGGTATCTTTTCTATCATTTAGCAACTGATAAACCTACTTTAGATATCTTTTCTATCATCTAGCCACTGATAAACCTACATTAGGTATCTTTTCTATAACCTAGCAACTGATAAACCTACTTTAGGTATCTTTTCTATCACCTAGCAACTGATAAACCTACTTTAGATATCTTTTCTATCATCTAGCCACTGATAAACCTACATTAGGTATCTTTTCTATCACCTAGCCACTGATAAACCTATTTTAGGTATCTTTTCTATCATCTAGCCATTGATAAACCTACATTAGGTATCTTTTCTATAACCTAGCAACTGATAAACCTATTTTAGGTATCTTTTCTATCAACTAGCCACTGATGAACCTACCTTAGGTATCTTTTCTATCACCTAGCAACTGATAAACCTATTTTAGGTATCTTTTCTATCATCTAGCCATTGATAAACCTACCTTAGGTATCTTTTCTATCACCTAGCCACTGATAAACCTACCTTAGGTGTCTTTTCTATCACCTAGTCACTGATGAACCTACCTTAGGTGTCTTTTCTATCATCTAGCCACTGATGAACCTACCTTAGGTATCTTTTCTATCACCTAGCCACTGATGAACCTACCTTAGGTATCTTTTCTATCACCTAGCCACTGATGAACCTACCTTAGGTGTCTTTTCTATCACCTAGCCACTGATGAACCTACCTTAGGTGTCTTTTCTATCATCTAGCCACTGATGAACCTACCTTAGGTATCTTTTCTATCACCTAGCCACTGATGAACCTACCTTAGGTGTCTTTTCTATCATCTAGCCACTGATGAACCTACCTTAGGTGTCTTTTCTATCACCTAGCAACTGATGAACCTACCTTAGGTGTCTTTTCTATCACCTAGCCACTGATGAACCTACCTTAGGTATCTTTTCTATCACCTAGCCACTGATGAACCTATTTTAGGTGTCTTTTCTATCACCTAGCCACTGATGAACCTACCTTAGGTATCTTTTCTATCACCTAGCCATTGATGAACCTACCTTAGGTATCTTTTCTATCACCTAGCCACTGATGAACCTATTTTAGGTGTCTTTTCTATCACCTAGCCACTGATGAACCTACCTTAGGTATCTTTTCTATCATCTAGCCACTGATGAACCTACCTTAGGTATCTTTTCTATCATCTAGCCACTGATAAACCTACCTTAGGTATCTTTTCTATCATCTAGCCACTGATGAACCTACCTTAGGTATCTTTTCTATCATCTAGCCACTGATAAACCTACCTTAGGTATCTTTTCTATCACCTAGCAACTGATGAACCTACCTTAGGTATCTTTTCTATCACCTAGCCACTGATGAACCTACCTTAGGTATCTTTTCTATCATCTAGCCACTGATGAACCTACTTTAGGTATCTTTTCTATCACCTAGCCACTGATGAACCTACCTTAGGTGTCTTTTCTATCTCTACTAGACACATCCTACAATTTCCAGCAATGGATAGTCTGTCATGGTAACAAAATCTTGGGATCTGAACACCTGCTTGAGCGCATGCCTGTCATAAGAAAAAACAAATTTAACAAGATGAACTGTGAGCTAATGCTCACCTATGATACCCCCGCTTTTCGGCAAACAGGAAGTAGGAATCTGACGGATCAAAAAACGCTTGCCACGATATGAGGTAACTATATAAAGCTTGTGACCAAATATCAGATTTCTGTCATCAATAGTTGCTGAGAAAAATGCGACTAAAAATGGGCATATACAAAATGCATGTTCAATGTGTATAAAAATCAACAAAGTTGGCAAACAGGAAGTAGGAATCTGATGGGTCCAAAAATGCTTCCCACAATATGGGGTACCTATATGAAGCTTGTGACCAAATATCAGATCTCTGCCATCAATAGTTGCTGAGAAAAATGTGACGAAAAATGTGCATATATGTTCAATGTGAATAAAAACCAACTAAGTTGGCAAACAGGAAGTAGTAATCTGATGGGTTCAAAAACGCTTCCCACAATATGGCATACCTATATGAAGCTTGTGACCAAATATCAGATTCCTGTCATCAATAGTTGCTTAGAAAAATGCGACGAACAATGTGCATTATATACAAATGTATGTTAAATGTGTATTAAAATCAACAAAATCGGCAAACAGGAAGTAGGAATCTGATGGGTCCAAAAACGCTTCCCACGATATGGGATACCTATATAAAGCTTGTGACCAAATATCAGATTTCTGCCATCAATAGTTGCTGAGAAAAATGCGACTAAAAATGAGCATATATGTTCAATGTGTATAAAAATCAACAGCCTGCAAACAGGAAGTAGGAATCTGATGGGTTCAAAAACACTTCCCACAATATAGGGTACCCATATGAAGCTTGTGACCAAATATCAGATTTCTGCCATCAATAGCTGCTGAGAAAAATGTTACGAAAATTGTGCATATATGTTCAATGTGTATAAAAACCAACTATGTCGGCAAACAGGAAGTAGGAATCTGACAGGTCCAAAAACGCTACCCACAATATGGTATACCTATAGGACGCTTGTGACCAAATATCAGATTTCTGCCATCAACAGTTACTGAGAAAAATGCGACGAAAAATATCTTGGACGGACGGACGGACAAAGGTAAAACAGTATACCCCCCTCCCCCTTCGGGGAGTGGGGGTATGATTACATTTTTATGTATATGACATCGCAACAAGAAAGCTGCCCTGATGTAATGTTTATAGACAGAAGTAGAGCATGTGCACAGCTGCAGGCTTGAGGGCATTTCACCAACTCATTACTGAAGACCTTACTGTGACAGTGAAGTGTAGAACAGCAATAAAAGCACTGTTACATTGCTTTAATAAGTGTAATGTTGGATAGTCTCATGTACATTGACATCCATATCCTTTCTGACTAAGAGCTATATATACATACACAATGTAATTCTGACCCAATATATCTACAGAACAAATTAAACATGACTGCATGGTGTAATGCTATAAGAATATATCCACTTTTTTTGGTGTCATATGTTCATTTCATACAAAGACAGCATACCAATTTTGAACAAGTTCCATCAACAGTAAAAGAATAGTTGTCTGCACATGTATATGGAATGGAAATACAAAATAATTGCACTTAAGAGATTGGTTTGTTGGTTGGTTTATGGTGTTTAACTCCACTTCAACAAAATTTCAGCTATATCGTGGCGGTCAGTTTTATCGGTGGAGGAAAATGGAGGACCCAGAGAAAACCATCAACCTGTCGCAAGTAACTGTCACTATGTGATTTGTCAGTTATCAAGTACACCTCACCATGAACGGGGGGGGGGATGTACGCGATACCTTATGTGATCAAGTTTGTCAGTTACTTGCGACAAAACTCCCATGGAATTGGTCTGTTTGGAGAATTGCAATGATGTGTGTAAAGTCATATTATACACAGACACAATACCAAATATGAAATAAATGTAGTACTGTAAAAAGGTAAAAGATTAGTTTCCTTAATACACCATTCCTACAGTGGGAACATGAGATCTTTTTATCAAATGATATATATATTTCGTTTAACAAACCTGTAATATTGTTGTTCCAGGTTGTACAAATATTTGTTTATCATCAATAAACAACTCTACTAAATCTGAAGCTGTTGTATTGCTACGCACTACAAAACAAAATTATATACAATAAACACTGTATTTTTGGACTACATGTCAAGACTTTTTTACTTCTAAAACATGTATTTACATTAATAAGTCAATGGTAAATATACATTTTCAACCTATAGTCTAGACGATATGCTGTATTAAATGGATGAATTGGCTTATGTTGCTGCAATCTAATCAAATGTCAGTGTTCTGCCCAGGATGCATATTTGCATATTTTTCGTGTTATTCTTCAATTTCATGAACGGAAATTCTATTTATAACAAGTCGCTTTCACGCATGTATTTTTGACAGCAGATCGGGAAACAAATTCTGCCGAGCACCCCATTGAACTCTGATTTCCAAATAATATCTAGTGAATAAAAATCCACTCTAACATTTTTTTCTCAAAATTATTATATTTGATGTTTAGTAGAGTATTTGTTCATGTTGTAAAAGTAGGTGATATTGTCTGCAATTACCGTATATATAACTTATCATTTTCAATAGAGTTTTATTTCCAACATATTCACTGAAGCCACAGAACAGAACATGTATAACATAAGCGCTATAATTTATGCCAGTACCAGAAAAAAAAATTCAACTGAACACAATTAAAATGGATACAATCATTAATCATGTTAATCACTTACCAGAAAGTGCCCCTGTTGTTCTGGGTGCTAAGACCCGACTCAGGGGCCAAAGCCGCAACATACTGATCTGCAAAAGATGCAAATTATGCACATGAAAAAATACATTTTTTTGGCTTCCTAGAAATGAACGGCACAGCACTTTAGCTGCCATCCTTCATCTCATAGCCAGTCACATACCTGTATGGGTTTTTTTTTTAAACATAACTAATGTACATTGTATGTACCATCATGTACATCATCACTACATGTCTTTACTGTATTCAGTTAGCACTGATTAAATAAAATACATTTCTTTAAAGGCATATATAGCTGGCTGTAAGAATTGAATTTTTTGTTTATACTAAAAGTTGCCAATATTCGATGTTTTATACCAATTGCTGTTGAAATATTTCATAATATCATACGTAAACAGCCTAGAACGAAGGAAATACGTCGCTGTTTGATTTTCTTACATCCCGTAAAGAATTCAATGTTGACCCGCGCAATATTCATACAACCTGACAGTGAACTCATTCGGGAAAGTGTTTGCGCATATGCAAAATTGTTTGTTGATGAAGAAAATGTGCACAAATCGAATCGTGGAAGAATAAAAACAATGACAGATTCTACACAAAAACGACACAAAAAGGAGGATTCGGCAAGCTTTGTGTAAAAATAAAAAAAAAGATGTTATACCAACCTACTCAATTTTTCAACACGTAAGCATAATTTAATATCTTTTTTCGGCCGAATCGTATTTTGACAGTAGAATTGCATAGTAGTTTTTAATATATTCTTTTTTTCAGGAGGAAACGCTAGGTGATATCCCTTTTAAATTAGAGACTAAAATAATGAACTTCATGTCTGGTTTTTTTCTAAAAAAATATAATCAGGTCAACTCAAGTGTTGTCAATAATATGCAATACAATTTGTTTACAATTTTCCCTTTATCGGACCCATTTGCACAGTTTGGGTTTATTTTTTATTGATTTCATCACGTATTTCCGATTTTAAGTGTCATTCTTACTAAATACCATTACATAATATTAACTGATTACCCCGGGATCCAATTTCATAGATATATTTCTTAAATTATATTAATTCTAATGAATTTACATGCAACATGCTTCCTCGGTTATTGATAGCAGTTATCAGTGTTCGGCAAACTTCGGAACTGCAGCCAACTTATAATTAGGTCATGTTAATGGTGATTCCACCAACAGATATTCAAATTCTTTTCACTAATTACGACATTATAACATATTTTTTAAACCTGGCTTTTTGTTCAGAACATTTTATTATTATTAAACATCGAATATTGGCAACTTTTAATATAAACAAAAAAAATCAATTCTGACAGCCAAATCAGACCCTGGTCAAATCATCCCCAGTCAAATCGGTCCCAGTCAATTTGGCCCCAAGTCAAAACAGTCTCAAAATGAAAGTCAAATCGGCCACATATTTCAAATTGAATAAAAAATTATTTATTAATATGAATTAATATTTTTGGTTAAAAGATTTCTGCATAATTTAATTTTTATTAATGAACAGGTTCTTTTTTAATGGATGGAATTAATTAATGATTAATTTATGATATAAGTAAGTGATAAGAAATTTACATCAAACGTGATTGGCGACAATTATATAATACGGGTAATCTTTACATTGATAAGGAACATTGTTTGATGATTATTCTCTATTGTCTATTAACTACACGAAACACAGATCAAATTCCTTTAAATAAACAAACTTAATACCAGAACAATTGAAAGTTAACAATTTATAATTAACAGTATATTTTTAATACGATTGTGACAATGTGGTGTATTATACAACCAATATATGAAATTCAAATAGAACATATTAATTATGCTGATTCTGAAATATGTTTATTTTAAGTCATGAATAAACAAAACATCAATTTACATGCAAGACAAGAAATTATGTTGACTAAAAATCAATATTTAAAGGTTTATGACTTATTTTTGCACGAGTTACTATTATGACACCTTGGGCTACATAAAACATTTTCATTGGGCTTGTACATGTATCTAGTGCAGCATTTTCCCATTGCACCTGACGCCCAACACGTCCCTTTGGTTTTAAGTCTACATGTACATATAATCGTTCCGCAAAATTTAATTTTTGTACGACCACTTCAATACTATACGATTTGATCTGGGGCCGATTTGACTTGGGGCCGATTTGACTGGGGTCGATTTGACTTGAGGCCGATTTGACCTGTCACTGTATGCCTTTAACAGAATTTGAAATACTATCAGTCTAAAGCATTGGACGAAAAACATCCTTGCATGAATTAGATCTGGTGTTAAATATGGACATGATTGCATGCTTGAGTAATAGATCTACAGTATGACCATTTTCATATGATCAATGCAAAAAATACTGGCACATTGTTTATGCTCTGACTCCAGTAAATTGTTACAAGTTGACTTTCACTATTAGTATTAGTTTTTTTTAATTTTGCGATTAGTTTCCATCTAAAATTACTTAGAACTTAATCCAATCAAACGTATTTTCAAAAAATTCCTCTCATGTTACATGTATAACTGCCACCTGTAGGGTATGGCTACGTTTTTGATTTGGGGTAGACCGGTCTTGAGCGTTGAGCTTTGAGCCCGAGGTAAAATCGTTTTACAAATTTGAGCCACTTCTTCTTCTTCTTCTTCCAAATACAGGATAGACTCGAAGGGTCGAGTGAAATTATCCCGGCGTGGAGACTAAAATTTTGAATTTATAAATTGATAAAAATATATTTACAATTACATACATGTAATTACATATTTACAATTTAACAAGTGGAATTACATGAAGGCTGGAGGGGATTGCATACCCTCCAAACCAGACCTGAAGCTATCAAGGTCTGGAGCCTGTGCTACTGCTGCCGGGAGGTAGTTCCAACTTCTGATGGTGCGGGGAAAAAAAGAATGTTTTTGAAGTTGCAATTTGTTTATATTTATGTTCCCCTCTAGCTCTTATGACAAAACATTTATCTGCATTAAAAGCCATTTGTCATTTGCTTTCCCACTTTTGTAACATGTCAAGATCTTCCTGGAGTTTATTGGTATCTGATGTTGTATTTACCTCCCTATACAATAAACAATCGTCTGCAAAGAGTTTGGCTGAGGAGTGTAAGTTTTCAGGTAAGTCGTTTATGTAGATCAGGAATAATAGTGGACCCAAGACTGTACATTTTGTACCTTGGGGCTGAAGATGATTTGACCCCTTCTAAAAGTACAAGTTGTTTGCGGTCATGTAGGAATGAGTGAATCCATTGCAGTGTGTTGCTGCTAATGCCATAATAGTTAAGCTTGCTTAATAGTCTTTTATGCAGCACTTTATCAAAGGCCTTCGAGAAGTCCAGCAGAATTATATCAATTTGTTTATTTGCTGCCCTTTTGGTGATGTCATCAAGGGTCTCTAACAACTGGGTATTGCAGGATCTTCTAGCTCTAAACCCATGTTGCGAATCGTGATATTATTTTATGGATATCTAGATGTTTCAAGATACTTGAATTTACTATATGCTCGAGTGTTTTGCATAGTATAGATGTTAATGCGTGTAACCAGTCATTAGGCAGCTTACCTTGATATAAAGATGTTTGGAATAGGAAGGTGATAGTCGGAGTGAGTTCTAGTCCCATACGTACTACAGTAACTAGTTAACTCGTACCAAAATTTGCAAACTCATACCATCGTCAACTCGTACCACTACATACTCGTACCAATTCAAACTCGTACCAATGCAAACAAAGTTTAATAATAATTAATTAATTGGCTTTTAACATTTGCATTATTTTTTTTTAATGACAGTTGAAAGCAGTTTCAAAATAATTATGATTAATTGATTTCTTTTGATCTTTATATTATTATTTAATTAGGTGATCATGTTTTCTTAAGTCCTCTTTGAACTATAATTAAATTAACTAATTATCTATTTAATGAGATGATTGGATTTTGAGTTTGATTTTAATGTGATAGCTTAGAATTTGTTGTGCTCAACACACAAGCTAAGAGGAGTCCTCTCAAAGCCAACCCTTGTTATAAAATGTCATTCATTGGTGGTGTGTTTCATAACCAAAATGAGCGACGACAGTTGTATAAGAATTATGGTGCCACGCTCCTGTAAGACCCCGTCATGAAGCGGCAGAATGTGATATTTGTTCAAGATAGCATCACAGAAAGTGTGGAAATATGGGATACGTTCAATATGATTACGATGCTGGTACAAGTTTACAGTGGTACGAGTTTACTGTGGTACAAGTTGACTTCCTGTGGTACGAGTTGACAATAAAACCGTAGTATCGTGTTATCGGTTTTCGTGCTAATTATCGATTTTCAGATATAGTGATTAACAGTGTTAACCCTTCATTCATATGACGATTGGAATTTTCAAAGAATGGCTAGTTAAATATTTCTTTGTACATAAGATTGTTTTTAAAGCCATTCTTGTATTTTAATATACTCTCGATTATCTGGCAACTTTTGTTGTCAGTAAAATGGCGTCATCTGTTTTCGTGTGAAGTAAAAACAAGGCCGATATACGGGATGGAAACGAATATATAATCCGGAAATGGCTGGTTTTAAAATTTCATGGTTCTGGCCATCTACCAAATCATACTACATCTAAATAAAATAACAGAATGTTTGAAAATAACCACTTTCAAAATTGTTTACTTTTGATGTTTTTTTTAGTGCTGAAACCACAATGCACTGCAAAGTGACATGTATTTTATATAAGAAACAGGCACATTTCAGTCAACTCTTTTGTTTACAAGTACGACCAGTGACCCCATGACAGTTAAATGACAGGAAGAGCCGGTATCTGAGAGGCAGATGACATAGTTAAATTTTATATAGCCCTTCTGGATTTTTTTCCAGCTACTTTATAAATGAAGTAAATTTTTAGCATTACAAAAAGCATGGTTCAGTAGATAGGTTCACTGTTCTTGGTACTTCCTAATCTCGTTGAGATTAGGATTCCGAAGAAATTTTCTGTCTGTTCTTCATCCTAGAATAGACAGAAAATTTCTTCGGAATCCTAATCTCAACGAGATTAGGTACTTGCGTCTTTAAAAGCAAACTTTAACATTTTTTACAGATGTCACGCTGTAGTCCTGTTTACGTTCCATAAATAGAAACCGGAAAACACGTCAAAAATAATTCGTGCGCTGTTGAAATCAAAATAAAATGGATAAAACGAAAACAAATGACACACGAAAACACATACCGTGACGATACTAGGAATTATTATGCACTGAATTATTAATTATGCACTGAATTAACATTTTGCAATCAAATAGTTTACAATTTTCAGCAAAACATTAGGGTTTTAAATTTGCATTGACAGAAGAAATGGTTTAAAACTGTCGATACGGAATAAACAAATATTTTACGTAAAACTAAGATTATTTTCACCTTGGACAAGTTTACAGGAAGTACACAATGTGGGAATTTGGAAATTGTGGGTAAATTTAGTGCTGTGATGTTCATGTACAAATCATTACACTGTTTACTATAGAACCAAAGAAAGTACTCTTTCTCTAGACAAATTAAGGTGAAAAAGGGAAAAGTGTATCAAGAATTTTTTCTTAAAATAGAAAGTATATCTATAATTATTTTTATGTATACGTTTTTTACTTCCGGTCTTTTTTCAACGAGACAACCGGCGACCACGTTGTGATATTAATATTGTCTTTAAAAATGGGTTTTGGGGATCTTAAAAGTAAAGCTGGTCAGCAAGCTTTGAACACATATCTAGCCGACAGAAGTTACATTGAAGGGTGCGATTTTCATGCATTTTAGCTTCTTATTTTTTATTTAAATGCGCTGGAGTTTCAACACTCGTAGAAGAGGGTACCGGGTCGTTTCGTCCCGAATCCCGTTCGCACCCTGAGTCGTTTCGCCCCTATTCCCGTTCGCCCCAGGTCGTTTCGCCCTCATTTATTAATAGTGCTTTAAAAAATGAAATATGGAAAATACCGTTGCAAATATTCGTATTTTGGATGTTGTAAGGCTTGTTCATGGGTACTTTAAGTCTTTATTTATTTTTGTCTTCCTCATATAATTAACATGCTTTCTTGACGTGTACCTGTTTAATATTATATATTGCTTCACTCTTTGTTTGACATCTGATTAGATTTATACTAGTTTAGCATTTGATGCGTAATTCATTGCGCACTAGTACAACATCTTAGTCATTTCATACACTTTTGGGTTGGTACAAAAAAAAACAACCTTTTTACTGTTCTTGTGTGTTTTTTTTGTTAATATTGCAAGAAAAGTTTCGCTTGAGATCTTTGACAAAAGTAGACCAAAATGAATGAATTATTATTTTTTTGCATACAACTAATAAATAAATAATTACCAAAAAATTGTCGAAAAAGACCATCTATTATAATATAATAGCGATTAAGTGGGGTGAATCGACCCACTTTCCGGGGTGAAGCAACTCGGATTCGTAGAAGAGTTCACTCAATACCAGGGGTTAAAAAATCTTGGACCACCTCACTAGCCCAGGGCTAGCATACTCCCAAATATTACTAGCCCGAATCTATGAACCACTAGTCCTGGTCAATACCGTGATTTCATGAATCCGACTTGCAGACTTGAACCCTTGTACAACATGTACAATGTATATTAGTTTAACTATCTTTCTTTTCAGATCTGGTATTGCGTTTTATTTTCACTTATTTTCCACAGTTCAGGTCACTGTAAAGCCAAAAAAAAAAAAATGTCTGTTTATGGTCACATGTCAAAAAAATTATTTTTTTTTTTTAACTATCGGCAAAACCGGAAATAGTCGTTCCCGGTTCCGGAATTTCCGGTAAGCCGTCATTTGTTGAAGCTGTTTTATGACGAAAATACAGAGTTTTTCTACCTTCTTTGCTCTCAATTTCGACAAAAAGCTAGCGGTTGAATAAATAAAACATTGCTGCTGATTAAACAACATATATGAATATAAGTAGATACGCGAATATTGACAAGTTTGTCAATATCCGATATATATTTTGACTAGCCCATCGGGCATACAGCTGATTATTTCAGCTAGCCCAAATGTGGAAATTACTAGCCCTGGGCGTCGGGCTAGGGGATTTTTTAACCCCTGCATACCACAGGGGCTCGCAGTTATATTTTCACATCACCAGGTCAGGGGTATCAAAGTTTTTTATAATAGGAGGTACTTCTTAAATATGTAAATAAATTAGCCATAGGTCTTTATTTTTTTATACCGGAAGTTAAACAATATGGACGGAGTTAACCAACAAGACAGTACGCCCCAGAATGATTCGACCCTGGGTTTTAAATGGATAAAAAAAATCACACAAAATATTGGGTAGTCATATATTCGTAATACATAATGATCATTCTTATATTACTAGAGATTACACTAAATTGTGTTTGAACATAATTTGTAATCGGTCATTTTTTTATTTTGAAATGATGTCAGCTTTGTTCCGGTCCGAGTTTTACACAAGGATGAAAAGACATTGGGGCGAAAACATATCTATTTACCGCATGTTCAAACTGCTATTTATGATTCTAAGGTAAAGTTATTTTTAAAACAGGGAATATCCCATCAACTTGGTCGTGACGCAGTTGTTGGATTTGAATACGAGAATTTAGCAATTGACGTGATCATTAATTTTTTATGAAAAATATTCCACAAGCCTATCGACCACCGTACTTCAGTGTGGTTTTGACCACCGCTAATTTTGGGGGGTTCAGTAATTTCTGCCGGTACTATACACGATCTCAGGCGGGTAAAAGTACCGGGTACCGGCCCACTTTGAAACCCCTGAACTCATCAAAGACCATTGGCACGAATCAAGACATATAAGTGTCATAATTAATGAAACCAAGGACGTATATAGAATACGTCCTTGATGAAACATAAATTTAATTTGCAATCATCAATCTTTAATAAAATTTATAATTTTAATAGATCAATACAAATATAATTAAACAAAAACAATATATATTGTTACTTTCACGACTTATGTGCAAAAAAAATGTTCGAACAAAAACGATTCGCGGGAAGACATTTATTAACATTTGAATCACAAAAGTTCAATTATTTTGGAAAAAAAGGGGGGCCGGCGTTTTGACATTACAATGTAATTTGTATTTGAGCCATGTCCGGTCCTTTTTCAAGATTTCTAGTAATTTTCTATCCCTTATCTCCTCGTACCCCATTTTAAAAATGTTTTTCAGCACACTTTCATTTCTGTGAACAACCGCGGTAGGGCCCCGTCAAAATATGTAAATAAATTAGCCATTTTTTTATACCGGAAGTTAAACAATATGGACGGAGTTAAGCAACAAGACAGTACGACCCAGAATGATTCGACCCTGGGTTTTAAATGGATAAAAAAGATCGCACAAAATATTGTGTAGTCATATATTCATAATACATAATGATCATACTTATATTACTGGAGATTACACTAAATTGAATTTGAACATAATTTGTAATCAGTAATTTTTTTATTTTGAAATGATGTCAGCTTTGTTCCGGTCCGAGTTTAACACAAGGATGAAAAGATATTGGGGCGAAAACATATCTATTTACCGCATGCGCAAACTGCTATTTATGATTCTAAGGTAAAGTTATTTTTAAAACATGGAATATCCCATTAACTTGGTCGAGACGCAGTTGTTCGATTTGAATGCGAGAATTCAGCAATTGACGTGATCATTAATTTTTTATGAAAAATATTCCACAAGCCTATTGACCATCGTACTTGTGGTTTTTGACCACTGCAAATTTTAGGGGGGGTTCAGTAATTTCTGTCGGTACTATACACGATCTCAGGCGGGTAAAAGTACCGGGTACCGGCCCACTTTGAAACCCCTGCCAGGTATGTGTTAAAAGAAGAAGGGAGGACACTGTTTTTGCTGCCAAAGTGAAAGTAGAATTTCGGCATCTTTTTTCGCTTCAAAAACGGTTTAGTCTTAGTTCTTCCCATAAAATTAATGCTGATATCGTTGTTTTTAGCTGATTGACTCACAGGAGCTTATTACGATTTTTTTTCCCCTAGGAATCTAAAATGTCCAATTTTCATACCACACTTTTTCAAAATAGTTTTGTATTGGTGTCTTGACCTCATTCGCCATAATATTTGTACTCAATTGAAGCTTAATAAATATATTTTTGATATTTCGATTCCTTTTTGTCATCATCTTTACCTATCTGCAACTTTAAAGCAATGCTTCACAGAATTTGCAATATCCTAAACCATTCTCAATCATGTTTACATGTCAATTTTTTATTTCGACCAATGAAGCTCACCTTTTAAAATATTAAGTCCGTATAAACCGGAATTGAGTATGATAAGAAGTTGTCCAGACTGCTTGGAATTTAAAAACGAGTGTTATTCCACTGTAAACCAGTCAATCAGCAAAAAACAACGATATTTGCATTAATTTTATGGGAAGAACAAAGACTAAACCATTTGTGAAGCGAAAAAAGTGCCGAAATTCTATTTTCACTTTGGGCAGCAAAAAAAGTGTCCTCCCTTCTTCTTTTAACACATACCTGGTGATGTGCAGGGGTTTCAGAGTTTTTTATAACAGGAGGTACTTCTTAAATTTTAGGAGGTATCTAAAAAATTAGGCCGGGGGTCTGGTGCCCGCCTGAGGGCCAGAAGCTCCTGAAATCTAGCATTTTGTGGACCAAAAAATGTACTTCAGAGACTGCAAAACATTAAGTGTTTTTGAAAGAAAAATCCCATTAACCTTCCCTTTAGAGTTCAGATTTCACCAAGACCATGCATAATGGATTCCCCCCCCCCCCCCCCCCCCCAAATTCTTTATTGAATATTTCAGTTTACAGACTGCAGCCAAGATTATTCATGGATAGTCCACCATATCTTAAAAAAAACCAAAAGGACGATAAAGAGCTATGGTTCTGCAGCTAGTGCTTGACCAAGGCATTGTTATCAAAGCTTAAGCTTCTCAAAATTCTTTTGTTTGCTTTGCAGGGTTCTCAAAATGTGCCGGCGATTTCTCCGTTTACTTTCACATTCTCGCCGGTTAAAACTTTATCAAGCATGTGTTTTCCAACAATTTTTATGTTTATGTGAATTGTCGTTATCGCGTTTTGTTGATCTATATCTTCAAATCGATTACTTTTACTATTGCAATCAACCGAACACTAACAAATCCACCATTTTCTAAATATATCTAACTCCCGGTGACATCACGGTGGGAACTCCGGACATTCTACTACACAACATTTCGGACTTCACTTGGTTCTACTATATAGATGCGCGAAGCGTTCCGAGTGGAGTATTTGCTCATGAAGGATGCGCAGTCGTCACATTCCAAAAGCTGGGATATCCCTATATGCAACGTAAAAACAAGCAAGGAAATCGATGAAGATTTAACGGTTTTTCGGTCATTTAAAGTTTTTGGATAATTTTCATAGCGAGAACGTTACTATTATGCTTGGTAGCATCACTCGTGATCCTATTTTTTGTAGTAAAGCACGAATTTTGTTGCAAGTCAAAAATATTGTTTTCATGTCATTGATGATTACGAAAAGATTTTTAGACGTTGTGTCCTGTGAATTTAAAAAAAAATGTTTAAAGAAAGGAGGTCACATGGAAGCACTGAAGATCCAGAGAAATTTTTATCTACACGGAACCTTCTGTTCGGTCAAAAAAAGTTGTTTCACTGGGACTGGATTTAAGCCAACATTCCTTGAGATTTCATTCATTATTCAACGTGAGAGTAATATTCAAATTAAAATATGAAACCTCTAGTTATTTATAGTTATATTTTACAACATTTTTCAATTCTTCTTGCAGAAGAGATATTCTGAGGCTGATTTTGTCATGAAAGTTTCCTGGAAAATTGCTTTGTATAACGTTGTTTTTCACCAGCTGCCACTGATACAACATTGTAGTATATTTTGCAAAAAAAAATGCCTTTCAGAGTACCAAAATTTTTAGGAGAGTTCAATGGCAAAATATGCTCAGAATGCATCTCCTACAATCTAGAATTTCTAAATTTTTCGGGGGAGAACCCCTGTACCCCCCGCCTATCAGAGAGGGGGGGAAATCCCCCTCTCGGACTCTCCCCCACTTGCGCCTGCGGCGCTCGGTTCGTGCCTCCGGCATTCAACTCTCCCCCTACTTTATAAATTGAGACTCCTACTTCAATTCTTTTTGAGAACCCTGGCTTTGTCCTTTTCTTTTTCACAATACCTTGGCTTGTGTGTTTTTTTTTACTTTATTACCAGTAATTAAAGACCATTGGCACGGATCAAGACATATAAGTGTCATAATTAATGAAACATAAATTTAATTTGCAATCGTCATTAATAAAATAGATCAATACAAATGTAATTAAAGAAAAACAATATATATTGTTACTTTCACGACTTAAGTGCAAAAAAAAGTGTTCGAACAAAAACGATTCGCTGGAAGACATTTATTAACATTTGAAGCACAAAAGTTAAATTATTTTGGGAAAAAAAGTGGGGCCGGCGTTTTGACATTACAATGTAATTCGTATTTGAGCCATGTCCGGTCCTTTTTCAAGATTCCTAGTAATTATCTATCCCTTATCTCCTCGTACCCTCTTTTAAAAATGCTTTTCAGCACACTTTCATTTCTGTGAACAACCGCGGAAGGGCCCCATCAAAATATGTAAATAAATTAGCCATGTAGCTTTTTATTTTTTTATACCGGAAGTTTAAACAATATGGATGGAGTTAAGCAACAAGACAGTACACCCCAGAATGATTCGACCCAGGGTTTTAAATGCATAAAAAAAAATCGCACAAAATATTGTGTAGTCGTATATTCATAATACATAAATGATCATACTTATATTACTGAAGATTACACTAGTTTGTGTTTGAACATAATTTGTAATCGATCATTTTTTATTTTGAAATGATGTCAGCTTTGTTCCGGTCCGAGTTTTACACAAGGATGAAAACATATCTATTTACCGCAGGCGCAAACTGCTATTTACGATTCTAAGGTAAAGTTATTTTTAAAACAGGGAATATCCCGTCAACTTGGTCGTGGCTGAGCGCAGTTGTTCGATTTGAATGCAAGAATTCAGCAATTGACGTGATCATTAATTTTTTATGAAAAATATTCCACAAGCCAATCGTACTTGTGGTTTTGACCACCGCTAATTTTGGGGGGGTTCAGTAATTTCTGCCGGTACTATACACGATCTCAGACGGGTAAAAGTACCGGGTACCGGCCCACTTTGAAACCCCTGGATGTGAAAATATAACTGCGAGCCCCTGTGCTCCATACCAGGAAGAAGAAGAAGAAGAAACTGTCAAATACATTTCCATGAAAAATGGTGAATGAATGCACATGATTAGAAATTGAAAGACGAACACACAAATTTGGTCGTCGTTGCCGTGATCGTATGGTAGTTGGATTTACAACTACCTATGCAATCAGTGGCAGTGCTTAAATAAAATGTGTCGCCATAATCTTGTTGAGATTAGGATTCTGAAGAAATTTCCGATCAGTTTCTACGTCCTAATCTCGTTTCAAAGGTATTCTGGAAATTTAAAATTTGACTCCCCGATGCATTCCGATAGATATTTTGGCATGGACGGATTGTGTCAGATCAAGTGCAAGTAAGATTTCATATATAAACATATTTTCTAGTTCAAATCTGCAAAAAATATTGATATTTCCTTACCTTTAAATTTTACAGTGTCTATAAAATAATCCAACATCCACTTCGAACAGTCCGCCATTTTAGTGAACTCGTGAACTACACCACGTGATCAAAATCATCACGGATTTTGTTACAGAGCCTGTTTCTAGATTCAAGATGTCAAGATCCCATATACACGGCTTGAACTTTTTTATGTTGATATAAATATTTGATTAAAACCAATCAACAGCCCATAGATATGCTTGCATATATACAATAAATATTTGACATCGACCTTTAATATTGAAACGGGCTCTAACAAAATATGTAACGATTTTGATCACATGGTGTAGTACCTTTTTTTATATCAGAAAGGAAATAACTCTTATAAAAAGCACATAATTTTAGAATCAAGTTCGGAATTTGCAAAGGCCATTAGATTGCAAAATGTACTTCAAAGAAAATTTAACATTTATTTTACACTTGTGTACACCTTAATGTTTGATTTGAAGATATAGAGAGCAAAATTTTGATTGGATTTGAGATTTTGACATGAACTTTTATGCAATGGTACATTTTTGTAGATCTTCCACACAGCTACAAAGAAAAGAGGAAACAAGTGAGGATGATCTAACTTCAGCTGTCATTATCTCATATTTGGACATAGAAATGACACTTTCATATACATTAATGATAAACTGAAGAAATATGATTATATTTGTAGATATCAAGCATCCCAAGCTGATACCGTGGTCTTTGCTGCCTTAACTGGTGCTCCTTCCAAAGACCTGGTGAATGCTTTACGCTGGTACAATCAAATCAATTCATACAACAGTAGTGAAAGATCAGGGTAAGTAAAAATACATCATTAGTCCCCCTCTTATAAGACCAGTCCCACCAAGAGCTGCTCCTCTTGTCAAGCCAAGATTTCAGTTTCACTGAGACATGGCAAAATACTATTAAATTGTTCCCTCAAGAGAGGCCACTTTTGCATATATATGAGGGAAACTACTATACCTGCAGGTACAATCTTTAAAAAACAGAAAGGACTACAAGTGAAAAAGTTAATTTTCAGACAATAAAGATATAGTGAAACCTGTCTAAGCCAAACCTTGAATAAACTGGAATTCTGTATAAACCTATATTTAAATAATGTCCTAAAGTAGGAAATCTTTGTTAATTTAACTTGTGTATACCAAAGGCCTGTCTCTTCTGAACACAAAAGTTGGGCACATTAGGACAATGAGTAGGTTTAGACAGCTTTCACTGTATAATTGAACTAAACTCTACACAGATGATCATTGTGTAATAAAAAGGTGAGTGAGCCTTAGTTTTCTGTGTTTTGTCATAATTGTTAGTTGATTTTCTGTTTTCAACCCTGCCACATTGTTGTGCCTGTCCCAAGTCAGAAGTTGTCTGTTGTTTATATATGGTTGCCATTGGAGATCAAATTATCAAAAGGGGAGGGTTAGGATCCCATTAATCAGTTTAACCCTGCCACAATTTGTGTGCCTGTCCCAAGCCAGGTCCTTTATTTCCAACTCCATATGTGATGGTATTTTTTGTGTTCAATCAATCTTCGAAATTAAGCAGTAGTCCGAAGCCTGTGGCGTGTAAAATTGTACACGGGCGTATAAAATGAGTAGTTCCACAAGTCCGACGGGCCTGTGAAAAATAAGTCATATAGTTTCAAAAGTTGATTTCATAAGATATTGTGTGTAGATATTTAGTTTATTGTTCTCCGTTTTCAGTTGCTGCCGAGTCAATGAAAAAAATGGGTAGGCAAACAAGTCCTTTTAAGAATTTCTGATATTCGAAATAGCTTTTTGCAATTTTTTTTGGCAATTTTATTGGTTGATATTCTTAGTAAATTACTATCATGAAGGTTTTAAAAAAGGACGAGAAGCAGGGCGAAGTAGTGGCGTTGTGAAGGTTGACTTCGATTTCTCGTTGGTCAAAAGCGAAGTTCAAGTAGCCTTGTAATTTTGCAGAGTCGCCCTATGTTGCCCCTGTATTTTTGCCACGTGCCATTTATGAAAATATCGACATCGTGTTTATTGAATTCTATGTTATTCATTAAGTATTTTGAAAGTGACTTTCTTGAAAAGTAATCCATTTCGGTTTAAAGAAACTTTAATTTCGTTCAATATCAAATAAAAATGGCACCACGAGAAAGGGGGCGCAATCAAACTTTTGATTTATTTTTTTCTCAATCTTGTGACATAAAGTCTGAGTTCTCATATATATAATAATAAAGATGTTCATATTTGAGAAAGTTGGTCATTCAAAATTCGTTAAAATGCACGGAGACACTTCGATCCACTTCCAAATCCGATTTTTTTTTATTAATTGTGATCTATTTATAGAACTGTTGCTGACAGACCTGTGTCTACGTTAAGGGTTAATACCTCTGCAGTTAGAAAATAGACTTTGAACTACAGTAGTTTTGTTCCATTGTTGCACTCTGATTTGAGGTCTGACAAATAATAATTACAATCTTTACTTTAAGTTGCTTCAGTTTATGACTGTCAGTGTCAATACACGTTCGTGCTATATTTGCATTCCCTAGCTATCTATATATAGTTGGATCGTTGAGCAAATTGGCATATACTGTACATATTTCTTCTGCTGAAGGCTACACAAATTGAACTTTTTGCATTTTGTGTGGTATTAATTCATGATCAAAGCATAGTGATATTTAAAAAAAAAAGGGGGGGGGGTACATATTTAAAATTTCACCAAATTACTGAACTCCAGATAATTTTCAAGTCCAAAGCGTAATTACCCCCTACTTTTGAAAATGATGAGTATTTGCATATTTCCTTTGCACTGTTGTACTCTCTACTTCAGAAAAGATTGCTTACATGTACACTTTTAAAATTATGTTTGACACAAGTGTTATTCAATAAACGCAGGATGCAAGTGAAATGTATATATATCTCTGTCTGTGTTAGCGGTAGACATTTGTTTTTATTAGCCACTGTGGCTAATGGGTACTAATTTCAGTTAGCCACACTAAATATAAACAAAGAGCATAAAACAGTTGAAAGTTCAAAACTTTATTATTTAATTTAACTAACAATAATAATTCATATATTATCATGATAAACAACAAACTTTGAACATTAGATAAACAGAACATTCAATATTCATATGATTTTGTTGTTTTTTGCTGTGTGGGGCCGTTGGCGTTGCCAAACAAGGATAAAATAGATCCTTGGCGCTTGGCAGTATCAGGTACGTTCTATACTATGCAACTTTGTTTTGTAACTTGAACATTATGTTAATAGTTTGTTTAAATTAATTACTATCTTTGTTATATTAATTACTTTTTTAATACTTTAATAAAGTATAATGGACTACAGACTCTTGATTCACTCATCTTTACCTGATTTACTAATTCCAAGGACACATATATTTTCTACAGACTCTGGATTCACTCATCTTTACCTGCTTCATTCATTCCAAGGACTAAAACGTTTATCTTTGTTCATTATAAAAACATACACTTTACACTAGGAAATAGAAAATGCAAATATCCCCGGTAAAATGCAAATAATTAAAGATTACCAGTTATATTAGCGGTTACCAGTTAAATTAGCGAATTGTCTTGTTATATATTTGCGTTTTACCTTTTAAATTTGCATTGTCGTGGCATTTTAGCGTTTTTCCTTTTAAATTTGCATTTTTCCTTTTAAATTTGCATTGTCGTGGCATTTTAGCGTTTTTCCTTTTATATTTGCGTTTTTCCTTTTAAATTTGCATTGTCGTGGGATTTTAGCGTTTTTCCTTTTAAATTTGCATTGTCGTGGGATTTAAGCGTTTTTCCTTTCATATTTGCGTTTTTCCTTTTAAATTTGCATTGTCGTGGGATTTTAGCGTTTTTCCTTTTATATTTGCGTTTTTCCTTTTAAATTTGCATTGTCGTGGGATTTTAGCGTTTTTCCTTTTATATTTGCGTTTTTCCTTTTAAATTTGCATTGTCGTGGGATTTTAGCGTTTTTCCTTTTAAATTTGCATTTTACCAGTTAAATCGCACGGTCATCTAAATCACCCGCTGAGTAGAGAGATTACGTAATACTGTAGTCGTCACTAGCTCATTGAATATGACGATCTATAGTATTATATCATCGTGTATCTATACGTATTTATTTATTATTATTATTTATGTCATACTAGTCTGACCCTTAATAAATTTAATCCATCAATTGTTGCGTATTTGATTTTCATGTCGTATTTTAACTTAATGCGATGTTTATTAAGTTATGTGACTTTAAATGTATTAAAATATTAGCAAAGTGTGATACATGTACAGAATACGTATACTGTTGTCACTTCACTATTACTTGTTTATCATGCGAGAAATACATTAACCTTGTAATACCTATGCTGAGACTATTTACTAAAAAATGAATTAAGTATATATTAAACTATCGGTCTCTATTAAGCTATTTATGTCTTGTTTTAGAGCACAGGATTGTGTATGTACAGCGTCAAAGTTATTGTGTTTTAAAAGTTCTGATTATTGTAATGAGGCACCTTAATGAACAATAAATATTTGTGTTGATGATATAAAACAAATAATCATAACCCTAAGTAAACGCCGTATACATAGCGTGCACGCTCTTGTCCGATCCAACAGAAATATGCAATTTACATGTAAACACTATTGTGTCAGTTAATTAGATTGATCAATAAATACAGGATTTTTTTTTTCTTCAAATGTTTATATAATTCCCTGATAAATATAAGAACAATCTATAATAGTATTATATTATTGTTTATTTATTTGTACCATTCTGGATGATAATAACTTTAGCTATTCAATACACAATAATCCATCAATCATTGTGTATTTTACAGTAGTTATGTATATTTGATTTCTTGATTTTGTTTTTCAGGATCTAGAACTATGCACTCATATTTATTTCTCAATTTGATGTTGATTTAAATGTAAACGTTTAATATTTTCACGGAGATTCAACATTATAATTTATATTTATTTATTTTACAGGCGATTCATGCATTTTAGTGGCCTTACCGTTCATCATTACGAATATATTGTTATATGGTAAATTACTTCAAGCCTTACAAATCGGGTAGCCTATTGTGCGACATTATATCCAACTTAATCATGATTCGCTTCAATAACTGTAATTTATTAGGGGCTTGTTTTCGATAAAAAAAAATATGTATATGGATATTTTTTTTAAATAATTGCTAATACAGTGTTAAACATCGATTTGTATGCATCTGAAAGCAAAGCTCGGAGCTAAGAAATTATTCATATGAATATACGTTTACAAAAATGAAATTCACTTCTGTAAACATCTGTTTTATAGGCCTTGTATTAAAATATGTGTTGAAATAGTGTAAAACAATTGAATTTTCTATAATTCAGAGAGAACACATTTGTTGTCCCCACAAGAGTTACATGTCTAGAGGCCTTTTCCTCAGGTGTACCACCTGTTGTGTTTACTGCTAAAGTGTATATTGTATTGGAGTGAGCTGTAAGTAATGAATTACCAAAGTAATCAAATTTTATGATTTCGTGTATCCCTCAAGGCCAACATTTTATAATATCAAAGAATGCTGTCCTTCCTAATTAAGAGGAATTAAGGGGTCCCATTAAGGGTGAATTATCAGGGTAATCACATGTAAATAAAGGTAAATTTGATTCTCTTTTTTGCTTTTTCTACATAAATGGAATTACATAAAATACGAAAACAAATATGAAATATGAAAATATAATACTGAATATTTATTAATAATTTTAAACCAATATAAACACACATCAAATAAGAAAACATAATAATTAATATTTATATTAAACATTAATACTATTACTATATAAGCAAACCTGAAATATGCTCTCCAAACTTGATTTTTCACTATTTTTTATAATTAAAAAAAGTCAAGTTATGAAAGAAATAATTTTCTAATAAAAATTAACTTTTAAAAATAGAACTTCATTTCCATTGTAAGAATATATATATATGATCTATTTTCTTTCCTTAATGTATACATATTTTACTGTTTTAAGGTGTATTATTTCTGTTAAAATTTTAATTAATGGTTTATTTTCCTATTGGATTTTTTTAACCAAAAAAAAATGACCAACTTTACCCTTACATAAAATATATTATTTCATTTCTCATTAGTTTTGTAACTTTTCTTTATTTCAATTTTTCTTCTTAAATCAATATAAATTTACTTCATTTTCATTAGATTTGAATCAATATTTTTATTGAACTACCCCAAATATATATATATACCACATGTTCAAACTTTAAAAAAAAATAATCCACAACCCATAATATACTCGTTTTATCCTTGTAATTCAACATTTCATTGACAAAAATAAACTTTTCAAAAGAAACTACATGACCCCTATATGACCCGAATGCTATTCTCTTATCCAAACATATCCGGGTATTTAATAATAACACTTTTTTTTAGCAATCAATTTTAATCGTTTCATTTATATAAATCTTTATTCAATAATTCGTCTATTATATTAACAAAAATAAATTATTGTAAAGAAAATATTACTTATTAGCAAAGTGTATGAATGGATCAGAGACTATATTATGTAACCTTGTACATGTCAATAAAAAAAAATATCGGATGAAAACACATAAATTGTGCCTACATTGTAGGAATAATGGCATTCTTTTCATAAGAAAGGATAAATACAGCAAGAAGCTTGTTATACAATGAAATTTCACCCCGAGATCAAAATATGACTAAAACTAGGATGTCAACAAACAACATGCATAACCAACAAAACACGTGACGCTATAAAAAAAAAAATCGTTAACTAATGAAATAGAAAATTGAAGAACAACTTTTAAAAATATTTTATTGAATAAAAATACAATAATGAAGAGTATATATGTGATCTGAGCTCTTCCAAAGCTGCACTTCCTGTCCAAAAATATGTAGAAGAATATTCGATTATAACTAAGTTGAATAATACTGCGCCCTCTATCGGCACTTTCGCTGGATGAGGGCTTGAACGCTCTTTGTGGTAAAAATCCGTCAGGCTGCTGGCTGAATTAAATAGGGTCGACACACGTAACTTGCCGTTAACATAAGATTGTATAAATATGGATATGCACAAGTTAAATTAAGGAAAATGGGATGAAATAATAAAGAAATTTTATTGAAAATAAATATGTAAACAGAAAGTTGATTATTTCATAAATTAAAATGATACCCATCACAATATCGTTATTTTGGTAAATACTTATTAGACTGATTTTTGTCTTTAATTGATAACTGACCCAAGGTAGCCTAAATAAATGAAATGTGACTTAATGTGCTAATTATATAAATCCTTGCCTTCTTTCAATTTTAATTTCTTATCTAATTCTTATTCTTATTATGTAACAATATGGTCAGGTTGTTATTTTCATTGAATGGCATCTCAAAATAGATGGCTTCACAGTAAGAGCTCTTCCTGTATATTGGTTACATCCTGTATATTACAACTGACAGCTAATGCATGACAAACAATTTTAATCAGCCATCAGTATCATAAAATACATTTTTTTTAAATCTTTATTTTAAATGAAATTAAAAAATCATTATAAGAGTGAATTCAATTCAAGCTTTTATTTTACTTTCCAACTTTGAAATAAAAATCACTGTTTTAGTTTAGTAATTATTCATTTAAGTTTTATTTCATGTTTGGTTGTATTTATCCGAATATGTGTATTGCATACAACATTACATCATCTGATCGCTCCATTGGACATTATTGACAAGCTCCTCCTATTTTATGTCGTAATACCCATAAGTCATAGCGATTTACTATTTCCGGTTTGACGGATTTTTTCAATGAATGCATCCAGGCGTTAATGTAGCGACCAGCGAGAGCGTAATATATTAGTGGCGCCTTATATCAACTTGATATTTTCTTCTGTCGGTCCTTATATAACAGTAACTATTTTCATTATCAAATAATGAGACAATTCTTTAATATGGGAATGAAAAACAACATTCAAATTCTAATTGCTTCCCTAACAATCAACTAATTAGTTAATTTGAAATTATTAGCAAGGTTAGTGCATAACAAAACATGAGCACGTTATTCATATTTATATGAAGATCAAAGAACATTAATTTGATTAATTATACAAAATAATCAACTTAGTCTAATTTTGATAAATAACATCAAATTAAAAAAGACATGAGATGTATTGTTTATGTAATTGAAATAAATTTATTTAATCTATTCTCTTGTTACTTTTTAAATTGTATAATTTTAATCAGTATATATGGCTAGAAATATTGTTCCGGTGCATCAATTCAATCATTACAACCTGTTCATAGGAAAACAAAGACCATTCACTATTTCTAATAGGCATAACAAATATTGAAACTGATAGTTTAATCAGTTCATTTCTTTGTAACTTCTCTGTCAGTTTGAGAAATAAAGATATACAAAAGAATTTTTACAAAAATATACATGAATATATAATTGACAACCGAGGTACTTTTAAAACTAACAAATTTTTGTTTCTGAAATTATTTCTGCCGTGTAACGGTTGCACATTGAATATCATATATCTTTTTATAGCAATATATCGAGAAGAAACAATTCTAGCCTGCATCACACCCACCTTTATTTATCTCTTAACAGATTTGTAAGCTATTTTTGGAAGTTAATAATTTGTTTAACTTGATTATATTCGGGTGCTGTATACACCTCTGTTTTATTAATAGTGTTATTTTTATATTTAAAAAATGGCATTCCATACTATAGTGATATTCATCACCAATTTCCTATTTTGACATAATACACATACTCTTCTGTTTCTTTCTATGTTTTGCCATCGGCCACATTCAACAGGAAGTTTATGGTTTTGACAGGAAATCATAAAATTTTATTACTCCAATACAATATACACTTGGGCAGTAAACACAACAGGTGGTACACCTGAGAACAAGACCTCTGGGCATGTCACTGTCTAAATATCTTGTAGGGACAACAATTTAAATCAACATCAAATTGAAATAAATATGAGTGCACTTTGCTAATATTTTAATACATTTAAAGTCACATTTCTTAATAAACATCACATTAAGTTAAAATACGACATGAAAATCAAATACGCAACAATTGATGGATTATTGTGTATTGAATACACTAAATTTATTAAGGGCCAGACTAGTATGACATAAATAATAATAATAAATAAATACGTATAGATACACGATAATATAATACTATAGATCGTCATATTCAATGAGCTAGTGACGACTACACTCTCTCTACTCAGCGGGTGATTTAGATGACCGTGCGATTTAACTGGTAAAATGCAAATTTAAAAGGAAAAACGCTAAAATCCCACGACAATGCAAATTTAAAAGGAAAAACGCAAATATAAAAGGAAAAACGCTAAAATCCCACGACAATGCAAATTTAAAAGGAAAAACGCAAATATAAAAGGAAAAACGCTAAAATCCCACGACAATGCAAATTTAAAAGGAAAAACGCAAATATAAAAGGAAAAACGCTAAAATCCCACGACAATGCAAATTTAAAAGGAAAAACGCTAAAATCCCACGATAATGCAAATTTAAAAGGAAAAACGCTAAAATCCCACGACAATGCAAATTTAAAAGGAAAAACGCAAATATAAAAGGAAAAACGCTAAAATCCCACGACAATGCAAATTTAAAAGGAAAAACGCAAATATAAAAGGAAAAACGCTAAAATCCCACGACAATGCAAATTTAAAAGGAAAAACGCAAATATAAAAGGAAAAACGCTAAAATCCCACGACAATGCAAATTTAAAAGGAAAAACGCTAAAATCCCACGATAATGCAAATTTAAAAGGAAAAACGCTAAAATCCCACGACAATGCAAATTTAAAAGGAAAAACGCAAATATAAAAGGAAAAACGCTAAAATCCCACGACAATGCAAATTTAAAAGGAAAAACGCAAATATAAAAGGAAAAACGCTAAAATCCCACGACAATGCAAATTTAAAAGGTAAAACGCAAATATAACAAGACAATTCGCTAATTTAACTGGTAAACGCTAATATAACTGGTAATCTTTAATTATTTGCATTTTACCGGGCATATTTGCATTTTCTATTTCCTAGTGTTAGCATACCAATTATTTGTAATATCCTACATTTTCTACAGACTAATCGTTACCCGATTCACTTATTCCAAGGACTGAAATGTTTAGCTTTGCCCATTATCGAAACATACAGTCCGTGGACATATACATGTACAAGTATTTGTCACTTTCGTTAAAATACAGTATATAGCAAATTTGACGACAAAAATTGTCTTTAAATCATAAGAAAATAAAGGAAATCTTAACGGAAAATCATGCTAAAATAAACAAAAATCTTTAATATTTCTGCTTATTCTGGTGCAAAAATTATCAAAACCCACTAAGAAATGACTGCAAAATAATTTTTTTGAACAATGTGGTTATATGAAATATATAGCATAAATTCGAGTGACGAATACCTAAAAAAATGTATGTTCATTGACTGTACACTTTAGCATGCCGCATATTTAAAATTTCGCAATTTAATATTTATAAGCAATCAAATATCACTTGAAACTATTTCCGGAATGGGACCCGGATAATGTTATTTCAACTGAAAAAACTACCGGAAATAATCAATTTGACCCGTTTTTTAAAATCATTTTGGATATTATACATCGATCAAATCATTGTCTATAACGCGTTTTATTCGAAGTTGACTTTCTACATAATAAAAGATCATTGTCAGATGCACGCTCTAAAAGTTTTTTGTTCGCCAGTGTGGCTACTGCTACACAAATTATCCTCGCCACACTACCGTTGTATTCGCAAAATGCGACGTGGTGATCGTCTACCGCTAACACAGTCTGTTTAATTTGATTGTGTCATGTTTATTAATAAAATGTTGTTAATATTTTGTTTTTTGCTCGTCGACTGGCAGTTTTCACAGCCGTTTTGATAATGTCATCAATGATACCTTTAACTATACTGTCACTAGACACAGATGAAACTATCAGGAACTTAAGTATAGAATTTTCCGTAGCACGCTTATTTATGTTCTTGCTCATTTTCAACGAAGAACGTGTTCCCAAATTTACTTTCATTTTAGTTCTTACTTATTACGTAAAACCGCATTTATTTGTAATATTGACCGCGATTGGATGATTTATCATAAACATCCAATCAGATCTCTTTTGACATTGATGCTTAGAAAGGCAAGCATTCGGTACCCCTCGGATGTACACGCTCTCTCCTTCGAAAAGTATAAAGGAAAGTAATTACGAGGAATTTCTCAAAGACAAAAATGTATTGTTATGTACACGACTACAAGTACGCTCCGAATTTGGAAAGTTTGCTTACACAGCAATATGTATGCGTAATGTGTACACTCTGATCTGATAATACATACGTTTTTACTCGTTTTCATAGCGTAAAAAATGCAAATACGCAGCTTATCTGGAGCTCTGAATTATATGTCTCGCGCAATGATGACACCAAGTTTTTGTTATAAGAGTCTTATAACAATATTGGTTGTGATGATGATGAGGAGGAGGAGGTGGACAGTGATGATATGGAATATACTGAGGATGCTATTGACAATATGATTTTAGAATTTTCAGGAGATTAATATAAACATGAATCCAAAATAAAGTGTCTTTTTGTGTTTTTTTGCATTCTGGACTGGGTTGCACAAACCTTACTTAAATTTAAGTGTCAATTAAATCTTAATTGATACTTAAATTTACTTGAAATGTACATAGAATTAATTTACACTTAAGGGTTAATTGAGACTTAAATTTAATTGACATTTGTGCAACCCAGTCTTGATCTTACCTAATGCATAATTGACATGTCCACATAATATTTGGTACATCATCATGTTTTGAGTTCTGGTGGTTTGAATTAATGGTCATTATGACATTAATGTAGTTTTCAAATTCGGGCCTGTAGAATTGATAATGGGCCTGTAAATATTTGAACTTACAGGCCCGGTGGGCTTGTAAGGTAAAAAGTTAAGCGTGAAGACTGTTCAATGGTTTGAGGTGAGAGGTTATTGTTGTTTTGTTGATATTGCTTGAATTGTTAACCACCACTGTTTTAACTTTTCCTAATCTATTTATTATCCTACTTTCAGTTTCCCAGGTACAAAGAAGAATGTAAATTCCTATGGTACAGGAGATTCAGCTCCTGCAGCTTCTAATGGTGGTGATGATGACGATTTTGATTTGTTTGGTTCAGATGATGACGAGGAAGCAGAAAAATTAAAACAACAGAGAATAAAGGAATATGCAGAGAAAAAAAACAAAAGTAGGCAATTATTGTTTTGATTTTATTGGTTTTTTAAAAGATGGAAAATCTAAATTCTTTATTTACACAGATTTGCGATGATAATAAAGTTTTACAGAAAGAAATTTCTATGGTTATGGAAAGAAAAGTTTGAAGATACAAAAAGGGTAATCAGAAGCCATAGTGGTTATAACCAATGAAATAAGGTAAAAAAAACACATGTCGTGCAAGGCTTCATAATTCTCATTTCCCGTTACGTGGGAAAAGTGAAAAAACCTGCTGGGAAAGTTAAATCGTAGTCGTGGTTTCCAGTCGGGTAACTTATTTGCCATGTACATATTGATGTCGTTTTGGCTATTAGATAAACTGGTTCCCTCTATTTTTACGCTTTTTACCGTTAATCAAGGATGTCAATAGATTTTGAAGTAGCAGGAGAAAATTGAAAAGTAGCAGGCAAATTGATGCGGACAGACGAGCTGTCCGCTGCGCCGAGCTTGGTCCTTTACGGCCTGGGGCCGTTCAGGTCCCCCAGAAGCTCTGGGATAAATGGTGCAAAATCCTGTCTTCTAGGCCTCTCTTGGCATTTAATTTCATTATTGAAGCTTCATTTTTTTGTACTATTTTTCTCATATTTTCAGCAATTGTTCAAGATAAAAGACCCATTTTACTACTTTTGATTATATTGTGGCAGTGATTCAGGCACTTCAATTTGTAATTACCTGCATCACTGTCTATTCTTTGCTTTTTGAAAAAGCAGTCCAGTGAACCTTGTTTACATCTTTTTTGACTCGGTGGCGCCATAGCGTGTTTGATAAGGGTGCTCCTGTATAGGAGAAACGTTTATAATTTTGTAAAGCGTCATTCGAAACTCATCGCAATATTCCTAAAAAAAATTGAAAAAACCGAGAATATGTAACCCGGATAATTCAGTCCCTCTCCGTCTACGATTTCATCTGTGATGAGCGGAAAATAACGACTGATATTATTCGGGTTAGAGGATATGTAGCGATGTTTATTTGTAAAGATCTGCAAACGTATACATGCTGATCAGTAGCAGAGTTGGCGGAAACTTTTTTTATCTGTCTGACATTGGGTCAGACAGGAACTGGGGTTCTGTCTGACCCATGGCCTTTGTGTCTGTCCCACCATTTTTTTGTAATATTGTATACAACCTGTCAAATTTTGTTTTTTTATACAGAACTGAATGCAAGATTACATATAGTCGTGATCATTAAACAACTCAATTAAATGTTTTTCTGTATACATATTTTTATCTAAAAAGATATGGCAGATATAGACAACAATCCGTATCTAATGGTCCGATCACGTTCCGAATATTATACATCAATGTCAGTTTCCGGTTTACCTACATTTTTAATTTCAGTTAAGAATATGAATCTGTTGTCATCTTCGATATATAAGCATCTGAAAAAATATTTAATTAAACACAAACAATCTTTGATACTTGGGGAGTGTGGAAGTCGACTTATTTCTGTGCTCAGTAATATATTTCAGTTTTAATGTTCCACGTTTTGCAGGTGCTCGTTACTACTAAAAGGATGTTTACATTTACGTATAAGGAGTTTCGATTGCAAATAGGAACGTGTCGGTCTGACAGAATAAATAAACAAATTTCAAGTTTCTGTCTGACATTTTAATAAAACATACCTGTCATTTTAATGAAGTTTGACTGTATTTATAAATATACCTGTGATTTTAATGAGGTTTGACTGTATTTATAAATATACCTGTGATTTTAATGAGGTTTGACTATTTATAAACAAACCTGTGATTATAATGAGGTTTGACTGTATTTATAAATATACCCAGAGCTCCAGATAATTTTCAAGTCCAAAGGGTAATTACCCCCTACTTTTGAAAATGATGCATATTTGCATATTTCCTTGGCACTGTTGTACTCTCTACTTCAGAAGAGATTGCTTACATGTACACTTTTAAAATTATGTTTGACACAAGTGTTATTCAATAAACGCAGGATGCAAGTGAAATGTATATCTCTGTTTAATTTGAAACGATTGTGTCATGTTTATTATCCCCTCGCCAACGAAGTTGCAAGGGTATATAGTAACGCTACCGTCCGTCCGTCACAATCCTTGTGAACACTCTAGGATCAACATCCTTCAATGGATTTTGACCAAACTTGATACATATTTAGTCCTTAAGAAAATCTGGAACCCTATTGATTTTTAAGGTCAAAGGTCAAGGTCACAGGGTCAAATTTTTTCCGCAAAACATCCTTGTGAACACTATAGAATCAACATCCTTCAATGGATTTTGACCAAACTTGGTACATACTTAGTCTTTAGGAGAATCTGGAACCCTATTGATTTTCAAGGTCAAAGGTCAAGGTCACGGTCAAATTTGTACCGCATAGCATCCTTGTGAACACTCTAGAATCAAGATCCTTCAATGGATTTTGACCAAACTGGGTACATACGTAGTCCTTAGGAGAGTCTGGAACCCTATTGATTTTCAAGGTCAAAGGTCAATGTCACCGGGTCAAATTTTTACTGTGTAACATCCTCGTGAACACTAGAATCAACATCCTTCAATGGATTTTGACCAAACTTGGTACATACTAAGACCTTAAGAGAATCTGGAACCCTATTGATTTTCAAGGTCAAAGGTCAAGGTCACAGGGTCTAATTTTTAGGCGAGGGGATACGCCATGCTTTGCGTTGCCCTTGTTAATAAAATGTTGTAAATATTTTGTTTTTTGCTCATCGACTTCAGCAGTTTTCACAGCCGTGTTGATAATGTCATCAATGATTCCTTAACTATACTGTCACTAGACATAGATGAAACTGTCAGGAACTTAAGTATATAATTTTCTGTAGCGCGCTTATTCATGTTGTTGCTCATTTTCAACAAACAACGTGTTCCCAAATTTACTTTCGTTTTAGTTCTTACTTATTAAGTTATTATGTAAACTGCATTTATTTGTAATATTGATGATTGGATGATTTATCATAAACATTCAATCAGATCTCTTTTGACATTGATGCTTAGAAAGGCAAGCATTCTGTACCCCTCGGATATATATGCTCTCTCCTTCGAAAAGTATAAAAGGAAATAATTACGGGGAATTTCTCAAAGACAAAAATGTATTGTTATGTACACGACTGTACAAGTACGCTCCGAATTTGGAAAGTTTGCTTACACAGCAATATGTATGCGTAATGTGTACACTCTGATCTGATAATACATGCGTTTTTACTCGTTTTCATAGCGTAAAAAACGCAAATACGAAGCTTATCTGGAGCTCTGAAAACGGAATTCATTGGCAGTGGAAACTGGGAGTGAATAAATTTCAATTGGCAACTGGACGACCACAAAGTAATATTTTCGTGACTGACATTGGGACAGACACGGTTCATTAATTAATCGGACTGGCCGTTATTCTGCCAGTCAGGTCTGACGATATTCGCCAACTCTGCAGTAGATACACGCACTGCACGTTGTATTGCTGATACTAGCAGGGTTGGCCGGGAATTCCCAGTGGTAATTACTGGGAAATACTCTAAATTTTAGCTCAAGCGGGAAATACTGGGAAATATGATTTTTAGATGTGATTAATTTCTTGAAAGTTGCTAAAAACTTAACATTTTAACACACAGTGTTGAAAATTACATCAGTTTAATAAATATGGGTATACAGCCTAGGTGTAGGACCATTAAGAAGGACTTCAGGCAACTTTTGAAATTGTAATCTTTATATAAACATAATATTTATACAAAATACTTTTATTAAAAACATGTTAAAACTGTCACCACAATTTTATATCTACACTTTTCAGTTCAATCATACAGTTTCAGAGTTCACCAATCTATTTCATCTTTCCCCCTTAACATTCTGTAGCAAAAAACAAGCTTTCCTGCTTTAACAAGACCAAGTCTAATTCTTAATTTAACAATAATCACTTAACAATTAATAGCTGATTGTTTTGCCAGGTTGTATACATGTAATCTAATATCCTAAGGGCATTTCCTTTATGCTATAATAATGACTAACTTTTTTAATTTGTATTTACAAACTAATTAACACATCTTCAATAACCTTTAGAAATCAATAAGTCCAGTTTGTAAAGACAAAAAATAAACATGTCAAAAGCAGGTCAGAATATGGTTTTAATCACTAAACAAAGGAGGTACAAAGTGGGGATTACAAATAAAGAATAACTTTCTTAATATTTCTATCAAAATCATTATATTTTTTTTATAACAAATATCAATTTTCCAATATCAATTTTATATATTTGTACATTAACACTATCCATTAATTTTGTTTTTTCCAGTAACTATTACAAACAGATTAACTCAAGTCTATATTATACTCCAAATAAATGTTCAATTTGCTTACTTATAAGAAGATATATCACAATAATCTGGAACTCAAAGAAATTTACACTATGCACAGTAAACAAGTGCACAATGTGTACAGGTTCATGTATCATTATATTTGCAAATTAAGAATCAATCTTATTTCCCAGTATTTCCCACTTTGTTGCCAACCCTGGATACTAGATAAATGTTCTCTGATTATTTTTTTTAAAGAGAAAAAGTAACCGGCAGTGACAGCTAGAGTTACTGGAGATTTTCGCCGGTTACCGACTTCTAATGACATCCCTGTTAATCCTTTTATGATTATCGATAGTAACAGTAACACTTAAAACAAATGTAATTTGTTCAGAGTCATGTCGACTCGAATTAGGATGAGTCTTTATAAATATTATATGTTTCAACCATAAAACGTTAATCATCCAGCTCAACCATTGTTGCAATGGTAACAGAACATGTCCTCCTAAGAAAGACCGAGATCATCTGTATGATCTGAAAAAGAGGAATCGCAGATCTGTCTTAGGTCAGGACACTATGACAACGAATTAACTTTCCCGGCAAGTTTTTCACTTCTTCTAAAGATTAACTAGAATCTATGTGTTGTTGCATTTGCTGTTCATTCAAAATAATATGCTGATATATTTTACAGTGTGCATTGTCAGGGGCTGCTCTGGCTCCCAAAAAGTAGGAGCCAGAAAAATCGCCAGGTGCCAGTTTTGAAAGTTAGGAGCCAGCTAAAATTTTTACAATGAGCCAATTTTTTCGAACCGAAACTGTGATGATTGCATGTACCTGGCATGTTCAGTATCATGTATAAATGGTCCAGATTTGTTTGTACAAATGTTAATGTCTGTATTGTACTTCTGTTTTTCATTTCGATTTCATCATCAAAAACAAAAAGATTTATATAATTTATTACAATAAATAACAACATTATCATATAACAACAGTTAACATACAATATGATACAGACATCATCATATAACAACAGTTAGCATACAATATGATACAGACATACATTATCATATAACAACAGTTAACATACAATATGATACAGACATACATCATCATATAACAACAGTTAACATGCAATATGATACAGACATACATCATCATATAACAACAGTTAACATACAATATGATACAGACATACATCATCATATAACAACAGTTAACATGCAATATGATACAGACATACATCATCATATAACAACAGTTAACATGCAATATGATACAGACATACATCATCATATAACAACAGTTAACATGCAATATGATACAGACATACATTATCATATAACAACAGTTAACATACAATATGATACAGACATACATCATCATATAACAACAGTTAACATACAATATGATACAGACATACATCATCATATAACAACAGTTAACATACAATATGATACAGACATACATCATCATATAACAACAGTTAACATACAATATGATACAGACATACATCATCATATAACAAGTTAACATACAATATGATACAGACATCATCATATAACAACAGTTAACATACAATATGATACAGACATACACTATCATATAACAAGTTAACATACAATATGATACAGACATACATCATCATATAACAACAGTTAACATACAATATGATACAGACATACATCATCATATAACAACAGTTAACATGCAATATGATACAGACATACATCATCATATAACAAGTTAACATACAATATGATACAGACATACATTATCATATAACAACAGTTAACATACAATATGATACAGACATACATCATCATATAACAACAGTTAACATACAATATGATACAGACATCATCATATAACAACAGTTAACATACAATATGATACAGACATACATCATCATATAACAACAGTTAACATACAATATGATACAGACATCATCATATAACAACAGTTAACATACAATATGATACAGACATATAACAACAGTTAACATACAATATGATACATACATACATCATCATATAACAACAGTTAACATACAATATGATACAGACATACATCATCATATAACAAGTTAACATACAATATGATACAGACATACATCATCATATAACAACAGTTAACATACAATATGATACAGACATCATCATATAACAACAGTTAACATACAATATGATACAGACATCATCATATAACAACAGTTAACATGCAATATGATACAGACATACATTATCATATAACAACAGTTAACATACAATATGATACAGACATACATCATCATATAACAACAGTTAACATATAATATGATACAGACATACATCATCATATAACAACAGTTAACATACAATATGATACAGACATACATCATCATATAACAACAGTTAACATACAATATGATACAGACATACATCATCATATAACAACAGTTAACATACAATATGATACAGACATACATCATCATATAACAACAGTTAACATACAATATGATACAAACATACATCACCATATAACAACAGTTAACATGCAATATGATACAGACATACATCATCATATAACAAGTTAACATACAATATGATACAGACATCATCATATAACAACAGTTAACATACAATATGATACAGACATACATTATCATATAACAACAGTTAACATACAATATGATACAGACATACATTATCATATAACAACAGTTAACATACAATATGATACAGACATACATCATCATATAACAACAGTTAACATACAATATGATACAGACATACATCATCATATAACAACAGTTAACATACAATATGATACAGACATACATCATCATATAACAAGTTAACATACAATATGATACAGACATACATCATCATATAACAACAGTTAACATACAATATGATACAGACATCATCATCATCATATAACAACAGTTAACATACAATATGATACAGACATACATCATCATATAACAAGTTAACATACAATATGATACAGACATACATCATCATATAACAACAGTTAACATACAATATGATACAGACATCATCATCATATAACAACAGTTAACATACAATATGATACAGACATACATCATCATATAACAACAGTTAACATACAATATGATACAGACATACATCATCATATAACAAGTTAACATACAATATGATACAGACATACATTATAATATAACAACAGTTAACATACAATATGATACAGACATTCATTATGATATAACAACAGTTAGCATACAATATGATACAGACATCATCATATAACAACAGTTAACATACAATATGATACAGACATACATTATCATATAACAACAGTTAACATACAATATGATACAGACATACATTATCATATAACAACAGTTAACATACAATATGATACAGACATACATTATCATATAACAACAGTTAACATACAATATGATACAGACATACATTATCATATAACAACAGTTAACATGCAATATGATACAGACATACATTATCATATAACAACAGTTAACATACAATATGATACAGACATCATCATTAACAACAGTTAACATACAATATGATACAGACATACACTATCATATAACAACAGTTAACATACAATATGATACAGACATACATTATCATATAACAACAGTTAACATACAATATGATACAGACATACATTATCATATAACAACAGTTAGCATACAATATGATACAGACATCATCATATAATAACAGTTAACATACAATATGATACAGACATACATTATCATATAACAACAGTTAACATACAATATGATACAGACATACATTAGCATATAACAAGTTAACATACAATATGATACAGACATCATCATATAACAACAGTTAGCATACCATATGATACAGACATACATTATCATATAACAACAGTTAACATACAATATGATACAGACATACATTATCATATAACAACAGTTAACATACAGTATGATACAGACATACATTATCATATAACAACAGTTAACATACAATATGATACAGACATCATCATATAACAACAGTTAGCATACCATATGATACAGACATACATTATCATATAACAACAGTTAACATACAATATGATACAGACATACATTATCATATAACAACAGTTAGCATACAGTATGATACAGACATACATTATCATATAACAACAGTTAACATACAATATGATACAGACATCATCATATAACAACAGTTAACATACAATATGATACAGACATACATCATCATATAACAAGTTAACATACAATATGATACAGACATACATCATCATATAACAACAGTTAACATACAATATGATACAGACATCATCATCATATAACAACAGTTAACATACAATATGATACAGACATACATCATCATATAACAAGTTAACATACAATATGATACAGACATACATCATCATATAACAACAGTTAGCATACAATATGATACAGACATACATCATCATATAACAACAGTTAACATACAATATGATACAGACATACATCATCATATAACAACAGTTAACATACAATATGATACAGACATACATCATCATATAACAAGTTAACATACAATATGATACAGACATACATCATCATATAACAACAGTTAACATACAATATGATACAGACATCATCATCATATAACAACAGTTAACATACAATATGATACAGACATACATCATCATATAACAACAGTTAACATACAATATGATACAGACATACATCATCATATAACAAGTTAACATACAATATGATACAGACATACATCATCATATAACAACAGTTAACATACAATATGATACAGACATTCATTATGATATAACAACAGTTAGCATACAATATGATACAGACATCATCATATAACAACAGTTAACATACAATATGATACAGACATACATTATCATATAACAACAGTTAACATACAATATGATACAGACATACATTATCATATAACAACAGTTAACATACAATATGATACAGACATACATTATCATATAACAACAGTCAACATACAATATGATACAGACATACATTATCATATAACAACAGTTAACATACAATATGATACAGACATACATTATTATATAACAACAGTTAACATGCAATATGATACAGACATACATTATCATATAACAACAGTTAACATACAATATGATACAGACATCATCATTAACAACAGTTAACATACAATATGATACAGACATACACTATCATATAACAACAGTTAACATACAATATGATACAGACATACATTATCATATAACAACAGTTAACATACAATATGATACAGACATACATTATCATATAACAACAGTTAGCATACAATATGATACAGACATCATCATATAATAACAGTTAACATACAATATGATACAGACATACATTATCATATAACAACAGTTAACATACAATATGATACAGACATACATTATCATATAACAACAGTTAACATACAATATGATACAGACATACATTATCATATAACAACAGTTAACATACAATATGATACAGACATACATTATCATATAACAACAGTTAACATACAATATGATACAGACATACATTATCATATAACAACAGTTAACATACAATATGATACAGACATACATTATCATATAACAACAGTTAACATGCAATATGATACAGACATCATCATTAACAACAGTTAACATACAATATGATACAGACATACACTATCATATAACAACAGTTAACATACAATATGATACAGACATACATTATCATATAACAACAGTTAACATACAATATGATACAGACATACATTATCATATAACAACAGTTAGCATACAATATGATACAGACATCATCATATAATAACAGTTAACATACAATATGATACAGACATACATTATCATATAACAACAGTTAACATACAATATGATACAGACATACATTAGCATATAACAAGTTAACATACAATATGATACAGACATCATCATATAACAACAGTTAGCATACCATATGATACAGACATACATTATCATATAACAACAGTTAACATACAATATGATACAGACATACATTATCATATAACAACAGTTAACATACAGTATGATACAGACATACATTATCATATAACAACAGTTAACATACAATATGATACAGACATCATCATATAACAACAGTTAGCATACCATATGATACAGACATACATTATCATATAACAACAGTTAACATACAATATGATACAGACATACATTATCATATAACAACAGTTAGCATACAGTATGATACAGACATACATTATCATATAACAACAGTTAACATACAATATGATACAGACATCATCATATAACAACAGTTAACATACAATATGATACAGACATACATCATCATATAACAAGTTAACATACAATATGATACAGACATACATCATCATATAACAACAGTTAACATACAATATGATACAGACATCATCATCATATAGCAACAGTTAACATACAATATGATACAGACATACATCATCATATAACAAGTTAACATACAATATGATACAGACATACATCATCATATAACAACAGTTAGCATACAATATGATACAGACATACATCATCATATAAGCATACAATATGATACAGACATACATCATCATATAACAACAGTTAGCATACAATATGATACAGACATACATCATCATATAACAACAGTTAACATACAATATGATACAGACATACATCATCATATAACAAGTTAACATACAATATGATACAGACATACATCATCATATAACAACAGTTAACATACAATATGATACAGACATCATCATCATATAACAACAGTTAACGTACAATATGATACAGACATACATCATCATATAACAACAGTTAACATACAATATGATACAGACATACATCATCATATAACAAGTTAACATACAATATGATACAGACATCATCATATAACAACAGTTAACATACAATATGATACAGACATACATTATAATATAACAACAGTTAACATACAATATGATACAGACATTCATTATGATATAACAACAGTTAGCATACAATATGATACAGACATCATCATATAACAACAGCTAACATACAATATGATACAGACATACATTATCATATAACAACAGTTAACATACAATATGATACAGACATACATTATCATATAACAACAGTTAACATACAATATGATACAGACATACATTATCATATAACAACAGTTAACATACAATATGATACAGACATACATTATCATATAACAACAGTTAACATACAATATGATACAGACATACATTATTATATAACAACAGTTAACATGCAATATGATACAGACATACATTATCATATAACAACAGTTAACATACAATATGATACAGACATCATCATTAACAACAGTTAACATACAATATGATACAGACATACACTATCATATAACAACAGTTAACATACAATATGATACAGACATACATTATCATATAACAACAGTTAGCATACAATATGATACAGACATCATCATATAATAACAGTTAACATACAATATGATACAGACATACATTATCATATAACAACAGTTAACATACAATATGATACAGACATACATTATCATATAACAACAGTTAACATACAATATGATACAGACATCATCATATAACAACAGTTAGCATACCATATGATACAGACATACATTATCATATAACAACAGTTAACATACAATATGATACAGACATACATTATCATATAACAACAGTTAACATACAGTATGATACAGACATACATTATCATATAACAACAGTTAGCATACAATATGATACAGACATCATCATCATATAGCAACAGTTAACATACAATATGATACAGACATACATCATCATATAACAAGTTAACATACAATATGATACAGACATACATCATCATATAACAACAGTTAGCATACACTATGATACAGACATACATCATCATATAAGCATACAATATGATACAGACATACATCATCATATAACAACAGTTAACATACAATATGATACAGACATACATCATCATATAACAACAGTTAACATGCAATATGATACAGACATACATCATCATATAACAAGTTAACATACAATATGATACAGACATACATCATCATATAACAACAGTTAACATACAATATGATACAGACATCATCATCATATAACAACAGTTAACATACAATATGATACAGACATACATCATCATATAACAACAGTTAACATACAATATGATACAGACATACATCATCATATAACAAGTTAACATACAATATGATACAGACATACATCATCATATAACAACAGTTAACATACAATATGATAAAGACATACATCATCATATAACAACAGTTAACATACAATATGATACAGACATCATCATATAACAACAGTTAACATACAATATGATACAGACATACATTATAATATAACAACAGTTAACATACAATATGATACAGACATTCATTATGATATAACAACAGTTAGCATACAATATGATACAGACATCATCATATAACAACAGCTAACATACAATATGATACAGACATACATTATCATATAACAACAGTTAACATACAATATGATACAGACATACATTATCATATTACAACAGTTAACATACAATATGATACAGACATACATTATCATATAACAACAGTTAACATACAATATGATACAGACATACATTATCATATAACAACAGTTAACATACAATATGATACAGACATACATTATTATATAACAACAGTTAACATGCAATATGATACAGACATACATTATCATATAACAACAGTTAACATACAATATGATACAGACATCATCATTAACAACAGTTAACATACAATATGATACAGACATACACTATCATATAACAACAGTTAACATACAATATGATACAGACATACATTATCATATAACAACAGTTAACATACAATATGATACAGACATACATTATCATATAACAACAGTTAGCATACAATATGATACAGACATCATCATATAATAACAGTTAACATACAATATGATACAGACATACATTATCATATAACAACAGTTAACATACAATATGATACAGACATACATTATCATATAACAACAGTTAACATACAATATGATACAGACATCATCATATAACAACAGTTAGCATACCATATGATACAGACATACATTATCATATAACAACAGTTAACATACAATATGATACAGACATACATTATCATATAACAACAGTTAACATACAGTATGATACAGACATACATTATCATATAACAACAGTTAGCATACAATATGATACAGACATCATCATATAACAACAGTTAGCATACCATATGATACAGACATACATTATCATATAACAACAGTTAACATACAATATGATACAGACATACATTATCATATAACAACAGTTAACATACAGTATGATACAGACATACATTATCATATAACAACAGTTAACATACAATATGATACAGACATCATCATATAACAACAGTTAACATACAATATGATACAGACATACATTCAGAACTGTCACTAAAATGCCCTCATGCCTTTTTCGTAAGTTTTAAAAAAAAAATTATACTAAAACTGCCTTTCTCTTGTTAAAAATATCGATCGATGTGTATGATCTGTCAATCAACAGATTACATCACAAAATTTGACACCTGTTGTATGGTCTAAGTAGTTAATTACAGGTGATCAAATTTAAAGGCAATTAACCTTAATTAGCGATCATTCATTTTGGTGAAAGAAATTAATAAAGTAATTGAAGTGTCGGCGGCTTCTCATTGTTGTGTTCAGCTTGGTACACTACTCATTCCCAAGCTACTCAGGATTAATGTCGCAGCCGCTCGTTATAAATATCCATAAAAATAAAATATATTTCATCAGTTTCAAACATGCCTTCGGCTTCACAGAAACGGTGTTTAGCTCAGCCACAGTATCTTGACGTTTTATCTGGCGAAATAGAGAAAAATCTGTATATTATATATATAAAGACACAAGTAATGAAACAAGTTTTATTTAGCCTATGTGCCCACAACTTCCGGTTCGGCAGCAAATAAAGTTGACAATAAAACTATTCCAAAAACGGAAATGACCAGAACAATTTTTCGGGTTCAGGAGCCGAAACAACATGCTTTTATGCATCCCCTTCCTTTTGCAACCTTCTGCCATTCTTTTTCTTAAAGGCAGTATGTAATAGAAATAGTTGACACTATGTGTACACATACCAAGCTAGTAGGTCCAAATATTTAGACATTTCATTTCATTTCAATCTACCAATTTGAAGTGGCCGCCAATTTTTTTTATTTATTACCTCCCTTTTCGGTAAATGCTAGAGTATTGTTACAGTTGGTATCTTACAAAATTATATACAAAAAACATTAAGTAAAAATAAACTACGAATGCTACTTATCATCAATTATTTTTTGATAGACGTAAAGCAAATAATTTATTTGTCATCTTTATTTGCTGCCGAACCGGAAGTTATGACCACATAGGCTAAATTTTAAAAACAAGAACGTCTGTCTGCTGTGAAAAAAGACAAATAGGTCGGGAACAAAGCAATGTTTGGTACAAATAAACTATGCATGAAAGGGATTTACCTTCCAACATTCCAACGTAGCATTATTTTACGGGCAAACGAAGGTTACAAAAAATTTACACAGTTAGACAACCTTTGGAGGGAAAAACTTGTTTCATTACTTGTGTCTTTATATATATAATATACAGATGTTTCTCTATTTCGCCAGATAAAATGTCAAGATATTGTGGCTCAGCTGACATGCGACAAGCAGAAGATCGCTATAAAGCAATCAGAATCAGATCGTTCTTCAACACAGATTCCATTCGGTACTAGCAGTTGTTTATTTATTTAATAAAGTGAAAAATAAGTGCCAATATAATAAAATATGGCACATTTGTTTATGTCATTGACGTACAATTTTTATTTTTAATGACATTCAAAAATTTGTATGTTGTACATAACGGTAACTACGTGCTAAAAATAGCAAGGAAGTTAAAAATAACTTTTTATTGACTGCATTTCAGCTATTAGTTTGAATATACGTAACTGGAAATAAATGTCTGTCATCTCCGATTTTCCTCTATATATAATTCATGTAAAACAACTTTTTTCAAAACATGATCATCTAATTACACTTCAATTAACAACATTAATACCATCATAAATCATAATTGGCGATCAAGATTTCACACCTCGATAAATTGTTCACCTGTTTTCCTTTGACAGTTAAATACCGACACGATAAAACTTACCTGTATTTGACGGATTATGGATTTTTGTTACGGTACACAGTGATTATCTATAAATTTACACAAGGAAATCTAGGCGCCAGTCAAGAAAGAAAATCGCAAATTGCGACATTGGCGACCGACAGCCAGGGGTTTCAAAGTTTTTTATAATAGGAGGTACTTCATAAATTTTAGAAGGTACCTAAAAAATTAGGCTGAGAGCCGTAAGGGTTCCAGGCGGCAGAAGCTCCTGAAATCTAGCATTTTGTGGACCAAAAAATGTACTTCAGAGACTGCAAAACGTGTTTTTGAAAGAAAAATCCCATTAACTTTCTCTTTAGAGTTCAGATTTCACCAAGAGTGAAGACCATGCATAATGGATTTTTTCCCCAATTTCTTTATTGAATAATTCAGTTACAGACTTCAGCCAAGATTATTCATAGATAGTCCGCCATAACTTAAAAAAACCCAAAAGGACCATAAAGAGCTATGGTTCTGCAGCTAGGCTTGACCAAGCCATTGTTATCAAAGCTTAAACTTCTCAAAAAACATTTGTTGGCTTTGTCCTTTTCTTTTTCACAATACCTTGGCTTGTGTTTTTTTTTTACTTTATTACCAGTAATTAAACTCATCAAAGACCATTGGCACGGATCAAGACATACATGTGTAGAAGTATTATAAATATAAATTTAATTTGCAATCATCATTAATAAAATTTATAATTTTAATAAATAGATCAATACAAATATAATTAAGCAAAAACAATATATATTGTTACTTTCACGACTTATGTTTGAACAAAATGATTCGCTGGAAGACATTTAGGGACCGACCATTTAACTTGAAGGGGGGGTTATGGTTTTTTTTTCGTTCAGAATAATTTTTTCCAATAACACGAGAGTAAGAACATTTATTATACCTCCTGCAAAATTCTAGTCATCACAAACTGATTTACTTAGATTTTTTTCTGTCCTCTATCACCGACAAGACTTTTACCATACTTTACTAGGTGTAACCACCTGGATTCACACCAGTTTTTAGCTCACCTGACCCAAAGGGTCAGGTGAGCTATTGCCATCACTTGGCGTCCGTCGTCGTCGTACGTCGTAAACTTTTTCAAAAATCTTCTCCTCTGAAAGTACTCGACCAATGGAAACCAAACTTGGTCTGAATCATCACTAGGGTGTCTAGTTTTAAAAATTGTGTCCGATGATGCTGTGCACCAACCAACATGGCCGCTGTTACTAAAAATAGAACATATGGTAAAATTGCAGGTTTTGGGTAATAACTCAAAAACCGTTAATAATATCAAAAATCTGACATGTGGTAAAAATGATCAGCACATCAAGATCTACCTACCCTGCAATTTGAAGTAAATTTGATTACCCATCTTGGAGTTATTGCCCTTTTTTCATCAAATTTGTAAAATTTTAATACTTTTCGTCTTATATTTCAAAAACTATAAGAGATAAAGGTTAACTTTAAATTGCAAAAATGTGCGGCATATCAAGATCTACCCACCCTACAATTTTGAAGTAAATTCCAATACCCATTTTGGAGTTATTTCCCTTTTTTCATCAAATTTTCAAAATTTTAATACTTTCCGTCCTTTATTTCAAAAACTATAAGAGACAGATGGTAAGTTGAAACTGCAAACATGTTCAGCATGTCAAGATCTACCTACCCTGCAATTTTGAAGTAAATTTGATTACCCATCTTGGAGTTATTGCCCTTTTTTCATCAATTTTTTTTTTAGTTTTAATACTTTTCGTCTTATATTTCAAAAACTAATTAGAGATAGATGTTAAGTTTAAATTGCAAAAATGTGCAGCATGTCAAGATCTACCTACCCTGCAATTTTGAAGTAAATCCCAGTACCCATTTTGACCGATTATGCAAATTAGAAAAAAGGGGGGATGAAATTTAAAAAAAAATCTTCTCCTCTGAAACTACTGAGCCAATCTCAACCAAACTTTGCTGAAATGATCCTTAGGTGGTCCCCTTTCAAAATTGTGTCCGTCAGCGCCGTCCTGTATCCAAGATGGCCGCCCTTACTAAAAATAGAAATTTCTTCAAATGGCCAAAACTGCTCTATTTTAAGCCAGAAAGTGCCCAAATTTGAACTGTATAAGCATAATGATGAGCTTTTTAACATATATTACAGGATTTTTTATTAACTTTGCACTTTTGCCTATTTTGACCGATTATGCAAATTAGAAAAAAGGGGGCATGAAATTAAAAAAAAATCTTCTCCTCTGAAACTACTGAGCCAATCTCAACCAAACTTTGCTGAAATGATTCTTGGGTAGTCCTCTTCCAAAATTGTGTCCGGCATTTCAGAACACCGACCAAGATGGCCGCCACAGCCGAACTTAATTTAACATAGGACCCTATGGGAAATTCCCATAAAAATCTTCTTGTCTGAAACCATTTGCTCAATAAGAACAAAATTTTGATGAAATAGTCATTGGATGGTGAGCGATTACAGGCTCCTGGGAGCCTCTTGTTTTTCTATCGGATCAGTGTTGCTAATTTTTTTAATTTTTTTGTGTTGTGTTTTTTTTTATTCTGTTTGTTGCATGTATCTCTGGATTGTCTATTTTTGATTGCAACTTCGTTTTTCTTTAGCATTAATTTCTTGTTATTTATTTCAGAGCCAGCCCTCATTGCCAAAAGTAGTATTGTTTTAGATGTAAAGCCTTGGGATGATGAAACAGATATGGCAGAATTAGAAAAATGTGTACGAAGTGTCGCCACAGATGGTCTATTATGGGGTCAATGTAAGTTACAAAAAATGTTTCATTAAATATTTAAGCTTTGATTCTATGATAAATGTTAACTGATATAAATATACAGGACTCTCAGTCAAAATCGGCCGACTGAAATTTGTTTATTGGAAATTTGCTGTCATTTTTTTTTTCGTTTCGCTCAAAATTCGTTTTGCAGAAAATTCCGTATTTTAGATTCGTTTCGCCTAAAGATCGATATTTTCACATTACCGAGCACATCTTTGTCGTCAAAAAAAAAAGCCTACCTACTTCCAAAATTGTGGGTCAGGTAAGGGGAAACAGAAATATTTTTAATTGTGGCCTCACTACTTCCAAATTAGAGGGAGAAGTGACTTCTCTTTCAGAGAAATGGAAGACAACAGAGAGAAGTTGGGAGACTTCTGAGGGAAGTTAATGGTGATTAATCGAAACATTGTTTTGCGACCCCTCTGAAGTTACCCTGCTCAAATTTAGTAAATAGTTTTAAAGCTGTCTGATCTGATTTGTTCTGGGTTTTTTTTTTAGCTCACCTGACCCAAAGGATCAGGTGAGCTATTGTCACCACTGAGTGTCCGTCGTTCGTCCGTTAACTTTTCACATTTTAATCAACTCCTCTGAAACCACTGGGCCAATTTGAACCAAACTTTGGTGGAATGGTCCTTGGATGGCCCCCTTCCAAAATTGTGTCCGGTGATCCCAACTTCCAACCAAGATGGCCGCCAAGCTAAAAATAGAAAAAAAGGGGGATGAAATTTTAATTGTTCATTGCTGCAGCTACATGGCAAGGAGTAGTTTAACATATATTCCGGGTTTTTCTGTGAAATTTTTTTTTCAGCCGATATATACCGATTATGCAAATTAGGCATATTTTGATAAAAGATCACATTTAAATCTTTTCATCTGAAACCGCTGAACCAAATTAAACCAAACCTGGCAGGGATGGTCCCTAGGTGGGTCCCTTTCAAAATTGTGTCCGACAGCCCTGCCCTTCATTCAAGATGGCTGCTGTTACTAAAAATAGAAATTTCTTCAATTGTCCATTGCTGCTTTAGTATAAGTCAAAATGAGCTCCAATTTTAACTGCAGCTACATGGTAAGGAGTAGTTTAACATATATTCTGCATTTTTCTGTGAAATTTTTCTTTCAGCCGATTTATACCGATTATGCAAATTAGGCATATTTTGATAAAGGATCACATTTAAATCTTCTCCTCTGAAACCGCTGAACCAAGTTACACTAAACCTGGCAGGGTGGGTCCCTTTCAAAATTTTGTCTGACAGCCCCACCTTCCATTCAAGATGGCTACTGTTACTAAAAATAGAAATTTCTTCTATTGTCCATTGCTGCTTTAGTATAAACCAAAATGAGATCAAATTTTAACTGCAGCTACATGGCAATGAGTAGTTTAGCATATATATATTCCGGGGTTTTCTGTGAAATTTTTCTTTCAGCCGATTTATACCGATTATGCAAATTAGGCATATTTTGGTAAAAGATCACATTTAAATCTTTTCATCTGAAACCGCTGAACCAAATTAAACTAAACCTGGCAGGGATAGTCCTTGGGTAGTCCCATTTCAAAATTGTGTCCGACAGCTCCACCCTTCATTCAAGATGGCTGCTGTTACTAAGAATATAAATTTCTTCAATTGTCCATTGCTGCTTTATTATCAATCAAAATGAGCTCAAATTTTAGCTGCAGCTACATAATAATGAGTAGATTAACATATATTCTGCTTTTTTCCGTGAATTTTTTCCTTCAACTGATTTATACTGATTATACAAATTAGACATATTTTGATAAAAGATTACATTTGAATCTTTTCCTCTGAAACCGCTGAACCAAATTAAACCAAACCTGGCAGGGATAGTCCTTGGGTAGTCCCATTTCAAAATTGTGTCCGACAGCTCCACCCTCCATTCAAGATGGCTGCTGTTACTAAAAATAGAAATTTCTTTTGTTGTCAATTTCCGCTCTATTACAAATCAAAATGAACTCAAATTTTAATTGCAGCTATATGGCAATGAGTAGTTTAACATATATTCAGGGTTTTTCTGTGAGATTTTTTCAGCCAGTTTATTTCATTTAGGAATATTATGTGATAAAAATCACATCAAAATCTTTTGCTCAGAAATTTGATTTGAAATGATCTTTGGGTGGCCCACTTTCAAAATTATGTGTAACACCCCCATTTTCTATCAGCATTAGATGTCAAATTGAAAACCAGATGAGCGATTACAGGCTCCTGGAAGCCTCTAATTTATTCATAATTGCCTAAAGGACATCTGTTCAATGTCAAATATTTATTATATATTATATTTTGTCAGATATTACAAATGACTTCTCTGACTGAATATGAAATGACCAACCACGGCAACTATTTGACTTTTCTGTCCCCACCCCCACCACTAGGTATCAATGCATTAAATTTTGCTCATTTCCATATGTCAGTCCCACATTTGGTTTCTGTTTACGAACAAGTTCCTTTTCTGCAAATCATTTAAAATTTATACATAAGGTTTGCGACCATAAAAGGCCAAGTTTGGTTTCGGAGATTACCATGTTTCCGTTCTGGAGTTATGCCCTTTGATTTACCAAATAATAGCTGTTTGCTTTAATTGGACACATTCTTCCATATATTTTTTTTTAAAGGTTTAAAACAAAAATACTATTTTCTTTTGTGCCTTTGTATTGACCTTAGTTAATGATTTGTGAGAATGTCTTGTGAAGGATGAGACAGCACAGCTATTGCTTTATTCATTATAAGACATTCTAAGAGAACACAGAGGAAATCTGGGATTTTGGCTGAGCTGTAGTCAAGATCTTCGTTCCCCCTCTAACATCATGAAGTGCACTTGATGTGCATCATTCTTATCAGAATTACATGTTAACAACATTTGACATCACTTGGTGTTCGACGAAGGGTGGAAATATTGTCACTTTTACGGTCTATCAGGGGTTTCAAAGTTTTTTATAATAGGAGGTACTTCTTAAATTTTAGAAGGTACCTAAGCAATTAGGCTGAGAGCCGTAAGGGGTCCAGGGGGCGGAAGCTCCTGAAATCTAGCATTTTGTGGCCCAAAAAATGTACTTCAGAGACTGCAAAACATTAAGTGTTTTTGAAAGAAAAATCCCATTAACTTTCTCTTTAGAGTTCAGATTTCACTAGTTCTGATAATAAAACCCTAAATGCTCGTTTACTCGCAAGGGTTATAACGGGATGCCATTACACGTAATGGAGCAGTCGCCAAGATTTTTTGCGCTCGCTTACAGAGCCTGCATTTATCAATAATAAGACATAACCTTTCCTTTTGTCCATTATTATAACAAGTTTTTATCACATACCAGTATTTTAGAATGTAATTCCCACAAAATAAAAATCTTCTCTATGAACATTTTGAATTTCGTCATTTCCGGCCTCACTATTTGGATGTCGATACCATATTTGGCGATTTAGGCGTGAATGTTTACATCAGCGTGTAGTAAGAAATACCATATTTAGAAAAGCTCCACCTTCCGTAGTTTCCGGTTATGGAAAACGATCGATAAATTTGAACAAGGTTGTTGCTACCTTTGAAAAGCATATATTTCTCAGCCAAACCGATTTAACGAGGACTGGGATCATCAGTAATAGTTATAATGAAAGGTTTGAAGCGGAAATAGTGAGTTTTTATGTTTCAACTGGAACTTTTTTTTTGCTCCATTGTGACGAATGGGACCGCGTTGTAGCTCTGCCAAGACACAAGTTTGTCACAGGAGCTACATTATTGCAGCTAAGATTTCACCAAGAGTGAAGACCATGCATAATGGATTTTTTCCCCCAATTTCTTTATTGAATATTTCAGTTTACAGACTTCAGTCAAGATTACTCATAGATAGTCCGCCATATCTTAAAAAAAAACAAAAGGACCACAGGGGTTAACAAATCTTGGACCACCTCACTAGTCCAGGGTTAGCATACTCCCAAATATTACTAGCCCGAATCTATGAACCACTAGTCCTGGTCAATACCGTGATTTCATGAATCCGACTTGCAGACTTGAACCCTTGTACAACATGTACAATGTATATTAGTTTTATTATCTTTCTTTTCAGATCTGGTATTGCTTTTATTAGCTCACCTGGCCATAGGCCATGTGAGCTTTTGTCATGGGTAAGCGTCTGTCCGTCCGTTAGCTTTTCACATTTAAATCTTCTTCTCTGAAACCGCTGAACAGATTTCAACCAAACTTGCCAGAAATGTTCATTGGATGGTCCTCTACCAGATTTGTGTTTTTGGTGCTGATTTGAAATCCAACATGGCTGCCAGGGTCCATAATTTTTAAAATCTTCTTGTCAGAAACCACCAAGCCAATTGAATTGTGACTTTGCAGGAATGATCATTGAGTGATCCTGTACTAAATTTGTGAATCGTTTGCCGATCGGAAATTCAAGATGGCCACCATGACTCGACTTAGTTTAACATTGGACCCTATGGGAATTTCACATTTTCATCTTTTTTTCTGAAACCACAAAACAGATTTGAACCAAACTTGGCAGAAATGTTCATTGGATGGTCATATACAAGATTTTTGTTGTTGGCGCTGATCGGAAATCCAACATGGCTGCCAGGGCCCATAATGTGTTCTGATTTGTCGAAATTTTAAAAATCTTCTTGTTAGAAACCACTAAGCCAATTGAATTGTGACTTTGCAGGAATGATCATTGGATGGTCCTGTACTAAACTTGTGAATCGTTTGCCGATCGGAAATTCCGGATGGCCACCATGACTCGACTTAGTTTAACATTGGACCCTATGGGAATTTCACATTTTCATCTTTTTTTCTGAAACCACAAAACAGATTTGAACCAAACTTGGCAGAAATGTTCATTGGATGGTCATATACAAGATTTTTGTTGTTGGCGCTGATCGGAAATCCAACATGGCTGCCAGGGCCCATAATGTGTTCTGATTTGTCGAAATTTTAAAAATCTTCTTGTTAAAAACCACTAAGCCAATTGAATTGTGACCTTGCAGGAATGATCAGTAGGTACTAAAACTGTGAATCATTTGCTGATGGGAAATTCAAGATGGCCACCATGACTCGACTTAGTTTAACATTGGACCCTATGGGAATTTCACATTTTCATCTTTTTTTTGAAACCACAAAACAGATTTGAACCAAACTTGGCAGAAATGTTCATTGAATGATCATATACAAGAATTTTGTTTTTGGCGCTGATCGGAAATTCAACATGGCTGTCAGGGCCCATAATGTGTTCTGATTGGTCGAAATTTAAAAAAATCTTCTTGTTAGAAACCACTAAGCCAATTGAATTGTGACTTTGCAGGAATGATCATTGGGTGGTCCTGTACTAAATTTGTGAATCGTTTGCCGATCGGAAATTCAAGATGGCCACCATGACTCGACTTAGTTTAACATTGGACCCTATGGGAATTTCACATTTTCATCTTTTTTTCTGAAACCACAAAACAGATTTGAACCAAACTTGGCAGAAATGTTCATTGGATGGTCATATACAAGATTTTTGTTGTTGGCGCTGATCGGAAATCCAACATGGCTGCCAGGGCCCATAATGTGTTCTGATTTGTCGAAATTTTAAAAATCTTCTTGTTAGAAACCACTAAGCCAATTGAATTGTGACCTTGCAGGAATGATCAGTAGGTACTAAAACTGTGAATCATTTGCTGATGGGAAATTCAAGATGGCCACCATGACTCGACTTAGTTTAACATTGAACCCTATGGGAATTTCACATTTTCATCTTTTTTTCTGAAACCACAAAACAGATTTGAACCAAACTTGGCAGAAATGTTCATTGAATGGTCATATACAAGAATTTTGTTTTTGGCACTGATCGGAAATTCAACATGGCTGTCAGGGCCCATAATGTGTTCTGATTGGTCAAAATTTTTAAAATCTTCTTGTTAGAAACCACTAAGCCAATTGAATTGTGACTTTGCAGGAATGATCATTGGGTGGTCCTGTACTAAACTTGTGAATCGTTTGCCGATCGGAAATTCAAGATGGCCACCATGACTCGACTTAGTTTAACATTGGACCCTATGGGAATTTCACATTTTCATCTTTTTTTCTGAAACCACAAAACAGATTTGAACCAAACTTGGCAGAAATGTTCATTGGATGGTCATATACAAGATTTTTGTTGTTGGCGCTGATCGGAAATCCAACATGGCTGCCAGGGCCCATAATGTGTTCTGATTGGTCGAAATTTTAAAAATCTTCTTGTTAGAAACCATTAAGCCAATTGAATTGTGACTTTGCAGGAATGATCATTAGGTACTAAACTTGTGAATCGTTTGCAGATCGGAAATTCAAGATGGCCACCAAGACTCGACTTAATTTTAACATTGGACCCTATGGAAAAAATGTTTAAAAGTCTTCTCCTCTGAAACCAGTAAGTCAATTTAAAGCAAACATGGCATGAATGGTCCTTAGGTGGTCAAATTTCAAAATTATGTCCTGTGACCCCGACCTCCATCCAAGATGACTGCCGTCAGCGGACATAGTTTTAACATAGGACCCTATGGGAAAAATGTTTAAAAAAAATTTCATCTGAAACCAGTAAGCCAATTTAAAGCAAACATGGCATGAATGGTACTTAAATGGTCAACTTTCAAAATTATATCCAGTGACCCAAACCTCCATCCAAGATGGCCACTATCAGCAAACATAGTTTTAACATAGGACCCTATGGGAAATATGTTTAAAAATATTCTCCTCTGAAACCAGTAAGCCAATTTAAAGCAAACATGGTATGGATGGTCCTTAGGTGGTCAACTTTCAAAATTGTGTTCAGTGACCCCGATCTCGGTCCAAAATGGCCACCATCAGCGGACATAGTTTTAACATAGGACCCTATGGGAAAATTGTTTAAAAGTCTTCTCCTCTGAAACCAGTCGGCCAATTTAAAGCAAACATGGCATGGATGGTCCTTGGATAGTATACTTTCAAAATTGTGTCCGGTGACCACGACCCCCATCCAAGATGGCTGCCATGTGCAGACATAGTTTTAACATAGAACCCTATGGCAGTATGGGATTTGAATAGTAACTTAGATATATTCAGCATGGAGACATTCTTAAGAAGACTTATTTATGTCAGGTGAGTGATACAGGCTCACCTGAGCCTCTAGTTTTCACTTATTTTCCACAGTTCAGGTCACTGTAAGGCCAAAAAAAAAAAAATGTGTGTTTATGGTCACATGTCAAAAAAATCTAGGGTTGGTCGGCATTAAAGGCTTTCCTTTAATGCCGACCAACGCCATGTTCTTAACAAGTTTACGTGAAAATTTAAATGACAGTAAATAAAAAACATTTATGTTAATGAATGTTAAAAATAGTATACCGTAATGTAGAATTTGGTGATTGAAGTTGCCTGTAGCACCAAATAATGGGGATCGCCATTTTTCAGAACTCTGCAATGTGAGGAGACAAGGGACATAATCCATTCTCAAATTATACCTGCAATTAAAGCTCTTCCGAAAGAGCTGTGACGTCACAATAGCGGTATCGTATATTATATCAGCATTGATCAGTTGCAATTTAATCATAAAAAATTATGTAAATCGTAAAATAATGTCAAATATTTATCTTTTGATATTTACAAAATCATTATGACTTCATGTTAAGCATTTTATTGTACTAACGAAATTAAAAGGGAAAGTGTGAGAAGAATTTTTGTGTATGTAATATTACCGATCAGGACTGGACTACCCTTGTCAACACATCGACCAGTGACCTCGAAAAACACGGGAAAGTACGACAGCATTGGGGACAAAAAAAGCATGTGTACGCATAAAACGAGTTAAAACTGACAGGTATTTAACCTATACGGCCAATCGCGTAAAACATGAAATTATACATAGACCACCCCCCCCTCCCGACACAAATAAACTCCTTTGTTTTATGAAAATGTAACATGGGATCGGAATATTTAAAAAAAATTAGAACGATATACAATTATAAACATTGTATTGCAGTTGATCTGATATTAAAGCATAATCAAACGGACAAGATGTTGGGAAGAGTCAGATACATGTTATTTATTCAACTAGCTTGATCGGACTGTGTGACGTCACATGAAGAGGTGTCATGGCCACTTACACTACGACAGGAAATTCCAAATATTCATATTTCTAATTGGGTATATTAATGTTAATAAAGGTGCTTTTTTTTAAATAGTAAGTTATTTATGAATAAAAAGTTATAATGAATTGAATTAAAACAACTTTTCAACTGACTGGCCTTTTCCTTTAAAAAAAAAAATTTTACTATCGGCAAAACCGGAAATAGTCGTTCCGGAATCCGATTCCGGTATTTCATTTTCGAAATTTCCGGTAAGCCGTCATTTGTTGAAGCTGTTTTATGACAAGAATACGCAGTTTTTCTACCTTCTTTGCTCTCAATTTCGACAAAATGCTAGCGGTTTAATAAATAAAACAGCTGCTGATTAAACAACATATAGCATATATGAATATAAATTTGTCAATATCCGATATATATTTTTACTAGCCCGTCGGGCATACTGCTGATTATTTCAGCTAGTCCAAATGTGGAAATTACTATCCCCGGGCGTCGGACTAGGGGATTTTTTAACCCCTGGACCATAAAGAGCTACGGTTCGCAGCTAGGCTTGACCAAGCCATTGTTATCAAAGTTTAAACTTCTCAAAATTCTTTTGTTGGCTTTGTCCTTTTCTTTTTCACAATACTTTGGCTTGCGTGGTTTTTTTTTACTTTATTACCAGTAATTAAACTCATCAAAGACCATTGGCACGGATCAAGACATATAAGTGTCATAATTAATGAAACATATAAATTTAATTTGCAATCATCATTAATAAAATTTATAATTTTAATAAATAGAATCAATACAAATATAATTAAACAAAAACAATATATATTATTATACCTCACTAACTTCTCATTGGCTTAAATTAAATCACATGACCTGAAACAATTTTAATGTTTTGTGAAAATTAACCCAAACGGAAACAACTAGTTGTTTACCGGGGAACAACCCTATTGTTTCCCGGTAAACAGCCCATTGGTGCCTCAAAAGGGAAATAACTCTTTCAAAAATTTCATAAAATTTCAAAATTCTAAAATCAATAAAAAAAAAAAAAAAAAATTAAAGTTAAAAATTTCCTTAAGATATCAAAATTTCAAAAAAAAATTCAATATTTCAAAATTTCAAAAAAAATCAGTTTTCATAAAATTTCAAAATTTTAATATTTAAATAATAATATTTCAAAATGATAAAACAATTATAGCCTACCACTTCGGTCAATACTATTGCCTTCTTCAAAAAGAATGAAGATTACCTAAAATTTAAATTGACTGGTTAATAAAAGTATTAAGAAATGGGTGTTTTCATAATGGACCGGTTATATGTCCAAGGTTAGTCATAATGGCTCAAGGAAGGTTGTATTGGCCCGAGGCAATTTTTGAAGTTATTAAGCACACATTTTAAATCTGTTGAACATATTACTGATGGCCGGCTTGTGCCCTATATCACTGGTTGTGTTGTGAACTTTAATTATAATCCTGCAATAGTTTAACATTTGTCAAAAGTTATTAAGCACACATTTTGCCATGTATTTATTTAAATGCCCAATCCTTGGTCTGTTGTTCGGTATGATAAAACAGTTATTGCCTTCAATGGATTGTAAACATCAGAATTGTTAACCCTCAAGGGGTTATTTCCCTCGGGGAAAACAACCCCCATCAGGTTAACAATTCTGGATGTTTACATCCATTGAAGGCAATAATTGTTTATAGTTACTTTCACGACTTGTGTGCAAAAAAAATGTTCGAACAAAAACGACTCGTGGGAAGACATTTGGGGACCGACCATTTAACTTGAGGGGGGGGGGGGGTTATGGTTTGTTTTTTTTAGGACATCACGAGAGTTAGAACATTTATTTTTTTTGTCGCGCAAAGCGCCAAATTTTTTTTCCAGAATTTAACATTTGGTTATATGACAAAAACTCTGAATCAGATTATTTGTTCAGCAACATTGAGAATCAATATTTTTTTAGAAAAAAAAACATAACCTCCCCTCTCCCCCTGCAGGTTAAATGATCCGTCCCTTATTAACATTTGAATCACAAAAGTTACCGTCACGGTATGTGTTTTTGTGCGTCATCTGTTTTCGTTTTATCCATTTTATTTTGATTTCCACAGTGCACGCATTATTTTTTACCTGTCTTCCGGTTTCTATTTATGGAACATAAACAAGACTACAGCGTGGCATCTGTAAAAGATGTTAAAGTTTGCTTTTAAAGACGTAAGTACCAAAAACAGTGAACCTACCTACTGAACCATACTTTTTGTAATGCTAAAAATTTACTTCATTTTTATAAGTAGCTGGAACAAATTCCAGAAGGGCTATATAAAATTTAACTATGTCGTCTGCCTCTCAAACACCTGCTCTTCCTGTCATGTAACTGTCATGGGATCACTGATCGTACTTGTAAACAAAAGAGCTGACTGAAATGTGCCTGTTTCTTATATAAAATACATGTCACTTTGCAGTGCATTGTGGTTTCAGCACTTAAAAAAAACATCTAAAGTAAACACAATTTTGAAAGTGGTCATTTTCAAACATTCTATTATTTTATTTAGATGTAGTATGATTTGGTAGATGGCCAGAACCATGAAATTTTAAAACCAGCCATTTCCGGATTTTATATTCGTTTCCATCCTGTATATCGGCCTTGTTATTACTTCACACGAAAACAGATGACGCCATTTTACTGACAACAAAAGTTGCCAGATAATCGAGAGTATATTAAAATACAAGAATGGCTTTAAAAACAATCTTATGTACAAAGAAATATTTAACTAGCCATTCTTTGAAAATTCCAATCGTCATATGAATGAAGGGTTAACACTGTTAATCGTTATATCGGAAAACCGATAACACGATGCTAAATTATTTTGGGGGAAAAAGTGGGGCCGGCGTTTTGACATTACAATGTATTTCGTATTTGAGCCATGTCCGGTCCTTTTTCAAGATTTCTAGTAATTTTCCATCCCTTATCTCCTCGTACCCCCGTTTAAAAATGTTTTTCAACACGCTTTCATTTCTGTGAACAACCGCGGTAGGGCTCCGTCAAAATATGTAAATAAATTAGCCATAGGTTTTTATCTTTTTATACCGGAAGTTAAACAATATGGACGGAGTTAAGCAACAAGACAGTACGCCCCAAAATGATTCGACCCTGGTTTTGAATGGATAAAAAAAATCGCACAAAATATTTTGTAGTCATATATTCATAATACATAATGATCATACTTATATTACTGAAGATTACACTAGTTTGTGTTTGAACATAATTTGTAATCGATCATTTTTTATTTTGAAATGATGTCAGCTTTGTTCCGGTCCGAGTTTTACACAAGGATGAAAAGATATTGGGGCGAAAACATATCTATTTACCGCATGCGCAAACTGCTATTTACGATTCTAAGGTAAAGTTATTTTTAAAACAGGGAATATCCCGTCAACTTGGTCGTGACGCAGTTGTTCGATTTGAATGCGAGAATTCAGCAATTGACGTGATCATTAATTTTTTATGAACAATTTTCCACAAACCTATCGTACTTGTGGTTTTGACCACCGCTAATTTTGGGGGGGTTCAGTAATTTCTGACGGTACAATACACGATCTCAGATGGGTAAAAGTACCGGGTACCAGCCCACTTTGAAACCCCTGGTGTATGATTTTGGACTTCAGAAGTTACTGCCTTGAACTTAAAATTAACAAATGCAATGAAAAATCAATTCAGCTTACTGGCCTGATCAGATCAGATTATTACTGAAACCACTATGTAAAATAAAAACCAAACTTGCCTCTGATGATCTTTGGGTGGTGATTACTAAAAAAAATTATTTCTTTAATTGTACATTACTGCTTTATCTAAGTGGAAGTGAGCTCAAATTTTAACTGAAGCTGCATGATAAATAAAAATAATAAAGTGGATTTTCATGACAAAATTAGCCTTAAACATATTAAAATCTTCTCATTAGAATGTATTGATCGGAATGAAACCAAATTGTAGTGAGATGGTCTTTGGGTGGTCCACTTTCAGCTACAGGACAATTAGTAGTTCAACATATCCTTCTAGTTTTTGTTGAGACTATTAGGCAAATTCAGGTTTTTTTTTAGCTCACCTTGCCAAAGGCAATGTGAGCTTTTGGCATCTATCGTCTGTCGTCCGTTAACTTTTCACATTTTAATCTTCTCCTCTGAAACCCCTCAGCCAAATGAAATGATATTTGGTAGGAAGCATCTATAGAAGGTCCTCTCTAAAGATTGCTCATTTTGTCCCGATCCATTAACAAACATGGCCACCACAGGCAATTCTTGTTTCTGATTGGCCGATTAAAAAAAAATCTTCTCCTCTGAAACCGCTTGACCAAATGAACCGAAACATGGTAGGAAGCATCTATGGAATGTCCTCTATAAAATTGCTCATTTTGTCCCGATCCGTTAACAAACATGGCCACCACAGGCAATTCTTGTTTCTGATTGGTTGATTTCTAAAAAATCTTCTGTTAAAAGAAAGATAACTCTTGCCTAAACTTTTAAAAGAAAGATAACCTGGCCATTATCTCCCTTAGAAATTAACTAATGCTGATATAGTGTAGCATGTTTATTCTATACATTACAAGTAGGTATTCACATTTTAATATTCTTTTTAGCAAACCTTGCCAAAGGCAATATGAGCTTTTGCCATCACTTGGTGTTCGTCCTCTGTCATCCGTTTACTTTTCACATTTTAATCTTCTTCTCTGAAAACCCTCAGCCAAATGAACTGAAACTTGGTAGGAAGCATCTATGGAAGGTCCTCTCTAAAGAGTGCACATTTGATCCATTACCAAACATGGCCGCCACAGGCAATTCTTGTTTCTGATTGACCGATTTTTAAAAATCTTCTCTGAAACCGCTTGGCCAAATGAACCGAAACTTGGTAGGAAGCATCTATGGAATGTCCTCTATGAAGATTGCTCATTTTGTCCTGATCGGTTAACAAACATGGCTACCACCGAAACTTGGTAGAAATCATCTATGGAATGTCCTCTATGAAGATTGTTCATTTCGTCCCGATTGGTTAGGAAGCATGGCCACCACATGCAATTCTTGTTTAGATCACATTAAGATCTTTTACAATACTTAACCAGAAAACCAATTTGGGCTGATGCGATATTTGGTTGGTTCACTTTCAGATTTGTGTGTAAGGGCCCACCCTCCATCATTGATGGTTGTTGCTACTAAAATAGAAATGTAAAGGTTGTTATAGACTGACTCAAATTTTTTACCTGTGTATTTTGATATTAAAAAATACTATTATTATATAAAAAAAATTTTTTTATTGAAGCTGTAAAATTGGATGAGTTAGTAGATAAACAGAAATGAAACAATGTATTATTGTAAATCTTTAAATAACACAGTGGAAGTGTAGGTTCTGATCAAACAATGTATTATTGTAAATCTTTAAATAACACAGTGGAAGTGTAGGTCCTGATCAAACAATGTATTATTGTAAATCTTTAAATAACACAGTGGAAGTGTAGGTCCTGATCAAACAATGTATTATTATAAATCTAAATAACACAGTGGAAGTGTAGGTCCTGATCAAACAATGTATTATTGTAAATCTTTAAATAACACAGTGGAAGTGTAGGTCCTGATCAAACAATGTATTACTGTAAATCTTTAAATAACACAGTGGAAGTGTAGGTCCTGATCAAACAATGTATTACTGTAAATCTTTAAATAACACAGTGGAAGTGTAGGTCCTGATCAAACAATGTATTACTGTAAATCTTTAAATAACACAGTGGAAGTGTAGGTCCTGATCAAACAATGTATTATTGTAAATCTTTAAATAACACAGTGGAAGTGTAGGTCCTGATCAAACAATGTATTACTGTAAATCTTTAAATAACACAGTGGAAGTGTAGGTCCTGATCAAACAATGTATTACTGTAAATCTTTAAATAACACAGTGGAAGTGTAGGTCCTGATCAAACAATGTATTATTGTAAATCTTTAAATAACACAGTGGAAGTGTAGGTCCTGATCAAACAATGTATTATTGTAAATCTTTAAATAACACAGTGGAAGTGTAGGTCCTGATCAAACAATGTATTATTGTAAATCTTTAAATAACACAGTGGAAGTGTAGGTCCTGATCAAACAATGTATTATTGTAAATCTTTAAATAACACAGTGGAAGTGTAGGTCCTGATCAAACAATGTATTATTGTAAATCTTTAAATAACACAGTGGAAGTGTAGGTCCTGATCAAACAATGTATTATTGTAAATCTTTAAATAACACAGTGGAAGTGTAGGTCCTGATCAAACAATGTATTATTGTAAATCTTTAAATAACACAGTGGAAGTGTAGGTCCTGATCAAACAATGTATTATTGTAAATCTTTAAATAACACAGTGGAAGTGTAGGTCCTGATCAAACAATGTATTATTGTAAATCTTTAAATAACACAGTGGAAGTGTAGGTCCTGATCAAACAATGTATTATTATAAATCTAAATAACACAGTGGAAGTGTAGGTCCTGATCAAACAATGTATTATTGTAAATCTTTAAATAACACAGTGGAAGTGTAGGTCCTGATCAAACAATGTATTACTGTAAATCTTTAAATAACACAGTGGAAGTGTAGGTCCTGATCAAACAATGTATTACTGTAAATCTTTAAATAACACAGTGGAAGTGTAGGTCCTGATCAAACAATGTATTACTGTAAATCTTTAAATAACACAGTGGAAGTGTAGGTCCTGATCAAACAATGTATTATTGTAAATCTTTAAATAACACAGTGGAAGTGTAGGTCCTGATCAAACAATGTATTACTGTAAATCTTTAAATAACACAGTGGAAGTGTAGGTCCTGATCAAACAATGTATTACTGTAAATCTTTAAATAACACAGTGGAAGTGTAGGTCCTGATCAAACAATGTATTATTGTAAATCTTTAAATAACACAGTGGAAGTGTAGGTCCTGATCAAACAATGTATTATTGTAAATCTTTAAATAACACAGTGGAAGTGTAGGTCCTGATCAAACAATGTATTATTGTAAATCTTTAAATAACACAGTGGAAGTGTAGGTCCTGATCAAACAATGTATTATTGTAAATCTTTAAATAACACAGTGGAAGTGTAGGTCCTGATCAAACAATGTATTATTGTAAATCTTTAAATAACACAGTGGAAGTGTAGGTCCTGATCAAACAATGTATTATTGTAAATCTTTAAATAACACAGTGGAAGTGTAGGTCCTGATCAAACAATGTATTATTATAAATCTTTAAATAACACAGTGGAAGTGTAGGTCCTGATCAAACAATGTATTACTGTAAATCTTTAAATAACACAGTGGAAGTGTAGGTCCTGATCAAACAATGTATTACTGTAAATCTTTAAATAACACAGTGGAAGTGTAGGTCCTGATCAAACAATGTATTATTGTAAATCTTTAAATAACACAGTGGAAGTGTAGGTCCTGATCAAACAATGTATTATTATAAATCTTTAAATAACACAGTGGAAGTGTAGGTCCTGATCAAACAATGTATTACTGTAAATCTTTAAATAACACAGTGGAAGTGTAGGTCCTGATCAAACAATGTATTACTGTAAATCTTTAAATAACACAGTGGAAGTGTAGGTCCTGATCAAACAATGTATTATTGTAAATCTTTAAATAACACAGTGGAAGTGTAGGTCCTGATCAAACAATGTATTATTGTAAATCTTTAAATAACACAGTGGAAGTGTAGGTCCTGATCAAACAATGTATTATTGTAAATCTTTAAATAACACAGTGGAAGTGTAGGTCCTGATCAAACAATGTATTATTATAAATCTTTAAATAACACAGTGGAAGTGTAGGTCCTGATCAAACAATGTATTATTGTAAATCTTTAAATAACACAGTGGAAGTGTAGGTCCTGCCTTGGAATAGCTTCAAAATTTATTGAACTGGATAATGTGATCTCAATACCCTGTTTTCTTGATACATATATATATACCTGTATCTCTAACAGTCAAACAAATATCAACAAGGAATAAAACAAAACCCTGCATAAATTGTCTGGAACGGTTGGTTGGTTGATGGTGTTAATTAAATGTTTAACACCCCTTTCAACAATATTTCAGTTATATCGTGGCAGTCAGTTTTATTGGTGGAGGGTATAAAACTATCACATAAACGACAACATAATTAAGATTACATCATTATTAGATAATAAAAATGTAAGTATCTAATTTAGTGGCACATTTCTAGAATAACCTTCATCAGGTACCCTCAAAGTTAAAAGATTGGAAAGTTAAATATAGCTACGGTTATATAATTACCTATGACTAAGAGAGGAGAACATTAAATAAACATTGTGTTTGTTTTTATCACAGGACAAGGAATCATATTACAATTCTATGTTTTTATCACAGGGACAAGGGGAGGACTCGTATTACAATTCCTGCTGTCACTAAAATTTAATGGACTATTTCTTATTTTCAGCTAAATTAGTACCTGTAGGATATGGAATTAGGAAATTACAAATTGGATGTGTTGTAGAAGATGATAAAGTAAGTTTTAAATGTTAAAATCTATCTGTAATACTGTATTATGAAAACAAAGTTTAAACAGTGATGATCAATAATTCTAGCAATATCAACAAAACAATCGCCTCTCACCTTCACTCACTGAACTCGTATGACGTGGGACAGGCACAAAGATGTGGCTGGGTTGAACTGGTTAATGGGATCCTAACCCTCCCCTCTTCACATTTAAGACTACTCTTCTACCAGGCAGTGTCATGTGACCTCCCCATATGTCAAGTCAATATCTATTACCTTTTGACGTACATTCAGATTTGAAATCTTGTCTATCTTGAAAAATCAGGGCTCTACAATTCATACCAGCTCCCACTAGCCGCTGGCTAGTAAGGAAACATTTTTTATTCGCCAACAAAAGCATGTTACTTGCCAAATTAATAAAGATACAAATTTGTACTATATAACTTCAATATGTATTTATTTGTACATAATTATTAATCCCTTGAATGAGACAGAACATGCTTAGTTGAGGAATGGGCTTTTGCTGAAACCACAGGGTTTCAGATTGCCAAAATAAATCAAAATGACCGAATATTTTTTGATCAAGCTGACATTATGACATTATTTTTGCTGACTTGTGACAAATTGACCGATGGAATTTTAATACAATCAGACCAGCAGCAATGTTTTTAGTTTGGATAGTATTTACGGCGGCAGCTAAAGTTATTACTTCCCGTGGTAAATGTATTTTGTCTGTTTTTAGTCCGGTTATTCCCAATACTATAAATACAATTTTCTTCTGTTTTCAACAATTACGTCCAATTTCATTGGTTACAGTGCAAAGTGCAAGGCCAATCATAGCACGTGTTACAAACGTATGTTGACTGGTTCCCTAAATAAATTTAACTCATGTTAGCAAGTACCGATATTGAAGGGAACCAATCGTAACTACTCGGCCATTCTCGCTACCCTGCAAATAACCTCGTATGCATTAGGCGTATAAATCGCACTACTTTTCACATGTTAGTTACATGAAAGTTTGATAAAGTTATATTTTAAGCAATTTTCTATATTTCAATTGTTTTAATTAGTTTTGCATGATTAGATTTGACTTAGTATGTCTTCCATATTGGATTTTCGTGGACTATATTTTTGTGCGGCTTAACTTAACTTCCGGCAAACAATTTAAGAAGAATTTCTACTATGTACGTACGAGGTTATTTGCAGGGTAGCGAGAATGGCCGAGTAGTTACGATTGGAAGGGAACAAGTTGTATTTGAAGGTCAGCGGTCATGTCCGTAAACAAAAAAAGAAAACTCTTCGGAGGACAGAAAACGCTCGCAGACATCGGTTTTAAAGTGAACAAGGTGACAGATGCTGATGTTTCTGATAAAGAACAGGGAAATGAAAATGAGATTGGGTCTGACGAACTTAAAGAAAAAGTTACGAGAAGGTTTCAAGAAAAGTGGTTATCCCTGTATAAATGATTGAAGTACAACGACAATGCAATGTTTTGTAAAGTGTGTATTGACAGGAACAGACAAATATACATTTACCACAGGAAGTACTAACTTTAGGACAAGCTCCTTAAATGAACACATGAAAGGTATTGATCATAAAACTGCCCTTATGATTAACAATAAAGAAAAAAATAATCATGGTTTATTGCACTAATTTTATTTCAGCAAAAATGGAAATGAATTAGAAAAGAAAATATCATGGAGTTATGACACCTTAAACAGCAAATTATTTTGTCTCTCAACCCTTGTGACCTTCACAAACCAAGTTGAACCTGTATTTGGTATTTTGTCTCTCAACCCTTGTGACTCGCAAACCAAGTTGAACCTGTATTTGGTATTTTGTCTCTCAACCCTTGTGACTCACAAACCAAGTTGAACCTGTATTTGGTATTTTGTCTCTCAACCCTTGTGACTCACAAACCAAGTTGAACCTGTATTTGGTATTTTGTCTCTCAACCCTTGCGACTCACAAACCAAGTTGAACCTGTATTTGGAGAAAATGATTTCATTGGCTTATAATACATTTTTGTTTAGTGGTAACAGGTTAGGACAATCATACACTGAAGTTGAATTTAACAACGTAACAAATTTAACCAACCAGTGTGTTGTACAAAAAATCTTTTGATCAGTGCTCTGTATTTCCCCATTTCATTTTGTGTTGTGAATTCCTGGTTTGCACGAGTAAGTCGGTATACAAATTAATTTCTTTGAAAAAACTTTTTTGTTTGACCTGGTAAAAAAACATTGTTTTTTGAAAAGATTTGAACACTGACAGAGACCCTCAGAATGCAGGATTTGGGGGTCTAATTTTTCAAAATTGTCTGGGGGGGGGGGGGTGGCAAACCCTCCCCCTTAGGTTCGAATTTGTCTGTCTGACAACACAAAATTACTTAGGACAAATTGTCTGATAGAAATTGCCTTATATTGGACTGTTGTCCAGTGCTTGTAAAATTGTAGCAGGAACCCTGAACCATATTGAAACATTTTTCATGTTTCAGACTTTTATTAAGAAAAACAAGACTTTCACATTTAAACTTTTTTTACAGTAACAAATTCGGGTTTGCCAGCAATATGTGGGCCTGCCTTTCTGCAAATATCACACTACATAATTAATGTTGTTACTGGAATCATAAATGAGCCACGGAAACTGAATTCCAGACATTGTGGAATTTGCACTTTCCACCTTTAGAACCTGAAACTTCATCACTTTTTTGACTTGATACTTCCGTGGATATTGCATTAACAGACCCGTTTTATGATAAGTTTATTTTTAGTGAAACATTTTGTATGAAGGTTTTTTGATTTTTGCTTATCATGGTCACTTGCAAGCGTTAAAAGTATGTGATCAAGCGTTAAAAGTATGTGATTTAAAACTTTTATGTCCGAGACAATTGTGCTGTTTAGAAGACTGGAAAATCAAAGTCGGATATTAAAATGAAAAATACAATCGGTGATGGAATGGAAATGTTCTGAAAATATCAACTCGCCGTCCTGCGATCAATACAGAATTTTTACTCGCATTTTACAAAAGTAACTCGCAAATGCGCGAGTTTTAGTCGCATTGTAGAGCCCTGAAAATATATTTTTCACTGTCAGCTGTTGTTTATTTTATTTTTTTTTAGGTTGGAACAGATTTTCTTGAAGATGAAATAACAGGCTTTGAAGACTTTGTCCAATCAGTAGACGTGGCTGCTTTTAATAAGATCTAAATATATTAATAGGAGACGAAGGAACAATTTAGTGTGATACCACCAACGAAACTCAATTTATTCATCTTGACCGGCGTCGGAAATGAAATAATAAAAACAGAAATACCTGAGAAAATTTGATGATTAATGGCCTAAAAATGTCCATATTTACTACTACATCTTAGCCATCAGTTTACCAAAATAAGTTTTTTTTGGTAAAAGGAAATTAGCTTATTTTTAAAGAACAAAGGTCAGCAATCCAATCAATTATTACAGACAACAACCTGTTCTGTCTAATGTACAATATATGTATGCTGTCATCAAATATATAATTTATATGTACCAGCTTTGGAAACAGGTAGCAACATTTTCTGACCTGTTTCTCAGCAAGTACAATGAATTTTATTTTTATTTACAATGTACATGCAGCAGTCCCCCTATTATAAGACCACCCTTTGTTTAAAGAAAAGGTGACCCTATTGGACAGGCTTCTACATTAACAATTTGTTTGCCTTTTCCCTTCGGACAACTAACTAAAACAAGTACTTGTCCGACTCAATGTTTTAGTTGTCTAAACAAATGAATAAAAATTATAAAAACCAGAGAACAATTATCAGCAATTTGTGTAAAAGGGTTATTGTCTCAAACATTAATACATTTTGTCATTAATAATAGACATTATGATTATGACATCTTTAATCAACAAATTAATATATATTACTTAGACATAAAGTCATTGATATCAAACAATGCCATAATGACATGAGTGTCTAATCATCAATTTCCAAGTTTGGTTCTGGAATAGCAGGCCCATTTAAGCGGTAATCATGTTATATGGATTGCATCCATGATTCTTTGGATGTCGTTGTGCACCATCTATTGAATGCAGATTGTGTATCAAAATCAGTTACTGAATGTCCCTAAATGGAAATAAACATCAGACTCCTTAACATTTCTGGTTGAATTGAGCTCCACTGCTTGTTGTAAATCTGTACTCTCTAAGTTCAAGGGACAAAATATAGATCCATGCCGATGGGCATGGTATTGACATTTTCAGGGTATTATAGTATCGGGGAAGGAAACACTATAAACAATCTATTTCTATTTCATCATTATCACTTAATGCCAGTTGTAGTTGGATCAAATCGCTGAAAAGATGCAGATCAAGTATATATTCGGAATATCTCTTGGGTCACCCTTGTAATTAGGAGATAACTGTATTGTATTTTAAAAATTCAAGGCATCAATTGGAGATTTGATGGTCGCAAATAGAGTTTACTGGCGACACGTTAGCGGAGCCAGTAAACAGATATTTGCGACCATTAAATCGACAATTGATGCCATGAAATTTTCAAATACAATGCAGTTATCTCCATTCTAATGTAATCATGTGTGGGATAGATGTATATTGCCACATTATTGACAAGATGACGGAAGCAGTAATCAGCTAAAATTCTAAAAATATCTCGTGCTATTTCAACCGTGAAAATTACACCATTAAATCAACAATTGATGCTGTGAAAATTTAATGTCGAGGTCTGTAGTCTTATTTTATTTTATGTATTTATTATACCCCCTGCAAACAAAGTTTGGGGATGTATATAGGAATCACCCTGTCTGTCTGTCCGTCCATGTACCTTGTAAGCGCAACTCCTCCTAAACGACTTATTGGATTTTTATGAAACTACACATTTGTAGTACACTACCTGCAGATGTGCATGAAGAAATATGGTTGCTGTCCAAAATTTAAAAGGAGAATAATTCAACTTATACTTTCACGAAAAGGGGGGGAGGCATGTACCTTGTAAGCACAACTTCTACTAATCTCACGTGAGGTCACTCACAGTTCTAGTTTATTTTTATTTGTTGGTGCTACTCTGAAATCCACTGATATTCACTAGTTTAACACTTCTTGCACATTTCAAGCAAATCAAGGGTCAACAAAGTTTTATTATGTTACTGTATGAGAGATATACTGGCTTTTGGGAGCCTCTGATTTTTGTTAACTTGTTAAAGTATCTAAGGCTATTTTTGCACAAAATAAATGCATATACAATGTATAGAATTACTCCCATTATATAATCCTAGAGAGACTGAAACTACAGTATCCAGCACCAATTTATTTTCCGGGTATAGCTGATGGACTAGTATTTTTTTTCCTCAATCTATGATTTCACGTTTTAATCTTTTCTCATCGTCACTTTCACTATATCTTTCTGATAGAGGCTTTCTTTGATTCGTGCTTTGGCAAATATCAGAGCACCTGCAACCATCTGTGCATGATGAGCCTTGTGACATACAAGAACAAGGTTTTGTGGTGCAGTTTGTTTTACACCCACAACTGAATAAGGGTAATAACAAAATTACCGAACAATCTTACAAAGGGAGTCAAAACTGGTACATATAAAGACAGACAAAATCGGTCAACAACCAGAAAACTGAAAACCGTAATGATGCTGACTTGGTACAGGCATTTCTAAAGAAATGGTGGGTTGAATCAGATTTTAAAGCGCCAAACCTCCCGCTTTCATTACGGCTCAAAGTTTCCTGCTGTCACAATACTTGAACAAAACAGGTAAAACAGTTGTCAAAACAGCACCAAACTCAGTGAAGTAAATGTCAGACACTTTTACGTCACACATTGATAACAAAACATCTTTATACCTTTTCACTATATGAAAATCCATCGTTTATAATCTTTTCTGCAGAGAAGGAATATATTTCAACAAGATCTTGGTATCGGAATATAAACTTTTTAGGAGATCGAATAAGGCGAATCTTTTCATAGCCCTGGTCCAGTAGCCTGTTTCTCAGATGAAGATGACGTTTCAGGAAATCAGAATAATTGCTACTGGCCCTTGCATAACGAATCAATTGTGAGATGTAAACACCATATGCAGGAGAAGCTGGTATATTGCTGCACATATTTGGAAAATTTATGATTTTAAAATTGAAGTCGTCTGGTTTATCATAAATTTTAGTACTGATTTAACCACTGTCGTCAAATTCGAGGTATAAGTCCACAAATGATGCGGACGAATCTGTATCTGTGGTCTCTTTAACTTCCAGCTCTGGAGGATATATCAATGGAAGAAATTCTGCAAATCTAGAATTATTGAATTTGATAGATAAAGCGTCATCAATATACCTGTATATGAAATTAAAGGCTCTAGCCTCATGAATCTTCTTATCTTTTACAAGCTTTTGAAGAAACTCCGACTCATATGAGTATAAAAATAAATCGGCTAGAAGAGGGGCACAATTCGTAGAGCAGCACCAATGCCTCAGATGCAGGCTGCTGGTCCATCCAGTTAACAGACAACATATTTTTCTCTATTATTATTATTATTACAAGGCATTTTTATAGCGCATTATATAACAATACAATTATTCTAAGCGCTTTACATGTTTAAAATATACACAAATGTACATAAATAAGAAAAATAAGTGAAGTAAGAACAATACATTTAAAAGCATGCCCAATTTAATCAAATACCGGTATAAAAACTTTAAGACTCAAAAAGCTGGAATTGAATTAAAAAGAAGAAAATTGCGTATTTTAAGAGAATTAGGGAAAATATATCTAAAAATATTAATTAAAATAAAGGTATAAAAATTGAATAATAAATAAACTTAGCTATCGAAATCAGTGAATGTAACTAAAAATTAATAAAAATATATTACGCAAAGACAATGAATCACAGTAAGAATTAAAAAGTAATACTCAACTGTACAAAAAGACAACAAATTAAAATCAAAAATATAAAACCATATTGTAGCAGAACAGCACCAGTTAAAACAGTCAATCACAGATCTAAAACTATACTCATTTCACAAAAGCGATTTTGAATAAATGAGTCTTTAGTCCCTTTTTAAATGCCTCGAGAGATTGTTCATTTCGAAGACTTGCTGGAAGGCTATTCCACAGAGTCCCGACCGCCACATCAAACCTACGCTTACCATATATTTTAGTTCGTGCGTTTTTTGGCATTTCAATTAACGCAGCACTTTGAGATCGTAAGGATCGCGCCGGTTTGTAAAAATGAGTTCCCCAAGATAAGAAGGAGCTAGTCCATGCAAGGCTTTGAATGCGTACAGTAGCAGTTTATACTGGCTTCGGAATTTAAATGGTAACCAGTGAAGAGCCACAAGTGTGGGAGTTATATGTTCATATTTCTTTTGCCTGGCAGCAGTGTTCTGAACACGCTGAAGTTTGGATACAATTGAGGCGTTCACACCATACATTAATGCACCCATCCATGTTTTTCTGCTTATGGTAGACCGCAGATCGACTGACAGGCGCGTTTCCAAACTGCTGCCTGGAAATTTACCCTTTGTAAGCAAAGCGTCTTTTGTAGGTGGTAGCTGAAGACTGTGATGGAAAAGCGTAGACAGCACATTTATGATGTCCAGTGCAAATGATACAACACGACTTGGTTCCCTCTCCTCTGACATTTCAGCCAATAAGTTTGAAAGGGTCGATCTGATTGGTCCTCAGTCAGAACCAGGCAATCAAGTTATACAACAAATCTGGTATGGTCACAGATTGCTCAATCATTTATAAAGCTATTAGTCGGGGCCATGAAACTGAAAACTTGACTTTTGACAAGTCAATCTCTGGATAGCTTTTGCTGTATAATACACATGTCGGACTAGCTCATCAACTTTTACGTTTGTTTGGAGATCTGACACTTCCAAATCGTTTGATTTGTTCTGCGTTTCGTTTCCTGGTGGAAGGAGAGAGGTATTTCTTTTTCTGGGCCTTGCTGGCAACTTATCCAGTTTTTGCAACGGGTATCTCAGCCTTGATTCAAATCAGCTTGCCTGATACTGCGCTGGCATTATCCTGTAAGTCCCAAGTTAATAAGTCCGACCAATTCAACAGGTAAGTCCATTGTTGAGTTCTGTTCACTACCGAGATGGATTCGCTAGTCAATTTGATTTGATTTTTTTGGTGTTTAACGCCACTTTCTACAATATTTCAGCTATGTCATGGCGACCAGTTTTAGTAGTGGAGGAAGCCGGAGAGAACCACCGACCATGGGCAAGCAACTGGTAAACTTTATCACTTGCGAGTCGAGTGCACCCTTTTTGTAATTTACAAAGCCGGGCGCGAATCCACGCCGTATTGGTTATAGGCTTGTACGAGTTGTTAGGTAATCCAACTACCTAACTCACTGAGGCACCCGGGCCTTCAACTGTTTGACAAATAATCTACCTTTACCAAGTTTGACCATGTTTTCAATAATTGTTGGTGTCGGTGTTCCTCCGGTTTCCTCCACCAATAAAACACTGCCAAGGATATACTGAAAAACCCGAGTCTAGATCTCTCAAGTTTTATAGAAATCTGATGATTGATTGTGTAAGAAGCCATAAATTAAATTGTTGATTATGAAGCGTGTGTACACAGTGAGAATCCAGTTGATTTGGAAGTGTATAGAAGTTAATCTCTTAATTAGATTATAAAGCGGGTGGATAAATTATGTACAAAGCCAGTGAAGCGTGTGTGTACACAGTAACACAAGCCAATTTACTTGTTGATTGGGAAGTGTGTATACAAGTTAATCTGTTAATTAGGTGCGGGGCCAGTTTACTTGTTGATTGGGAAGTGTTAATTATATAATGACTATGTATAACGAAAAAAAACCCACTTAAATTCGAATTCTAAATACTTATATTTGTTGAATTATTTAATAAATATATATATAACATATTTAAAGTAATATTTCATATTAGTCCTGTAAAGTAACAACTACTTATTTATACCTTTCAGTTCTTCTTGTCACTTCTCGAAGAAAAAACACTTAAATTTCATATTATAGATATTTTATTTGTTGAAATATTTAATATATGCCTTTAATTTTATATATTTATCTTTATTTATGCCATAGACTAAATATATTTGGTTCTTGACGCTTCTTGTCGCTTCTTGACGCTTCTTGTCTCTAATTAGTGAAACCGTCAAATATTGCCGATTCCTCATTACCTGATATATTTTCCATGTCCCATTAAATTTGTAAAGAAGCCTTGTCAGTTTTTGGTAGCATGGTAGCATATAAAATATAGCCCGATTCCAATCTTTTCACGAGAAAACAGTCACTTTTCACAACTCTCTTCAATGAGGAAACACCGTGTTCGGTAAAACATTACTTACTTAGGTTTACTTAGGTTGGTTTTCCAATACAGGATCATTCCGGTTCCTCTTCATTGGACTCGTCATCTATCCTTAAATCTCCACTTCCGGTAATAGTTGTTTTGTGGTCTTCATACATTAGACTCTGATTTGACCAGTACTTGTCAAGTCTGTTTTTAAAAGTATTTGTCGTTGGTGCTGATACTATCTCCTCTGGTAAACTGTTCCATGATTTTACAACCCTTACTGCAAAGGATTTTTTTCTCATCTCATCCCCGCTCTAGGTGCCATGTCCTTCCAGAGTTTTATAAACGGAACTGCCTCTCTATCATATTTGTCATTTAGAATTTTGTACAACTCTATCATGTCTCCTCGTACTCGTCTAAAGCTCATGGATATGCTTGTCAAAGCTTAACTCATGGTCTATATGTACTCATATGTCTTTTTCTTCATTAGCTCTCTCTAAGATGGTTGACCTTAAAGTATATGTTTGGTTCATGTTTGGCCCAAGCTTACCAATGTGCATGTGTATTTGCGTAACTGTTCCCGGGATTTATTTTATCAGCAAGTTACTTGTCTTCTAAGCAAATAAAACATTTTGAACGGTCATATGTTTTATGTAATTTGTCTGGTTTACTTGTGACTGGTACTTTGACATTGTCGTCCATTTTCCGTTTCAGTGGATACTTCAGATTACCTTTGCTGGTGCAAGTTTGATAACAACGCCATGTGGAATCAACCCCTTAGACCGGCACTCCCGTATCGTAGAGTCACCTGTTCTCGATAGTTACCAGTTCTCGATAATTATGCGCGTGAGAGTTTTGACATAAATCGGGAAAACGCACGTGTCTTCTGTTCGCCAGGATTTTACCTACGGAACACCACCTCGCTTCGCAAGAAGGAAGAAATGGCTATCAAGGTATGTATGAACATAATCTTTATAGTCTCAGATATTTATGCACATTTTCTTATTCCAAAAATAACTCTAAATTCACCGGGTCATTGCTTAAAATATATGTTTGTGATGTAAACAAAACTTTGCTGTCAATGAAGGTCAAGTACGTATACGTCATACAAAACCGGAAATATACAGGTGGCACTGTTCAGGGGGGAAAAATTGGAACACCGTTCGGGTCATATCTTATCAGTTTTATCTTTATATCAACGTTATTTCTGTATTGTGTAACCCCAATGGAACACTTTTTCAAACATGTTTAATTTTGCATGTATGGTTGAAATCAATAATCTTGGTGTTTGCAGATAAGTGATTTGCTCATTTGCATATTCAAAATGGCGGCTCAAAGAGAATTTGGATTTTAACATATAGTTGAACGGGAAACTTTCTGTTAGCTTGAGCAGGACACTTTGCCGGGATAAAAAATCAAACTATGCACCGGTTTGAACAATATCTCAAAAAGCGTAAGCGCCATTCAAAAGCATTGAGAAGAAATGAAAAAATGCATCCTGCACGGTTTTCAAGACCTAAAAGCACTTTTCTTACAATCCCCATTCTAGTTGCCGGGACAAATTCGGTCAGTTCCGGTAACATTGTTGAGGAATTTTTCTTCGATAAATATTTTGCTGAACAATTAAAGGTTCCTACGATAATTTAAAAGAGGGCTTCACTAGTTTTTTTTACCTTTCTAGTAGATATTCAATAGGGGTTCACGCAAAAAAATCTACTATTTCGTAAAACTTCTTCTGCTAGACATAGCATTATTTGAGTAAGCACCGCATTCCATTGTAAATGTAAATAAACAATTAAAAAAAGGCTCCACAAGGGTATTTTTGTATTTCGACAAGACAACAGAATAAGTAGAATCTAACTATAATAAAATAATTATTGGTAACAATACTGCTGATATATAAAGTTCAAAGAATTTAACAATTCATATACTAAACGATTTCAATGACATACTAATACTTATATAAATGTGGGACAGAAATTGAACAAAAATTCACAATATATTTTTTATTTACATATTTTTATTTCGTGGAAAAAGGGGGGCCAGTGCATTAAATATATTTTCGATTTTTTACACACATTATCGGATTCCTAATACACATATGATGACAATTAATTTTGATACGATCACAAATAATTATGAAGTTATTTATGTGATCAAAACTGTGATGAAATAATATTTTAAAAATATAGATGCGAGTTTTCATCAGCGTCTTCCAAATATGGTTCAACGTTTATTTGCTGACGTCATACATGACGCGATTTGGTTTATGAATATTCATGAGCAAAATCACCCATGATTTCTGGCTATGCATGGTAACCAAGGTGCAAAAAATGTTAAATTCACTCCAAACAGCGGATCCTTTTGAAACTTGACACAAAAATAGATCATTACTCAAAGTTGTGCTCTTTGTTTTTAAAATTTTCAAAATGGTCGCCAATATAAAAATTAAAAAAATCGTTAAAAATTCAAAAATAAAAAGATTTCAATGGAAATGGATATTTACAGGGAGTAAGACATGCTGCACCATATTGCGACCATTTTGGTTTGCTATGGTGGCCATTTTGAATCCAAAATGACCGCCAAAATACCAAAATCCTCCGATTTGGGCGAAATTTGGTACTACTATAGACATGATAGAGTCAAAAACTGGGCTCTAATTATTTCTTGCTATGTTCTCACACTATTCTTCATTCATACCACTAGTATTACTTATATTGTTCGTTTGGGGGACATTTGTAACGCTCTGCGTTACAGTAACCAATATTTTATATTTACGTTTGCGGAAAATGTCGCACACAATTTATGCTGCCAATGGAAAAGTCAGTCACATTCATCGGCGCATGTGCGAATGAGATTATACCATCAATAAATCTACAAAGCGAAAGAAGGAGGTCATGTTAGTATACAAAATGTACCGGCAAGAAAATAACTCCGAAAAACATCAAATATAACAACAAGGTATATAAAAAAAAAAATATTTTGACCCTCCCGTAGTGACAAAATACCCTCAAAAAGTAATTATGAAAATATATCACCAAAAACATATTCACAGATGAACAGGAATACAAATCATAAAGCAATAAAATTAACCCCAAAAAGTATTATATAAATGACAATCAAATGACAAATCAATAAACAAAATATGCAACAAGTGTTAAAGATATCAAAATTATCAAGAAAACCTATAAAATTAGTCTACCGATATCAATGATCAATACGAAAAATTAAATGAGAAAAAACAAATCAAACGCATCCCAACTAAAGCAAAGTCAAACAGACCCAAACAAATTAATCCACTAATTGATTACATTCTGTCGATAATGAAATAAATTTTGATGTAGATTGACAAAATGAAAAATATTTGTAGTACAAAACCTACAAATTGACACAAGAAACCCAGAAAGCGAAAGAAAATAACAATCAATTTGTAATATGACACCAGAGGCGGATTTAGAGGGGGCGTGCGGGGCGTGCCCCCCCCCCCCCCCCCCTAAAATTCGCAAAACATATGTTATACAACGTTAATTAAGCAGTTCAACAAACAACTTTTTCATGAATGGTTAACTCGTGACCTGTAACTCAAAATGAATAGTAATGATATTAGGAGTAAATTTGGGATATCATTCTAAAGAACTCTACCCATTGATAAATGATCAGTATACTGTCCGTCCGGATGAAGCTTTACGTTTCGCCGTTGGTTCATTCATTGAAAACGTATGATTCGTTCTTGTTTATAGACAAACAAAGGCGAATATGTTAACATTAATGCTCCATGAAACGATTCTGATTATCTAATTTAGTTACGTTAGCTAATCAGAAATCAACAACAAGTTCATGTATTGACAATTTCCGCTTTTGTTTGTCTATAAACAATACAAAATAATACAAATATTTTTATTTCCAATTAAGGAGCCCTTTCGTGCAGAACAATTAACAAAGAATTTAATACAATGATTATGGATTGATTACATTGATTGGAAGATGACAAATTTTTTATGAAACAATAACAAATCAAAATTTAATCATACCATTGACATAGTAATAGTTGCATTCGAATGTATGCTATATAACAAGCACAGTGACCCATCAGTTATAAAATAATAATGGTCGAACTTCAGAGAGGATTTATATAAATATATATATATATATATATATATATATATATATATATATATACACACCATACACATAAGTTTACACTTAGATTCTTTTCATTACATAGTTATTATGTATCATTTATTTATTAATTTATTATTATTATTATTATTATTTTCTTAGATTTGTATGTTATGCATATAATTTAATAGGTAAATACTTATAGGTATATGCATAATATATATTATACCACTATATTGGTGTAATAATACAATGTGAACTTGGAAGAGAGCCCGGAGGACAAACCTGACTCCCAGATAACAATTTAGTTCTAGTTTCTGTTAATGACATCAACAGTTTTATGACTATATTAATAATAATTATATTTTCATTTGAAAGTAATCAAATAAATTTAGATTTGTTATCCAATGTTGCAAAATGTTTGCAAATATCTGAGATTTGCTGCATAGCTTCAGTTCTAAATGAATTTAAAATGGGACACTGCAGTAAAAAATGTATTTCATCCTCTATTTCTAATTTGCATAGTTTACAAATTCGTTCATTCAATGGTATATTCTGGTGTCTCCCCTTTTCAATTTCTAAGTTATGTGCACTTATTCTAAATCTGATCAATATGTTTCTGTTAAAATTATCTAAATCAAGATAAGATTCAACATTTGACTTATTTTTGAAAAGTCTATATGTGCGCAATTTATTTCCATATTGCTTTCCAGGTCTGTCATTAAAAATTTCAGTTTTCCAAACTGCATTATATTTAGGTTTAAGTTTTGAATAAAAGTATGATTTTATATTTCTTTTTGTAGTCAATATCGACTTAGCACTTACATTAAGAACGGTCGAATCATACGTTTTCAATGAATGAATGAATCAAACGACGAAAAGAAAAGCTCCATCCGGACGGGCAGTATTAACTAGAGCCACGTGCACCCGAGAGGACAAGCACCGAAAGTACAGACCAATTAGTGAAATGAGGAATGCGTTAAAACTAAACAAATAGTTCTGCTTTGAAGGGTTAAAATATCGTGATCGATCAGTCATGAGTTGAACAATTCGCATCACGGTTGTTCAATACAAGTTTTACTTTAGGTTCTTATAATCTGACAAAAACATACTGTTAACAATTATCAGACAAAATTAAGACTCAAAGTCAAGTTTTTCTGGTCTGATAAAAATGGTGTGGTTGGTTCAAAATTGTCGTTCAAATAAATGTCTGTGATTCCACAAACCCCCAGAGCTTCACGGTGGCTTCGCCCCCCTGGGCCCCTTACCAGGGCTCTGCCCTGGACCCGACGAGGACCTTAGGCGGTCCCCAGATCCCTCGCCTACTCACGCTCCCCCTAACCACAAATCCTAGATCCGCCCCTGGAAACCCTATCGGTTATAACTCGAAAATTCTGAATATTTAGCTAAATGGTTAAATTCTGGTAAAAAACGCGTTTTGGAAAAATTAATAGTTGTAAAAATATTCAAATGTAGCGATAAAATGGAGTATGATGTTTTGGTGATTATTGGACATGTTTTACGATTAATCCCGTGCAGTCATGTGTGTAATAGTTAAAATATGCTATTTTTCAGCACAAACATACTACATTTCCGAGAACGTATATCTTTTATGAAAATGTGTTATTTTCAAAGGACATGGCGAATTATGTTATTTCTATACTACAATCCAATTTTGAACATCAAAGTGGTAATGTGTATGAAACGTTATGCAACTTATTGAACCCCACTACGTAAGCACAACGCCAAGATAATTTTTGGGCCCCAGAGTAAAAGGAAACTTGGCTCCCCTCCTCCAATTCTCCAAATAGGGATACTCAAACTAAGTCCACCGAGGTGTATCATAAGCAAGGAATCAGTACAACAAAAATGAATTGATGAATTGTGATTTAGAAAACAGCTTTCAACTTGTTTATTGGTCATGGGCCCCGGGGCGCCGCCCCGACTGACCCCCTCTCAGTGGGCCTGCGCATGGGTAGGTAGAAAAAAGCTGAATTTATACTATTTTCCACATTTTTAATCTTAGTACAACACATGGAAATCAACAATTTAAATATCAAACTTTAATGTCATGCAATAATAATGCGGTCTATTGGGGTATCACACACACTTTGTTATTAGAGGCCTTTTCAGACTTGGCTGATGGACTATATTGTTAAATTGCAATATAATGATCAATAACAATATGATCAGTGGTATTTACATACTGACCCATCCGTTTCCTAGTAAATGACGCAACCGGTTTCTATACATGTTTACAATCTGACAAAGCCGGAATTCAAAAATGTCTGTTGACATCAATTTTTAGGCTATAACTAGTTACTAACTGATTTTTCCTCAACAAAATTATATATCTAAGTAAAATAAATCATTCATCAATATTTTATCTTTTTTGGCAACATTTCATTCATTCATAAATACAACATATAGCGATATTTCAGTTGATTGTAATGATTTGTATGCTGGATTCTGTAGAACTTTTAGAAATAATATAATTCTACACTGCAAAAAAGCAATGATCCTTGGACAAAAAATGACAATAATACAATACCAATCATAAAGCATTATAATTCAAGACATTATATATACATTATATATTCATCAAAACTTAGGATAATCATATGTGTCTTCTTTAAAAATACCGCTTTATAACATCCCGGACGTTGACGAAACATTTTCGACCGGAGCTCTTTGACGCCAGCGGATACATACAATTTAGAAATAATATTTCGATTCTAGTAGGAAAAATCTAGCTTATTTTATTTGGAGGAAGTCAGTAATGGAAATGCATTTTCATAACAAAATCAACTACATGTTTATAGTTTTTTTCCCCTTTGCTGTATAACTAGACTGTGATGCAATTAAGTTACTGATATTTACCAATTTGATTGCATTTTGAATTTAGCAACTTAACAAGTAAAATGTTCACAAAATCGTAAAATAAATCAGTAACCATGTGCGTTAATGTCATGAGCGTTCCTTGTAAACTACGTCACCGGAAGACGTTAGATGGTTGTCTTATGTATTTATTCCGGAAAAAATATAGGTGAAAAACAATACGAGCATTGTTATGTTTGTATGCACCACGGTCCTGTATGAATATATGGATTGACTTGGTAATGATGTTTGTAATTTGTTCGTTAATACGCATGTGCGAATTGAAATATATCGTGAGTTTTATCATTATATTATTTATATAGCCAACGAAGGACGTCATGTTAGAATTAAGAAATAAATCATGGAAGCCAGAATGTGTATTGAGTTTTAACATGGGTTGGCGGATATCAGTATTTTATCCCGAGGCATTCATCGTTGAGGATTTCATTGCCAGATAATAAAGTAAGCTATTGGTAAATCATTATTAATTTCACGAATTCCTATAAAAAATATATTTCTTTTTACAATGTAATAAAAAATGTTTTGCAGTTTATTCCGATTTTCCACATGAACATAATGCATTCGGAATCAAATTAGCACAATATAGATCCCTATTTAATGCATTGCATCTGTTGGTTCTTGACCTACTTTGTAAAACATTCAAGTATCTGTCACCTGACGAATAGAAATATGGTATTTTCTTATTTCTAAAATATTCAAATTGGAGCCTTTTCTTAATGTGAAACATGTTGAAACTTCTCGAATATTTAAATCAAGGGTATTCCATGTCCTTATAGTTGATAGAAAGAATGAGTTTTGGTATGATGATAGTCTGTTTGCTGGTTGGCTTATATTGTGACGATTACGTAGATTATAGTTATTTGATGCGGCAATTGTTGAAGGTATCGACTCTGATTTATAAATATCCCGGGGCTTCATTATTTATGATTTTATAAAATAAGTTAAGTTTTTCAACTTCAAGTCTTACAGTTAACTTTTCCCATCCATGCAGTTTAACAATAAATAGAATCTTAAGCTAACATATGAAGTAAGTCCTAGGGGGAGGGGCGAACTTAAAAAAAAATTGCGCTGAGCGGAGGGAGGCGCGAAAAATTTTGGGGTATTTCGTGTGAAAAATCACGATTTTATGCCAAAAAATCATATTTTTTCAAATTTTAGGGGGAGCGTGCGCCGGATGCACCCCCTGGATCCGCCCCTGTTGTCTACATAAATGACAATAGATAACCTAACAATGCAAAATACATTGTGCAACGCACGGTCAACTTTTCGCGCTTTCACAATCCTTCGGAAGAAGACACATAAAAAGCGACCTTTTGAGTACATGTATATAAACAAATTCATATTTCAAACCAAAGATTATCAACCGATATTTGTTGCTTATAATGCAAAGCACACAGAATTAAGGAGAAAGAGCAAAGATTGGTTGCTTCGGAATCAGGATAATGTATCAGAGTGGAGCGACATGTATATCCGCGGACTGTTGTTTCCGTTAGCTAACACTATAAAAAAAAACTAAGCGTGTTGGTCTAGAAAAAAGCGGACATCATCATCATCTCATTAACTTGGTCTCGCCATGATATAGCTATAAAATTGCTGAGTTGGCGTTAAACAACAATCGCTCACTCACTAAAGCGTACAGTTTTTTACATTTCCCCCACAATGTACGTATATTGTGTTTATTCTGCAATGTCTTATAGTTAAAAAAAAACAACTGGCAAATTGTCTAAAAAGAGCAGAAACAGACATCGTTCTAAGCGTTTTAGACGTCCGCGCTTATAGTGTAAGTTTCTCTGCGTCGCTCGACATGAATCAGTTACCAGAAAAACTATATCTTGGTCAAAATCTTAAGCAATATGTGATGAAATAAGCTGTTATATATAAAATCCTTAGGTACAGACAAAACAGATGTCACACCAATGAGGAGCGATGGACAGATCACAGCTGACACAAAGCAAAAATCCAACAACCCCAACAGTGTCAGTCCGTATTCACCGTAGAATCACAAGACAACATCCCCGACTGCACCAAAACCCACATCATAAAAACAGCACTCCCAATATCTCTACCAGGTCATAGCCAGAAATGATAGGTGATTTGCTCATTTGCATATTCAAAATGGCGGCTCAAAGAGAATTTGGATTTTAACATATAGTTGAACGGGAAACTTTCTGTTAGTTTGGGCCGGACAATTTGCCGGGATAAAAAATCAAACTATGCACCGGTTTGAACAATATCTCAAAATATTACAGCTGTACCATGAAAACTCAAGGTTCCCACCCAGTTTCAAATTTTGAAGCGTAAGCACCATTCAAAAGTATTGAGAAGAAGTGAAAAATGCACCCTGCACGGTTTTCAAGAACTAAAAGCACTTTTCTTACAATCCCCATTCTAGTTGCCGGGACAAATTCGGTCAGTTCCGGTAACATTGTTGAGTAATCTTTCTTCGATAAATATTTTGCTGAAAAACTAAAGGTTCCCACGATAATTTAAAAGAGGGCTTCACAAGTTTTTTTTTACCTTTCTAGTAGAGATTCAATAGGGGTTTACGCAAAACAATCTACTATTTCGTAAAACTGCTTCTGCTAGACATAGCATTATTTGAGTAAGCACCGCATTCCATTGTAAATGTAAATAAACAATTAAAAAAGGCTCCACAAGCACTGTGTATAAACTGACCCGGCAAAAAATGTTTGGACACATGCATATCTAATTCCGGAACGGAACCGGACTGCAACAAGGCAAGAAGAAGGTATGAATTCTGTTTATTTATTTGTTTTTTGTATGAACTTGGGGGAAATAAATGCTTTATTAACCATTTCCTGCTGTCAGATGAAACATTTTGGCTATGTCATCGTATATTAATTGAGAAATAAGCGATAATGTGCCGCAAAATGACGATCAGCTTGACCCCAACCCCGAATTTCGCTCAGTTTCTCTTTGAATAGCTCGAATTGAATGGAACGAAATGTATTGAAGGGACGATTGGTGAATAAAGATGACAAGAATCGTCACTGTGTGCTTTTAATTATTGATATAAGTAAGCACGGGGCGAAAGAAATGGGTAATGTCAAAATGGCAGGACCCAGTTTCGTAAATGATGTTACAGCATGATGACCCGGTTTGGTTCCAAAAATTTTATGAACAAACTGGAACCGGTTTCGACATATAAACATATGTGTATTACTGACGTGCTAATCTAAAGAATTATGAACAATTTATACTAAACATTTACGAGAAACATGATGCCTGTTAGGCATCAAAAGTATACTTTTGACGCGTATCACAGAGCTGTCGAAATCTCTTTCCTGTCTGTCAGACAATAGGTCTGGCAGATGTGGACAATGTGTCATACCAATCAAGCATTTGCCGGACCTACATTTTTTTTACAACTTCAACTGAATTACACATATACTTGCTAAATCCATAAAATGGTTTGTTTACAGCTTCAAGTGATACCTTGGAATACTCAAAGTTAGTACAACACATTTTTGTGTGACATGTGGAAATATACATACAATACAATAGACTTGTGTATGAAATAAACAAAGATACCAAGTTTGCATAATGCTAGCTATGTACATGTTTCAAGGTGTTACCTCTTATAAGTAGCATTAGGTCTGGACCGAATCAATTGGATGACTGACAACCTAGGCCTAAATTAAAATTAAGTTTGTTTCCCCTTTCACCGACCGACCCTTAAAAAAGCCGCAGAGTCCAAAAGAATTATTGCCAAAACAATTTTTTTTTAAATGCGCTTATAACATGTAACAACTTACTCTTTCGCCAATCCTCTCCTGCCATTTTCTTAAATTTAGTAAGAGCCATCTCTTTTGCCAAGTGTGCTTCCCTTAACTCCTTCAATCTATAGAACAAAACTTGTATGACAGCTCTAATGGATTCAACTGCATTGGATTTTGTTACTTGTGACATCCGTTGCAAGGAATTAATGTCGTTTACAGTTCTATGTCTGAACATATCAATCAATTCTGTTACTGATGTTCTCTCCTGTTCCAGTCTCAGCAAGTGTTGGTGTACCTTCAAAGCCAAAGAGATCTAAATCTCCATATTTTCCACTAATAGAACAATTAATTTTCTTTCCATCAAAACACAGTTTGAATGTCTGGTCTTTGCTGGTTTGCTCTGATACTTTGTCGAGTAAATGGGTTAATATTCCCGGACGTATTTGGCTCGATGGTATAGGAGATTCTGAGGTACCAGTAACCTTTGCAAATGGTACGCTGAAATTTATTCTTGATCCTTTTGGATCAAATTCGCCCGGAGCTGATAATCTATTAACAAGATCGCCTTTGTTTTTAGGGCCACTCATATATCTAAGCCACTTGCCATGGAACATTTTGTATCCTATACGCCAAAATTTGTTTACTGCTGTATCGTTGTACCTCATTTGAGTTGTTGAGGTTTTGCCATATCATCGCACAACATCTAGAAATAGTAGAAAAGCAATATTATCCATTGGAAATGACTGTGTTGATAACAGCTGATTAAACTGAATCCAAGTTTCTAATTGTCCATGATTCCTCATTGTTTCCACTACTGAGGGGATAAGTTTGATTAGAATTTCTCTTTCGTCATCATCAGTTCCCTCTTCATAAACATCCATTGGCGTTAGCGGTCTATCGTCATCGCCAGGTATAGATTCAGCAACTGGTACTGATGTTTTCATTCTTTTATGCAAAGGACTGGAAATAGTGGTTATATCTGTACTTTTATCCTTGGCTATGTGTATTGTCAATGCATTACTTGTACAGTCTGTTTGTATTTTTTGTCCCAAAGCCTTTATTTTCTCTGGAATAACATTGAAATTATGGCTTCTGTAACCATAATGTTCACTAGATGGATTCAGTTCAAGGTATTTAACTTTCAACATTAGTGAGCCGTGGTTTTGCGTCGAGTGTTTTATTACTTCTTCAAATAGGACGAAGGTTGTTTTGCAGTAATAACAATAGTACGGATGATTTTCTCTAGAATGTTTTAATAAGTCATCGAATTGTGGAAATGTTGTATCACAGTATAAACAATGGTGGCTGTGGATTTCTGTTGAGTGCTTTTTCATTTGATCGAGTCGTGCAAAGGTCGCATTGCAGTAATAACAGTGGTAAGGTAAAGGGCTTTCCATGTTTGTTAGTACCCTGCCAATAAAACAAAATATACAAAGAAAGTGTACATCACTTAACCGACAACATAACTAATATTGTGGATTAACATGACGTTGTCTGGTTGTATATCTAGTTTATATACACAAATGTAAAACTGGACCAAAAGCATTAAAAAGTAAAATGTTCGTGAATCTGGGATCTCAGAGTCTGGGATATTCATTGTATCAAATTATAATAACAATATTCAATTTTGTTTCTGGCACTGAGTTCCAATGCATGATATATATACCAAAGAATAAAATATTCAATCTATTGCAGTTTTGGAGACTAAAATTGACAAGAAACACAATGCCTGATACGCGTCAAAAGTATACTTTTGATGCCTAACAGGCATCGTGTTTCTCGTAAATGTTTAGTATAAATTGTTCATAATTCTTTAGATTAGCACGTCAGTAATACACATATGTTTATATGTCGAAACCGGTTCCCGTTTGTTCATAAATTTTTTGGAACCAAACCGGGTCATCATGCTGTAACATCATTTACGAAACCGGGTCCTGCCATTTTGACATTACCCATTTCTTTCGCCCCGTGCTTACTTATATCAATAATTAAAAGCACACAGTGACGATTCTTGTCATCTTTATTCACCAATCGTTCCTTCAATACATTTCGTTCCATTCAATTCGAGCTATTCAAAGAGAAACTGAGCGAAATTCGGGGTTGGGGTCAAGCTGATCGTCATTTTGCGGCACATTATCGCTTATTTCTCAATTAATATACGATGACATAGCCAAAATGTTTCATCTGACAGCAGGAAATGGTTAATAAAGCATTTATTTCCCCCAAGTTCATGCAAAAAACAAATAAATAAACAGAATTTCTACCTTCTTCTTGCCTTGTTGCAGTCCGGTTCCGTTCCGGAATTAGATATGCATGTGTCCAAACATTTTTTGCCGGGTCAGTTTATACACAGTGACAAGGGTATTTTTTTATTTCGACAAAACAACAGAACAAGTAACTATAATACAATTGCCGAATTGGTAACAATACTGCTGATATATAAAGTTCAAAAAAAGGGCAGGGCAGGGCAGTGCATTATATATATTATATATTTTCGATCTTTTACACACATCATCGGATTCCTAATAAATATATGATGACAATTAATTTTGATACGATCACAAATAATGGAGACCATTCACCCACTTTCCCCCCAGGTGGCGTCGCTGTACCAACGGTGGTTAGGAAAACGTTTGTTTTCCGATAAACGCAATATCATTACCTACGCGGTGTCCTCGATCTGAAGCGTTGCGTAATATGACGGTAGGCACGGCCTATAGAGAGGACGGAAGTGAGCATAATAGATTTTAATTTGATATTTCCTATACCTTTTTTTCTAGTTTATTTCACAGTGACCGGTAACAATCATAGCCTATAGGTCCCAATGCCTGCAATGGCAATGTAAAATTGCATGTACGTGGGTTTTTTTGTTTACTTCATTTGGTGTCTAATGACGTAAAATTGCACACGAGTTTTTTTTTGCTTCATTTGTTGTCTAATGACATAAAATTGAACCCAATTGAAAATTGTACACGTATTTTTTTCACTCTGTATTGTATAGGGTCTAACCATGTAAATTTGCGTACACGCTTTTGCTTCAAAAACAATGCAAGAAGAGTTTTAAGATCCCCAAGCGCAAGGGCAGGCAATACAATGGCCAAAAGAAAAAGGACAATCACTGATCTACAAAACACTACACAGAAAACTATCATTTCCCCCACAGCGATATATTTTTTCACAGGAAACAAAAATCAGATTTTTATTTTTTGGACATAAAAAAAAATCAGTAATTTCCCTTCAAATTGTTATCATAAATTTCTCGTTGAGAACTGTAGGGCCGGATTAATGATATTTTTGCATCTTTCGTGTCAATTTATTTTGTTTCTTTAAAATTTCACCACATAATTAATTAATTTTTTTTCAGAAAAAAACATCCTAAAAGTTAAATGGTCGTCCCTTTAATGACATGAATGTGTGTCTCGGCCGCGTCCACGCAGCTTCGTATAATACGAACCGCATCGGTGGCGTAATGGTTAGAGTGCTCGCCTCGAGTGCGGTAGATCGTGGGTTCGAGCCCCGGTCGGGTCATACCAAAGACTATACAAATTGATATTTCTGCTTCTCTGGTTAGCACGCAGCATTAAGGAAAAAGAGCAAAGACTGGTCGGCTCGGAATCAGGATAATATGTCCGAGTGGGGCGACATGTCTATCCGCGGACTGTTGTTTTAGTGATTTGTCCCGATAAGATTGATTCCTTAAAAAGTAAACCTTCAAAGAGATAAGTTGCATTTTAATGCTTGGTGCTTTAACCATTCATATGCTTTTCTTCTATCATCATATGTAGCACTATCATGTAATTTAATCAACACCGTCCAAATATATTTTGTATTTAGTGTAGAGGTTGTTAAATAGCTTGTATTACCGTTGAAATGAAACAGTACACTTCTTGTTTCGTGACGGCCAGTTTTATTCGGCCCGTTTTATTGGTGGAGGAAACCGGAGTTCCCTGGAAAAAACCACCGACTTGCCGCAAGTCACTGACAAACTTTATCATATAGAAATCACATTAGTATTATTACCAATCAATAATAGTCAAGCGACTGTTGATGAAAAATAAAATCCACACATGACTGTTGATGAAAATAAAATGTACACATGACTTTATGAAAAAAATCAACATTATCTATAATACGACCCAGGTATTCACGTTTGAATTTTATTTATCAAAATCTTCAGAATGCTTGATGCCTTTATTTGAATGACTTAAGATAAAGCTGAAATCGTAAAATTTTTAATTTTGCTTTTTTCAATTTTCGCAAAATTAGAGCCCACGCGAATAGTTTGACTAAAAAACGCAAAATTAACACCCCTTCGAAAATAACCACTTAAGTAGTAGATTAATAAATGTAGATATTTATGTTTGAGACAGAATATGTTTTTAACATCATGTTGGGGATCAGTGAGTAATTGTTGTTTACGGCAATTTTTCAGCTATATCCCGACGAGAACAAGTTAATTTTCAACGAGATGAAAATGAGGTCCCAACACGCTTAGTTGTTGTTTTTTTTTATAATATATATATATAATATATATATATCTTAAAAATGATATAGGGGTGCATATTTTTTTATTAATAAAGTTATATGTCTTAAAGACAAGCCACTGTGGTTGGAATCCGGAACAGAACAGTACATAAAATTTGCCAAGAATAATCAATGTACGTGAAATTGATCGAAATTATTTGATTCTAACCATTAATAAACGATTATTTACCATGAAAGTAGAAAATCACGATACAACAAAACTAGGAAACTAACACGAAAATCTTTTAAAAAAGGAAATACAAAGAATGTGAACAAATATCAAACTTTGTTTAACAACGTACGTACACGTGTACTATAGTTTCCTCATTCAACAGCTATGCGTATTTACTAATTAAAAAAATATTGAAGATATTGATTTTTGCTCATGTAGAACATAAGAAAAAATTAATAAGAATGTATTCAATTTTATTTTATATTCACATTCACAGTTAGTAACAGGTGCCCGTGACGCAGATATGATTGCAACGTTGTCCTTGTCTTATTTCGACGTGATCACTTTAGTAATTTAGTAATATGTCAGAAGATAGTTACAACATATGATGCATTTGTTGTTAACTTGAGGAATATTGTTATACAAATAAAAAATAATTATTGTTGATAATTAGATAGAAATTGTGTTTGAAATAATAGTTTACATAGGTTACAAACGTCTAAGCGATAATAAAACGCTCCGCTAACCACCGTTGGTACTCGAGCGACACCTGTTGAGTAAATTTGGGTGAATGGTCTCCATTATGAAGTTATTTATGTGATCAAAACTGTGATGAAATATTATTTAAAAAAATAGTTATCAGCGTCTTCCAAATATAGTTCAACGTGTATTTGCTGACGTCATACATGACGCGATTTGGTTTATGAATTTTCATGAGCTAAATCACCCATGATTTCTGGCTATGTGTAACAGAAGCTCCTACATAACATCAATACCCATAGATGTTGTGCTCCCAAAACTATTAAATTATTTGGCTTTCCAATCTTTTGATCTTGAGCTACCTGATGAAGGTTATTCCAGAAACGTTCATTGTGCACTAAATTTGATATCTACGTTTTTATTACCTCTTTTTAGCAATGTAGCTATCTGAATGTTTTCTTTGAAAACAAGATACACTCATTGTTTAAAGTCCCACTGGCTATATATTTAACTAAAAATAAAAACACAATTCTTTTAATAATAAAATCATTTAAACTTGTTTAAACATTTAAAAAACGCAATAAAATTAGTCTTTCAGCTCGCATTACTATATAATAAAGGGGGAAACAAGTAGCAAGAATTAAGTCCTGTCATGCAATAATTCCCACCGAAGATTTTCCGTATTCATACAACTTCTGTTGAACTTGAACGCTACGCATGCGTATTGAGATTGTTGTCTATGAAAGAAACATGTCAGAATCAAGTTCGAAGCGTGGTCCAAAGAGAAGATTTACAGATTCAGAAAGAAAACACCGGAAAAGAGAATCGAATGCTAAATTGAGTAATTTGAGCAGGATATGGATTGGAGACCAGTGTGATCGTTGGAATGAGCTCAGATCAGTTCTACGAGTGAAAACCAACGCTGAAGTGACGAAAATACTTTTGGACTGGTAAGTGCAATGTTTAGCATCATGTTATCGGTATTGTTGTGAATATAATCAGTAACAGAGTACAATGTAAGTCCCAAATTAGTGTAAAGTAAAGTATTTGCTCCACAATCAAGGCATCCCGGAAATGGGTTTCTGCCCCTAACTGTACTAGTAGTTACACTATATATCTATCACAGATCTTCATTACTTTTGTCATTTTACAATTTTGCAATATTCCTAGGCTATTGTCAATTTCAGCTATGATGAGAAAACTCAGGAGACACAAACAGCAAAACAACTTAGATTACACGATGATAGTGTGTTTGCCACTAGTGTGCCATTGTCTGATAATATAGCATGTGCTGCATTTACGTCCACTCCAGAACGTGCCCATCAGAAGCCCAACATTACTGTTGCAGATGTTTCTGAGATTTCAGCATCAGAACATGAGATTGGTAGAATGTAAGTTTAATAAAACAACATAGTAGTGAAAGTATATATAAATTTTATTGCAGTTTATGGTATTTTAAACAATTTATGTCACTTTCGTACAGCTAGAATGAAAACATTTGAAAAATTGAAGAAGAAAAAAAGCAGTTGAAAGACTGAGACTCAGAGAGAACAATTAAGGGCCTGAACAGTAATGCCAAATTTAGCTAAGTACAAAGCTTTGCTCGTGGGAGATAATTATACATTTTTGTATTAACAAAATAAGGTATAAATCAATAGGATCTTGTTGTGTAATCTATATATTTACACCATGAATGATGCTTTTAATTTTCATATATGCACTTTAGTTTTGACAAATCTGATAACATTTCATTACATTGAATGAAATAGAGATTTACTCAAGTAAAATGCAAGTATTGTGTAACATGATTTTGATTTTCGGTGTTTTAACGCCACTTTCTACAATATTTTCAGCTATATCATGACGACCAGTTTTAGTGGTGGAGGAAGCCGGAGTACCCAGAGAGAACCACCGACCATGGGCAAGCAATTGGTAAACTTTATCACTTGCTGCTGCGAGTCGATTGCACCTTTTTTTGTAACTTACAAAGCCATGCTATTGTGTAACAGCTACACATGTCAGTTATATATATTTTTTTGTTTTAGGACAGAAGTTGAAATGTCGGGCATTGCTGTCAGCAAATATTCCACTAAAAAAGCATTTGACAAATCCAGCAGTTTTATTAATATATGTATGACAAGATATACATGTGGATATGGGGGAGGTATCAATGAGAAACCATCACATCAATAATGTTGCATCATACTGTTGTTGACTACTTGCCTTCACTGCAAAACAGATGTACAAAATTGTAAACAAACAGTGTGTAAATAAATTTGGCACAGAAAATAATTTTATTTTGGATTATCTATCCGAGTCTTCCAGGCATGAAGCCAACATACTGTCCAAGTGGGTCTGGATATTTTCCCCTTATCCGCCATACACAGCAACTTGGTACAACACGCCTGTTTCCTGCTCCCAAATAGCAATGTCGCCACAAAATGTACTGTCTGTACGCAGTGTGTCTTCTGTCTCTGTTGTAATCTTGATCTGGAGGTTGTGCCAGAATATCATCTCTATGGCGAGCAACAACCTCCAAAACAAGTTCATCCAAAAATATGGTATAGAAATCCTGAAAAGAAAGGAAAAATATAGATGAGAAACAATCCATAGTTTTCCGTTGTAATACATCACTTCATTCAGATAAGCTAGTTTGAAAACGATATTGTGGTGCTGGATGAATACTTTCTCAGTTATGCTTTATTTGAGGGGCCATCAACAGTTTGTCATGAGATGTGGGTTTTTGCTTGTTGAGGGATATATGGTAACCTGCCTTGTATTTAATTCCGAGGATTATTCTTGTGTGATTTGTTGGTTGTTTAACCCATTTTAATCTCATTTTATTTAAATGGTAAATACATGTTTAAACATTAGATGGTATGTTGCATACAAACAACAGATTACATGGTGATGGCAAAGTCAATACTGGTGTAACCACAAAACTGTCAAAAATTAAATCATGCAACAGAATAGTAAAAGGCTATGAAAAAAATAACATTTACAGGCATTCTTGAGTGGCACCTCTCACTGTTCTCCTTGCAACACACTTTCTCTCCCTCCGGCATCTCCCTGCAATAGGTGCAGGTGCACCAGTCAGGTTGACCAGGCTGAGGAGCAGGATGGATCTGGATTTCTTTCATTTTCTTGCTCCAATAAATTGAAGACAATTGAAGGCTGCGTGATTGATCTGAATTCTAAAATAAATATAATTTGTTATCATCTTGTATGAATAAATCAAAAGATCTTTAATTCAATCTTTTATGGCAACCAAAAATGAGAACCAAACAAAATACAGTCATCTGTCAAAAGTATTGGAAAATGTCCAAAAAAATCCATATATAATCAACCAAAACCATATTTTTTGGATAGATTTTAACAAATTTTACACCAAAACATTCAAAATTGTCTATATTTTGTTTGTTTATTTGTTCATTATGTTTATATGAGTGGTTTTTATTTGTACATACTTTTTCCATGATTTAAATTTTTAGGATTTATTTTTAGTTGAAATATATAGGAAAATCAGTCAATTTTTATTTGTTGTGTTAAATTATATACAAATAAAAATTACTCATAACAACGTAATGAGTAAATAAACCAAAAAAAAAATATTGTTTTGGTTGATTATGCAGGGATTTTTTTTTTACATTTCCCAATACTTTTGACAGATGACTGTAGTACAGAAATTACAGTAAAATTTATTGTTGCATAGGGTAACTTCGAACATTTAGAAAACAGAAAATCAAAGAATTTAGAGGGCTAACAGAGAAATGAAAGAGCCTAAACGGTACGATTTCCGTAAGGACGGTTACACTTTGCAAGTTCTTCATACTGATAGCAAATATAATAAAGATAAAATCCTAAAATATTTAATTTGCGAACATTATTTACTGAATAATGCGGATTCATTCAGAATTTTTTTACGAATACAACATATTTATTGTTCACTTGGTATTTCCCTTATCGTACTCCAATTTTGTCAAAATACTTTTTTTTTTACAATTAACTTTATTTCTCCTCTCTCGAGCTATCCACAAATTACTAACGTACTTTTTTTTTATTTAAATCATGCGAAATGACCACTTTTTATCGGGAAAACATTTTGAAATAAAAGAATAATATAGTGAGAAAAGAGTACATGTGCTTACCTCTTCCATCGCTGTTTATTTATAGTTGGAACAACACGATCATTCGGCAATCGTATACGGCCGAGTAGTTACGATTGGATCATTCGACAGACTCCGTAAATTTGCCGATAATTAATCAGTCGCCATCTTTTGATGCAGAATCCTGGAATTCGTCAACAAATATCGTTCTCTCACCCATTCTTTCTCACATATATCAATACGAAAATGAGTTAAAACATTATTTTATTAAATATAAAGCATGTATAGTACATTTTTTGGAGAATGCAGCTCATTAAAAAAACGGTCGTATCTTAGTCAGTGGGACTTTAATATGATAGATACAAAATGTATGTAAAATTTCCAGGTAAATTAGTTACCTGTATCTCTTATGAAAATTATGTGTACAGAACTAAGTCAGATTGATAAAAGGTGCATTCATGTTGGGTTTTTTCTTTATGTTTGATATTTTGGATTGGTTTGTTTTGTTTTGTTTTGTATTTGTTTGTTTTTGATAACAGATTAATATCTAATTTTATTTCTGTTTTTTTCTGTTTTGAGGATATAATTTCAGAAGGGTCTACACATTTATACATCTTGGAATAACAGTAGTACTTTAGGGTGCCTGCATCCTAATTTATTATGTACATGTATCTCTATTCTTTATCAATAAATGTTTAGAGGTTTGCGTTTGTATTGAATCGGGGCCTTGATGGGAGAGAGGTTTAACGAGGTGCCTACACCTCATGTATCTTTCACTGTACTGTTCATCACTTGGATGATGTACTCAGCCTTTAGAAAGTAGATTGCCAGACGCTGGTACAAGATAAATTATGAAAATGTCTGTAATGTCATTGAATATAGCTCAAATAAATATTTTGCATCATGCTGGTATGTTTTGTAAGTACAGATACGTGTATCACACATACTTGTCAATTTAATAATTAAATAACAGCCATATATACATGATAATATCTCGCACACAAAGTATCTTAACACAAGTTATTTCTTAAAGATTTTATTGAAAAACTCAGACAGGCATGGTGGAACATTAGCATACATGTAATACAATACAATATATAGACTAGAGGCTCAGTAGGTTGAGAATATTCTTTAGAAATCAACCAATCAGCAACAAGAATTGCCTGTGGTGGACATGTTTGTTAACCGATCCGGGACTAAATGAGCAATCTTTATAGAGGACCTTCCATAGATGCTACCTACCACGTTTCGGTTCATTTGGCCAAGCGGTTTCGGAGTAGAAGATTTGGTGGGAATCTATCAATCAGCAACACGAATTGCCTGTGCTGGCCATGTTTGTTAACAGATCCAAAATTAGCAATCTTTATAGAGGGCCTTCCATAGATGCTACCTACCACGTTTCGGTTCATTTGGCCAAGCGGTTTCGGAGTAGAAGATTTGTTGAGAATCTACCAATCAGCAACACGAATTGCCTGTGCTGGCCATGCTTGTTAACAGATCCAAAATTAGCAATCTTTATAGAGGGCCTTCCATAGATGCTACCTACCACATTTCGGTTCATTTGGCCAAGCGGTTTCGGAGTAGAAGATTTGTTGGGAATCTACCAATCAGCAACACGAATTGCCTGTGCTGGCCATGTTTGTTAACAGATCCAAAATGAGCAATCTTTATAGAGGGCCTTCCATAGATGCTACCTACCACGTTTCGGTTCATTTGGCCAAGCGGTTTCAGAGTAGAAGATTTTTGTAGGAATCGACCAATCAGCAACAAGAATTGTCTGTGCCGACCATGTTTGCTAAGGGATCAGGACTAAATGAGCAATCTTTATAGAGAGCCTGTCATATATGCTTCCTACCAAGCTAGGTTCATTTGGCCAAGCGGTTTCAGAGGAGAAGATTTTTGTAGGAATCGACCAATTATTCTAAAAAGAAATTATGGATCTGTATTCCTTACTCAGAACTATGAACTACAATTCAATTTTAATGTGATCATTACAATAACATACAGCACATTGTAAATTATAAACAGCAATTCTCAATTTTCTTTTTTTTTCATAAAATATGTTGTGTCATACAACTATGACCAATATTCAATCCATCATGATCTTATACTATTAGTAAATATTATAACATACATTTGCACATTTTAATAATATATATATATCAAATAATTTCAAACATCCTGTCAGTCTATTGTGGATATATAATAAACTAGCAGTTAATATAACCTGTGTCACAGATAAAATGTGTAATTAAGGTCTTATGACACCAAATTATGTAACAATCGCCATTGCTAAATTTCACACAAAAAATCCAAAATTTTACAAATATTACAACTTGCAATTTGTCAGTTAATTTGTAATATGTATGATTGAAAATATTTTGTTATTCTAGTACCAGCATCATACAATGTTTCTGAAAATTATAATTTACATTTTGCTTTTTATATAATATTTTTATTGAAATTTATATCTCTTTGTTAAACTTGTTGTATAAGAAATCTTCCTGACGTACCTATGTTTTGGTTTATATAAAATATTTCTTTATCTTTTGGGAATCATGAGGACATTGTGAGTCTTTCATAGAAGCAGTTTCATATATGAAATCTTGAAAGCTATGACCAGATCATTTATAAATTTTAGAGCTTGTTTTGCTTTACGCAAGCAGACAAACTGTTTTCACTGAAATTTTGAAACCCAAAAGAAATTGCAATTGAGATATTATTTGTTTGTTGTCTTTGAAACCATAAATAATATTTAATACTTTTTTGGTAGCTGTGATTGTTTTGATTGCAATTAAATATAAAATAATATCTTTTGATCATGTAGTGAATGCCACTTATTTTAATATATTTTTGGGGGAGTTTTTAACAATTGAATTTCAGGTGTCTTCTATCTAATCCCACTTTTTAAAACTAACTATTCCCACTTACAAATAACTTGAAATTAATGAATTTTTAAAAAGTGGGATTAGGTGGAATGAACGGAATTTCATTATATATTTTTTTATTCAGATGTCAATAAACTAAATATTTTTCTAGTAAATTTGTTTAATAAATTTCATGAAGAAAAATCATTTACATAAATCAAACATTAAATATCTAAGGAGATATATGTTTCAGCTAATACAAAATAAGTCAAAATGATGAAAAGTAATCTAAATGTAATAAGAAAGTAATCGTGATTACAGGGTCAAAATGAATGTAATCGATTACATTACGATTACATGTAATAAAAAAAAATGTCCGATTACAGATTACATCCGATTACATGATAAAATGCAATCAATTACAACTGATTACGATTACAAATTACGATGACCCCATGTCTGCCAATCAGCATCAAGAACTGCCTGTTTCCAGCAATTTACCGTGTCGACACTTGTTTTTGTTTTGACATACGTATACGCTTTTCCAACTTTCCCTTGCCGACATACTTCTATCTGCGTAGCCCTTTATTTTATATTATTGTCCAAAGTCTCGTATAATTTTTCTCAACTTTATTTCCTTTCAATGATTCTGTCAGTTTTATTTTATTTTTAATTTGTTTTCTTTGAAGTGACCATGTTACATGTATTTGTAAATCTTTTCATTTGTAGCATTGGTCACAATTTGTCACAATAGTATATAAGATAAAAATTAATTTTAAAAATAATAAACATTTGATTTTATTTGAGTTGTTATTATTTTTATACAACGTCATTTTCATTCACATTGATGTATTGATGTCGGGTGATCACAGGCGTAAGGGGAGCTAAAAATAAGCTATCGCTAGACATATGGGGAGGGGGGGGGGGGGGGTGTGTGTTAAGCAGTAAATTACAGTCAGTTATGTGATGTGCTCAATGTTTGAGCTGAATTTTAGATTCTAATTGATTCTGATTCCTATAAGGATTAAAGAGCTCGACAATTCAATTTAGATATTTTTATTTTTATTTTAATTAGAGGTCTCTTTAATGTATTATGAGTGATCACAGTTTTATGTCCACATCTCCCTAACTTAGAAAGATCCTTCATTCAATTCTAATAATTTCAATTGAATCTCCCTTCCATTTTATTTACGTTCCTTTGGTCCATAAAAAGAATTAAAAAAAAAACCAGAAGTAATAACCATTAGTATCCTACTATGAACTAGAGCAGGCCTATCAAATTTTAGAATTTCAGAATTATAATGTTGTCCAATGTTTGACTTGTTCTACTACAATAATCCTTGCCCCTATTATCAGAATAAACGTACAAATAAAATCAGATTTTGGAAAATAAAAAAGTCATAGATATTGTCAGAGAAATGGAATGAAGAAATGCGAGGTAGCTTATTTTCATGGGCAAGCGACTGATACTTATGCTTATGTTTGAATGGTGCAAGGTAGTTTATTTTCATGGATAACACTTTGAAACCTGTGTCAGACATTGAACAGATGTAAGGTAGCTTATTTTTATGGAAAACGTCATGACTCCTATATCCCATGCAACGAAGGAATACGAGGTAGCTAATTTTCATGGGCAAACTTCTGATGTTTATGCTTATGTTTGAATGGTGCAAGGTAGTTTATTTTCATGGATAACACTTTGAAACCTGTGTCAGACATTGAACAGATGCAAGGTAGCTTATTTTTATGGAAAACGTCATGACTCCTATATCCCATGCAACGAAGGAATACGAGGTAGCTAATTTTCATGGGCAAACTTCTGATGTTTATGCTTATGATTGAATGGTGCAAGGTAGTTTATTTTCATGGATAACACTTTGAAACCTGTGTCAGACATTGAACAGATGTAAGGTAGCTTATTTTTATGGAAAACGTCATGACTCCTATATCCCATGCAACGAAGGAATACGAGGTAGCTAATTTTCATGGGCAAACTTCTGATGTTTATGCTTATGTTTGAATGGTGCAAGGTAGTTTATTTTCATGGATAACACTTTGAAACCTGTGTCAGACATTGAACAGATGCAAGGTAGCTTATTTTTATGGAAAACGTCATGACTCCTATATCCCATGCAACGAAGGAATACGAGGTAGCTAATTTTCATGGGCAAACTTCTGATGTTTATGCTTATGTTTGAATGGTGCAAGGTAGTTTATTTTCATGGATAACACTTTGAAACCTGTGTCAGACATTGAACAGATGCAAGGTAGCTTATTTTTATGGAAAACGTCATGACTCCTATATCCCATGCAACGAAGGAATACGAGGTAGCTAATTTTCATGGGCAAACTTCTGATGTTTATGCTTATGATTGAATGGTGCAAAGTAGTTTATTTTCATGGATAACACTTTGAAACCTGTGTCAGACATTGAACAGATGTAAGGTAGCTTATTTTTATGGAAAACGTCATGACTCCTATATCCCATGCAACGAAGGAATACGAGGTAGCTAATTTTCATGGGCAAACTTCTGATGTTTATGCTTATGTTTGAATGGTGCAAGGTAGTTTATTTTCATGGATAACACTTTGAAACCTGTGTCAGACATTGAACAGATGCAAGGTAGCTTATTTTTATGGAAAACGTCATGACTCCTATATCCCATGCAACGAAGGAATACGAGGTAGCTAATTTTCATGGGCAAACTTCTGATGTTTATGCTTATGATTGAATGGTGCAAGGTAGTTTATTTTCATGGACAACACTTTGAAACCTGTGTCAGACATTGAACAGATGCAAGGTAGCTTATTTTTATGGAAAACGTCATGACTCCTATATCCCATGCAACGAAGGAATACGAGGTAGCTAATTTTCATGGGCAAACTTCTGATGTTTATGCTTATGTTTGAATGGTGCAAGGTAGTTTATTTTCATGGATAACACTTTGAAACCTGTGTCAGACATTGAACAGATGTAAGGTAGCTTATTTTTATGGAAAACGTCATGACTCCTATATCCCATGCAACGAAGGAATACGAGGTAGCTAATTTTCATGGGCAAACTTCTGATGTTTATGCTTATGATTGAATGGTGCAAGGTAGTTTATTTTCATGGATAACATTTTGAAACCTGTGTCAGACATTGAACAGATGTAAGGTAGCTTATTTTTATGGAAAACGTCATGACTCCTATATCCCATGCAACGAAGGAATACGAGGTAGCTAATTTTCATGGGCAAACTTCTGATGTTTATGCTTATGTTTGAATGGTGCAAGGTAATTTATTTTCATGGATAACACTTTGAAACCTGTGTCATACATTGAACAGATGCAAGGTAGCTTATTTTCATGGAACACTTCACGACTCCTATTCCATGCAATGAAGAAAGGTCAGGTAGCTAATTTTCATGGACCATGCAACGAAGGAATGCGAGGTAGCTTATTTTCATGGGTAAGCGACTGATACTTATGCTTATGTTTGAATGGTGTCAGGTAGTTTATTTTCATGGATAACACTTTGAAACCTGTGTCAGACATTGAACAGATGTAAGGTAGCATATTTTCATGGAAAACGTCATGACTCCTATTCCATGCAATGAAGAAAGGTCGAGTAGCTAATTTGCATGGGCAAGTTTCAGATGCTTATGCTTATGTTTGATCGGTGCAAGGTAGTTTATTTTCACGGATAACACTTTGAAACCTATGTCATACACTGGACAGATGTAAGGTAGCTTATATTCATGGAAAACTTCATGACTTCTATCCCATGTAATGAAGGAATTATGCTGACTACGAGTCAACTAGTCTTTGCCTTTATTCTTTTACGCCATGTGCCAATATAAATTGTATAGTCTTTGGTTTGATCAGATCGTTGATCGAAACCACGATCTACCGCACATGATGCGAGTACTCTTAACAATTTCACCACAGGAGCGTTATTGCTTGTTATAACTAAGCGTCTTATTTCTTTGAAATAAATATACACATGTTTGTATATATGCAAAGCAGAAAATGCATTATGTACAGATAAATAATATGGTGATTGATATTTAGAAACTTGTTCATGTCACTATAAATATATATATATTTTTTTTAAATATTATTAAACTTTAATTTATTTATATTATATATACATGATATGTATATATATATATATATATATATATATATATACAACCCCGTAGGAACCCCGGGGTATAGAAATGGGACCGAGTTTCTTCGTCGGTTGTGCGGGATGTATAAATTCACAACCAACCCGTCCTTTGGACGAGACGTAAATAAAACCGAGGTCCCGTGTTGAGAGATTGCCACCCTCTTCGCACGTTAAAGAACCCAGTGTAACAGCTCATTATGCTCATGATGAGTGGTCCATGGCTAAATTATCCGTCCCTACCCATCACCTTTCCTTGTTTCGAGTCCCGTGGCGTTTAAATTTTTAAATGTTCTCGTCCTGAATATAGCTGAAAAATTGCTCGCTGGACGTTAAACACCAATCAATCAATCAACCAATCAATCAATCAATCAATCAATCATATATTTTATATCGAAATAACTTATTTTCATCCAGATTTTGCTCCATGTAAATAAGGATTTATATATATATAGATAGGGAGTGGATGTGGTCGAGTGGTCGAGTGGTCTAGGGCGCTGGACGTAAGGCTAAGCGAATGGTGCTGCAGTGCATCAATGGTGTGGGTTCAAATCCCGTCGAGGGAAGAACAAAAATTTGACAGCTCTAAAATCTAATTCTAACACTGTTTGGTTTAATTTTCAGACGTATATATATATATATACCTACAAAGGATAAATACTTAGAGGAATCAATTAATACATTAAAAAGTAATTCACTTGAAACAAATAAACATGTTAAGGATAATTTATGCCGCAACGAACGACAAGCTTTATTTAGATTAAAATCAGATAAATCGATCGTGATAAAAGAGGCAGATACAACACACAACACACTGGAACAACACACAGAATGTATCAAAATTTTAAATCCGGATGATTTAAAATTTCGTCCTATTGTTGGCGGACCCAATTGCGTCACTCGACGACTAAGCCATTTTATAGACATTATACTTAAACCACTATGTTGTGAAGTACCTAGTTTTATAAGGGACGATCTAGAATTTTTAAATCATTTGCCGACGACCGTAAATCCAAATTCTGAACTCATCAGTTTTGATGTTGTAAGTCTTTATACAAATATTCCGCACGATTTGGGAATTCCTGCAATAACATTTTGGTTGGAAAATAAACGAAACATTGTACAAGATCGCTTTTCTAAAGAATTTATTCTTGAAACCGTGAAAATTATTCTTGAAAGAAATGTTTTCTATTTTGACGGTAAGTTTTACCGACAGAAAAGAGGAACCGCAATGGGAACTAAAATGGCGCCAACTTACGCTACTCTTGTTCTTGGATACCTTGAACATATTTTATACGAACAACTTTTGAATAGCTACGGACAAGAATTTGCATCGTATGTACGACAAAACTGGAAGCGTTTTCTTGACGATTGTTTTATTATATGGAACTCTGACATTCCCGTTGAAATTTTTCATACCGAACTTAATTCTTTAAATGACCAAATTCGTTTCACCATGAACAGAAGCAAAATAGAAATGCCGTTTTTAGACGTTTTAATTCGTATATCAACAAATAACAACATAATAACGGACATTTTCTCGAAAGATACTGACACCCATATGTATCTTAATTTCAGATGCAGTCACCCGAAACATATTAAAATAAACATTCCGTTTAATTTGGCTTCGAGAATTATAACGATCACAAACACAGAGGAGTTGAGAGATATGCGACTACGAGAACTTAGATTGTATTTGAAAAATCAACAATATCCGAAGGAAATAGTTGAACATGGTATACAGAAAGCGTTGGAAAAAGGACCGATACATACGGAACTGCGGGAACAAGTACATGTAACCTTAAATCAAAATAATATAATTCCGTTTGTAACTACTTATAATCCAAGGGATTACAATATTTTCCATTTTATGAAACAAATTGAATTTAACTTAAACAGTAGCGAACGTATGAAAAATGTATTGCATAAAAAGAAGATTATAAACAGCAAAAGGCAGCCGAAAAATCTGAAAGGCTTCTTGTCATCATCAAAATTTGATTTTCATGAATCATTACCATCTGTTAAGAAATGTACCGACAAGAGATGTATGACATGTCCTAGCTTAATAGAAGGAACCTCGTTTACATTTAAGAATGGACGGACTTTTACAGTTATGCAAGATATATCATGCAAAACTAAGAATCTTGTATACGCAATTATTTGCTCTAATTGTGGAGAATTCTATGTAGGTGAAACCAAAACTGAATTGCGGACTCGAATGACTGTTCACAGACAACAAACAAGGCACCAGGACCTTACTGTAATAAGAGCTAATGAACATTTCCATGATTGTTCTGGAGGACATTTCAAAATATTCCCGCTGTATAAAGTTAATACAGAGGGTGATTTTTTAAGAAGAAGAAAAGAAACTTTATTAATTAATATTCTTAAACCTTCGTTAAATGATAAATGACTTTAAAGATTTTCGTTAATCTTACAATGACTTTCGTTAATCTTACAATGACTTTAAAGATTTTTATTAATCTTATAACAACTTTAAAGATGTTCATTAATTTTATAGGTAATATATTTTACCGCGAATACGTAACATCACAGTCTCCCTTTATATTGTTAACGTCACACTATTGTTAACGTCATATATATACACTTATAAACATTGTACCTGAAGATCTGCAACAGCAGTGAAAACGTTAGTACAAGAATGTTGTGAAAAATCCGTTTTGTTCTTTTTTTAATAATTTCTTTTATATATATATACATCACCTAAAAAAAGTGGTACGGCCAATTTTTTTTTTTATTGTCGGAGGGGGTTATCTCCCGTATTTTGCTTAGGTATATATGCACAAAGATAAATTCTTGTGCATTTTCAGCCAAAGAAAAAGAATAACGCATACCCTACCGGTGCACCTGGTCCATGCTCCTAGTTGCTGCTCTTTTACTTTTAGTTTTCTGTGTGTTTTCTTTCAGTTTCTGTCTCTGTTTTCTTTGTTTCGTCTTTGTCCCTTGACTTTCCAGTTTTGGATATCGCTTTAACCGTGGTTACCCTTGATTTCACTGGTACATGATATCTCTGGCAAAACTTATTTGAATTGTCCAAAAATGTTTTGTCTATTCCCCGATATAAAAGTCTCTTGCAACGGATTGGAAGTTCATCTCATCAGTCTTGTCTTTGTGAACATGTAAAATCATGAGGTCATTCAATCTGTCTTGCCTCATCGTTAAACGTAAGTATGTTTTAATCGTTCGAAGAGTGCTGAATAACCTTTCACTAGTTGAATTGATTGCCAGCATCACCAAAACAAGCACCAACACTTTTACAACCTCTGATAGTAAGAGTCGTTCTCTATTAGTCATCTCCTGCATGTACAGCAATACATCACTCAAAACTGCTTCTTCTTTCTTTCCGTCACATTCAAATATTGTGGCAAACTGTCTCAACTGACATTGAAGATTGACTTCGTGAATGTCCCCGCGATAGAATTCCGAAACCAGCTTAACTTCTCTTGGTAATCTTCACCCCTGACACACTTAAGAAGCAGTTATTCCGTGTCTAGATATACACCGAATCTGTCAGTTATTGCTTGGACAATATGTTCCATAGCTTTAAATAGTTTTGCCTGTAGTAATCCTTTGGTATAGAGTGGAATTCAGCAGGTGCTTGCCCAGTTTCAAATCGTGATGGTACTTTTCTTCTTCGTGGAAGTAGTGGCGTCTCAGCTGACCTTTGTTCTGCTTTCATGGCAACCTTTTCCCAAAACAAATCAAAACATTGATCACTTCTCATTCCTTGAAGAGTCAGGACTGTTTGATGTGCAATCGATTTGCTCTCAGCTGCTGATAAAATCTTTTGACTGTAGTGTCCTACTTAAGGTGTCAGCATTTCGAAGAAGAAGCTCAGCAAGCAATGAACCAAAGCAAAATTCAAATTTCTGCATATGCGCTTGTACGCCACGGATTCGAGCCTTCATATCTGTATCGGTTACTGTGGTTAGTGACCAGTCCCATAACTCCACAAGTGTCTCGTAATTTTCAATGATGCTTAATACTAAGAGCGTCTGCCTTTACTGTCCATCTAGTTGGACAAAGAACTCGGATTTTCGAATTAGGTCTCCTTTGCAATACAGGTAAGCTTCATTATTAAACTATTTATTATATTTTCAATGTGTCTTAGTAAAGGAAAAGTAAATATTTCTGAAAGGTTGTTATGTTTAATTTTATCGTATATATATTATTTTTTTATATGAATATGAACTTATGAATATTTTCATATTTTGTAAACTGACTTAGCTATTCCTGTTAATCATAATTCGTAATGTTCTATTTATAACATTATTTGATTTCAAACTTTCAATATTGTTTAAAAGAAATGCTTTTTAATTAATGTAAACCTCCAAATATTATGTGTATTAACAAAGTAAATAACAAAGTACCGAAATTGCAGGAAATTTAAATTCAGCATATGGCCATTTCGACAATTTATGTCTCATCAGTGCAGATAAAATCGTAACATTTGGAAAACCAATAACTAAAAGATATTGAAATCATGAAATAAATGATCACAGATGAAGCAATACACAATATTTTCCAGAAAAATCCATGCAAAAATACAGACTATTACCAAGGATCCACACTTACCAAAACCTGAGACATAAATGGTCACAGAAAAAGCAATGTGCACTTATGGTCGGTCATCTCGACGCCAATATGATATGCGTATGTGTACTACCATGATTACTATAAAAATAACTCCCCTAAGAATCGATACAAAAGTACAGGCTACGACACTCAGCTTCTTCAACCGAGTGCTACGGCAGTGTATATATAAATGAAGGAGTTTGCTATCCATTTCTGGGATAAATCTATCTAATTAAATAGATTTCCTCGCCTACATCCACCCCTTTTTTCGCTCAAAAATACTAATTACCAAGAATCTATCAAAGCATGATAAAAGGGGAATAACTGGAATAGTATTTTTAATGTATTATTAAGGTAGCTAATTTTAATGGCTATCATTTGGAGCACCTTTGTGGTTTACGAAAATCTAGTTCCGAACGTCAAAAAGTAGCTAATATGCGAGCTTAAGCGAGCTCTTTATGGTATAAAATGTGTACTTAGGATTTTTTAACAAACATGGCTGAACATATTGTCGAAGAAAAAAAAATTCTACGTTTTGTAAACACCGGTTTCCGGTAACACACTAACACACTCAACTAATGAAGATCTTCTTAACATAAAGCGCAAAGGTGATCATGAAGTCTCGTACCCTCTCTCGTACGTCAAATACCACTGAAACCCGGAACCCGTGTGCAATAAAAGTCATTTTGTTAGGTTGTTTTACTTATATTGATATTTTTCAATTTATTAAATCTCTTCTGACATACTGACAAGAATTTTTGTTTCTACGCGGAAGTTAACTTTTGAGATTTCGTAAGGAACAATAACTCGAATAAAGGAACGACAGCTCGATTGAATGAGACTAGATTCGGCCCTAAAAAAAAGTCGTCCCCAATATATCTCGGCCCAAACAATCTCGACACTTTTTGATGCACTGGATGAGCGTGAAATTGCCAGATAATTTTCAGATGCGCGAGCATTCATGGCCGTGCCGGTTTCATATTATGCGAGCTTAAGCGAGCTCTTTATGGTATAAAATGTGTACTTAGGATTTTTTAATAAACATGGTTGAACATATTGTCGGAAGAAAAAAAATTCTACGTTTTGTAAACACCGGTTTCCGGGTAACACACTAACACACTCAACTAATGAAGATCTTCTTAACATAAAGCGCAAATGTGATCCTGAAGTCTCGTACCCTCTCTCGTACGTCCGATACCACTCAAACCCGGAACCCGTGTGTAATAAAAGTCATTTTGCTAGCTTGTTTTACTTATATTGATATTTTTTAATTTATTAAATCTCTTCTGACATACTGACAAGAATTTTTGTTTCTACGCGGAAGTTAACTTTTGAGATTTCGTAAGGAACGATAACTCGAATAAAGGAACGACAGCTCGATTCGGCCCTAAAAAAAGTCGTCCCTAATATATCTCGGCCCAAAAAATCTCGACACTTTTTGATGAAATTGCCAGATAATTTTTTCAGATGAGTGAGCATTCATGGCCGTGCCGGTTTCATATTAATTATGGTAGCTAATAATCAATCGTAACTACTCGGCCATTCTCGCTACCCTGCAAATATTGCAGGATAGCGAGAATGGCCGAGTAGTTACGATTGAGCTAATAATTATAGGACACCGGAAATTCTTAGAGTCGTCTCCCTTGTATGGCGGGTATTTTGTGCACATTTTTTTGATGATCACTGCATATGTAGTTAGAGCAGTTATTTTGAAAACTCTTATCATTTTGACGGTACTAACTGCTTTTGTAGTAAGAAAGGGAAAGTTTTAGTGAATCACAATTCGAAACAGTTCACACGATTTTTCATGTTGTCATGTTGAGCAGACGATATCCTTAGGCTTAGTGAGTTAGTCCTAAGGCTAAGTTGTATCAATATTCATACCGATACGAAACAAAGACTTTGGCACTGCTTTTGTAGTATTGGACATGTGTCCATTCATTAGAATATTATTTTTTATGTAGTAATTTTGTAGATGTCAATTTCAATAACTCAGTAAAATACGAAATACTACAGTTTTTACTAGTGGGTTACCGACTAATCTCGTTGAGATTAGACTTCCGAAGACATTTTCTGCTCTGTATCTAATCCTTTTTGGGATTCGAAGCCAGGGTTGTTTTCTGATATTGCCTGCCTCCGAATTCTTTATCAACCATGCATAGTTCTATTCAGGAAAACATTTTCAGGTACCCCCGCCTCAAACTGGCGTGAATTACGCCTGCACCTCTATGTCGTGCCAACCGCCGCTGGAGTATTCAAAGGTAAACATATTTTACTGCATAAATATGTAAATAGAATCATGATCACCTACCTATGACGCCAGATACAGCTCATCATTCCCAGCCGCCGCTTCAGATCCTTTGAATGTCGTCATTTTGATTTGTTTTGAAAGTATGTCACATGATCGCTTTTTCCACGAATTATGTGGTATAGTTTATTCCATAATTCTTGTTCAATCGGTATTCAACTGTCGATGTTATGTTCTACAGCTGAGTTGGTTTAATACAATATCTATATCTGTCATTTGTCAACTTGACTAACTAGTTATTTAAATATTATTAACAGAAGATGTTCCTTGTGTAAAAAGAAAAGAATGATTCAATACCGATAAATCAGATGTATAGAATAGACTATACCACGTAATGGAAAAGTGATCACGTGACATACTTTCAAAACAAGTCAAAATGGCGATGGATCTGAAGTGGCGACTGGGAATGATGAGCTGTATCTGGCGTCATAGGTAGGTGATCATGATTCTGGCTTCGAATCCCAAAAGGGATTACTCTGTATCTTCATCTTAATCTCGTTACAAAATCATACTGTAACGTAGTAGATAACCCCTTCAACAATAAATATGTTTTTGTACTTGAATAAGGATGATATACGGTAATAACAATTATAATAATAAAAATTTCAGTTAACTTCTTTCACAACCAACACATTCTGATTATAATCGAAAATCAAATCGGTGACAAGCATCTGATTATTCTGATTAATCAATTATGTTTTTCTAGTTGATTCCCAACACTAGTTGATTTACAAGTGACATGTCGGTGGTTTTCTCAGGGTACTCCGGTTTCCTCCACCAATAAAACTGACCGCCACGGTATAACTGAAATATTGTTGAAAGTGACGTTAAACACCATAACCCTAACCCTCAAATTACAGGTTCGCTTGAAGAGTTTAGAAGAAACTTGATATTTGTTTGAAATACAAGGTGATTACAGAAAATTAATTGACAGTATATCATATATGACCACAAAATATTTGATGTGTCATAGTTGTCATAATATTTCCTCTAAAGATACACTGTTTTTTCACGAAACTATTGGACCAATCTTGTTATTTTAACACAATGATCCTTGGCACAAAATAAAGATTCTAGTTGATTTAGAGGTTGTAGCCCTACCCGTTTATAAACAAGAGTCCAAACAGTGATAAAAATGTTTGACTAGCTGTTCTTGTTACGACTGTAAGACTGTAAAACTTCCATTTATCATTAACAGTTTTGATTGGGTTTTTTAAACATCAGCAGAGCTCCAGATAAGCTGCGTATTTGCGTTTTTTATGCTATGAAAACGAGTAAAAATGCATGTATTATCAGATCAGAGTGTACACATTACGCATACATATTGCTGTGTAAGCAAACTTTCCAAATTCGGAGCATATTTGTACAGTCGTGTACATAACAATACATTTTTGTCTTTGAGAAATTCTCCGTAATTACTTCCCTTTATACTTTTCGAAGGAGAGAGCGTATACATCCGAGGGGTACCGAATGTTTGCCTTTCTAAGCATCGATGTCGAAAGAGATCTGATTGGATGTTTACGATAAATCATACAATCGCGGTCAATATTACAAATAAATGCGGTTTACGTAATAAGTAAGAACTAAAACGAAAGTAAATTTGGGAACACGTTGTTCGTTGAAAATGAGGGATTACCGAAAATGAGCAAGAACATGAGCGTGCTACTAAGCACAAGAGCGCTACGGAAAATTCTATACTTAAATTCCTGACAGTTTCATCTGTGTCTAGTGACAGTATAGTTAAAGGAATCATTGATGACATTATCAAAACGGCTGTGATAACTGCCGAAGTCGACGAGCAAAAAACAAAATATTTACAACATTTTATTAATAAACATGACACAATCGTGTCAAATTAAACAGAGATATATATACATTTCACTTGCATCCTGCATTTATTGAATAACACTTGTGTCAAACATAATTTTAAAAGTGTACATGTAAGCAATCTTTTCTGAAGTAGAGAGTACAACAGTGCAAAGGAAATATGCAAATACCCATCATTTTCAAAAGTAGGGGGTAATTACCCTTTGGACTTTAAAATTATCTGGAGCTCTGATCAGTCAGCAATATATCTGTTATATCATACCAGATGTGGAAGAACCCAGAGAAAACAACTTGTCAAATCTCACAGACAAAATTTATCACATATATTTGTATCAAGAACACCGTTTCAACGATGGAAATTAAAAATTTAAAAGCTTAGTGGTGATAGGCACTGATATGTATGTAGATGTAAATCCAGTTTTTATGCAGTCTGACCAAAGATTAAGAAATGCCTGTGTTTCCTCTAACATTCTTGAAAAATATGGTGGAAAACTTTGACAAGAATTAGACTTGGCTGTAGAACCATAGCTCTTAGGTTTTAATTTTTTTTTTAATTTAAGGATAGGCATTAATAATTAGGGTCAGTAGAATTAGTAGAAACACTAATATTTGTTTTTGGCTTGTGATGATTGGCACCAGTTGTATTTGTAGATATAAACACAGCTATTTGATGATCATAACCATGACAGCCCCCTCAATAAGAGATACTAGAATGTTATTATGCAAAATTGTTGTGAGTGATTGTTGTTTATTAACACCAAGAGAACCATTTTTCAGCTATATCATAACAATACAAAATTGTATGTTTAACTCATCTCTTAAATTAATGATAATAAATGAGATGATGATGATATTTAGTTGTAGGATGAAGTTGTAATATAAGAATGACTACCAGTAAACCAGCTTCAGGTGTCATCAGAAAATTAGATGAAGTTGTTGTCAATAGGATAGCTGCAGGGGAGGTAATCCAAAGACCAGCAAATGCTCTCAAGGAAATGATAGAGAATAGGTTAGTAAGAAATTACAATTTGGAATACCTTCACTTTTGACCATGAGGTCAATTATTTGAATTTTTATTATACATTTTTATCTATGACTTGTTTTGTCTTCAGACCCAGCACCTTCATACATGAATATGTAAAAAATCCACTAGCCGGACGCCCAGGGCTAGTAATTTCCACATTTGGACTAGTAAAAAAACATATTGGATATTGACAAACTTGTCAATATTCGCGTATCTACTTATATTCATACAGATCCCTCCAAGTGTATCAACGATCATACTCTCAGGTCGGACACAGGGTTTTGTCGGACTTCACTCTTAAAATTGTCCGACAAATGTCCGACAAAATCCTCCCAGGTCGGAGTGAGAGTCTCCACTCTCAGATAGTTAAACTGTAAACAGGAAACGTCCCCAAATTCTGCTAACCAATAAATTCGTGCATAAAGAAACATGCGTATCTTAGTAATCTGAAGTAAATGAGTGATATACAGTACGGAAAGTATAGATATGTTAACAGCTGTCACGGGCAATATATACAATAATATCCATGAATAAAATGTATTAACATGCAGTACCCATGTTTTAAGTGCTCTAGAAGTGAATATTAATATGCCCCTTATGTACTCGCGACAATCGATGCCAAGGCCCTTTCACTTGCTGCAGACAGTTGCCGGTTTACGATATCGGGTGCGTTTGCTCTTTTACGTGTTTGCCAAATGTAGGGTGAACGAACCCGGGTAAATAATTCTAATTTATGCATTTATTTCTTTAAAGGCAAATTTGGATTAAAATTAATTAGTAAAATTTAAGTTTTATTTTGTTTATGGTGAAAGGGTCATAAATCCGTAAATCCCTTTTTTTTCCCTTGAAAGTTGGCAGTCTGCGGAGTCCTGATATAGGTGAAATAATATTTTATTAGTGTATTCTATGTTTTTTTTTACAGTTTACCTGTCAAAACATCACCCATCTCAGCATGTCGTCGCATTGTGCATTCATGATATACAAATACACCTATCACAGGTGTGAAAAAAAACTTTGCTCAAGACTCCTTTTACTAAGACTTATAAACATAGATAACTATTTTGCGTTTTCGATTTTCAAACTGTCTTCCAATTTATTTGTACTTAAAAAATTAATTTATATCTTTTTTCTCTATATGTGTATAAATATCTTAATAAAATAAATACATTTATGGTGAGAAATTATTATACGTCATGATATCGTTATTTAGGTAAATACTTATTAGACAGATTTTTTTTAAACCATTTTTGTCTTTTTAATTGATAACTGACCCAAGCTAAATAAATGAAATGTGACTTAATGTGTTAATTATATAAATCCTTGCCTTCTATAAATTTTAATTTCTTATCTAATTCTTATTCTTATTTAACAATATGGTCAGGTTGTTATTTTCATTGAATGGCATCTCAAAATAGATGGCTTCACAGTAGGGGCTCTTCCTGTATATTGGTTACATCCTGTATATTACAACTGACAGCTAATGCATGACAAACAATTTTAATCAGCCATCTTTATCATAAAATACATTTTTTTAATCTTTATTTTGATGATGGCACCTAATTCCCATCACCTAATCCAAATTAGTATAGTAGAGGAGTACCGTATTTTTTGGACGATAAATCTAGATAAAAATGACGATTTTGTTTACAGTACAAAAAATGTATACCTTTATTTTGCTCTAGGATTATTTCTGAATAAGAAGACTTGTATCATCGATGTTCTTGGGTGTTATTTTTTTTTAAATAAAGCAATAAAAGTATACTAACAGGGGGTGCAATTCTGGGGATAAAATATTCAACATCCGAAAAAAATCAATATTCAATGATTGAAGTGTTAGCGAAAATCAGTTCAATATTGTATTTTATAATAAAATATATACTATAAAAAAATGTATCTTGAAAAAAATCACAGGGTGGATCGATTTACAATATAAAATTATTATCACAAAATATCTAAATATAGCTATAGCCTTCCATCAAACACGAGCATGCGCATGTGGTTGTAGTAAAAAATGGTGGTTGCAATACATCTCACAGTAAACGTGTAGAACAAGCTTTTTATACTAAATATACTGGAAAATAATTTATATCGATTTCGTTACTTAATCAATATTTTATTGCAGTAATTTATATGAGGCTATGGGTGTTTAAACGTCACTTTTCAACAATATTTCAGTTATATATTGACCTTTGAGCTACCCTTCCTGGCACGAATATGGTGCAAGGTAGAAATACACTTGTGTATTTACGTACCCGGACATTCTACATACCGGAATGAAAGTACGCTTACAAATATGCATCGATCACAAAATGTTTGACATGCTCACCTCGAGAAATGTAAACAAATCTTTAAATATCCACTCGCGTCCGACCACGATGTCCGACCACGACCACAATGTCCGACCAAATAGTCGGACTTAGAGAGTGTTGACTCTCAAATTTGTCGGACATTTGTCGGACATTTTGTGAGGAATATGTCTGACCTGAGAGTATGATCGTTGATACACTTGGAGTGTACTGTATATGCTATATGTTGTTTAATCAGCAGCAATGTTTTATTTATTCAACCGCTATCTTTTTGTCGAAATTGAGAGCAAAGAAGGTAGAAAAACTGCGTAACTTGTCATAAAACACAGCTTCAACAAATGACGGCTTACCGGAAATTTCGAAAATGAAATACTGAAATCGGATTCCAGAACCGGGAACGACTATTTCCGGTTTTGTCGATAGTTAAAAAAAAATAAATAAAAAATTTAATGCCTAGATTTTTTTGAAATGTGACCGTAAACACACATATTTTTTGTTTGTTTGGCCTTACAGTGATCTGAACTGTGGAAAGTAAGTGAAAATAAAACGTGATACCAGATCTGAAAAGAAAGATAGTTAAACTAATATACATTGTACATGTTGTACAATTTTTCTGCAGTTGCCTGCTGGGGTCTCTAAAATAACAATCTTAGTAGCCCAGAACAAATTCTTAGGGTCCAGCAATTAACTTTACACATGAAATATTCAATATTTCAGTAGCCACCTGGGCTTTATTGTTTGAAAATGTCCAGGGGACCACTCCACATTTGAGTGGTTATAGGCTTCTGGGCCCCTTTTAGTAGCTCTTGTTTTATGTAATAGTTGTATGATTAATTGAATACAGAAGTGATGCAGGTATTATTATCCCCCTGTGATAGCGGTGAGGGGATATAGTAATAGCGGCTGTCTGTCCGTCCGTCCGTCTGTCTGTCCGTCCGTCCGTCCGTCCGTCCGTCTGTCTGTCTGTCTGTCCGTCCGTCCGTCACACTTTCTTGTTTACACGATAACTTGAGTAAACATGGATAGATTTGAATAATTTTTTGCATGTGGCTTGTAATTATCATTATCTTGGATGGGTTCTAACATGGAAATATTTGAAGCAAGGGTTTTGGTTGGAAAATCTTAGTTTTTGGTTGAAAAATCACCAATATTGAGAATTGTGTCTTGTTTATGCGATAACTTTAGTAAACATGGATAGATTTGAATAATTTTTTGCATGTGGCTTGTAATTATCATTATCTTGGATGGGTTCTTACATGGAAATATTTGAAGCAAGGGTTTTGGGGGAAAATCTTAGTTTTTGGTTGGAAAATCACCACTATTGAGAATTGTGTCTTGTTTACATGATAACTTTAGTAAACATGGATAGATTTGAATAATTTTTTGCATGTGGCTTGTAATTATATCCCCCAAATGAAGTTTAGGAGGCATATTGTCTTTGTTCCATTTCTTATTATTAGTTCACCTGGACCAAAGGTCCAGGTGAACTATTGCCATCACTTGGCGTCCGTCGTCTGTAAACTTTTCACATTTCAAGCTTCTTCTCCGAAACCACTGGGCCAATTGGAACCAAACTTAGCAGGAATGTTCCTTGGATGGTCCTCTACAACATTTTTGTTTTTTGTTCCAGTCGGATATTCAACATGGCTGCCAGGGCCAATAATATGCTCTGATTGGCTGAAATTTCAAAGATCTTCTTCTCTGAAACTAATGAACTGACTGAACCCAAACTGTAAATGAATGATCATTGGAATGTCCTTTACCAAGTTTCTAGGTTTTTTTTGTTTTTTTTTTGTTTTTTTTTTTCGAAGTGTGATATTTTTATTGAAATCTGTACATTTGTTAGTTGAATACATAAAGTACCGGTACCTTATCCCGGCCTCGTTAACATTAATAAAGCACATAGAATATAAAGATGTTAGTATTTGTTAGTAATTTACATACAGAATGGCATACTATTTCTATTTGAATAACATGACAGAAAATACCAAATAATGTGATTCCACAAAAAGATGAGTTTTTCAATCATAATAAACCAAATTAACAAATATACAGATAATCAACAAATAGGGTTTTAAGTAGTTATAGAAGTAAAAGAAAAAAATGGAAAAATTTAATTTATTGAGTTTTTTAAGGCATAAAAATAATTTTTAAAGAGAAAGAAAAAGTTTTTTAATTTGCTTTGATGAATAGGTAATTTTAGCATTCATAAAAACAAAAGGCTATTTCTTTTCTATCATGTTATATACAGAATGAATATTTGTATAAATCTTTATATCTAATTAAACAGTAAAGTGAAAGCATTCCATATCTGGTTGAAAAAATCCATTTTTAGTTCACCTGGACCAAAGGTCCAGGTGAACTATTGCCATCACTTGGCGTCCGTCGTCTGTCGTCTGTAAACTTTTCACATTTCAAGCTTCTTCTCCGAAACCACTGGGCCGATTGGAACCAAACTTAGCAGGAATGTTCCTTGGATGGTCCTCTACAAAGTTACTGTTTTTCGTTCCAGTCGGATATTCAATATGGCTGCCAGGGCCAATAATGTGCTCTGATTGGCTGAAATTTCAAAGATCTTCTTCTCTGAAACTAATGAACTGACTGAACCCAAACTGTAAATGAAAGATCATTGGAATGTCCATTACCAAGTTTCTGTTTTTTATGCTGATCGGAAATCCAAGATGGCCACCATTGCAGGACATAGATTAACATTGGACCCTATGGGAAAATGTTCAAATGCCTTCTTCTCAGAAACTACAAATATGATTAAAGCCAAACTGTACATGAATGTTCATTGGATGGTCCTCTACAATGTCAAGGTTTTTTATTCCGATATGAAATTCTAAATGGTGGCTACGGCAGGACTTAGTTTAACATTGGACCCTATGGGAAAAATGTTTCAAAATGCTTCTTCTCTGAAACCACTTGGACAGTTGAAACCAAACTGCCCAGGAATGATCATTGGAAGGTCCTCTACAAAGTTTCTGTTTTTTATGCTGATCGGAAATCCAAGATGGCCACCACCGCAGGACATAGATTAACATTGGACCCTATGGGAAAATATTCAAATGCCTTCTCAGAAACTACAAATATGATTAAAGCCAAACTGTACACGAATGTTCATTGGATGGTCCTCTACAAACTTTAGTTTTTTTGTTCCGATATGAAATTCAGAATGGCGGCTACGGCAGGACTTAGTTTAACATTGGACCCTATGGGAAAAATGTTTCAAAACGCTTCTTTGAAACCACTTGGACAGTTGAAACCAAACTGCCCAGGAATGATCATTGAAAGGTCCTCTACAAAGTTTCTATTTTTTATGCCGATCGGAAATCCAAGATGGCTGCCACCACAGGTCATAGTATTAACACTGGACCTATGGGGAAAATACAGAAATATGTTCTTCTCTGAAGCTATTGCACTGATTGAACCTAAACTGTGCATCAATCATTGGAAGGTCCTTTACAAACTTTGTGTTTTTTATGTTGATCGGAATTCCAAGATGACTACCACTTCAGGACATAGTTTTTGCATAGGACCAATTGGTTCTTTTTATAACCAGGTGAACGATACAGGCTCTTGAGAGCCTCTGGTTATTATTATTATTATTCTTATTAGATCACCCCGACTGCTGTCGAGTGATGTATTGCTATTCTACGTTTCTTTTTCACTATTATTATTATTACATCATCCCGACTGTTATCGGGTGATGTATTGCTATTCTACGTTTCTTTTTCACTATTATTATTATTACATCATCCCGACTGTTATCGGGTGATGTATTGCTATTCTACGTTTCTTTTTCACTATTATTATTATTCTTATTATTCTTCCACACATTTTTGTCCGCTCTATTTCTCGGAGATGTCTTGATCAAACTTTATGAAACCTTGTAGGAATATCATATGCCATGTGAAGTTGTGTTGTATAGGGTTGATTTTTTCAAAATGGCTGCCGTTGCAATGGAAACAGCCAAAATGCTAAAAAATTGAAAAGCACAAAAATATCATAGCAGGTTACTCCCCATACAGAAATTGATGAAACTTGATAGGAACAACATCCACAGCTAGTGGAACGAGATAAGCCAAAAAAATCGGAATCAGTTGGACAAACTTTGCCGCAGTTGCCATGGAAACAAAAAAGGGGGGGGATTTAAAAAGAAATTGGATTCCTTTCATCAAACTTCATGAAACTTTGTAGGAATGTCCACCGTATTGTGTGGCAGCTTTGGGGGGTTGAAACAATTCAAAATGGCAGCCGTTGCCATGGTAACCAAGGTGCAAAAAATGTTAAATTCACTCCAAGCTTCACAAAGTTTTGCAGTAATGTTTCCTGTCACATCCACATCTAGTGGAACGAGATAAGCCAAACAAATCGGAATCGGTAAGACAAACTTTGCTGCAGTTGCCATGGAAATAAAAAAAGGGGGAATTTTTAAAAATTTTTTGATTTGTTTCATCAAACTTCATGAAACATTGTAGGAATATTCACCATAGACATAGTGTGTGGAAGCTTTTGGCATGTTGATAACATTCAAAATGGCATTACCATGGAAACCGAGGGACCAAAATAATGGGGTGGGGTGATGTTCGCCATTGCTTTGCAATGGCAATTCTAGTTCTTATTATTATTATTACATCACCCCAACTGCTGTCGGGTGATGTATTGCTATTCTACGTTTCTTTTTCACTGTTGTTCTTATTATGGCTCCCAAACGAAGTTTGTGAGACATTACTTTTGCTCAGTTTCTTATTATTATTATTATTATTACATCACCCCGACTATTTTCGGGGGATGTATTGCTATTCTATTTTTCATTATTATTACATCACCCTGACTGTTGTCGGGTGATGTATTGTTATTCTACGTTTCTTTTTCACTATTCTTATTCTTATTAAGTCCCCAAACGAAGTTTGGAGACTTATTGTTTTTGCACCGTTTCTTATTATTATTATTATTCTTTCTCTTCTTCTCACTGCGATTTTGTCTGACCAAATTTTCGGAGACTGATGATCCGATCTTTACTAAACTTCACAGGAAGGTGGATCTCAATCTCAAGAGGTGCATTCAAGTCTTGGAATTTTCAAAATGGCTGCCAATATAAAGATTAAAAAAATCGTTAGAAATTCAAAGATGAAAAGATTTCAATGGAAATGGATATTTACAGGAAGTCAGACATGCTGCACCATATGGCGGCCATTTTGGTTTGCTATGGTGGCCATTTTGAATCCAAAATGGCCGCCAAAATACAAAAATCCTCGATTTGGACGAAATTTGGTTTCCAAGTAGATTATGGTGTTGCGAATTGATATCCATCGTTGGTTTGCTATGGTGGCCATTTTGAATCCAAAATGGCCACCAAAATACAAAAATCCTCCGATTGAGACGAAATTTGGTTTCAAAGTAGATTATGGTGTTGCAAATTGATATCCATCATTGATCGTCAAATTGTCAATGGTCTTCGATTTCAATGAAAATTGATATATAGGAGTATTTTGAAGTGAGGAATTGGTTGGTAATGATGAAATTTGCATCCACATGCCCGAATTCTGATATGGGGGTCGTTTGAGGACTTCTGTGCATCCAAACACAATCAAACCTACAATGTAGTTACATCACCCCGACTGTTGTCGGGTGATGTATTGTTATTCTATTATTATTAGCTCACCACTGAGCGTCCGTCGTCCGTCCGTCCGTCTGTAAATTTTTGACATTTTAATCAATTCCTCTGAAGCCACAGGGCCAATTTGAACCAAACTTTGGTGGAATGGTCCTTGGATGGCCCCCTTCCAAAAATGTGTCCGGTGATCCCAACTTCCAGCCAATATAGCCACCAAGCTAAAAATAGAAAAAAGGGGGGATTGAAATTTTAATTGTTCATTGCTGCTTTAGTATAAGTCAAAATGAGCTCAAATTTTAACTGCAGCTACATGGCAAGGAGTAGTTTAACATATATTCCGGGTTTTTCTTTCAGCCGATATATACCGATTATGCAAATTAGGCATATTTTGATAAAAGATCACATTTAAATCTTATCCTCTGAAACCGCTGAACCAAATTACACCAAACCTGGCAGGGATGGTGCCTGGGTGGGTCCCTTTCAAAATTTTGTCCGACAGCCCCGCCCTCCATTCAAGATGGCTGCTGTTACTAAAAATAGAAATTTCTTCAATTGTCCATTGCTGCTTTAGCATAAGTCAAAATGAGCTTAAGTTTTAACAACTGCAGCTACATGGTAAGGAGTAGTTTAACATGGGTATTTTGTGTTTTTCTGTGAAATTTTTCTTTCAGCCGATTTATACCGATTATACAAATTATAGGCATATTTTGATGAAAGATCACATTTAAATCTTCTCCTCTGAAACCGCTGAACCAAATTACACTAAACCTGGCAGGGATGGTTCTTAGGTGGGTCCCTTTCAAAATTGTGTCCGACAGCCCCACTCTCCATTCAAGATGGTTGTTGTTATTAAAAATAGAAATTTCTTCTATTGTCCATTGCTGCGTTATTATAAATCAAAATGAGCTCAAATTTTAACTGCAGCTACATGACAATGAGTAGATTAACATATATTCTGGGTTTTTCTGTGAGTTTTTTCTTTCAACCGATTTATACTGATTATACAAATTAGACATATTTTGATAAAAGACCACATTTAAATCTTCTCCTCTGAAACCACTGAACCAAATTAAAACAAATTTGGCTGGGATGGTCCTTGGGTGGTCCCCTTTCAATATTGTGTCCGACAGCCCCGCCCTCCATTCAAGATGGCTGCTGTTACTAAAAATAGAAATTTCTTTTGTTGTCAATTTCCGCTTTATTACAAATCAAAATGAACTCAAATTTTAACTGCAGCTATATGGCAATGAGTAGTTTAACATATATTCTGGGTTTTTCTGTGAGATTTTTTCAGCCAGTTTATTCCGTTTAGGAATATTATGAAATAAAAATCGCATCTTTTGCTCAGAAATTTGAGTTGAAATGATCTTTGGGTGGCCCACTTTCAAAATTATGTGTAACACCCCCATTTTATATCAACTTTAAATGTCAAATTGAAAACCAGGTGAGCGATTACAGGCTCCTGGAAGCCTCTAGTTATTATTACGTCACCCCGAACGCAGTCGGGTGACGTATTGCTATTCTGCTTTTCTTTTTCACTATTATTATTATTCTTATTCTTTCACACATTTTTGTCTGCTCGATTTCTCGGAGATGCCTTGATCAAAATTTATGAAACCTTGTAGGAATATCATATGCCATGTGAAGTTGTGCTGTTAAGGTTTGATTTTTTCAAAATGGCTGCCGTTGCCATGGAAACGGCCAAAATGCTAAAAAATTGAAAAACACAAAAAATGATCATAGCAGGTTACTCGCCAAACAGAAATTGATGAAACTTGATAGGAACAACATCCACAGCTAGTGGAACGAGATAAGCCAAAACAATCAGAATCAGTTGGACAAACTTTGCCGCAGTTGCCATGGAAACAAAAAAGGGGGGATTTAAAATAATTTTGGAATCCTTTCATCAGACTTCATGAAACTGTGTAGGAATATCCACTGTAGTGTGTGGCAGCTTTTGGCGTGTTGATAAAATTCAAAATGGAAGTTGCCAAGGAAACCGAGGTACCAAAATAATGGGGTGGGGTGACGTCCGCTATTGCTTTGCAATGGCAATTCTAGTTATTATTATTCTTCCACACATTTATAATTGTGATCATTAGCTCCCAGTGTCCACTTGTTCATAATGTGTTGTGTATGAAGGGGTGTGGGTATATAATTGTGAATATTAGTTCCCAGTCCCCACTTGTTCATAATGTGTAGTGTATGAAGGGGCGTGGGTATATAATTGTGAGTATTAGCTCCCAATGCTCACTTGTTCATAATGTGTTGTGTATGAAGAGGCATGGATATACAATTGTGACTATTAGCTGCCAGTCCCCACTTGTTCATAATGTGTAGTGTATGAAGGGGCGTGAGTATATAATTGTGAGTATTAGATGCCAGTGTTCACTTGTTGATAATGTGTAGTGTATGAAGGGGCATGGGTATATAATTGTGAGTATTAGCTCCCAGTCCCCACTTGTTCATAATGTGTAGTGTATGAAGGGGCGTGGGTATATAATTGTGAGTATTAGCTCCCAGTGTCCACTTGTTCATAATGTGTAGTGTATGAAGGGGTGTGGGTATATAATTGTGAGTATTAGCTCCCAGTGCTCACTTGTTCATAATGTGTAGTGTATGAAGGGGCGTGGGTATATAATTGTGAGTATTAACTCCCAGTGTCCACTTGTTCATAATGTGTAGTGTATGAAGGGGCGTGGGTATATAATTGTGAGTATTAGCTCCCAGTGTCCACTTGTTCATAATGTGTAGTGTATGAAGGGGCGTGGGTATATAATTGTGAGTATTAGCTCCCAGTGTCCACTTGTTGATAATGTGTTGTGTATGAAGAGGCGTGGGTATATAATTGTGAGTATTAGCTCCCAATCCCCACTTGTTCATAATGTGTAGTGTATGAAGGGGCGTGGGTATATAATTGTGAGTATTAGATGCCAGTGTTCACTTGTTCATAATGTGTTGTGTATGAAGGGGCGTGGGTATACAATTGTAAGTATTAGATGCCAGTGTTCACGTGTTGATAATGTGTAGTGTATGAAGGGGCATGGGTATATAATTGTGAGTATTAGCTCCCAGTCCCCACTTGTTCATAATGTGTTGTGTATGAAGGGGTGTGGGTATATAATTGTGAATATTAGTTCCCAGTCCCCACTTGTTCATAATGTGTAGTGTATGAAGGGGCGTGGGTATATAATTGTGAGTATTAGCTCCCAATGCTCACTTGTTCATAATGTGTTGTGTATGAAGAGGCATGGATATACAATTGTGACTATTAGCTGCCAGTCCCCACTTGTTCATAATGTGTAGTGTATGAAGGGGCGTGAGTATATAATTGTGAGTATTAGATGCCAGTGTTCACTTGTTGATAATGTGTAGTGTATGAAGGGGCATGGGTATATAATTGTGAGTATTAGCTCCCAGTCCCCACTTGTTCATAATGTGTAGTGTATGAAGGGGCGTGGGTATATAATTGTGAGTATTAGCTCCCAGTGTCCACTTGTTCATAATGTGTAGTGTATGAAGGGGTGTGGGTATATAATTGTGAGTATTAGCTCCCAGTGCTCACTTGTTGATAATGTGTAGTGTATGAAGGGGCGTGGGTATATAATTGTGAGTATTAACTCCCAGTGTCCACTTGTTCATAATGTGTAGTGTATGAAGGGGCGTGGGTATATAATTGTGAGTATTAGCTCCCAGTGTCCACTTGTTCATAATGTGTAGTGTATGAAGGGGCGTGGGTATATAATTGTGAGTATTAGGTCCCAGTGTCCACTTGTTCATAATGTGTAGTGTATGAAGGGGCGTGGGTATATAATTGTGAGTATTAGCTCCCAGTGTCCACTTATTGATAATGTGTTGTGTATGAAGAGGCGTGGGTATATAATTGTGAGTATTAGCTCCCAATCCCCACTTGTTCATAATGTGTAGTGTATGAAGGGGCGTGGGTATATAATTGTGAGTATTAGATGCCAGTGTTCACTTGTTCATAATGTGTTGTGTATGAAGGGGCGTGGGTATACAATTGTAAATATTAGATGCCAGTGTTCACGTGTTGATAATGTGTAGTATATGAAGGGGCATGGGTATATAATTGTGAGTATTAGCTCCCAGTCCCCACTTGTTCATAATGTGTAGTGTATGAAGGGGCGTGGGTATATAATTGTGAGTATTAGCTCCCAGTCCCCACTTGTTCATAATGTGTAGTGTATGAAGGGGCGTGGATATATAATTGTGAGTATTAGATGCCAGTGTTCACTTGTTCATAATGTGTAATGTATGAAGAGGCGTGGGTATATACATGTGAGTATTATCTCCCAGTCCCCACTTGTTCATAATGTGTAGTGTATGAAGGGGTGCGGGTATATAATTGTGAGTATTAGCTCCCAGTGTCCACTTGTTAATAATGTGTAGTGTATGAAGGGGCGTGGGTATATAATTGTGAGTATTAGCTCCCAGTGCTCACTTGTTCATAATGTGTAGTGTATGAAGGGGCATGGGTATATAATTGTGAGTATTAGATCCCAGTCCCCACTTGTTCATAATGTGTAGTGTATGAAGGGTTGTGGGTATATAATTGTGATCATTAGCTGCCATTGTCCACTTGTTCATAATGTGTAGTGTATGAAGGGGCGTGGATATACAATTGTGAGTATTAGCTCCCAGTGCTCACTTGTTCATAATGTGTAGTGTATGAAGGGGCGTGGATATACAATTGTGAGTATTAGCTCCCAGTGCTCACTTGTTCATAATGTGTAGTGTATGAAGGGGCGTGGATATATAATTGTGAGGATTAGCTCCCCGTGCTCACTTGTTCATAATGTGTAGTGTATGAAGGGGTGTGGGCATATAATTGTGATCATTAGCTCCCAGTGTTCACTTGTTCATAATGTGTAGTGTATGAAAGGGCGTGGGTATATACTTGTGAGTATTAGCTCCCCATGCTCACTTGTTCATAATGTGTAGTGTATGAAGGGGTGTGGGTATATAATTGTGATCATTAGCTCCCAGTGTTCACTTGTTCATAATGTGTAGTGTATGAAGGGGCGTGGGTATATAATTGTGATCATTAGGTCCCAGTGTCCACTTTTGATAATGTGTAGTGTATAAAGGGGCGTGGGTATATAATTGTGAGTATTAGCTCCCAGTGCTCACTTGTTCATAATGTGTAGTATATGAAGGGGCATGGGTATATAATTGTCAGTATTAGATCCCAGTCCCCACTTGTTCATAATGTGTAGTGTATGAAGGGGCGTGGATATACAATTGTGAGTATTAGCTCCCAGTGCTCACTTGTTCATAATGTGTAGTGTATGAAGGGGCGTGGATATATAATTGTGAGTATTAGATCCCAGTCCCCACTTGTTCATAATGTGTAGTGTATGAAGGGGCGTGGATATACAATTGTGAGTATTAGCTCCCAGTGCTCACTTGTTGATAATGTGTAGTGTATGAAAGGACGTGGATATATAATTGTGAGTATTAACTCCCCGTGCTCACTTGTTGATAATGTGTAGTGTATGAAGGGGCGTGGATATATAATTGTGAGTATTAGATCCCAGTCCCCACTTGTTCATAATGTGTAGTGTATGAAGGGGCGTGGATATACAATTGTGAGTATTAGCTGCCAGTGCTCACTTGTTCATAATGTGTAGTGTATGAAGGGGCGTGGATATATAATTGTGAGTATTAGATCCCAGTCCCCACTTGTTCATAATGTGTAGTGTATGAAGGGGCGTGGATATACAATTGTGAGTATTAGCTCCCAGTGCTCACATGTTCATAATGTGTTGTGTATGAAGGGGCGTGGGTATACAATTGTAAGTATTAGATGCCAGTGTTCACGTGTTGATAATGTGTAGTGTATGAAGGGGCATGGGTATATAATTGTGAGTATTAGCTCCCAGTCCCCACTTGTTCATAATGTGTAGTGTATGAAGGGGCGTGGGTATATAATTGTGAGTATTAGCTCCCAGTCCCCACTTGTTCATAATGTGTAGTGTATGAAGGGGCGTGGATATATAATTGTGAGTATTAGATGCCAGTGTTCACTTGTTCATAATGTGTAATGTATGAAGAGGCGTGGGTATATACATGTGAGTATTATCTCCCAGTCCCCACTTGTTCATAATGTGTAGTGTATGAAGGGGTGCGGGTATATAATTGTGAGTATTAGCTCCCAGTGTCCACTTGTTAATAATGTGTAGTGTATGAAGGGGCGTGGGTATATAATTGTGAGTATTAGCTCCCAGTGCTCACTTGTTCATAATGTGTAGTGTATGAAGGGGCATGGGTATATAATTGTGAGTATTAGATCCCAGTCCCCACTTGTTCATAATGTGTAGTGTATGAAGGGTTGTGGGTATATAATTGTGATCATTAGCTCCCATTGTCCACTTGTTCATAATGTGTAGTGTATGAAGGGGCGTGGATATACAATTGTGAGTATTAGCTCCCAGTGCTCTCTTGTTCATAATGTGTAGTGTATGAAGGGGCGTGGATATACAATTGTGAGTATTAGCTCCCAGTGCTCACTTGTTCATAATGTGTAGTGTATGAAGGGGCGTGGATATATAATTGTGAGGATTAGCTCCCCGTGCTCACTTGTTCATAATGTGTAGTGTAAGAAGGGGTGTGGGCATATAATTGTGATCATTAGCTCCCAGTGTTCACTTGTTCATAATGTGTAGTGTATGAAAGGGCGTGGGTATATACTTGTGAGTATTAGCTCCCCATGCTCACTTGTTCATAATGTGTAGTGTATGAAGGGGTGTGGGTATATAATTGTGATCATTAGCTCCCAGTGTTCACTTGCTCATAATGTGTAGTGTATGAAGGGGCGTGGGTATATAATTGTGATCATTAGGTCCCAGTGTCCACTTTTGATAATGTGTAGTGTATAAAGGGGCGTGGGTATATAATTGTGAGTATTAGCTCCCAGTGCTCACTTGTTCATAATGTGTAGTATATGAAGGGGCATGGGTATATAATTGTCAGTATTAGATCCCAGTCCCCACTTGTTCATAATGTGTAGTGTATGAAGGGGCGTGGATATACAATTGTGAGTATTAGCTCCCAGTGCTCACTTGTTCATAATGTGTAGTGTATGAAGGGGCGTGGATATATAATTGTGAGTATTAGATCCCAGTCCCCACTTGTTCATAATGTGTAGTGTATGAAGGGGCGTGGATATACAATTGTGAGTATTAGCTCCCAGTGCTCACTTGTTGATAATGTGTAGTGTATGAAAGGACGTGGATATATAATTGTGAGTATTAACTCCCCGTGCTCACTTGTTCATAATGTGTAGTGTATGAAGGGGCGTGGATATATAATTGTGAGTATTAGATCCCAGTCCCCACTTGTTCATAATGTGTAGTGTATGAAGGGGCGTGGATATACAATTGTGAGTATTAGCTGCCAGTGCTCACTTGTTCATAATGTGTAGTGTATGAAGGGGCGTGGATATATAATTGTGAGTATTAGATCCCAGTCCCCACTTGTTCATAATGTGTAGTGTATGAAGGGGCGTGGATATACAATTGTGAGTATTAGCTCCCAGTGCTCACTTGTTCATAATGTGTAGTGTATGAAAGGGCGTGGGTATATAATTGTGAGTATTAGCTCCCCGTGCTCACTTGTTCATAATGTGTAGTGTATGAAGGGGTATGGGTATATAATTGTGATCATTAGCTCCCAGTGTCCACTTGTTCATAATGTGTAGTGTATGAAGGGGCGTGGGCATATAATTGTGAGTATTAGCTCCCAGTGCTCACTTGTTCATAATGTGTAGTGTATGCAGGGGCATGGGCATATAAGTGTGAGTATTAGCTCCCAGTGCTCACTTGTTCATAATGTGTAGTGTATGAAGGGGCATGGGTATATAATTGTGAGTATTAGATCCCAGTCCCCACTTGTTCATAATGTGTAGTGTATGAAGGGGCGTGGGCATATAATTGTGAGTATTAGCTCACAGTGCTCACTTGTTCATAATGTGTAGTGTATGCAGGGGCATGGGTATATAATTGTGAGTATTAGCTCCCAGTGCTCACTTGTTCATAATGTGTAGTATATGAAGGGGCATGGGTATATAATTGTGAGTATTAGATCCCAGTCCCCACTTGTTCATAATGTGTAGTGTATGAAGGGGCGTGGATATATAATTGTGATCATTAGCTCCCAGTGTCCACTTGTTCATAATGTGTAGTGTATGAAGGGGTGTGGGTATATAATTGTGAGTATTAGCTCTTAGTGCTCACTTGTTCATATTGTGTAGTGTATGAAGGGGCATGGGTATATAATTGTGAGTATTAGCTCCCAGTGCTCACTTGTTCATAATGTGTAGTGTATGAAGGGGCATGGGTATATAATTGTGAGTATTAGCTCCCAGTGCTCACTTGTTCATAATGTGTAGTGTATGAAGGGGTGTGGATATATAATTGTGAGTATTAGGTCCCAGTGTCCACTTGTTCATATTGTGTAGTGTATGAAGGGGCGTGGGTATATAATTGTGATCATTAGCTCCCAGTGCTCACTTGTTCATAATGTGTAGTGTATGAAGAGGAGTGGGTATATAATTGTGAGTATTAGCTCTTAGTGCTCACTTGTTCATATTGTGTAGTGTATGAAGGGGCAATGGTATATAATTGTGATCATTAGCTCCCAGTGTCCACTTGTTCATAATGTGTAGTGTATAAAGGGGCGTGGGTATATTATTGTGATCATTAGGTCCCAGTGTTCACTTGTTCATATTGTGTAGTGTATTAAGGGGTGTGGGTATATAATTGTGAGTATTAACTTCCAGTGCTCACTTGTTCATAATGTGTAGTGTATGAAGGGGCGTGGATATATAATTGTGATCATTAGGTCCCAGTGTCCACTTGTTCATAATATGGCGTCCTTCCTTCCGTCCGACCGTCCCAATCCTTGTGAACACTCTAGGATCAAGATCCTTCAATGGATTTTGACCAAGCTTGGTACATATTTAGTCCTTAAGAGAATCTGGAACCCTATTGATTTTCAAGGTCAGGTCAAAGGTCAAGGTCACAGGTCAAATTTTTACCGCATCACATCCTTGTGAACACTCTAGAATCAACATCCTTCAATGTATTTTGACCAAACTTGGTACATACTTAGTCCTTAGGAGAATCTGGAACCCTATTGATTTTCCAGGTCAAAGGTCAAGGTCACTGGGTCAATTTTTTACTGTGTAACATCCTTGTGAACACTCTAGAATCAACATCCTTTAATGGATTTTGACCAAACTTGGTACATACTTAGTCCTTAGGAGAATCTGAAACCCTATTGATTTTCCAGGTCATAGGTCAAAGGTAAATGTCACCGGGTCAAATTTTTAACACCTAACATCCTTGTGAACACTCTAGAATCAACATCCTTCAATGGATTTTGACCAAACTTGGTACATACTTAGACCTTACAAGAGTCTGGAACCCTATTGATTTTCAAGGTCAAAGGTCAAGGTCACCGGGTCAAATTTTTACCGCATAGCATCCTTGTGAACACTCTAGAATCAAGATCTTTCGATGGATTTAGACCAAACTTGGTACATACGTAGTCCTTAGGAGAGTCTGGAACCCTATTGATTTTCAAGGTCATAGGTCAAAGGTCAATGTCACCGGGTCAAATTGCTACTGCGTAACATCCTTGTGAAAACTCTAGAATCAACATCCTTCAATGGATTTTGACCAAACTTGGTACATACTTAGACCTTAAGAGAATATGAAACCCTATTGATTTTCAAGGTCAAAGGTCAAGGTCACAGGGTCTAATTTTTAGGCGAGGGGATACGCCACGCTTTGTGTTGCCCTTGTTGATAATGTGTAGTGTATGAAGGGGCGTGGGTATATAATTATGATCATTAGCTCCCAGTGTCCACTTGTTGATAATGTGTAGTGTATGAAGGGGCATGTGTATGTAATTGTGATCATTAGCTCCCAGTGTCCACTTGTTCATAATGTGTAGTGTATAAAGGGGTGTGGGTATATAATTGTGATCATTAGCTCCCAGTGTCCACTTGTTCATAAAGTGTAGTGTATGAAATGATGTGGGTATATAATTGTGATCATTAGGTCCCAGTGTCCACTTGTTGATAATGTGTAGTGTATGAAGGGGTATGGGTATACAATTGTGATCATTTTCTCCTAGTCCCCACTTGTTCATAATGTGTAGTGTATGAAGGGGCACGGGTATATAATTGTGATCATTTTCTCACAGTCCCCACTTGTTCATAATGTGTAGTGTATGAAGGGGCACGGGTATATAATTGTGATCATTAGCTCCCAGTGTCCACTTGTTCATAATGTGTAGTGTATGAAGGGGTGTGGGTATATAATTGTGATCATTAGCTTCCAGTGTCCACTTGTTCATAATGTGTAGTGTATGAAGGGATGTGGGTATATAATTGTGATCATTAGGTCCCAGTCCCCACTTGTTCATAATGTGTAGTGTATGAAGGGGCGTGGGTATATAATTGTGATCATTTTCTCACAGTCCCCACTTGTTCATAATGTGTAGTGTATGAAGGGGCACGGGTATATAATTGTGATCATTAGCTCCCAGTGTCCACTTGTTCATAATGTGTAGTGTATGAAGGGGTGTGGGTATATAATTGTGATCATTAGCTTCCAGTGTCCACTTGTTCATAATGTGTAGTGTATGAAGGGATGTGGGTATATAATTGTGATCATTAGGTCCCAGTCCCCACTTGTTCATAATGTGTAGTGTATGAAGGGCATGGGTATACAATTGTGATCATTTTCTCCTAGTCCCCACTTGTTCATAATGTGTAGTGTATGAAGGGGCACGGGTATATAATTGTGAGTATTAGCTCCCAGTGCGCACTTGTTCATAATGTGTAGTGTATGAAGGGATGTGGGTATATAATTGTGATCATTAGGTCCCAGTCCCCACTTGTTCATAATGTGTAGTGTATGAAGGGGCGTGGGTATATATTTGTGATCATTTTCTCACAGTCCCCACTTGTTCATAATGTGTAGTGTATGAAGGGGCACGGGTATATAATTATGAGTATTAGCTCCCAGTGCTCACTTGTTCATAATGTGTAGTGTATGAAGGGATGTGGGTATATAATTGTGATCATTAGCTCTCAGTGTCCACTTGTTGATAATGTGTAGTGTATGCAGGGGCGTGGGCATATAATTGTGATCATTAGCTCCCAGTGTTCACTTGTTCATAATGTGTAGTGTATGAAGGTGCGTGAGTATATAATTGTGAGTATTAGCTCCCAGTGCTCACTTGTTCATAATGTGTAGTTTATGAAGGGGCTTGCATATACAATTGTGAGAATTAGCTCCCAGTGCCCACTAGTTCATAATAAATATTGTATGTTCAATTCATTATTTTTCAGTATAGATGCAAAATCAACATCCATACAAGTAACTGTTAAACAAGGTGGACTTAAGCTGTTACAGATACAAGATAATGGATCTGGAATTAGGGTAAGACCACATTTTGTTTAATTTGTCTTTTTGTTCAAGAGTTTTTTTTGATACATTAGATTATTAAATGTGATACTTTGTACAAATTAAGACTTGAAGTTCTATGGGGTTCTAGTCTTGAATGCTCTAAACATGGGGTTTAAGTCTTGGATGCTCTAACTTGAGGTCCATGTCCTGGATGCTTTAACATGGGGTCAGAATCTTGGATGTTCTAACATGAGGTCCAAGTCTTGGATGCTCTAACATAGGGTTCAAGTCTTGGATGCTCTAACACAGAGCTCAAATCTTGGATGCTCTAACATGGGGTCCAAGTCTTGGATGCTCTTAACATGGGGTTCAAGTCTTGGATGCTCTAACACAGGGCTCAAATCTTGGATGCTCTAACATGGGGTCCAAGTCTTGGATGCTCTAGCATGAGGTTCAAGTCTTGGATGCTCTAACATGGGGTCCAAGTCATGGATTCTCTAACATGGGGTCCAAGTCTTTGATGCTCTAACATGAGGTCCAAGTCTTGGATGCTCTAACACAGGGTTAAAATCTTGGATGCTCTAACATAGGTTCCAAGTGTTGGATGCTCTAACATGAGGTCCAAGTGTTGGATGCTCTAACATGGGGTCCAAGTCTTGGATGCTCTAACATGAGGTCCAAGTGTTGGATGCTCTAACATGGGGTCCAAGTGTTGGATGCTCTAACATGGGGTCCAAGACTTGGATGCTCTAAAATGGGGTTCAAATCTTGGATGCTCTAACATGGGGTTCAAGTATTGGATGCTCTAATATGAGATCCATGTCTTGGATGCTCTAACACAGGGTCCATGTCTTGGATGCTCTAACACAGGGTTCAAATCTTGGATGCTCTAACATGGGGTTCATGTCTTGGATGCTCTAACATGGGGTTTAAGTCTTGGATTCTCTAACATGAGGTCCATGTCCTGGATGCTCTAACATCAGGTTCAAGTCTTGGATGCTCTAACTTGAGGTCCATGTCCTGGATGCTCTAACATGGGGTCCAAGTTTTGGATGCTCTAACATGAGGTCCAAGTCTTGGATGCTCTAACATGGGGTTCAAGTCTTGGATGCTCTAACACAGGGCTCAAATCTTGGATGCTCTAACATGAGATCCATGTCTTGGATGCTCTAACACAGGGTCCAAGTTTTGGATGTTCTAACACAGGGTTCAAATCTTGGATGCTCTAACATGGGGTTCATGTCTTGGATGCTCTAACATGGGGTTCAAGTATTGGATGCTCTAACATGAGGTCCAAGTCTTGGATGCTCTAACATGGGGTTCAAGTCTTGGATGCTCTAACACAGGGCTCAAATCTTGGATGCTCTAACATGAGGTCCATGTCTTGGATGCTCTAACACAGGGTCCAAGTTTTGGATGTTCTAACACAGGGTTCAAATCTTGGATGCTCTAACATGGGGTTCATGTCTTGGATGCTCTAACATGGGGTTCAAGTATTGGATGCTCTAACATGAGGTCCATGTCTTGAATGCTCTAACACAGGGTCCAAGTCTTGGATGCTCTAACATGAGGTCCATGTCTTTGATGCTCTAAATACAGGGTCCAAGTGTTGGATGCTCTAACATGAGGTTCAAGTATTGGATGCTTTAACATGTGGTCCATGTCTTGGATGCTCTAACACAGGGTTCAAATCTTGGATGCTCTAACACGGGGTCCAAGTTTTGGATGCTCTAACATGGGATTCAAGCCTTGAATGCTCTAAAATGGGGTTCAAGTCTTAAATGCTCTAACATGAGGTTCAAGTCTTGGATGCTCTAACATGGGGTTCAAGTATTGGATGCTCTAACATGAGGTCCATGTCTTGGATGCTCTAACATCAGGTTCAAGCCTTGGATGCTCTAACACAGGGTCCAAGTCTTGGATGCTCTAACGTGAGGTTCAAGCCTTGGATACTCTTACATGAGGTACATGTCTAGGATGCTCTAACATCAGGTCCAAGCCTTGGAGGCTCTAACATGGGGTCCAAGTCTTGAAGGCTCCAACTATGGTGTCCAAATCTTGAAAGCTCAAACTGGGGGATCTAAGTCTTGGATGCTCCAGTTGAAACATGAGCTACAAATTAAGGAATAAGAAAAACCTACTTTTGTTTTGCAAATGAACATTACAATGAAAATATTAGTCATAAAATGCTATCTTATCATAATTTATCTACTGTACTTTATAGGACATGTAATAATATTTTTGATTTAAATGAATTAGTCTGCCATGGAATATTTGTGTGTCGCTGAGAATACGACTTGATGTTTGTTTGATATTGTTTGATGGTGTTATAAATGCCACTTTCAACAATATTTCAGTTATCTCGTATCGGTTTACCGTCAATTTTAATGGTGGAGGAAACCGGAGGACCCAGAGAAAACTATCGATCTGTCGCAAGTCACTGACAAACTTGATCACATAATGATGTACATCTCGCCCTGATCGAGAATCAACCTCACAACATCGGTGGTGATAGGCACTCAGTGAGTGAAGCTAAATTTTGCAGCATCATAAACCAATCTTTATTTTACATAAACCTCGCTGTACATTATATACAAAATTTTGGAAATTTGACATAGACTAGCTCGATTTTATATAGACATTGTCTATAGGTCTACTGCTAATTTCACACACTAATTGCATGGGTAGTTGTAAATCCAACTACCAGATGATCACGGCCACAACAGCCCCTACGAATAGATAAAGTAAAAAAAATTCAATATTAAGATGGAGACTCCATCCACCCTCATTTTATATGATAGCAAGTTTTTTGCATTCGTATTATGGTACAGATGTGTCGTTGTTGTTTTCTGTCATGAAAAAGTTCTATTTGTCTGATTCTTCTGTAATTTTAACACAATTATCCATGGCACACTATAAAGGTTGGCATTGAATTTGGATAATGTAGCTCGACCTGTTCCATACAAGAGACCCTAATATGGTACCAAAAATAGACAGCTTACTGCAATCATTTCAATCTTCCCCCATACTTATAAACGGTGGTTGAGAATTGACCTATTGGAGTATGATTATTATCTTTTTAAGATTATATATGTATTTGAATGTTTTGAATTGATGTACATGTAGAAAGAAGATATGGATATTGTATGTGAGAGATTTACAACCAGTAAATTACAAAAATTTGAAGATTTGAATACTATAGCAACATATGGTTTCCGTGGTGAAGCTCTGGCTAGTATCAGTCATGTTGCCCATGTTACAATAACTACAAGAACAGCTGATTCTAAATGTGCATACAAGTAAGTTTAGCTGTTTGTGTACAGTGTCTTCAGTCTGTACTAGTTAAGTTCAAACCCTCTCACCTCAAATCATTGAACATGTAAAATACCACGACATATGGCATTGGAAATCCAGGTCCTAAAATGTGGCAGGGTTAATCTGGTTAATGGGATATGAACAAACAATCATAAAACAGTACAATAGCATGGTTAGTGATTTCTTGTAGTTAACTGACTACTAGCTGAGAAGGTAGAATTTTTTTGGAAAAAGTGAGTTCGAATCCCACCAATGGCGAGGTGTACTCGATACAACATTATGTGATAAAATTTGCCAGTGATTTGCGGCTGATCGGTGGTTTTTTTCCGGATTCCGATTCTCTGGTTTTCTCCACCGATAAAACTGACAGTCACTATATAAACTGAAATGTTGTTGAAAGTGGTGTTAAACACCATCACCATAATCCTGCTTAAAGACCAGAATTTTTTAACAAAAAATTTATAACTGATACTTCTAACAGAATCTATGATGTATGGAATATAAAGCTTGTAAAAGATGTTTTATGGAACATTTGTTGACTTTAAATTATAATTTTCAGAGGACTGTATTCAGATGGAGCATTAAAGGAACCAGTAAAACCCTGTGCTGGAAACATCGGAACACAAATAACTGTATGTAGATTAATATAAATTATACAGATAATGCCCCTAATGAAAAGTCAATGTCAACCTGTTTAATCTTTCAAGCTTGTTGTATGCGAGCCAATGTCAACCTGTTAACCATTGTTTATGAAACAAGCTTACTCGTTATGTCTCCCCTTCGAACGAAGGGAGACATATTGTTTTAGTCTGATTTTTAGCTCACCTGGCCAAAGGCCATGCGAGCTTAAATTGCCATCATTTGGCATCCGGCGTCGTCCATCCGTCGTACATTGTAAACTTTCACATTTAAATCTTCTCCTCTGAAACCGCTGAACCAAATTAAACCAAACCTGGCAGGGATGGTCCCTGGGTGGGTCCCTTTCAAAATTGTGTCCGACAGCCCTGCCCTCCATTCAAGATGGCTGCTGTTACTAAAAATAGAAATTTCTTCAATTGTCCATTGCTGCTTTAGTACAAGTCAAAATGAGCTCAAATTTTAATTGCAGCTACATGGCAAGGAGTAATTTAACATATATTCCGGGTGTTTTTGTGAAATTTTTCTTTCAGCCGATTTATACCGATTATGCAAATTAGGCATATTTTGATAAAAGATCACATTTAAATCTTCTTCTCTGAGACCGCTGAACCAAATTACACCAAACCTAGCAGGGATGGTCCCTGAGTGGGTCGCTTTCAAAATTGTGTCCGACAGCCCCGCCCTCCATTCAAAATGGCTGCTGTTACTCAAAATAGAAATTTCTTCAGTATGACAGTTCAGAGTTAGGGGAAGAGTTATGTCCCGTGTCTAGCTCTTTGCCGTTAAGAGTACATAAGATGTACATCCGGATCTCATTTTTGGACACTTTTTTAAGATGGCTTCCGCCCTTTGTTACAAATAGCTGTCATTATCAGCAGAGAAAAAACTTTCCCTTTTATACCTTACTGGGTAGTGGTTGTGTGTTAATTTCATATTCTATGTTATCACTGATCATTGCCTGGCTAGGTTAGGATTATTCATCAGAAGCTGAAACTGCAGATAAAGAAACTTTGCTATATTGTGCAGTATCGCCACATCGGATGTAATGACAATGTTCAAATTTAGTTACCGTAGATGACACTGAACATTTCAGGTGTAAAATTACCTGCTTTATGAGAAATAAAAAATTGAGCAGACTATATTTAATGAAAATAATTGACATTTTATGATTTTAGTTGTCACATTAAAAGAAACATACTTCTTTTATTTAAGAACGTATTTTCCCTGTATCAATGTTAGATTTACAGTAACATAATATACAGACAAACCAATTATTATTTGTCATATTAGAAAGAATACATAAATAGCTGTGGGTATTATTTTTAAAATATTTTCCTGCATCAATGTTCAATTCAAAGGAACATAATACAGAGTAAAACCCGCCATTTTGAATAAACGTCCAACGGTGGGAAATATAATAGTACTATTTTACCTCCTTCACAAAAGACTCTTAACTCCGAACTCCTGTATTGTCCATTGCTGCTTTAGTATAAACCAAAATGAACTAAAATTTTAACTGCAGCTACATGGCAATGAGTAGTTTAACATATATTCCGGATTTTTCTGTGAAATTTTTCTTTCAGCTGATTTATGCCGATTATGCAAATTAGGCATATTTTGATAAAAGATCACATTTAAATCTTCTCTGAAACCGCTGAACCAAATTAAACCAAATTTGGCTGGGATAGTCCTTGGGTAGTCCCATTTCAAAACTGTGTCCGACAGCCCCGCCGTCCATTCAAAATGGCTGCTGTTACTATTAATAGAAATTTCTTCAATTGTCCATTGCTGCTTTATTATAAATCAAAATGAGCTCATATTTTAACTGCAGCTACATGACAATGAATAGTTTAACATATAGTCAGTGTTTTTCTGTGAAATTATTCTTTCAGCCGATTTATACCGATTATGCAAATTAGGCATATTTTGATAAAAGATCACATTTAAATCTTCTCTGAAACCGCTGAACCGAATTAAACCAAATTTGGCTGGGATAGTCCTTGGGTAGTCCCATTTCAAAACTGTGTCCGACAGCCCCGCCGTCCATTCAAAATGGCTGCTGTTACTATTAATAGAAATTTCTTTAGTTGTCCATTGCTGCTTTATTATAAATCAAAATGAACTCAAATTTTAACTGCAGCTACATGACAATGAGTAGTTTAACATATATTCTGGGTTTTTCTGTGAGATTTTTTCAGCCAGTTTATTATGAGGAATATTATGAGATAAAAATGACATCAAAATCTTTTGTTCAGAAATTTGAGTTGAAATGATCTTTGGGTGGCCCACTTTCAAAATTATGTGTAACACTCGCGTTTTCTATCAACTTTAGATGTCAAATTGAAAACCAGGTGAGCGATTACAGGCTCCTGGGAGCCTCTAGTTTCTTCTGCTCCCATTTCTGCCTCTTCTCAGCGAAGCTTGTCCGGACCATAACTTTTTTGTCTTTCCAGATAGGTCAATTATATTTGGTATGTGGGTGCATGACCATAAGGCGGTGTGTCACATACCATAATGACCTTCGTGGGACCTTGACCTTTGACCTTAAGGTTACGGTCAAATAATTGTTTTTAAATAGTATTTTCTTGTCCGGGCCATAGCATTTTTGTCTTTCGAGATAGGTCAATGATATTCGGTATGTGGGTGCATGACCATAAGGCGGTGTGTCACGTACCGTAATGACTTTCGTGGGACCTTGACCGTTGACCTCAAGGTCAAATAATTGTTTTTTAATTAGTATCATTCAACTCATAATGTGTAACTTATTGTTGTACAGAAGGCCGCATTAAGGGGAGACATAAGTTTTAGGTATCTAAAACAGTTCTTCCTAGTTTATTTTTGTGTTACAAAAAATCAGAAACCAGTTGTGACTTCAGAATGCTATTAAGACTGGAGATATAATTTCTGATTATACTTACATAATTTTTGGTCATCACATGGTCCAATAGTACCGTAAGTGAATTTTTACTCTCCCGATCTAATTCTTAGTGGCTTTGGGCAACTGGAGGACAGTTAGTGTAGATCCCTGTATCCACTTATTTTAATACACAAATTACCAACAGTATACGAGTAAAACATTATATTATAAAGTTTGTCAGTGACTTGTGGCAAATCAGTGGTTTTCTCCAAGTAGTCTGATTTCATTAAACAATAACACTGATCACCATAATATAGCTGAAATATTGTTGAATATGGTGTTAAACACCATAGCCATAACTCTTCAAACCTTCAAAGTAAGAAAATGAGCTTGTTACTTAGAAAAAGTTACTTTAGGATCAAAGTGATAAGGCCAAAAAAAAAAGATTGTTGGTTTCCCCTAACACTGCCTGGTCAGTTAATTTTATTGGCATTTTTAGTAGAAAAAAATATTTTTGAAGCCAGTCATGTCACTTTTTTTAACACTGATCAGAATTTTTTTTTTCTCCTTCTTTCCATGGATACAAGAATAAAACTGAGTTATTTTCCCTCCAAAGAGGAATAACAGAACAAGTATGATTATTAGGAGCATACATGTATTATTCTACTAAAGAAATGAAAATATATTAAAAAAAAAATAATAATAAAAAAAATAAAATAAAAAGCCTGCAAGCCAGGCTATGAAAATTTTCTCATGTTAGGGGGAAACCAAAAATCAATTTTCCATGGCCTAAATAACCATACAAAACATTAATGAGTTTAATTATTACAAGATGTCATCGAGTCATATATATATATATATATGATGTTTTATGTTTCACAGGTTGAAGATTTGTTTTACAATGTTACAACGAGACGGAAAGCATTAAAAAGTCCCTCAGAAGAACATGCTAAAGTGATAGAAGTTGTTAGTAGGTGAGTGAAATAAATCCTTTGGTCTAGACCCCTGCAGAAGAACAATATGTACGATTATGGTTAAGCTTTAAATTATTAGAGCAACTACAAAGTGTATATATCATTACTTTAGTTAGGGGTCAATGTAGGATAAAAAACTTAATTCACATAGTTTTTTTCCAGACCCACCCACCCCCCCTCAAAACTTAATTTGAGAAATGTTGATCACTGGAGGACTGTTCCAGAAGTAAATTAAATTTGGATTCAGAAGGCACTTTTTGGTATGAAATTGCAATCATTACTTTGTATACAAATATAAAGGTGAATAGCAAGGGTATGTTTAAAAGCAATCTGTATTTTTTATTGGCTTTAGCTAAATATTTCCTCTTTACATCCAACACAGATAAAATCTTCCCATTGTATCTATTTGAATTTCATGCTGTAGGGTATATAATGCCATGGTGCTTCATCCAAGTTCGCCATGGTCAAGAATATCTGCGTTGGTAAACGTTATATTTCAGCCCGTCAATCACCATAGTTTAAAGCGTTCGCACGACTTAGCTAGGAGGTTAATTTCGGTCCGTTATTGTTCGTCCCAAACATGTCCACGAATGGACATGTAGTTACGTTTACCCTTGTGTTAATGATGATAAGGTCCGAAGATTTGTTTGGGCCGAAATTACATTTTCATGCAACTGAAAAAAATCGATGTCGGATAATAAAACTTGCCGGGAATTTTAGATGGAGTGAGATGGTAGAATACTACTAAATTTTATTATTCCCTCCTAACAGTATATTTGTTTTTTGTTGTTTATTATTATTATTATTATTTTTTATACATATTTAAGGTATGCAGTTCACAACAGTGGGATTGGATTTACAGTGAAGAAGGTATGAAATAGAAAGTGAAACTAATGCCTCTAGTCTTACAAAACAAAGACAAAAACAATGACAGAAGCTAATGGTAATACCTCTAGTCTTACAAAACTAATACCTCTAGTCTTACAAAACAAAGACAAAAACAATGACAGAAGCTAATGGTAAAACCTCTAGTCTTACAAAACTAATACCTCTAGTCTTACAAAACTAATACCTCTAGTCTTACAAAATAAAGATAAAAACAATGACAGAAGCTAATGATAATACCTCTAGTCTTACAAAACTAATACCTCTAGTCTTACAAAACAAAGACAAAAACAATGACAGAAGCTAATGGTAATACCTCTAGTCTTACAAAACTAATACCTCTAGTCTTACAAAACAAAGACAAAAACAATGACAGAAGCTAATGATAATACCGCTAGTCTTACAAAACCAATACCTCTAGTCTTACAAAACAAAGACAAAAACAATGACAGAAGCTAATGGTAATACCTCTAGTCTTACAAAACTAATACCTCTAGTCTTACAAAACAAAGACAAAAACAATGACAGAAGCTAATGGTAAAACCTCTAGTCTTACAAAACAAAGACAAAAACAATGACAGAAGCTAATGGTAATACCTCTAGTCTTACAAAACTAATACCTCTAGTCTTACAAAATAAAGATAAAAACAATGACAGAAGCTAATGATAATACCTCTAGTCTTACAAAACTAATACCTCTAGTCTTACAAAACAAAGACAAAAACAATGACAGAAGCTAATGATAATACCTCTAGTCTTACAAAACTAATACCTCTAGTCTTACAAAACTAATACCTCTAGTCTTACAAAATAAAGATAAAAACAATGACAGAAGCTAATGATAATACCTCTAGTCTTACAAAACTAATACCTCTAGTCTTACAAAACAAAGACAAAAACAATGACAGAAGCTAATGGTAATACCTCTAGTCTTACAAAACTAATACCTCTAGTCTTACAAAACAAAGACAAAAACAATGACAGAAGCTAATGATAATACCTCTAGTCTTACAAAACTAATACCTCTAGTCTTACAAAACAAAGACAAAAACAATGACAGAAGCTAATGATAATACCTCTAGTCTTACAAAACTAATACCTCTAGTCTTACAAAATAAAGATAAAAACAATGACAGAAGCTAATGATAATACCTCTAGTCTTACAAAACTAATACCTCTAGTCTTACAAAACTAATACCTCTAGTCTTACAAAACAAAGACAAAAACAATGACAGAAGCTAATGGTAATACCTCTAGTCTTACAAAACTAATACCTCTAGTCTTACAAAACTAATACATCTAGTCTTACAAAACAAAGACAAAAACAATGACAGAAGCTAATGGTAATACCTCTAGTCTTACAAAACTAATACCTCTAGTCTTACAAAACAAAGACAAAAAAAATGACAGAAGCTAATGGTAATACCTCTAGTCTTACAAAACTAATACCTCTAGTCTTACAAAACTAATACCTCTAGTCTTACAAAACTAATACCTCTAGACTTACAAAACAAAGACAAAAGCAATGACAGAAGCTAATGGTAATACCTCTAGTCTTACAAAACTAATACCTCTAGTCTCACAAAACTAATACCTCTAGTCTTACAAAACTAATACCTCTAGTCTTACAAAACAAAGACAAAAACAATGACAGAAGCTAATGGTAATACCTCTAGTCTTACAAAACTAATACCTCTAGTCTCACAAAACTAATACCTCTAGTCTTACAAAACTAATACCTCTAGTCTTACAAAACAAAAACAAAAACAATGACAGAAGCTAATGGTAATACCTCTAGTCTTACAAAACTAATACCTCTAGTCTTACAAAACTAATACCTCTAGTCTCACAAAACTAATACCTCTAGTCTTACAAAACTAATACCTCTAGTCTTACAAAACAAAAACAAAAACAATGACAGAAGCTAATGGTAATACCTCTAGTCTTACAAAACTAATACCTCTAGTCTTACAAAACTAATACCTCTATACTTACAAAACAAAGACAAAAACAATGACAGAAGCTAATGGTAATACCTCTAGTCTTACAAAACTAATACCTCTAGTCTTACAAAACAAAGACAAAAACAATGACAGAAGCTAATGGTAATACCTCTAGTCTTACAAAACTAATACCTCTAGTCTTACAAAACTAATACCTCTAGTCTTACAAAACTAATACCTCTAGTCTTACAAAACTAATACCTCTAGTCTCACAAAACTAATACCTCTAGACTTACAAAACAAAGACAAAAACAATGACAGAAGCTAATGGTAATACCTCTAGTCTTACAAAACAAAGACAAAAACAATGACAGAAGCTAATGGTAATATCTCTAGTCTTACAAAACTAATACCTCTAGTCTTACAAAACTAATACATCTAGTCTTACAAAACAAAGACAAAAACAATGACAGAAGCTAATGGTAATACCTCTAGTCTTACAAAACTAATACCTCTAGTCTTACAAAACAAAGACAAAAACAATGACAGAAGCTAATGGTAATACCTCTAGTCTTACAAAACTAATACCTCTAGTCTTACAAAACTAATACCTCTAGTCTTACAAAACAAAGACAAAAAAGACAAAAACAATGACAGAAGCTAATGGTAATCTAGATCCTAGCTTGTTACAGTAAGAAATTTGAGTAAAACATTAAGGGTAAACTATATAATAAAACACCACACAATGAATTCCCCTGTCAAACCTCAAGCATCCAATCACATGGTAATGGTCATTAGCCAACAGATTCTACCTTCCTAGCTAGTGGTCTGTTGTCATTCATATTTGTGATAGTGTGTGGAAGCGAACCTGCGTGGGTTTTTGTTTATTCGTTTATATCTGTATTGTTGTTGGAGATCCAGTGGTAAGAAGTGGAGGAATAGGATCTCATTAACCAGTTTAACCCTGCCACATTTTTATGCCTGTTCCAATGCCATATGTTATGGAATTTTTTTGTGTTCAATGATTTGAGGTGAGAGGAGATGGTTTGCTTTTGTTGATATTTGTGGAATTGTTGACGATACTAGTCATGGCTTGGAACAGGCAAGTTGTTTCAACAATCTGATATAAATCTAGGTCATAGCTTGGGACGGGGAAGTTGTTTCAACAATCTAATCAATGTAAATCTAGGTCATAGCTTGGGACAGGGAAGTTGTTTCAACAATCTGATGTAAATCTAGGTCATGACTTAGGACAGGGAAGTTGTTTCAACAATCTGATGTAAATCTAGGTCATGGCTTGGGACAGGGAAGTTGTTTCAACAATCTGATGTAAATCTATGTCATGGCTTGGGACAGGCAAGTTGTTTCAACAATCTGATGTAAATCTAGGTCATGACTTGGGACAGGGAAGTTGTTTCAACAATCTGATGTAAATCTAGGTCATAGCTTGGGACAGGGAAGTTGTTTCAACAATCTAATGTAAATCTAGGTCATAGCTTGAGAGAAGCAAGTTGATTCAACAATCTGATGTAAATCTAGGTCATGGCTTGGGACAGGTAAGTTGCTTCAACAATCTGATGTAAATCTAGGTCATAGCTTGGGACAGGGAAGTTGTTTCAACAATCTGATGTAAATCTAGGTCATGGCTTGGGACAGGGAAGTTGTTTCAACAATCTGATGTAAATCTAGGTCATAGCTTGGGACAGAAAAGTTGTTTCAACAATCTGATGTAAATCTAGGTCATGACATAGGACAGGCAAGTTGTTTCAACAATTTGATGTAAATCTAGCTCATGGCTTGGGACAGGGAAGTTGTTTCAACAATCTGATGTAAATCTATGTCATGGCTTGGGACAGGCAAGTTGTTTCAACAATCTGATGTAAATCTAGGTCATGACTTGGGACAAGGAAGTTGTTTCAACAATCTGATGTAAATCTAGGTCATGACTTGGGACAGGGAAGTTGTTTCAACAATCTGATGTAAATCTAGGTCATAGCTTGGGATGGGGAAGTTGTTTCAACAATCTGATGTAAATCTAGGTCATGGCTTGGGACAAGGAAGTTGTTTCAACAATATGATGCAAATCTAGGTCATGGCTTGGGACAGGGAAGTTCTTTCAACAATCTGATGTAAATCTAGGTCATAGCTTGGGACAGGGAAGTTGTTTCAACAATCTGATGTAAATCTATGTCATGGCTTGGGACAGGCAAGTTGTTTCAACAATCTGATGTAAATCTAGGTCATGACTTGGGACAGGGAAGTTGTTTCAACAATCTGATGTAAATCTAGGTCATAGCTTGGGACAGGGAAGTTGTTTCAACAATCTAATGTAAATCTAGGTCATAGCTTGGGACAGGGAAGTTGTTTCAACAATCTGATGTAAATCTAGGTCATGACTTAGGACAGGGAAGTTGTTTCAACAATCTGATGTAAATCTAGGTCATGGCTTGGGACAGGGAAGTTGTTTCAACAATCTGATGTAAATCTATGTCATGGCTTGGGACAGGCAAGTTGTTTCAACAATCTGATGTAAATCTAGGTCATGACTTGGGACAGGGAAGTTGTTTCAACAATCTGATGTAAATCTAGGTCATAGCTTGGGACAGGGAAGTTGTTTCAACAATCTAATGTAAATCTAGGTCATAGCTTGGGACAGGGAAGTTGTTTCAACAATCTGATGTAAATCTAGGTCATGACTTAGGACAGGGAAGTTGTTTCAACAATCTGATGTAAATCTAGGTCATGGCTTGGGACAGGGAAGTTGTTTCAACAATCTGATGTAAATGTAGTTAATAGCTTGGGACAAGGAAGTTGTTTCAACAATCTGATGTAAATCTAGGTCATGGCTTGGGACAGGGAAGTTGATTCAACAATCTGATGTAAATCTAGGTCATGACTTGGGACAGGGAAGTTGTTTCAACAATCTGATGTAAATCTAGGTCATGGCTTGGGACAGGGAAGTTGTTTCAACAATCTGATGTAAATCTAGGTCATAGCTTGGGACAGGGAAGTTGTTTCAACAATCTGATGGGTTGCAATATTTCTCCACTATTATGGATTATTTTCACATTTATCTTTGATAAACGTCATTCTTTAACTCTCTTTAGAGACTTTTCACCTTCCGATAAATCTGGTATAAGTCAAAATATTACAGAAAAATTACGGAAATTTCGAAAAATACAACACAAACTTTCATAAAATCCAGAAGTGAGACCTGACCTTTTAGAATGTTTTTTTGTACTAATACTTGGAAAACATCCGATCAGAATGTCATATCCAAAACTAGAGTTCTACAGTCCACATATAATGTAATTTTAGAGAGACATGAAATCTCCATACCTGAAATATACTGAAGTGGAGGAGGTGAATAAATAATTTGTACAATAGAGCATTTTTTTAAAATCATAACTGATTCTATTATAAGTGAACTGTTACAGTATTGATTTAGAAGTACCAATGGGAAACTTGTACTCTTAAGTTTTCTGACCTTGAGGGCAGGTGATCTGGATGGATTAGCGTTTTATATAGGTTGAATTAACAAAGATTCCTACATTTAAGGGGGGGATGTCGTGATCATGATTGTATGGTAGTTGGATTTAACACTACTTATGCAATCAGTGCCTATCACCACTAATGTTGTGAGTTTGAATCCTTCTCATGGTGACGTGTACTCGATATGTTTATCAATGACTTGCGACAGGTTGGTGGTTTTCTCTCTGGGTACTCCGGTTTCTTCCACCAATAAAACTGACCGCCACTATATGACTGAAATATTGTTGACAGTGGTGTTAAACACTATAACCCTAACCTTATCCTTGCATTAGGACGTTATTTAAGACACAGTTAATACAGAATTGGGCTTTATTTAGGGTTGGGGTTTTATTGGTTTCACTGTAATTAGAAACAATGTCAGAGAAAATAAGATGACATAATTGTTATACAAAATACATGTGTTATTTTTAGCATGGTGAAAGTACAGCTGATGTTAGAACTCCAGTTAACTCTACACATGTAGATAACATTAGAGCTATCTTTGGACCATCGATTGCCAAGTAAGTCCTAAGTTAAGAGATACTCCATTAAAAAGTCTAGGGAAGGCTAGGACGGAAGTTGAAATATGGACTCGTATCCACTTTTTTATCTCCTAATTTTTTCATTATCTTATGTTAATGACAATTGTTATCCACCACTTATGTCCAAAAATAAAACATCACGTTCTACCTGACCATAGAATTTTAAATGGAAAGATCTAAGCATGAAGGCAAATGATGATGATGCTTGATAAAACAATAACAATGTTTATATGACTACCACCAAATTGTGGTGGTAAAAAGATCCATGGACATTGTCACACCAAATATTGCTTTTATTTTATTTCCAATGTGGAAGAATTACAAATAATATTTACATGTGCTAAAAGTTTGTTATTACAACATGGTTGAAGAAATTTGTACTAATTTTTTTTTTTTTTTGGACAAAGCTTTATTTGTGATCTATTTTTTTTTTAATTTTAAGAGTACACTAGGATGAATTAAATGATTATCTCCCTTTGATGGTGAAAGTAAAAAATCTGGAATAATTTTATACTGTGTGATACAACTGACACAATTATTGATAGACAAATTAAAAAAGCTCCAATGGGGTAGTAAAAAAGATTTGATCAATGGTGACAGAAAAATCTTTATATTTATAAAAAAAAAAAAAAAAAAAAAAATGTTGAAATTTATTGAATCAGAAAGAAAAAAATGTTTTTTTTTTGTAAACGGTCCCAGAAAAAAATTTGATGAAAAAAATAAAGAAAATATGTTAAAATTATTGAAGCAGAAAAATAAAAACTGATTTGCAAGTGTCAATAAATAAATAAAAATGGTGTGGGACAAGACATATAATTATTTTAAATTGATTTATGTATTGGAAAGGAAATTAATTATGATTTGTCAATATGAGCATTAAAAGGTAACACCTATTTTAATGCTGTTTGAATTAATCGGGATCAAAAACACAACTGTCAAGTTTGATCAGTGTGGGATGTTTAAATTGAAAAACATGGATCAATGAGGAGGTTATTTATGGCTTTGGTAGGAATAGGATGAAAAACAAAACATACCATACTGTCTAAACAGTTATGTTAATTTTTCTAAAAAATCCATAAGAAAAATTGATAGAAACAGTTCCAAAATCAATTACCTTAGCACACACATACATGATACCACACTGTCAGAACAGTTCTAAAATCAATTACCTTAACACACACATACATGATACCACACTGTCGGAACAGTTCCAAAATCAATTACCTTAACACACACATACATGATACCACACTGTCTGAACAGTTCCAAAATCAATTGCATTAACACACACATACATGATACCACACTGTCTGAACAGTTCCAAAATCAATTGCATTAACACACACATACATGATACCACACTGTCGGAACAGTTCCAAAATCAATTGCGTTAACACACATATACATGATACCACACTGTCGGAACAGTTCCAAAATCAATTGCATTAACACACACATACATGATACCACACTGTCGGAACAGTTCCAAAATCAATTGCGTTAACACACATATACATGATACCACACTGTCGGAACAGTTCCAAAATCAATTGCATTAACACACACATACATGATACCACACTGTCTGAACAGTTCCAAAATTAATTACCTTAACACACACATACATGATACCACACTGTCAGAACAGTTCTAAAATCAATTACCTTAACACACACATACATGATACCACACTGTCGGAACAGTTCCAAAATCAATTACCTTAACACACACATACATGATACCACACTGTCTGAACAGTTCCAAAATCAATTGCATTAACACACACATACATGATACCACACTGTCTGAACAGTTCCAAAATCAATTGCATTAACACACACATACATGATACCACACTGTCTGAACAGTTCCAAAATCAATTGCATTAACACACACATACATGATACCACACTGTCTGAACAGTTCCAAAATCAATTGCATTAACACACACATACATGATACCACACTGTCGGAACAGTTCCAAAATCAATTGCGTTAACACACATATACATGATACCACACTGTCGGAACAGTTCCAAAATCAATTGCATTAACACACACATACATGATACCACACTGTCGGAACAGTTCCAAAATCAATTGCGTTAACACACATATACATGATACCACACTGTCGGAACAGTTCCAAAATCAATTGCATTAACACACACATACATGATACCACACTGTCTGAACAGTTCCAAAATTAATTACCTAAACACACACATACATGATACCACACTCTCTGAACAGTTCCAAAATTAATTACCTTAACACCCACATACATGATACCACACTGTCTGAACAGTTCCAAAATTAATTACCTTAGCACACACATACATGATACCACACTGTCTGAACAGTTCCAAAATTAATTACCTTAGCACACACATACATGATACCACACTGTCTGAACAGTTCCAAAATTAATTACCTTAGCACACACATACATGATACCACACTGTCTGAACAGTTCCAAAATTAATTATCTAAACACACACATACATGATACCACACTGTCGGAACAGTTCCAAAATCAATTACGTTAACACACACATACATGATACCACACTGTCTGAACAGTTCCAAAATTAATTACCTTAACACACACATACATGATACCACACTGTCTGAACAGTTCCAAAATTAATTACCTTAACACACACACATGATACCACACTGTCTGAACAGTTCCAAAATTAATTACCTTAGCACACACATACATGATACCACACTGTCGGAACAGTTCTAAAATCCAATAAAAAGATCGTAGGAACAGAGGCAATATCGATACTCCTACAACACATATACATGACTGCTCACTTTCCTGTATCTTTTTACGGAATTCGGGCGTTTACTATGTTTGCAATTTCCTACCATGCCTTATTTTGTCCCCAGAAGTCATCGACGAGGAAAAGTTTGCTTTCAAAATAACTTTTCTCTTCTCGTACCCCTCCAACAATACAACTTTTTCTCTATGTCCAATTTGGCTTCCTTTTAGACATTTTTTATTTTCAACAGTCACGAATAGTTACATTCAAGCACACCCGACCTTGAATGTTTACCTGCACAAAGTAATAAAAGCATGCATGATCTATCTAATGAAAAATTAAAGCGAAATTACCAAGGATGCGTAAATATAATATTAAACGGTAAATGGAGAAGAGTTCCGATAATTTCCACTTAAGGTTTCCTTAGTTAAGTCCAAACTTAAGTAGTTATGTGCATACTACTTAATATCATCACTTAACTAAGAGATTCCTTAGTGGAATCTTTGTTTAAGGGATACTTGTATGCATACAGGCCCAGATATATAAAATAATTGTTATGCCCCTGATGCCCATGTCTGTATATCCTGCATTTGGTTTCTGTTCAATAACTTAAGTTCTCCTCAAGCAAATCATTTGACATTTATACTCAATGACCATAAAAGGAAGACTAAGTTAGATTTTGGACTTTGTTCCTTTTTCCTTTTTGGAGTTATGTCCCTTAATTTCCCTAAAAATAGCTGGGTACTGAAGTTGGAAGTAGAGGCATCCTTGTCCTGTTTGTTTCTTATATTTTAATAATAAATTACAGGTAAAGGAAAAGAATGCCAAAAAATTGAAATATATCATCATTCAGCAAACAGAAGAATGTGTCAGATCTTTAATGACAGAATGTGTCAGATCTTTAATGGTAGAATGTGTCAGATCTTTAATGATAGAATGTGTCGGATCTTTAACGGTAGAATGTGTCAGATCTTTAATGATAGAATGTGTCAGATATTTAATGGTAGAATGTGTCAAATCTTGAATAAAGGAATCTGTCAGATCTTTAATGATAGAATGTATCAGATATTTAATGATCGAATGTGTCAGATCTTTAATAGTAGAATGTGTCAGATCATTAACGGTAGAATGTTTCAGATCTTTATCGATAGAATGTGTCAGATATTTAATGATAGAATGTGTCAGATATTTAACGATAGAATGTGTCAGATTTTTAATGGCAGAATGTATTAGATTTTTAATGATAGAATGTGTCAGATCTTTAATGATGGAATGCGGCAGATCTTCAACGGTAGAATGTGTCAGATCTTTAATGGTAGAATGTGTCAGATCTTTAATGGTAGAATGTGTCAGATATCTAATGATAGAATATGTCAGATATCTAATGATAGAATGTGTCAGAACTTTAACAGTAGAATGTGTCAGATCTTTAACAGTAGAATGTGTCAGATATTTAATGATAGAATGTGTCAGATCTTTGACGGTAGGATGTGTCAGATATTTAGTGGTAGAATATGTCAGATATTTAATGATAGAATGTTTCAGATCTTGAAAGGTGGAATGTGTCCGATATTTAATGATAAAATGTGTCAGATCTTTAACGGTAGAATATGTCAGATCTTTAACGGTAGAATATGTCAGATCTTTAACAGCAGAATGTGTCAGATTTTTAATAATATAATGTGTCAGATCTTTAATGATAGAATGTGTCAGATCTTTAACGGCAGAATGTGTCAGATATTTAATGATATAATCTGGTAGATCTTTATCGGTAGAATGTGTCAGATCTTTTAACAGTAGAATGTGTCAGATCTTTTAAGAGTAGAATGTGTCAGATCTTTAATGGTAGAATGTGTCGGATATCTAATGATAAAATGTGTGAGATCTTTAACGGTAGAATGTGTCAGATATTTAATGATAGAATGTGTCAGATCTTTAACGATAGAATGTGTCAGATCTTTAGCAGCAGAATGTGTCGGATCTTTAATGCTAGAATGTGTCAGATATTTAATGATAGAATGTGTCAGATCTTTATTTGTAGAATGTGTCAGATCTTTAACGATAGAATGTGTCAGATCTTTATCGGTAGAATGTGTCAGATCTTTAATGGTAGAATGTGTCAGATCTTTAATGGTAGAATGTGTCAGATCTTTAACGGTAGAATGTGTCAGATCTTTATCGATAGAATGTGTCAGATATTTAATGATAGAATGTGTCAGATCTTTAACGGTAGGATGTGTCAGATCTTTAATGATAGAATGTGTCAGATATTTAATGATATAATGTGTCAGATCTTTGACGGTAGAATGTGTCAGATCTTTAACGGTAGAATGTGTCAGATCTTTATCGGTAGAATGTGTCAGATCTTTAATGATAGAATGTGTCAGATCTTTAACGGTAGAATGTGTCAGATATTTAATGATATAATGTGTCAGATCTTTAACGGTAGAATGTGTCAGATCTTTAACGGTAAAATGTGTCAGATCTTTATCGGTAGAATGTGTCAGATCTTTAATGGTAGAATGTGTCAGATCTTTAATGATAGAATGTGTCAGATCTTTAACAGTACTACTGTCTTGACAACCATACATTTGGCAGTAGCCTTGACAACCCTACATCTGACAGGAATCTTGACAACCCTACATCTGACAGTAGTCTTGACAACCCTACATCTGGCAGTAGTCTGACAATCTTATTTATATAATTTTAAAAATAAAGCAAATTTAATTGATGAATTAATTGCAGTAAGTACAAAATGATTGCATCTAATGTTGGCAAATTAAAAAAAAAGTTTGAATTTTTATTAGGAACTACAAAGATTGAATAAAGATCTGTTTGAATTGATTTTTATAGTTAAACATTTGCATATTTTCTCTCAATCATTATTTTTTAAAAGGCGATCAAAACTGAATGAGTTCATTTGAATAATAACCTATCAGCACTAGTGATACTGACATGAAAATTTGGACTGTTTTTTGGTAATGAAAGCCAGGTGTTTTACCACTACTTGCAAATATTTTTTTTACATAAAACACCTGGCTTTCATTACCAAAAAACAGTCCAAATTTTCATGTCAGTATCGCTAGTGCTGATAGGTTATTATTCAAATGAACTCATTCAGTTTTGATTGCCTTTTAAAAAATAATGATTGAGAGAAAATATGCAAATGTTTAACTATAAAAATCAATTCAAACAGATCTTTATTCAATCTTTGTAGTTCCTAATAAATATTCCAACTTTTATACGGGATCCGCATGAATAGGGTTAATCTAACCAGTATAAACCGAATGTCTGGGATCCGCATGAATAGGGTTAATCTAACCAGTATAAACCGAATGTCTATTCGAATTCGGTTTATACTGGTTAGATTAACCCTATTCATGCGGATCCCGTATATATACGGGATGAATAACGTCGCTCTCACTGCGGATCCCATATATTTACGAGTTGCGTCAAATTTCACTTCATTCATGTTTAGAACAAGCCTACAGCAATTATTTCAATAAGAATTCATCTGGTATTGTTAAAGATGGATTAGATATGATTCTACTCTGTTATTTAGTTCATTGAATCGTAAATATTTACGTTTTTGCCTTGGAAAACACCTTTAAGTGACGTAATCCTGCTATAAATACATGTGGAAACCTTCCCCATTGATATGGTCTATTTTTCCCATGTTTTATCTACACAACCTTTTTTGTCTTAAAATGAACAAGTTTAGTAGTTTTTAAAGGAAAGGAATAAATCATGTTACATAATGAAGCAATAAATATCTAGAAATAAGTGGATTAGGATAGGCACTTTTTAACCCGTTGAGTTATTTCCCTTACCTCAAAATCTATTTATATAAATTTTACACAAATATTTATCACAGTTCGAAAATTATGGGATAGATATACATAGGAATATATATATTTTTTTTATCATAAATTAAAATTGAAAGACGAATTATCATATCAAAGATGAATTTCTACATCTATGACATAAGGCCCGTTTTTTAATTCTTAACCATTAACCTGGTTTTAAACTTTTTTATGGTTGAGTGTTTGTTACGGTGTGGTTTTAACCAAGCGGTTAAATGGTTAAAGAACATCTTAACGGGATCGAAGCACGGTTGAATATGTTTGAACCTTGTTAATTACCAGTATATGTTTGTAATAGGAACATCTGTGTATTATAAACCCATTTCCAAGTTGTTTATTGACATTCTGCATTGTTGTATTTGTTTATAAAGAATTAAATTATTTTATTTGTTATTTTTTGTTTTGTTTGTGTGTTTAAGAGTTGAATTGTTTTATTTGTTAATGAAGAATTAATTTTACTTTATTAAACAATAATCAATGAACTAGAAAATTTCTCTTAAATATTGTTCTTCAACCATTGCGTTTTTTATCTATCTTAAACATGTTTATGGTTCGTGATTTAAGCATGTTTCAGGTTGTTTTCAACCATGAACAAGTTTGAGAATAAAAAAACAGACCTATAGACCGAAAATTTTTCCAATAGGCGAGGAGTTCCGGAAAAAAACCAACAAGGACACACAGACAGCGTGAAAGGTGTGGAAATAAAATCTTATATTTCGCTATCGCTACTTATTGTAGGGCGACCTCTCTGGAGTTTTATGTTCATATCCTTTCTGAAATCCTTTCTCATTGTTCAGAAATAGTTGTCATCCGTTCCTTTTTCTCTACAAACCACAAACATTTCAGATTCTAAATGGAAGTAAAACGTGACTTTCACAGCTGATTTTCTGTTGTTGTCGTCTGCTTTCCAGCAGTTTTAATGAACTTTTTTCTTATCACATTTAATTAAATAAAACATATAAATTTTATTATTTTTATTCTCTGTCTCTTTTTTCTCGATTTTCGTCATATTCAATGATATGTCATGGTTTTGAAAAAAAGGGGGTTTCCTCTGTTCAAAGTCAATTATGGTCGCTGGACACGATCAAAATTTGTATGAAATAATTGTGGACACAGACAGTGAATATGATGAAGAGTTTGAGGGTTTTGATGATAATCAAAACATGGAAGTTTTTGAAAATAGGGATGACTTTTTTGACCCTGAAAACTGATCTGAGGGTAGAAAAGATCCCTTGAATGGCTTGATTGAACATGTCCAATTTTGTGAAAATACTGGCATAAAAATTCAGGTTGCAAATAACACTTCAATATTTTTGTTGATAGTGAAGATTTTGAGGATATGGCCACAGAAACCAACCGATATGCAGAGCAATATTTTCAGAAAAATCCCAACCTTAGTAGATGTTCTAGATTTAGGAAGTGGGTTAGCACAACAGCTGCTGAAATGAAACGGTATCTTGCCTTTATATTTGCAATGGGACTTATATCTTAGTCTGACATTAACGAGTATTGGAGCACTGACCCAGTCACCTCTACACCCTTCTTTCCAGCCACCATGTCTAGAGATCGCTTCCTCCTGATAACATCTTTCTTTCATCTGGTAAATAACGATTCATATATACCCCGTGGACAGCCTGGACATGATCCTCTGTTTAAACTTGGTTCTGTTTATAAATGCATCGTCGACAGATTCTTCTCCTCTTACACTCCACATCAATATATATCATTGGATGAAGGCATGATTGCTTGGCGTGGTCACCTCTCTTTCCGTGTTTATAGTCCGGACAAACCCGTCAAATATGGTATAAGAGCTTACATGCTATCAGACTCAACAAATGGTTATGTCTCTAAATTCAAACCCTATACTGGAAAGTCTGCCACTGGTTCCTAGTATGAATGGAGCAACTTATGATTTGGTGATGAATCTTATGAGAGGCTTCTTTGAAAAGGGCTATAACCTTTATTGTGATAACTATTACACTTCTCCACAACTCTTTTGGGATTTGTTTCAACTTGGTGTAAATGCTACAGAAACTGTCCGCTCAAACCGCTGTGGTATACCACAAGAAATCAAAACAAAGTCTCTAACAAACCGGGGTGATTTAGCTATCATGAACAACGGTCCAATTGAGTGCATCAAATTTCTCGATGGGAAGCCAGTTTACATGCTTTCAACTGTACATGGGTCTGATATGTCAGCCACGCGCCATAGGGATAAGGATACAAATGAGATTATAATGAAACCAAGCATGGTAGTCAACTACAATAGGTATATAGGCGGCGTTGACAGATCAGATCAAATGATATCTTGCACAAATAGCATCGTAAAGTCTTTTAAATGGTGGAAAAAGGTGATATTCCATGTTCTGGCTATTGCGGTGCTTGATGCATACATCCTGTTCAAGTCTCAGAATCCAAATTCTGTTATCACACACAGAGTCTTAAGAAAGAAACTTGTTACTGAACTAGTGCAAAACAATGCTATGGCAATAGTGGTTAGGGCCGCAAGACCTGTTAAGGCACCACAACAACTGGAACGTCTCACTGGAAGACACTTTATTTCCAGAGTAAAAACAAATGGCACGTCTCTGTAAAGTTTGCAATGAAGCAGAGAGAAACAATGCAGAACTAAGTGCTCAGAAAAGAAAGCGACCAGATCACGAAACTGCATATGAATGTCAGGTCTGCAATGTTTCTCTCTGTATTGAACCTTGCTTTAGATTGTTCCATTCCTATCAAGAATATGCCCTAGCATATAAACGTTGGAAGACTGCAAACCAACCAACTGAGGAAGAATGAATTTTCCAGTTGACTTGATCTAACAATATCTGTTCAATGAAATGTTCTTCAATATTAATCAGTTAATATGAAAGCTTCAAATTTTTCCATTCTTTTTTATGGTTAATGATGCTTAACACCACTTTCAATAATTATAAGGTTGATCGTGGATAATCAAAGACATTTTTCTTTGCCTTGTTATAAAATTTCTTCCAGTATTAAATTACAATGTATAATCTATTTTAAGCAACATGAACAAAGGGTAAGGGATATACCAGTCTCCAACACTCGGTTCTAACTTCACCAAAGTCATTATGGGGTTGATAATGGATAATCAAAGACATTTTTCTTTGACTCTTAAAAATTTCTTCAAGTTTTGAATACCCAGTAACCTATTTGAAGTGACATGAACAAAGCGTGGGGGACATACCAGTCTCTAATTCTCAGTTCTAACTTCACCAAAGTCATTATGAGGTGGATAATCAAAGACATTTTTCTTTGCCTAGTTATGTGGAAATGCAAATTCAACAAATCAATAATAAATGAGACAATAACAAATATAACCACACAATTCCAATTAATGGAAATTATAATGTTGTCAACAAATATGGGTAATAACAAAATTACTGAACACAAAGGCTCTGGTCTGAAGGGAAAGGCATAAAACCATCGTCCATAAACAGACCAAATCTAAAATCCACAACTGGGAAACTGTAATGGCCCTGACTTGGTACAGGCTTTTTCAGTGGAAAAGGTGGGTTGAATTGTTTTTTTCTGTGCCAAACCTCCTGCTTCCACTATTATATAAGGTTTCAGTTGTAACAATGAAGAGTAGTATTCCTGATATTTTTTTTAAATTCTTGCTTTAAAAATAATAATAAAAAAATGGGCTTGATTTGAAAAATGTTCATATTTCACAAAAATTTTGGAAAAAATATGTTACCATATGTGCAAAACATTTTGTGAACATTCCTGATATTTTTTTTTAATTCTTACTTTAAAAATAATTTAAGAAAAACAAGATTTATTTGAACAATTTTCATTTTTCACAAAAATCTAAGGGGGAAATATGTTGCCATGGCAACCACGATAAAATATGTCTCCAAAGTTTTGAAATTTAAAGTATACTCAACTAACATCATTTCCTGTAAATATTGAAGTAATATCTAAAAGATTTTAACTTACAGAGCAAAAACAAAAAAAAATGCAAAATTTTGTGATATTTCTTCAAAACGATTCAGCATACAGGTAATATCTTGTGTATACAGGCTTTCAAGCAGACCCTTATTTTCCTAATTTTCCTTATTTTTTGACAGCAGCCCTAATATTCCTTATTAAAGCTTCAAAATCCTAAAAAAGCCCAAATTTTTTGGTGAAAATCCTAAATTTTGAAATTTTGAAATTTTTTGATAAATGCAACATAAAATAAGTGTTGGAATTAATAAAATCTTGCCTTAGTATACTTTCAGATAATGAATATATTGAATTAATGTATTTCTCAGAAGACATCTTGGTGGTTATCAGCATCATATTCAGCATGGATTTGCAACATATCAGATTACTTTAATCTGGTTGTATTGATATGCTGGATATCGCTGTTGATGACCATTGGCATGATCTTCTGAGTTGGTAATTAGCTTTTGTATTTATGTTCTCCCTGGAGGTGAGTACAGAATGTTTTTCTTTTATATTGATTATTGAATTTCAGCCCTTATTTTTGTCAAAAAAGTCCTAATAATAGCCCTTATTTAAGAATTTTGCCATAAAAAAACCCCTTATTTTTCACAAAATCTTGCTTGAAAGCTATACAATTCAGCATGGTAAGGGTTAACAATGATTTCCTACATTTGGGACTATATAAAAAGTTTGTTTTGTACATAATTTTGTTTTATTCCAGGTTCAGACAGGTTTTACTGTATTACAATTATGAACCAAGAATTTCATTTCAAACTTAATTGCAAAAGTCTAATCAAAATAGCTATTTCCTATCTTTTTGCTAATTAAAGCTTCATGAATGTAATTGTTATAACTCCTGATTAATTCATCAACTTTGCAAATACAGGTCTTTTCTTTAATTGAATAGATATTTTCAACAGAATAATCAATTTAATCACGACCATGAATTATATTTTCACATCTTTTCTACATTATAACCTCCCTTACAAGATAATTAAAAGAAATTGATAATCAGACAGTTTAACTCTTCAGTTTGTCATAAAGTGAAATATGAATGTAACTATTTATTTTATCTTCATTAAAATATTTCAGGGAAGATACAATATTTACTTAATTATATCCACGGGATAGAAATGTATAACTACTATCCAAATGGAACATATTTACATCAGATGATATGGTATGCCAAATTATCCTGATTTTGAGCCAACCAGTGTTATTCCGTAATGCTCTATGCAGATTGGAGAAGCTGCAAATTTCATAAACCAGTATTATAGTCTTTGGTCAAATTGGTTGGACATGACCAGGCCCACGATCTACCATGCTCAAGGCGAGCATGCCAAACATTACACCACCAATACATTTAATACAATTGTAGCATTAGATGAAAAGAATATCAAATACAGTTGAACCTTGTTTATCTGGAACTCGGCTCAGTTATTTCGTTAGATAACTTGAGTTAAAAGTAAAATTTTGGTCCATTCATAGTAGTTTTCAGCTGAATTTCACTCAGATAGCCCAAATACCTGGATATTTTAAAGTAAATTCATTGGCTCCATCAACTTCAACACAACATACTGGTAGGTATAATATGTTTTTTGACAATTAATTATGGGTCAAAAAGAAACACAAGTTCAGTTTTAAGATTTTTATTATGCTATTTAAGTACATTTGTATTTATAAAATGGGAATAAATTAAAAACTTCAAAGAGTTGATTATACTATACATATTATTAATATGCAGAAAGAAGTTACAAATGTATTTTTAAGTCAATTCATTTTCATATGGAAATTAAGGAACATTATATGCAAGAATAGATGTTGATCCCTAAGGGGAAAGGCTGTCATTTTAAAGGTTTTTTATTTTCCAATGTAAGACCTTATCTTTATTTCATCTAATTATTTTTTTCTGCAATTAAAAAAAGCCAGGTATATGATATCACATGACACATGGTTATTAGAGAAAAAAAAAGATGCTGTCTCATTGATGTAATTCAATATGTATATGATAGATAATATCATTTATGTGTACTCCTGAAATTGTGCATCATGTTTCATTCATTCTCCATGCTGAAAATGTTTTTCTCAAACCACTGAATCACATTGGTGGTGTAATTGTTAACGTGCACACCTCAAGAGTAGTGAATCCAGGGTTCATGCTCCGGTCAAGTCTAAACAAATACTATGAAATTGGTATTTGTTGCTTCTCCACTAAGCACACATCATTAAGAACTAAGACCAAAGACAGGTTGGCTCACAATAAGCATGTCAGATGCATCAGAATGTCTATCCATGGATTGTTGTTTCAGTGAGCTAGCACTATAAAAATTCAACTTTAGCTGTCTAGTACAAAGCAGACTTCATCATCATCATCATCATTTCATTCAAATGTAACTTGTGCGTGCCATGATGTTGCTGAAAAATTCATCATTTGGTGTTAAACAACAATCACTCACTCACAATCCACTGGTTGTATTGACACATGCCTATGATAGTTTAATGATTATCTGAAATGTAGAAAAATAATCTTTTCTAAATTCAATTGAATGAAAAACAAAAAAATGCCCCATTGTCGGAACTGTTCCAAAATCTAATTGAAAAATTGTAGAAAGAGGTAAAATGGATATCCCTAACACACATATACATGTACATGACTGCTGACTTTCCTGGTTTGATATCCCTAACACATGTACATGTACATGACTGCTGACTTTCCTGGTTTGATATCCCTAACACACATATACATGTACATGACTGCTGACTTTCCTGGTTTGATATCCCTAACACACATATACATGTACATGACTGCTGACTTTCCTGGTTTGATATCCCTAACACACATATACATGTACATGATTGCTGACTTTCCTGGTTTGATATCCCTAACACACATATACATGTACATGACTGCTGACTTTCCTGGTTTGATATCCCTAACACACATATACATGTACATGACTGCTGACTTTCCTGGTTAGTTCACCTGGACCAAAGGTCCAGGTGAACTATTGCCATCACTTGGCGTCCGTCGTCTGTAAACTTTTCACATTTCAAGCTTCTTCTCCGAAACCACTTGGCCGATTGGAACCGAACTTAGCAGGAATGTTCCTTGGATGGTCCTCTACAAGTTACTGTTTTTCGTTCCAGTCGAATATTCAATATGGCTGTCAGGGCCAATAATATGCTCTGATTGGCTGAAATTTCAAAGATCTTCTTCTCTGAAACTAATGAACTGACTGAACCCAAACTGTAAAGGAATGATCATTGGAATGTCCTTTACTAAGTTACTGTTTTTTATGCCGATCGGAAATCCAAGATGGCCACCATCGCAGGACATAGATTAACATTGGACCCTATGGGAAAATGTTCAAATGCCTTCTTCTCAGAAACTACAAATATGATTAAAGCCAAACTGTACATGAATGTTCATTGGATGGTCCTCTACAATGTCAAGGTTTTTTGTTCCGATATGAAATTCAAAATGGCGGCTACGACAGGACTTAGTTTAACATTGGACCCTATGGGAAAAATGTTTCAAAACGTTTCTTCTCTGAAACCACTTGGATAATTGAAACCAAACTGCCCAGGAATGATCATTGGAAGGTCCTCTACAAGGTGTGTGTTTTTTATGCCGATCGGAAATCCAAGATGGCCACCACTGCAGGACATAGATTAACATTGGACCCTATGGGAAAATATTCAAATGCCTTCTTCTCAGAAACTACAAATATGATTAAAGCCAAACTGTACATGAATGTTCATTAGATGGTCCTCTACAAACTGTACGTTTTTTGTTCCGATATGAAATTCAAAATGGCGGCTACGGCAGGACTTAGTTTAACATTGGACCCTATGGGGAAAATGTTTCAAAACGCTTCTTCTCTGAAACCACTTGGACAGTTGAAACCAAACTGCCCAGGAATGATCATTGGAAGGTCCTCTACAAATTTTATGTTTTTTATGCCGATCGGAAATCCAAGATGGCCGCCACCGCAATACATAGATTAACATTGGACCCTATGGGAAAATGTTCAAATGCCTTCTTCTCAGAAACTACAAATATGATTAAAGCCAAACTGTACATGAATGTTCATTAGATGGTCCTCTACAACCTTAAGGTTTTTTGTTCCGATATGAAATTCAAAATGGCGGCTACGGCAGGACTTAGTTTAACATTGGACCCTATGGGAAAAGTGTTTCAAAATGCTTCTTCTCTGAAACCACTTGGACAGTTGAAACCAAACTGCCCAGGAATGATCATTGGAAGGTCCTCTACAAGATGTGTGTTTTTTATGCCGATCGGAAATCCAAGATTGCCACCACCGCAGGACATAGATTAACATTGGACCCTATGGGAAAATGTTCAAATGCCTTCTTCTCAAAAACTACAAATATGATTAAAGCCAAACTGTACATGAATGTTCATTGGATGGTCCTCTACAAACTTTACGTTTTTTGTTCTGATATGAAATTCAAAATGGCGGCTATGGCAGGACTTAGTTTAACATTGGACCCTATGGGAAAAATGTTTCAAAATGCTTCTTCTCTGAAACCACTTGGACAGTTGAAACCAAACTGCCCAGGAATGATCATTGGAAGGTCCTCTGTTTTTTATGCCGATCGGAAATTCAAGATGGCTGCCACCACAGGTCATAGTATTAACACAGAACCATATGGGGAAAATACAGAAATATATTCTTCTCTGAAGCTATTGCACTGATTGAACCTAAACTGTGCATCAATCATTGGAAGGTCCTTTACAAACTTTGTGTTTTTTATGTTGATCGTAATTCCAAGATGACTACCACTGCAGGACATAGTTTTTACATAGGACCAATTGTTTTTTTTTATTACCAGGTGAACGATACAGGCTCTTGAGAGCCTCTGGTTTGATATCCCTAACACACATATACATGTACATGATTGCTGACTTTCCTGGTTTGATATCCCTAACACACATATACATGACTACTGACTTTCTTGGTTTGATATCCCTAACACACATATACATGCACATGACTGCTGACTTTCCTGGTTTGATATCCCTAACACACAAATACATGACTATTGACTTTCCTGGTTTGATATCCCTAACACACATATACATGTACATGACTGCTGACTCTCCTGGTTTGGTATCCCTAACACACATATACATGTACATGACTGCTGACTTTCCTGGTTTGATATCCCTAACACACATATACATGTACATGACTGCTGACTTTCCTGGTTTGATATCCCTAACACACATATACACGACTACTGACTTTCCTGGTTTGATATCCCTAACACACAAATACATGACTACTGACTTTCCTGGTTTGATATCCCTAACACACAAATACATGACTGCTGACTTTCCTGTCTTGGTAAATATACATCAGTAAAAAGTGGTTTGTTAAGCTAGTTTTATTTGCCCAAACTTTCCCTCTTATTTTCACCATTTAAACTGAAACATTCTGTTATGGTCCACTTAAAGGAGTTCATATTATATTTAGAGCAGACATCTTATATGGTCATTAGGGTATATAATATCTGATTTGATCAAAATTTGAAGATTTTTTTTTATTTTGCTTTGATACCACTGGAATATTTAAATGTAGACTATTCATATACAAAATTAATGAAATTCAAGCCCTGTTTTTGGACACTTCCTGTAAAAACATTGAACAACTGTGGCCATGGTGAGCAGTATCAGGTTGCATGGAGACTGAACAACTGTGGCCATGGTGAGCAGTATCAGGTTGCATGGAGTCTGAACAACTGTGGCCATGGTGAGCAGTATCAGGTTGCATGGAGTCTGAACAACTGTGGCCATGGTGAGCAGTATCAGGTTGCATGGAGTCTGAACAACTGTGGCCATGGTGAGCAGTATCAGGTTGCATGGAGTCTGAACAACTGTAGCCATGGTGAGCAGTATCAGGTTGCATGGAGTCTGAACAACTGTGGCCATGGTGAGCAGTATCAGGTTGCATGGAGTCTGAACAACTGTGGCCATGGTGAGCAGTATCAGGTTGCATGGAGTCTGAACAACTGTGGCCATGGTGAGCAGTATCAGGTTGCATGGAGTCTGAACAACTGTGGCCATGGTGAGCAGTATCAGGTTGCATGGAGTCTGAACAACTGTGGCCATGGTGAGCAGTATCAGGTTGCATGGAGTCTGAACAACTGTAGCCATGGTGAGCAGTATCAGGTTGCATGGAGTCTGAACAACTGTGGCCATGGTGAGCAGTATCAGGTTGCATGGAGTCTGAACAACTGTGGCCATGGTGAGCAGTATCAGGTTGCATGGAGTCTGAACAACTGTGGCCATGGTGAGCAGTATCAGGTTGCATGGAGTCTCAGCTTAAAACAAATGTTCACAATTTTATGTTAGTAACAGGACATTTGTGATAAAACAAACTTGACATGTAGATCAATGTTATGTTGTCCATTAGAAGAAAACACATTGTTGACAAACATATCTATTACAATGTCATGTCTAGGTACACCACAGCCCTAATGTATTTTTGTACTTTTTACAAAAGAGAATCTTACCGTTTAAAGGTTAACTGGAAGATATAGCTATAAATATACTTACATGTTTTATTTTTATTGGAAAATGTTGACGAAATGCTAAAACAAGTAATAACTTATTTTACGATTCTATAAATAGAAGATAATAGATAACGTAACTTGTCACATATTTAACGAAATATGTCAATTATTGCCCCTTCTTTGGATATATATGTCAGTTTAATTCAGCTTTTCCTGTTGTCAATTTTTTCGTTTGTCAAGTGCAAATGTCTGCATTTGATATACGAGAAAAGGGAAGTAATTATGATTTTCATCTATTGATAAATGATTGGTCGATTAAGAAAACTGTTGTCTTGACATATAAAGTGACTTTGATATTTTCATTGTTTTTGCACGTGTTAATGATTAAAATATATATGGCAAATCTGGTGTTTAATTTTTATATAATAGTATTAAGCTCATTTAAATTAATTAAATTTTAAATCAGTTTATTGCTGTCAATAACTAATTGCTATTTTTTTTTTTTGGCTCGATTTATTTTTACCACATGAAAAGAAAGAAATATGATATTGAAGTTTTACATTGAGAATAATGATATTATAATATTTGCATGATTAAAATGGGGTGATATATAATTATTGAATAACCGCAGTTCTTGGCGCCACAATGACCGTTAATGTCCAGTGTCACTCAGTCTGTTGCAACAGATAATATCCGTCATTGAGATAAAAGGACAAAAATATATAGAATAAGTGTAGTTATTAAGGTCTAGACAGACATTATTGCTAGTATAACCAGTAGTCCAATATGACAAGCTGTAGTACTAGAGATTTATCCCCGGCTTGAAAATTATAGCAACTTTTGATTAGTTAAAACCTGGGCATAAAAAACACATATTCGCAGGTGTTGCTAGGCCATATTAACGAGTGTAACTAGTCATTTCCTCTGAGCATAAAGATGAAGAATGTAAATAACAAATTTATCTCCAGTTATAGTAAAAAATAAGACATTTTGAACCACTGCAGGCCAGGTAAAAATGATGTTTTCTTTGTTGTTGGAAAGAAGAGTTTGAAGATACCAAAGGGGCAATCAGAATCCGCATATATCGAAGAACAGACAACACAATGGCCAAAAGAAAAAGTACAAAAGGACAAACAATGATCTACAAAACATACATATAAAACTAAAGATCGAGTAACACAAACCCCACTAAAAACCTGGGGTGGACTCGGGTGCTCCTGATAGGTAAAAAATTGATGACATTAAAGCTCGCAACGTTGCGTGCCAATATCATATTTAGTTGGTAATTACTTATTCTTTCCAACTACAAAGGAAATATCCCTTTTACGACCGGGATCCAAATTGTCTTATTTATGACTATAACCGGAGATAAATATGGAGTTGTAGCACTCTTCAAAAGACTGTACACCCTTCAGCTGTGACTCAGGATGCACTTGGCTACTTCAGGATGTTACAATCTCCATATCTACCGATAGGAACGTAAATAACTTATAATTTGCATGATTCAGGGCTTTCAATATTTTTCATGTGTACCAGTAGTACACTAGTACTTCACTATTTACAGGCGGTATACAATACTTTTTATTTAAATTTGAGCAATTTTCATGAATATCTTGTACAGCATTCTGTATGATCAAAAGGTACCAAAGACCATTTTAGGCTGGTAAAAGTACCTGGTACCGCCCCTTATTTAAAGGCCTGGGTGATATTAATAGAAGATTTGTACTTTTTGTGATAATATATTGCTGTTTAAGTGGAAGTCATATATTATTATAGACGTCTACTCTACAGACTACAGACTATAATGTTAATGGGTAATTGATGTATTAACCCATGTCAAGTTTAAACATTAAACACTTCTTATAATTTATGTTTTTAATAAAACCCAAATGCTGAATCAATGATCTGATTACAAATCTATAGTCAATTTCTATATATTGGAAAAAAAATTGAAAGTCAATGAAAACGTAAAAATCTAATTTACTGCACATGACCCGTTCCTGAAATAACTTTCGTCAGGTGCACTAAAAATGTAAATATTGGAAATCTATTTAAGAAATAACTCGTGGAAGCCAGAATGTGTTTTGAGTTTTAACATGGGTTGGTGGATAATATTTACTGATATCCGCCAAACCCATGTTAAAACTCAAAATACATTCTGGCTTCCATGATTTATTTCGATCCTGATATGTCTTAAGAGTACAAATATGGTAGTATACTTTGATTGGAAGACGGTAATTTATATTTACGTTTGCAGAAAATGTCGCACACAATTTATGCTGCCAAATTCGAGCAGACGATAATTCATCAACAGATACATTTACGACGGGAATGTCAGTCACATGAACTGGCGCATGTGCTAATGAGATTATACCCAATCAATAAATCGCTTGTTTGTTTACAAAGCGAAAGAAGGATGTCGTGTTAGAATTAGAACTAATGAAGCAGTAATATGTTAATTTTTTGATTATAGTAGGGGCTTAATTAACAGAAGGCTAGATTATTTTATATAATACTCTTTATGTAAATCAGTTTGTTGTACAATTTAATTATATAATTTTTTATTATACTTTGAAATATGTAGGTTTTCAACAATATTTCAGTTATATTGTGGTGGTCAGTTTTATTGGTGGAAGAAACCAGAGGACTCGAATAAAACTACTGACCTGCAGCAAGTCACTGACAAACTTATCGCATAATGTTGTATCGAGTACACCTCGCCATCAGCTGGATTCGAACTCACTACTTTAGTGGTGATAGGTACTGATTATATAGGTACTTGTAAATCCAACTACCATACGATCACGACCACCACAAACCTCCCCCATAAAAAGATAATTGTTTGATACTTAATATTTAAAATGTTAGTGTGAAGAAATATGACTTGAGGTGTTTTGAACATTTAGGTTTAAGCATATCATTGGTTTAATAATAAAAATTAAAGGTAGATGTCTAATTATTTAGTGCACACGACGCATTTCATGTATGTTCAAAGTCAAAAGATTGGAACGTGACATATTTTTAATTTTGTTGATTTGATTTTATTGTTTCTACGATTTTTCTATTGGATTTTGAAACTGTTCCGACAGTGCGGTATTTACTTTGTTTTTAAAATTTTTATTTACACTTACAGAACCTTTGGTTGATTAGTTACAGTAAATTATATAATTACGTCCTGGTAAATGAATGAAAAAACAATGAATATGTCATTGGATGAAATAATAATGTTATAATGACAAGTAAGTTGTCTTCAGTTTTTTTTTTTTTTTTTTTTATTGTTTATTGATATAGTATTGTCATTTATTGATGAACATGTAATACCACCCTCTCTTAGATATTGACTGATTAAATTTTGACCAGGTTTTTAGTTCACCTGGACCAAAGGTCCAGGTGAACTATTGCCATCACTTGGCGTCTGTCGTCTGTAAACTTTTCACATTTCAAGCTTCTTCTCCAAAACCACTGGGCCAATTGGAACCAAACTTAGCAGGAATGTTCCTTGGATGGTTCTCTACAAAGTTACTGTTTTTCGTTCCAGTCGGATATTCAACATGGCTGCCAGGGCCAATAATATGCTCTGATTGGCTGAAATTTCAAAGATCTTCTTCTCTGAAACTAATGAACTGACTGAACCCAAACTGTAAATGAATGATCATTGGAATGTCCTTTACAAAGTTTCTGTTTTTTATGCCAATCGGAAATCCAAGATGGCCACCACCGCAGGACATAGATTAACATTGGACCCTATGAGAAAATTTTCAAATGCCTTCTTCTCAGAAACTACAAATATGATTAAAGCCAAACTGTACATGAATGTTCATTGGATGGTCCTCTACAAACTTTACGTTTTTTGTTCTGATATGAAATTCAAAATGGCGGCTACGGCAGGACTTAGTTTAACATTGGACCCTATGGGAAAAATGTTTCAAAACGCTTCTTCTCTGAAACCACTTGGACAATTGAAACCAAACTGCCCAGGAATGATCATTGGAAGGTCCTCTACAAGTTTCTGTTTTTTATGCCGATCGGAAATCCAAGATGGCTGCCACCACAGGTCATAATATTAACACAGGACCATATGGGGAAAATACAGAAATATATTCTTCTCTGAAGCTATTGCACTGATTGAACCTAAACTGTGCATCAATCATTGGAAGGTCCTTTACAAACTTTGTGTTTTTTATGTTGATCGTAATTCCAAGATGACTACCACTGCAGGACATAGTTTTTACATAGGACCAATTGGTTCTTTTTATAACCAGGTGAACGATACAGGCTCTTGAGAGCCTCTGGTTTTTTATTGGCGTTGTCATTGTTATAACTCTATTAAATTCAGCTGTCTTTTCTTTTTTTTTCTTTTTTTGGCGTTGATATAACTCGATTAAATTTTTCTGTCTATAAAGCATTTACTGAGGAACTGACCTCTTTGCACTGGGTAAATTAGATATTTCTGCCTATGTAAAGCACGTCGTGGTAACTCACCTATTTGCACTGATATATTATGTTCGTTTTTAGTTTCAATGTTATGTTGTCGTAAAACATTAATGCATACAGTTAATAAAAAAAAAATTGTTTATTCTTTTGTAACAAAAGCTGTCATTATTTTTTTTTACAGTTTCCCCATATTTGACAATATTTGTTGAAATGTAGACAATTTTATTTACATGTTTACAGATATATTTATTGACATATACATACATAAACCTAGAATAAATCCAATCTTACCCATGAATAGGAAATCAAATGAAAATGTATTATGTCTCCCCTTCAACGAAGGGAGACATATTGTTTTAGTCTGATTTTTTCTTCCACTTCCGCTTCTTCTGCTTCTTCTCAGCGAAGCTTGTCCGGACCATAACTTTTTAGTTCACCTGGACCAAAGGTCCAGGTGAACTATTGCCATCACTTGGCGTCCGTCGTCTGTCGTCTGGCGTCTGTCGTTTGTCGTCTGTCGTCTGTAAACTTTTCACATTTCAAGCTTCTTCTCCGAAACCACTTGGCCGATTGGAACCGAACTTAGCAGGAATGTTCCTTGGATGGTCCTCTACAAAGTTACTGTTTTTCGTTCCAGTCGAATATTCAATATGGCTGTCAGGGCCAATAATATGCTCTGATTGGCTGAAATTTCAAAGATCTTCTTCTCTGAAACTAATGAACTGACTGAACCCAAAATGTAAAGGAATGATCATTGGAATGTCCTTTACTAAGTTACTGTTTTTTATGCCGATCGGAAATCCAAGATGGCCACCATCGCAGGACATAGATTAACATTGGACCCTATGGGAAAATGTTCAAATGCCTTCTTCTCAGAAACTACAAATATGATTAAAGCCAAACTGTACATGAATGTTCATTGGATGGTCCTCTACAATCTTAAGGTTTTTTGTTCCGATATGAAATTCAAAATGGCGGCTACGGCAGGACTTAGTTTAACATTGGACCCTATGGGAAAAATGTTTCAAAATGCTTCTTCTCTGAAACCACTTGACAGTTGAAACCAAACTGCCCAGGAATGATCATTGGAAGGTCCTCTACAAAGTTTCTGTTTTTTATGCCGATCGGAAATCCGAGATGGCCTCCACCGCAGAACATAGATTAACATTGGACCCTATGGGAAAATATTCAAATGCCTTCTTCTCAGAAACTACAAATATGATTAAAGCCAAACTGTACATGAATGTTCATTAGATGGTCCTCTACAAACTGTACGTTTTTCATTCCGATATGAAATTCAAAATGGCGGCTACGAGAGGACTTAGTTTAACATTGGACCCTATGGGAAAAATGTTTCAAAATGCTTCTTCTCTGAAACCACTTGGATAATTGAAACCAAACTGCCCAGGAATGATCATTGGAAGGTCCTCTACAAGGTGTGTGTTTTTTATGCCGATCGGAAATCCAAGATGGCCACCACCGCAGGACATTGATTAACATTGGACCCTATAGGAAAATGTTCAAATGCCTTCTTCTCAGAAACTGCAAATATGATTAAAGCCAAACTGTACATGAATGTTCATTGGATGGTCCTCTACAAACTGTACGTTTTTTGTTCCGATATGAAATTCAAAATGGCGGCTACGGCAGGACTTAGTTTAACATTGGACCCTATGGGGAAAATGTTTCAAAACACTTCTTCTCTGAAACCACTTGGACAGTTGAAACCAAACTGCCCAGGAATGATCATTGGAAGGTCCTCTACAAAGTTTCTGTTTTTTATGCCGATCGGAAATCCGAGATGGCCGCCACCGCAGAACATAGATTAACATTGGACCCTATGGGAAAATATTCAAATGCCTTCTTCTCAGAAACTACAAATATGATTAAAGCCAAACTGTACATGAATGTTCATTAGATGGTCCTCTACAAACTTTACGTTTTTTGTTCTGATATGAAATTCAAAATGGCAGCTACGGCAGGACTTAGTTTAACATTGGACCCTATGGGAAAAATGTTTCAAAACGCTTCTTCTCTGAAACCACTTGGATAATTGAAACCAAACTGCCCAGGAATGATCATTGGAAGGTCCTCTACAAGGTGTGTGTTTTTTATGCCGATCGGAAATCCAAGATGGCCACCACCGCAGGACATAGATTAACATTGGACCCTATAGGAAAATGTTCAAATGCCTTCTTCTCAGAAACTGCAAATATGATTAAAGCCAAACTGTATATGAATGTTCATTGGATGGTCCTCTACAAACTGTACGTTTTTTGTTCCGATATGAAATTCAAAATGGCGGCTACGGCAGGACTTAGTTTAACATTGGACCCTATGGGGAAAATGTTTCAAAATGCTTCTCTGAAACCACTTGGACAGTTGAAACCAAACTGCCCAGGAATGATCATTGGAAGGTCCTCTGTTTTTTATGCCGATCGGAAATCCAAGATGGCTGCCACCACAGGTCATAGTATTAACACTGAACCATATGAGGAAAATACAGAAATATATTCTTCTCTGAAGCTATTGCACTGATTGAACCTAAACTGTGCATCAATCATTGGAAGGTCCTTTACAAACTTTGTGTTTTTTATGTTGATCGTAATTCCAAGATGACTACCACTGCAGGACATAGTTTTTACATAGGACCAATTGGTTTTTTTTATTACCAGGTGAACGATACAGGCTCTTGAGAGCCTCTGGTTTGTCTTTCCAGATAAGTCAATTATATTTGGAATGTGGTTACATGACCATAAGGTGGTTTCTTTTGTACCATAATGACCTTGGTGGGACCTTGACCTTTGACCTCAAGGTCAAATGATTGTTTTTTAAATGGTATTTTCTTGTCCGGGCCATAACATTTTTGTCTTTCGAGATAGGTCAATGATATTTGGTATGTGGGTGCATGACCATAAGGCGGTGTGTCACGTACCATAATGACCTTCATGGGACTTTGACCTTTGACCTCAAAGTCAAATAATTGTTTTTTAAATAGTATTTTCTTATCCAGGCCATAACATTTTTAGCTCACATGACCCGAAGGGGTTGAAACTGCAAGCATGTTCAGGAAGCATCTATGGAAGGTCCTCTGTTATGAATGCCTATTTCGTACCGATCCATTTGCAAACATGTCCGCCACAGACAATTCTTGTTTCTGATTGGTTGATTTCTAAAAAAATCTTCTCCTGTGAAACCGCTTTGCCAAATGAACCGAAACTTGGTAGGAAGCATCTATGGAAGGTTCTCTATAAAGATTGCTCATTTAGTCCCGATCCATTAACAAACATGGCCGCCACATGCAATTCTTGTTTCTGATTGGTCGATTTCTAAAAATCTTCTCTGAAACTGGTTGGCCAAAATGAGCTGAAATTTGGTGAGAAGCACCTATGGAAGGTTCTGTATTAAGTTTCCTCAAAGCAGAATGAAAGGTGAGCAAGACAGGCTCAGCTCAGTGCTGAGTCTCTAGTGACTAGTTTCATCAAATTCTCAAAATTTTAATACTTTCCGTCCTTTATTTCAAGAGCTATAAGAGATAGATGTTGAGTTTAAATTGCAAAAATGTGCACCATGTCGAGATCTACCTACCCTGCAATTTTAAAGTAAATCCCATTACCCATTTTGGAGTTATTGCCCTTTTTTCATCAAATTTTCTAAATAGTTTTCATCCTTTATTTCAAAATCTATAAGAGATATATGTTAAATTTAAACAGCAAACATGTTCATATGTTAAGTTTAAACAGCAAACATGTTCAGTATGTCAAGATCTACCTACCCTGCAGTTTTGATGTAAATCTGATAACCCATCTTGGAGTTAATGCCCTTTTTTCATCAATTGTTTTTTTTAAATTGTAATACTTTTTGTCTTATATTTCAAAAACTATAAGAGATAAAGGTTAAGTTTAAATTGCAAAAATTTGCTGCATGTCAAGATCTACATACCCCACAATTTTGAAGTAAATCCCATTACCCATTTTGGAGTTATTGCCCTTTTTTCATCAAAATGTTCTAAATTTTAATACTTTCATCTTACAATGTATATCTCAAAAACTATTAGAGATGAGGGAAAGTTTAAACTGCAAAAATTTCCCAGAGTTGAAAATGTGCGACAACTGTGTGAAGAGTTAATCCTCTTGACTCACTGCTTTTGGTTACTCAAATAATCAAAGGGAAGCAACTCTATTACAAAATGTGAAGTAGCAAAAGTAAAGTTTTGAGAATCATTGACATATATGTTTTTTTTACAGCAATTTTGATAACTTACATTAAAGGGGGAATCCCTGCCCAATTTTTTTGTAGAAGGGGTCTGTAATGACGAGGGCTGCATTTGTTATTTTTTTTTACCGAAGTTATCAAGTTTTATTGACTGATGTTGTTATTATACCCAGGTGAGCTATACAGGCTCCTGGGAGCCTCTAGTTCAAATTATCTAGGGCATTATAGTGAACATGACATAATACATCTGTGAATACTTGTTCATTTTGTTCTGTATATTTCTTTCCAAATAAAAATGGATCAATATCAGTAGTGTGATCTCCTCTTTTATCACAAATATCAAAACACATTTTTTCTGACATTTTCACATAGTTTCTTAAAGAAAGAAGCATGATTATCATTTTCCTCCAATACCCCTAGAAAAAATTCTTAAATTTTCTTTCACATTTCCTACAAATACATTACAAATACAAAGAAAAATTGATAAATTTGTACACATTGACCAGTATAGTCTATAATTAACAATGCATGTTGACCCACACATTGACCAGTATAGTCTATAATTAACAATCCATGTTGACCCACACATTGAACAGTACAATCCATGTTGACCCACACATTGACCAATACAATCCATGTTGATCCACACATTGACCAGTATAGTCCATGTTGACCCACACATTGACCAGTATAGTCCATGTTGACCCACACATTGACCAGTATAGTCCATGTTGACCCACACATTGACCAGTATAGTCTATTATTAACAATTCATGTTGACCCACACATTGACCAGTATAATCTATAATTAACAATCCATGTTGACCCACACATTGACCAGTATAGTCTATAATTAATAATCCATGTTGACCCACACATTGACCAGTACACTATTATTAACAATCCATGTTGACCCACACATTGACCAGTATAGTCTATGATTAACTATCCATGTTGACCCACACATTGACCAGTACAAGCTATAATTAACAATCCATGTTGACCCACACATTGACCAGTACAATCCATGTTGACCCACACATTGACCAGTACAATCTATTATTAACAATCCATGTTGACCCACACATTGACCAGTACAATCTATTATTAACAATCCATGTCGACCCACACATTGACCAGTGTAATCTATGATTAACAATCCATGTTGACCCACACATTGACCAGTACAATTTATTATTAACAATCCATGTTGACCCACACATTGACCAGTGCAATCTATGATTATCAATCCATGTTGACCCACACATTGACCAGTATAGTCTATGATTAACAATCCATGTTGAACCACACATTGACCAGTACAATCCATGTTGACCCACACATTGACCAGTACACTCTATTATTAACAATCAATGTTGACCCACACATTGACCAGTACATTCTATATTTAACAATCCATGTTGACCCACACATTGACCAGTACAATCTATAATTAACAATTCATGTTGACCCACACATTGACCAGTACAGTCTATAATTAACAATCCATGTTGAACGACACATTGACCAGTACAATCTATTATTAACAATCCATGTTGACCCACACATTGATCAGTACAATCGATGTTGACCCACAATCCATGTTGACCCACACATTGACCAGTACAATCCATGTTGACCCACACATTGACCAGTACAATCTATAATTAACAATCCATGTTGACCTACACATTGGCCAGTACAATTTAAAATTAACAATCCATGTTGACCCACACATTGACCAGTACAATCTATTATTAACAATCCATGTTGACCTACACATTGGCCAGTACAATTTAAAATTAAGAATCCATGTTGACCCACACATTGACCAGTACAATCTATTATTAACAATCCATGTTGACCCACACATTGACCAGTACAATCTATAATTAACAATCCATGTTGACCCACACATTGACCAGTACAATCTAAAATTAGCAATCCATGTTGACCCACACATTGACCAGTACAATCCATGTTTGACCCGCACATTGACCAGTACAATCTAAAATTAGCAATCCATGTTGACCCACACATTGACCAGTACAATCCATGTTTGACCCGCACATTGACCAGTACAATCTAAAATTAGCAATCCATGTTGACCCACACATTGACCAGTACAATCCATGTTTGACCCGCACATTGACCAGTACAATCTAAAATTAGCAATCCATGTTGACCCACACATTGACCAGTACAATCCATGTTGACCCACGCATTGACCAGTACAATGTATAATTAACAATCCATGTTGACCCACACATTGACCAGTACAATCTATGATTAACAATCCATGTTGACCCACACATTGACCAGTACAATCCATGTTGACCCACACATTGACCAGTACAATCTATAATTAACAATCCATGTTGACCTACACCTTTACCAGTACAATCTAAAATTAACAATCCACGTTGACCCACACATTGACCAGTACAGTCTATTATTAACAATCCATGTTGACCCACACATTGACCAGTACAATCTATGATTAACAATCCATGTTGACCCACACATTGACCAGTACAATCCATGTTGACCCACACATTGACCAGTACAATCTATGATTAACAATCCATGTTGACCCATACATTGACCAGTACAGTCTATAATTAACAATCCATGTTGACCCACACATTGACCAGTACAATCTATAATTAACAATCCATGTTGACCTACACCTTTACCAGTACAATCTAAAATTAACAATCCATGTTGACCCACACATTGACCAGTACAGTCTATTATTAACAATCCATGTTGACCCACACATTGACCAGTACAATCTATGATTAACAATCCATGTTGACCCACACATTGACCAGTACAATCTATGATTAACAATCCATATTGACCCATACATTGACCAGTACAGTCTATAATTAACAATCCATGTTGACCCACACATTGACCAGTACAGTCTATTATTAACAATCCATGTTGACCCACACATTGACCAGTACAATCTATGATTAACAATCCATGTTGACCCATACATTGACCAGTACAGTCTATAATTAACAATCCATGTTGACCCAAACATTGACCAGTACAATCCATGTTGACCAACACCAGTACAATCTATAGAATATTGATCAGGGCACATGAACGTATTTCAGTAGTCCCCCTTTTATAAGGTTGCCCCTTTATTAGGGATGTCCTCTCCTGAGGGGACAATATAGTAGTCTTTTACTATCTCAGTGCCTCTTAAATCTGTCCTTTAATGAGAGTGACCTTATAAGAAGGGGGACTACTTTACTGTCCAAAAAGGTTATTACTGTCTATGAGCTTGTCCTTACTCCTGCAGAGGGTTGTCGAGGTCGTGATCATATGGTAGTTGGATTTACAACTACCTATACAGTCTGTGCGTATCACCACTAAAGTTGTGAGTTCGAATCCCGCTCTTAGCGAGGTGTACTTGATACAACATTATGCAATAAAGTTTGTCAGATACTTATGGCAGGTCAGTGATTTTCTCCGGGTCCTCCGGTTTTCTCCAACAATAAAACTGACCGCCACGATATAACTTAAATATTGTTGAAAGTGACGTTAAGCACCATAATCAAATCCCATATATATTACACAAACAATGTTTAGAACTATTATTTTGATGTTTATATTATTAGCAGAATGATATACTTAACAAGGTCACATTACACTAATTCAGTATTGTCAATTTCACCCTCTGAAATAAATTTGTCCTTATCTCTTTCCAATCCGTTTTCACTTATCATCAAACTAATAGTTCTCTCCCCTGATTCTGATGTTAATGTCAACTTTCTTCGACTATGTAAACTGTCTAAAAACGAAGCCCTTCGAAAGTTTCTACTTCCCAAAATAGAAAATTTGACACAAACTGATTTACAAAATCTTTTGTATCCTAATTGAACTTCTTTGAGTCTCACTGCATAAATTATAGGATCACATATTGAATTGACAAGCAGCAGCATGTATAGATATTTGTTGGCCAATATCAGGGATTTCAATGTTTTTATTACAGCATCTCGGTTGATATGAACTTGAATCAGTAGAATAGTTTGGAAGGTAAACAGTGGTATCCAACATAATATAAACGTTCCAATGATTAAGAGTGTTGTCACTAAGGTTTTGGCATTGTGTTCTTTGTTGAAGGTCAATAAAGTTAAACGTTTATTCATCTGACGAACTTCGTAATATATTCGCAGGTAAATGAATATGATCGATAGAAGGCTTAGAAAAGTACACGCAATAACCAAGTAATCTCCATGGAAATCGTTATACATAATATATTCACAGTAATTCATCTTCTGTTTTTCATTGTCTTTGAAACTTCCAATTCCTGTGAAAAAATTGATGAATCCTCCAACTAGAGCCACACACCACATTATAACTATGATGATAATTCCGTTACGTTTGTTCAGCAGGAATGTGTATTGGTAGGGTTTTATAATGGCCAAATAATGGTCGACTGCCATCATCAATAAGTTAAGCAGTGATATAAGATGAGCCGTTATATTGAGAGAACTGATGAAGGCGAAAGAACAAGCGATCGACATTCTCTCGTCTGCAGTTGCAGTAAAAGGGTTTAATGGTTCGTGCAAAACTTTTGAAAGTAGATGAGCGAAGACGCTAATTACAATAAGAAGATCAGAAACTGCTAGACTGATGATTAGCTTGGAATGTGTAGTTAGTCCGTTCGGTATATTATACGTCCCACATATAGCAAACACATTCAAAATAAATGCCACAGTACAGAGAAGTATCGTGATGATCGTTTCTGGTTTAGATGTTAAAGGTTCATTTGTCATATTAGTTGTTTCAAAAGAAATATTTAACGCAGATAAAAATTCCTCAAATCCTGATATCTCCTCCATTTCTATTAACTTTTCTAAAGTAGACTCGTTAAATTCCATTTCAGAAGGAAAAATTTGTGAAGTTCTTGATAATGTTTCTATACACAACAATAAACTTATAAATGACAAAAATATATCACATCAGAAATAGTATGAAATATTCATTCTGATACACAAGATTTAATTACAGTAATGAATTATAATATTCTGTATGTTAATTAAGTTAGTTTTCATTATTTTTTCATCTTGGGCAATGAAGTATCCTATAACACTGTATTATAGAGGATGCCCAGTAATTTAGCTGGATGGCTTTAGTCCTATTATAGAGGATGCCCAGTAATTTGGCTGGATGGCTTTAGTCCTATTATAGAGGATGCCCAGTAATTTGGCTGGATGGCTACAGTCCTATTATAGAGGATGCCCAGTAATTTGGCTGGATGGCTACAGTCCTATTATAGAGGATGCCCAGTAATTGGGCTGGATGGCTTTAGTCCTATTATAGAGGATGCCCAGTAATTTGGCTGGATGGCTACAGTCCTATTATAGAGGATGCCCAGTAATTTGGCTGGATGGCTATATTCCTATTATAGAGGATGCCCAGTAATTTGGCTGGATGGCTTTAGTCTTATTATAGAGGATGCCCAGTAATTTGACTGGATGGCTTTAGTCCTATTATAGAGGATGCCCAGTAATTTGGCTGGATGGCTTTAGTCCTATTATAGAGGATGCCCAGTAATTTGGCTGGATGGCTTTAGTCCTATTATAGAGGATGCCCAGTAATTTGGCTGGATGGCTACAGTCCTATTATAGAGGATGCCCAGTAATTTGGCTGGATGGCTACAGTCCTATTATAGAGGATGCCCAGTAATTTGGCTGGATGGCTACAGTCCTATTATAGAGGATGCACAGTAATTTGACTGGATGGCTTTAGTCTTATTATAGAGGATGTCCAGTAATTTGACTGGATGGCTTTAGTCCTATTATAGAGGATGTCCAGTAATGTGGCTGGATAACTTTAGTCCTATTATAGAGGATGCCCACTAATTTGACAGGATAACTTTAGTCCTATTATAGAGGATACCCAGTAATTTGACTGGATAGCTTTAGTCCTATTATAGAGGATGCCCAGTAATTTGGCTGGATGGCTTTGGTCTTATTATAGAGGATGCCCAGTAATTTGACTGGATGGCTATAGTCTTTATTATAGTGGATGCCCAGTAATATAACTGGATAGCTTTAGTCTTATTATAGAGGATGCCCAGTAATTTGACTGGATGGCTATAGTCCTATTATAGAGGATGCCCAGTAATTTGGCTGGATGGCTTTAGTCCTATTATAGAGGATGCCCAGTAATTTGGCTGGATGGCTTAAGTCTTATTATAGAGGATGCCCAGTAATTTGACTGGATGGCTATAGTCCTATTATAGAGGATGCCCAGTAATTTGGCTGGATGGCTTTAGTCTTATTATAGAGGATGCCCAGTAATTTGACTGGATGGCTATAGTCCTATTATAGAGGATGCCCAGTAATTTGGCTGGATGGCTATAGTCCTATTATAGAGGATGCCCAGTAATTTGGCTGGATGGCTTAAGTCCTAATATAGAGGATGCCCAGTAATTTGACTGGATGGCTTTCGTCTTATTATAGAGGATGCCCAGTAATTTGGCTGGATGGTTTTAGTCCTATTATAGAGGATGTCCAGTAATTTGGCTGGATGGCTTTAGTCCTATTATAGAGGATGCCCAGTAATTTGGCTGGATGGCTATAGTCCTATTATAGGGGATACCCAGTAATTTGACTGGATGGCTTTAGTCTTATTATAGAGGATGCCCAGTAATTTGGCTGGATGGCTATAGTCCTATTATAGAGGATGCCCAGTAATTTGGCTGGATGGCTATAGTCCTATTATAGAGGATGCCCAGTAATTTGGCTGGATGGCTTTAGTCTTATTATAGAGGATGCCCAGTAATTTGGCTGGATGGTTTTAGTCCTATTATAGAGGATGTCCAGTAATTTGGCTGGATGGCTTTAGTCCTATTATAGAGGATGCCCAGTAATTTGGCTGGATGGCTTTAGTCCTATTATAGAGGATGCCCAGTAATTTGGCTGGATGGCTTTAGTCCAATCACACTAATTTCTTCTAATTGTGTTCTCTCTTTTTATAGCTGAAATAAAAACGTCATATATTTAATTGACATCCTTTATTAACATCCTTTATTATACCCCCGCTCCACCGGAGGGTGATATTCTGTTTTATATACCCCCACTCCACCGGAGGAGGGTATGCTGTTTTTTTATACCACCGCTCCACCGGAGGGGGGGGGGGGGGGGGGTGTATACTGTTTTACCTCTGTCCGTCTGTCCCAATATATTTTTCGTTGCATTTTTCTCAGCAACTATTGATGGCAGAAATCTGATATTTGGTCACAACCTTCATATAGGTACCCCATATCCTACTTCCTATTTGCCGACTTAGTTGGCTTTTTTACACATTTAACATATATGCACATTTTTCGTCGCATTTTTCTAAGCAACTATTGATGACAGGAATCTGATATTTGGTCACAAGCTTCATATAAGTATGCCATATTGTGGGAAGCGTTTTTGGACCCATCAGATTCCTACTTCCTGTTTGCCGACTTGGTTGGTTTTTTATACACATTGAACATATATGCAGGGGTATCATAAGTGAGCATTGGCTCACAGTTCATCTTGTTAACAAATGTGTTTTTATTATTTATTATAATCAATATTCTTTTAAATCTTTAGTAATACCAATCAATACAAAGTGAGGGCATGAGTGCAAACTTACATATAATACAAAAAACAAAACAATAATTAATTTTTAATGGTAGCCCTTCTCCTCACAGCATTCTATAATGATGGTGTTCTTCACCAATGTTTCAATATATATATATGTATCAATGGTGTGAGTGCAAATCCCGTCGAGGGAAGAACAAAAATTTGACAGCTCTAAAATCTAATTCTAACACTGTTTGGTTTAATTTTCAGACGTATATAATATTTAGTATTGACCTAGTATCAGAAATAACTTTGAGATCCAGTGGGGCAGATATATTGTATGGTTGTCACTTGCTTAGACGTTTGTATAATATACTTTATTTCCTGTGACTGTATAATGAATTCTTCATTATCCTATACAATATATTAAAAATTGCTGAGTTAGATTGCTGTCAAATTATAATATTAAGTATATATGTACCATCTACACACGCTTATACACATGTTTTACGTCTATCCCTAGATTTGTCTTACGAGAAAAGGTAACACTACGATTATTGAAGCTCCTTTTTAAGGGAGTGGATGTTGTTGAGTGGTCTAGGGCACTGGATGTAAGGCTAAGCAAATGGTGCTGCAGTGTATCAATGGTGTGAGTTCAAATCCCGTCGAGGAAAGAACAAAAATTTTACAGCTCTAAAATCTAATTCTAACACTGTTTGGTTTAATTTTCAGACGTATATATATATATATATGAATAGCAACAAAAAAAACCAAACAAGAATAAAAACAAATAAAAACATAGAAAGAAAGAAAGAAAGAAAAAGGAGAAATATAAATGAGTTGAAAAAAAAAAAAAAATGAAAAACAAATTTAAATGAATTACAAAAGAAAGAATGAAAGAAAGGAAAAAAAAAATGATGATTGTATATTAAGAAAACTTTTTTTTTTTAAATGTAGATAAATATCCTAGTAAGAATTTTTACAGAATATGTATATATGACCAATGTTCCAATTGATAAATAACCTGCAAATAAAGAGGAAAGCAATAAACTGATACCTGTTTACTAATAAAAAAAACCTTACTGTTTCTTAAAAGTAGAAAATGATTATAAATATTTTAATTAAATTTATGAAATATTTATTTACCTCATTGCATTAAGAACAACATTTCCAAACGAAAGAAAACATGTTCAAAGTCAATCATCTAATACTGAGAGAACTTCTTTCTATATGCATTGAAATTAGACCAATATAATTATGATACGGAAATGTCATACAATTGGTAGAAATATATCCCTCATGCTTTGTTCTCCCACAGACAAGAAACATCTTTTTCTCTCCTTATCATAATTCCATAATTAATTATTTTAGGAAACATAACAGTTACATTTTCTTTATCACTAAATAGATCTCTGATCCTTATTGATATTGACAGCTAGTACTAGAAATCTTTTTCAGTATTTGCTGTAAATTTTAATTTATTAGGACACAAATTAATTAATTAGTAAATCTTTACACGATAAAATATTATTTATAATTCTTGTTAAGGCGGTGTTGTCATTTTGATTGGCAGGCGATAATTCTTTATTTTATAATTGCACTTTTTTTTTCCATATCACCCTATTATTCCATTTATATTAAAAAAAGCAAAAAAACAAATTGTTATGTGTAATCCCCTCTCTTATAAGGCCACTCTCATCAAAGGCCACCTCTCTTATAAGGCCACTCTCATCAAAGGCCACCTCTCTTATATGGCCACTCTAATCAAAGGCCACCTCTCTTATATGGTCACTCTCATCAAAGGCCACCTCTCTTATATGGCCACTCTCATCAAAGGCCATCTCTCTTATAAGGCCACTCTCATCAAAGGCCACCTCTCTTATATGGCCACTCTCATCAAAGGCCACCTCTCTTATATGGCCACTCTCATCAAAGGCCATCTCTCTTATATGGTCACTCATCAAAGGCCACCTCTCTTATATGGCCACTCTCATCAAAGGCCACCTCTCTTATAAGGCCACTCTAATCAAAGGCCACCTCTCTTATATGGCACTCTCATCAAAGGCCACCTCTCTTATATGGCCACTCTCATCAAAGGCCACCTCTCTTATATGGCCACTCTCATCAAAGGCCATCTCTCTTATAAGGCCTCTCATCAAAGGCCACCTCTCTTAGATGGCCACTCTAATCAAAGGCCACCTCTCTTATATGGCCACTCTAATCAAAGGCCACCTCTCTTATATGGCCACTCTCATCAAAGGCCATCTCTCTTAACAGGCCAATAAACTAATCTGTGTCCCTCCAGACTAGCCACCTCTACCTTTTTATTACAGAAGGGATGGTCTTATAAGATGAGGATTACTGTATAAAACAGAATCTCACAAAGTCTAAATATCATTCCAATACCATCTTCTATATTCATTTACATACATATCCTTTCTAACTTTTGTTATTAGTGGTTGATTGATTGATTGATTGATTAATTGACTTTAGCATCACTCTTAGGACAGGATGTAAAGTAGTGCTTCATATTTGGAGAATATTACACACCTGTTATAAAGATGTTCACCCTTGTGACAAGTTGTCTACTGTATCCTTGTTGTCCTATTCAGCTATAATGATGACAACAAGAACAAGTATACAAACAATAAATCATTAGGTACAAAAAGGTGTGATGAACCTATGTGTAGAAAGGTGTGATGAACCTATGTGTGGAAAAGGTGTGATGAACCTATGTGTGGAAAAGGTGTGATGAACCTATGTGTGGAAAAGGTGTGATGAACCTATGTGTGGAAAAGGTGTGATGAACCTATGTGTGGAAAAGGTGTGATGAACCTATGTGTGGAAAAGGTGTGATGAACCTATGTGTAGAAAAGGTGTGATGAACCTATGTGTGGAAAAGGTGTGATGAACCTATGTGTAGAAAAGGTGTGATGAACCTATGTGTAGAAAAGGTGTGATGAACCTATGTGTGGAAAAGATGTGATGAACCTATGTGTAGAAAAGGTGTGATGAACCTATGTGTGGAAAAGGTGTGATGAACCTATGTGTGGAAAAGGTGTGATGAACCTATGTGTGGAAAAGGTGTGATGAACCTATGTGTGGAAAAGATGTGATGAACCTATGTGTAGAAAAGGTGTGATGAACCTATGTGTGGAAAAGGTGTGATGAACCTATGTGTAGAAAAGGTGTGATGAACCTATGTGTGGAAAAGGTGTGATGAACCTATGTGTAGAAAAGGTATGATGAACCTATGTGTGGAAAAGGTGTGATGAACCTATGTGTGGAAAAGGTGTGATGAACCTATGTGTGGAAAAGGTGTGATGAACCTATGTGTAGAAAAGGTGTGATGAACCTATGTGTAGAAAAGGTGTGATGAACCTATGTGTGGAAAAGATGTGATGAACCTATGTGTAGAAAAGGTGTGATGAACCTATGTGTGGAAAAGGTGTGATGAACCTATGTGTGGAAAAGGTGTGATGAACCTATGTGTGGAAAAGGTGTGATGAACCTATGTGTGGAAAAGATGTGATGAACCTATGTGTAGAAAAGGTGTGATGAACCTATGTGTGGAAAAGGTGTGATGAACCTATGTGTAGAAAAGGTGTGATGAACCTATGTGTGGAAAAGGTGTGATGAACCTATGTGTAGAAAAGGTGTGATGAACCTATGTGTGGAAAAGGTGTGATGAACTTATGTGTGGAAAAGGTGTGATGAACCTATGTGTGGAAAAGGTGTGATGAACCTATGTGTGGAAAAGGTGTGATGAACCTATGTGTAGAAAAGGTGTGATGAACCTATGTGTGGAAAAGGTGTGATGAACCTATGTGTGGAAAAGGTGTGATGAACCTATGTGTAGAAAAGGTGTGATGAACCTATGTGTGGAAAAGATGTGATGAACCTATGTGTGGAAAAGGTGTGATGAACCTATGTGTGGAAAAGGTGTGATGAACCTATGTGTGGAAAAGGTGTGATGAACCTATGTGTGGAAAAGGTGTGATGAACCTATGTGTGGAAAAGGTGTGATGAACCTATGTGTAGAAAAGGTGTGATGAACCTATGTGTGGAAAAGGTGTGATGAACCTATGTGGAAAAGGTGTGATGAACCTATGTGTGGAAAAGGTGTGATGAACCTATGTGTGGAAAAGGTGTGATGAACCTATGTGTAGAAAAGGTGTGATGAACCTATGCGTGGAAAAGGTGTGATGAACCTATGTGTGGAAAAGGTGTGATGAACCTATGTGTGGAAAAGGTGTGATGAACCTATGTGTGGAAAAGGTGTGATGAACCTATGTGTGGAAAAGGTGTGATGAACCTGTGTGGAAAAGGTGTGATGAACCTATGTGTGGAAAAGGTGTGATGAACCTATGTGTGGAAAAGGTGTGATGAACCTATGTGTAGAAAAGGTGTGATGAACCTATGTGTGGAAAAGGTGTGATGAACCTATGTGTGGAAAAGGTGTGATGAACCTATGTGTGGAAAAGGTGTGATGAACCTATGTGTGGAAAAGGTGTGATGAACCTATGTGTGGAAAAGGTGTGATGAACCTATGTGTGGAAAAGGTGTGATGAACCTATGTGTGGAAAAGGTGTGATGAACCTATGTGTAGAAAAGGTGTGATGAACCTATGTGTGGAAAAGGTGTGATGAACCTATGTGTAGAAAAGGTGTGATGAACCTATGTGTGGAAAAGGTGTGATGAACCTATGTGTGGAAAAGGTGTGATGAACCTATGTGTGGAAAAGGTGTGATGGACCTATGTGTGGAAAAGGTGTGATGAACCAATGTGTGGAAAAGGTGTGATGAACCTATGTGTGGAAAAGGTGTGATGAACCTATGTGTGGAAAAGGTGTGATGAACCTATGTGTGGAAAAGGTGTGATGAACCTATGTGTGGAAAAGGTGTTTAGATTAGATTAAACATATTTTATTGCTAAATATTATAACAATTGGATTGGACACAAATTATAACAATTTCCACATAATAAATAATTAAAATAGTACATGTGTCAGCAATATTAAAATACAATATACAACATTATAAATAAATTCTTTGAAAAGTGAAAAAAAAGGAGACACAACAAAAAAACAAAAACAAAATACAAAACAAAAAGCATGAAATTATATAATATAATATAAGCATGTTTTACAATACTTGTATCTGAGATGAAATTGATTGATCGATTGATTAATTAAACAAATGTATATTTGGGAGGGGGTGGGGGTGGGGGGGGGGGGGGGGGGGGCGGGAGTGTTGTGTGATCATAAATGGGTAAAGTGATTTGTTCGTTTGATGTAAAGTTGTACAGATTTGAAAATTTGCAGATTTTGCATCTCAGTTAAAGTGTCATTGCCAAAAAGTAGGACTTCAATTTTAAGTTCATGAAGAAAAACTAGTCTTAATTTCAATTCTTCTCTTGCTTCGTTGTAAAGACAACATTCTAATATAAAATGAATTGCATCTTCAAATGCACACCCACATATACAGCCTGGATCATTAGCCAAATGCACACGAAAAAGATCAGCATTCAAGCTACTGGAGCTATGTCGCAGTCTAAGTGTGAATTATATTTAATATTCTACATCCAGCAATGTAAAATTTGGGGGGTTTTATTGTATGCTTTTTATTTGCTTGTTTGAATCTATTTAGAGTAGGTGCATTTCTTAATTGTGGACTTATTCCATGATTTAATGGTAGAAGGGAAAAAGGAGTTTGCAAATAATTGTAATCTAGTGAATGGATTTCTAAATTCGGTTTGGTTGCGCACATTTAATTCATTTTCCTCTCGTATAAAAGGCAGTTAACAATCATATAAATATAAAGGACTATCATTATTACGTATTTTGTAGAACAAGTTTAATTTCCTACTATGTCTACGAGAATGGAGGGGTTCCCACCCAGTTTCAAAATATAGGGATTCTATGCTTGCAAATTTTATGGCAACCCAGTAACAATTCTAGCAGCTTCGTGTTGTATTTGTTCAATTTTATTTAAATCCAAAATAGTACAACCATCCCACAGTTCACACGCATACTCTAATAATGGCCTTATATAAGTAAAATATATTTTTTACAGATTTTCCCTGTTAAGTTTAATTTTGAATTTACGTAGCATAGACAGTTGTCCAGATGTGCTTTTTAATATATTTTGAATGTGACAATGCCATTTACAATTTGATGAAAACGTAACACCCAAATGTTTATGATTTACTACAAATTCAACATCCTCATTATTAAAAAGTATTTGAGGTTTAATATTTCCCTGATTTGTTGAGAATAGCATACATTTAGTTTCTTGGGGATTAAAATCAACTAACCATTTTGTTGACCAATTGTAAATTTTCATTATATCTGAATTTAATCTTTGTTCAATTTCATTTATATTAGAAGATGAATACGATAGTGATGTATCATCAGCAAACAATCGTGAAAGACTTTGAATATCTTCAGTAATATCATTGATATATAATATGAATAGCAAAGGGTCTAACACTGATCCTTGTGGTACCCCACCTTTAATGTTCCCTACTTCTGAAAGACAATTTTGTAGAACAACTTTTTGATTTCTGTCACTTAAGTAATTTTCAAACCAATGCAACAAATTCCCGGAAATTCCATAAACTATAGCTGACTTCCAAATTTTTGGAAATTTTCTAGTTTGTAGGGAATAATTAAATATTAACTGGAGGGGTTTACAAATTGTAGAAGCCTTATTTTTTAACATACAGTGACTTATCAGATCGCTACCTACTGCTTTCCCAAGCTGCAGACATTCAAGTATGTCCTTAACTTCATCTGAAGTTATATGTCAAGTGTCTATTCTATTACCTGTGCGATCATGAAAATCGGGGGTAAGAACATTAGAATTTTCTATTTCAGTTAGGGACCGACCATTTAACTTGAAGGGGGGGTTATGGTTTTATGTTTCGTTCAGAATTTTTTTTCGGACAGCACAAGAGTTAGAATATTTATTTTTTTTGTCCCGCGAAGCGCGAAATTTTTTTCCAGAATACAACATTAGGTTATATGACAAAAACTATGAATCAAATTATTTTTTTTTTCCTCCACCAAAATCAGAATATTTTTTTCAGCAACATTGGGAATCAGAATATTTTTTTAGAAAAAAAACATAACCCCCCCCCTTCAAGTTAAATGGTCGTTCCCTTATGGAGCAGAAAAAGTTGTCTAATATATTGGCTTTATCCTCATTATTTATTACGTACTCACCAGAGTCCAATTTTTGCAATGGAGGGATGTTTGGGGAATGTTTACAGTTCCCCATTAATTTTTTAACCAATTTCCAGTATGATTTTGGATTTGACTTACCATTTTTATCTAACATATCATTAGCATTGATGAAAAATTGCTCTCTTGCATACTTTATCATATTATTAACTTTCATCTTTGTTCCATTGGGTTTTATACTTACGTAGAAGAAAATGGGAGCTATTTTGTTCTACCTGTTTATGGAGTCGATCTCTAATACGCATTGCTCTTCTTATAGATGAATTAATCCAAGGTTTATCGTTTGGTCGTATAGTAATGATTTTAACGGGAATATACATTTTTACAAATTCAATAAATTTATTTGTAAATTTAATAGACATTTCATCTATGTTTTCACTAGAAAGTAAGATACCCTCCCAGTCGAACAGACGAATTTCAGAATTAAGATTTATAAAATCTGCATGTTTATACAACCATACTTCTCGTTGATACTTAGCTTGTAAATTGTACGGAATTCGTAAAGAAGCAGAGGTGGCATCATGGTCACTTATATTTCTATCAATTTGTATAACATCGAGAACGATATTTCACATTCATCTGAATAAATAATGGGATCTAATAATGCACCAAACCTTGTTGGTTCATTAATACAATTTCTAAGGTTAAAATTATACATAATTTCATTTAATCGATGGTTGGTCTCAATTAAGAGATCAACATTCAAGTCACCCATGATCACCACACGAGAAGACGACTCGATAGCTTTTTCGACAGAATAATGAAAATTGTTCCAGAAGGAGTTTATAGCACTAGGTGACCTGTATACCACACATACAAGAATTTTATATCTAGGAAAGCTAACTTCAATCCATATTAATTCTCCATTATTAAATTCTAAATCATATCGTCGAGATACATGGAGATAATCTGCAATATATATTAAGACTCCGCCACCAAAACAGTTCCTATCATTTCTAAATGGTTCTAAATAACCAGATATCAGAATATCTTTTGTACTTACCTTATCATTTAAATGCCTTTCTGTTATACAAACTATGGAGGAACCTAAACATATTGTTTCTTATAAATATTCAATTTTATTTCTTACAGTTCTAGCATTCCAGTGAAACACCGTTAAATCACCTACTTTGTTGTCTGATCCGGGGTTTTCTGCTACATCATTCCTTAACAAAAGGAGTTGTAGTAGAAAAAAAGTGAATGATAGGTTTTGTTCGAATGGGTCTATAAAAATAACTTTCAGGATAGATGGCAAGGTTTGAATTGTTTTCTGAAGGAGTACAATTAAAAGCAAAAAATAATATGGTAGAAATCTAAGGGATTTGAAGAGACAATTTTTACTGACAAGACAAGATCTGCAATAAAATAAACCTATTGCCATTCTGTAGGCAGTCACATCATTATCCATTGTCAAATACAATACATTCTTTAAACAATTGACAATAGGTTATAATGAAAACATGTACACCAAGTTTGATCACAAGAAAAAAAACTATTATACAATTCAAGAAAATAAAGAAAATAAAATAAAACATAATAATATAGTAGACTATGTACAGATCCGAGGTGTATTTCGAAATTTCTGGGATCATTTGACCTGAGAAGAATATAAAAAATGGAATCTTGATTGGAATAATCAGTTCGCTGATATTTTTTTAAAAAGATTATTATTATTATTATTATTATTTTCAAAATGCATATGGTATAGCTATACCAGTTATTTTGTCAAGTCTATGTACACCATATAGATAAAAAAAATTAAATAGTTGTATTCAATACTTCAACGTAATTATAAACAGCACGCGATAAACTTGGGTAAAGTGAAAATACAAGTCGAGCGCACCTAGAATGTGTGCATCACATGTATATAAACATGTAAACACCATGTGATAAACACTAATAATTGACTGCACATCACCAACAGATGCGAGACAGTTACCACAATGTGAGACAATAATATAGTTAAAAAATGACACGAGTTGTGTTCAGTGATTGGGATATATCAAATGACAAGTATATTCATTGGTGGAAATAATCGTATAAATAGATAAAATGTTTATGTTATAAAGTGTCAAGAAATAGAACAAATACAATAGCACGTGGAATGTTAGTTTTACTTGTTGATGGAAAGAGAGTGTTACTGGACTTCATTAGTGTCGGGATTAGACAAGTTATCAGTTGCAATAGGATGCGATACAGGCGAACACTTTGTTAGAAGATGCCGTATATCATCAATACCTTTAATCATTTGGACAGAATTACTGCTCAAATCAATAGCAAACAGTCGTCCATCCATTGACCAGCAAGCACTAATTTTACAGTTGGTACGTAAGTAGTTTAGTTCATCCATGATTTTACGTCTGCGTGTAGTTAAATTTTCCGTAATGAACACTTTATTAGGGTTGTTTTTAAGTTTACTTTTTGAACTATACACGGCCTGTCGTTGACAATAAGTGATAAACCGAGCTATCACTTGCACTTTACCATCTCTGACCTTGCCAATGGGGTGCGTACGACCAAGCTCATTAAGTGTGATCGGTACTTCCAGGTTGTTATTACATATATCTAGTACGATCTTGTCTGTATTCATTTTGTGTACATTTCTTGGATCAGGACATGGCACATTGTGAAATCGAAGGCTTGTGCACCTTGAATATTGTTCTTGATCATCAAGTCTAATGTCAAGATCATAATATTGGTTTTCCAATTCACTGATCCTCTCAGCTTGTCTTGTTATTGTAAATTTGTGGTCAACTAATTTTTTAACATGTTTGTGTATTGTTCCTTTCTGTTCTTGTATCATAGCCGCCTGATTATTGACAGTGTCTTGAAGTGGCTTAACTACTTCATTTAACAACCGCTCGTACTTTTCATTAATGTTGTCACACACTGATTCACATATTTTGGGCACAAGTTTGTTTATAAAAGAATCATCATTTAAGATGCTACAAATTAGTTCTTGTATGTTAAGGTGGTAGACCTGGGTTACCCTAAAATTTCCCCATCATTCAATTTTTTTAAAATTTTTATCATGGAATAGTTATGTCTAAATACATTATCTGCCAAAGTTTCAAAAAATTTCACCGTGCTGTTTTCTCCATAGCACATCCTAAATATAGCAATTTAAGGGGTATTCTTGACGCCAGATGGTAATACTAGTTTCGGAAGATTGTAATAGATATGCACATATATTTCTGATTGAAAGGGAATATTTTGGCTTTAATACACTTGAGAGTGTTGTTGTTGAATAAATATGAAATATCTAGCATATCTGAATATTCTGTTTGGAGATAATCACGTGCAAAACAGTGGAAATTGAAAAAAGGGGGGATGCCCTGAGGACTAATCGGATTAAAAAAAATCCTGTCAATTAATTTCCACCAAAAAATGTCACACTGAAGAATAGACATATAGACATCATTGCACCACATATTACAAACTTTTACAGTCAGATTTTTAAAATATTTAAATTTATGTTTTTCATGGAAGGTACCCAGAAAAAAATGAAATTGTCAAGGAAAGTTATCACACACCCAAACTAGTTTCTTTGTTTGTGAGATAAAAAATAACTAGTTACCAATAACAAGAAGCTTTTCAATTCTTATAATTGACAAAGTGGATGTCCAAATTACCAAATGACTGCATTTGTCTTTTTTATTTTCAAGTCGGCTGGGGAGGGGGAGAGGTGGTTTAAGGGTGACTCTACTTGATTAATTCATTACAAAAAAAAAAACACAAAAAACACAGACAGCCATCCAGCTGTATTGTTAAATTCCTTAAAATTCTGTGCTCCAGTTGTATCCGTTTGATTCTGGTTATTATTTAGTTGTCTTAGAAGAAGGGGGGCGGCGGTATAAGAGAGGATCAGATATTACAAATTTTTTCACAAACATAACTTTCTATCTTTGCTAATATCTTGTTTATATCTTTCATATTTAACATTAAATTCATGTTTTGTATTTGTTTTATAATTATTATTGATCTTATATTTATTGATTTTAGATTTATTCATTTTTGCCTTGAAATCTGTCAATGACATCTAAATGTTCGTTTCCTTCCCCCGATTTCCTACGTCCTCATGATCGCCCAATCGTAACTACTCGGCCATTCTCGCTACCCTGCAAATAACCTCGTACGTACATAGTAGAAATTCTTCTTAAATTGTTTGCCGGAAGTTAAGTTAAGTTAAACCGCACAAAAATATAGTCCACCAAAATCCAATATGGAAGACATACTAAGTAAAATCTAATCATGCAAAACTAATTAAAACTTTAACTGAAATATAGAAAATTGTTTAAAATATAACTTTATCAAACTTTCATGTAACTGACATGTGAAAAGTAGTGCGATTTATACGCCTAATGCATACAAGGTTATTTGCGGGGGAGCGAGAATGGCCGAGTAGTTACGATTGCATGATCGCCGTGTTTAAAACTTAGACATGTTGATTGTTTAGCTTTTAAAAAGCTACAAATAACTCAAGTTTTGTGAAAATAATTAGAATATAACACAATTCAACGGCCAATTTGGTAAAAGAAGCGTCTGTTTGTATATTTTAAGGTTTGGGATTTAATATTCACCTGGAATTTCGTCAGTACAAATTTGCAGAAGTTTGCCGTGATGCTTTTGTATCAACAAATTAAACCTTCTTTATTGCTTGAATAAAACCTTTTCCTCTTATTCTTATGTATCTTCCCATTGATTACAATTGTTTTGACAATCAGCTTTACCATAAAACGAAGATTATTTGCAAGAAAAGAGTGACTTGCAAAAAGAAACAAGGCGACTTTAATTTCGCTTTGTAGTCGAGGGAGAGCGACTTCAGCCGATATAGGGCGAGAATTTCGCCCACTTCGCCTGGTTTGGTGAGTCCTGCAAGGAGCACAGCTATGGAAAGGTAAAATGAGTCATTTTTTTAACTGGCCATATCCAATGTAGACAATCTTTGTCACCAAGAAGCTTGTAATTCAGGGGGAATTTTCAAATGCACAGATGATCATATATTTGAGAAAACACTGAAAATAGAGTTATCTCACATACCCCAGGCCTACCCCCTTAAATGTGACCCCTGGTTTTCTGGCGAGTGTTTTGTCAACTTTGGAGTCGTCTATCAAAGTAGTTTTATCTAGATCATCAGCTGAGTAACTCAGACGTCTTGGTTTTGTTTGTCAGGTGGTTTGTTTTATGTATGATGGCATATCATCGGGGCTGCATGGATTTTTACGTTTACTATTAGTTGAAGCATTTGAGTCAGTGGAAGACTTGTTTACATTTACGTTCGCCATATTGGTCGACTTTTACAAATACATTATCTTAGTATCTTTTTTAAGTTTGTTTGTCTATAATAGTGCACTAATCATATTTAAAACAAATGCTCATATTTTCATACTCTTAGTTACATATTTTCCTACAAAGATTCACATTTTTGTTGCCAACTAAGAATTACATGGCTATCTGCTGATGCATTCTCTGAAAAGGTGTGATGAACCTATGTGTGGAAAAGGTGTGATGAACCTATGTGTGGAAAAGGTGTGATGAACCTATGTGTGGAAAAGGTGTGATGAACCTATGTGTGGAAAAGGTGTGATGAACCTATGTGTGGAAAAGGTGTGATGAACCTATGTGTGGAAAAGGTGTGATGAACCTATGTGTGGAAAAGGTGTGATGAACCTATGTGTGGAAAAGGTGTGATGAACCTATGTGTGGAAAAGGTGTGATGAACCTATGTGTGGAAAAGATGTGATGAACCTATGTATGGAAAAGGTGTGATGAACCTATGTGTGGAAAAGGTGTGTTGAACCTATGTGTGGAAAAGGTGTGATGAACCTATGTGGAAAAGATGTGATGAACCTATGTGTGGACAAGGTGTGATGAACCTATGTGTGGAAAAGGTGTGATGAACCTATGTGTGGAAAAGGTGTGATGAACCTATGTGTGGAAAAGGTGTGATGAACTTATGTGTGGAAAAGATGTGATGAACCTATGTGTGGAAAAGGTGTGATGAACCTATGTGTGGAAAAGATGTGATGAACCTATGTGTGGAAAATATGTGATGAACCTATGTGTGGAAAAGGTGTGATGAACCTATGTGTGGAAAAGGTGTGATGAACCTATGTCTGGAAAAGATGTGACGAACCTATGTGTGGAATAGATATGATGAACTTATGTGTGGAAAAGGTGTGTTAAACCTGTGTGTGGAAAAGGTGTGATGAACCTATGTGTGGAAAAGGTGTGATGAATCTATGTGTGGAAAAGGTGTGATGAACCTATGTGTGGAAAAGGTGTGATGAACTTATGTGTGGAAAAGGTGTGATGAACCTGTGTGGAAAAGGTGTGATGAAGCTATGTGTGGAAAAGATGTGATGAACCTATGTGTGGAAAAGGTGTGATGAAACTATGTGTGGAAAAGGTGTGATGAACCTATGTGTGGAAAAGGTGTGATGAACCTATGTGTGGAAAAGGTGTGATGAACCTATGTGTGGAAAATGTGTGATGAACCTATGTGTGGAAAAGGTGTGATGAACTTATGTGTGGAAAAGGTGTGATGAACCTATGTGTGGAAAAGGTGTGATGAACCTATGTGTGGAAAAGGTGTGATGAACCTATGTGTGGAAAAGGTGTGATGAACCTATGTGTGGAAAAGATGTGATGAACCTATGTGTGGAAAAGGTGTGATGAACCTATGTGTGGAAAAGGTGTGATGAACCTATGTGTGGAAAAGGTGTGATGAACCTATGTGTGGAAAAGATGTGACGAACCTATGTGTGGAAAAGATGTGATGAACCTATGTGTGGAAAAAGGTGTGATGAACCTATGTGTGGAAAAGGTGTGATGAACCTATGTGTGGAAAAGGTGTGATGAACCTATGTGTGGAAAAGGTATGATGAACTTATGTGTGGAAAAGGTGTGATGAACCTGTGTGTGGAAAAGGTGTGATGAACCTATGTGTGGAAAAGGTGTGACGAACCTATGTGTAGAAAAGGTGTGATGAACCTATGTGTGGAAAAGGTGTGATGAACCTATGTGTGGAAAAGGTGTGATGAACCTATATGTGGAAAAGGTGTGATGAACCTATGTGTGGAAAAGATGTGATGAACCTATGTGTGGAAAAGATGTGATGAACTTATGTGTGGAAAAGGTATGATGAACTTATGTGTGGAAAAGGTGTGATGAACCTATGTGTGGAAAAGGTGTGATGAACCTATGTGTGGAAAAGGTGTGATGAACCTATGTGTGGAAAAGATGTCATGAACCTATGTGTGGACAAGGTGTGATGAACCTATGTGTGGAAAAGGTGTGATGAACCTATGTGTGGAAAAGGTGTGATGAACCTATGTGTGGAAAAGATGTGATGAACCTATGTGTGGAAAAAGGTGTGATGAACCTATGTGTGGAAAAGATGTGATGAACCTATGTGTGGAAAAGGTGTGATGAACCTATGTGTGGAAAAGGTATGATGAACTTATGTGTGGAAAAGGTGTGATGAACCTGTGTGTGGAAAAGGTGTGATGAACCTATGTGTGGAAAAGGTGTGATGAACCTATGTGTAGAAAAGGTGTGATGAACCTATGTGTGGAAAAGGTGTGATGAACCTATGTGTGGAAAAGGTGTGATGAACCTATGTGTGGAAAAGGTGTGGTGAACCTATGTGTGGAAAAGATGTGATGAACCTATGTGTGGAAAAGATGTGATGAACTTATGTGTGGAAAAGGTGTGATGAACTTATGTGTGGAAAAGGTGTGATGAACCTATGTGTGGAAAAGGTGTGATGAACCTATGTGTGGAAAAGGTGTGATGAACCTATGTGTGGAAAAGATGTCATGAACCTATGTGTGGACAAGGTGTGATGAACCTATGTGTGGAAAAGGTGTGATGAACCTATGTGTGGAAAAGATGTGATGAACCTATGTGTGGAAAAGGTGTGATGAACCTATGTGTGGAAAAAGGTGTGATGAACCTATGTGTGGAAAAGATGTGATGAACCTATGTGTGGAAAAGGTGTGATGAACCTATGTGTGGAAAAGGTGTGATGAACCTATGTGTGGAAAAGGTATGATGAACTTATGTGTGGAAAAGGTGTGATGAACCTGTGTGTGGAAAAGGTGTGATGAACCTATGTGTGGAAAAGGTGTGATGAACCTATGTGTAGAAAAGGTGTGATGAACCTATGTGTGGAAAAGGTGTGATGAACCTATGTGTGGAAAAGGTGTGATGAACCTATGTGTGGAAAAGGTGTGGTGAACCTATGTGTGGAAAAGATGTGATGAACCTATGTGTGGAAAAGATGTGATGAACTTATGTGTGGAAAAGGTATGATGAACTTATGTGTGGAAAAGGTGTGATGAACCTATGTGTGGAAAAGGTGTGATGAACCTATGTGTGGAAAAGGTGTGATGAACCTATGTGTGGAAAAGATGTGATGAACCTATGTGTGGACAAGGTGTGATGAACCTATGTGTGGAAAAGGTGTGATGAACCTATGTGTGGAAAAGGTGTGATGAACCTATGTGTGGAAAAGGTGTGTTGAACCTATGTGTGGAAAAGGTGTGATGAACCTATGTGGAAAAGATGTGATGAACCTATGTGTGGACAAGGTGTGATGAACCTATGTGTGGAAAAGGTGTGATGAACCTATGTGTGGAAAAGCTGTGATGAACCTATGTGTGGAAAAGGTGTGATGAACTTATGTGTGGAAAAGATGTGATGAACCTATGTGTGGAAAAGGTGTGATGAACCTATGTGTGGAAAAGATGTGATGAACCTATGTGTGGAAAATATGTGATGAACCTATGTGTGGAAAAGGTGTGATGAACCTATGTGTGGAAAAGGTGTGATGAACCTATGTGTGGAAAAGATGTGATGAACCTATGTGTGGAATAGGTATGATGAACTTATGTGTGGAAAAGGTGTGTTAAACCTGTGTGTGGAAAAGGTGTGATGAACCTATGTGTGGAAAAGGTGTGATGAATCTATGTGTGGAAAAGGTGTGATGAACCTATGTGTGGAAAAGGTGTGATGAACTTATGTGTGGAAAAGGTGTGATGAACCTGTGCGTGGAAAAGGTGTGATGAAGCTATGTGTGGAAAAGATGTGATGAACCTATGTGTGGAAAAGGTGTGATGAAACTATGTGTGGAAAAGGTGTGATGAACCTATGTGTGGAAAAGGTGTGATGAACCTATGTGTGGAAAAGGTGTGATGAACCTATGTGTGGAAAATGTGTGATGAACCTATGTGTGGAAAAGGTGTGATGAACTTATGTGTGGAAAAGGTGTGATGAACCTATGTGTGGAAAAGGTGTGATGAACCTATGTGTGGAAAAGGTGTGATGAACCTATGTGTGGAAAAGATGTGATGAACCTATGTGTGGAAAAGGTGTGATGAACCTATGTGTGGAAAAGGTGTGATGAACCTATGTGTGGAAAAGGTGTGATGAACCTATGTGTGGAAAAGATGTGATGAACCTATGTGTGGAAAAGATGTGATGAACCTATGTGTGGAAAAAGGTGTGATGAACCTATGTGTGGAAAAGATGTGATGAACCTATGTGTGGAAAAGGTGTGATGAACCTATGTGTGGAAAAGGTGTGATGAACCTATGTGTGGAAAAGGTATGATGAACTTATGTGTGGAAAAGGTGTGATGAACCTATGTGTGGAAAAGGTGTGATGAACCTATGTGTGGAAAAGGTGTGATGAACCTATATGTGGAAAAGGTGTGATGAACCTATGTGTGGAAAAGATGTGATGAACCTATGTGTGGAAAAGATGTGATGAACTTATGTGTGGAAAAGGTATGATGAACTTATGTGTGGAAAAGGTGTGATGAACCTATGTGTGGAAAAGGTGTGATGAACCTATGTGTGGAAAAGGTGTGATGAACCTATGTGTGGAAAAGATGTCATGAACCTATGTGTGGACAAGGTGTGATGAACCTATGTGTGGAAAAGGTGTGATGAACCTATGTGTGGAAAAGGTGTGATGAACCTATGTGTGGAAAAGATGTGATGAACCTATGTGTGGAAAAAGGTGTGATGAACCTATGTGTGGAAAAGATGTGATGAACCTATGTGTGGAAAAGGTGTGATGAACCTATGTGTGGAAAAGGTATGATGAACTTATGTGTGGAAAAGGTGTGATGAACCTGTGTGTGGAAAAGGTGTGATGAACCTATGTGTGGAAAAGGTGTGATGAACCTATGTGTAGAAAAGGTGTGATGAACCTATGTGTGGAAAAGGTGTGATGAACCTATGTGTGGAAAAGGTGTGATGAACCTATGTGTGGAAAAGGTGTGGTGAACCTATGTGTGGAAAAGATGTGATGAACCTATGTGTGGAAAAGATGTGATGAACTTATGTGTGGAAAAGGTGTGATGAACTTATGTGTGGAAAAGGTGTGATGAACCTATGTGTGGAAAAGGTGTGATGAACCTATGTGTGGAAAAGGTGTGATGAACCTATGTGTGGAAAAGATGTCATGAACCTATGTGTGGACAAGGTGTGATGAACCTATGTGTGGAAAAGGTGTGATGAACCTATGTGTGGAAAAGATGTGATGAACCTATGTGTGGAAAAGGTGTGATGAACCTATGTGTGGAAAAAGGTGTGATGAACCTATGTGTGGAAAAGATGTGATGAACCTATGTGTGGAAAAGGTGTGATGAACCTATGTGTGGAAAAGGTGTGATGAACCTATGTGTGGAAAAGGTATGATGAACTTATGTGTGGAAAAGGTGTGATGAACCTGTGTGTGGAAAAGGTGTGATGAACCTATGTGTGGAAAAGGTGTGATGAACCTATGTGTAGAAAAGGTGTGATGAACCTATGTGTGGAAAAGGTGTGATGAACCTATGTGTGGAAAAGGTGTGATGAACCTATGTGTGGAAAAGGTGTGGTGAACCTATGTGTGGAAAAGATGTGATGAACCTATGTGTGGAAAAGATGTGATGAACTTATGTGTGGAAAAGGTATGATGAACTTATGTGTGGAAAAGGTGTGATGAACCTATGTGTGGAAAAGGTGTGATGAACCTATGTGTGGAAAAGGTGTGATGAACCTATGTGTGGAAAAGATGTGATGAACCTATGTGTGGACAAGGTGTGATGAACCTATGTGTGGAAAAGGTGTGATGAACCTATGTGTGGAAAAGGTGTGATGAACCTATGTGTGGAAAAGGTGTGTTGAACCTATGTGTGGAAAAGGTGTGATGAACCTATGTGGAAAAGATGTGATGAACCTATGTGTGGACAAGGTGTGATGAACCTATGTGTGGAAAAGGTGTGATGAACCTATGTGTGGAAAAGCTGTGATGAACCTATGTGTGGAAAAGGTGTGATGAACTTATGTGTGGAAAAGATGTGATGAACCTATGTGTGGAAAAGGTGTGATGAACCTATGTGTGGAAAAGATGTGATGAACCTATGTGTGGAAAATATGTGATGAACCTATGTGTGGAAAAGGTGTGATGAACCTATGTGTGGAAAAGGTGTGATGAACCTATGTGTGGAAAAGATGTGATGAACCTATGTGTGGAATAGGTATGATGAACTTATGTGTGGAAAAGGTGTGTTAAACCTGTGTGTGGAAAAGGTGTGATGAACCTATGTGTGGAAAAGGTGTGATGAATCTATGTGTGGAAAAGGTGTGATGAACCTATGTGTGGAAAAGGTGTGATGAACTTATGTGTGGAAAAGGTGTGATGAACCTGTGCGTGGAAAAGGTGTGATGAAGCTATGTGTGGAAAAGATGTGATGAACCTATGTGTGGAAAAGGTGTGATGAAACTATGTGTGGAAAAGGTGTGATGAACCTATGTGTGGAAAAGGTGTGATGAACCTATGTGTGGAAAAGGTGTGATGAACCTATGTGTGGAAAATGTGTGATGAACCTATGTGTGGAAAAGGTGTGATGAACTTATGTGTGGAAAAGGTGTGATGAACCTATGTGTGGAAAAGGTGTGATGAACCTATGTGTGGAAAAGGTGTGATGAACCTATGTGTGGAAAAGATGTGATGAACCTATGTGTGGAAAAGGTGTGATGAACCTATGTGTGGAAAAGGTGTGATGAACCTATGTGTGGAAAAGGTGTGATGAACCTATGTGTGGAAAAGATGTGATGAACCTATGTGTGGAAAAGATGTGATGAACCTATGTGTGGAAAAAGGTGTGATGAACCTATGTGTGGAAAAGATGTGATGAACCTATGTGTGGAAAAGGTGTGATGAACCTATGTGTGGAAAAGGTGTGATGAACCTATGTGTGGAAAAGGTATGATGAACTTATGTGTGGAAAAGGTGTGATGAACCTGTGTGTGGAAAAGGTGTGATGAACCTATGTGTGGAAAAGGTGTGATGAACCTATGTGTGGAAAAGGTGTGATGAATTTATGTGTGGAAAAGGTGTGATGAACCTATGTGTGGAAAAGATGTGATGAACCTATGTGTGGAAAAGATGTGATGAACCTATGTGTGGAAAAAGGTGTGATGAACCTATGTGTGGAAAAGATGTGATGAACCTATGTGTGGAAAAGGTGTGATGAACCTATGTGTGGAAAAGGTGTGATGAACCTATGTGTGGAAAAGGTATGATGAACTTATGTGTGGAAAAGGTGTGATGAACCTGTGTGTGGAAAAGGTGTGATGAACCTATGTGTGGAAAAGGTGTGATGAACCTATGTGTAGAAAAGGTGTGATGAACCTATGTGTGGAAAAGGTGTGATGAACCTATGTGTGGAAAAGGTGTGATGAACCTATGTGTGGAAAAGGTGTGATGAACCTATGTGTGGAAAAGGTGTGATGAACCTATGTGTGGAAAAGATGTGATGAACCTATGTATGGAAAAGGTGTGATGAACCTATGTGTGGAAAAGGTGTGTTGAACCTATGTGTGGAAAAGGTGTGATGAACCTATGTGGAAAAGATGTGATGAACCTATGTGTGGACAAGGTGTGATGAACCTATGTGTGGAAAAGGTGTGATGAACCTATGTGTGGAAAAGGTGTGATGAACCTATGTGTGGAAAAGGTGTGATGAACTTATGTGTGGAAAAGATGTGATGAACCTATGTGTGGAAAAGGTGTGATGAACCTATGTGTGGAAAAGATGTGATGAACCTATGTGTGGAAAATATGTGATGAACCTATGTGTGGAAAAGGTGTGATGAACCTATGTGTGGAAAAGATGTGACGAACCTATGTGTGGAATAGATATGATGAACTTATGTGTGGAAAAGGTGTGTTAAACCTGTGTGTGGAAAAGGTGTGATGAACCTATGTGTGGAAAAGGTGTGATGAATCTATGTGTGGAAAAGGTGTGATGAACCTATGTGTGGAAAAGGTGTGATGAACTTATGTGTGGAAAAGGTGTGATGAACCTGTGTGTGGAAAAGGTGTGATGAAGCTATGTGTGGAAAAGATGTGATGAACCTATGTGTGGAAAAGGTGTGATGAAACTATGTGTGGAAAAGGTGTGATGAACCTATGTGTGGAAAAGGTGTGATGAACCTATGTGTGGAAAAGGTGTGATGAACCTATGTGTGAAAAATGTGTGATGAACCTATGTGTGGAAAAGGTGTGATGAACTTATGTGTGGAAAAGGTGTGATGAACCTATGTGTGGAAAAGGTGTGATGAACCTATGTGTGGAAAAGGTGTGATGAACCTATGTGTGGAAAAGATGTGATGAACCTATGTGTGGAAAAGGTGTGATGAACCTATGTGTGGAAAAGGTGTGATGAACCTATGTGTGGAAAAGGTGTGATGAACCTATGTGTGGAAAAGATGTGACGAACCTATGTGTGGAAAAGATGTGATGAACCTATGTGTGGAAAAAGGTGTGATGAACCTATGTGTGGAAAAGATGTGATGAACCTATGTGTGGAAAAGGTGTGATGAACCTATGTGTGGAAAAGATGTGATGAACCTATGTGTGGAAAAGGTATGATGAACTTATGTGTGGAAAAGGTGTGATGAACCTGTGTGTGGAAAAGGTGTGATGAACCTATGTGTGGAAAAGGTGTGATGAACCTATGTGTAGAAAAGGTGTGATGAACCTATGTGTGGAAAAGGTGTGATGAACCTATGTGTGGAAAAGGTGTGATGAACCTATATGTGGAAAAGGTGTGATGAACCTATGTGTGGAAAAGATGTGATGAACCTATGTGTGGAAAAGATGTGATGAACTTATGTGTGGAAAAGGTATGATGAACTTATGTGTGGAAAAGGTGTGATGAACCTATGTGTGGAAAAGGTGTGATGAACCTATGTGTGGAAAAGGTGTGATGAACCTATGTGTGGAAAAGATGTCATGAACCTATGTGTGGACAAGGTGTGATGAACCTATGTGTGGAAAAGGTGTGATGAACCTATGTGTGGAAAAGGTGTGATGAACCTATGTGTGGAAAAGATGTGATGAACCTATGTGTGGAAAAAGGTGTGATGAACCTATGTGTGGAAAAGATGTGATGAACCTATGTGTGGAAAAGGTGTGATGAACCTATGTGTGGAAAAGGTGTGATGAACCTATGTGTGGAAAAGGTATGATGAACTTATGTGTGGAAAAGGTGTGATGAACCTGTGTGTGGAAAAGGTGTGATGAACCTATGTGTGGAAAAGGTGTGATGAACCTATGTGTAGAAAAGGTGTGATGAACCTATGTGTGGAAAAGGTGTGATGAACCTATGTGTGGAAAAGGTGTGATGAACCTATGTGTGGAAAAGGTGTGGTGAACCTATGTGTGGAAAAGATGTGATGAACCTATGTGTGGAAAAGATGTGATGAACTTATGTGTGGAAAAGGTATGATGAACTTATGTGTGGAAAAGGTGTGATGAACCTATGTGTGGAAAAGGTGTGATGAACCTATGTGTGGAAAAGGTGTGATGAACCTATGTGTGGAAAAGATGTCATGAACCTATGTGTGGACAAGGTGTGATGAACCTATGTGTGGAAAAGGTGTGATGAACCTATGTGTGGAAAAGATGTGATGAACCTATGTGTGGAAAAGGTGTGATGAACCTATGTGTGGAAAAAGGTGTGATGAACCTATGTGTGGAAAAGATGTGATGAACCTATGTGTGGAAAAGGTGTGATGAACCTATGTGTGGAAAAGGTGTGATGAACCTATGTGTGGAAAAGGTATGATGAACTTATGTGTGGAAAAGGTGTGATGAACCTGTGTGTGGAAAAGGTGTGATGAACCTATGTGTGGAAAAGGTGTGATGAACCTATGTGTAGAAAAGGTGTGATGAACCTATGTGTGGAAAAGGTGTGATGAACCTATGTGTGGAAAAGGTGTGATGAACCTATGTGTGGAAAAGGTGTGGTGAACCTATGTGTGGAAAAGATGTGATGAACCTATGTGTGGAAAAGATGTGATGAACTTATTTGTGGAAAAGGTATGATGAACTTATGTGTGGAAAAGGTGTGATGAACCTATGTGTGGAAAAGGTGTGATGAACCTATGTGTGGAAAAGGTGTGATGAACCTATGTGTGGAAAAGATGTCATGAACCTATGTGTGGACAAGGTGTGATGAACCTATGTGTGGAAAAGGTGTGATGAACCTATGTGTGGAAAAGGTGTGATGAACCTATGTGTGGAAAAGGTGTGTTGAACCTATGTGTGGAAAAGGTGTGATGAACCTATGTGGAAAAGATGTGATGAACCTATGTGTGGACAAGGTGTGATGAACTTATGTGTGGAAAAGGTGTGATGAACCTATGTGTGGAAAAGCTGTGATGAACCTATGTGTGGAAAAGGTGTGATGAACTTATGTGTGGAAAAGATGTGATGAACCTATGTGTGGAAAAGGTGTGATGAACCTATGTGTGGAAAAGATGTGATGAACCTATGTGTGGAAAATATGTGATGAACCTATGTGTGGAAAAGGTGTGTTAAACCTGTGTGTGGAAAAGGTGTGATGAACCTATGTGTGGAAAAGGTGTGATGAATCTATGTGTGGAAAAGGTGTGATGAACCTATGTGTGGAAAAGGTGTGATGAACTTATGTGTGGAAAAGGTGTGATGAACCTGTGCGTGGAAAAGGTGTGATGAAGCTATGTGTGGAAAAGATGTGATGAACCTATGTGTGGAAAAGGTGTGATGAAACTATGTGTGGAAAAGGTGTGATGAACCTATGTGTGGAAAAGGTGTGATGAACCTATGTGTGGAAAAGGTGTGATGAACCTATGTGTGGAAAATGTGTGATGAACCTATGTGTGGAAAAGGTGTGATGAACTTATGTGTGGAAAAGGTGTGATGAACCTATGTGTGGAAAAGGTGTGATGAACCTATGTGTGGAAAAGGTGTGATGAACCTATGTGTGGAAAAGATGTGATGAACCTATGTGTGGAAAAGGTGTGATGAACCTATGTGTAGAAAAGGTGTGATGAACCTATGTGTGGAAAAGGTGTGATGAACCTATGTGTGGAAAAGATGTGATGAACCTATGTGTGGAAAAGATGTGATGAACCTATGTGTGGAAAAAGGTGTGATGAACCTATGTGTGGAAAAGATGTGATGAACCTATTTGTGGAAAAGGTGTGATGAACCTATGTGTGGAAAAGGTGTGATGAACCTATGTGTGGAAAAGGTATGATGAACTTATGTGTGGAAAAGGTGTGATGAACCTGTGTGTGGAAAAGGTGTGATGAACCTATGTGTGGAAAAGGTGTGATGAACCTATGTGTGGAAAAGGTGTGATGAATTTATGTGTGGAAAAGGTGTGATGAACCTATGTGTGGAAAAGATGTGATGAACCTATGTGTGGAAAAGATGTGATGAACCTATGTGTGGAAAAAGGTGTGATGAACCTATGTGTGGAAAAGATGTGATGAACCTATGTGTGGAAAAGGTGTGATGAACCTATGTGTAGAAAAGGTGTGATGAACCTATGTGTGGAAAGGGTATGATGAACTTATGTGTGGAAAAGGTGTGATGAACCTGTGTGTGGAAAAGGTGTGATGAACCTATGTGTGGAAAAGGTGTGATGAACCTATGTGTAGAAAAGGTGTGATGAACCTATGTGTGGAAAAGGTGTGATGAACCTATGTGTGGAAAAGGTGTGATGAACCTATGTGTGGAAAAGGTGTGATGAACTTATGTGTGGAAAAGGTGTGATGAACCTGTGTGTGGAAAAGGTGTGATGAAGCTATGTGTGGAAAAGATGTGATGAACCTATGTGTGGAAAAGGTGTGATGAAACTATGTGTGGAAAAGGTGTGATGAACCTATGTGTGGAAAAGGTGTGATGAACCTATGTGTGGAAAAGGTGTGATGAACCTATGTGTGGAAAATGTGTGATGAACCTATGTGTGGAAAAGGTGTGATGAACTTATGTGTGGAAAAGGTGTGATGAACCTATGTGTGGAAAAGGTGTGATGAACCTATGTGTGGAAAAGGTGTGATGAACCTATGTGTGGAAAAGATGTGATGAACCTATGTGGAAAAGGTGTGATGAACCTATGTGTGGAAAAGGTGTGATGAACCTATGTGTGGAAAAGGTGTGATGAACCTATGTGTGGAAAAGATGTGATGAACCTATGTGTGGAAAAGATGTGATGAACCTATGTGTGGAAAAAGGTGTGATGAACCTATGTGTGGAAAAGATGTGATGAACCTATGTGTGGAAAAGGTGTGATGAACCTATGTGTGGAAAAGGTGTGATGAACCTATGTGTGGAAAAGGTATGATGAACTTATGTGTGGAAAAGGTGTGATGAACCTATGTGTAGAAAAGGTGTGATGAACCTATGTGTGGAAAAGGTGTGATGAACCTATGTGTGGAAAAGGTGTGATGAACCTATATGTGGAAAAGGTGTGGTGAACCTATGTGTGGAAAAGATGTGAAGAACCTATGTGTGGAAAAGATGTGATGAACTTATGTGTGGAAAAGGTATGATGAACTTATGTGTGGAAAAGGTGTGATGAACCTATGTGTGGAAAAGGTGTGATGAACCTATGTGTGGAAAAGGTGTGATGAACCTATGTGTGGAAAAGATGTCATGAACCTATGTGTGGAAAAGGTGTGATGAACCTATGTGTGGAAAAAGTGTGATGAAACTATGTGTGGAAAAGATGTGATGAACCTATGTGTGGAAAAGATGTGATGAACTTATGTGTGGAAAAGGTGTGATGAACCTATGTGTGGAAAAAGGTGTGATGAACCTATGTGTGGAAAAGATGTGATGAACCTATGTGGAAAAGGTGTGATGAACCTATGTGTGGAAAAGGTGTGATGAACCTATGTGTGGAAAAGGTGTGATGAACCTATGTGTGGAAAAGATGTGATGAACCTATGTGTGGAAAAGATGTGATGAACCTATGTGTGGAAAAAGGTGTGATGAACCTATGTGTGGAAAAGATGTGATGAACCTATGTGTGGAAAAGGTGTGATGAACCTATGTGTGGAAAAGGTGTGATGAACCTATGTGTGGAAAAGGTATGATGAACTTATGTGTGGAAAAGGTGTGATGAACCTATGTGTAGAAAAGGTGTGATGAACCTATGTGTGGAAAAGGTGTGATGAACCTATGTGTGGAAAAGGTGTGATGAACCTATATGTGGAAAAGGTGTGGTGAACCTATGTGTGGAAAAGATGTGAAGAACCTATGTGTGGAAAAGATGTGATGAACTTATGTGTGGAAAAGGTATGATGAACTTATGTGTGGAAAAGGTGTGATGAACCTATGTGTGGAAAAGGTGTGATGAACCTATGTGTGGAAAAGGTGTGATGAACCTATGTGTGGAAAAGATGTCATGAACCTATGTGTGGAAAAGGTGTGATGAACCTATGTGTGGAAAAAGTGTGATGAAACTATGTGTGGAAAAGATGTGATGAACCTATGTGTGGAAAAGATGTGATGAACTTATGTGTGGAAAAGGTGTGATGAACCTATGTGTGGAAAAAGGTGTGATGAACCTATGTGTGGAAAAGGTATGATGAACTAGGTTCATCACACCTTTTTCCACACATAGGTTCATCACACCTTTTTCCACACATATGTGTGGAAAAAGGTGTGATGAACTTATGTGTGGTAAAGGTGTGATGAACCTATGTGTGGAAAAGGTGTGATGAACCTATGTGTGGAAAAGGTGTGATGAACCTATGTGTGGAAAAGGTGTTATGAACCTATGTGTGGAAAAGGTGTTATGAACCTATGTGTGGAAAAGATGTGATGAACCTGTGTGAGTGAGTGAGTGATTGTTGTTTAACACCAACTTTGCAATTTTTCAGTGATATATTAGCGGGAACAAGTTGTTGACATAATACATTGGTATAAAAAAGGGCCTGTGTGGTTGTTGGTATAATACATTGGTATGAAAAGGGGCCTGTGTGGTTGTTGACATAATACATTGGTATACAAAGGGGCTGTGTGATTGTTGGGATAATACATTGGTATATAAAAGGGCCTGTGTGGTTGTTGACATAATACATTGGTATAAAAAGGGGCCTGTGTGATTGTTGACATAATACATTGGTATAAAAAGGGGCCTGTGTGGTTGTTGACATAATACATTGGTATACAAAGGGGCCTGTGTGGTTGTTGACATACTACATTGGTATAAAAAGGGGCCTGTGTGTTTGCTGACATAATGCATTGGTATAAAAAGGGGCCTGTGTGGTTGTTGACATAATACATTGGTAAAAAAAGGGGCCTGTGTGGTTGTTGACATAATACATTGGTATTAAAAGGGGCCTGTGTGGTTGTTGACATAGTACATTGGTATAAAAAGGGGCCTGTGTGGTTGTTGACATAATACATTGGTATAAAAAGGAGCCTGTGTGGTTGTTGACATAATACATTGGTATAAAAGGGGCCTGTGTGGTTGTTGACATAATACATTGGTATAAAAAGGGGCTTGTGTGGTTGTTGACATAATACATTGGTATGAAAAGGGGGCTGTGTGGTTGTTGACATAATACATTGGTAAAAAAAGGGGTCTGTGTGGTTGTTGGCATAATGCATTGGTAAAAAAAGGGGCCTGTGTGGTTGTTGACATAATACATTGGTATAAAAAGGGACCTGTGTGGTTGTTGACATAATACATTGGTATGAAAAGGGGCCTGTGTGGTTGTTGACATAATACATTGGTATACAAAGTGACTGTGTGGTTGTTGACATAATTCATTGGTATAAAAAGTGGCCTGTGTGGTTGTTGACATAATACATTGGTAAAAAAAGGGACCTGTGTGGTTGTTGACATAATACATTGGTATGAAAAGGGGCCTGTGTGGTTGTTGACATAATACATTGGTATACAAAGTGACTGTGTGGTTGTTGACATAATACATTGGTATACAAAGGGGCTGTGTGGTTGTTGACATAATACATTGGTATGAAAAGGGGCCTGTGTGGTTGTTGACATAATACATTGGTATAAAAAAGGGCCTGTGTGGTTATTGACATAATACATTGGTAAAAAAAGAGGCCTGTGTGGTTGTTGGCATAATACATTGGTATAAAAAGGGGCCTTGTGGTTGTTGACATAATACATTGGTTTAAAATTGGCCTGTGTTGTTGTTGACATAATACATTGGTATGAAAAGGTGCCTGTGTGGTTGTTGACATAATACATTGGTATGAAAAGGAGCCTGTGTGGTTGTTGACATAATACATTGGTATAAAATAGGCCTGTGTTGTTGTTGACATAATACATTGGTATGCAAAGGAGCCTGTGTGGTTGTTGACATAATACATTGGTATAAAAAGGGGCCTGTGTGGTTATTGACATAATACATTGGTATAAAAAAGGGCCTGTGTGGTTGTTGACATAATACATTGGTATAAAAAGGGGCCTGTTTTGTTAGTGACTACTGACCACTATCTATGACAACTGACATCAATTGGACCTTGGTATCCACCTAAATTTTACCCAAAGCCGTGGTTTAACCGGTCATGTTTATTTTATATCAGTACAGGTTCTTCCCCCTTAATAAATCTGGTAGTCATGAAATATTTTAAATTTCTTATGGTAAAATTGAATAACCTTACCACCCATCATTAGTACAAAATTCATGTGGTAAATAGCAACCTTTCTGTACTGTGTCATTTATGAGTTATTGTTCTTGGGAACTGAATTAATTGATATGTCAATTTTTTCTGCTAATAAATGAGAAAAAAAACACTTATCTGTAGCTGGATTATTAATCAAAAGTGCAAATTATAAGCTTCCTTATATGTAAATGAAGAAGCTGCTATTTCTGAAAAAGTTGTTCAGGAAATTTAAAATTTATTGACTGCAGATGTTCCTAGACAGGTCTTTTATATTTAAAATCAGAAATAGAAAGAGAAATTTAAAATGGAAATATGGAGCAATGTATGAGGTCTGTTTGTGAAATATGGAGCAATGTATGAGGTCTGTTTGTGTGTATGAGGTCTGTTTGTGAAATATGGAGCAATGTATGAGGTCTGTTTGTGAAATATGGAGCAATGTATGAGGTCTGTTTGTGTGTATGAGGTCTGTTTGTGAAATATGGAGCAATGTATGAGGTCTGTTTGTGAAATATGGAGCAATGTATGAGGTCTGTTTGTGAAATATGGAGCAATGTATGAGGTCTGTTTGTGAAATATGGAGCAATGTATGAGGTCTGTTTGTGAAATATGGAGCAATGGATGAGGTCTGTTTGTGAAATATGGAGCAATGGATGAGGTCTGTTTGTGAAATATGGAGCAATGTATGAGGTCTGTTTGTGAAATATGGAGCAATGTATGAGGTCTGTTTGTGAAATATGGAGCAATGTATGAAGTCTGTTTGTGAAATATGGAGCAATGTATGAGGTCTGTTTGTGAAATATGGAGCAATGTATGAGGTCTGTTTGTGAAATCTGTACTCTTTGGTTTAATCTGATCATGATAGTTGAAGGGGTGTAAAGTCAAATTCTTTCTAAATTGCAGGATCAGCTTTTTTGATCAATAAAATAATTGAAATTTTCTATGATACAGTTTACTTTTGAATACAGTTTCATTAGCTTTGATTATACAATCAAGCCTGTATTAAGAGGTCACCTTTGGGGCAAAGAAAAAGGGGTCTTTTAAGACAGGTGACCTCATAATAGAGGTTCAGTTAAATTTTCTATGACAGGACAAGAAAGGTTGACCTTTTAATACAGGTGACTGCTTAATAGAGATGACTGGGTGGGAAGGTTTGACTAGAATAGCACCAGCTGTAATATCATCATTAACACCTTGATTCCTGTGTGTATATCAAATATATCTCTACATGTAAATAACCACCAAACAAGAACCAGACTGATGCTATTGATCACTTTCATTCTGTATAGTTACTCAAATAAATTTTGTAATATTATTGGAGAAAATTAAAGAATTTTTTTTTTATTATTACATTGTCGGCTGATGATTATTTTTTTTAGATTTTGCAGCCTATTTTTGACAATTTGAGGTAGGGTTTCTTTTGCTATATTCAGTGTAAAAGTCTGGATGGAGTGAGTACAAATAGTGTAATAGCCAAGCCATGAAAACAAAATAATAGACATGTGGTTTCAATGTATATTTCATATTACCATGTGACATAGGACATTTAAATATTAAAAGGCTATTCATTAACTGACCATTAAGGTGATAGTCAATTGTTATTTATGTCCTTTAATATCTAAATGTTCTGTGTCACATGGTACAGTCTGTCATTTATGCTTATCCCACCCAGATTTGTACACTTTAGAAAATATAATTAACATAGAGACCTAATGGGTAACTTTTTTGATAATAGACAAAAAAAAATTGAAATTAATTGTTACAGTTCATAAATATCATATATTAATAAACATCTAGAAATAAAATTGTTGATTTGAAAACTGGATTTTTAAGAATTTTTTTCTGAACATTTATAGAAGTCAAAGACTATAAGTAAAAATATGTTTCAGTAAGCTCACATCTGTGACATATCATTACAAGATTCAAAAACAGATTGGAATTTTCAAAAAAGAAATTATTCTGCTAAAAAAAAAAAAAAAAAAAAAAAATAGCATCCTACTCAATCTTCATAAAAAAGAAAGAAAAAAGAAAAAAAAAAAACTAACAAAAAAACCAAGATGTGAGTTTTTCAAATATTCAAATTTGAAATGTGATTATTGAAAGTCCAAATTGTTAGATTTCACTCAAATTTTGTATAAATTGATTTAGAAAATATGAAAATTTAAGGGAAATGTTATGACATTTTTGTGTGCAAATAATTTCATTCAAATTGTATATAAGATTTTAAATGTACTTCCCATATTCTATTTTTTTTTTTTACTGAAAGCAGGTTTTCACCCCAAAATAAAAATGTTTTATAGTAATTACATAATCCTGTTAAATCTACATCTAAAAAGGTTATTAGATTTAACAAAACTACACAATCACACAAGTTCATCAAATATTTAGGCTTTGAAATATAATTCTAAAGACATCTATTTTTAGCTGAAAAATAAAATTTTCTCACAAGAAAATTGAAGAATTATCATTGAATATATACCCATTACATACATAGTGTGTTGGTACAAGACTGAATCAGTTTGAGCCTGTTGTGTGAACCAGTATCACTACGAGTCGCTTTCGAGTTGTGATGCGGTTAGCTCACGCAACATGCAAGACCTGCTATAAAGTGTTGTACCAACACACTATGTATGTAATAAGTTTATCTAACATTTTAATAAAAACTAATTTTAAACAAATAACAAGGGTTAAATTAAAATTTATTCAATATTCTGAAGGAAACTACATTTCGTGCATAACGTCACGTTATTTTGTCGTTCATTCAACGATGCCACGTTACTGTGTTTTCTCTCACATTCCGATGATATGACGTCATGACTAAGTAGTTCGGCAGAGAAATTCTCGAGCAACGTCGCACCATTCTTTTATCACCACAGTGTGGTGATACAACATCTTGTATCAGACTTCAGTTAATTTCAAAGGAAAACGTACATAATGTAAACATTGTATTTAAATCACTTAAGAAATGTTCTGACAAAGTATGTGTGGCATGACACACAGATGGACAGAAGAAAAAGAAGGATTTCTATGAACTCCTGTATTTAGGGAAGGAGGCTGTAACTTTTTCAATTTGTCAGTCTGCAGGTCAATTAAAATTGAGCAATGTAAATTAACACTTACCAGTAAATAGCAATGAATTAATTATAAAAATGTCTGCATATTTAATGTAAATCTTTCATATTCATTTATTGATGTTTAAAGCTGTCAAATAAATGTTGGATAAGGTGCCAGGCAAACATAAACAAAAAACAAACAAATTAAAATTAAAAAAAATACATAAATATTATAAATAAGATTTGAATGACATTGCAAACATATTTAATATCTTGTACAGTCACTTGTTTTTGCACAAATGGCAATTTTCATTTGTTTATTTGTTAAGAAGGTGATTTTTATTCCATCACAATAAAATATGTCTTTATGATACCAACTTCCTTAGCCTTGTATGTCAGTCTACAGTTATTGAACTGCGTTTTAACTTTTCGGTTTTTTTCTACTGGTCTTCAAATTTGTGACATACATATAAATGTACAACAAGTAAGGTTATGTCCTCCCACTGTTAAGACAAGGTCTTGTTATGTCCCCCACTGTTAAGACAAGGGCCTTCTTATGTCCCTCACTGTTAAGACAAGGGTCTTGTTATGTCCCCCACTGTTAAGACAAGGGTCTTGTTATGTCCCCCACTGTTAAGACAAGGGTCTTGTTATGTCCCCCACTGTTAAGACAAGGGTCTTGTTATGTCCCTCACTGTTAAGACAAGGGCCTTGTTATGTCCCTCACTGTTAAGACAAGGGCCTTGTTATGTCCCCCACTGTTAAGACAAGGGTCTTGTTATGTCCCCCACTGTTAAGACAAGGGTCTTGTTATATCCCTCACTGTTAAGACAAGGGTCTTGTTATGTCCCTCACTGTTAAGACAAGGGTCTTGTTATGTCCCTCACTGTTAAGACAAGGGTCTTGTTATATCCCTCACTGTTAAGACAAGGGTCTTGTTATGTCCCTCACTGTTAAGACAAGGGTCTTGTTATGTCCCTCACTGTTAAGACAAGGGTCTTGTTATATCCCTCACTGTTAAGACAAGGGTCTTGTTATGTCCCTCACTGTTAAGACAAGGGCCTTGTTATGTCCCTCACTGTTAAGACAAGGGTCTTGTTATGTCCCCCACTGTTAAGACAAGGGCCTTGTTATGTCCCCCACTGTTAAGACAAGGGTCTTGTTATGTCCCCCACTGTTAAGACAAGGGTCTTGTTATGTCCCTCACTGTTAAGACAAGGGTCTTGTTATGTCCCCCACTGTTAAGACAAGAGCCTTGTTATGTCCCTCACTGTTAAGACAAGGGTCTTGTTATGTCCCTCACTGTTAAGACAAGGGTCTTGTTATGTCCCCCACTGTTAAGACAGGGGTCTTGTTATGTCCCCCACTGTTAAGACAAGGGTCTTGTTATGTCCCCCACTGTTAAGACAAGGGCCTTGTTATGTCCCTCACTGTTAAGACAAGGGTCTTGTTATGTCCCTCACTGTTAAGACAAGGGTCTTGTTATGTCCCCCACTGTTAAGACAAGGGTCTTGTTATGTCCCCCACTGTTAAGACAAGGGTCTTGTTATGTCCCCCACTGTTAAGACAAGGGTCTTGTTATGTCCCCCACTGTTAAGACAAGGGTCTTGTTATGTCCCCCACTGTTAAGACAAGGGTCTTGTTATGTCCCCCACTGTTAAGACAAGGGCCTTGTTATGTCCCTCACTGTTAAGACAGGGTCTTGTTATGTCCCCCACTGTTAAGACAAGGGTCTTGTTATGTCCCCCACTGTTAAGACAAGGGCCTTGTTATGTCCCTCACTGTTAAGACAGGGTCTTGTTATGTCCCCCACTGTTAAGACAAGGGCCTTGTTATGTCCCTCACTGTTAAGACAGGGTCTTGTTATGTCCCCCACTGTTAAGACAAGGGTCTTGTTATGTCCCCCACTGTTAAGACAAGGGTCTTGTTATGTCCCCCACTGTTAAGACAAGGGCCTTGTTATGTCCCTCACTGTTAAGACAGGGTCTTGTTATGTCCCCCACTGTTAAGACAAGGGCCTTGTTATGTCCCCCACTGTTAAGACAGGGGTCTTGTTATGTCCCCCACTGTTAAGACAAGGGTCTTGTTATGTCCCCCACTGTTAAGACAAGGGTCTTGTTATGTCCCCCACTGTTAAGACAAGGGCCTTGTTATGTCCCTCACTGTTAAGACAGGGTCTTGTTATGTCCCCCACTGTTAAGACAAGGGTCTTGTTATGTCCCCCACTGTTAAGACAAGGGCCTTGTTATGTCCCTCACTGTTAAGACAGGGTCTTGTTATGTCCCCCACTGTTAAGACAAGGGCCTTGTTATGTCCCTCACTGTTAAGACAGGGTCTTGTTATGTCCCCCACTGTTAAGACAAGGGTCTTGTTATGTCCCCCACTGTTAAGACAAGGGTCTTGTTATGTCCCCCACTGTTAAGACAAGGGCCTTGTTATGTCCCTCACTGTTAAGACAGGGTCTTGTTATGTCCCCCACTGTTAAGACAAGGGCCTTGTTATGTCCCCCACTGTTAAGACAGGGGTCTTGTTATGTCCCCCACTGTTAAGACAAGGGTCTTGTTATGTCCCCCACTGTTAAGACAAGGGCCTTGTTATGTCCCTCACTGTTAAGACAAGGGTCTTGTTATGTCCCCCACTGTTAAGACAAGGGTCTTGTTATGTCCCTCACTGTTAAGACAAGGGTCTTGTTATGTCCCCCACTGTTAAGACAAGGGCCTTGTTATGTCCCCCACTGTTAAGACAAGGGTCTTGTTATGTCCCCCACTGTTAAGACAAGGGTCTTGTTATGTCCCCCACTGTTAAGACAAGTGCCTTGTTATGTCCCCCACTGTTAAGACAAGGGTCTTGTTATGTCCCTCACTGTTAAGACAAGGGTCTTGTTATGTCCCCCACTGTTAAGACAAGGGTCTTGTTATGCCCCTCACTGTTAAGACAAGTGCCTTGTTATGTCCCCCACTGTTAAGACAAGGGTCTTGTTATGTCCCCCACTGTTAAGACAAGGGTCTTGTTATGTCCCCCACTGTTAAGACAAGGGTCTTGTTATGCCCCTCACTGTTAAGACAAGTGCCTTGTTATGTCCCCCACTGTTAAGACAAGGGTCTTGTTATGTCCCTCACTGTTAAGACAAGGGTCTTGTTATGTCCCCCACTGTTAAGACAAGGGTCTTGTTATGTCCCCCACTGTTAAGACAAGGGTCTTGTTATGTCCCCCACTGTTAAGACAAGGGTCTTGTTATGTCCCCCACTGTTAAGACAAGGGTCTTGTTATGTCCCCCACTGTTAAGACAAGGGTCTTGTTATGTCCCCCACTGTTAAGACAAGGGCCTTGTTATGTCCCTCACTGTTAAGACAGGGTCTTGTTATGTCCCCCACTGTTAAGACAAGGGTCTTGTTATGTCCCCCACTGTTAAGACAAGGGCCTTGTTATGTCCCTCACTGTTAAGACATGGTCTTGTTATGTCCCCCACTGTTAAGACAAGGGCCTTGTTATGTCCCTCACTGTTAAGACAGGGTCTTGTTATGTCCCCCACTGTTAAGACAAGGGTCTTGTTATGTCCCCCACTGTTAAGACAAGGGTCTTGTTATGTCCCCCACTGTTAAGACAAGGGCCTTGTTATGTCCCTCACTGTTAAGACAGGGTCTTGTTATGTCCCCCACTGTTAAGACAAGGGCCTTGTTATGTCCCCCACTGTTAAGACAAGGGTCTTGTTATGTCCCCCACTGTTAAGACAAGGGCCTTGTTATGTCCCTCACTGTTAAGACAGGGTCTTGTTATGTCCCCCACTGTTAAGACAAGGGTCTTGTTATGTCCCTCACTGTTAAGACAAGGGTCTTGTTATGTCCCCCACTGTTAAGACAAGGGCCTTGTTATGTCCCTCACTGTTAAGACAGGGTCTTGTTATGTCCCCCACTGTTAAGACAAGGGTCTTGTTATGTCCCCCACTGTTAAGACAAGGGCCTTGTTATGTCCCTCACTGTTAAGACAGGGTCTTGTTATGTCCCCCACTGTTAAGACAAGGGTCTTGTTATGTCCCCCACTGTTAAGACAAGGGTCTTGTTATGTCCCCCACTGTTAAGACAAGGGCCTTGTTATGTCCCTCACTGTTAAGACAGGGTCTTGTTATGTCCCCCACTGTTAAGACAAGGGCCTTGTTATGTCCCCCACTGTTAAGACAAGGGCCTTGTTATGTCCCCCACTGTTAAGACAAGGGTCTTGTTATATCCCTCACTGTTAAGACAAGGGCCTTGTTATGTCCCCCACTGTTAAGACAAGGGCCTTGTTATGTCCCCCACTGTTAAGACAAGGGTCTTGTTATGTCCCCCACTGTTAAGACAAGGGTCTTGTTATGTCCCCCACTGTTAAGACAAGGGTCTTGTTATGTCCCTCACTGTTAAGACAAGGGTCTTGTTATGTCCCTCACTGTTAAGACAAGGGTCTTGTTATGTCCCCCACTGTTAAGACAAGGGCCTTGTTATGTCCCTCACTGTTAAGACAGGGGTCTTGTTATGTTCCCTACTGTTAAGACAAGGGTCTTGTTATGTCCCCCACTGTTAAGACAAGGGTCTTGTTATGTCCTCCACTGTTAAGACAAGGGCCTTGTTATGTCCCTCACTGTTAAGGCAGGGGTATTGTTATGTCCCCCACTGTTAAGAGAAGGGTCTTGTTTTGTCCCCCACTGTTAAGACAAGGGTCTTGTTATGTCCCTCACTGTTAAGACAAGGGTCTTGTTATGTCCCCCACTGTTAAGACAAGGTCTTGTTATGTCCCTCACTGTTAAGACAAGGGTCTTGTTATGTCCCCCACTGTTAAGACAAGGTCTTGTTATGTCCCCCACTGTTAAGACAAGGGTCTTGTTATGTCCCCCACTGTTAAGACAAGGGTCTTGTTATGTCCCCCACTGTTAAGACAAGGGTCTTGTTATGTCCCTCACTGTTAAGACAAGGGTCTTGTTATGGCCTCCACTGTTAAGACAAGGGTCTTGTTATGTCCCCCACTGTTAAGACAAGGGTCTTGTTATGTCCCTCACTGTTAAGACAAGGGCCTTGTTATATCCCCCACTGTTAAGACAAGGGTCTTGTTATGTCCCCCACTGTTAAGACAAGGGTCTTGTTATGTCCCCCACTGTTAAGACAAGGGTCTTGTTATGTCCCCCACTGTTAAGACAAGGGTCTTGTTATGGCCTCCACTGTTAAGACAAGGGCCTTGTTATGTCCCCCACTGTTAAGACAAGGGCCTTGTTATGTCCCCCACTGTTAAGACAAGGGTCTTGTTATGTCCCCCACTGTTAAGACAAGGTCTTGTTATGTCCCCCACTGTTAAGACAAGGGTCTTGTTATGTCCCCCACTGTTAAGACAAGGTCTTGTTATGGCCTCCACTGTTAAGACAAGGGTCTTGTTATGTCCCCCACTGTTAAGACAAGGTCTTGTTATGTCCCCCACTGTTAAGACAAGGGTCTTGTTATGTCCCCCACTGTTAAGACAAGGGTCTTGTTATGTCCCCCACTGTTAAGACAAGTGTCTTGTTATGTCCCCCACTGTTAAGACAAGGGTCTTGTTATGTCCCCCACTGTTAAGACAAGGGTCTTGTTATGTCCCCCACTGTTAAGACAAGTGTCTTGTTATGTCCCCCACTGTTAAGACAAGGGTCTTGTTATGTCCCTCACTGTTAAGACAAGGGTCTTGTTATGGCCTCCACTGTTAAGACAAGGGCCTTGTTATGTCCCCCACTGTTAAGACAAGGGTCTTGTTATGTCCCCCACTGTTAAGACAAGGGTCTTGTTATGTCCCTCACTGTTAAGACAAGGGTCTTGTTATGTCCCCCACTGTTAAGACAAGGGTCTTGTTATGGCCTCCACTGTTAAGACAAGGGCCTTGTTATGTCCCCCACTGTTAAGACAAGGGTCTTGTTATGTCCCCCACTGTTAAGACAAGGGTCTTGTTATGTCCCTCACTGTTAAGACAAGGGTCTTGTTATGTCCCCCACTGTTAAGACAAGGGTCTTGTTATGTCCTCCACTGTTAAGACAAGGGTCTTGTTATGTCCCCCACTGTTAAGACAAGGGTCTTGTTATGTCCCCCACTGTTAAGACAAGGGTCTTGTTATGTCCTCCACTGTTAAGACAAGGGTCTTGTTATGTCCCCCACTGTTAAGACAAGGTCTTGTTATGTCCCCCACTGTTAAGACAAGGGTCTTGTTATGTCCCCCACTGTTAAGACAAGGGTCTTGTTATGGCCTCCACTGTTAAGACAAGGGTCTTGTTATGTCCCCCACTGTTAAGACAAGGGTCTTGTTATGGCCTCCACTGTTAAGACAACGTCTTGTTATGTCCCCCACTGTTAAGACAAGGGTCTTGTTATGTCCCCCACTGTTAAGACAAGGGTCTTGTTATGTCCCTCACTGTTAAGACAAGGGTCTTGTTATGTCCCCCACTGTTAAGACAAGGGTCTTGTTATGTCCCCCACTGTTAAGACAAGGGTCTTGTTATGTCCCCCACTGTTAAGACAAGGGTCTTGTTATGTCCCTCACTGTTAAGACAAGGGTCTTGTTATGTCCCTCACTGTTAAGACAAGGGTCTTGTTATGGCCTCCACTGTTAAGACAAGGGTCTTGTTATGTCCCTCACTGTTAAGACAAGGGTCTTGTTATGTCCCTCACTGTTAAGACAAGGGTCTTGTTATGGCCTCCACTGTTAAGACAAGGGTCTTGTTATGTCCCCCACTGTTAAGACAAGGGTCTTGTTATGTCCCTCACTGTTAAGACAAGGGTCTTGTTATGTCCCCCACTGTTAAGACAAGGGTCTTGTTATGTCCCCCACTGTTAAGACAAGGGTCTTGTTATGTCCCCCACTGTTAAGACAAGGGTCTTGTTATGTCCCCCACTGTTAAGACAAGGGTCTTGTTATGTCCCTCACTGTTAAGACAAGGGTCTTGTTATGTCCCCCACTGTTAAGACAAGGGTCTTGTTATGTCCCCCACTGTTAAGACAAGGGTCTTGTTATGTCCCCCACTGTTAAGACAAGGGTCTTGTTATGTCCCTCACTGTTAAGACAAGGGTCTTGTTATGTCCCCCACTGTTAAGACAAGGGTCTTGTTATGTCCCCCACTGTTAAGACAAGGGTCTTGTTATGTCCCCCACTGTTAAGACAAGGGTCTTGTTATGTCCCTCACTGTTAAGACAAGGGCCTTGTTATGTCCCTCACTGTTAAGACAGGGGTCTTGTTATGGCCTCCACTGTTAAGACAAGGACCTTGTTATGTCTCCCACTGTTAAGACAAGGGTCTTGTTATGTCCCTCACTGTTAAGACAAGGGTCTTGTTATGTCCCTCACTGTTAAGACAACGGTCTTGTTATGTCCCTCACTGTTAAGACAAGGGCCTTGTTATGTCCCTCACTGTTAAGACAAGGGTCTTGTTATGTCCCCCACTGTTAAGACAAGGGTCTTGTTATGGCCTCCACTGTTAAGACAAGGGTCTTGTTATGTCCCCCACTGTTAAGACAAGGGTCTTGTTATGTCCCCCACTGTTAAGACAAGGGTCTTGTTATGTCCCTCACTGTTAAGACAAGGGTCTTGTTATGTCCCTCACTGTTAAGACAAGGGTCTTGTTATGTCCCCCACTGTTAAGACAAGGGCCTTGTTATGTCCCTCACTGTTAAGACAAGGGTCTTGTTATGTCCCTCACTGTTAAGACAAGGGCCTTGTTATGTCCCCCACTGTTAAGACAAGGGTCTTGTTATGTCCCTCACTGTTAAGACAAGGGTCTTGTTATGTCCCCCACTGTTAAGACAAGGGTCTTGTTATGTCCCTCACTGTTAAGACAAGGGTCTTGTTATGGCCTCCACTGTTAAGACAAGGGTCTTGTTATGTCCCTCACTGTTAAGACAAGGGTCTTGTTATGTCCCTCACTGTTAAGACAAGGGTCTTGTTATGTCCCTCACTGTTAAGACAAGGGTCTTGTTATGTCCCCCTCTGTTAAGACAAGGGTCTTGTTATGTCCCTCACTGTTAAGACAAGGGTCTTGTTATGGCCTCCACTGTTAAGACAACGGTCTTGTTATGTCCCCCACTGTTAAGACAAGGGTCTTGTTATGTCCCTCACTGTTAAGACAAGGGTCTTGTTATGTCCCTCACTGTTAAGACAAGGGTCTTGTTATGTCCCCCACTGTTAAGACAAGGGTCTTGTTATGTCCCCCACTGTTAAGACAAGGGTCTTGTTATGTCCCTCACTGTTAAGACAAGGGTCTTGTTATGTCCCCCACTGTTAAGACAAGGGTCTTGTTATGTCCCCCACTGTTAAGACAAGGGTCTTGTTATGTCCCCCACTGTTAAGACAAGGGTCTTGTTATGTCCCTCACTGTTAAGACAAGGGCCTTGTTATGTCCCTCACTGTTAAGACAGGGGTCTTGTTATGGCCTCCACTGTTAAGACAAGGGCCTTGTTATGTCCCCCACTGTTAAGACAAGGGTCTTGTTATGTCCCTCACTGTTAAGACAAGGGCCTTGTTATGTCCCTCACTGTTAAGACAAGGGTCTTGTTATGTCCCTCACTGTTAAAACAACGGTCTTGTTATGTCCCTCACTGTTAAGACAAGGGCCTTGTTATGTCCCTCACTGTTAAGACAAGGGTCTTGTTATGTCCCTCACTGTTAAGACAAGGGTCTTGTTATGTCCCTCACTGTTAAGGCAGGGGTATTGTTATGTCCCCCACTGTTAAGACAAGGGTCTTGTTATGTCCTCCACTGTTAAGACAAGGGCCTTGTTATGTCCCTCACTGTTAAGGCAGGGGTATTGTTATGTCCCCCACTGTTAAGACAAGGGTCTTGTTTTGTCCCCCACTGTTAAGACAAGGGCCTTGTTATGTCCCTCACTGTTAAGACAAGGGTCTTGTTATGTCCCTCACTGTTAAGACAAGGGTCTTGTTATGTCCCCCACTGTTAAGACAAGGGTCTTATTATGTCCCTCACTGTTAAGACAAGGGCCTTGTTATGTCCCTCACTGTTAAGACAAGGGTCTTGTTATGTCCCTCACTGTTAAGACAAGGGTCTTGTTATGTCCCCCACTGTTAAGACAAGGGCCTTGTTATGTCCCTCACTGTTAAGACAAGGGTCTTGTTATGTCCCCCACTGTTAAGACAAGGGTCTTGTTATGTCCCCCACTGTTAAGACAAGGGCCTTGTTATGTCCCTCACTGTTAAGACAGGGGTCTTGTTATGTTCCCCACTGTTAAGACAAGGGTCTTGTTATGTCCCCCACTGTTAAGACAGGGGTCTTGTTATGTCCCCCACTGTTAAGACAGGGTCTTGTTATGTCCCCCACTGTTAAGACAAGGGTCTTGTTATGTCCCCGACTGTTAAGACAAGGGTCTTGTTATGTCCCTCACTGTTAAGACAAGGGTCTTGTTATGTCCCCCACTGTTAAGACAAGGGTCTTGTTATGGCCTCCACTGTTAAGACAAGGGTCTTGTTATGTCCCCCACTGTTAAGACAAGGGTCTTGTTATGGCCTCCACTGTTAAGACAAGGTCTTGTTATGTCCCCCACTGTTAAGACAAGGGTCTTGTTATGTCCCCCACTGTTAAGACAAGGGTCTTGTTATGTCCCTCACTGTTAAGACAAGGGTCTTGTTATGTCCCCCACTGTTAAGACAAGGGTCTTGTTATGTCCCCCACTGTTAAGACAAGGGTCTTGTTATGTCCCCCACTGTTAAGACAAGGGTCTTGTTATGTCCCTCACTGTTAAGACAAGGGTCTTGTTATGCACCTCACTGTTAAGACAAGGGCATTGTTATGTCCCCCACTGTTAAGACAAGGGTCTTGTTATGGCCTCCACTGTTAAGACAAGGTCTTGTTATGTCCCCCACTGTTAAGACAAGAGTCTTGTTATGTCCCCCACTGTTAAGACAAGGGTCTTGTTATGTCCCTCACTGTTAAGACAAGGGTCTTGTTATGTCCCCCACTGTTAAGACAAGGGTCTTGTTATGTCCCCCACTGTTAAGACAAGGGTCTTGTTATGTCCCCCACTGTTAAGACAAGGGTCTTGTTATGTCCCTCACTGTTAAGACAAGGGTCTTGTTATGGCCTCCACTGTTAAGACAAGGGTCTTGTTATGTCCCTCACTGTTAAGACAAGGGTCTTGTTATGTCCCTCACTGTTAATACAAGGGTCTTGTTATGGCCTCCACTGTTAAGACAAGGGTCTTGTTATGTCCCCCACTGTTAAGACAAGGGTCTTGTTATGTCCCTCACTGTTAAGACAAGGGTCTTGTTATGTCCCCCACTGTTAAGACAAGGGTCTTGTTATGTCCCCCACTGTTAAGACAAGGGTCTTGTTATGTCCCCCACTGTTAAGACAAGGGTCTTGTTATGTCCCCCACTGTTAAGACAAGGTCTTGTTATGTCCCCCACTGTTAAGACAAGGGTCTTGTTATGTCCCCCACTGTTAAGACAAGGGTCTTGTTATGTCCCCCACTGTTAAGACAAGGGTCTTGTTATGTCCCCCACTGTTAAGACAAGGGTCTTGTTATGTCCCTCACTGTTAAGACAAGGGTCTTGTTATGTCCCCCACTGTTAAGACAAGGGTCTTGTTATGTCCCCCACTGTTAAGACAAGGGTCTTGTTATGTCCCCCACTGTTAAGACAAGGGTCTTGTTATGTCCCTCACTGTTAAGACAAGGGCCTTGTTATGTCCCTCACTGTTAAGACAGGGGTCTTGTTATGGCCTCCACTGTTAAGACAAGGGCCTTGTTATGTCCCCCACTGTTAAGACAAGGGTCTTGTTATGTCCCTCACTGTTAAGACAAGGGCCTTGTTATGTCCCTCACTGTTAAGACAAGGGTCTTGTTATGTCCCTCACTGTTAAGACAACGGTCTTGTTATGTCCCTCACTGTTAAGACAAGGGCCTTGTTATGTCCCTCACTGTTAAGACAGGGGTCTTGTTATGTCCCTCACTGTTAAGACAAGGGTCTTGTTATGTCCCCCACTGTTAAGACAAGGGTCTTGTTATGGCCTCCACTGTTAAGACAAGGGTCTTGTTATGTCCCCCACTGTTAAGACAAGGGTCTTGTTATGTCCCCCACTGTTAAGACAAGGGTCTTGTTATGTCCCTCACTGTTAAGACAAGGGTCTTGTTATGTCCCTCACTGTTAAGACAAGGGTCTTGTTATGTCCCCCACTGTTAAGACAAGGGCCTTGTTATGTCCCTCACTGTTAAGACAAGGGTCTTGTTATGTCCCTCACTGTTAAGACAAGGGTCTTGTTATGTCCCCCACTGTTAAGACAAGGGTCTTGTTATGTCCCTCACTGTTAAGACAAGGGTCTTGTTATGTCCCCCACTGTTAAGACAAGGGCCTTGTTATGTCCCTCACTGTTAAGACAAGGGTCTTGTTATGTCCCTCACTGTTAAGACAGGGATCTTGTTATGTCCCCCACTGTTAAGACAAGGGCCTTGTTATGTCCCCCACTGTTAAGACAAGGGTCTTGTTATGTCCCTCACTGTTAAGACAAGGGTCTTGTTATGGCCTCCACTGTTAAGACAAGGGTCTTGTTATGTCCCTCACTGTTAAGACAAGGGTCTTGTTATGTCCCTCACTGTTAAGACAAGGGTCTTGTTATGTCCCTCACTGTTAAGACAAGGGTCTTGTTATGTCCCCCACTGTTAAGACAAGGGTCTTGTTATGTCCCTCACTGTTAAGACAAGGGTCTTGTTATGGCCTCCACTGTTAAGACAAGGGTCTTGTTATGTCCCCCACTGTTAAGACAAGGGTCTTGTTATGTCCCTCACTGTTAAGACAAGGGTCTTGTTATGTCCCCCACTGTTAAGACAAGGGTCTTGTTATGTCCCCCACTGTTAAGACAAGGGTCTTGTTATGTCCCTCACTGTTAAGACAAGGGCCTTGTTATGTCCCTCACTGTTAAGACAGGGGTCTTGTTATGGCCTCCACTGTTAAGACAAGGGCCTTGTTATGTCCCCCACTGTTAAGACAAGGGTCTTGTTATGTCCCTCACTGTTAAGACAAGGGCCTTGTTATGTCCCTCACTGTTAAGACAAGGGTCTTGTTATGTCCCTCACTGTTAAGACAACGGTCTTGTTATGTCCCTCACTGTTAAGACAAGGGCCTTGTTATGTCCCTCACTGTTAAGACAAGGGTCTTGTTATGTCCCCCACTGTTAAGACAAGGATCTTGTTATGTCCTCCACTGTTAAGACAAGGGCCTTGTTATGTCCCTCACTGTTAAGGCAGGGGTATTGTTATGTCCCCCACTGTTAAGACAAGGGTCTTGTTTTGTCCCCCACTGTTAAGACAAGGGCCTTGTTATGTCCCTCACTGTTAAGACAAGGGTCTTGTTATGTCCCTCACTGTTAAGACAAGGGTCTTGTTATGTCCCCCATTGTTAAGACAAGGGTCTTATTATGTCCCTCACTGTTAAGACAAGGGCCTTGTTATGTCCCTCACTGTTAAGACAAGGGTCTTGTTATGTCCCTCACTGTTAAGACAAGGGTCTTGTTATGTCCCTCACTGTTAAGACAAGGGTCTTGTTATGTCCCCCACTGTTAAGACAAGGGCCTTGTTATGTCCCTCACTGTTAAGACAAGGGTCTTGTTATGTCCCCCACTGTTAAGACAAGGGCCTTGTTATGTCCCCCACTGTTAAGACAAGGGTCTTGTTATGTCCCTCACTGTTAAGACAAGGGTCTTGTTATGTTCCCCACTGTTAAGACAGGGGTCTTGTTATGTTCCCCACTGTTAAGACAAGGGTCTTGTTATGTCCCCCACTGTTAAGACAAGGGCCTTGTTATGTCCCTCACTGTTAAGACAGGGGTCTTGTTATGTTCCCCACTGTTAAGACAAGGGTCTTGTTATGTCCCCCACTGTTAAGACAGGGGTCTTGTTATGTCCCCCACTGTTAAGACAAGGGTCTTGTTATGTCCCCGACTGTTAAGACAAGGGTCTTGTCATGTCCCTCACTGTTAAGACAAGGGTCTTGTTATGTCCCCCACTGTTAAGACAAGGGCCTTGTTATGTCCCTCACTGTTAAGACAAGGGTCTTGTTATGTCCCCCACTGTTAAGACAAGGGTCTTGTTATGTCCTCCACTGTTAAGACAAGGGCCTTGTTATGTCCCTCACTGTTAAGGCAGGGGTATTGTTATGTCCCCACTCTTAAGACAAGGGTCTTGTTTTGTCCCATACTGTTAAGACAAGGGCCTTGTTATGTCCCCCACTGTTAAGACAAGGGTCTTGTTATGTCCCCCACTGTTAAGACAAGGGCCTTGTTATGTCCCCCACTGTTAAGACAAGGGTCTTGTTATGTCCCCCACTGTTAAGACAAGGGTCTTGTTATGTCCCCCACTGTTAAGACAAGGGCCTTGTTATGCACCTCACTGTTAAGACAAGGGCCTTGTTATGTCCCCCACTGTTAAGACAAGGGCCTTGTTATGTCCCTCACTGTTAAGACAAGGGTCTTGTTATGTCCCCCACTGTTAAGACAAGGGTCTTGTTATGTCCCTCACTGTTAAGACAAGGGCCTTGTTATGTCTCTCACTGTTAAGACAAGGGTCTTGTTATGTCCCTCACTGTTAAGACAAGAGTCTTGTTATGTCCCTCACTGTTAAGACAAGGGTCTTGTTATGTCCCTCACTGTTAAGACAATGGTCTTGTTATGTCCCTCACTGTTAAGACAAGGGTCTTGTTATGTCCCCCACTGTTAAGACAAGGGCCTTGTTATGTCCCTCACTGTTAAGACAAGGGTCTTGTTATGTCCCTCACTGTTAAGACAAGGGCCTTGTTATGTCCCTCACTGTTAAGACAAGGGTCTTGTTATGTCCCCCACTGTTAAGACAAGGGCCTTGTTATGTCCCTCACTGTTAAGACAAGGGTCTTGTTATGTCCCTCACTGTTAAGACAAGGGTCTTGTTATATCCCTCACTGTTAAGACAAGGGCCTTGTTATGTCCCTCACTGTTAAGACAAGGGTCTTGTTATGTCCCCCACTGTTAAGACAAGGGCCTTGTTATGTCCCTCACTGTTAAGACAAGGGCCTTGTTTTGTCCCTCACTGTTAAGACAAGGGTCTTGTTATGTCCCCCACTGTTAAGACAAGGGTCTTGTTATGTCCCCACTGTTAAGACAAGGATCTTGTTATGTCCCTCACTGTTAAGACAAGGGTCTTGATATGTCCCTCACTGTTAAGACGAGGGACTTGTTATGTCCTTCACTGTTAAGACAAAGTCTTGTTATGTCCCCCACTGTTAAGACAAGGGTCTTGTTATGTCCCTCACTGTTAAGACAAGGGTCTTGTTATGTCCCCACTGTTAAGACAAGGGTCTTGTTATGTCCCTCACTGTTAAGACAAGGGCCTTGTTATGTCCCCCACTGTTAAGACAAGAGCCTTGTTATGTCCCTCACTGTTAAGACAAGGTCTTGTTATGTCCCCCACTGTTAAGACAAGGGTCTTGTTATGTCCCCCACTGTTAAGACAAGGGCCTTGTTTATGTCCCTCACTGTTAAGACAGGGGTCTTGTTATGTCCCCCACTGTTAAGACAAGGGTCTTGTTATGTCCCCCACTGTTAAGACAAGGGCCTTGTTATGTCCCTCACTGTTAAGACAGGGGTCTTGTTATGTCCCCCACTGTTAAGACAAGTGCCTTGTTATGTCCCTCACTGTTAAGACAAGGGTCTTGTTATGTCCCTCACTGTTAAGACAAGGGTCTTGTTATGTCCCTCACTGTTAAGACAAGGGTCTTGTTATGTCCCTCACTGTTAAGACAAGGGCCTTGTTATGTCCCCCACTGTTAAGAGAAGGGTCTTGTTATGTCCCCCACTGTTAAGACAAGGGCCTTGTTATGTCCCTCACTGTTAAGACAGGGTTCTTGTTATGTCCCCCACTGTTAAGACAAGAGCCTTGTTATGTCCCTCACTGTTAAGACAAGGGTCTTGTTATGTCCCCCACTGTTAAGACAAGGGCCTTGTTATGTCCCTCACTGTTAAGACAGGGGTCTTGTTATGTCCCCACTGTTAAGACAAGTGCCTTGTTATGTCCCTCACTGTTAAGACAAGGGTCTTGTTATGTCCCTCACTGTTAAGACAAGGGTCTTGTTATGTCCCTCACTGTTAAGACAAGGGTCTTGTTATGTCCCTCACTGTTAAGACAAGGGCCTTGTTATGTCCCCCACTGTTAAGAGAAGGGTCTTGTTATGTCCCCCACTGTTAAGACAAGGGCCTTGTTATGTCCCTCACTGTTAAGACAGGGTTCTTGTTATGTCCCCCACTGTTAAGACAAGGGCCTTGTTATGTCCCTCACTGTTAAGACAAGGGTCTTGTTATGTCCCTCACTGTTAAGACAAGGGCCTTGTTATGTCCCCCACTGTTAAGACAAGGGTCTTGTTATGTCCCCCACTGTTAAGACAAGGGTCTTGTTATGTCCCTCACTGTTAAGACAAGGATCTTGTTATGTCCCCCACTGTTAAGACAAGGGTCTTGTTATGTCCCTCACTGTTAAGACAAGGGCCTTGTTATGTCCCTCACTGTTAAGACAAGGGTCTTGTTATGTCCCTCACTGTTAAGACAAGGGTCTTGTTATGTCCCCCACTGTTAAGACAAGGGCCTTGTTATGTCCCTCACTGTTAAGACAAGGGTCTTGTTATGTCCCCCACTGTTAAGACAAGGGTCTTGTTATGTCCCTCACTGTTAAGACAAGGGTCTTGTTATATCCCTCACTGTTAAGACAAGGGCCTTGTTATGTCCCTCACTGTTAAGACAAGGGTCTTGTTATGTCCCTCACTGTTAAGACAAGGGTCTTGTTATGTCCCCCACTGTTAAGACAAGGGTCTTGTTATGTCCCTCACTGTTAAGACAGGGTCTTGTTATGTCCCTCACTGTTAAGACAAGGGTCTTGTTATGTCCCTCACTGTTAAGACAAGGGTCTTGTTATGTCCCCCACTGTTAAGACAAGGGTCTTGTTATGTCCCTCACTGTTAAGACAGGGTCTTGTTATGTCCCTCACTGTTAAGACAAGGGTCTTGTTATGTCCCTCACTGTTAAGACAAGGGTCTTGTTATGTCCCTCACTGTTAAGACAAGGGCCTTGTTATGTCCCTCACTGTTAAGACAAGGGTCTTGTTATGTCCCTCACTGTTAAGACAAGGGTCTTGTTATGTCCCCCACTGTTAAGACAAGGGCCCTGTTATGTCCCTCACTGTTAAGACAAGGGTCTTGTTATGTCCCCCACTGTTAAGACAAGGGTCTTCTTATGTCCCCCACTGTTAAGACAAGGGCCTTGTTATGTCCCTCACTGTTAAGACAGGGGTCTTGTTATGTTCCCTACTGTTAAGACAAGGGTCTTGTTATGTCCCCCACTGTTAAGACAAGGGTCTTGTTATGTCCTCCACTGTTAAGACAAGGGCCTTGTTATGTCCCTCACTGTTAAGGCAGGGGTATTGTTATGTCCCCCACTGTTAAGACAAGGGTCTTGTTTTGTCCCCCACTGTTAAGACAAGGGCCTTGTTATGTCCCTCACTGTTAAGACAAGGGTCTTGTTATGTCCCTCACTGTTAAGACAAGGGTCTTGTTATATCCCCCACTGTTAAGACAAGGGTCTTGTTATGTCCCTCACTGTTAAGACAAGGGCCTTGTTATGTCCCTCACTGTTAAGACAAGGGTCTTGTTATGTCCCCCACTGTTAAGACAAGGGTCTTGTTATGTCCCCCACTGTTAAGACAAGGGCCTTGTTATGTCCCCCACTGTTAAGACAAGGGTCTTGTTATGTCCCTCACTGTTAAGACAAGGGTCTTGTTATGTCCCCCACTGTTAAGACAAAGGCCTTGTTATGTCCCTCACTGTTAAGACAAGGGTCTTGTTATGTCCCCCACTGTTAAGACAAGGGTCTTGTTATGTCCCCCACTGTTAAGACAAGGGCCTTGTTATGTCCCTCACTGTTAAGACAGGGGTCTTGTTATGTTCCCCACTGTTAAGACAAGGGTCTTGTTATGTCCCCCACTGTTAAGACAGGGGTCTTGTTATGTCCCCCACTGTTAAGACAAGGGTCTTGTTATGTCCCCGACTGTTAAGACAAGGGTCTTGTTATGTCCCTCACTGTTAAGACAAGGGTCTTGTTATGTCCCCCACTGTTAAGACAAGGGCCTTGTTATGTCCCTCACTGTTAAGACAAGGGTCTTGTTATGTCCCCCACTGTTAAGACAAGGGTCTTGTTATGTCCTCCACTGTTAAGACAAGGGCCTTGTTATGTCCCTCACTGTTAAGGCAGGGGTATTGTTATATCCCCCACTGTTAAGACAAGGGTCTTGTTTTATCCCCCACTGTTAAGACAAGGGCCTTGTTATGTCCCCCACTGTTAAGACAAGGGTCTTGTTATGTCCCCCACTGTTAAGACAAGGGCCTTGTTATGTCCCCCACTGTTAAGACAAGGGTCTTGTTATGTCCCCCACTGTTAAGACAAGGGCCTTGTTATGTCCCTCACTGTTAAGACAAGGGTCTTGTTATGTCCCCCACTGTTAAGACAAGGGCCTTGTTATGCACCTCACTGTTAAGACAAGGGCCTTGTTATGTCCCCCACTGTTAAGACAAGGGCCTTGTTATGTCCCTCACTGTTAAGACAAGGGTCTTGTTATGTCCCCCACTGTTAAGACAAGGGTCTTGTTATGTCCCTCACTGTTAAGACAAGGGCCTTGTTATGTCTCACTGTTAAGACAAGGGTCTTGTTTTGTCCCCCACTGTTAAGACAAGGGTCTTATTATGTCCCCCACTGTTAAGACAAGGGTCTTGTTATGTCCCCCACTGTTAAGACAAGGGCCTTGTTATGTCCCCCACTGTTAAGACAAGGGTCTTGTTTTGTCCCCCACTGTTAAGACAAGGGTCTTATTATGTCCCCCACTGTTAAGACAAGGGTCTTGTTATGTCCCCCACTGTTAAGACAAGGGCCTTGTTATGTCCCCCACTGTTAAGAAAGGGGTCTTGTTATGTCCCCCACTGTTAAGACAAGGGTCTTGTTATGTCCCCGACTGTTAAGACAAGGGTCTTGTTATGTCCCTCACTGTTAAGACAAGGGTCTTGTTATGTCCCCCACTGTTAAGACAAGGGCCTTGTTATGTCCCTCACTGTTAAGACAAGGGTCTTGTTATGTCCCCCACTGTTAAGACAAGGGTCTTGTTATGTCCTCCACTGTTAAGACAAGGGCCTTGTTATGTCCCTCACTGTTAAGGCAGGGTATTGTTATGTCCCCCACTGTTAAGACAAGGGTCTTGTTTTGTCCCCCACTGTTAAGACAAGGGCCTTGTTATGTCCCCCACTGTTAAGACAAAGGTCTTGTTATGTCCCCCACTGTTAAGACAAGGGCCTTGTTATGTCCCCCACTGTTAAGACAAGGGTCTTGTTATGTCCCCCACTGTTAAGACAAGGGTCTTGTTATGTCCCCCACTGTTAAGACAAGGGCCTTGTTATGCACCTCACTGTTAAGACAAGGGCCTTGTTATGTCCCCCACTGTTAAGACAAGGGCCTTGTTATGTCCCTCACTGTTAAGACAAGGGTCTTGTTATGTCCCCCACTGTTAAGACAAGGGTCTTGTTATGTCCCTCACTGTTAAGACAAGGGCCTTGTTATGTCTCTCACTGTTAAGACAAGGGTCTTGTTATGTCCCTCACTGTTAAGACAAGGGTCTTGTTATGTCCCTCACTGTTAAGACAAGGGTCTTGTTATGTCCCTCACTGTTAAGACAATGGTCTTGTTATGTCCCTCACTGTTAAGACAAGGGTCTTGTTATGTCCCCCACTGTTAAGACAAGGGCCTTGTTATGTCCCTCACTGTTAAGACAAGGGTCTTGTTATGTCCCTCACTGTTAAGACAAGGGTCTTGTTATGTCCCCCACTGTTAAGACAAGGGCCTTGTTATGTCCCTCACTGTTAAGACAAGGGCCTTGTTATGTCCCTCACTGTTAAGACAAGGGCATTGTTATGTCCCTCACTGTTAAGACAAGGGTCTTGTTATGTCCCCCACTGTTAAGACAAGGGTCTTGTTATGTCCCCCACTGTTAAGACAAGGATCTTGTTATGTCCCTCACTGTTAAGACAAGGGTCTTGTTATGTCCCTCACTGTTAAGACGAGGGCCTTGTTATGTCCTTCACTGTTAAGACAAAGTCTTGTTATGTCCCCCACTGTTAAGACAAGGGTCTTGTTATGTCCCTCACTGTTAAGACAAGGATCTTGTTATGTCCCTCACTGTTAAGACAAGGGTCTTGTTATGTCCCCCACTGTTAAGACAAGGGTCTTGTTATGTCCCTCACTGTTAAGACAAGGGCCTTGTTATGTCCCTCACTGTTAAGACAAGGGTCTTGTTATGTCCCTCACTGTTAAGACAAGGGTCTTGTTATGTCCCCCACTGTTAAGACAAGGGCCTTGTTATGTCCCTCACTGTTAAGACAAGGGTCATGTTATGTCCCCCACTGTTAAGACAAGGGTCTTGTTATGTCCCTCACTGTTAAGACAAGGGTCTTGTTATGTCCCCCACTGTTAAGACAAGGGCCTTGTTATGTCCCTCACTGTTAAGACAAGGGTCTTGTTATGTCCCTCACTGTTAAGACAAGGGCCTTGTTATGTCCCCCACTGTTAAGACAAGGGCCTTGTTATGTCCCTCACTGTTAAGACAAGGGTCTTGTTATGTCCCTCACTGTTAAGACAAGGGCCTTGTTATGTCCCTCACTGTTAAGACAGGGGTCTTGTTATGTCCCTCACTGTTAAGACAAGGGTCTTGTTATGTCCCCCACTGTTAAGACAAGGGCCCTGTTATGTCCCCCACTGTTAAGACAAGGGTCTTGTTATGTCCCCCACTGTTAAGACAAGGGCCTTGTTATGTCCCTCACTGTTAAGACAGGGGTCTTGTTATGTTCCCTACTGTTAAGACAAGGGTCTTGTTATGTCCCCCACTGTTAAGACAAGGGTCTTGTTATGTCCTCCACTGTTAAGACAAGGGCCTTGTTATGTCCCTCACTGTTAAGGCAGTGGTATTGTTATGTCCCCCACTGTTAAGAGAAGGGTCTTGTTTTGTCCCCCACTGTTAAGACAAGGGCCTTGTTATGTCCCTCACTGTTAAGACAAGGGTCTTGTTATGTCCCTCACTGTTAAGACAAGGGTCTTGTTATGTCCCCCACTGTTAAGACAAGGGTCTTGTTATGTCCCTCACTGTTAAGACAAGGGCCTTGTTATGTCCCTCACTGTTAAGACAAGGGTCTTGTTATGTCCCTCACTGTTAAGACAAGGGTCTTGTTATGTCCCCCACTGTTAAGACAAGGGCCTTGTTATGTCCCTCACTGTTAAGACAAGGGTCTTGTTATGTCCCCCACTGTTAAGACAAGGGTCTTGTTATGTCCCCCACTGTTAAGACAAGGGCCTTGTTATGTCCCTCACTGTTAAGACAGGGGTCTTGTTATGTTCCCCACTGTTAAGACAAGGGTCTTGTTATGTCCCCCACTGTTAAGACAGGGGTCTTGTTATGTCCCCCACTGTTAAGACAAGGGTCTTGTTATGTCCCCCACTGTTAAGACAGGGGTCTTGTAATGTCCCCCACTCTTAAGACAAGGGTCTTGTTATGTCCCCGACTGTTAAGACAAGGGTCTTGTTATGTCCCTCACTGTTAAGACAAGGGTCTTGTTATGTCCCCCACTGTTAAGACAATGGCCTTGTTATGTCCCTTACTGTTAAGACAGGGGTCTTGTTATGTCCCCCACTGTTAAGACAAGGGTCTTGTTATGCACCTCACTGTTAAGACAAGGGCCTTGTTATGTCCCCCACTCTTAAGACAAGGGTCTTGTTATGTCCCCCACTGTTAAGACAAGGGCGTTGTTATGTCCCCCACTGTTAAGACAAGGGTCTTGTTATGTCCCCCACTGTTAAGAAAAGGGTCTTGTTATGTCCCCCACTGTTAAGACAAGGGCCTTGTTATGTCCCTCACTGTTAAGACAAGGGTCTTGTTATGTCCCCCACTGTTAAGACAAGGATCTTGTTATGCACCTCACTGTTAAGACAAGGGCCTTGTTATGTCCCCCACTGTTAAGACAAGGGTCTTGTTATGTCCCCCACTGTTAAGACAAGGGCCTTGTTATGTCCCCCACTGTTAAGACAAGGGTCTTGTTATGTCCCCCACTGTTAAGACAAGGGCCTTGTTATGTCCCTCACTGTTAAGACAAGGGCCTTGTTATGTCCCTCACTGTTAAGACAAGGGCCTTGTTATGTCCCCCACTGTTAAGACAAGGGCCTTGTTATGTCCCTCACTGTTAAGACAAGGGCCTTGTTATGTCCCCCACTGTTAAGACAAGGGTCTTGTTATGTCCCCCACTGTTAAGACAAGGGTCTTGTTATGTCCCTCACTGTTAAGACAAGGGCCTTGTTATGTCCCTCACTGTTAAGACAAGGGTCTTGTTATGGCCTCCACTGTTAAGACAAGGGTCTTGTTATGTCCCTCACTGTTAAGACAAGGGCCTTGTTATGTCCCTTACTGTTAAGACAAGGGTCTTGTTATGTCCCCCACTGTTAAGACAAGGGTCTTGTTATGGCCTCCACTGTTAAGACAAGGGTCTTGTTATGTCCCCCACTGTTAAGACAAGGGTCTTGTTATGTCCCCCACTGTTAAGACAAGGGTCTTGTTATGTCCTCCACTGTTAAGACAAGGGTCTTGTTATGTCCCTCACTGTTAAGACAAGGGCCTTGTTATGTCCCTTACTGTTAAGACAAGGGTCTTGTTATGTCCCCCACTGTTAAGACAAGGGTCTTGTTATGGCCTCCACTGTTAAGACAAGGGTCTTGTTATGTCCCCCACTGTTAAGACAAGGGTCTTGTTATGTCCCCCACTGTTAAGACAAGGGTCTTGTTATGTCCCTCACTGTTAAGACAAGGGTCTTGTTATGTCCCTCACTGTTAAGACAAGGGTCTTGTTATGTCCCTCACTGTTAAGACAAGGGCCTTGTTATGTCCCTCACTGTTAAGACAAGGGTCTTGTTATGTCCCTCACTGTTAAGACAAGGGCCTTGTTATGTCCCTCACTGTTAAGACAAGGGCCTTGTTATGTCCCCCACTGTTAAGACAAGGGCCTTGTTATGTCCCTCACTGTTAAGACAAGGGTCTTGTTATGTCCCTCACTGTTAAGACAGGGGTCTTGTTATGTCCCTCACTGTTAAGACAAGGGTCTTGTTATGTCCCCCACTGTTAAGACAAGGGTCTTGTTATGTCCCTCACTGTTAAGACAAGGGTCTTGTTATGGCCTCCACTGTTAAGACAAGGGTCTTGTTATGTCCCTCACTGTTAAGACAAGGGTCTTGTTATGTCCCTCACTGTTAAGACAAGGGTCTTGTTATGTCCCTCACTGTTAAGACAAGGGTCTTGTTATGTCCCTCACTGTTAAGACAAGGGCCTTGTTATGTCCCTCACTGTTAAGACAAGGGCCTTGTTATGTCCCCCACTGTTAAGACAAGGGCCTTGTTATGTCCCTCACTGTTAAGACAAGGGTCTTGTTATGTCCCTCACTGTTAAGACAGGGGTCTTGTTATGTCCCTCACTGTTAAGACAAGGGTCTTGTTATGTCCCCCACTGTTAAGACAAGGGTCTTGTTATGTCCCTCACTGTTAAGACAAGGGTCTTGTTATGGCCTCCACTGTTAAGACAAGGGTCTTGTTATGTTCTCACTGTTAAGACAAGGGTCTTGTTATGTCCCTCACTGTTAAGACAAGGGTCTTGTTATGTCCCTCACTGTTAAGACAAGGGTCTTGTTATGTCCCCCACTGTTAAGACAAGGGTCTTGTTATGTCCCTCATTGTTAAGACAAGGGTCTTGTTATGGCCTCCACTGTTAAGACAAGGGTCTTGTTATGTCCCCCACTGTTAAGACAAGGGTCTTGTTATGTCCCTCACTGTTAAGACAAGGGTCTTGTTATGTCCCTCACTGTTAAGACAAGGGTCTTGTTATGTCCCCCACTGTTAAGACAAGGGTCTTGTTATGGCCTCCACTGTTAAGACAAGGGTCTTGTTATGTCCCCCACTGTTAAGACAAGGGTCTTGTTATGTCCCCCACTGTTAAGACAAGGGTCTTGTTATGGCCTCCACTGTTAAGACAAGGGTCTTGTTATGTCCCCCACTGTTAAGACAAGGTCTTGTTATGTCCCCCACTGTTAAGACAAGGTCTTGTTATGTCCCCCACTGTTAAGACAAGGGTCTTGTTATGTCCCTCACTGTTAAGACAAGGGTCTTGTTATGTCCCTCACTGTTAAGACAAGGGTCTTGTTATGTCCCCCACTGTTAAGACAAGGGTCTTGTTATGTCCACCACTGTTAAGACAAGAGTCTTGTTATGTCCCTCACTGTTAAGACAAGGGTCTTTTTATGTCCCTCACTGTTAAGACAAGGGTCTTGTTATGTCCCCCACTGTTAAGACAAGGGTCTTGTTATGTCCCTCACTGTTAAGACAAGGGTCTTGTTATGTCCCTCACTGTTAAGACAAGGTCTTGTTATGTCTCCCACTGTTAAGACAAGGGCCTTGTTATGTCCCTCACTGTTAAGACAAGGGTCTTGTTTTGTCCCCCACTGTTAAGACAAGGGTCTTGTTATGTCCCCCACTGTTAAGACAAGGGTCGTGTTATGTCCCCCACTGTTAAGACAAGGGTCTTGTTATGTCCCTCACTGTTAAGACAAGGGTCTTGTTATGTCCCCCACTGTTAAGACAAGGGTCTTGTTATGTCCCCCACTGTTAAGACAAGGGTCTTGTTATGTCCCTCACTGTTAAGACAAGGGCCTTGTTATGTCCCCCACCGTTAAGACAAGGGTCTTGTTATGGCCTCCACTGTTAAGACAAGGGCCTTGTTATGTCCCTCACTGTTAAGACAGGGGTCTTGTTATGTCCCTCACTGTTAAGACAAGGGTCTTGTTATGTCCCTCACTGTTAAGACAAGGGTCTTGTTATGTCCCCCACTGTTAAGACAAGGGTCTTGTTATGTCCCCCACTGTTAAGACAAGGGTCTTGTTATGTCCCTCACTGTTAAGACAAGGGCCTTGTTATGTCCCTCACTGTTAAGACAGGGGTCTTGTTATGGCCTCCACTGTTAAGACAAGGGCCTTGTTATGTCCCCCACTGTTAAGACAAGGGTCTTGTTATGTCCCTCACTGTTAAGACAAGGGCCTTGTTATGTCCCTCACTGTTAAGACAAGGGTCTTGTTATGTCCCTCACTGTTAAGACAAGGGTCTTGTTATGTCCCCCACTGTTAAGACAAGGTCTTGTTATGTCCCCCACTGTTAAGACAAGGTCTTGTTATGTCCCTCACTGTTAAGACAAGGGTCTTGTTATGTCCCCCACTGTTAAGACAAGGGTCTTGTTATGTCCCCCACTGTTAAGACAAGGGTCTTGTTATGTCCCTCACTGTTAAGACAAGGGCCTTGTTATGTCCCTCACTGTTAAGACAGGGGTCTTGTTATGGCCTCCACTGTTAAGACAAGGGCCTTGTTATGTCCCCCACTGTTAAGACAAGGGTCTTGTTATGTCCCTCACTGTTAAGACAAGGGCCTTGTTATGTCCCTCACTGTTAAGACAAGGGTCTTGTTATGTCCCTCACTGTTAAGACAAGGGTCTTGTTATGTCCCCCACTGTTAAGACAAGGTCTTGTTATGTCCCCCACTGTTAAGACAAGGGTCTTGTTATGTCCCTCACTGTTAAGACAAGGTCTTGTTATGTCCCTCACTGTTAAGACAAGGGTCTTGTTATGTCCCTCACTGTTAAGACAGGGGTCTTGTTATGTCCCCCTCTGTTAAGACAGGGGTCTTGTTATGTCCCTCACTGTTAAGACAAGGGTCTTGTTATGTCCCTCACTGTTAAGACAAGGTCTTGTTATGTCCCTCACTGTTAAGACAGGGGTCTTGTTATGTCCCCCTCTGTTAAGACAGGGGTCTTGTTATGTCCCTCACTGTTAAGACAAGGGTCTTGTTATGTCCCTCACTGTTAAGACAAGGGTCTTGTTATGTCCCCCACTGTTAAGACAAGGGTCTTGTTATGTCCCCCACTGTTAAGACAAGGGTCTTGTTATGTCCCCCACTGTTAAGACAAGGGTCTTGTTATGTCCCTCACTGTTAAGACAAGGGTCTTGTTATGTCCCCCACTGTTAAGACAAGGGTCTTGTTATGTCCCTCACTGTTAAGACAAGGGTCTTGTTATGTCCCTCACTGTTAAGACAAGGGTCTTGTTATGTTCCTCACTGTTAAGACAAGGGTCTTGTTATGTCCCCCACTGTTAAGACAAGGGTCTTGTTATGTCCCTCATTGTTAAGACAAGGGTCTTGTTATGTCCCTCACTGTTAAGACAAGGGTCTTGTTATGTCCCTCACTGTTAAGACAAGGGTCTTGTTATGTCCCCCACTGTTAAGACAAGGGTCTTGTTATGTCCCCCACTGTTAAGACAAGGGTCTTGTTATGTCCCTCACTGTTAAGACAAGGGTCTTGTTATGTCCCTCACTGTTAAGACAAGGGTCTTGTTATGTCCCCCACTGTTAAGACAAGGGTCTTGTTATGTCCCTCACTGTTAAGACAAGGGTCTTGTTATGTCCCTCACTGTTAAGACAAGGGTCTTGTTATGTCCCTCACTGTTAAGACAAGGGTCTTGTTATGTCCCCCACTGTTAAGACAAGGGTCTTGTTATGTCCCTCATTGTTAAGACAAGGGTCTTGTTATGGCCTCCACTGTTAAGACAAGGGTCTTGTTATGTCCCCCACTGTTAAGACAAGGGTCTTGTTATGTCCCTCACTGTTAAGACAAGGGTCTTGTTATGTCCCTCACTGTTAAGACAAGGGTCTTGTTATGTCCCCCACTGTTAAGACAAGGGTCTTGTTATGTCCCCCACTGTTAAGACAAGGGTCTTGTTATGGCCTCCACTGTTAAGACAAGGGTCTTGTTATGTCCCCCACTGTTAAGACAAGGGTCTTGTTATGTCCCCCACTGTTAAGACAAGGGCCTTGTTATGTCCCTCACTGTTAAGACAGGGGTCTTGTTATGTTCCCCACTGTTAAGACAAGGGTCTTGTTATGTCCCCCACTGTTAAGACAGGGGTCTTGTTATGTCCCCCACTGTTAAGACAAGGGTCTTGTTATGTCCCCGACTGTTAAGACAAGGGTCTTGTTATGTCCCTCACTGTTAAGACAAGGGTCTTGTTATGTCCCCCACTGTTAAGACAAGGGCCTTGTTATGTCCCTCACTGTTAAGACAAGGGTCTTGTTATGTCCCCCACTGTTAAGACAAGGGTCTTGTTATGTCCTCCACTGTTAAGACAAGGGCCTTGTTATGTCCCTCACTGTTAAGGCAGGGGTATTGTTATATCCCCCACTGTTAAGACAAGGGTCTTGTTTTATCCCCCACTGTTAAGACAAGGGCCTTGTTATGTCCCCCACTGTTAAGACAAGGGTCTTGTTATGTCCCCCACTGTTAAGACAAGGGCCTTGTTATGTCCCCCACTGTTAAGACAAGGGTCTTGTTATGTCCCCCACTGTTAAGACAAGGGCCTTGTTATGTCCCTCACTGTTAAGACAAGGGTCTTGTTATGTCCCCCACTGTTAAGACAAGGGCCTTGTTATGCACCTCACTGTTAAGACAAGGGCCTTGTTATGTCCCCCACTGTTAAGACAAGGGCCTTGTTATGTCCCTCACTGTTAAGACAAGGGTCTTGTTATGTCCCCCACTGTTAAGACAAGGGTCTTGTTATGTCCCTCACTGTTAAGACAAGGGCCTTGTTATGTCTCACTGTTAAGACAAGGGTCTTGTTTTGTCCCCCACTGTTAAGACAAGGGTCTTATTATGTCCCCCACTGTTAAGACAAGGGTCTTGTTATGTCCCCCACTGTTAAGACAAGGGCCTTGTTATGTCCCCCACTGTTAAGACAAGGGTCTTGTTTTGTCCCCCACTGTTAAGACAAGGGTCTTATTATGTCCCCCACTGTTAAGACAAGGGTCTTGTTATGTCCCCCACTGTTAAGACAAGGGCCTTGTTATGTCCCCCACTGTTAAGAAAGGGGTCTTGTTATGTCCCCCACTGTTAAGACAAGGGTCTTGTTATGTCCCCGACTGTTAAGACAAGGGTCTTGTTATGTCCCTCACTGTTAAGACAAGGGTCTTGTTATGTCCCCCACTGTTAAGACAAGGGCCTTGTTATGTCCCTCACTGTTAAGACAAGGGTCTTGTTATGTCCCCCACTGTTAAGACAAGGGTCTTGTTATGTCCTCCACTGTTAAGACAAGGGCCTTGTTATGTCCCTCACTGTTAAGGCAGGGTATTGTTATGTCCCCCACTGTTAAGACAAGGGTCTTGTTTTGTCCCCCACTGTTAAGACAAGGGCCTTGTTATGTCCCCCACTGTTAAGACAAAGGTCTTGTTATGTCCCCCACTGTTAAGACAAGGGCCTTGTTATGTCCCCCACTGTTAAGACAAGGGTCTTGTTATGTCCCCCACTGTTAAGACAAGGGTCTTGTTATGTCCCCCACTGTTAAGACAAGGGCCTTGTTATGCACCTCACTGTTAAGACAAGGGCCTTGTTATGTCCCCCACTGTTAAGACAAGGGCCTTGTTATGTCCCTCACTGTTAAGACAAGGGTCTTGTTATGTCCCCCACTGTTAAGACAAGGGTCTTGTTATGTCCCTCACTGTTAAGACAAGGGCCTTGTTATGTCTCTCACTGTTAAGACAAGGGTCTTGTTATGTCCCTCACTGTTAAGACAAGGGTCTTGTTATGTCCCTCACTGTTAAGACAAGGGTCTTGTTATGTCCCTCACTGTTAAGACAATGGTCTTGTTATGTCCCTCACTGTTAAGACAAGGGTCTTGTTATGTCCCCCACTGTTAAGACAAGGGCCTTGTTATGTCCCTCACTGTTAAGACAAGGGTCTTGTTATGTCCCTCACTGTTAAGACAAGGGTCTTGTTATGTCCCCCACTGTTAAGACAAGGGCCTTGTTATGTCCCTCACTGTTAAGACAAGGGCCTTGTTATGTCCCTCACTGTTAAGACAAGGGCATTGTTATGTCCCTCACTGTTAAGACAAGGGTCTTGTTATGTCCCCCACTGTTAAGACAAGGGTCTTGTTATGTCCCCCACTGTTAAGACAAGGATCTTGTTATGTCCCTCACTGTTAAGACAAGGGTCTTGTTATGTCCCTCACTGTTAAGACGAGGGCCTTGTTATGTCCTTCACTGTTAAGACAAAGTCTTGTTATGTCCCCCACTGTTAAGACAAGGGTCTTGTTATGTCCCTCACTGTTAAGACAAGGATCTTGTTATGTCCCTCACTGTTAAGACAAGGGTCTTGTTATGTCCCCCACTGTTAAGACAAGGGTCTTGTTATGTCCCTCACTGTTAAGACAAGGGCCTTGTTATGTCCCTCACTGTTAAGACAAGGGTCTTGTTATGTCCCTCACTGTTAAGACAAGGGTCTTGTTATGTCCCCCACTGTTAAGACAAGGGCCTTGTTATGTCCCTCACTGTTAAGACAAGGGTCATGTTATGTCCCCCACTGTTAAGACAAGGGTCTTGTTATGTCCCTCACTGTTAAGACAAGGGTCTTGTTATGTCCCCCACTGTTAAGACAAGGGCCTTGTTATGTCCCTCACTGTTAAGACAAGGGTCTTGTTATGTCCCTCACTGTTAAGACAAGGGCCTTGTTATGTCCCCCACTGTTAAGACAAGGGCCTTGTTATGTCCCTCACTGTTAAGACAAGGGTCTTGTTATGTCCCTCACTGTTAAGACAAGGGCCTTGTTATGTCCCTCACTGTTAAGACAGGGGTCTTGTTATGTCCCTCACTGTTAAGACAAGGGTCTTGTTATGTCCCCCACTGTTAAGACAAGGGCCCTGTTATGTCCCCCACTGTTAAGACAAGGGTCTTGTTATGTCCCCCACTGTTAAGACAAGGGCCTTGTTATGTCCCTCACTGTTAAGACAGGGGTCTTGTTATGTTCCCTACTGTTAAGACAAGGGTCTTGTTATGTCCCCCACTGTTAAGACAAGGGTCTTGTTATGTCCTCCACTGTTAAGACAAGGGCCTTGTTATGTCCCTCACTGTTAAGGCAGTGGTATTGTTATGTCCCCCACTGTTAAGAGAAGGGTCTTGTTTTGTCCCCCACTGTTAAGACAAGGGCCTTGTTATGTCCCTCACTGTTAAGACAAGGGTCTTGTTATGTCCCTCACTGTTAAGACAAGGGTCTTGTTATGTCCCCCACTGTTAAGACAAGGGTCTTGTTATGTCCCTCACTGTTAAGACAAGGGCCTTGTTATGTCCCTCACTGTTAAGACAAGGGTCTTGTTATGTCCCTCACTGTTAAGACAAGGGTCTTGTTATGTCCCCCACTGTTAAGACAAGGGCCTTGTTATGTCCCTCACTGTTAAGACAAGGGTCTTGTTATGTCCCCCACTGTTAAGACAAGGGTCTTGTTATGTCCCCCACTGTTAAGACAAGGGCCTTGTTATGTCCCTCACTGTTAAGACAGGGGTCTTGTTATGTTCCCCACTGTTAAGACAAGGGTCTTGTTATGTCCCCCACTGTTAAGACAGGGGTCTTGTTATGTCCCCCACTGTTAAGACAAGGGTCTTGTTATGTCCCCCACTGTTAAGACAGGGGTCTTGTAATGTCCCCCACTCTTAAGACAAGGGTCTTGTTATGTCCCCGACTGTTAAGACAAGGGTCTTGTTATGTCCCTCACTGTTAAGACAAGGGTCTTGTTATGTCCCCCACTGTTAAGACAATGGCCTTGTTATGTCCCTTACTGTTAAGACAGGGGTCTTGTTATGTCCCCCACTGTTAAGACAAGGGTCTTGTTATGCACCTCACTGTTAAGACAAGGGCCTTGTTATGTCCCCCACTCTTAAGACAAGGGTCTTGTTATGTCCCCCACTGTTAAGACAAGGGCGTTGTTATGTCCCCCACTGTTAAGACAAGGGTCTTGTTATGTCCCCCACTGTTAAGAAAAGGGTCTTGTTATGTCCCCCACTGTTAAGACAAGGGCCTTGTTATGTCCCTCACTGTTAAGACAAGGGTCTTGTTATGTCCCCCACTGTTAAGACAAGGATCTTGTTATGCACCTCACTGTTAAGACAAGGGCCTTGTTATGTCCCCCACTGTTAAGACAAGGGTCTTGTTATGTCCCCCACTGTTAAGACAAGGGCCTTGTTATGTCCCCCACTGTTAAGACAAGGGTCTTGTTATGTCCCCCACTGTTAAGACAAGGGCCTTGTTATGTCCCTCACTGTTAAGACAAGGGCCTTGTTATGTCCCTCACTGTTAAGACAAGGGCCTTGTTATGTCCCCCACTGTTAAGACAAGGGCCTTGTTATGTCCCTCACTGTTAAGACAAGGGCCTTGTTATGTCCCCCACTGTTAAGACAAGGGTCTTGTTATGTCCCCCACTGTTAAGACAAGGGTCTTGTTATGTCCCTCACTGTTAAGACAAGGGCCTTGTTATGTCCCTCACTGTTAAGACAAGGGTCTTGTTATGGCCTCCACTGTTAAGACAAGGGTCTTGTTATGTCCCTCACTGTTAAGACAAGGGCCTTGTTATGTCCCTTACTGTTAAGACAAGGGTCTTGTTATGTCCCCCACTGTTAAGACAAGGGTCTTGTTATGGCCTCCACTGTTAAGACAAGGGTCTTGTTATGTCCCCCACTGTTAAGACAAGGGTCTTGTTATGTCCCCCACTGTTAAGACAAGGGTCTTGTTATGTCCTCCACTGTTAAGACAAGGGTCTTGTTATGTCCCTCACTGTTAAGACAAGGGCCTTGTTATGTCCCTTACTGTTAAGACAAGGGTCTTGTTATGTCCCCCACTGTTAAGACAAGGGTCTTGTTATGGCCTCCACTGTTAAGACAAGGGTCTTGTTATGTCCCCCACTGTTAAGACAAGGGTCTTGTTATGTCCCCCACTGTTAAGACAAGGGTCTTGTTATGTCCCTCACTGTTAAGACAAGGGTCTTGTTATGTCCCTCACTGTTAAGACAAGGGTCTTGTTATGTCCCTCACTGTTAAGACAAGGGCCTTGTTATGTCCCTCACTGTTAAGACAAGGGTCTTGTTATGTCCCTCACTGTTAAGACAAGGGCCTTGTTATGTCCCTCACTGTTAAGACAAGGGCCTTGTTATGTCCCCCACTGTTAAGACAAGGGCCTTGTTATGTCCCTCACTGTTAAGACAAGGGTCTTGTTATGTCCCTCACTGTTAAGACAGGGGTCTTGTTATGTCCCTCACTGTTAAGACAAGGGTCTTGTTATGTCCCCCACTGTTAAGACAAGGGTCTTGTTATGTCCCTCACTGTTAAGACAAGGGTCTTGTTATGGCCTCCACTGTTAAGACAAGGGTCTTGTTATGTCCCTCACTGTTAAGACAAGGGTCTTGTTATGTCCCTCACTGTTAAGACAAGGGTCTTGTTATGTCCCTCACTGTTAAGACAAGGGTCTTGTTATGTCCCTCACTGTTAAGACAAGGGCCTTGTTATGTCCCTCACTGTTAAGACAAGGGCCTTGTTATGTCCCCCACTGTTAAGACAAGGGCCTTGTTATGTCCCTCACTGTTAAGACAAGGGTCTTGTTATGTCCCTCACTGTTAAGACAGGGGTCTTGTTATGTCCCTCACTGTTAAGACAAGGGTCTTGTTATGTCCCCCACTGTTAAGACAAGGGTCTTGTTATGTCCCTCACTGTTAAGACAAGGGTCTTGTTATGGCCTCCACTGTTAAGACAAGGGTCTTGTTATGTTCTCACTGTTAAGACAAGGGTCTTGTTATGTCCCTCACTGTTAAGACAAGGGTCTTGTTATGTCCCTCACTGTTAAGACAAGGGTCTTGTTATGTCCCCCACTGTTAAGACAAGGGTCTTGTTATGTCCCTCATTGTTAAGACAAGGGTCTTGTTATGGCCTCCACTGTTAAGACAAGGGTCTTGTTATGTCCCCCACTGTTAAGACAAGGGTCTTGTTATGTCCCTCACTGTTAAGACAAGGGTCTTGTTATGTCCCTCACTGTTAAGACAAGGGTCTTGTTATGTCCCCCACTGTTAAGACAAGGGTCTTGTTATGGCCTCCACTGTTAAGACAAGGGTCTTGTTATGTCCCCCACTGTTAAGACAAGGGTCTTGTTATGTCCCCCACTGTTAAGACAAGGGTCTTGTTATGGCCTCCACTGTTAAGACAAGGGTCTTGTTATGTCCCCCACTGTTAAGACAAGGTCTTGTTATGTCCCCCACTGTTAAGACAAGGTCTTGTTATGTCCCCCACTGTTAAGACAAGGGTCTTGTTATGTCCCTCACTGTTAAGACAAGGGTCTTGTTATGTCCCTCACTGTTAAGACAAGGGTCTTGTTATGTCCCCCACTGTTAAGACAAGGGTCTTGTTATGTCCACCACTGTTAAGACAAGAGTCTTGTTATGTCCCTCACTGTTAAGACAAGGGTCTTTTTATGTCCCTCACTGTTAAGACAAGGGTCTTGTTATGTCCCCCACTGTTAAGACAAGGGTCTTGTTATGTCCCTCACTGTTAAGACAAGGGTCTTGTTATGTCCCTCACTGTTAAGACAAGGTCTTGTTATGTCTCCCACTGTTAAGACAAGGGCCTTGTTATGTCCCTCACTGTTAAGACAAGGGTCTTGTTTTGTCCCCCACTGTTAAGACAAGGGTCTTGTTATGTCCCCCACTGTTAAGACAAGGGTCGTGTTATGTCCCCCACTGTTAAGACAAGGGTCTTGTTATGTCCCTCACTGTTAAGACAAGGGTCTTGTTATGTCCCCCACTGTTAAGACAAGGGTCTTGTTATGTCCCCCACTGTTAAGACAAGGGTCTTGTTATGTCCCTCACTGTTAAGACAAGGGCCTTGTTATGTCCCCCACCGTTAAGACAAGGGTCTTGTTATGGCCTCCACTGTTAAGACAAGGGCCTTGTTATGTCCCTCACTGTTAAGACAGGGGTCTTGTTATGTCCCTCACTGTTAAGACAAGGGTCTTGTTATGTCCCTCACTGTTAAGACAAGGGTCTTGTTATGTCCCCCACTGTTAAGACAAGGGTCTTGTTATGTCCCCCACTGTTAAGACAAGGGTCTTGTTATGTCCCTCACTGTTAAGACAAGGGCCTTGTTATGTCCCTCACTGTTAAGACAGGGGTCTTGTTATGGCCTCCACTGTTAAGACAAGGGCCTTGTTATGTCCCCCACTGTTAAGACAAGGGTCTTGTTATGTCCCTCACTGTTAAGACAAGGGCCTTGTTATGTCCCTCACTGTTAAGACAAGGGTCTTGTTATGTCCCTCACTGTTAAGACAAGGGTCTTGTTATGTCCCCCACTGTTAAGACAAGGTCTTGTTATGTCCCCCACTGTTAAGACAAGGTCTTGTTATGTCCCTCACTGTTAAGACAAGGGTCTTGTTATGTCCCCCACTGTTAAGACAAGGGTCTTGTTATGTCCCCCACTGTTAAGACAAGGGTCTTGTTATGTCCCTCACTGTTAAGACAAGGGCCTTGTTATGTCCCTCACTGTTAAGACAGGGGTCTTGTTATGGCCTCCACTGTTAAGACAAGGGCCTTGTTATGTCCCCCACTGTTAAGACAAGGGTCTTGTTATGTCCCTCACTGTTAAGACAAGGGCCTTGTTATGTCCCTCACTGTTAAGACAAGGGTCTTGTTATGTCCCTCACTGTTAAGACAAGGGTCTTGTTATGTCCCCCACTGTTAAGACAAGGTCTTGTTATGTCCCCCACTGTTAAGACAAGGGTCTTGTTATGTCCCTCACTGTTAAGACAAGGTCTTGTTATGTCCCTCACTGTTAAGACAAGGGTCTTGTTATGTCCCTCACTGTTAAGACAGGGGTCTTGTTATGTCCCCCTCTGTTAAGACAGGGGTCTTGTTATGTCCCTCACTGTTAAGACAAGGGTCTTGTTATGTCCCTCACTGTTAAGACAAGGTCTTGTTATGTCCCTCACTGTTAAGACAGGGGTCTTGTTATGTCCCCCTCTGTTAAGACAGGGGTCTTGTTATGTCCCTCACTGTTAAGACAAGGGTCTTGTTATGTCCCTCACTGTTAAGACAAGGGTCTTGTTATGTCCCCCACTGTTAAGACAAGGGTCTTGTTATGTCCCCCACTGTTAAGACAAGGGTCTTGTTATGTCCCCCACTGTTAAGACAAGGGTCTTGTTATGTCCCTCACTGTTAAGACAAGGGTCTTGTTATGTCCCCCACTGTTAAGACAAGGGTCTTGTTATGTCCCTCACTGTTAAGACAAGGGTCTTGTTATGTCCCTCACTGTTAAGACAAGGGTCTTGTTATGTTCCTCACTGTTAAGACAAGGGTCTTGTTATGTCCCCCACTGTTAAGACAAGGGTCTTGTTATGTCCCTCATTGTTAAGACAAGGGTCTTGTTATGTCCCTCACTGTTAAGACAAGGGTCTTGTTATGTCCCTCACTGTTAAGACAAGGGTCTTGTTATGTCCCCCACTGTTAAGACAAGGGTCTTGTTATGTCCCCCACTGTTAAGACAAGGGTCTTGTTATGTCCCTCACTGTTAAGACAAGGGTCTTGTTATGTCCCTCACTGTTAAGACAAGGGTCTTGTTATGTCCCTCACTGTTAAGACAAGGGTCTTGTTATGTCCCCCACTGTTAAGACAAGGGTCTTGTTATGTCCCTCACTGTTAAGACAAGGGTCTTGTTATGTCCCTCACTGTTAAGACAAGGGTCTTGTTATGTCCCTCACTGTTAAGACAAGGGTCTTGTTATGTCCCCCACTGTTAAGACAAGGGTCTTGTTATGTCCCTCATTGTTAAGACAAGGGTCTTGTTATGGCCTCCACTGTTAAGACAAGGGTCTTGTTATGTCCCCCACTGTTAAGACAAGGGTCTTGTTATGTCCCTCACTGTTAAGACAAGGGTCTTGTTATGTCCCTCACTGTTAAGACAAGGGTCTTGTTATGTCCCCCACTGTTAAGACAAGGGTCTTGTTATGGCCTCCACTGTTAAGACAAGGGTCTTGTTATGTCCCCCACTGTTAAGACAAGGGTCTTGTTATGTCCCCCACTGTTAAGACAAGGGTCTTGTTATGGCCTCCACTGTTAAGACAAGGGTCTTGTTATGTCCCCCACTGTTAAGACAAGGTCTTGTTATGTCCCCCACTGTTAAGACAAGGTCTTGTTATGTCCCCCACTGTTAAGACAAGGGTCTTGTTATGTCCCTCACTGTTAAGACAAGGGTCTTGTTATGTCCCTCACTGTTAAGACAAGGGTCTTGTTATGTCCCCCACTGTTAAGACAAGGGTCTTGTTATGTCCACCACTGTTAAGACAAGAGTCTTGTTATGTCCCTCACTGTTAAGACAAGGGTCTTTTTATGTCCCTCACTGTTAAGACAAGGGTCTTGTTATGTCCCCCACTGTTAAGACAAGGGTCTTGTTATGTCCCTCACTGTTAAGACAAGGGTCTTGTTATGTCCCCCACTGTTAAGACAAGGTCTTGTTATGTCTCCCACTGTTAAGACAAGGGTCTTGTTATGTCCCCCACTGTTAAGACAAGGGCCTTGTTATGTCCCTCACTGTTAAGACAAGGGTCTTGTTATGTCCCTCACTGTTAAGACAAGGGTCTTGTTATGGCCTCCACTGTTAAGACAAGGGTCTTGTTATGTCCCTCACTGTTAAGACAAGGGTCTTGTTATGTCCCCCACTGTTAAGAGAAGGGTCTTGTTTTGTCCCTCACTGTTAAGACAAGGGCCTTGTTATGTCCCTCACTGTTAAGACAAGGGTCTTGTAATGTCCCCCACTGTTAAGACAAGGGTCTTGTTATGTCCCCCACTGTTAAGACAAGGGTCTTGTTATGTCCCCCACTGTTAAGACAAGGTCTTGTTATATCCCCCACTGTTAAGACAAGGTCTTGTTATGTCCCTCACTGTTAAGACAAGGGTCTTGTTATGTCCCCCACTGTTAAGACAAGGGTCTTGTTATGGCCTCCACTGTTAAGACAAGGGTCTTGTTATGTCCCTCACTGTTAAGACAAGGGTCTTGTTATGTCCCTCACTGTTAAGACAACGGTCTTGTTATGTCCCTCACTGTTAGGACAAGGGCCTTGTTATGTCCCTCACTGTTAAGACAAGGGTCTTGTTATGTCCCCCACTGTTAAGACAAGGGTCTTGTTATGTCCCCCACTGTTAAGACAAGGTCTTGTTATGTCCCCCACTGTTAAGACAAGGGTCTTGTTATGTCCCCCACTGTTAAGACAAGGGTCTTGTTATGTCCCCCACTGTTAAGACAAGGTCTTGTTATATCCCCCACTGTTAAGACAGGGGTCTTGTTATGTCCCCCACTGTTAAGACAAGGGTCTTGTTATGTCCCCCACTGTTAAGACAAGGTCTTGTTATGGCCTCCACTGTTAAGACAAGGTCTTGTTATGTCCCCCACTGTTAAGACAAGGGTCTTGTTATGTCCTCCACTGTTAAGACAAGGGTCTTGTTATGTCCCCCACTGTTAAGACAAGGTCTTGTTATGTCCCCCACTGTTAAGACAAGGGTCTTGTTATTTCCCCCACTGTTAAGACAAGGGTCTTGTTATGTCCCCCACTGTTAAGACAAGGTCTTGTTATGTCCCCCACTGTTAAGACAGGGGTCTTGTTATGTCCCCCACTGTTAAGACAAGGGTCTTGTTATGTCCCCCACTGTTAAGACAAGGTCTTGTTATGTCCCCCACTGTTAAGACAAGGGTCTTGTTATGTCCTCCACTGTTAAGACAAGGTCTTGTTATGTCCCCCACTGTTAAGACAAGGGTCTTGTTATGTCCTCCACTGTTAAGACAAGGGTCTTGTTATGTCCCCCACTGTTACGACAAGGGTCTTGTTATGTCCCCCACTGTTAAGACAAGGTCTTGTTATGTCCCCCACTGTTAAGACATGGGTCTTGTTATGTCCCCCACTGTTAAGACAAGGGTCTTGTTATGTCCCCCACTGTTAAGACAAGGTCTTGTTATGTCCCCCACTGTTAAGACAAGGGTCTTGTTATGTCCCCCACTGTTAAGACAAGGGTCTTGTTATGTCCCCCACTGTTAAGACAAGGTCTTGTTATGTCCCCCACTGTTAAGACAAGGGTCTTGTTATGTCCCCCACTGTTAAGACAAGGGTCTTGTTATGTCCCCCACTGTTAAGACAAGGTGTTGTTATGGCCTCCACTGTTAAGACAAGGATCTTGTTATGTCCCCCACTGTTAAGACAGGGGTCTTGTTATGTCCCCCACTGTTAAGACAAGGGTCTTGTTATGGCCTCCACTGTTAAGACAAGGGCCTTGTTATGTCCCCCACTGTTAAGGCAGGGGTATTGTTATATCCCCCACTGTTAAGACAAGGGTCTTGTTTTGTCCCCCACTGTTAAGACAAGGGCCTTGTTATGTCCTCCACTGTTAAGACAAGGGTCTTGTTATGTCCCTCACTGTTAAGGCAGGGGTATTGTTATATCCCCCACTGTTAAGACAAGGGTCTTGTTTTGTCCCCCACTGTTAAGACAAGGGCCTTGTTATGTCCCCCACTGTTAAGACAAGGGTCTTGTTATGTCCCCCACTGTTAAGACAAGGGCCTTGTTATGTCCCTCACTGTTAAGACAAGGGCCTTGTTATGTCCCTCACTGTTAAGGCAGGGGTATTGTTATATCCCCCACTGTTAAGACAAGGGTCTTGTTTTGTCCCCCACTGTTAAGACAAGGGCCTTGTTATGTCCCCCACTGTTAAGACAAGGGCCTTGTTATGTCCCTCACTGTTAAGACAAGGGCCTTGTTATGTCCCTCACTGTTAAGGCAGGGGTATTGTTATATCCCCCACTGTTAAGACAAGGGTCTTGTTATGTCCCCCACTGTTAAGACAAGGGCCTTGTTATGTCCCCCACTGTTAAGACAAGGGTCTTGTTATGTCCCCCACTGTTAAGACAAGGTCTTGTTATGGCCTCCACTGTTAAGACAAGGGTCTTGTTATGTCCCCCACTGTTAAGACAAGGGCCTTGTTATGTCCCCCACTGTTAAGACAAGGTCTTGTTATGGCCTCCACTGTTAAGACAAGGGTCTTGTTATGTCCCCCACTGTTAAGACAAGGGTCTTGTTATGTCCCCCACTGTTAAGACAAGGTCTTGTTATGGCCTCCACTGTTAAGACAAGGGTCTTGTTATGTCCCCCACTGTTAAGACAAGGGTCTTGTTATGTCCCCCACTGTTAAGACAAGGGCCTTGTTATGTCCCCCACTGTTAAGACAAGGGTCTTGTTATGCACCTCACTGTTAAGACAAGGGCCTTGTTATGTCCCCCACTGTTAAGACAAGGGCCTTGTTATGTCCCTCACTGTTAAGACAAGGGTCTTGTTATGTCCCCCACTGTTAAGACAAGGGTCTTGTTATGTCCCCCACTGTTAAGACAAGGGCCTTGTTATGTCCCCCACTGTTAAGACAAGGGTCTTGTTATGTCCCTCACTGTTAAGACAAGGGCCTTGTTATGTCCCCCACTGTTAAGACAAGGGCCTTGTTATGTCCCCCACTGTTAAGACAAGGGTCTTGTTATGTCCCTCACTGTTAAGACAAGGGCCTTGTTATGTCTCTCACTGTTAAGACAAGGGTCTTGTTTTGTCCCCCACTGTTAAGACAAGGGTCTTATTATGTCCCCCACTGTTAAGACAAGGGTCTTGTTATGTCCCTCACTGTTAAGACAAGGGCCTTGTTATGTCTCTCACTGTTAAGACAAGGGTCTTGTTTTGTCCCCCACTGTTAAGACAAGGGCCTTGTTATGTCCCCCACTGTTAAGACAAGGTCTTGTTATGGCCTCCACTGTTAAGACAAGGGTCTTGTTATGTCCCCCACTGTTAAGACAAGGGTCTTGTTATGTCCCCCACTGTTAAGACAAGGTCTTGTTATGGCCTCCACTGTTAAGACAAGGGTCTTGTTATGTCCCCCACTGTTAAGACAAGGGTCTTGTTATGTCCCCCACTGTTAAGACAAGGGCCTTTTTATGTCCCCCACTGTTAAGACAAGGGTCTTGTTATGCACCTCACTGTTAAGACAAGGGCCTTGTTATGTCCCCCACTGTTAAGACAAGGGCCTTGTTATGTCCCTCACTGTTAAGACAAGGGTCTTGTTATGTCCCCCACTGTTAAGACAAGGGTCTTGTTATGTCCCCCACTGTTAAGACAAGGGTCTTGTTATGTCCCTCACTGTTAAGACAAGGGCCTTGTTATGTCTCTCACTGTTAAGACAAGGGTCTTGTTTTGTCCCCCACTGTTAAGACAAGGGTCTTATTATGTCCCCCACTGTTAAGACAAGGGTCTTGTTATGTCCCCCACTGTTAAGACAAGGGCCTTGTTATGTCCCCCACTGTTAAGACAAGGGTCTTGTTTTGTCCCCCACTGTTAAGACAAGGGTCTTATTATGTCCCCCACTGTTAAGACAAGGGTCTTGTTATGTCCCCCACTGTTAAGACAAGGGCCTTGTTATGTCCCCCACTGTTAAGACAAGGGTCTTGTTATGTCTCCCACTGTTAAGACAAGAGCCTTGTTATGCCCCTCACTGTTAAGACAAGGTCTTGTTATGTCCCCACTGTTAAGACAAGGGCCTTGTTATGTCCCTCACTGTTAAGACAGGGTCTTGTTATGTCCCCCACTGTTAAGACAAGGGTATTGTTAGGTCCCCCACTGTTAAGACAAGGGCTTTGCAAAGCATTCATGTTAAAAAATAATAAGGTTTTAACATTTATCAAGTGAAAAACACAGACCTTACAATAAACCACTCACAAATTATATGATATTATAAGGTTGAATCAAGTACACCTGAACATTGAAAAGAATATGGGTTTAGAAATAAATAATAATGTTCTTACACCAAAATCAGAACCAGTCAAAAAAGTAATGTGGATCTTTTAATAGAGTATTGGTCTAATTTCAATATTTGTATTTGCTACCAATAGATTTGAAAAGAAATATTTAAAAAATTATACATGTATAATTATTTGTTTCAACAATCAGTTCATTTTAATTAACTATGCTTTGAAATAGTTTTAAATTCTCAATTAATTTGACAAATATCTGTGGTTTGTTTTTTTGTTTACAACTATTTGTCCGGGAAAACTGATGATAATGTTGATTAAGATTACATGTACTTTTATTATCCCCTCGCCAACGAAGTTGCGAAGGGATATAGTAACACTACTGTCCTTCCATCCGTCCGTCCTTCTGTAACATCCTTGTGAACACTCTAGAATCAACATTCTTCAATGGATTTTGACCAAACTTGGTACATACTTAGTCCTTAAGAGAATCTAGAACCCTATTTATTTTCAAGGTCAAAGGTCAAGGTCACTGGGTCAAATTGTTACCACGTAACATCCTTGTGAACACTCTAGAATCAACATCCTTAAATGTATTTTGACCAAACTTGGTACATGCTTAGTCTTTAAGAGAATCTGGAACTTATTGATTTTCAAGGTGAAAGGACAAGGTCAGTGGGTCAAATTTTTAGGCGAGGGGATATGCCACGCTTTGCGTTGCCCTTGTTAAATAATCTTTCTAATTTCTCCAACATCTGTAGAAGTTAAGAGTACCTCTCACCTTTGACTGGGGAACATTTTACATGTACTTTGAGGTCAATCTAATTAATATTAATTGCTTGTTTTATCTTTTGGAATTTTTTTCTGGCAACACACTATCATCTAATATCCTGTTTTGGGTCATGTCAGCTAGGTAACCTTTCATTTATCTTTAGCCATCCAATCATATGCAAGACAGTTAAATATATTGACCAATCAGACTCTTGGCATGCACTCAATTTTAAAAAGGAGCTCAGTGCAGGTTGGTCAGTTGAAAAAAATGAACTTAAATAGGGTTGTTAGATGTTAGTCTATTGCCATGAAAAGAATGTAAACAAGATGTAACACACATTTAATTTTATTTAGATGGCTATGAGTTATGTGTTATACTCAACATTGAAGACTTTACAGTGATTGTCAAATGAAGAACAATAGATAACATGGCTTGTGACTTTTACACTAGTGTTGTGGAATGGAATTTTCTTTGTTTAATTTACACCCATATGATATTCTTGATTCTTTGACTGTGATGTAGGAAATTCTTGTGAACATAATATCTGAATTGTTCTGAATATTTTAGGGGGTCTTGTGTGAGACACCGTAACATGCTTTAATTTCAGCACATAATATTTACGATATTTACAAGAGAGAAGTGATTTAAGGAAAGAATGTCTATATTTTGTACACCATGCATGAAATGGATTACTCTTTTAGATTGTTTATTTATCAGGGGCAGATCCAGGATTTGTGGTTGGGGGGGGGGGGGGGGGGCGTAAGTAGGCGAGGGGTCTGGGGACCACTTAAGGTCCCCAGTGAGTTCAGGGCAGAGCCTAGGGGGGTGTGCCCCCTTAAGCTCTGAGGGTTTGAGGAATTACAGACATTTATTTGAATGACAATTTTGAACCAACCACACCATTTTTATCAGACCAAAAAAATTTGACTTTGCGTCTTAATTTTGTTGGATAATTGTTAACAGTATATTTTTGTCAGATTATAAGAACCTTAAGTAAAACTTTTTTTGAACAACCGTGATGCGAATTGTTCAACTCATGACTGATCGATCACGATATTTTAACCCTTCAAAGAACTATTGATTTAGTTTTAGCGCATTCCTCATTTCACTAATTGGTCTGTACTTTCGGTGCTTTTCCTTTCGGGTGGTTCTAGTTAATACTGCCCGTCCGGATGGAGCTTTTCTTTTCGTCGTTTGATTCATTCATTGAAAACGTATGATTCGACCGTTCTTGTTTATAGACAAACAAAAGCGGAAATTGTCTATACATGAACTTGTTGTTGATTTCTGATTAGCTAACGTAACTAAATTAGATGATCAGAATCGTTTCATGCAGCATTAATGTTAACATATTCTCCTTCGTTTGTCTATAAACAAGAACGAATCATTCGTTTTCAATGAATGAACCAACGGCGAAACGAAAAGCTGCATCCGGACGGACAGTATACTGATCATTTATCAATAGGTAGAGCTTTTTAGAATGATATCCCAAATTTACTCCTAATATCATTACTATTCATTTTGACTTTTGAACAGTTTCGGATAAGATTGCTGCCACAGTAATAATAGGGATTCACTGTGGTCAAAATAACACAAGCTTTTTATCTTAAAGTTACAAATTTAGCAAAAATATCCAAAATAAAAAGAATGAATAATTTTTGGAACAAATGTTAGCAAACTGGAAAACTTATAGCTACATATTGTCTCAAGATCATTTCAAACAAGTCACTCGGAAAGTGGATTAAACAATAGCATCCGCCTTGGATATTGTCTTGCATACATTTCCACAACTTTCGAAATGTCAATATGAACATATAACAAAATTAGGGCATTAAAACGATCCTCCCCCATTGTACTGCGGAAAGAATTCTTTATAAATCGTAGCGATGACTTGGCTCTTTCGACTGTACTAGACGTAACTGATGTCAACAACAATAAATTAAAGATTTTGGTAATGTTTGGGTACAAACTCTACTGTCCGTTAAGGTATCTGACAGATCTTTGGGTTTTTCCACCTGTGTGTTCCATTGCCTTCGCCAGAGATTTAATTCCTGATCAAATGTTGAAGGTAATGGCAAGTTATCCTTGAAGAAAGTGAATAAATCACTTACTACTTTACTGTTTGCCAAGTGGAGATGGGCTGGAATCAATGTCATTGTATTCAATGCTTTCTGTGATAAACTTAAATCTCATGTTGTATTGCTGAATTAGAGAACAAGGAATGGCAAATATATTGATCTTTTAAAGTAAACTTTGGGTGTGTCTCCCGGAACATTGCTTCTTTCCGTTTGCCTTCCACAGCGTCTAGGCAAAGCTATAACCACATTTCCTATTCCAGCCATACTCTCAGCCTTGTCAAAAACCTGATTATATTCCGCATCATTACTCCTTGCAGATGACAAGGTGTCCTTTACAAGTTCAACCATGTAATAACCTTGTAAAACGTCCAACGAACTGCCTTGTAATTTTTGACTGAGTCTACTAAAGTAACCATAAAAATGAAGGACAGACTGAAAGCATACAATAAATGTTGGGTCTGTCATACATTTTAATAACCCATTAGATCCAGTCCCAGCTTTACTATCCCAGCCTCTCTCTAAAACAATAGCTTCAAGACAGCATAATAGTGGCTCATACATCTCATCAAAAACATGTAATCAAAAACATGTAATGTTGTGAATTTTTCCATCCATCTCGTTTCACAGAAAATTTTTAATTTTGTATTTGTAATTTTGGCATCTGCTTCTCGACCAGCATTTACATCTTCTACAGCTTTCTCCAGACGCCTACATCTTTTTGGAGAATATTTAAAAAATATCCCCAACTGTTTCAAAGCTTCAAGCATGATGTGGATTTCCTTGACTTGACTACTCTTGCAAAGAACTAAATTTAGATCATGCGAAGAACAATAGTGATAAACAGCTTTCGAAGAATGTTCACGAAATTTTGCTGCACAACCATTATATTTTCCTGACATGTTACCAGCGCCATCCATCGCTTGGGAGCGACAAAACTGTGTATCAAGTCCAGCATTACTGAGTAATTCAATGAAATTGTTGCATATTTCTTCCCCTGTAATGTTTTCACACGCAACAAATTCTAACAAATGTTCTACAGGCTGAATATTAATGGTGTACCTAAGTACAATACCAAGTTGTTCCCAACTGCTTGAATCTGTCACCTCGTCACATTGTATTCCGTAATACGGACCTATTGTTTGATTTGTCATCACTTTGCATCCGGTGTCATCGTCCACGTCTGTAAACTTTTCATATTTTCATCTTCTTCTCAGAAACCACTGAACAGATTTGGACCAAACTTGGCAGAAATGGTCATTGGGAGGTCCTCTACCAGATGTGTTATTTTGGTGCAGATCGGAAATCCAACATGGCTGCCCGGGCCAATAATGTGTTCTGATTGGTTGAAAATTTGAAAATCTTCTTGTCAGAAACTACTTAGCCGATGGAATTGTAACATGATAGAAATGATCACTGGGTGGTCCTCTACCAAGTTTGTTATTTTTGTGCCAATCGCATATCCAAGATGGCCACCATGACTTGACTTAGTTTAACATTGGACCCTATGGGAATTATCTTTTTTTCTGAAACCACAAAACAGATTTGAACCAAACTTGGCAGAAATGTTCATTGGATGGTCATATACAAGATTTTTATACCCCCGCAAACAAAGTTTGGGGGGTATATAGGAATCACCCTGTCCGTCCATCAGTCCATGTACCTTGTAAGTGCAACTCCTCCTAAACCGCTTATTGGATTTTTATGAAACTTTACACATTTGTAGTATACTACCTGCAGATGTGCATGAAGGAATATGGTTGCTGTCCAAAATTTAAAAGGGGAGATAATTCAACTTATACTTTCACAAAAAGGGGGGTGGGCATGTACATGTACCTTGTAACCGCAACTCCTACTAAGCTGTTTATTGAATTTTTATGAAACTTTACACAGTTGTAGTACACAACCAGCAGATGTGCATGAAGGAATACCGTTGCTGTCTAAAATTTAGAAGGGGAGATAATTCAACTTATACTTTCACGAAAAGGGGGGTCGTGTACCTTGTAAGCGCAACTCCTCCTAAGCGGCTTATTGGATTTTTATGAAACTTTACACATTTGTAGTACACTAGCTGCAGATGTGCATGAAGGAATATGGTTGCTGTCCAAAATTTAAAAGGGGAGATAATTCAACTTATACTTTCATGAAAAGGGGGGGGGGGGTCATGTACCTTGTAAGTGCAACTCCTACTAAACTGTGTATTGAATTTTTATGAAACTTTACACAGTTGTAGTACACAACCTGCAGATGTGCATGAAGGAATACCATTGCTGTCTAAAATTTAGAAGGGGAGATAATTCAACTTATACTTTCACGAAAAGGGGGGTCGTGTACTTGTGGCGACCCCTAGATGTATGTTCTTGGTTAGTTTATTTTGGAGATGGGATGTTGTCTCCTTGACATAACTCCATATCCGTTCATTTTTCATAGGTAACTTGCTAATATACCTGTATTCCAAAGTTTGAACATCATAGTATTGCAAGCGGGGGGTATCACTCAGTGAGGTCACTCACAGTTCTAGTTGTTTTTGGTGCTGATCGGAAATTCAACATGGCTGCCAGGGCCCATAATGTGTTCTGATTGGTCGAAATTATAAACCCGTCTTGTCAGAAAGTGCTCCGTGAATTGAATTATAATATTGTAGGAATGATCATTGGGTGGTCCTGTACTAAACTTGTGAATCGTTTGCTGATCGGAAATTCAAGATGTCCACCATGACTCGACTTAGTTTTAACATTGGACCCTATGGAAAAAATGTTTAAAAGTCTTCACCTCTGAAATCAGTAAGTCATGGCATGAATGGTCCTTAGGTGGTAAACTTTCAAAATTATGTCCTGTGACCCCGACCTTCATCCAAGATGGCAGCCGCCAGCGGACATAGTTTTAACATAGGACCCTATGGGAAAAATGTTTAAAAATGTTTTCCATTGAAACCAGTAAGCCAATTTAAAGCATACATGGCATGAATGGTCCTTAAATAGTCAACTTTCAAAATTATAACCAGTGACCCAAACATCCATCCAAGATGGCCACCATCTGCAGACATAGTTTTAACATAGGACCCTATGGGAAATATGTTTAAAAATCTTCTCCTCTGAAACCAGTAAGCCAATTTAAAGCAAACATGGCATGGATGGTCCTTAAGTGGTCAATTTTCAAAATTGCATCCGGTGACCCTGACCTCCATCCAAGATGGTCACCTTCAGCGGACATAGTTTTAACATAGGACCCTATGGGAAAAAATGTTTTAAAATCTTCTCCTCTGAAACCAGTCAGCCAATATAGCTAACATGTCATCGAAGGTCCTTAGGTGGTCAACTTCCAAAATCGTGTTCAGTGACCCCGATCTCGGTCCAATATGGCCACCGTCAGCAGACATAGTTTTAACATAGGACCCTATGGGAAAATTGTTTAAAATCTTCTCCTCTGGAACCAGTCAGCCAATTTAAAGCAAACATGGCATGGATGGTCCTTGGGTAGTATACTTTCAAAATTGTGTCCGGTGACCGCGATCTCCATCCAAGATGGTTGCCATGAGCAGACATAGTTTTAACATAGAACCCTATGGGATTTGAATAGTAACTTAGATGTATTCGGCATGCAGACATTCTTAAGAGGGCTTATTTATGTCAGGTGAGCGATACAGGCTCACCTGAACCTGTAGTTTACTTCATCAACGATTTTATTTTGAATGTATTTCTTCATGCACAGTAAAAGTTGATTCTGAGATGTTTTCAAGGTATACGAAGCATTCTTTGCACATTTTTCAAGGTGCTCTTCAAGAACCTTATCTCTGGTGTCTACTCTAAAGTTTAATAACTCTTTGAAGTTTCCTTTCTTAAAGGTGCTATCCTTTTCTGTGTCGTCGTCTGTGCCCTCGAAGTGCTATACCCTGTCTTCTACAGAATAATAACCACTTGACAATTGATTTCAGTATATTTTGGTTTGTTCTAATTTTTTCGTCTGCATCATGAGTAATTGTGGATGTATTTAAGTATGTACTTTGGAATGCCTTTAGCTTGGCCAGTGATTCTTGGTGGTAATCTGTGGTAGCATAGGATTTCAGGTGATCTACTGTTTTTTTCCAATTGTTATATGGTTCACTGATCAACTTTGTGGGACGTCGATGTGATGTATCTGGAAACAAACGACACGCTAGACAATATAGACCATCATCTATTTTAGAGTAAGACAAGAAATCAAAATTTCTAAACCATTCACGACAGCAATGTCGTTTAATACTTCCAGACGCTCTTCGTTTATTACAGAACAGTTTTGATGGAAATTGGAATGTAGCTTCTGGTTCCCTGTGAAGTATCAACTTATATTTAATTTCATTTGGAGCATTGTTGTCAAATTTAATTATCTCTGGTACTGTAGAGGGAGCATTTGTGTTGACTGTTATGTCTTCTATTCCAATTGTTCTTTCAATGTCCATTGATGTATCTGTCGACGCCTTCATTTGTTGTTCTTGTACAGTTGATTGCTGTGTGTAACGTTCATTGGATGATGTTTCTTCTGTAAAAGATATCTCTTCACCAGTGTGTTGTGTGTGCCCACTATTGTCTGATATTTCTGCAGCAGGAGATATTTCTTCTCTCGTGGCTTGTGTATGATTTGCATTGGTTGGTATGTCTGCTGTAGAAAATATCTCTTCCCTGGAACTTTCTGTTGTTTGAGTGTCTACTGGAGTAATTGTTACAGCCGTAGCTTCAAATAGCATATCCGATGTTGACAAAGATTTGGACATGTCCTTAACATAACTTACGAGCATATCAATGGAGGAAACTTTAATGATAACTGCTTTTCCATCCAAAATCAACTTTTCGTTATCATCTCTACTGTGTAAATCACTATGTCTAAACTTAATGTTCGATCTTCTATGTTAACTGTAGCGGGAATATCATCGACCAACATGTAATTATTATGGAAACAAACTGAATGATATAGGTCAGTTCCGAGTTGAAGGATGTGGTCGACATCAGATGAAGCTTGTGGTGTCGTATTTGCCATAAAACATAGAGCTACACATACACACTGTCTGCCCCCTCCATCTAAGTCTCCTTGGTGTTTAGTGCCTTTGCATAATAATCTGAAAATGGGTAGATTATTTCTTGTAATATTAAATCATAATGCTTTGATACCATTTCAAAAAAGAGAAACCAGTACCACCATGAGGCTTTAGAGAGGCTGTAATCGTTCACCTGGTTTCAATGCAACTTTTTTTTTTGCTTTTTATGTAGCATAAACATAAACATATATACAATGGGTTCTATTTCAAACTATGCTCAGCCATCGCAGCCAAATTGAATTTTCAATAGGAATCAAAAGAATTCAGTTATCATCATTTGATCATTTATTTCATGTACGACAGACGACGTCAGACGCAGGGTGATGAAAAAAGTTCGAATGATCATTTGGACTAGGTGCATTAATTTCATAAATTAAGATAGGTCCCCAAATTTTTTTTACAAAACTCCCGTTTGAAATTTTCCATTATTACTTTTAGTATGATGCTAACCTATCACAAATTTAAGTGAGCATAAGGCTCACTAATATCCGCAGCCCCTCGTATTTCCTCCATCCAGTGGAAGGACCTAAAAAAACATGGTGCACAAGTACAATGTATGTCATGTCTATTGTACAAGTTTCTCTTCAAACCATTCAGTGGTTATTGAGGAACTGCAGATTACAGAATCTCCCTCCTACCCCTAACCTCCAATTATAAAAATAAAACTGGTGAGCAAACTACATTGTATGTCAAGTTTGTAGTTTAAGTTTCACTTCAATCCATTGAGTGGTTATTTAGGAGTTGTGGATTGCAGAATCATTATCCTACCCCTCCACCCAGCCTTCAATGAAAAATCTAAAAACCATTGTGCACTACTACAATGTATTTTAATGTAGTTTAACGTCAATCAATTGCGTGGTTACAGTCAGGGGAGTTGCGGATTGCAGAAATCTTACGGACGGACTAACGAACAAAGTTGTTGAGCAACGGGCGTAAAAACCTCATTACACTAAAAGATCAAACAAACAAAAATGTATCAAAGTGGATATATAGAACAAGTAATAGAAAGTGTAAAAAATCAATTTTGGAAGGATGTATTATATGCTTGGAAATCTGTTATTGAAAAAGACGAAAACAAAGATTGGACAAACTTTCTTGCCGATACAGTTTGGTTGAATAAACAGGTAAAAATTGACAAAAGAACTATCTTTTATCCAGAATGGTTCAACAGGGGTGTAAAGTTTGTTAACGATTTTGTCAATGAGGATGGTTCTTTTCTGACTTTGGATCAGTTTTCAAACAAATTTGGATTTTGTGTAAATTTTTTGCAATATAATGGGGTTATTAGTTCTTTACGACAGATGCTAAAATTATATCCATATGGAGACAAATCATCTAATTTACAGACTCCTTTTGTCCCATCATCTCTACAAAATATTTTTCGAAGTTCTAAAGGTTCAAAAGATATGTACACAATTCTAAATAAAAACAGTAGTGTTCCTACAGCTCAAAGAAAATGGAATACAGTTTTCGATATTAATTCAAATGAGTGGAAACAAATTTATATACTCCCATTTAAAGCTACAGCATGTACAAAATTACATTGGTTTCAATTTAGAATAAACCACAATATTCTGGCTACTAATTATTTCCTGAAAAAATTTAAAATTATTGATGATGCAAATTGTAATTTTTACCAAAAGGAAAATGAAACCATTGAACACATTTTTTGGGGTTGTGAAAATGTACAAAATCTTCTAGGGCAAGTAAATTCTTGGTTAGGTGACAAAGACATAAACCAAACATTTTTAAAGAAGACTCTAATTTTTGGGGATGTTGATAAAGTATATAAAGATGATGTATACAATGCCATTTTACTAAACATAAAATACTATATATATACAAACAGATGTCTGAAGAAAAAATTATCCTTTCATTCGCTTAAAGCTTGTTTGATAAATTTATATAAGACTGAAAAAATGATTGCTGTCCGAAATCAAAGAATTGCAGAATTTCAATTACATTGGAGTACTTTTAAAAAACTGTTTGAGGATTGTTGACATAATTTTTATTCTTATGTAAATTTCCTTTCCATAGAGACACCACTAAATACTAACTGATATAGTCTATCTAAATATACTTTTCTTGTTTATAATTACTATACTATAGTATACTTTATAGTATACTCATTAGGGGATAATTAAAACAATATGAATGTTTGATCCATCCAAATAATACCTTTGTATATCTGGTACAGTGTTATAGTCCAATTGATTGTTTGCACCAGGCCAGACCATAAAAGTTTTATATATAAATGCCAATATAAAGTACAATCTCATCTTTTCAATGTCTTTTTTTTTTCTCTCTCTCTTTTTAAAAATACACTAAAATGCTTACCTACTTTTTTTCCTAATTATACAAAAAAAATAATTATCACATATATCAATAGTAAACAATCTTTAACTCTGCAAAATACCCCTTTTCTCATCTTTTATATTCTAAAAAAAAAAAAAAACCCTCCACTGCAATATGCATATGATTATATATTGGAAAAGATTGTAAGAAGATTTAATTGTACTTTACTATATAGATTGTATGATGTTTTATATGTTATTATATTATTATACTCTATTCTGTATTGATTTATTTTGCAGTTGAGAAAAAAAAAAAAAAAAAAAAAAAAAAAAAAAAATGTATCAAAGTTCTCGAGAAATGTGTTTACAGAAATCAGGTGTGAGATATGCATAAACCATTTTGTCGAGATTATTTTCAAACTTTCGTGTGCAGTTGCAGATATTAATTTATTACAAATAAATTGTAGTCAGAATTCTTTTGTTAGAAATGTGTAAAAAAAATTGTACGGACATCCTCACATACATGCTATTGGTAGATATAAATAATATAAACGTACCCGGGCAAAGGATTTTTTTCACACTTTCTTGTGCAGATACCCCAGGCAGATGCAGAGATTGTTACAAATAAATTGCCGCTAGATTTTTTTTATTAATAATAATAATAATAATAATAATAATAATAATAATAAATTCTTTATTTATAGAGGGTTACACAGTTAGTTAATAACTAATCTTCCCTGAGGCCCTCATTGACATATTTAGACATACATTGTAAAGTACACAATATAAAGTTACACACAAGAAGCAATACATTGTAATAAGTATACACAAAACATTTAATGGTAAATTAAGGTACATCATAGTAACTTATAGGTTTTCGTTTTATGTTTTATAAATGAGATCAATTGTTAAATTAATTATTTGAAGTATTGATTGAATTTATCTTTTTAGTTTACCTTTGACTTTTCTCGTCTCGTCGAGGAATAAGAAATATATCTAATCTTGCTTGTTTTCTTGGCCTAGAATTTTCGTCCATTTTATAATTTCTAAATAGCACGTGTATTTTGGAATTCCCCGGACACACTTACAATTGTCAATTGTAAATGTTTCCAGGGAATTCCAAAATACACGTGCTATTTTTGTTATCATAGGTCAGATAATATCATGAAGATGTCTTCTGAGTGTAATTCATCAATATGTATCTGGCTATGAATGATACTCATGTTGAAAGAACATCAGTATCAGGATTTAAGTTTACTAAATGCTTTGATTTGTAAAGATTTGTTTTTCTTATAGTCGTAAAATTGACTGAAGAAATAATGCTTAATTAGCGTGAGAAAATAGTTGATGTCCGGTACCTCAGAACCAATCAGAATGGAATAATCTTTGAACTACTGACGGCGAATCCATATATGAATCAGCGAACACACCCAACGTGTATTTACAATGTGTAGGAATATTTTACTACAGGTCACGCCCCCTCTAAATCCACCTCTGTTTATAGTGTATTTAACAACCTCCTGCAAAATTAATTGTAACTTACAGAGTAACCCTTCTTATAAAAATACTGATAATTTAATTTTTATAATTCTCAAACGAAAAATGTTGTAAAATGTGTTTTTTTCTGTCATTTATGCAATATTTAAACCATAAATGAGTTTAGAATTTAATAGATTGCTGTAATTAGACTAAAGTGAAATGCTACTTTTTTGGTTGAAAAAGTGTAGATTTTGTTTAGTTAAAATGTACTAATTAGGCTATTTGATTACTGTACAAATTTTATAGAGCAAAAAGATAATAGTCAAATGGTTTCTTGTAATCTGTAGACAGCTGTGTTGTATCTTCATATTGGTTAATTTAATGGTTTAAAATAAAGTTTATTGGCCATTAGTCAGCAGGGTCATTGAACTTATATTGGAAACCATAATAGAATTAAGTAATGTGATTATGTGCCTCTGTAATAGTCAGTCAGTAGAAATTAAAATGTTATAATTAAATAAATACATACAAGATAATGATAAGAGAGGTGACCTTTGGCAGAAGGGGAACATTATAAAAGGGGGACATCTGAATAACAAATTTTGATTTGCATTTGAATTTAAAAATTCTTGAATATTAGGATTATGTCAATACTGTCATGTTAATAGAATTTGTGTGAAAAAGTATAAAGTAATATACATATATATTAGGAGAAAAATACTTGAGTTTGAATGGGGCGGTAACAAAAAAGAAATTTCTTGACTAACGGTAGTTAAAACAGGTTCTTCCTTTCTAATAAAGATGTTTTAATCTGTCACAATTAGCGTTTTATATAAATTTCGTACTAGGTAGAGACATTGTAAAGTACAACAGGAAAAGATAGAATGACATTGTGATAAGTTCTGTTTTTACAGGGTTATTTCAAAGTCATTCAGTCAGTCCATTTAAAGATAATCATGAGATTCTAGTACACAAAGGCTACCACTGTCTTTTCTTCTTTCTTTTTTTACTTTAAGTATCTGCTAAGAACACTTTGAGAAATCGTTTTCTACAATTTTCTGAAGATGCAATAAATATCTTTTAAAAAAAAGTTTTGACTGTTCTAATAATTTTGCTATTTGAATATAACAAATGTCAAATATTATGAGAGAGAAAAAAAAGAGTAAATAATGTAAAAAAAAAAGCTAGCAACAAATATGCATTAGTGGTATACATGTTTAGTAGGCTTGCATTGAGATAAGAAAATTGTGAGTTCGAGCGTTTGATTCCCCGGTCGGGTCAAACCAAAGACTTAACGCATAGAAAATGTCATCATATAATTATCAGAAATAAAAGAATTATCTTCATCATTTAGTAATAGTCTTAAATTTCACTGCAATGTCACACCTTGAAATTTACAAACTGACAATGCTCTAAAGACATTCTTCAGCACATGCTTTGAGGCATCTTTTGTCTGTCATGATGACATTTCTACCTACAGACTTATTTCACAAAATACAGCTCAACATGTTGGTCTAGTACAGGAATGCATTGTTCCAGATGAAGATGGTCAACCCTAATGTTTTCTAATTATTTTGAATGAGAATTTTAAAATGAAACTGTGTTACCTACACTGTACAATATGGGGACATTGTAAATTAAATGTTGGAAAAGGATATACAGTGCTCCCTCGGTCTATCGCCCCCGTTTTATCGCCAACCTCGCCTATCGCCAAAATTCTCGTCTGTCCCGATTTCCCCTGTTAAAAATACTCTGTTATACTGCCAAACTCGGCTACCGCCATCCGCCACAGGTTTTCAGACACAAAAGTCGTAAAAGCAATTTAAATTCACCCGTTAGTACCGCCCACAACTACCTTTTGACAGCTGTGTATTGATCGGTAATTATGGAATATCAAAACTGGTCATCGGACACGGTCATTGATCTCATAGTTGAGGGTCGGAACAGGTGATCAGTTGTTTTGATTAGAATAATTACCTGTATTTACTTTTCTAGTGATTACATTTGTACTTTTAATCCTGAGTAAAATTTGTAATTTAATTAATTTTCATAAAAATGTCGTCCTTGAAGAGAAAGCGTAATTAATTAGACGACAAACAAAAACATGCAATTATAAGTTATGCAAAGGAAAATCCAAAATTAACATAACAACAAATTGCCGATAATTTGACAATTAAATGGGATCTTCCAATAACCCCACAAATGAAGAAGATGAACTGTTGCTGTCACGTGTTTATAATAACCTTGATGTCCCGAGCTACAAATGACGGTTCAAGAATTTGTCAACATTGACAAAGATCTGCAAACTGTACAGGACATTTCCGATGTGAATATAATTATTCTAATTTTTTTATTTATTAAACATGTTTTATTTATACTTATGTATTTGTACAAGTGCAAAATGCATGTCCGTCGAGTTGAAAGTTTATCTTTTCATATGATCACATAACTTCCGGTTTTCAATGTCCCTCAGTTTATCGCCAAACTCGTTATACCGCCAAACTACCGACTGCACAGAAGGTGGCGGTTTAACGAGGGAGCACTGTATGTGTCATTTTAAATCAGTATGCTATTATGGGGTCATTTTAAGGAAAAGGATATACATGTCATTTTAAATCAGTATGCTATTATGGGGTTATTTTAAGGAAAAGGATATATATGTCATTTTAAAACGGTATTCTATTATGGGGTTATTTTAAGGTCGTATGGAAATGAGTAAGATAAATTATTTGTTCTTCATCTGATGCCTCAAGCTGCTTCAACAATAGTTACATGGATTATATTCTATTCATATAAAACAAATCTGGTCATCAGATATATGTTAATACAACAATACTGGCATTTGATTTATCACACTCTTTTTTTCACTGTAAAAATATAGGGGAAATATATTATTTGTTTTGTTCGAGTTAATTTTTTTAAATTTTTTTATTTCTAGCATATACCAGAATATTAGGCCATACATAAACAAAACTTTGGTTTTCTGTAGGTTAAACTACCCATTAAAACTGTCCCTACTGAAAACATATATCAGCAATTCCAAAATAATTTAAAAAAAATGTTATCAAGTTTTTTTTTGTATTAAAGTAAGATTTCTTTCAAATATCTTAGAGAAAAAATAAATATAAACATAAGTCAGGTCAACAGAAAGTTGTTTAAGGATGGTCCAGTGGCCCTTTTTACAGACAATGCAATGTATGAAAAAATACACATTTGGCACCCAATTGTTGTGGAGTTATCTCCCTTATATTAAGATATTTGTAGTAAAGGTAGGTTTATGGTGTTTAACGCTGCTTTCAACAGTATTTCAGTCATATCGTGGCGGTATTTGTAAAGAAGCAGACCATTATTTGTATAGCTAATTGCCATTTGGGTGAATTTCCTAAAAAAAAAAAGAAGTATACTTTTGTATCTCCTTGCCTGTCCTACAGTCCTTCATATTTCTGATTCAATTAAATCATTGAAAAGTATATTTGTTTCTTTATCACAGATTCAGAGAATAACACATACACGTAGTTTAGGGTTAGAAGGTTAGGGTTATGGTGTTTAACGGCACTTTCAACAATATTTCAGCTATATCATGGTGATCAGTTTTTATTGGTGGAGGAAACCAGAGTACCCAGAGAAAACCACCGACCTGTCGCAAGTCACCGATAAACTTTATCATATAGTGTTTTATCAGAGTACACCTCGCCTGATTGGGATTCAAATTCACAACGTTAGTGGTGATAGGCACTGATTGCATAGGTAGTTGTAAATCCAACTACCATACGATCATGACCAAGACGGCCCCTTACATGTAGTTTAAGTGTAAAATGTAATTACGTATACAGTTACCATGCCGACCTGTATTATATAATATGAGGGATGGCACTTGTATGCTACTATATTTTATGTAATCAACTCGTCCCATAGTTTTCAACCCAGATCCTTGATCCTTCAAACGCTACAGGATATTTATATACTTAATGTAGTTATGCACCTCACATTGTTAAAGCATTCAAGAATTATTTTTTTTCTCAATTTTACCATGTTTTGAAACTGACCCAAAAGATAACAAAAGCTATTGTCATTTCTTTATGAAAAGTGATGACTATCAGCAATTCCTCCAAAATCAACAATACCAATAAAAACTCTTACTTCAAACCAATTGAACAGAAAAAACACAATGGCATATGGTGTTGGAAATCCTGGTCCTGGCTTTGGATGGGCACAAAAATGTGACAGGGTTAAACCGGTTAACGGGATTCCCATTCCCACTCTTCCCTTCTTTATGGGATTCCCATTCCCACTCTTCTCTTCTTTATGGGATTCCCATTCCCACTCTTCCTCTCTTTATGGGATTTCCATTCCCACTCTTCTCCTCTTTATGGGATTCCCAGTCCCACTCTTCCCCTCTTTATGGGATTACCATTCCCACTCTTCCCCTCTTTATGGGATTCCCATTCCCACTCTTCCCTTATTTATGGGATTCCCATTCCCGCTCTTCCTTTCTTTATGGGATTCTCATTTCCACTCTTCCCTTGATGGGATTCCCATTCCCACTCTTCCCTTCTTTATGGGATTCCCATTCCCACTCCTCCCTTCTTTATGGGATTCCCATTCCCACTCTTCCCTTCTTTATGGGATTCCCATTCCCACTCTTCCCTTCTTTATGGGATTCTCATTTCCACTCTTCCCTTGATGGGATTCCCATTCCCACTCTTCCCTTCTTTATGGGATTCCCATTCCCACTCTTCCCTTCTTTATTGGATTCCCATTCCCACTCTTCCCTTCTTTATGGGATTCCCATTCCCACTCTTCCCTTCTTTATGGGATTCTCATTCCCACTCTTCCCTTGATGGGATTCCCATTCCCACTCTTCCCTTCTTTATGGGATTCCCATTCCCACTCTTCCCTTCTTTATGGGATTCCCATTCCCACTCTTCCCTTCTTTATGGGATTCTCATTCCCACTCTTCCTTTCTTTATGGGATTCCCATTCCCACTCTTCCCTTCTTTATGGGATTCTCATTCCCACTCTTCCCTTCTTTATGGGATTCACATTCTCACTCTTCCCTTCTTTATGGGATTCCCATTCCCACTCTTCCCTTCTTTATGGAATTCCCATTCCCACTCTACCCTTCTTTGCATCCATCATCTACATCTTCACCCTGTTATGTATTTGCGTTTTCGTCTTTGAAAAAATTTGAAAACAAACTTGATAGGAGTAATCCTTGATTGATCGTTTTATAGTTTTTGTGTCTATCGAATATTCAAGATTGCCACAATAGCAGGCCATAGTTGTTGTTTAAAAACAATAAATGTTATTCAATGAAAGCAGTGTTTTATGTAGATCTGAACTTTGATATGCCAAAACAAGACAATGTATAATATGGCATGCTATGGGAATCAATGTTTTTCTGATTTTTCTGAAATTTCTTTGAAGCCACTTAATCATTGAAAATGAAACTTGACTTATGTTACATTTTCTATATTGTGTTAGATTTATCTATCTTTTAACTTTTATATTAGATTTTTTTTTTCAATTTCAATTTTTATAACATGATTGTGTTTAACAATATGTTTCAAAATTACAATTACAATTATAATCTCAATATAGAATTAGTAAACCCAACAGGGTGTTTTATGCTTCAACTGAATTGCTCCTTTATTTATATTCCAATTTATTTTAGACAAACTTTGTACCTTTACCATATTGTAAATAAGGCTCATTAAAAAATGTTGTCCAAGAAATGCCATTTAAGCTTATTATTTAGTGATATAGTGCTAATAAATCCAACTGTTCATCAGAGAAAAACTTTTCGGGTGAATAATACAGGCACAGCCCTCTAAGCCTCTGATTATAAGTGGTTCTATACTTATTTAAAGAATATGTTTAATTTGGGGAAATATTTTCATCCAATAAGCAGTCAATTTATAACAATAACAACCAAATTCTATTTGAGGAAGATTTTGACTAAGATGTTGAACCTGTCTAGTCCCCTTCATATTGTGTCAAATAGAAGAATGACATCAATATGACCTTTACCTTTGATGTCAAGATCAAATAAGTTAAGTTTTATATCTTGTATGTTGTCCAGGGTCAAACTTTTTTTGTGATTTTGTACTAGCCTCATTTTATTTAAGGGATATATGCTTAAGTACATGAAGTGTCAAAATATTTGAATTCCAACTTTGGTAAATTTCCTGGAAGACTCTTCAACCCATTTTATTTTTTGGAAAAGTACCAAGCCACTGTACAGTTATGAAACCAGAAAAAGGATAGCTGTGACATGGAACAATGCAGGGCTCTACAATTCATACCAGCCCCCACTAGCCCTGACTAGTAAGGAAACAGTCTTTACTCGCCAATAAAAGAATATTACTTGCCAGATTAATAAAGATACCAATTCATACTATACAACTCCAATATGTATTTATTCGTGGATAATTATTAATGCCCTGAATGAGACAGAAGTCGATGCCTACATGTTTCAAACTTTTATTTAATAAACAAGACTTTCACGTCTTTTCGGTAACAAATTCGATTTTATCGGTATTATCTGCACCTGCCTTTCTGCAAGCATCACAATGCATAACTTTGTTCCTGGAATCATGATTTAGCCACACAAATTCAGACTTCCAGACATCGTGGAATTTACGCATTTCAGCTTTAGAACCTGAATCTTCATCACTATATACTTTTGGCTTCATACTTCCGTCGATATTGCATCAGACAGGTCAGCTTCATGATCAATTGATTCAACCAGTTTATTTTTAGCTAAAATTGTGTATGAAGGTTTTGTTTTTTGCTCATCGTGGTCACTTGCAAGCGTTAAGAAATATGTGATTTAAAACTTTTATGTCGGAGTCAATTGTGCAGTTTAAAAGACCGAATAATCAACGTCGGAATTTAAATTGAAAAATTCGATTGGTGAGGGAACGAAAATGTTCTGGAAATATCAACTCGCCGTCTGGCTATCAATACAGAATTTTTACTCGCATTTTACAAAAGTAACTCGCAAATGCGAGTATTTTGGTCGCATTGTAGAGCCCTGCAATGGGATTTCAAAATATTTGAATCAACATTTAACAGATGTTAGGATATACCACATAGTTCAATATATCTTCTTTACTAAAACAGCAATTCAGACTCATGTGAGCCTCTAGTTTCTCACATAATCTATGATGCAACAGATTTATCCGCCTCTAGTAGAAAATGACATGTCTGAGATTTGTAGTTTGAAAAATTCATAGTTAAAAGAAGCATGTTTGGTTTAGAGTTAAAAATGGTAATTACCAGAATAAGCAGGTGTTAATTACCATATTAAATACAAATTGAAGGTCAAGTTCATGTGAAAAGTAGTTCAATCTTAGTGCAGAAAGTTGAACTATGTTAAGAAGTTGTCTCCTGTTTGGATGATATATCAGATTTTTCTGTAATGAGAACTCAAACTTTATACACTTTATAGCCAATTTGAAACTGCTTTTTCGTTTCTAACCAAGATGTAAAATAGTTCTTAAACAGATTCAAGCCAGATTTATACACTAGTTTTACAAATAAAACAAAGTTTTATATCATAGTAGTGCTGTTGTCCTATACATAGACAATATATGTACATTGTCGGCAAATATAAAGTTATTACCAGTAGTACAAGCTTTAGAAACATGAAGAAAAGCAAATCTTTGGTGAACTTTTCTTTCTTTCCTCTTTTTATTACAAATAAATGTTTTATTTCCGACAATGTACCGTACGTATACTGTGTTTATACTGCAAGGTCATGTATACAATAGAAATTAATTTATATACAAAAAGGCAAAAACATTAGACATTTTGTTGAATTTGTATATGCCTGCACAATTTTTGGGTCATATTTATGGTATGGTGCTGTCGTTGTAGTCCATCTTTAGACAGAATGGTTTCCATGTGATAACTTAAGATATAGTTGACAGATCCTTCTGAATTTTGAAAACAATGATTCTTGGTACTAAATAACGTTTGGTATTGATTTTGGGTATTGTAACTATACCCATTCTCAAACTAGAGGCTCAAGGGTACACAAATGGAGGTTTCTGTTATTTGTACATGGAGAGCTAATTTTTCATCTGATTTTGATGGGATTTTTAAAAAATGAATTCCTTAGGAAAATCCCTTTCTGAAAAATGCATCACGTTATTATGTAACTACATGTATTACTGATTTTGATATAAAAATAGCCCAAAAGGGGGAAATTTCAAATTAGAACTTTCTTATTTTTCATCCAATTTCAATGCAATTCATTGCAAAATGATCATTTTTATGGGTCATTGATGGACCATGACAATATTTTTCTAATTTATTTTGAAAAATAGTAATATTATATGGAATGAAATATAAATGTACTTAATTCATGTACCTGCTTCAGAGTATCTCAGTCAAGTTCAAGAATATCTCAGTCAAGATCAGGAATATCTCAGTCAAGTTCAAGAATATCTCAGTCAAGCTCAAGAATATCTCAGTCAAATTCAAGAATATTTCAAGTCAAATTCAAGAATATTTCAAGTCAAGTTCAAGAATATTTCAAGTCAAGTTCAAGAATATCTCAGTCAAGTTCAAGAATATCTCAATCAAGTTCCGGAATATTCCAGTCAAGTTCAAGAATATCCCACTCAAGTTAAAAAATGTCTCAGTCAAGTTCAAGAATATCTCAATCAAGTTCAAGAATATTTCAAGTCAACTTCAAGAATATCTCAGTCAAGTTCAAGAATATCCCACTCAAGTTCAAAAATGTCTCAGTCAAGTTCAAGAATATCTCAGTCAAGTTCAAGAATATTTCAAATCAAGTTCAAGAATGTCTCAGTCAACTTCAAGAATATCTCAATTCAAGAATACCTCAGTCAAGTTCAAGAATACCTCAGTCAAGTTCAAGAATATCTCAGTCAAGTTCAAGAATATTTCAAGTCAAGTTCAAGAATATTTTAAGTCAAGTTCAAGAATATCTCAGTCAAGTTCAAGAATATCTCAGTCAAGTTCAAGAATCTCAGTCAAAGAAAAGAATATCTCAGTCAAGTTCAAGAATATCTCAATCATGTTCAAGAATTTGCTCAGTCAAGTTCAAGAATATTTCAAGTCAAGTTCAAGAATGTCTCAGTCAAATGCAAGAATATATCAGTTCAAGAATACCCCAGTCAAGTTCAAGAATACCTCAGTCTAGTTAAAAAATGTCTCAGTCAAGTTCAGGAATATCTCAGTTCAAGAATATTTCAGTCAAGTTCAAGAATATCTCAAGTCAAATTCAAGAATATCTCATTCATGTTCATGAATATCTCAGTCAAGTTCAAGAATATCTCAGTCAAGTTCAAGAATATCTCAGTCAAGTTCAAGAATATTTCAAGTCAAGTTCAAAAATAGTTCAAGTCAAGTTCAGGAATATCTCAGTTCAAGAATATTTCAGTCAAGTTCAAGAATGTCTCAGTCAAGTGCAAGAATATATATTTGTTCAAGAATACCCCAGTCAAGTTCAAGAATGTCTCAGTCAAGTTCAAGAATATCTCAGTCAAGTTCAAGAATATTTCAAGTCAAGTTCAAAAATAGTTCAAGTCAAGTTCAGGAATATCTCAGTTCAAGAATATTTCACTCAAGTTCAAGAATATCTCATTCATGTTCACGAATATCTCAGTCAAGTTCAAGAATATCTCAGTCAAGTTCAAGAATATCTCAGTCAAATTCAAGAATATCTCATTCATGAAAAGAAAAGCCATAGTAATGGTTGACAAGGTAACATATTACACAAATAGAACCACTTGTATTTGAGGCTCAAAGCAGAAAAAAAATCCATGAAGGACAAAAACAGAATGCAGATACAAAAACTTTAGATCCACAGGACATACATACAAATGTGGCCAGAAGGAATGGGTTACTGGGATCATAACATAGCCACAGGACATACATACAAATGTGGCCAGAAGGAATGGGTTACTGGGATCATAACATAGCCACAGGACATACATACAAATGTGGCCAGAAGGAATGGGTTACTGGGATCATAACATAGCCACAGGACATACATAGAAATTTGGCAAGAAGGAATGAGTTACTGGGATCATAACATAGCCACAGGACATACATACAAATGTGACCAGAAGGAATGGGTTACTGGGATCATAGCATAGCCACAGGACATACATAGAAATGTGGCAAGAAGGAATGGGTTACTGGGATCATAACATAGCCACAGGACATACATACAAATGTGGCAAGAAGGAATGGGTTACTGGGATCATAACATAGCCACAGGACATACATACAAATGTGGCAAGAAGGAATTGGTTACTGGGATCATAACATAGCCACAGGACATACATAGAAATGTGGCAAGAAGGAATGGGTTACTGGGATCATAACATAGCCACAGGACATACATGCAAATGTGGCCAGAAGGAATGGGTTACTGGGATCATAACATAGCCACAGGACATACATGCAAATGTGGCCAGAAGGAATGGGTTACTGGGATCATAACATAGCCACAGGACATACATACACATGTGGCAAGAAGGAATGGGTTGCTGGGATCATAACATAGCCACAGGACATACATACAAATGTGCCAAGAAGGAATGAGTTACTGGGATCATAGCATAGCCACAGGACATACATACAAATGTGGCCAGAAGGAATGGGTTACTGGGATCATAGCATAGCCACAGGACATACATAGAAATGTGGCAAGAAGGAATGAGTTACTTGGATCATAGCATAGCCACAGGACATATATACAAATGTGGCAAGAAGGAATGGGTTACTGGGATCATAACATAGCCACAGGACATACATACAAATGTGGCCAGAAGGAATGGGTTACTGGGATCATAACATAGCCACAGGACATACATAGAAATTTGGCAAGAAGGAATGAGTTACTGGGATCATAACATAGCCACAGGACATACATACAAATGTGACCAGAAGGAATGGGTTACTGGGATCATAGCATAGCCACAGGACATACATAGAAATGTGGCAAGAAGGAATGGGTTACTGGGATCATAACATAGCCACAGGACATACATACAAATGTGGCAAGAAGGAATGGGTTACTGGGATCATAACATAGCCACAGGACATACATACAAATGTGGCAAGAAGGAATTGGTTACTGGGATCATAACATAGCCACAGGACATACATAGAAATGTGGCAAGAAGGAATGGGTTACTGGGATCATAACATAGCCACAGGACATACATGCAAATGTGGCCAGAAGGAATGGGTTACTGGGATCATAACATAGCCACAGGACATACATAGAAATGTGGCAAGAAGGAATGGGTTACTGGGATCATAACATAGCCACAGGACATACATGCAAATGTGGCCAGAAGGAATGGGTTACTGGGATCATAACATAGCCACAGGACATACATACACATGTGGCAAGAAGGAATGGGTTACTGGGATCATAACATAGCCACAGGACATACATACAAATGTGCCAAGAAGGAATGAGTTACTGGGATCATAGCATAGCCACAGGACATACATACAAATGTGGCCAGAAGGAATGGGTTACTGGGATCATAGCATAGCCACAGGACATACATAGAAATGTGGCAAGAAGGAATGAGTTACTTGGATCATAGCATAGCCACAGGACATATATACAAATGTGGCAAGAAGGAATGGGTTACTGGGATCATAGCATAGCCACAGGACATACATAGAAATGTGGCAAGAAGGAATGGGTTACTGGGATCATAACATAGCCACAGGACATACATACAAATGTGGCAAGAAGGAATGAGTTACTGGGATCATAACATAGCCACAGGACATACATACAAATGTGCCAAGAAGGAATGGGTTACTGGGATCATAGCATAGCCACAGGACATACATACAAATGTGGCCAGAAGGAATGGGTTACTGGGATCATAGCATAGCCACAGGACATACATAGAAATGTGGCAAGAAGGAATGGGTTACTGGGATCATAACATAGCCACAGGAGATACATAGAAATGTGGCCAGAAGGAATGGGTTACTGGGATCATAGCATAGCCACAGGACATACATAGAAATGTGGCAAGAAGGAATGGGTTACTGGGATCATAACATAGCCACAGGACATACATAGAAATGTGGCAAGAAGGAATGGGTTACTGGGATCATAACATAGCCACAGGACATACATACAAATGTGACCAGAAGGAATTGGTTACTGGGATCATAGCATAGCCACAGGACATACATAGAAATGTGGCAAGAAGGAATGGGTTACTGGGATCATAACATAGCCACAGGACATACATACAAATGTGGCCAGAAGGAATGGGTTACTGGGATCATAGCATAGCCACAGGACATACATAGAAATTTGGCAAGAAGGAATGAGTTACTGGGATCATAGCATAGCCACAGGACATACATACAAATGTGCCAAGAAGGAATGGGTTACTGGGATCATAACATAGCCACAGGACATACATACACATGTGGCAAGAAGGAATGGGTTACTGGGATCATAACATGAAGTGATACATAGCAGGACATACATACAAATGTGGCAAGAAGGCATCATAACATTAAGTCATACATTTTTAGCTCACGTGACCCGAAGCGACACCTAATCTTTTGTCATCACCTGACATTCGTCGTCTCTCTGTATCTTATTTCATTTTGATCAGACAAAAAAACATGGCCGCCACAGGCAATTTTTTTTATTAACCAAAATCTCATAGATGACCCGTAACCATTATTTGACAAATAGTGAAGCGGATAGTTGGTAAAATATTTCACTTGGTGAGACAAGCACCAAATTTGGCATGAAGGTTCCTTGTCTAGTACCTGAATAGGACATATCGTTGGCTATTCAGGTTTCGCCCATTTTCAAAATGGCCGGCACGATTTTCAAAATGATGTCAATTTTCATAACGTTTATCTGGTATTTTCAAGTTTTTTTTGCAACATTTCAATTTCCTTTGAAATAATCAATCAAAAAGGGGTCCAGCATACGATTAAAGTATCATTTCATATATATGTTCACTGCACATGTGCCAAAATACAGGCTGTAGTGGTTTTATAGGACACGAAAGACCTAAATTCAGAGCAGTTACAGCTGCATAGAGCAATACAAGGTAATCCTGACCTGAAACATTTGCAGCTGCCAGAACAACTTATTCTACACCCACATTTAAGTAGTTCTTGACATGATGCTGCTATTGGCGCCAATGATGTCCAGTGTGGGACCCAAACTCCGCTATCTTTTTCCCAACCCCACCTGGAAGGTGATGGTAAAGTTGGAGACTTACATAGTGACTGCCCCCAAGTATGTCCTGCTTGCAAGACAGATTTTTTGATATGCTCAACAAGAGCAGCTCTTGAGGGAGGAATGCCATTATAGGGATGCTGTTTATGGGGAAAAAGGTCAAGGCTCGCATCATTTACTTTATTGGTACTGCTGGACCGATCGTACATGATAACAGCAAATTCTTCAAGTACACCGATTTCACTTTGTATCAAATTGTTACATGGAGAACTTAAGCAATGGAATACTTCTGTTGCATTCTCAAATACATTCCAGGCCTGCCATGCTGTCTTTTTACCTTTTCCAACAAATGCAAACACGGTATCACAACCTGTGAATGCATGAAAGAAGGGTAATGCTTTCGACCTAGGACCTAGCGATCTAACAATATCATGAATTGGTATCCATCGCAAATCTTTGCCTTTTCCAAAAGTCATCCATAAGTGATCCACATTCAAATCATCAAACACAGCCACACCTATAACAACAACATCTGTATCAGAACTTACTATGTTAATCGACTTGCTACCACCTATTGCTGCATGTTTTGCATCCAGAAATGTACGAGTGTCAGCTTCCTCATGGGTGCAAGGTGCTATAAAGTCGGTATCTATAGCTTTGTTGCTGACAACATTTTCTTCCTTAGTAACGACGTCAATGATGAAATGCTGATGTTAACGTGTGGTTCTCTCCCTTTCGACGAATGATATGCTGACCATGACACTGTCTCAACATTCTAACACTTCATTGTTTAAACTTACAAATTGAAGCCACTCATACTCAAGACGAAGGTTTCGAATGAGATAGTCGAGATCAAACATGCTCATTGGTGTTTGTAGGATCGGTGGATTTGGTTTTGATTTCAAGAATGCTGGTTTTACATTTGTGTATGATTCGGGGAGACAGCTGATAGCTTTTGACTTTGGCTTTTGACCTTTGAATTCAAACGTTCGGGAATCAGAGAATGTTGACAAAACTGGATGCTGAAAAACAGATATACCGGTGCCATGATATGAAATTGTTGCTGTTGTTGCAGAAGGATTATGATCTATGTTGTCAACTGCAGACGTTGTGAATAAACCTTTTTGCAAAATGGCTGGACAAACAACGCCATCTTCCATAAATTGACTAAGAACAAAATCCCCAAGCTGAGTATATATTTCCAACACTCGGTCATATGAGATGCAAATGCCATGCTGAAACAGGGTGTCTATCAGTTGCCGCTTTCTTGTCTTTGCATACAAGAGAAGACCTGCATAAATAGCAAAAGGTGGTTCACAGTCACTTGAATGTCTCGAGTGTTCACTTGTGTTTTTGGTCCCTTTTTTGTGATTGTTGAAGTACAAAAGTTGTGCTATAGCAAAATCTGACTTTGCTAGACCATTTTCTATTAGAGACTTAATATCAGGTCCGTGCTCAATCATTAACACAAGTTCAACTAAACAACGTGGAACAGAATCAATGACAGAATCTCTATCAAAATGACCAGAGAATTTATTTTGTTCAGCGAATATATCTCTGCGGACAATTTCACTTGCTTTAGCAAGATACATGGCATCAGTATAGTCACAGGCAGAAACAACTGCTGGTCCAACATCTTTTTCAAAAACCAGTAAAACCTCTCGTCCTTTGTGAAATGGTTTTAGCTCTGGGATTTTTAACAGCAATTTATTTTTCAGACAAGTTCTGTTGAATGTTGAATTAGTTTCAAACTGTTTAAGTCTGGATTCATATAAATTGCACAGGTCAGCTAGTTTAAATACCACACATCCTGTGCTTCCGCGTTGTGTTTCCACTACGTGAGTCACTAACTCCGCAAAAATGTAAGACATGCCCCATGATACTTTAGCTCTTGTGCCACAACATCTCCTGCGCTTAATTTTGCCAAAAGTTTTTGATCTTGCAAGTTCTGTGCACACTGATGGAGTCTTGTGTTGAGTTGCATCATCATAGCTTCACGGAATTCAGAACGCGATGCTTGTTTCTCACAGATGAAACATTCTTCAAGATGTAATGATCGCTATTCTGTTGGTGCAGTCGAACTTTTTCTTGTAAATTTGAATGACAATGGTATATCGGAAAGGCTCGTATCGGGAGGCTGATGTCTCTTTTGGACTCTTTGAAGTTTTGTGTTATTGAACATCAGCCTGCATGACTCATGATATTTTGCTTTGTTTTTTATAAAAGCAGCCTCTATTCCATCTCCTTCGTCGATTCGACGTATATCGAGAGGAATTGGCATTTCGTTGAACTTGGCAAACTCGGAAATATTTTTTGACAAGGTTCTGTATCCTGATTTTGCCAAATCAATTTTCATTGGAGGTGATTTGAGTGCCTCATGTTTGTCTTCCTGACAAATAAAACACTTCGACCAATCTGTGCTCTGCTTCTCCTGAGCAGACAAAGAAAGGCGAATTCTTTTCGACATAGTAACCAATAATCAAAAACAAAAATATGAAAAACAAATAGACAAAAACAATTGAATAAAGAAATGGATTGTAATGTATTATAGATGATATCTCAAATGTTAAGTTGAAAGGCCGAGGGATTATCCTTTTACCACCTACAACTTACACACCTTTTTGTAAGGGATACAACTGGGTTCAATGATGGAATTCCTACACCCAAGTCCGATCATTCATCCAGTGTTATTCAACTCCCGTGCGATCTGTACACCATCCGAGGGACTAAAGCCCCGTCCCTCTTGGCTCGGCTCTCCTGCATTGGCACACTCCATCAATTCGGATACGACATCACGACCTTCTACGGGGCGGATCGTGATGTCTTTGGGAGACTTTGTTTTAGAATAAAACAAAGCTAACACTGAACCCCATGCCGAGTTTCACGGTAATCAATTGCACTGTTGTGCCATGGTAGTGTTTGCAATTTACTCTTTTATTGATTCACAAGTAAAAATCGATATATTTCAGACCTGAAATGCGTTATAAGGAAGTCATTTTGCCTTTTTTTAAAGCAGGGTGATTAAAATATCTTGTACAAAGCTTATTTATACAAAAATATACCACAAAACGGCCAAACAATGATAAATGTGACAGTAAATAGACAGTACGTGAAGCCATGCAGTATGAAAATGTCGCCATTTTGTTTTAGCGGCAGCCATCTTGAAAATGGCGGAAATCGCGATGGCCAATGATGATTTTAGAAACAGTATTATCTGACAGATATGTGTACTAAATTTCATGCTTTTCTCCACAAGTGAAATATTTGGGTGAATTTTTTATGTTAGCTGCTACACTAAAACACAATATTGCATATTCAAATATTTTTATGTTTATATTCTCACCACGCTGAAATTTGTGGCTATTCTTTAGTCAAGGAAAGTTTACAGAAAAACATAATGTATATAAGAAAATTTTAAGATCTATTTGAACCAAATTTATAACGAGAATTTCTTATTACAATATTCATTTCCTAAAAATATAAAATAAAACAAACAAACAGAAAAACAGAAATGTTATAAATTTGAACTATAATTTACAAGAGAAAATGGACATCTTTATTGAGTTGTCTTTTTAACTATTTAAAAAGAAATCATAAAGATTTGCTGCTACAGTTTCAAAGATATTTATGTACATGTATTGAATTCCTTGTTTTTAAAAAAATATATTTTAATTTTTTATATCTTTGTTTAATGAATCATTTCAGAGCATCACAAAATTCACAAATATCTCCCTCTTTTATTTTTATATTTTTTTTTACCTTTTTCAATGGATCACTACACAGCCTCACTTTCTTCCTCCCATTTCCTCTTATCATTATTACACAAAGACTGTAGCTTCATCCTATCTCCTCTCAAGGCTATAGCTAATATATATATATATATAAATGTTTTCATTATTAAACCTTAGGAGATAAAATAGCAATAATTCATTGGCTTATCATACAATTTGTACTGGACCTCATCCTGTATGCAGATTTCATATGTTGTTGCTGTCATATTTTTTTTTATGACATTGTGGTTAATGACAGAATTTGAATAATGTATATAATATTGGTCAGTGTCCTGTAGAAAGCATTAACACATAAAATGATACATGTTAACATCTGTATGAACACAGTCTACTTCATATCTTATGTTACTTTCTCTTTGATACATGTTAACATCTGTATGAACACAGTCTACTTCATATCTTATGTTACTTTCTCTATGATACATGTTAACATCTGTATGTACTTAATCTACTTCATATCTTATGTTACTTTCTCTGTGATACAGGTTAACATCTGTATGAACACAGTCTACTTCATATCTTATGTTACTTTCTCTATGATACATGTTAACATCTGTATGAACACAATCTACTTCATATCTCATGTTACTTTCTCTATGATACATGTTAACATCTGTATGTACACAGTCTACTTCATATAATATGTTACTTTCTCTATGATACAGGTTAACATCTGTATGTACTTAGTCTACTTCATATCTTATGTTACTTTCTCTATGATACAGGTTAACATCTGTATGAACACAGTCTACTTCATATCTTATGTTACTTTCTCTATGATACAGGTTAACATCTGTATGAACACAGTCTACTTCATATCTTATGTTACTTTCTCTATGATACATGTTAACATCTGTATGTACATAGTCTACTTCATATCTTATGTTACTTTCTCTGTGATACATGTTAACATCTGTATGAACACAATCTACTTCATATCTTATGTTACTTTCTCTATGATACATGTTAACATCTGTATGAACACAGTCTACTTCATATAATATGTTACTTTCTCTATGATACAAGTTAATATCTGTATGTACTTAGTCTACTTCATATCTTATGTTACTTTCTCTGTGATACATGTTAACATCTATATGAACACAGTCTACTTCATATCTTATGTTACTTTCTCTATGATACATGTTAACATCTGTATGTACTTAGTCTACTTCATATCTTATGTTACTTTCTCTATGATACAGGTTAACATCTGTATGAACACAGTCTACTTCATATCTTATGTTACTTTCTCTGTGATACATGTTAACATCTGTATGAACACAGTCTACTTCATATCTTATGTTACTTTCTCTATGATACATGTTAACATCTGTATGTACTTAGTCTACTTCATATCTTATGTTACTTTCTCTATGATACAGGTTAACATCTGTATGAACACAGTCTACTTCATATCTTATGTTACTTTCTCTATGATACAGGTTAACATCTGTATGAACACAGTCTACTTCATATCTTATGTTACTTTCTCTGTGATACATGTTAACAGCTGTATGAACACAGTCTACTTCATATCTTATGTTACTTTCTCTATGATACATGTTAACATCTGTATGAACACAGTCTACTTCATATCTTATGTTACTTTCTCTATAATGCATGTTAACATCTGTATGAACACAGTCTACTTCATATCTTATGTTACTTTCTCTATGATACATGTTCACATCTGTATGTACTTAGTCTACTTCATATCTTATGTTACTTTCTCTATGATACAGGTTAACATCTGTATGAACACAGTCTACTTCATATCTTATGTTACTTTCTCTGTGATACATGTTAACAGCTGTATGAACACAGTCTACTTCATATCTTATGTTACTTTCTCTATGATACATGTTAACATCTGTATGTACTTAGTCTACTTCATATCTTATGTTACTTTCTCTATGATACAGGTTAACATCTGTATGAACACAGTCTACTTCATATCTTATGTTACTTTCTCTATGATACAGGTTAACATCTGTATGAACACAGTCTACTTCATATCTTATGTTACTTTCTCTGTGATACATGTTAACAGCTGTATGAACACAGTCTACTTCATATCTTATGTTACTTTCTCTATGATACATGTTAACATCTGTATGAACTTAGTCTACTTCATATCTTATGTTACTTTCTCTATGATACATGTTAACATCTGTATGTACATAGTCTACTTCATATCTTATGTTACTTTCTCTGTGATACATGTTAACATCTGTATGAACACAGTCTACTTCATATCTTATGTTACTTTCTCTATGATACATGTTAACATCTGTATGAACACAGTCTACTTCATATAATATGTTACTTTCTCTATGATACAGGTTAACATCTGTATGTACTTAGTATGATACATGTTAACATCTGTATAGTCTACTTCATATCTTATGTTACTTTCTCTATGATACATGTTAACATCTGTATGAACACAATCTACTTCATATCTTATGTTACTTTCTCTATGAAAAAAATGTTTCAAAATGCTTCTTCTCTGAAACCACATGGACAGTTGAAACCAAACTGCCCAGGAATGATCATTGGAAGGTCCTCTGTTTTATATGCCGATCGGAAATCCAAGATGGCTGCCACCACAGGTCATAGTATTAACACAGGACCATATGGGGAAAATACAGAAATATATTCTTCTCTGAAGCTATTGCACTGATTGAACCTAAACTGTGCATCAATCATTGGAAGGTCCTTTACAAACTTTGTGTTTTTTATGTTGATCGTAATTCCAAGATGACTACCACTGCAGGACATAGTTTTTACATAGAACCAATTGTTTTTTTTTATTACCAGGTGAACGATACAGGCTCTTTAGAGCCTCTGGTATATTATTAAACATCAATTTAATTTTTTATTTGAATTTTTGATTGCGATATGTTTATACAGTCAAACCTGTATTAAGAGGTTACCTTAGGGGTAAAGAAAAAAAGGTCTTTTAAGACAGGTGACCTCTTAAAAGTGGTTCAATTCATATGCAATTTTTTGTGATACAGTTTACTTTTGAATAGTTTCATTAACATTCATTACACAGTCAAACCTGTATTAAGAGCCCAACTTTGGGAAAAAGAAAAAAATGACCAGGGGTGTGGAATTACATAGAACCTTCCGGACAAGTAAATTTTCCTGTCTAGCTTGTCGGGGGACAAGTAAAGATCAACCAATAAAAATAATTTCTGATTAAAGTACTCTGAAAGACAATTCCTCAAATGATTTTATATCGTAAATATTGATGGTTATATAGATAAATGTTTTGTGTTTTTATATGCCCGTCTCGAGACGGGCCATATTATGTGATTGGGTATGACGGGCTGCGGGCGGGCGTCCACACAGGTTTCCGCACAATAACTTTAGTTCTGTATATCAGATCTTTACCAAACTTGGCCACATGATTCTCCTGTGGAAGGGGAAGAACCCTAATTATTTTAGGATCATTAGGTCAAAGGTCAAGGTCACTAACTATAAATATAATTTTTGACAACAGGGTCGTTTCCGTACGATAACTTTAGTTCTGTATATTGAATCTTTAACAAACTTGGCCACATGATTCCCCTGTGGAAGGGGAAAAACCCTATTTGTTTTGGGGTCATTAGGTCAAAGGTCAAGGTCACCATTAATATAAATAGAATTTTTAACAGCAGGGTCGTTTCCGCAAGATAACTTTAGTTCTGTATATTGGATCTTTAACAAACTTGGCCACATGATTCCCCTGTGGAAGGGGAAGAACCCTATTTATTTTGGGGTCAAAGGTCAAGGTCACCGTTACTTTAAATATAATTTTTGACAACAGGATCGTTTCTGCATGATAACTAGTTCTGTATATTGAATCTTTAACAAACTTGGCCACATGATTCCCCTGTGGAAGGGGAAGAACCCTATTTATTTTGGGGTCAAAGGTCAAGGTCACCGTTACTTTAAATATAATTTTTGACAACAGGATCGTTTCTGCATGATAACTTTAGTTCTGTATATTGGATCTGTAACAAACTTGGCCACATGATTCCCCTGTGGAAGGGGCAGAACCCTATTTATTTTGGGGTCATTACCATTATACCGTTTGATAATTTATATAGACGGGCGTATTTTGTGATGCACACATTTCTTGTTTTTATTGGAAACGATCGTGTCAGTGGTGTACTGAAAGCAGCTAAAAATAACCAGAATTGTACAAGTTCTAAGTTGAGTATTACGACCCGATTGCAATGAAAATTGTACTGCATCTACATAACGATAAACGGGACCGTGAAATAGGTTTTTATCAGAGTTCCGAATGTGACATTTCCTTACCTGTCCATGACTTTTCGTAAACAAACAGGGCCTAACATCCGTGAACATATAATACAAATCGGGTTGCAGACAAATATTTAATAATAATAAAAGACTGCAATGAACATCATGAGAAAGTTAACAAAAGCGCAAAACTCTAGCAAAAAAGGACACATAATTTGGAGAAAAACACCCAACGGACTGTTCAGACAAAGTGGCCAGCCGATTTCTCATGTTTAATGCTAGATTTTGATAGTGTCTCATATTGCAATATCTGCAGGCTAGGAAATATTCTGATTTTGCTGACAAGAAATCATTAATGTTTATTGGCAAAATCGTAGATAGAATGAATACTTGTCTTCCCACCAGTCATCTGCAAAGTATGAAGACATCACTAAGACTAAATACATGACTGGTTGGATGGATAAAGCCATTGCCAAGGTTAATCAAAATGAATTTGATTGATATGAGAATTTTTTTCAACACAGCTTACTCTGTATCTAAAAACAACCGGCTATTCTCTGACTGCACATTCCTTTAACTGAAATCCAAATTTAAAATGGTCTTCATTTGGGCAGTGATCACTTAGGCAGAGATGTTTGTGTTAACTTTATTAAAACTATGATGTAATAGACAAGATAAATAAGTTCAATTTAGCAACTGTGTTTGCAAGTATCAAATGTTTATACAAAAATCAGGACAAGTAGGATTTTGTCTGGACATGTAACTTTTTTCAGAAAACTTGCCCGCGGACAAGTAGAACATTTCAGTATTTCCACACCCCTGATGGCTTTATAAGACAGGTGACCCCTTAAAAGAGGTTCTATTCATATGAAATTTTCTATGACAGTACAAGAAAATGTGACCTTTTTAATACAGGTGACTGCTTAATAGAGGTGACTGCATGAGTAGGTTTGACTGTACTGGATTCCTATTTTAAATCAAATTGCCATTTATGTAAACAAATAAAAAATTTGAATGAGAATATAGGACTATCACGTTATATCAACTACATTGCCAAATGATTGGATTTACAATAAATGGGTCTTAATTATTTTAAGATTCCGGTAATATTTTATATGATTCCTGCTTTTCTTCACCAATAAAGCTGACTGCCACGATATAATTGGAATATTGTTGACAGTGATGTTAAACACCATAACCCTAACCCTAAACCTCTTTAGAAACAACTTCCCTCTGGCATTTGGTTGAAACTGACCAGTTTCATATAGGTATACCCACTTCAGTTTGGTAAATTTATTTTAGCCAATACCTAATCTAGCAGGTGCCACAGGTGGAGCATGAACGGTTTACCCTTACGGAGCACCTGAGTTCGTGCCTGGTTTACAGTAGGGTTCATGTTTCTCAATCTTAAGTTTTCTGTGTAATGTTTTGTAGATCATTGTTTGTCTTTTTTCTTTCAGCCATTGTTTTTTTTTTTTGCTTCTTCAATATAAAACATCTGATTACCACTTTGGTATCTTCAAACTTCTCTTTTTTTCTAATCTAGAAGGTCAAAGGTTATTGCACAAGTACTGCAAAAATCTCATTCATAGAAAGTCTATCTGTAGATGTGACTTTGTAAAGGAGATACATGTTCAGGTGTATGTATTTATATATTTAACTTGTTTTATCCCCAAGTGGTCAGTCCAAGCTTGACATGTTTATATTTATATAATGATAAATGTATCACTTATTGTTATTATGATATCTAAATATAGATTGACCCTAAAGGCTCAAATTTTTCATATTACAATAACAATAATAAAGTTATGTTTGTGGAAATCTCTCAAGCAAGCTCATCGTAAACAGGGGTCCTAATTGGGTAAAAAAGAATCACCTTTAGTCATTTTCATTTAAACGTTTAAACTCATTTTATATCCGTTTGCCCATAAAACTAATTTAACCCACCACTTTTTTATTGAAGTGCCTGTACCAAGCCAGGAATGTGTTAGAGGTATCAATGTTGTCGCTGTTTCTATCATACATCTATTAGATTTTGTATCAGTTCTGACAGCTGTGGTATTTTTTGTTTTTCATTTTATTTGAACTCACAAACAACATTTGAACCCATTTTATTTCAGTTTGGATTGGTTTTATGGTGTTTAATGCCACTTTCAACAATATTTCAGTGATATCATTGGCAGTCACTTTTATTGGTTGAGGAAAAAACCGGAGTACCCGGAGAAAACCACCGACCTGTCGCAAGTCACTGACAAACTTTAGCACATAATGTTGTATCGCCTGAGTGGGATTCGAACTTACGACGTCAGTGGTGATAGACACTGATTGCGCAGCTAGTTGTAAATCCGACTATCATGTGAACACAGCATGACGGCCCCCTTTATTTCAGCTTTTTATACAGTCTAGTATTTATATATATATTATTTTTTTTTACAATTTTTGATTTTTCATTGTATATGATAATAAACTCCAATAGTAACATTTAAACCATCAACATCTGTTCATCCTGATTGTGATGCATGCACAATAAAGATCTGATAACTGTTCACTTCAATATTTTTACATTTAATTTTTACAGAATGGTGATGTTGAATTTTATTTTTTTAAGTATATATGAGGGCTGTCCGTAAAGTTCGTGGACAATCTCTGTAATTTTGTTATTTAATTTGTTGAAAAAAAGAAATTGCAATTTTCATTTATAGTAGAGTTTACTCGATAAGTGAACACAATTTTGTAAATAAAAATGAACTACAAGTATGAATTTTTCTCGATCTTATAAATAAGCATATTCACACCCGGAGCACAGCGGTAAAAGTTTTTGACGTTAAGCGACGTCAAACGCTCAAACCAATTTAACTTTTTTCGACGTAGTCACCTTTTAAGTTCCACACATTTGTTGTGTCGTCTTACTCAGTCATCAAAAATTTGCACAAACTAATCAGTTTGCATGTGTAATATTACATACGGCTTGTCTTAATTCACTTGTCAAACCTCATTCCCCATAAGAAGGATTTGATGTAGGGGAAAACTGCAAAGTCCATTGGTGCTAAGTCCGGGCTGTACATATTTTTCCTAAAGATTTTGTCACTTGCTTTTTTTGGCCGAGGAGATTTGCTTTGTTTCCGGGTCATTGTAGTGAAACCATGTTTCATCTGTGGTTATTATTCTATCCAGAAATCCAATTCCGCTCTGGCTAAACTTTCTAAGAAATTGTCTTGATACCTCAGTTCTGTTTGCCATATTTTCTTCTGATAACATTCTGGGTACCCATCGCGCACAAATGCGATTCATGTGTAGTTCTTGAACTAAAATTTCATGTACCGTTGTCTTTGGTATAACGCACTTGTCCGCAACTTCACGTACAGTTAAACATCTGTCACCGTCAATATCGTCGCATACTTCATTTTTCACAACATCTGAAGTCTTAAAAGACGGTCTCCCCTCGTGTTTATCGTCTATTAAACTACCTCTACCGTCAGAAAATCTGTTATGCCACTTAAACACTAATGAGCGACTAACATTGGAATGTGTTACTGACCGTTTGATGAATTTATGCGTTTCAGTTGGCGTTTTTTCTATGTCGACACAAAATTTTATAACGGCCCTCTGTTCCACCTTATTTGAAAACGTCGTTTTTTCCGATGAAGAAGGTTTCATCTTCAAGGTTTGAAAACTGGACTCCGCAGCCATCTGAGAATACTTCCAATTCAAATTTTACAGATGTGACGTCGAGACCACTATCAACGTCACAGTACCAATTTAATTCAAATTTGCGAGATCAAATGAAAAAAAAATCATGGCCAACCACAAGTAACTATATAGAAGTTACACGTAATTTATACTGTGCTCCAGGTACCCTATGACAGACATTACTAAATCGATTTAATTAAGTTAGGAAATTAAAATCTAATACAGATTTTTTATATCTAACATCGCATTTGATTAAGGAATACAGGTATTACTAAAAAAAATTGAAAAACACGTTGCTTTTTAGGAAAATTGGGACCTGTCCACGAACTTTACGGACAGCCCTCGTAGTGTTACACTTCCTGTGTAGTAACAATTTTATGAAGAAAAACATTTAGAAAAAAATGCGTACTGTGTTGTTTTTCGAAAATTTTCTAAAAATCATTGAATGTAGCAGTTTCAATATATTTTGTATATTTTGGATATCAAGAAAAGTAATCCATTTTTGCCAATTACACATCATACTTATAGGACGAACGCCAGATTTTCATTTTGTCTGTTAAGGACCCCTGTCATTAATGATTTTACATATAATTGATAAGCTATTAAATCACATGTTTGATATTTATCTTCTCAGTGGGAATTTTATTGCAGAAGATTTCAACTGATGACTGATAAGAAATGCCCACATGTTAAATGTGTAGTCAAACAATAACACCTTAATATTTATCAATCAGCAAAGTTTTACAATTTTTTCTATTGTTGAGAATGAAAATTCCCTTTAAAAATAATAAAGATAAAAAACAAATTAAATAAAAAGTCCTTTGGTATTATAACATTTGTTAATTATTAATTATAAAGAATGTACATTTCATTTCAATGTTGGGAAACTCTCAAACACACACAAGCATCACACTATAGAGTATATGAAATCTGTCACATTCAAATAAGTGTGGAAACAATAATCAGTGAGTAACTTTTTTCATAATACACACATACTGTAATTAAAAAAAACATTAAAAGATTTTACTCCTGAGGTTAAGATGCTGACAAAAACAACTGTTATGCTGAACTTGTTGTTCATATCCCTTTAGAATAAATAACTGACAAGATAATTGTTTACATGTATAACAAAAATCAGATTTTGGTCATTGTCTCAATTAAACACTATAGATTTCACATTAATTCCATAAAACTATACATATTCATCAATCAGGGTGAAACTGAAACTTTTGTGCAGTATCTCTCCAATTTTGTATGGTATTGTCCTTCTGAAGTCACATATTCAATGGCAGTATAATGTTTTATTAATGAATGAACAAACATATCCTTCCATAAACAATATATTACTTTGACAACTTCATCTTTCTGAAATAAAAAAAAACACCAATTTGTATTTAGGGTAGATAATAATTGTCATAGACATACAGTTACCTGTACATTTTTTGACTGGCTTCTTGTATACCATACTGTACTGTATAATAATGGGAAAATCTAATCCAGCATTTCAATTAAATAGTTCAGTAATAAAAATGAAAATATTAATTTTTTTGTATATTTAGTACACTGTGAAAGGATGTGAAGGTACAAATAAATGTAAGATAAGAAAAAAACTGCAATTGAATCGTGGAGGAGAATTTACATTTTATAATCGTATTCCATATTCCTGCAATCATTAAACTTTATATATATCTTGTAGATATGATAGTAGTGACACAAGCTACATACACCAAAATAGGCTGAAATACATTGACACTGTTTATGTACACATGAACACTTGATAATGTTTGAATTTAATTAAAGTAGTATTTATTACCTACTATTTGGACAAAATAAGGTTTGGATGTACATTTTTATATATAACTGACTAGATTTATTTCTCTACTTACATTGGATCAGAATGTATACTTAAGCGAACTAAGTTGTCTAAGTAAAGAATGGTGTAACAGTCCCTCATGCACACATTTTTAATAGAGGTATTGTTCTGTACATCTTCAAACTTTATTGGGTAGTATTTAAGGTATGTATCATAATATCGTTTGTCAATGTCGGAACGTAACTGTAGCCATCTACTTGCCCATTTCAAGCTCCTTGTAGCGCCACTTTGTCCAGTGACAGCAAACACCGTAGAAACAGAATGATAATTTACAATTAGCTCTTCAGTATTCAGTTGCTGTAAAATTCCATTGTATTTCCTATTAAAAATGTTCAAACCACAGTCCAAAAGACTGTACAGTTTCCCAATTCTGTTGTACAAATAGTTGTCACTGTCATCTAATCTTCTAAGACTGTCTTTATTTAGAAATAAATTGCTCAAAAGTATTTGAAATTCAAGAGGAACTTCTAAATACCACTCTTTCATTAGGTCAAATTGCTTCCAATCTAATGGTCTATGCAAACGTTCAGAAACTGCCTCAAAACAATAGGTACAGTAAACTTCATCTTTATATTTTATGGTCTTTGGATCTAAAATATCAGCATAACTGTCATCGTAAAAGGTTGAAATATAGTAATTTTTGTCCACCAGCTTATTTGAAAAGTAATCATCTCTAAGATGAAACTTGTGGAACGAGCCATCTGTACAATGTTTGCACATGTATCCTTTTAGTGTTCTTATCCAAGAATATGACCTCTGGTACTGTAACGCCGTGTGTTTTATGCAAATCTGATCTAATTATGGTGGCGTAATCTTCTAATATTTGCAGATCTGACACTGTCTCCTCTTCTTCCAGAGCTACGAATACATGTATCCCATGAGTGTGGTTTGTGCACATTACATTTATGCATTCAATAATTATATTGATGCATTTCCTTGTGAGAATATATTCTTGGTATTCTCCAACTGACTTAGTAAACCCATCATATGTGTGAGTTATGTTATTTAGTTTTACAATATCACCATTCAACAGATCTGATACTTCTTTTCTTTTCTGATTTTCAGCAATGTAGCTTGAAGTATCAGTATTCAGGTTCTGACAAACATCAAATACCTGTTGAAGTTTACGGAAGAAATCAACTTTCTTTTTCAATGTTTCTTCAAAGTCAAAAACTTCTGAATATTTTCTATGAAACTGGCATTCGAACCTGCAGACTTTATTCCATTCATCTTCATTAAAGTTTGATTTGTAGTCATTGTGAAGGGTTTGTAAAATGTCTTCATCCAAGCATGTTGAATTAGAAGGCATGGAGATATTCAGTTTAGCGATGACCTTGTATAATTCCAACGTTGAATATATTGGGGTACAGTTTTTTCCACACAGAATATTACAGATATCCTGAAATGAACTTTTGCATATAGCATAGTCATTAATATGGCTTGCAGTATAGACAATTATACCTTGAAATGTCACAAAGATCTTGCCAGCTATCTTTCTTAGTTCATTTTTATTTGACAGTTCCACTTTTATGTTGTCCACTCGAATATTTTTATCTCTGTCTGTTAGATTTTGTCTTAAAAATTTAATAAAGTCTTCAAAAGGTAAAACAGTTTCATCATCTGTATCTTGAAAATTAAGTTTCTGTAGGCTTGGGACCAAAATAGACATCTCATTTCCATTCTGAAATTTGAAATAAGTAAGTTTTTAAGAACCAAAAGTTACAGTATCAGGTAATACATAATACATATATATTTATAATTTATAATGCAAAGTCTTACTAAAACAAGTTATGGATATTTGAATAAGAAAATCATGAAAGACATTAGGCAACATCCATTTCCTTATCTGAAAAATATATTTTATAAACTGCCTAGCTAAATCTAATCTTCCAATATCCCCCCCCCCCCCCCTTTTTCCCTATATATTCCCTTTGAAATTTCTGAAATTAATATACTTCTGTAAAAAAATGTTTATCATATATATAGTGTTGTTACACTATTAAGTTTTCTGTTTATATCTATTGAGATTGCATTCTAATTTAAGAACTTTATATATAATATAATATAACTTACCATTTATATCTAATATTCTGCTTTTTTTTTACACACATATATACACACAGATGTTCATCCTTCTCAGGACTCCCTAATATTGATGGTCAGTGATATATAAATAAGCATATGGCAGACAATGTCTTCATTTGTCACAGTGGGGGTGCTGATAAGAAGTGGTAAACTGTTGATTGTTAATGAACCATAATAAATTTCAGAAATTTGATATCTCCTGAAAATTAGGATGAATTTTGGCGTTCGACCACATAGTAATCAGGGAGTGAAGTTCTAAGTGGTTTGACTTTTCTACAATAAATCATTAAGAATTCAGTACTATTGACACCTATTACAATGATAAAGAAAATTACCTTCAAGGAGCCCCATGGAAGAAAAATAACTGGTTTGACATCTGGACATTTGGGTCAAGCTGTAAACTTGTTACAAGTCCCTTTAAATAGATTGCTCTATGAACTTTAAGTCTTGACAGACGACCTGTGACATAATATATTTACTTAGCTATAAGTGGTCAGTCAAGATTTCTACTTTCATACCAGCCCTTTTTTTTAAAGGTTTATTTATAAGAAAGAGACTTGCTTAAGTTTATCAAGTTATATTTTCCTACAAACTTTTGTTCACTTTGCTTAAAGGGATATTGTCTACTAAAATCGTAATTTTTTCATACCCAAAATTATTGTCGTTTTCCGTACTGACCTTCATAAAATGAAGATTAACACCGAGTTATGCTGCAAAAGATATGATTTTTTGACAAAAAAGACCCAAAACTATCGTTATCAGAATTATTGTTCTGGATGACAATATTCAAATCTATTCATATGGCCTTCTATGTGAACACGTCTTGAGCATGCACACTGTTTAGAAACAATAAACAACATGTGGTTCTTGGGCAAAAGAGAAACTGTCAACGCGTGGAAGAAAGCAGACTTTGAAGGATTCAGAGAGAAAGATGAATAGAAGTGAAGTATCTTCCAAATGGAACAAATGCAGGATATATGTAGGGGATCAGTTGGACAGTTGGAACGAACTCAAGGAAGTGCTACACGTCCAAACTCGCGCTGAATTTGCAAATATTTTGTTTGATAGGTAAGCCGAACATGTTTTTTCCTTCTTTTCTCAATCATTTTTCATATTTTATGAATTAATGATGATGCCTATGATCATTTTCGGTAGATATTATTCAATATATGTAATCTTGCACCTGGCAACAGCAAATTATTGTCAATGAATAGCATAAAACGGCCGTATTTGTGAGGTAAACAAACGCGAATTTTAACATCCATGCTGCAGCATACTGGCATAAAAATAGATAAAAATAGATTTGGCCTCGCTCAGGTCTGTGAATAATTAATTAGCTTTCCAGTAACGATGGTCAGCTTTTTTATATCGAAAAAACAATGTTTCGTAGTGTATTCGCCAATAATTCGGTGTTTAATCTTCATTTTATGAAGGTCAGTACGGAAAACGACAATAATTTTGGGTATGAAAAAATTACGATTGTGGTAGACAATATCCCTTTAAGAATTGACCAAACTTGTTTAAGAATTGACTAAGTGAATTGCTTTTCTGAATTGTTATTTGGTAGGCTTCTTTGGTAACTCAGCTCCATCTTGCATTCCGTTAGTCCGTTCGTTAGTCCGTCCGTTTGTCCATCCGTTCATACTTTCGTAACAGATATCTCAGCTTCTACTGGAAGAAATGATTTTATATTTGATAAATGGCTTTGGCATTGTGACTTGTACGTGTCTCTCCTTTCCAGGTTTACCGCACATCTACTTCCTGTTTACCGTGCGACTTACAAATGAACGAGTGGGGGTACTCTTAGCACGACGTAGCGTGCAACATCTTGTTTAAGGGCTGTCATAGTTATGATCGTATGGTAGTTGGATTTGCAACTACCTATGCTATTTGAGCCTATCACCACTAATGTTGCGATAAAGATTGTCAGTGACTTGCAACAGGTTTTCTCACGGTACTCCGGTTTCCTCCACCAAGAAAACTTACGGCCACAAAATAGCTGAAATATTGTTGAAAGTGGCGTTAAACACCATAACCATAACCCTCTTCAATGCAAAGCCAAGGGGAGGCAGGTGTCAATGCAAATGTTTGAGAACCACATATTTGATAAATTTGTGTCGTAAGGATCGTCACAAAAAATAAATACAAAACTAGCTGGCCATTTCTATATTTACATAGATTAGTTTTGTTTTACATAGCTTCTTTCTGTTTAAAAAGATATTGTATAAAGAGGGGGGGGAGGGGTCATGTTTATACATTAAAATCTATGAAGATAAATCATTAGTTGTTATAGCTTGTTTTCAAATCCCTTTTATGAATTGTAAAGAAGTAATTAATATACAGAGACGTGCAAAAAGTATTCGGTCACTGTAATTTTTTACCATATTATATATTTCATATAAAACCACATTTTAAAAAACATTATTCCCAAGTCGACACTTGTTCGATTTTGATGATTTTTTTTACCAACAAAGGCAGAATTAAATGTAGTTTTACACTGTAATTTTAGCATAATTTTATAATCTATCAATTTTCACGAGTTCACGAGTTACACAAAACTAAATTTTGAACGTCAAAAATATAGGACATTTGAAGACAAATAATTTAAGTTTGGTTTTTTAATCATGAATTTTTAAAATCTGTGCTTCAAAAAATATTTTAAAATAATCACAGAAAACTATGCACCTTCTCGCTTCTGTTGGTAAAAATATCATCAAAATCGAACAAGAATTGACTTTGTAATAATGTTTTGAAAAATTGTGGTTTTATATGAAATATATAGTAAAAAATTAGTGACCGAATACTTTTTGCACGTCTCTGGATATGTTGTAATGTATGTTATACAGATAGCAGTGTATTACTATATTTCTCCACTGGTTATAGTTAAATTTTCAACTATCCAGAGTATAGAAATATATTAAATCACTGGTAGCAGAAAGAGAATCTGTTTCTCCTATGACAAAAACATCAAAATCTATTTTTAAGTTGTTAATTTCCGTTGTTAATGGAAAGGAAATTGACAGGAATTCTAATGCTTTGACCACCATGCATATGGTGATTAAAAATATTACCACTGGTTAAACAGGATAAGAATAGGAGAAAATTAATTAATATGTTTATATGTTTAAACTATAAAGATAAATTAGTAATAGATGACAAACCTTTTGACCAAAATGTTCTTCAACCTGACTAGATGGTGTGAGGTAATATCTTAATACAATCATACAATATCACCTTCCAGTGAGAATATCATATTAAATATTATATGAAAATAAAAATGATCATAAGTTAGCTTTAACAAATTACAATAGGAGACAATGAAAGGACAAAGGATTTTGTGTCAATAATTTTTGTAAGGCCAAATAAAAAAATATGTTTGGTTCCGGTTACCCGACCGTCCCTAGTTTATAACCCTGACCCATCCAAATTTCCCAAACATTTCCCTCACCGATTCCGGTATTAGTTTTAGTTTCAACAATGGCTGGAGAACACAACTTTTCACTATTTTCGTCTTGTTTTCATTTTTCTATGTGTTATGCTTGTCTTTGTCTAATTTTCTTTGAAAGAAAAGTTTGAATATACCAAAGAGGTAATCAGAAACCATAAATTGAAGAAGAAGAAGAAGAGACAACACAATGGCCAAAAGATACCAAAGAGGTAATCAGAAACCATAAATTGAAGAAGAAGAAGAAGAGACAACACAATGGCCAAAAGATACCAAAGAGGTAATCAGAAACCATAAATTGAAGAAGAAGAAGAAGAAGAAGAAGAAGAAGAGACAACACAATGGCCAAAAGATACCAAAGAGGTAATCAGAAACCATAAATTGAAGAAGAAGAAGAGACAACACAATGGCCAAAAGATACCAAAGAAGTAATCAGAAACCATAAATTGAAGAAGAGAAGAAGAAGAAGAAGAAGAAGAAGAAGAAGAAGAAGAAGAAGAAGAAGAAGAAGAAGAAGAAGAAGAAGAAGAAGAAGAAGAAGAAGAAGAAGAAGAGGAGACAACACAATGGCCTAAAGATACCAAAGAGGTAATCAGAAACCATAAATTGAAGAAGAAGAAGAAGAGACAACACAATGGCCAAAAGATACCAAAGAGGTAATCAGAAACCATAAATTGAAGAAGAAGAAGAAGAGACAACACAATGGCCAAAAGATACCAAAGAGGTAATCAGAAACCATAAATTGAAGAAGAAGAAGAAGAGACAACACAATGGCCAAAAGATACCAAAGAGGTAATCAGAAACCATAAATTGAAGAAGAAGAAGAAGAAGAAGAAGAGACAACACAATGGCCAAAAGATACCAAAGAGGTAATCAGAAACCATAAATTGAAGAAGAAGAAGAAGAGACAACACAATGGCCAAAAGATACCAAAGAGGTAATCAGAAACCATAAATTGAAGAAGAAGAAGAAGAGACAACACAATGGCCAAAAGATACCAAAGAGGTAATCAGAAACCATAAATTGAAGAAGAAGAAGAAGAAGAAGAAGAAGAAGAAGAAGAGACAACACAATGGCCAAAAGATACCAAAGAGGTAATCAGAAACCATAAATTGAAGAAGAAGAAGAAGAGACAACACAATGGCCAAAAGATACCAAAGAGGTAATCAGAAACCATAAATTGAAGAAGAAGAAGAAGAAGAAGAGACAACACAATGGCCAAAAGATACCAAAGAGGTAATCAGAAACCATAAATTGAAGAAGAAGAAGAGACAACACAATGGCCAAAAGATACCAAAGAAGTAATCAGAAACCATAAATTGAAGAAGAGAAGAAGAAGAAGAAGAAGAAGAAGAAGAAGAAGAAGAAGAAGAAGAAGAGACAACACAATGGCCAAAAGATACCAAAGAGGTAATCAGAAACCATAAATTGAAGAAGAAGAAGAAGAGACAACACAATGGCCAAAAGATACCAAAGAGGTAATCAGAAACCATAAATTGAAGAAGAAGAAGAAGAGACAACACAATGGCCAAAAGATACCAAAGAGGTAATCAGAAACCATAAATTGAAGAAGGAGAAGAAGAGACAACACAATGGCCAAAAGATACCAAAGAAGTAATGAGAAACCATAAATTGAAGAAGAAGAAGAAGAAGAGACAACGCAATGGCCAAAAGATACCAAAGAGGTAATCAGAAACCATAAATTGAAGAAGAAGAAGAAGAGACAACACAATGGCCAAAAGATACCAAAGAGGTAATCAGAAACCATAAATTGAAGAAGAAGAAGAAGAAGAGACAACACAATGGCCAAAAGATACCAAAGAGGTAATCAGAAACCATAAATTGAAGAAGAAGAAGAAGAAGAGACAACACAATGGCCAAAAGATACCAAAGAGGTAATCAGAAACCATAAATTGAAGAAGAAGAAGAAGAAGAAGAGACAACACAATGGCCAAAAGATACCAAAGAGGTAATCAGAAACCATAAATTGAAGAAGAAGAAGAAGAGACAACACAATGGCCAAAAGATACCAAAGAGGTAATCAGAAACCATAAATTGAAGAAGAAGAAGAAGAGACAACACAATGGCCAAAAGATACCAAAGAGGTAATCAGAAACCATAAATTGAAGAAGAAGAAGAAGAAGAAGAAGAAGAAGAGACAACACAATGGCCAAAAGATACCAAAGAGGTAATCAGAAACCATAAATTGAAGAAGAAGAAGAAGAAGAGACAACACAATGGCCAAAAGATACCAAAGAGGTAATCAGAAACCATAAATTGAAGAAGGAGAAGAAGAGACAACACAATGGCCAAAAGATACCAAAGAGGTAATCAGAAACCATAAATTGAAGGACAGACAGTTCAATGGCATGTTAAAAGCAAAAGACAGTACAATTGCCAAAGGAAAAAGGATAAACAATGATCTCCCAAATATTACACAGAAAACTAAAGATTGAGAAACACAAACCAAATAAAAATATGGGTTGAACAGTTTTAACACCTGTTTCAGGGAAGATTAGAAACATCACTATTTATTCAATTTTTATTTTAGCTGAAGACTTGGCGGTATTAATCGATTAGTTGCTATTCTTCGTTTAATTGAATAATAATCAAATTTTAAAATAAAACCTTAAAAAATGACTAAATAAATTTTTTTCACACAAAAATTGACATAGTCTAAATTTCCATGTTTTTTCTGACCTTAAAATTTAACTGAGTCCAACTTTCCAGAATTTTTCCAACATTAAGAAAGTCAAAGTTCAGCTTTCCGAGCTTTTTCCAACATAAAAAATGACAAAGTCCTACTTTCTGTATTTATTCCGACCATAAAATATTGCAAAGTCTAAGTTTCCGAGCTTTTTCCGCCATTAAAAATTGCAAAGTCCAACTTTCCAAGCTTTTTCCGCCATCAAAAATGACAAAGTCCAACTTTCCAAGCTTTCTCTGACTTAAAAAATAACAAAGTCCAAATTTCCGCACTTTTTCTGACATGTAAAATGACAAAGTCCAAATTTCCGAACCTTTTCCGACATAAATAATGGCAATGTCCAAATTTCCAAGCTGTTTCCGAATTATTGCATTCGGAATTCCGAACTCTATTCGGAATCTCCTGCTACGGGTCATTGAAAGAGGCCGGGCCAACGTGCAGTGTTTTGTCGCTTACATTTAATAAGTGCGATCACTTAAAAGAAACCAAAAGTATCATCGTCCCAGTCATCAATTCTAGAACATTTAATGACATTTTTGACGAACATCATGACTTCGGGTTAAAAAACAATCAGTTTGAACGAAGGGAGACGTATTGTTTTAATCTGATTTTTACTTCCACTTCCGCTTCTTCCGCTTCTGCTTCTTCTCAGCGAAGCTTGTCCGGACCATAACTTTTTTGTCTTTCCAGATAGGTCAATTATATTTGGTATGTGGGTGCATAACCATAAGGCGGTGTGTCACATACCGTAATGACCTTCGTGGAACCTTGACCTTTGACCTCAAGGTCAAATAATTGTTTTTTTAAATAGTATTTTCTTGTCCGGGCCATAACATTTTTGTCGTTCGAGGTAGGTCAATGATATTTGGTATGTGGGTGCATGACCATAAGGCAGTGTGTCATGTACTGTAATGACCTTTGTAGGACATTGACCTTTGACCTCAAGGTCAAATAATTGTTTTTTAAATAGTATCATTCAACTCATAATATATAACTTATTGTTGTACAGATGGCCGCATTAATGGGTATTTAAAACAGTTTTTCCTAGTTTGAAAAATATATTAGTCAAAACTAGGGTGATCCCTATCAATCTTGATTAGTATATAATATCACACCATATATAAATGCATCATGCAAAGAAGTGAAAGATAGTAAAAGAAAATCGTTTGTTTCCATCTGAAATTGATTAAAAATTTTTTTTTTTTAAAAATCCCTACCTACCTACCCTATTTTTTATACCCCCTGCTCCCCGAAGGGGGAGGGGGGTATACTGTTTTACCTCTGTCCATCTGTCCATCCGTCCTTCCGTTTGTCCAAGATATTTTTCTCAGTAACTGTTGATGGCAGAAATCTGATATTTGGTCACAAGCATCATATAGGTATACCATATTGTGGGTAGCGTTTTTGGACCCGTCAGATTCCTACTTCCTGTTTGCCGACTTAGTTGGTTTCTATACACATTGAACATATATGCACATTTTCCGTCACATTTTTCTCAGCAACTATTGATGGCAGAGATCTGATATTTGGTCACAAGCTTTATATAGGTACCCCATATCGTGGGAAGCGTTTTTGGACCCATCAGATTCCTACTTCCTGTTTGCTGACGTTGTTGATTTTTTTACACATTGAACATATATGCTCATTTTTCGTCGCATTTTTCTCAGCAACTATTGATGGCAGAAATCTGATATTTGGTCACAAGCATCATATAGGTATACCATATTGTGGGTAGCGTTTTTGGACCCGTCAGATTCCTACTTACTGTTTGCCGACTTAGTTGGTTTCTATACACATTGAACATATATGCACATTTTTCTCAGCAACTATTGATGGCAGAGATCTGATATTTGGTCACAAGCTTCATATAGGTACCCCATATCATGGGAAGCGTTTTTAGACCCATCATATTCCTACTTCCTGTTAGCCGACTGTTGATTTTTATACACATTAAACATATATGCTCATTTTTCGTCGTATTTTTCTCAGCAACTATTGATGGCAGAAATCTGATATTTGGTCACAAGCTTCATATAGGTACCCCATATTGTGGGAAGCGTTTTTTGACCTGTCAGATTCCTGCTTCCTGTTTGCTGAAGAGCAGGGGTATCATAGGTGAGCATTAGCTCACAGTTCATCTTGTTTCGTGGCCGTAATCGGAACCACACATATTTTTTTATTTGGCCTAATCCTAATTCTGGGTCAAAGTAAAAAAAGAAAAAATGTTCAAATGCCTTCTTCTCAGAAATTACAAATATGATTAAAGCCAAACTGTACATGAATGTTCATTGGATGGGCCTCTACAAACTGTATGTTTTTTGTTCCGATATGAAATTCAAAATGGCGGCTACGGCAGGACTTAGTTTAACATTGGACCCTATGGGGGAAATGTTTCAAAACGCTTCTTCTCTGAAACCACTAGGACAGTTGAAACGAAACTACCCAGGAATGATCATTGGAAGGTCCTCTACAAATTTTATGTTTTTTATACCGATCGGAAATCCAAGATGGCCACCACCGCAATGGATAGATTAACATTGGACCCTATGGGAAAATGTTCAAATGCCTTCTTCTCAGAAACTACAAATATGATTAAAGCCAAACTGTACATGAATGTTCATTGGATGGTCCTCTACAAACTTTAGGTTTTTTGTTCCGATATGAAATTCAAAATGGCGGCTACGGCAGGACTTAGTTTAACATTGGACCCTATGGGAAAAATGTTTCAAAACGCTTCTTCTCTGAAACCACTTGGATAATTGAAACCAAACTGCCTAGGTATGATCATTGGAAGGTCCTCTACAAGGTGTGTGTTTTTTATGCTGATCGGAAATCCAAGATGGCCACCACCGCAGAACATAGATTAACATTGGACCCTATGGGAAAATGTTCAAATGCCTTCTCAGAAACTACAAATATGATTAAAGCCAAACTGTACATGAATGTTCATTGGATGGTCCTCTACAAACTGTACGTTTTTTGTTCCGATATGAAATTCAAAATGGCGGCTACGGCAGGACTTAGTTTAACATTGGACCCTATGGGGGAAATGTTTCAAAACGCTTCTTCTCTGAAACCACTAGGACAGTTGAAACCAAACTGCCCAGGAATGATCATTGGAAGGTCCTCTACAAGTTTTATGTTTTTTATGCCGATCGAAAATTCAAGATGGCCGCCACCGCAGGACATAGATTAACATTGGACCCTATGGGAAAATGTTCAAATGGCTTCTTCTCAGAAACTACAAATATGATTAAAGCCAATCTGTACATGAATGTTCATTGGATGGTCCTCTACAATCTTAAGGTTTTTTGTTCCGATATGAAATTCAAAATGGCGGCTACGGCAGGACTTAGTTTAACATTGGACCCTATGGGAAAAATGTTTCAAAATGCTTCTTCTCTGAAACCACTTGGACAGTTGAAACCAAACTGCCCAGGAATGATCATTGGAAGGTCTTCTACAAAGTTTCTGTTTTTTATGCCAATCGGAAATCCAAGATGGCCGCCACCGCAGGACATAGATTAACATTGGACCCTATGGGAAAATATTCAAATGCCTTCTTCTCAGAAACTACAAATATGATTAAAGCCAAACTGTACATGAATGTTCATTAGATGGTTCTCTACAAACTTTGCGTTTTTTGTTCCGGTATGAAATTCAAAATGGCGGCTACGGCAGGACTTAGTTTAACATTGGACACTATGGGAAAAATGTTTCAAAACGCTTCTTCTCTGAAACCACTTGGATAATTGAAACCAAACTGCCCAGGAATGATCATTGGAAGGTCCTCTACAAGGTGTGTGTTTTTATGCCGATCGGAAATCCAAGATGGCCACCACCGCAGGACATAGATTAACATTGGACCCTATGGGAAAATGTTCAAATGCCTTCTTCTCAGAAACTACAAATATGATTAAAGCCAAACTGTACATGAATGTTCATTGGATGGTCCTCTACAAACTGTATGTTTTTTGTTCCGATATGAAATTCAAAATGGCGGCTACGGCAGGACTTAGTTTAACATTGGACCCTATGGGGGAAATGTTTCAAAACGCTTCTTCTCTGAAACCACTAGGACAGTTGAAACGAAACTACCCAGGAATGATCATTGGAAGGTCCTCTACAAATTTTATGTTTTTTATACCGATCGGAAATCCAAGATGGCCACCACCGCAATGGATAGATTAACATTGGACCCTATGGGAAAATGTTCAAATGCCTTCTTCTCAGAAACTACAAATATGATTAAAGCCAAACTGTACATGAATGTTCATTGGATGGTCCTCTACAAACTTTAGGTTTTTTGTTCCGATATGAAATTCAAAATGGCGGCTACGGCAGGACTTAGTTTAACATTGGACCCTATGGGGAAAATGTTTCAAAACGCTTCTTCTCTGAAACCACTTGGATAATTGAAACCAAACTGCCTAGGTATGATCATTGGTAGGTCCTCTACAAGGTGTGTGTTTTTTATGCTGATCGGAAATCCAAGATGGCCACCACCGCAGAACATAGATTAACATTGGACCCTATGGGAAAATGTTCAAATGCCTTCTCAGAAACTACAAATATGATTAAAGCCAAACTGTACATGAATGTTCATTGGATGGTCCTCTACAAACTGTACGTTTTTTGTTCCGATATGAAATTCAAAATGGCGGCTACGGCAGGACTTAGTTTAACATTGTACCCTATGGGACAAATGTTTCAAAACGCTTCTTCTCTGAAACCACTTGGATAATTGAAACCAAACTGCCCAGGAATGATCATTGGAAGGTCCTCTACAAGGTGTGTGTTTTTTATGCCGATCGGAAATCCAAGATGGCCACCATCGCAGGGCATAGATTAACATTGGACCCTATGGGAAAATGTTCAAATGCCTTCTTCTCAGAAACTACAAATATGATTAAAGCCAAACTGTACATGAATGTTCATTGGATGGTCCTCTACAAACTGTACGTTTTTTGTTCCGATATGAAATTCAAAATGGCGGCTACGGCAGGACTTAGTTTAACATTGGACCCTATGGGGGAAATGTTTCAAAACGCTTCTTCTCTGAAACCACTAGGACAGTTGAAACGAAACTGCCCAGGAATGATCATTGGAAGGTCCTCTACATGGTGTGTGTTTTTTCTGCCGATCGGAAATCCAAGATGGCCACCACCGCAGGACATAGATTAACATTGGACCCTATGGGAAAATGTTCAAATGCCTTCTTCTCAGAAACTACAAATATGATTAAAGCCAAACTGTACATGAATGTTCATTGGATGGTCCTCTACAAACTGTACGTTTTTTGTTCCGATATGAAATTCAAAATGACGGCTACGGCAGGACTTAGTTTAACATTGGACCCTATGGGAAAAATGTTTCAAAACGCTTCTTCTCTGAAACCACTTGGACAATTGAATCCAAACTGCCCAGGAATGATCATTGGAAGGTCCTCTACAAAGTTTCTGTTTTTTATGCCGATCGAAAATTCAAGATGGCCACCACCGCAGTACATAGATTAACATTGGACCCTATGGGAAAATGTTCAAATGCCTTCTTCTCAGAAACTACAAATATGATTAAAGCCAAACTGTACATGAATGTTCATTGGATGATCCTCTACAAACTGTACGTTTTTTGTTCTGATATGAAATTCAAAATGGCGGCTACGGCAGGACTTAGTTTAACATTGGACCCTATAGGAATATTTTTATCAAAATGCTTCTTCTCTGAAACCACTTGGACAGTTGAAACCAAACTGCCCAGGAATGATCATTGGAAGGTCCTCTGGGGAAAATACAGAAATATATTCTTCTCTGAAGCTATTGCACTGATTGAACCTAAACTGTGCATCAATCATTGGAAGGTCCTTTACAAACTGTGTTTTTTATGTTGATCGTAATTCCAAGATGACTACCACTGCAGGACATAGTTTTTACATATGACCAATTGTTTTCTTTTAATTACCAGGTGAATGATACAGGCTCTTGAGAGCCTCTGGTTTTTTATCATTACAGCTTTTATTAATGCCAAGACAAAAGGAATCTTAATTATTTAAGTATTTGTTAGATTTCCCATTTACAGTCCAGTGATCTGGACAATTCAAAGAGAGGGGTGGGGGCTTGCTTTAAATGTTCATGAAGAAAATACCACATTTGTATTCAAACCGAGGAAAACAAATACTTGTGTTTACTCTAACTCTGCTCACCCCTATTTTCAGTGCCTACTCTTACCATTTTTTTGGATAAGCACAAAAGAGCAAAAATCGAGAGCTTCAATTCTTGAAAACTTTTTTTCTACCCAAATGTTAATGCGAGCTATTATCAGTTTGTATTCGTTGTACATAAATTGCAATCACCTCCTTTACAACAACTGGAACCAACTTTGGCCCTTGGTTAGAGGAGATTCAGATTTGTACAACTGTAATTGATCCGCCATGGGAAGAGTCTGAAAAGAAGAATTTAAGTAAATCTTTAAAAAAATTCTGCAATCTGTACTAGATACAACATTTGTCAGTGACTTGCAACAGGTTGATGGTTTTCTGCGGGTTCTCCAGTTTCCTCCGCCACGATATAGCTGAAATATTGTTGAAAGTGGCGTTAAACACCATAAACCTAAACCTAAAACATTCTTCTTGAGAACCTGCTATAGAAATGTTTCAATACTTCCTGTGCAGTATTATTATGATATGCAGATTTATATTGATGCAAATGAAGATGCCATGGTATGAGGCTAAAGCCTTGGGCAATGGTGTATAATAGTTCAAAGTTTAACATGGGTAAGATTTAAAATGAAGATGCCATGGTATGAGGCTAAAGCCTTGGGCAGTGTGGTATAATAGTCCAAAGTTTAACATGGGTAAGATTTAAAATGAAGGTGCCATGGTATGAGGCTAAAGCCTTGGGCAGTGGGGTATAATAGTCCAAAGTTTAACATGGGTAAGATTTAAAATGAAGATGCCATGGTATGAGGCTAAAGCCTTGGGCAGTGGGGTATAATAGTCCAAAGTTTAACATGGGTAAGATTTAAAATGAAGATGCCATGATATGAGGCTAAAGCCTTGGGCAGTGGGGTATAATAGTCCAAAGTTTAACATGGGTAAGATTTAAAATGAAGATGCCATGGTATGAGGCTAAAGCCTTGGGCAGTGGGGTATAATAGTCCAAAGTTTAACATGGGTAAGATTTAAAATGAAGATGCCATGGTATGAGGCTAAAGCCTTGGGCAGTGGGGTAGTACAAAGTTTAACATGGGTAAGATTTAAAAAGAAGATGCCATGGTATGAGGCTAAAGCCTTGGGCAGTGGGGTAGTCCAAAGTTTAACATGGGTAAGATTTAAAATGAAGATGCCATGGTATGAGGCTAAAGCCTTGGGCAGTGGGGTAGTCCAAAGTTTAACATGGGTACGATTTAAAATGAAGATGCCATGGTATGAGGCTAAAGCCTTGGGCAGTGGGATAGTCCAAAGTTTAACATGGGTAAGATTTAAAATGAAGATGCCATGGTATGAGGCTAAAGCCTTGGGCAGTGGGGTAGTCCAAAGTTTAACATGGGTAAGATTTAAAATGAAGATGCCATGGTATGAGGCTAAAGCCTTGGGCAGTGGGGTAGTACAAAGTTTAACATGGGTAAGATTTAAAAAGAAGATGCCATGGTATGAGGCTAAAGCCTTGGGCAGTGGGGTAGTCCAACGTTTAACATGGGTAAGATTTAAAATGAAGATGCCATGGTATGAGGCTAAAGCCTTGGGCAGTGGGGTAGTCCAAAGTTTAACATGAGTAAGATTTAAAATAAGAAAGATCTTCTTAAGAAGCAGCAATGGTGATGTTTAATGACATCAATCATTATTTTGATGCACACATCAAGCTTGCACAAATGAAGCCCCCAAGATTTGTGGGGTCTGCACCTTTGAGGTCCAAAGTTCTACATAGGTTGCAATAATAGAATAAATGTTGAAATATCATTTTCAAGATCCAGGAATGGAAATAATTGTATTTGGCATGAAATGTCCTTTTTAACTGGAGATTCTATGTTGTACAAATGAAAACACCAAGGTCTTACTCTTTTTGAGGGTCCAAAGTTTAACACAGACTGTAATGCTACAATTTTATTGCAAAGTGTTTGTTACACACACACACACACACACAGAGCTTTAAATATAATTTTTATGTAGAGCATTGACTCGGGAAGTGTACAGCTTAAAATAGAAGTTAATGTAGGACGTTGACTCTGGAAGTGCTTTGTATGAAATTCTAACATGTTCTTTAACATCTAAAAAATACTTACTGGTCCGTTGTGCTGTGGGGTATATGTTGTATAATATATTGACATTTATTTTTCTACGCTGTTCATTGAGTGCATATTTTGACTCTTAATATACATGTATTTAATTCTAATCACATTGGTGGTGTAATGGCTAGCATGCTTTCCTCAAGTGCAGTAGATCATAGGTTCGAGCCAATGTCACCTCAAACCAATGACTTGAATATGCTGCTTCTCTGCTTAAGCAGCAGCATTGATAGATCATGGGTTTGAACCCTGGTCACGTAATATCAAAGACAATTTTCTAGAAAATTGGTATTTTCTGCCTCCCACTTCAACACATATAGCTGAAAAATGATTCACTTGGAGTTAAACAACAATCTCTGGCTGTATATAATTCTATGGTAAACCTTTCCAGCTTATCAATTAATCCTCTGGAGCATCAGAGTTCACCTCCAGTATTTAGTGGGGTTCTATGGTAAACCTTTCCAGCTTATCAATTAATCCTCTGGAACATCTGATTTCACCTCCAGTATTTAGTGGAGTTCTATGGTAAACCTTTCCTATCAATTAATCCTCTGGAGCATCAGAGTTCACCTCCAGTATTTAGTGGGGTTCTATGGTAAACCTTTCCATCAATTAATCCTCTGGAGCATCTGAGTTCACCTCCAGTATTTAATGGAGTTCTATAGTAAACCTTTCCTATCAATTAATCCTCTGGAGCATCTGAGTTCACCTCCAGTATTTAGTGGAGTTCTATGGTAAACCTTTCCTATCAATTAATCCTCTGGTGCATCTGAGTTCACCTCCAGTATTTAATGGAGTTCTATGGTGAACATTTCCTATCAATTAATCCTCTGGAGCATCTGAGTTCACCTCCAGTATTTAGTGGAGTTCTATGGTAAACCTTTCCTATCAATTAATCCTCTGGAGCATCTGAGTTCATCTCCAGTATTTAGTGGAGTTCTATGGTAAACCTTTCCTATCAATTAATCCTCTGGAGCATCTGAGTTCATCTCCAGTATTTAGTGGAGTTCTATGGTAAACCTTTCCTATCAATTAATCCTCTGGAGCATCTGAGTTCACCTCCAGTATTTAGTGGAGTTCTATGGTAAACCTTTCCTATCAATTAATCCTCTGGAGCATTTGAGTTCATCTCCAGTATTTAGTGGGATTCTTGTTGCTCTATCTTTAGTGTTTCGTAGATCTGTATTTGTCCTTACGTCTTTTTTTCTTTTGGCCATTGTATTGTCTGTCCTTCTATTTTTGTCTTCTGATTACCCTTTTGGTATCTTCAAACTCTTCTTGCAGTAATCCATTAAGGTTGAAAACAATGATAACTGATGGCTTGATGAGACTATTATAATTAGATGTGTAGTGTATACATGTTCTGAAATAGTTTGTCCTAAGACGTTTTACTCGCCTGATCCAAAGGGCCTATTGTCATTATTTTGCATATTATTGTCTTTTTGCATTTTAATCTTCCCAAAAATGGAGCAAAATTTGATCTAAATGTTTCTTGGAAGGCCATCTATAAATTGTGTATGTGATTTTTGTTTTTGATTGGTTGAAAATTTAAGAAAATCAATTCTCTGAATATGAAAATGCAAATGATTTGTAACTTTGGAACAAAAGATTATTATTAGCTCTTCAACAGAGAAAGATTACTCATTACGGTTTAAATAGTGCAAAAAATATGGCTGCCATGGGAAATTCTTGTTCTACGTTGGTTGAAACTTTAGAAATTATCTTCCCTGAAACTCTTAAGTGTAAATGTTTTCCTTAACATGCGTACACATGATGATTATGAGTTTCTCTACAAAGATTTCTGAATTTTGTCCTGTTTAGAAAAAACTATTGCCTCAATAAGCCATTCTTGTTTCTAATCGGCTGAAATTTAAAAATAGAAATGATTCAAATGCAAACAATTTTTTCTTGGTAAAAATGATGTTCCCGAGATCCCGAGTTCATTTCAGAAGATCATTAGTATTAACGTCCAATCATAAATACCCAACAGTAATTTGACATCATTGATATGTATGTATAGATCATCATTTTTCTGATGATAACTACATTATTAAGAACATTTTTCTGGCGATGACCACGTTATTAAGGACATTGCTCTAGCAATGACTATGTTATTAAGGACATTACTCTGGTGATGACTACATTATTAAGGACATTGCTCTGGTGATGACTACGTTATTAAGGACATTTCTCTGACGATGACTAAATTATTAAGGACATTGCTCTGATGATGACTACGTTATTAAGGACATTGCTCTGGTGATGACTACATTATTAAGGACATTTCTCTGGCGATGACTAAATTATTAAGGACATTGCTCTGATGATGACTACTTTATTAAGGACATTACTCTAGTGATGACTACGTTATTAAGGACATTGCTCTGGTGATGACTACATTATTAAGGACATTTCTCTGGCGATGACTAAATTATTAAGGACATTGCTCTGATGATGACTACGTTATTAAGGACATTGCTCTGGTGATGACTACGTTATTAAGGACATTGCTCTGGTGGTGACTACGTTATTAAGGACATTACTCTGATGATGACTACGTTATTAAGGGCATTTTTCTGGTGATGACTACGTTATTAAGGACATTTTTCTGGTGATGACTACCTTATTAAGGACATTGCTCTAGCAATTACAACGTTATTAAGGACATTACTCTGGTGATGACTACGTTATTATAGACATTTGTCTGGAGATGACTAAATTATTAAGGACATTGCTCTGATGATGACTACGTTATTAAGGACATTGCTCTGGTGATGACTACGTTATTAAGGACATTGCTCTGGTGATGACTACGTTATTAAGGACATTGCTCTGATGATGACTACGTTATTAAAGACATTTTTCTCGTCATGACTACGTTATTCAGGACATTGTTTTCGTGATGACTACATTATTAAGGACATTTTTCTGGTGATGACTACGTTATTAACGACATTACTCTGATGATGAATACATTATTAAGGACATTTTTCTGATGACTACGTTATTAAGGACATTTTTTCTGGTGATGACTACGTTATTAAAGATATTTTTCTGGTGATGACTACGTTATTAAGGACATTGCTCTGGTGATTGGTGATGACTACATTATTAAGGACATTGCTCTGGTGATGACTACGTTATTAAGGACATTACTCTGATGATGACTACGTATTAAGGGCATTTTTCTGGTGATGACTACGTTATTAATGACACTTTTTCTGGTGATGACTAAGTTATTAAGATATTTTTCTGGTGATGACTACATTATTAAGGACATTGCTCTGGTGATGACTACATTATTAAGGACATTGCTCTGGTGATGACTACGTTATTAAGGACATTTTTCTGGTGATGACTACGTTATTAAGAACATCACTCTGATGATGACTATGTTATTAAGGACATTTTTCTGGCGATGACTACGTTATTAAGGACATTGCTCTGGTGATGACTACGTTATTAATGACATTGCTCTGGTGATGATTACGTTATTAAGGACATTGCTCTGGTGATGACTACGTTATTAAGGACATTGCTCTGGTGATGACTCAGTTATTAAGGACATTTTTCTGGTGATGACTACGTTATTAAGGACATTGCTCTGGTGATGACTACGTTATTAAGGATATTGCTCTGGTGATGACTATGTTATTAAGGACATTGTTCTGGTGATGACTACATTATTAAGGACATTGCTCTGGTGATGACTATGTTATTAAGGACATTTCTCTAGTGATGACTATGTTATTAAGGACATTGCTCTGATGATGACTATGTTATTAAGGATGTTGCTCTGGCGATGACTGATATTAAGGACATTGCTCTGGTGATGACTACGTTATTATGGACAATTTTCTGGTGATGACTACATTATTAAGGACATTACTCCGGTGATGACTATGTTATTAAGGACATTTCTCTAGTGATGACTATGTTATTAAGGACATTGCTCTGATGATGACTATGTTATTAAGGAAATTGCTCTAGCGATAACTATGTTATTAAGAACATTGCTCTAGCAATGACTACGTTGTTAAGGACATTGCTCTGGTGATGACTGTTATTAAGGACATTGCTCTGATGATGACAACGTTATTAAGGACATTGCTCTGGTGATGACTACGTTATTAAGGACATTGTTCTGATGATGACTACGTTATTAAGAACAGTTTTCTCGTGACGACTACATTATTAAGGACATTGCTCTGATGATGACTACGTTATTAAGGACATTTTTATGGTGATGACTACGTTATTAATGACATTGCTCTGGTGATGACTACGTTATTATGGACATTTTTCTGGTGATGACTACATTATTAAGGACATTGCTCTGGTGAAAACTATGTTATTAAGGACATTTCTCTAGTGATGACTACGTTATTAAGGACATTGCTCTAGCGATGACTGCGTTATTAAGGAAATTTCTGTAGCGATAACTACGTTAAGGACATTGCTCTAGCAATGACTACATTGTTAAGGACATTGCTCTGATGATGACTGTTATTAAGGACATTGCTCTGGTGATGACTACGTTATTAAGGACATTGCTCTGGTGATGACTTTGTTATTAAGAACATTGCGCAGGCGATGACTATGATATTAAGGACATTGCTCTGGTGATGACTACGTTTTTAAGGACATTTTTCTGGTGATGACTACGTTATTAAGGACATTGCTCTGGTGATGACTACGTTATTAAGGACATTGCTCTGATGATGACTATGTCCTTGGACATTGCTCTAGCGATGACGACGGTATTAAGAACATTTTTCTGGTGATGACTACGTTATTAAGGACATTGTTCTGGCGATGACTACATTATGAAGGACATTGTTCTGGCAATGACTATGTTATTAAGGACATTGCTCTGGTGATGACTACGTTATTATGGACATTGTTCTGGCGATGACTACGTTATTAAGGAAATTGTTCTGGTGATGATTACGTTATTAAGGACATTGTTCTGGCGATGACTACGTTATGAAAGACATTGTTCTGGTGATGACTACGTTATGAAGGACATTGCTCTGGTGATGACTACGTTATTAAGGAAACTGTTCTGGTGATGACTACGTTATTAAGGACATTTTTCTGGTGATGACTACGTTATTATGGACATTGTTCTGGCGATGACTACGTTATTAAGGACATTGCTCTGGTGATGACTACGTTATTAAGGACATTTTTCTGGTGATGACTTATTAAGGACATTTTTCTGGAGATAACTACGTTATTAAGGACAACAATACACATACCTGCCCATGATGTCCATGTACTACAGGAATTAAGAAGCAAATCTCATTTAAAAATCAATCGAGTGATGACCTGATTTTCCCCTTAAGGGTTAAATACACACTCTGATTGGTTTGTCAACATAAGTATGTATTGTCCTGAATCACAGGTATGATGTTTGCATGTTGAAATGGCCATTTGGCCATGCTTTGTGTATATAAAGATAACAGGAAAAACGTTTCTGGAAAATCAATCAATAGAAATGTTTGTATCATTATCACTGCAGTGCGAAATAAGCAAGCAAGGCCAACAATGATAACAGCCTTAAACTATAGAAATATAACATGGCAGATACAAGACTGGCATCATACCAAAGTTTTCTAGATCCTTGTGCCTCAAAATTGTGTCACAGTCAGTCTGCCACTAACATTAGCTTTGTCAGATCTGTGTCAGACAGTCAGTCTGCCACTAACATTAGCTTTGTCAGACCTGTGTCAGACAGTCAGTCTGCCACTAACATTAGCTTTGTCAGACCTGTGTCAGACAGTCAGTGTGCCACTAACATTAGCTTTGTCAGACCTGTGTCAGACAGTGAGTCTGCCACTAACATTAGCTTTGTCAGACCTGTGTCAGAGAGTCAGTCTGCCACTAACAGTAACTTCGTCAGACAGTCATTCTGCCACTAACATTAGCTTTGTCAGACCTCTGCCAGACAGTCAATCTGCCATTAACATTAGCTTTGTCAGACCTGTGCCAGACAGTCAGTATGCCACTAACATTAGCTGTTTCAGACAAAGTCAGTCTGCCACTAACATTAACTGTGTCAGACCTTTGTCAGACAGTCAGTCTACCACTAACATTGGCTTTATCAGACCTGTGTCAGACAGTCAGTCTGCCACTAACTAACATTAGCTTTGTCAGACCTATTGAAATTCTGTTCCTAATGTCTGGTAGGTTCAATGATTTTTGCCAAGTCTGTTTTCCATATTTCTTTTTATACAGATGAAAATCTTGGAATATTTTGGGTCCAACTCCTATATGGTCAATATTATAATAAAGGCTGATGACCTGGTCAATAGTATAAACCTTTTGTGTTTATTATCCTTTTTTTTAGCCATGCATTTTACATGCACAATTTATTATAGAGTGATAAAAAAAACACTTACTGTAGAATATATCAACTTATCTATCTATGAGTGACAAATTAACCATTTGTTTTGACCAAGAGTACATCTCAAGTTTAACCTTTACTGACAGGTACATATGTTCTTGTTTATGACAAAGAAAGGCCAAAATGAACAGATGAATACTGACCACCTTTGACAAGTTGCAGAGTTTGTCCAGGTTGTAAATGACAAATGAAAAAAGTTAAAACTATAAATAAATTAGTATTAGATAGAGGAGACAGCAGCCTTAAATGTTTCAACCAAGTGACTTAAAGTTATGGGCTGTGACAGTCAGTTAGTGTATGATGGAAAAATTATTCTTGTCTTTGTTGAGTATTACAAGGAGGGATATTGAAAAAGGAAGAATGCATGATCCTTGATTGTCTCCAATGTGTCTTAAGTGACTTAATCTGTGGGTTTTTTTTTTAAGGAATAGCTAATTTCTTCCGTATAAGCAAGGCAGTTGGTCTTCATAAATGTTGGGAAACTTGATATTGTAAAAAAAATTTTTTTTTTTAGCAATTAGTTAAAAATAAAGAATAAAAAAAACCAACAATTTATATAAAATATTATGTTTTTTGTGTGTTTTTTTGCAATATGGCAAAAAAAATGGAAAAATACTTGTGATATCTATTCATAAAAATGTAATAAAAAAATCATGTTAGCTTGTTTTAATGAGATCAGTTAGATGTAAAGAAACAATCAAACACAAATTTAAAATTGTTTTATGGGTTATTTTTTATGGCAAAATAAAAAGAGAAAAAAATACTAATACTTTTTAGCTCACCTGGCCTAAAGGCCAGTTGAGCTATTGTCATCACTTTTCCTCTGTCGTCCGTCCGTCAATATTTCACATTTTAATCTTCTCCTCAGAAACCACTGGGCCAATTGCAACCAAACTTTGGTGGAATGGTCCTTGGATGGCCCCCTTCCAAAACTGTGTCCGGTGATCCCGATTTTCAACCAAGATGGCCGCCAAGCTCAAAATAGAAAAAAGGGGGGATGAAATTTTAATTGTCCATTGCTGCTTTAGTGTTAGTCAAAATGAGGTCAAATGTTAACTGCAGCTACATGGCAAGGAATAGTTTAACATATATTCCGGGTTTTTCTGTGAAACTTTTCTTTCAGCCGATATATACCGATTATGCAAATTATGCATATTTTGATAAAAGATCACATTTAAATCTTCTCCTCTGAAACCGCTGAACCAAATTAAACCAAACCTGGCAGGGATGGTTCCTTTCAATGTTGTGTCCGACAGCCCCGCCCTCCATTCAAGATGGCTGCTGTTACTAAAAATAGAAATTTCTTCAAATGGCCAAAACTGCTCTATTTTAAGCCAGAATGTGCCCAAATTTGAACTGTATAAGCATAATGAGCTTTTTGACATAGAGGATTTTTTATCAACTTTGAACTTTTGCCAATTTTGACCGATTATGTAAATTTGAAAAAAGGGGGGATGAAATTTAAAAAAAATCTTCTCTCTGAAACTACTGAGCCAATCTCAACCAAACTTTGCTGAAATGATTCTTGGATGGCCCCCTTCCAAAATTGTGTCCGATGATCCTGACTTCCAACCAAGATGACCGCCAAGCTCAAAATAGAAAAAAGGGGGATGAAATTTTAATTGTCCATTGCTGCTTTAGTGTAAGTCAAAATGAGCTCAAATTTTAACTGCAGCTACATGGCAAGAAGTAGTTTAACATATATTCCGGGTTTTTCTGTGAAATTTTTCTTTCATCCGATATATACCGATTATGCAAATTATGCATATTTTGATAAAAGATCGCATTTAAATCTTCTCCTCTGAAACCGCTGAACCAAATTAAACCAAACCTGGCAGGGATGGTCCCTAGGTGGGTCCCTTTCAAAATTGTGTCCGACAGCCTCGCCCTCCATTCAAGATGGCCGCTGTTACTAAAAATAGAAATTTCTTCAAATAGCCAAAACTGCTCTATTTTAAGCCCGAATGTGCCCAAATTTGAACTGTATAAGCATAATGATGAGCTTTTTAACATGTATTACAGGATTTTTTATGAACTTTGAACTTTTGTCGATTTTGACCGATTATGCAAATTAGAAAAAAGGGGGATGAAATTTTTAAAAAATCTTCTCCTCTGAAACTACTGAGCCAATCTCAACCAAACTTTGCTGAAATGATTCTTGGATGGTCCCCTGCCAAAATTGTGTCGGGTGATCCCGACTTCCAACCAAGATGGCCGCCAAGCTCAAAATAGAAAAAAGGGGGGATGAAATTTTAATTGTCCATTGCTGCTTTAGTGTAAGTCTCAAAAATTAAGAAAGAAATTGAAGATACAATTAAAATCTTGAAATCAACGCTTACTTTAACTTTACTAGATCTTGGTTATAAGTACAAAAAATCGGGCGATAGGAGGCTTTTATATGATCAGAGGTCATTAATAAATGATCGGTGTAATTACCTCGGAAAAATCAGGAAGTTTCGAGATGATGGATATGAAATTGTACATTTGGATGAGACCTGGGTTAATCAGAATCATGCTACTGACTAAATGTGGTTACCAGTTGATGGTTCTGATGCCCCAAAGATCCCTTCAGAAAAAGGAAAAAGGTTGATAGTTTTGCACGCTGGTAATCGTGAGGAGGGTTTGATTGATAGGTGTGATTTTGTTTTTCTTGCCAAAGCTAAAGATGGGGATTATCACCAAGAAATGAACGAGCCCACCTTTCTAAACTGGTTCGAAAATCAGCTTATACCAGCATTAAAAAGCCCAAATGTTATCGTTTTAGATAATGCCAGTTATCACAACATCAAGACTGAAGAAACTGTTGTGCCAAACTTTAATCAGAGAAAAGCTGTCTTGCAAGATTATCTTTCAAAACACAACATTCCTTTTCAGTCCCTTGAAACTAAAAAACAACTTTATGAAAAAATATAATTTAAGAAAGCCCTTTCCGTTTTTAAAACTGATAAAATTGCCAACCTACACGGTCACGAAGTTCTAAGAACCCCTGTTCGCCATTGCGAATTGAACCCCATAGAACTTATTTGGGCACAGGTTAAAGGGTTTGTTGCAGAAAACAATACAACTTTTCGTTTGAAGGATGTGAAAGAACTTGTTTATGGGGGGTTTGGCAGAATTACAAAGGCAGTTCGGGCGAAGGCAGAAGATTATTAGAAATAGAAAAGGAGTATGGGAAAGAGAATTGCATTGATAAGAGTGAGATTCCTCCAATGATAATTGATTTTGATGACGACGAGTCCAGCGACGAGGAAAGCTGAATCCAGTCCAACATGATTACAAATTGAAAGGGTACACCGGTTGTACATAACGTTTTTACCTATAAAATTTTATTCATATCCAATAATTGTGTACTCTATGCAGGGCACGAAATTAATGCTAGTCCGGAGGCAAGTAAAATCAGCGTCGGGCTAGAAGAACTCTCTTAGAAGCTAGTCCGATGGGCTAGTTAAAATTTCCAATTGTCAATTATTGTTTCCACTTCATTGATTTTAATGACATAATTGAAAATCATAATTAGTCATTCATATTACTGTGTTTGTTTACGCTGTACACAATTTACCTGTGAGGAATTCCCTCGATAGCAATTAGATCCTAAAGGGTGGTATACGAAATGATCAAATTACTCGATAATCCGAGTAACTCAGTGAGCGTTCTTAACAACATAATCTAAGGTTCAAGAAATGTGGCGAAACATTACCGGCGTAGAGCAACCAGCGAATTTTTTTTTTAAATTGGATAATAATCAGGATGATGGTGACGCTGGTGATGATGATGTTTCAAGTGATGACAATACTGACATTCTTTCTTCATTATAATTTTTTCAAATAAAATGATTATTATATAATTTTTAGTAATTGTCCCCATGATGGTCGGGCTAGTAGAATATCTGGAGGGCTAGTTGATTTTTATATCTACTAGTTCTGCTGGCTAGTTGCAATTTTTGCTTAAATTCTACCCCTGACTATGTCTGACTTGAGTGAAATTATTAGCAGAAAAGACCGTTCTTTTTCGAATTATTTCTGAAAGATTGAAATAACTTGGTCAAATTAAAGATTAGTAATTATGAAAATTTATGATTTCACGTTATTTTCTAAATTTTCCAAGTTAATCTCAGGTAAGCCTGTGTATAAATGTCACGTAGTCAAATGCATTAACCATGAAGGGAACAATAGCCTTCTACCGGCACTTCGACGAGAGACAATAGACCAGCTGCGGGACCACCGTCGTTCCTATTGTTATATGGGATTACGTCCGCGGTGAGTTGGCTGTCACATTTAACAAGCAAACTTGGCATATTTTGAAGAATTTAGCCTGAAATAAAGATCAAAATAACGCTAATAATTGGTAATTTTTCAGATGAACAGGGCCTTCGGAATAATTTCAACCCTAAATATTTATACAATTCCAAAATGGTAGTAAAATTCCTGACAAAACTCTCGTTGGATGCGTTAAAAAAAAATCTACGGTTTACGAAATATTTAGATTTTTCCATTTTCTAATCAAAAAATTATTACTTTAATTATTATTGTATTATTTTTTTTTACTGAAACAATGGTATGAACTGGTTAAATTGTCAGATTGAGCGTGTTGTAGGTCAGGTGAAAATACACATTTGTGGTCCTTTCTAGTGAATCATACAATCAACATGCATGGCAAGCTCTCGTAAATTGTTCACAAACATTAGTTTGTCAGTCATGGCAAGCTCTCGTAAATTGTTCACAAATACTACATATTGTCATTTCTAATCATAATTAGACTTTCTTTTGTTCTGTGGTCTGTCTTGATAAAAAAAATAAAGTGGGAAAATTTGATTGTCACAATTTAATTTTAAAAGAACTGCTGTACTTTTATAATATACTTTTCTTAAAATAATTGAAATTTTGTGCAGATTAATATAGATTTTTCAACAATATGTACCAGTAGATAATTCGAGATAACCGTTAAAATTTCTTTGTTTTATAAAGCTTAACAGGGGTCATCTATTAACATAATTAAAATCTGTCTTATAAAGTTTTAACAGTGATGTTTAACAATTCCACTAATATCAACAAAACAAAGTTGTATATCTCACATTTAATCATTGAGCACAAAAATTAGAATAACATATGCTGATGAAAATGGGGCAGACACAAGAATGTGACAGTGTTAAACTGGATAATGGGATCCTAGTCGTCCACTTCTTGATAATTGAATCTCCAATGGTAATGCAGATATATGAGCAAATAATTAAACACCAGTATAGATTCACTTCCACCCAAAAAGACCACACACCATCATAAATATGAACTACAACACAAATACAGATAATACAATAGCAGGGTCAATGAATGCTTGGATGTTTGTAGTTAACTGACCACTAACTCAGAAGGGAGAATCTGTGATTAAAAACCTTTACTCTTAGCACAAAAAAATCCTAGTGATACTTCTAACAAATTTAATGTCAATTAGTCAGAAACTTTGATGGTCTTGTGGGCCAGAATAAATAGGTTTTAGCCTTTATTTAAACTATTTGTATATTCATGAACATACAGCCATTTTGATTTTACCAATACATTTGTCTGAAGACTGTATGTCATATGTTGTAATGGTTTCTGATTAGCTGAAATCTAAAAAAAATCTTCTCTTCAGATACCAATAAGAAATTTGAACTGAAGCCTTGGTATCTCTGGACTGGAAAAAAAATTGGGTTAGGGATTAGAGTTATTGTGCTTAACGCCACTTTCAACAAAATTTCAGTTATTTTGTGGCAGTCAGTTTTATTGGTGGAGGAAACCGAAGGACCCGGAGAAAACCACAGTCACTGACAAACACATAATGTTGTTTCAGTACACCTCACCATGAGTAGGAGTCAAAATTACAACTGTAGTGGTAATAGGCATACGTAAATCCAACTACTATGTGATCACAACCACGATTCCTCCCCCCTGAGGTCCCTATGTTATCAACCTTTTTACCTTTTCTACAAGTGTCTGAGGTACCTATGTCATAAACTTGTTTACCTTTTCTACAAATGTCTGAGGTCCCTATGTCATCAACTTGTTTACCTTTTCTACAAGTGTCTGAGCTATGTCATCAACTTTTTTACCTTTTCTACAAGTGTCTGAGCTATGTCATCTACTTTTTTACCTTTTCTACAAGTGTCTGAGGTCCCTATGTCATCAACTTTTTTACCTTTTCTACAAGTATCTGAGGTACCTATTTCATCTACTTTTTCCCCGAGGTCATTGCAACTTGGTAGCTTTACTTAAGCAATTATGAATAACGAAATTAACGACAACATACCGGCTAGGACGTCACCCGGGTTAACAAGGTCCTCATTTGCTACTACACGGAACAGGGTAGCAAATGGTATATGCGTTCCACGGAAAATCCTACGGGATACCCCCGATTAGTCTTACGTTCAGCCAGAGGGTAATTATTATTTCAAAACTTCAGATTCGTATCAAATTTTAAAATCTTGTTCTATTAATATTTCTGACTATCTTAAATCTCCAGGTACTTGTGACTCTTCTCCATGCATTACTACTTGCAAAATAAAAACTGACGAATATAATACTTGTAAAACATGCGTCATGCTAATAACTTCTCCTGAATTTACAAGTAATTTAACTGGAAAAACGTACTACACCAAATCGTTTGACCCTCTGGACTGTTCTACTAAAAATGTCATTTAAGGAATAGAATGTACACTCTGTGGACTTTTGTATGTTGGTGAAACTCGTCAAACATTGCGAAGTAGGATGAGCCAACATCGATATAATGCAAAAGATCCCAAATACAGGATTTTGTATAATCATTTCAATCAACCGGGTCATGACCGCTGTTTGACGATGAAAGTTTGAATCATTGAGAAGATTTACCATCATACAAACAGTCCTATGCTTAGTACACCTTACCGTACAGATAGAGAGTTTTTTTGGATAAAAGAATTAGGCACTGCAATGCCTTAAGGTTGCAATGATAACATCAAAGGAGTGGGAAATTTGTCAAGTCCTGGATGCAACGAAATCAACGTGATGAGCCTTTTTAATACTATTCCAAGAACTAAACGTAGCCATGGTCATAAAAGAATTCAACATCCTAATGTTAAAAAGTCCTCTAAACCAAGAACGTTACAAGATACTTTTAATGATTTACTTTCTAATATACAGAAACCTCTTGGAATTCATCATATTCGTACAATCTTATTTTCACTACCTGTAAACTACCTCAAAGATCTTAGGGATTTTGGACTTGACAAAGGAGGCGTAGATCCTTTTTCTCCTAAGTACAGATTGTCTAGTATTATATGTGACGTGGCGTCCTTTCGTCTTTTTAAACCAGTTCGATCTGAACCTCTTCATGATAACAACAGAAAATTCCTCCATATTCCGTTTACTAACAAAGGAATCGATGCTATTAACATCAGCAACATTCTTAATAGAAAAGAGGTCGTAAAAGAAATTCCACCATATTTCAAAAATCAATCTGTTCCCATTGTCTCCTATAGCTACACTAACAGCATTGGCCGTAAAATTTTCAACTACAAAGAAGCATTGCAAAATATTAACATAGAAGAGTACCTTAGGAACCCTCTGACTTGTGACTGCTCCCACTCTCCTTTTCAATACAACCCATCTGGACATGTAATCACTGGTGATCTGAATATCATTCAACATGAGAGTCTCCGAAAGGTGATTTCTCATGGTCCTAAATTCAGAGAACCTCAACACATCAATTGGAAACATAATTTCAAGATAATTATGGATGCTGTTGAAGATTATGCCAGAAGGTGGATAAAGAGAGAAGTAGACCAAGATCCTGAGTTGGAGTCCTTGTCAGACTGGGTTAGAACAATTAGGTCTCTAGTACAAGTCGGATTCACAAGCTCAAAAAATTGTGTTAATAGTCGACCTAAGTCTGTATTTAAAGACCAAGAAGCTGTTAAGTGTCTTTCCTCTCTTCATGACAAATATGTTATCATTCCTGCGGACAAGGCTTCCAACAATATCGTGTTTGTATGTAAATCATATTACTTCGAATGCCTAATCAAGGAATTAGGCATAAATAGCAACACCTCTAGTAATACCACATACAAACCAACTTCGTTCGACAAAGATGAAATCCTAGCTAACCACAGATCATTCATGACCTCTTTAAACATTCCCTCTGGTAAAGAGTCTGAGGATTTACCCTATTTATATTGGATACCTAAACTCCATAAGACACCATACAAAGAAAGGTACATAGCGGGATCATCAACTTGTTCGACGAAAGAATTGTCTATTCACCTGACAAAGATTCTGTCTGCAGTAAAAGAGGGACAACAGAAATATTGTGAAACTGTTTACTCGCGTAGTGGCATAAATCACATGTGGATTTTGAAAAACTCTAAAGATCTTTTGGATAACCTGAAATCAAGATCTTTCTCTCAGGTATCCTCCATCAAAACTTTTGATTTTTCAACTCTATATACCACCCTACCGCATGACAAATTAAAAACCCGCTTAAAAGAAACAATTCATAAAGCTTTTAGTCATAGAAACTATGGCTCAAAATTTGTTGTGTTGGGCTACAATTCCACATTTTTTTCAAACAAAATTCATAAAGGTAAAACATGCTACTCCGAGGATCAAGTGATCAGTATGCTGGAGTTCCTCACCGATAACATATTTGTCTTCTTTGGAGGGACACTGTTTCAGCAGGTCGTTGGCATACCAATGGGTACGAATTGTGCCCCTCTTCTAACCGATTTATTTTTATACTCATATGAGTCGGAGTTTCTTCAAAAACTTGTAAAAGATAAGAAGATTCATGAGGCTAGAGCCTTTAATTTCACATACAGGTATATTGATGACGTTTTATCTATCAATAATTCTAGATTTGCAGAATTTCTTCCATTGATATATCCTCCAGAGCTGGATGTTAAAGAGACCACCGATACAGCTTCGTCCGCATCATTTTTGGACTTATACCTCGAATTTGACGACAGTGGTCAACTCAGTACTAAAATTTATGATAAGCGGGACGACTTCAATTTTAAAATCATAAATTTTCCAAACATATGCAGCAATATACCAGCTTCTCCTGCATATGGTGTTTACATCTCGTAATTGATTCGCTATGCAAGGGCCAGTAGCAATTATTCTGATTTCCTGAAACGTCATCTTCATCTGAGTAACAGACTACTGGATCAGGACTATTAAAAGATTCGCCTTATTCGATCTCTTAAAAAGTTTATATTCCGATACCAATATTTTGTCGAAATATATTCCGTCGCTGCAGAAAAAATTATAAGCGATGCATTTTCATATAGTGAAAATGTATAAAGATAAAGAAGTTAAAAATGTCAAGATAATTTTTTTTGTCAATGTGTGACGTAAAAATATTTTTGACATTTACGTCACCGAATATGGTACTGCTTTGACAACTATTTTACATATTTTGTTCCTGTATTTAAATACTGTTACAGTGACAGCCGGAACCTTTGAACCGTAATGAGAGCGGGAGGTTTGACGCCTTAAAATCTGATTCAACCCACCATTTCTTTAGAAATGCCTGTACCAAGTCAGGGTCATTACGGTTTTCACAGTTTTCCGGTTGTTGACTGATTTTGTCTGTTTATATAATTATGAGTTTTGACTTTCCCTTTGTAAGATTGTTTGGAGTTCGGTAATTTTGTTATTAACCTTATTTTGTACCTTTTCTACACGTGTCTGAGGTCCCTACATGTATGTCATAAACCTTTTTACCTTTTCTACAAGTATCTGAGGTCCCTATGTCATCTACTTGTTTACCTTTTCTACAAGTGTCTGAGGTCCGTATGTCATAAACCTTTTTACCTTTTCTACAAGTGTCTGAGGTCCCTATGTCATCAACTTTTTTCCCTTTTCTACAAGTATCTGAGGTCCCTATGTTATCAACTTTTTTACCTTTTCTACAAGTCTCTGAGGTCCCTATGTCATCAACTTTTTTACCTTTTCTACAAGTATCTGAGGTACCTATGTCATAAACTTGCTTACCTTTTCTACAAGTATCTGAGGTACCTATGTCATCTACTTTTTTACCTTTTCTACAAGTGTCTGAGGTCCCTACATGTATGTCATAAACTTTTTTACCTTTTCTACAAGTGTCTTAGGTCCCTATGTCATCAACTTTTTTACCTTTTCTACAAGTATCTGAGGTCCCTATGTCATCTACTTTTTTACCTTTTCTACAAGTGTCTGGGGTCCCTACATGTATGTCATAAACTTGTTTACCTTTTCTACAAGTATCTGAGGTCCCTATGTCATAAACTTGTTTACCTTTTCTACAAGTATCTGAGGTCCCTATGTCATAAACTGTTTTACCTTTTCTACAAGTATCTGAGGTCCCTATGTCAAAAACTTTTTACCTTTTCTACAAGTATCTGAGGTACCTATGTCATAAACTTTTTTACTTTTCTACAAGTATCTGAGGTCCCTATGTCATAAACTTGTTTACCTTTTCTACAAGTGTCTGCGATCCCTATGTCATAAGCTTGTTTACCTTTTCTACAAGTGTCTGAGGTCCCTATGTCATCAACTTTTGTACCTTTTCTACAAGTGTCTGAGCTATGTCATCAACTTTTTTTTACCTTTTCTACTTCTGTAGATCCGCTGCATGCCCAGTCACCACATCTTCTCCAAATGTCCTGAAGAAATGTAGTATTTTTTGGAGCAATTTAAAATCCCAAAAGATGGATGTCCTTGCCTCTGATTAGTAGACATATCATCAATTTCTTATGCAGAACTACTGCATGTTCCTCACCAGACTTGTCTGTGGGCAACAGAACTACTGCATGTGAAGTCACCAGACTTGTCAAGCACATTTCAACGATTTAAAGCAAACACTTGATATGATGAAATGATTTGATCAAGCTACTGTTACTGGATCTAATACCTTTCATTTACAAATGTAAGTAACATCCAGGAAGTTAATTAGTAGGGAAAAGTTAATTTGGTCTGTGGGAAAGTGATTTGGTTTTTTTATGTACTTTCCCAGAAAAATGGTAGAACATTGGTATGGACTGCACATCACCATGGACACAGATCAAAGTAAGAAAACTTGTGTCCATAGGTTAAAAGCTATACTATTGTATGACCGTACTTTCATGTCAGTTTGTTCCAAATGAAGGGTTAGGGTTATTGTGTTGGTTGGTTAGTTTATGGTGTTTAACGCCACTTTTAACAATATTTCAGTTATATCGTGGCGGTCAGATTTATTGGTGGAGGAAACCTGAATACCTGGAGAAAACCACCGACCTGTTGCAAGTCACTGACAATCTTTATCACATAATGTTGTATCTAGTATACCTCACCATGAATGGGATTCAAACTCACAACTTTAGTGGTGATAGGCACCAATTGTACAGGTAGTTGTAAATCTTGTAACTACGATACGATCATGATCATGTTGGCCCCTATGTTCCAAATGAAAGACAAGGTCAAACTCCCATTGTCTTTACTTTTATTTAACATAAAGATTCCAGGAAGAGTACATTATACTATGTAGATGAAGCAGAAATTTGATTTAATGGAAAGACTCAATTTATAATACATAATTAACTACCGCTATGTTACATGCTAATTATCATTATTCAATTTATGTCAGCTTTAATTGTTAATCAATTGCAATTTAATAGAATTGACAGCATCTTGTACAAAGGGCTTAAATGATATGTTATACACAGTCACAATTTTGAGGGTGCGTCGGTTGTCGTAATGAATATTTGTTATGCTTAGTAAGCAATTTTTCATCTATATATATGTAAGACTCGGATCGACGTCCAGTCTCTAATCGACGTCCAATCCTCAAATCCATGCCCGATTTCTACGTCACAGACATCTGTACCTCAGATCTATGTCTTTTTTCAAATTCTCAAATTGGCGTCCAGTGATGTCACTAGCGTATGCTTCAAATTACGTCACACCCCGTTAGTTCAAATTTTTGAAGCAATGATGGAGAAGCGACAAGACCAGATTCCAAATGAAGAATTCTTGATGACAAAAAAAAAAGGTGAAAAAATGGAGTAAGCAAATGCCCAAATACAGAAACAGTCTGTGCAGATATTTCATACATTGCAGTAAAGAATACTAAAGTTGTATATAGGCCTAATAAATGGAAATAAATTCAGAATAATGTCTATGTTTTTATAGTTACTGCAGATAAAATCTTATTATGTTTATTTGTGTCCTATTTATTATAATTTGAGAAATCATTGAAAATTATTTCGATATATGACACGATATTGATGATATTAAAGAGTGAACAAATGCTAAAGCAAAAAACAGAACAAAACAAAACAAAACAAAGAAAACCCAACAGGATTTGGAAAGGACACCGATTTGAGAATACCCTGAAATTGAACCATGATTAGAGATAATGACGTTAGTGGACGCCAATTTGAGGAGCGGACGTCGATTAGAGACTGGACATCGATCTGAGTCTATCATATATAATAATGGGTATGATGAACTATGGATGGTCCTCAGCAATTATATTATTACAATGATTGGCTGGAATATCTAGGAAATAGAGTAGTCCTTCTTTTATATGGTGACACTCACATAAAAGGCCACCCCTTTTATGAAACCAGATTTCAAATGCACTAAGATAGTTAAATACTACAATGTAGCCCCCCTCAAAAGAGGCCACCCCTCATTTAAAGACACCTTTTCTTTGCAGAATGGAAGGGATGGCAATATAAGTGAGGGGTTACTTTACACAGTACAAAACAACTACATTGTACTAGTGACCATTTCCGTTTGAGGTTTGACATAGAAGTGGTTCTTATTGTTCTGGTTAGTTATACTAGTGACCACTTCTGTTTGAAGTTTGAAATATATGTGATCAATCTTATTGTTCTGGTTAGTTATACTAGTGACCACTTCTGTTTGAAGTTTGACATAGATGTGGTTCTTATTGTTCTGGTTGGTTATACTAGTGACCACTTCTGTTTGAAGTTTGACATAGATGTGGTTCTTAATGTTCTGGTTAGTCATACTAGTGACCACTTCTGTTTGAAGTTTGACATAGATGTGGTTCTTAATGTTCTGGTTAGTTATACTAGTGACCATTTCTGTTTGAAGTTTGAAATATATGTGATCAATCTTATTGTTCCGGTTGGTTGTACTAGTGACTATTTATGTTTGAAGTTTGACATAGATGTGGTTCTTATTGTTCTGGTTGGTTATACTAGTGACTATTTCTGTTTGAAGTTTGACATAGATGTGGTTCTTATTGTTCTGGTTAGTTATACTAGTGACCACTTCTGTTTGAAGTTTGAAATATATGTGATCAATCTTATTGTTCTGGTTAGTTATACTAGTGACCACTTCTGTTTGAAGTTTGACATAGATGTGGTTCTTATTGTTCTGGTTGGTTATACTAGTGACCACTTCTGTTTGAAGTTTGACATAGATGTGGTTCTTATTGTTCTGGTTAGTCATACTAGTGACCACTTCTGTTTGAAGTTTGACATAGATGTGGTTCTTAATGTTCTGGTTAGTCATACTAGTGACCACTTCTGTTTGAAGTTTGACATAGATGTGGTTCTTAATGTTCTGGTTAGTTATACTAGTGACCACTTCTGTTTGAAGTTTGAAATATATGTGATCAATCTTATTGTTCCGGTTGGTTGTACTAGTGACTATTTATGTTTGAAGTTTGACATAGATGTGGTTCTTATTGTTCTGGTTGGTTATACTAGTGACCATTTCTGTTTGAAGTTTGACATAGATGTGGTTCTTATTGTTCTGGTTGGTTATACTAGTGACCATTTCTGTTTGAAGTTTGACATAGATGTGGTTTTTATTGTTCTGGTTGGTTATACTAGTGACTATTTCTGTTTGAAGTTTGACATAGATGTGGTTCTTATTGTTTTGGTTAGTTATACTAGTGATCATTTCTGTTTGAAGTTTGACATAGATGTGATTCTTAATGTTCTGGTTAGTCATACTAGTGACCACTTCTGTTTGAAGTTTGACATAGATGTGGTTCTTAATGTTCTGGTTAGTTATACTAGTGACCACTTCTGTTTGAAGTTTGAAATATATGTGATCAATCTTATTGTTCCGGTTGGTTGTACTAGTGACCATTTCTGTTTGAAGTTTGACATAGATGTGGTTCTTATTGTTCTGGGTGGTTATACTAGTGACTATTTATGTTTGAAGTTTGACATCGATGTGGTTCTTATTGTTCTGGTTGGTTATACTAGTGATCATTTCTGTTTGAAGTTTGACATAGATGTGGTTCTTATTGTTCTGGTTAGTTATACTAGTGACCATTTCTGTTTGAAGTTTGACATAGATGTGGTTCTTATTGTTCTGGTTGGTCATACTAGTGACCATTTCTGTTTGAAGTTTGACATAGATGTGGTTCTTATTGTTCTGGTTGGTTATACTAGTGACCATTTCTGTTTGAAGTTTGACATAGATGTGGTTCTTATTGTTCTGGTTGGTTATACTAGTGACCATTTCTGTTTGAAGTTTGACATAGATGTGGTTCTAATTGTTCTGGTTGGTTATACTAGTGACCACTTCTGTTTGAAGTTTGACATCGATGTGGTTTTTATTGTTCTGGTTGGTTATACTAGTGACTATTTCTGTTTGAAGTTTGACATAGATGTGGTTCTTATTGTTCTGGTTAGTTATACTAGTGACCATTTCTGTTTGAAGTTTGACATAGATGTGGTTCTAATTGTTCTGGTTGGTTATACTAGTGATCATTTCTGTTTGAAGTTTGACATCGATGTGGTTCTTAATGTTCTGGTTGGTTATACTAGTGACTATTTCTGTTTGAAGTTTGACATAGATGTGGTTCTTATTGTTCTGGTTAGTTATACTAGTGACCACTTCTGTTTGAAGTTTGAAATATATGTGATCAATCTTATTGTTCTGGTTGGTTATACTAGTGACCACTTCTGTTTGAAGTTTGACATCGATGTGGTTCTTATTGTTCTGGTTGGTTATACTAGTGACCACTTCTGTTTGAAGTTTGACATCGATGTGGTTCTTATTGTTCTGGTTGGTTATACTAGTGACTATTTCTGTTTGAAGTTTGACATAGATGTGGTTCTTATTGTTCTGGTTAGTTATACTAGTGACCATTTCTGTTTGAAGTTTGACATAGATGTGGTTCTTATTGTTCTGGTTGGTTATACTAGTGACCATTTCTGTTTGAAGTTTGACATCGATGTGGTTCTTAATGTTCTGGTTAGTTATACTAGTGACCACTTCTGTTTGAAGTTTGACATAGATGTGGTTCTTAATGTTCTGGTTAGTTATACTAGTGACCACTTCTGTTTGAAGTTTGACATAGATGTGGTTCTTAATGTTCTGGTTAGTTATACTAGTGACCACTTCTGTTTGAGGTTTGACATAGATGTGATTCTTAATGTTCTGGTTAGTCATACTAGTGACCACTTCTGTTTGAAGTTTGACATAGATGTGGTTCTTAATGTTCTGGTTAGTTATACTAGTGACCACTTCTGTTTGAAGTTTGAAATATATGTGATCAATCTTATTGTTCCGGTTGGTTGTACTAGTGACCATTTCTGTTTGAAGTTTGACATAGATGTGGTTCTTATTGTTCTGGGTGGTTATACTAGTGACTATTTATGTTTGAAGTTTGACATAGATGTGGTTCTTATTGTTCTGGTTAGTTATACTAGTGACCATTTCTGTTTGAAGTTTGACATAGATGTGGTTCTTATTGTTCTGGTTGGTTATACTAGTGACCATTTCTGTTTGAAGTTTGACATAGATGTGGTTCTAATTGTTCTGGTTGGTTATACTAGTGACCACTTCTGTTTGAAGTTTGACATCGATGTGGTTTTTATTGTTCTGGTTGGTTATACTAGTGACTATTTCTGTTTGAAGTTTGACATAGATGTGGTTCTTATTGTTCTGGTTAGTTATACTAGTGACCATTTCTGTTTGAAGTTTGACATAGATGTGGTTCTTATTGTTCTGGTTGGTTATAGTAGTGACCATTTCTGTTTGAAGTTTGACATAGATGTGGTTCTAATTGTTCTGGTTGGTTATACTAGTGACCACTTCTGTTTGAAGTTTGACATCGATGTGGTTCTTATTGTTCTGGTTGGTTATACTAGTGACTATTTCTGTTTGAAGTTTGACATAGATGTGGTTCTTATTGTTCTGGTTAGTTATACTAGTGACCATTTCTGTTTGAAGTTTGACATAGATGTGGTTCTTATTGTTCTGGTTGGTTATACTAGTGACCATTTCTGTTTGAAGTTTGACATCGATGTGGTTCTTATTGTTCTGGTTGGTTATACTAGTGACCACTTCTGTTTGAAGTTTGACATAGATGTGGTTCTTAATGTTCTGGTTGGTTATACTAGTGACTATTTATGTTTGAGGTTTGACATAGATGTGGTTCTTATTGTTCTGGTTAGTTACACTAGTGACCACTTCTGTTTGAAGTTTTTCATAGATGTGGTTCTTATTGTTCTGGTTAGTTATACTAGTGACTATTTATGTTTGAAGTTTGACATAAATGTGGTTCTTATTGTTCTGGTTGGTTATACTAGTGACCACTTCTGTTTGAAGTTTGACATCGATGTGGTTCTTATTGTTCTGGTTAGTTATACTAGTGACTATTTATGTTTGAAGTTTGACATAAATGTGGTTCTTATTGTTCTGGTTGGTTATACTAGTGACCACTTCTGTTTGAAGTTTGACATCGATGTGGTTCTTATTGTTCTGGTTGATTATACTAGTGACCACTTCTGTTTGAAGTTTGACATAGATGTGGTTCTTATTTTTCTGGTTGGTTATACTAGTGACCATTTCTGTTTGAGGTTTGACATGGATGTGGTTCTTATTGTTCTGGTTAGTTATACTAGTGACTATTTATGTTTGAAGTTTGACATATGTGATAAATCTTATTGTTTCTGGTTGGTTATACTAGTGACCACTTCTGTTTGAAGTTTGACATAGATGTGGTTCTTATTGTTCTAGTTGGTTATACTAGTGACCATTTCTGTTTGAAGTTTGACATAGATGTGGTTCTTATTGTTCTGGTTGGTTATACTAGTGACTATTTCTGTTTGAGGTTTGACATGGATGTGGTTCTTATTGTTCTGGTTGGTTATACTAGTGACTATTTCTGTTTGAGGTTTGACATGGATGTGGTTCTTATTGTTCTGGTTAGTTACACTAGTGACCACTTCTGTTTGAAGTTTGACATAGATGTGGTTCTAATTGTTCTGGTTGGTTATACTAGTGACCACTTCTGTTTGAAGTTTGACATCGATGTGGTTTTTATTGTTCTGGTTAGTTATACTAGTGACTATTTCTGTTTGAAGTTTGACATAGATGTGGTTCTTATTGTTCTGGTTAGTTATACTAGTGACCATTTCTGTTTGAAGTTTGACATAGATGTGGTTCTAATTGTTCTGGTTGGTTATACTAGTGATCATTTCTGTTTGAAGTTTGACATCGATGTGGTTCTTAATGTTCTGGTTGGTTATACTAGTGACTATTTCTGTTTGAAGTTTGACATAGATGTGGTTCTTATTGTTCTGGTTAGTTATACTAGTGACCACTTCTGTTTGAAGTTTGACATCGATGTGGTTCTTATTGTTCTGGTTGGTTATACTAGTGACTATTTCTGTTTGAAGTTTGACATAGATGTGGTTCTTATTGTTCTGGTTAGTTATACTAGTGACCATTTCTGTTTGAAGTTTGACATAGATGTGGTTCTTATTGTTCTGGTTGGTTATACTAGTGACCATTTCTGTTTGAAGTTTGACATCGATGTGGGTCTTAATGTTCTGGTTAGTTATACTAGTGACCACTTCTGTTTGAAGTTTGACATAGATGTGGTTCTTAATGTTCTGGTTAGTTATACTAGTGACCACTTCTGTTTGAAGTTTGACATAGATGTGGTTCTTAATGTTCTGGTTAGTTATACTAGTGACCACTTCTGTTTGAGGTTTGACATAGATGTGATTCTTAATGTTCTGGTTAGTCATACTAGTGACCACTTCTGTTTGAAGTTTGACATAGATGTGGTTCTTAATGTTCTGGTTAGTTATACTAGTGACCACTTCTGTTTGAAGTTTGAAATATATGTGATCAATCTTATTGTTCCGGTTGGTTGTACTAGTGACCATTTCTGTTTGAAGTTTGACATAGATGTGGTTCTTATTGTTCTGGGTGGTTATACTAGTGACTATTTATGTTTGAAGTTTGACATAGATGTGGTTCTTATTGTTCTGGTTAGTTATACTAGTGACCATTTCTGTTTGAAGTTTGACATAGATGTGGTTCTTATTGTTCTGGTTGGTTATACTAGTGACCATTTCTGTTTGAAGTTTGACATAGATGTGGTTCTAATTGTTCTGGTTGGTTATACTAGTGACCACTTCTGTTTGAAGTTTGACATCGATGTGGTTTTTATTGTTCTGGTTGGTTATACTAGTGACTATTTCTGTTTGAAGCTTGACATAGATGTGGTTCTTATTGTTCTGGTTAGTTATACTAGTGACCATTTCTGTTTGAAGTTTGACATAGATGTGGTTCTTATTGTTCTGGTTGGTTATAGTAGTGACCATTTCTGTTTGAAGTTTGACATAGATGTGGTTCTAATTGTTCTGGTTGGTTATACTAGTGACCACTTCTGTTTGAAGTTTGACATCGATGTGGTTCTTATTGTTCTGGTTGGTTATACTAGTGACTATTTCTGTTTGAAGTTTGACATAGATGTGGTTCTTATTGTTCTGGTTAGTTATACTAGTGACCATTTATGTTTGAAGTTTGACATAGATGTGGTTCTTATTGTTCTGGTTGGTTATACTAGTGACCATTTCTGTTTGAAGTTTGACATCGATGTGGTTCTTATTGTTCTGGTTGGTTATACTAGTGACCACTTCTGTTTGAAGTTTGACATAGATGTGGTTCTTAATGTTCTGGTTGGTTATACTAGTGACTATTTATGTTTGAGGTTTGACATAGATGTGGTTCTTATTGTTCTGGTTAGTTACACTAGTGACCACTTCTGTTTGAAGTTTTTCATAGATGTGGTTCTTATTGTTCTGGTTAGTTATACTAGTGACTATTTATGTTTGAAGTTTGACATAAATGTGGTTCTTATTGTTCTGGTTGGTTATACTAGTGACCACTTCTGTTTGAAGTTTGACATCGATGTGGTTCTTATTGTTCTGGTTAGTTATACTAGTGACTATTTATGTTTGAAGTTTGACATAAATGTGGTTCTTATTGTTCTGGTTGGTTATACTAGTGACCACTTCTGTTTGAAGTTTGACATCGATGTGGTTCTTATTGTTCTGGTTGATTATACTAGTGACCACTTCTGTTTGAAGTTTGACATAGATGTGGTTCTTATTTTTCTGGTTGGTTATACTAGTGACCATTTCTGTTTGAGGTTTGACATGGATGTGGTTCTTATTGTTCTGGTTAGTTATACTAGTGACTATTTATGTTTGAAGTTTGACATATGTGATAAATCTTATTGTTTCTGGTTGGTTATACTAGTGACCACTTCTGTTTGAAGTTTGACCTAGATGTGGTTCTTATTGTTCTGGTTAGTTATACTAGTGACCACTTCTGTTTGAAGTTTGACATCGATGTGGTTCTTATTGTTCTGGTTGGTTATACTAGTGACTATTTCTGTTTGAAGTTTGACATAGATGTGGTTCTTATTGTTCTGGTTAGTTATACTAGTGACCATTTCTGTTTGAAGTTTGACATAGATGTGGTTCTTATTGTTCTGGTTGGTTATACTAGTGACCATTTCTGTTTGAAGTTTGACATCGATGTGGGTCTTAATGTTCTGGTTAGTTATACTAGTGACCACTTCTGTTTGAAGTTTGACATAGATGTGGTTCTTAATGTTCTGGTTAGTTATACTAGTGACCACTTCTGTTTGAAGTTTGACATAGATGTGGTTCTTAATGTTCTGGTTAGTTATACTAGTGACCACTTCTGTTTGAGGTTTGACATAGATGTGATTCTTAATGTTCTGGTTAGTCATACTAGTGACCACTTCTGTTTGAAGTTTGACATAGATGTGGTTCTTAATGTTCTGGTTAGTTATACTAGTGACCACTTCTGTTTGAAGTTTGAAATATATGTGATCAATCTTATTGTTCCGGTTGGTTGTACTAGTGACCATTTCTGTTTGAAGTTTGACATAGATGTGGTTCTTATTGTTCTGGGTGGTTATACTAGTGACTATTTATGTTTGAAGTTTGACATAGATGTGGTTCTTATTGTTCTGGTTAGTTATACTAGTGACCATTTCTGTTTGAAGTTTGACATAGATGTGGTTCTTATTGTTCTGGTTGGTTATACTAGTGACCATTTCTGTTTGAAGTTTGACATAGATGTGGTTCTAATTGTTCTGGTTGGTTATACTAGTGACCACTTCTGTTTGAAGTTTGACATCGATGTGGTTTTTATTGTTCTGGTTGGTTATACTAGTGACTATTTCTGTTTGAAGCTTGACATAGATGTGGTTCTTATTGTTCTGGTTAGTTATACTAGTGACCATTTCTGTTTGAAGTTTGACATAGATGTGGTTCTTATTGTTCTGGTTGGTTATAGTAGTGACCATTTCTGTTTGAAGTTTGACATAGATGTGGTTCTAATTGTTCTGGTTGGTTATACTAGTGACCACTTCTGTTTGAAGTTTGACATCGATGTGGTTCTTATTGTTCTGGTTGGTTATACTAGTGACTATTTCTGTTTGAAGTTTGACATAGATGTGGTTCTTATTGTTCTGGTTAGTTATACTAGTGACGGTTTATGTTTGAAGTTTGACATAGATGTGGTTCTTATTGTTCTGGTTGGTTATACTAGTGACCATTTCTGTTTGAAGTTTGACATCGATGTGGTTCTTATTGTTCTGGTTGGTTATACTAGTGACCACTTCTGTTTGAAGTTTGACATAGATGTGGTTCTTAATGTTCTGGTTGGTTATACTAGTGACTATTTATGTTTGAGGTTTGACATAGATGTGGTTCTTATTGTTCTGGTTAGTTACACTAGTGACCACTTCTGTTTGAAGTTTTTCATAGATGTGGTTCTTATTGTTCTGGTTAGTTATACTAGTGACTATTTATGTTTGAAGTTTGACATAAATGTGGTTCTTATTGTTCTGGTTGGTTATACTAGTGACCACTTCTGTTTGAAGTTTGACATCGATGTGGTTCTTATTGTTCTGGTTAGTTATACTAGTGACTTTATGTTTGAAGTTTGACATAAATGTGGTTCTTATTGTTCTGGTTGGTTATACTAGTGACCACTTCTGTTTGAAGTTTGACATCGATGTGGTTCTTATTGTTCTGGTTGATTATACTAGTGACCACTTCTGTTTGAAGTTTGACATAGATGTGGTTCTTATTTTTCTGGTTGGTTATACTAGTGACCATTTCTGTTTGAGGTTTGACATGGATGTGGTTCTTATTGTTCTGGTTAGTTATACTAGTGACTATTTATGTTTGAAGTTTGACATATGTGATAAATCTTATTGTTTCTGGTTGGTTATACTAGTGACCACTTCTGTTTGAAGTTTGACCTAGATGTGGTTCTTATTGTTCTAGTTGGTTATACTAGTGACCATTTCTGTTTGAAGTTTGACATAGATGTGGTTCTTATTGTTCTGGTTGGTTATACTAGTGACTATTTCTGTTTGAGGTTTGACATGGATGTGGTTCTTATTGTTCTGGTTGGTTATACTAGTGACTATTTCTGTTTGAGGTTTGACATGGATGTGGTTCTTATTGTTCTGGTTAGTTACACTAGTGACCACTTCTGTTTGAAGTTTGACATAGATGTTGTTCTTATTGTTCTGGTTAGTTATACTAGTGATCATTTCTGTTTGAGGTTTGACATCGATGTGGTTCTTATTGTTCTGGTTAGTTACACTAGTGACCACTTCTGTTTGAAGTTTGACATAGATGTGGTTCTTATTGTTCTGGTTGGTTATACTAGTGACCATTACTGTTTGAAATTTGACATAGATGTGATTCTTATTGTTCTGGTTAGTTACACTAGTGACCACTTCTGTTTGAAGTTTGACATAGATGTGGTTCTTATTGTTCTGGTTGGTTATACTAGTGACCATTTCTGTTTGAAATTTTACATAGATGTGGTTCTTATTGTTCTGGTTGGTTATACTAGGGACCATTTCTGTTTGAGGTTTGACATAGTTGTGGTTCATATTGTTCTGGTTGGTTATACTAGTGACTATTTCTGTTTGAGGTTTGACATAGATGTGATCAATCTTATTGTTTCTGATTGGTTATACTAGTGACCACGTCTGTTTGAAGTTTCACATTGATGTGGTTTTTATTGTTCTGGTTAGTTATACTAGTGACCATTTCTGTTTGAGGTTTGACATGGATGTGGTTCTTATTGTTCTGGTTAGTTATACTAGTGACCACTTCTGTTTGAAATTTGACATAGATGTGGTTCTTATTGTTTCTGGTTGGTTACACTAGTGACCACTTCTGTTTGAGGTTTGACATAGATGTGGTTCTTATTGTTCTGGTTGGTTATACTAGTGACCATTTCTGTTTGAGGTTTGACATGGATGTGGTTCTTATTGTTCTGGTTAGTTACACTAGTGACCACTTCTGTTTGAAGTTTGACATAGATGTGGTTCTTATTGTTCTGGTTGGTTATACTAGTGACCATTTCTGTTTGAGGTTTGACATGGATGTGGTTCTTATTGTTCTGGTTAGTTACACTAGTGACCACTTCTGTTTGAAGTTTGACATAGATGTGGTTCTTATTGTTCTGGTTGGTTACACAAGTGACCACTTCTGTTTGAGGTTTGACATAGATGTGGTTCTTATTGTTCTGGTTAGTTATACTAGTGACTATTTCTGTTTGAGGTTTGACATCGATGTGGTTCTTATTGTTCTGGTTGGTTACACTAGTGACTATTTCTGTTTGAAGTTTGACATAGATGTGGTTCTTATTGTTCTGGTTGGTTATACTAGTGACCATTTCTGTTTGAAGTTTGACATAGATGTGGTTCTTATTGTTCTGGTTAGTTATACTAGTGATCATTTCTGTTTGAGGTTTGACATGGATGTGGTTCTTATTGTTCTGGTTAGTTATACTAGTGACTATTTCTGTTTGAAGTTTGACATAGATGTGGTTCTTATTGTTCTGGTTAGTTATACTAGTGATCATTTCTGTTTGAGGTTTGACATAGATGTGGTTCTTATTGTTCTGGTTAGTTACACTAGTGACTATTTCTGTTTGAAGTTTGACATAGATGTGGTTCTTATTGTTCTGGTTGGTTATACTAGTGACCATTTCTGTTTGAAGTTTGACATAGATGTGGTTCTTATTGTTCTGGTTAGTTATACTAGTGATCATTTCTGTTTGAGGTTTGACATAGATGTGGTTCTTATTGTTCTGGTTAGTTATACTAGTGACTATTTCTGTTTGAAGTTTGACATAGATGTGGTTCTTATTGTTCTGGTTAGTTATACTAGTGATCAGTTCTGTTTGAAGTTTGACATAGATGTGGTTCTTATTGTTCTGGTTGGTTATACTAGTGACCATTTCTGTTTGAGGTTTGACATGGATGTGGTTCTTATTGTTCTGGTTAGTTATACTAGTGACTATTTCTGTTTGAAGTTTGACATAGATGTGGTTCTTATTGTTCTGGTTAGTTATACTAGTGACCATTTCTGTTTGGGGTTTGACATAGATGTGGTTCTTATTGTTCTGGTTGGTTATACTAGTGACCATTTCTGTTTGTGTTTTGACATAGATGTGGGGTTCTTATTGTTCTGGTTAGTTATACTAGTGACTATTTCTGTTTGAGGTTTGACATAGATGTGATAAATCTTATTGTTTCTGGTTGGTTATACTAGTGACCACGTCTGTTTGAAGTTTCACATTGATGTGGTTCTTATTGTTCTGGTTGGTTACACTAGTGACCACTTCTGTTTGAAGTTTTACATAGATGTGATTCTTATTGTTCTGGTTGGTTACACTAGTGACCACTTCTGTTTGAAGTTTTACATAGATGTGATTCTTATTGTTCTGGTTAGTTACACTAGTGACCATTTCTGTTTGAAGTTTGACATAGATGTGGTTCTTATTGTTCTGGTTGGTTACACTAGTGACCACTTCTGTTTGAAGTTTTACATAGATGTGGTTCTTATTGTTCTGGTTAGTTATACTAGTGACTATTTATGTTTGAAGTTTGACATAAATGTGGTTCTTATTGGTCTGGTTGGTTATACTAGTGACCATTTCTGTTTGAGGTTTGACATAGTTGTGGTTCATATTGTTCTGGTGAGATATACTAGTGACCATTTCTGTTTGAAATTTGACATAGATGTGGTTCTTATTGTTCTGGTTAGTTACACTAGTGACCATTTCTGTTTGAAGTTTGACATAGATGTGGTTCTTATTGTTCTGGTTAGTTATACTAGTGACTATTTCTGTTTGAAATTTGACATAGATGTGGTTCTTATTGTTCTGGTTAGTTACACTAGTGACCATTTCTGTTTGAAGTTTGACATGGATGTGGTTCTTATTGTTCTGGTTGGTTATACTAGTGACCATTTCTGTTTGTGTTTTGACATAGATGTGGTTCTTATTGTTCTGGTTAGTTATACTAGTGACTATTTCTGTTTGAGGTTTGACATAGATGTGATTCATATTGTTCTGGTTAGTTATACTAGTGACTATTTCTGTTTGAGGTTTGACATGGATGTGGTTCTTATTGTTCTGGTTAGTTATACTAGTGACCACTTCTGTTTGAGGTTTGACATAGATGTGGTTCTTATTGTTCTGGTTAGTTATACTAGTGACCATTTCTGTTTGAGGTTTGACATAGATGTGGTTCTTATTGTTCTGGTTGGTTATACTAGTGACCATTTCTGTTTGTGTTTTGACATAGATGTGGTTCTTATTGTTCTGGTTAGTTATACTAGTGACTATTTCTGTTTGAGGTTTCACATAGATGTGATAAATCTTATTGTTTCTGGTTGGTTATACTAGTGACCACGTCTGTTTGAAGTTTCACATTGATGTGGTTCTTATTGTTCTGGTTGGTTACACTAGTGACCACTTCTGTTTGAAGTTTTACATAGATGTGATTCTTATTGTTCTGGTTGGTTACACTAGTGACCACTTCTGTTTGAAGTTTTACATAGATGTGATTCTTATTGTTCTGGTTAGTTACACTAGTGACCATTTCTGTTTGAAGTTTGACATAGATGTGGTTCTTATTGTTCTGGTTGGTTACACTAGTGACCACTTCTGTTTGAAGTTTTACATAGATGTGGTTCTTATTGTTCTGGTTAGTTATACTAGTGACTATTTATGTTTGAAGTTTGACATAAATGTGGTTCTTATTGGTCTGGTTGGTTATACTAGTGACCATTTCTGTTTGAGGTTTGACATAGTTGTGGTTCATATTGTTCTGGTGAGATATACTAGTGACCATTTCTGTTTGAAATTTGACATAGATGTGGTTCTTATTGTTCTGGTTAGTTATACTAGTGACTATTTCTGTTTGAGGTTTGACATAGATGTGATAAATCTTATTGTTCTGGTTGGTTATACTAGTGACCATTTCTGTTTGAGGTTTGACATAGTTGTGGTTCATATTGTTCTGGTGAGATATACTAGTGACCATTTCTGTTTGAAATTTGACATAGATGTGGTTCTTATTGTTCTGGTTAGTTACACTAGTGACCATTTCTGTTTGAAGTTTGACATAGATGTGGTTCTTATTGTTCTGGTTGGTTACACTAGTGACCACTTCTGTTTGAAGTTTTACATAGATGTGGTTCTTATTGTTCTGGTTAGTTATACTAGTGACTATTTATGTTTGAAGTTTGACATAAATGTGGTTCTTATTGGTCTGGTTGGTTATACTAGTGACCATTTCTGTTTGAGGTTTGACATAGTTGTGGTTCATATTGTTCTGGTGAGATATACTAGTGACCATTTCTGTTTGAAATTTGACATAAATGTGGTTCTTATTGTTCTGGTTAGTTATACTAGTGACCATTTCTGTTTGAGGTTTGACATAGATGTGTTTTTTTTTGTTCTGGTTGGTTATACTAGTGACCATTTCTGTTTGAGGTTTGACATGGATGTGGTTCTTATTGTTCTGGTTAGTTATACTAGTGACTATTTATGTTTGAAGTTTGACATATGTGATAAATCTTATTGTTTCTGGTTGGTTATACTAGTGACCACTTCTGTTTGAAGTTTGACATAGATGTGGTTCTTATTGTTCTAGTTGGTTATACTAGTGACCATTTCTGTTTGAAGTTTGACATAGATGTGGTTCTTATTGTTCTGGTTGGTTATACTAGTGACTATTTCTGTTTGAGGTTTGACATGGATGTGGTTCTTATTGTTCTGGTTGGTTATACTAGTGACCACTTCTGTTTGAGGTTTTACATAGATGTGGTTCTTATTGTTCTGGTTAGTTACACTAGTGACCACTTCTGTTTGAAGTTTGACATAGATGTTGTTCTTATTGTTCTGGTTAGTTATACTAGTGATCATTTCTGTTTGAGGTTTGACATCGATGTGGTTCTTATTGTTCTGGTTAGTTACACTAGTGACCACTTCTGTTTGAAGTTTGACATAGATGTGGTTCTTATTGTTCTGGTTAGTTATACTAGTGATCATTTCTGTTTGAGGTTTGACATAGATGTGGTTCTTATTGTTCTGGTTGGTTATACTAGTGACCATTTCTGTTTGAAGTTTGACATCGATGTGGTTCTTATTGATCTGGTTAGTTACACTAGTGACCACTTCTGTTTGAAGTTTGACATAGATGTGGTTCTTATTGTTCTGGTTAGTTATACTAGTGATCATTTCTGTTTGAGGTTTGACATAGATGTGGTTCTTATTGTTCTGGTTAGTTACACTAGTGATCATTTCTGTTTGAAGTTTGACATAGATGTGGTTCTTATTGTTCTGGTTGGTTATACTAGTGACCATTTCTGTTTGAAGTTTGACATAGATGTGGTTCATATTGTTCTGGTTGGTTATATTAGTGACCACTTCTGTTTGAAGTTTGACATAGATGTGGTTCTTATTGTTCTGGTTGGTTATACTAGTGACCATTTCTGTTTGAAGTTTGACATAGATGTGGTTCATATTGTTCTGGTTGGTTATACTAGTGACCATTTCTGTTTGAAGTTTGACATCGATGTGGTTCTTATTGTTCTGGTTGGTTATACTAGTGACCACTTCTGTTTGAAGTTTGACATAGATGTGGTTCTTATTGTTCTGGTTAGTTACACTAGTGATCATTTCTGTTTGAAGTTTGACATAGATGTGGTTCTTATTGTTCTGGTTGGTTATACTAGTGACCATTTCTGTTTGAAGTTTGACATAGATGGGGTTCATATTGTTCTGGTTGGTTATATTAGTGACCACTTCTGTTTGAAGTTTGACATAGATGTGGTTCTTATATTTCCGGTTGGTTATACTAGAGACCATTTCTGTTTGAGGTTTGACATAGATGTGGTTCTTATTGTTCTGGTTAGTTATACTAGTGACCACTTCTGGTTGAAGTTTGACATAGATGTGGTTCTTATATTTCTGGTTGGTTATACTAGTGACCATTTCTGTTTGAGGTTTGACATGGATGTGGCTCTTATTCTGGTGGTTTGTTTATATTGTCACCGAATATTGTTTAACCTTTGTTTTTCAGCTTATCTGACCTCTAACCTTTTCATTTATTCCTACTATCCTAGTTTAGTACAAGAAATTGTATTAGGTTTCAAAATCGTTGCATTTAGCTGTAAATTATTCTTTGCCTTTTGTTTGATATTTCATCAATAGTCTTTCTGTGAATTTCGTTGCATGACAAAATTAGCATTTATTGACAACAACTATGTACAAAACCTGACCTGACCCAACTGATGACTGCAGTACATTTGTACCAGACTACTAACTTGTTAATCATTGTGTGGTCTTGTGCAATGATTCTGCCTATAGGCAAAATAATGAATGAATGGAATAAATCACAAATGTATTGCTTGATTTACATTCCCTTGTTTAAACCTAAATTTATCTTCGTTAAAAATTACAAAAAAAATTGCTTGGTATTCATTTTAGCAACAGTAAAGTACGTTTTTCAGGGACCATCCCTCCAGTCCAACCAAATGGGGTCTTTCAGAGGGGGTTTGAATAATAAAGACAATGAAGAGTTATGACATTTTTATTAACTCTCCTCCTGTGCATCACTTGGTGTTGGTCAAGTTATTTAAAAAATTTTGGGAAATAATTATGAACTGTCCCATTGCATAAAGACAATATATATTGTCCTTTTTAGAATTCATTCAATGGGAACTTTAAATTTCTATTTGAAAATCCAGTCATTATTTGAGTGATATATTTTTCAGCTATATCATGGCAAGAACATGTTAATTTTCAATGAGATGATGATGTCTGCTTTGTTCTAGACCAACACGCTGAGTTGGATTTTTATAGTGCTAGCTCACTGAAACAACAACCTGCGGTTAGACATGTTGCTCCACTCGGACACATTATTCTGATTCCGAGCCAACCCGTCTTTGCTCTTTCTCCTTAATGCTGCGTGCTTAGCGGAGAAGCAGCAAATACCAATTTGGTTTTAGCCCATGATCTACTGCAGTTGAGGCGATCACGCTAACAATTACGCCACCGATGCAGTTGGTATGTTTTGTTTTTGAAACATGATTATGGTGTGTAATGACACTTTCAACAATATTTCAGTTATATCGTGGCATATCTGAAACAGTACAGTTGATGTCGACACATGGTTATATCAGATATACCTACCCCCATCACCTACTACATGGTTATATCAGATATACTTACCCCCATCACCTACTACATGGTTATATCAGATATACCTACCCCATCACCTACTACATGGTTATATCAGATATACCTACCCCCATCACCTACTACATGGTTATATCAGATATACTTACCCCATCACCTACTACATGGTTATATCAGATATACTTACCCCATCACCTACTACATGGTTATATCAGATATACTTACCCCCATCACCTACTACATGGTTATATCAGATATACTTACCCCATCACCTACTACATGGTTATATCAGATATACTTACCCCATCACCTACTACATGGTTATATCAGATATACCTACCCCCATCACCTACTACATGGTTATATCAGATATACTTACCCCCATCACCTACTACATGGTTATATCAGATATACTTACCCCATCACCTACTACATGGTTATATCAGATATACCTACCCCCATCACCTACTACATAGTTATATCAGATATACTTACCCCATCACCTACTACATGGTTATATCAGATATACTTACCCCATCACCTACTACATGGTTATATCAGATATACCTACCCCCATCACCTACTACATGGTTATATCAGATATACTTACCCCATCACCTACTACATGGTTATATCAGATATACTTACCCCATCACCTACTACTTGGTTATATCAGATATACCTACCCCCAGCACCTACTACATGGTTATATCAGATATACTTACTCCCATCACCTACTACATGGTTATATCAGATATACTTACCCCCATCACCTACTACATGGTTATATCAGATATACTTACCCCATCACCTACTACATGGTTATATCAGATAAACTTACCCCCAGCACCTACTACATGGTTATATCAGATATACTTACCCCCATCACCTACTACATGGTTATATCAGATATACTTACTCCATCACCTACTACATGGTTATATCAGATATACTTACTCCCATCACCTACTACATGGTTATATCAGATATACTTACCCCCATCACCTACTACATGGTTATATCAGATATACTTACCCCATCACCTACTACATGGTTATATCAGATATACTTACCCCATCACCTACTACATGGTTATATCAGATATACTTACCCCATCACCTACTACATGGTTATATCAGATATACTTACCCCCATCACCTACTACATGGTTATATCAGATATACTTACCCCATCACCTACTACATGGTTATATCAGATATACCTACCCCATCACCTACTACATGGTTATATCAGATATACCTACCCCCAGCACCTACTACATGGTTATATCAGATATACTTACCCCATCACCTACTACATGGTTATATCAGATATTCCTACCCCCATCACCTACTACATGGTTATATCAGATATACTTACCCCCAACACCTACATGGTTATATCAGATATACTTACCCCATCACCTACTACATGGTTATATCAGATATGCCTACCCCCATCACGTACTACATGGTTATATCAGATATACCTACCTCCATCACCTACTACATGGTTATATCAGATATACCTACCCCCATCACCTACTACATGGTTATATCAGATATACTTACCCCATCACCTACTACATAGTTATATCAGATATACTTACCCCAACACCTACATGGTTATATCAGATATACTTACCCCATCACCTACTACATGGTTATATCAGATATACTTACCCCCAGCACCTACTACATGGTTATATCAGATAAACTTACCCCAACACCTACATGGTTATATCAGATATACTTACCCCATCACCTACTACATGGTTATATCAGATATACTTACCCCAACACCTACATGGTTTTATCAGATATACTTACCCCCATCACCTACTACATGGTTATATCAGATATACTTACCCCCAGCACCTACTACATGGTTATATCAGATATGCTTACCCCCATCACCTACTACATGGTTATATTAGATATACTTACCCCATCACCTACTACATGGTTATATCAGATATACTTACCCCCATCACCTACTACATGGTTATATCAGATATACTTACCTCATCACCTACTACATGGTTATATCAGATATACTTACCCCATCACCTACTACATGGTTATATCAGATATACTTACCCCCATCACCTACTACATGGTTATATCAGATATACTTACTCCCATCACCTACTACATGGTTATATCAGATATACTTACCCCATCACCTACTACATGGTTATATCAGATATACTTACCTCATCACCTACTACATGGTTATATCAGATATACTTACCCCCATCACCTACTACATGGTTATATCAGATATACTTACTCCCATCACCTACTACATGGTTATATCAGATATACTTACCCCATCACCTACTACATGGTTATATCAGATATACTTACCCCAACACCTACATGGTTATATCAGATATACTTACCCCCATCACCTACTGCATGGTTATATCAGATATACTTACCCCCATCACCTACTACATGGTTATATCAGATATGCCTACCCCCATCACCTACTACATGGTTATATCAGATATGCCTACCCCCATCACCTACTACATGGTTATATCAGATATACTTACCCCATCATCTACTACATGGTTATATCAGATATACTTACCCCAACACCTACATGGTTATATCAGATATACTTACCCCCATCACCTACTGCATGGTTATATCAGATATACTTACCCCCAGCACCTACTACATGGTTATATCAGATATGCTTACCCTCATCACCTACTACATGGTTATATCAGATATACTTACCCCATCACCTACTGCATAGTTATATCAGATATGCCTACCCCCATCACCTACTACATGGTTATATCAGATATACCTACCCCATCACCTACTACATGGTTATATCAGATATACTTACCCCCATCACCTACTACATGGTTATATCAGATATACCTACCCCCATCACCTACTACATAGTTATATCAGATATACTTACCCCCATCACCTACTACATGGTTATATCAGATATACTTACCCCATCACCTACTACATGGTTATATCAGTTATACTTACCCCAACACCTACATGGTTATATCAGATATACTTACCCCCATCACCTACTACATGGTTATATCAGATATACTTACCCCCAGCACCTACTACATGGTTATATCAGATATGCTTACCCCCATCACCTACTACATGGTTATATTAGATATACTTACCCCATCACCTACTACATGGTTATATCAGATATACTTACTCCCATCACCTACTACATGGTTATATCAGATATACTTACCCCCATCACCTACTACATGGTTATATCAGATATACTTACCCCATCACCTACTACATGGTTATATCAGATATACTTACCCCATCACCTACTACATGGTTATATCAGATATACCTACCCCCATCACCTACTACATGTTTATATCAGATATACTTGCCCCCATCACCTACTACATAGTTATATCAGATATACTTACCCCATCATCTACTACATGGTTATATCAGATATACTTGCCCCCATCACCTACTACATGGTTATATCAGATATACTTACCACCATCACCTACTACATGGTTATATCAGATATACTTACCCCATCACCTACTACATGGTTATATCAAATATACTTACCCCAACACCTACATGGTTATATCAGATATACTTACCCCATCACCTACTACATGGTTATATCAGATATACTTTCCACCAGCACCTACTACATGGTTATATCAGATATACTTACTCCCATCACCTACTACATGGTTATATCACATATACATACCCCATCACCTACTACATGGTTATATCAGATATACTTACCCCATCACCTACTACATGGTTATATCAGATATACTTACCCCCATCACCTACTACATGGTTATATCAGATATACTTACCCCCATCACCTACTACATGGTTATATCAGATATACTTACCCCATCACCTACTACATGGTTATATCAGATATACTTACCCCATCACCTACTACATGGTTATATCAGATATACTTTCCACCAGCACCTACTACATGGTTATATCAGATATACTTACCCCCATCACCTACTGTATGGCTATATCAGATATACTTACCCCCATCACCTACTACATGGTTATATCAGATATACCTACCCCCATCACATACTACATGGTTATATCAGATATACTTACCCCCATCACATACTATATGGTTATATCATATATACTTACCCCATCACCTACTACATGGTTATATCAGATATACTTACCCCCAGCACCTACTACATAGTTATATCAGATATACTTACCCCATCACCTACTACATGGTTATATCAGATATACTTACCCCCATCACCTACTACATGGTTATATCAGATATACCTACCCCCATCACATACTACATGGTTATATGAGATATACTTACCCCCATCACATACTACATGGTTATATCAGATATACTTACCCCCATCACCTACTACATAGTTATATCAGATATACTTACCCCCATCACCTACTACATGGTTATATCAGATATACTTACCCCCAGCACCTACTACATGGTTATATCAGATATACTTACCCCATCACCTACTACATGGTTATATCAGATATACTTACCCCATCACCTACTACATGGTTATATCAGATATACTTACCCCATCACCTACTACATGGTTATATCAGATATACTTACCCCATCACCTACTACATGGTTATATCAGATATACTTACCCCATCACCTACTACATGGTTATATCAGATATACCTACCCCCATCACCTACTACATGGTTATATCAGATATGCCTACCCCATCATCTACTACATGGTTATATCAGATATACTTCCCCCAGCGCCTACTACATGGTTATATCAGATATACTTACCCCATCACCTACTACATGGTTATATCAGATATACTTACCCCATCACCTACTACATGGTTATATCAGATATACCTACCCCTATCACCTACTACATGGTTATATCAGATATACTTACCCCATCACCTACTACATGGTTATATCAGATATACTTACCCCCATCACCTACTACATGGTTATATCAGATATACTTACCCCCATCACCTACTACATGGTTATATGAGATATACTTACCCCATCACCTACTACATGGTTATATCAGATATACTTACCCCATCACCTACTACATGGTTATATCAGATATACTTACCCCCATCACCTACTACATGGTTATATCAGATATACTTACCCCATCACCTACTACATGGTTATATCAGATATACCTACCCCCATCACATACTACATGGCTATATCAGATATACTTACCCCCATCACCTACTACATGGTTATATCAGATATACCTACCCCCATCACATACTACATGGTTATATCAGATATACTTACCCCAGCACCTACTACATGGTTATATCAGATATACTTACTCCATCACCTACTACATGGTTATATCAGATATACTTACTCCCATCACCTACTACATGGTTATATCAGATATACTTACCCCATCACATACTACATGGTTATATCAGATATACTTACCCCATCACCTACTACATGGTTATATCAGATATACTTACCCCATCACCTACTACATGGTTATATCAGATATACTTACCCCCATCACCTACTACATGGTTATATCAGATATACTTACTCCCATCACCTACTACATGGTTATATCAGATATACTTACCCCCATCACCTACTACATGGTTATATCAGATATACTTACCTCATCACATACTACATGGTTATATCAAATATGCCTACCCCCATCACCTACTACATGGTTATATCAGATATACTTACCCCATCACCTACTACATGGTTATATCAGATATACTTACCCCCATCACCTACTACATGGTTATATCAGATATACTTTCCACCAGCACCTACTACATGGTTACATCAGATATACTTACCCCCAGCACCTACTACATAGTTATATCAGATATACTTACCCCATCATCTACTACATGGTTATATCAGATATACCTACCCCATCAGCTACTACATGGTTATATCAGATATACTTACCCCCAGCACCTACTACATGGTTATATCAGATATACCTACCCCATCACCTACTACATGGTTATATCAGATATACCTACCCCCATCACCTACTACATGGTTATATCAGATATACTTACCCCCATCACCTACTACATGGTTATATCAGATATACTTACCTCCGTCACCTACTACATGGTTATATCAGATATACTTACTCCTAGCACCTACTACATGGTTATATCAGATATACTTGCCCCTAGCACCTACTACATGGTTATATCAGATATACTTACCCTCATCACCTACTACATGGTTATATCAGATATACTTACTCCCATCACCTACTACATGGTTATATCAGATATACTTACTCCCATCACCTACTACATGGTTATATCAGATATACTTACCCCCATCACCTACTAAATGGTTATATCAGATATACTTACTCCCATCACCTACTACATGGTTATATCAGATATAGTTACTCCCATCACCTACTACATGGTTATATCAGATATACTTACCCCATCACCTACTACATGGTTATATCAGATATACCTACCCCATCACCTACTACATGGTTATATCAGATATACCTACCTCCATCACCTACTACATGGTTATATCAGATATACCTACCCCATCACCTACTACATGGTTATATCAGATATACTTACCCCCATCACCTACTACATGGTTATATCAGATATCCCTACCCCATCACCTACTACATGGTTATATCAGATATACTTACCCCATCACCTACTACATGGTTATATCAGATATACTTACCCCTATCACCTACTACATGGTTATATCAGATATACTTACCCCATCACCTACTACATGGTTATATCAGATATACTTACCCCCATCACCTACTACATGGTTATATCAGATATACTTACCCCCATCACCTACTACATGGTTATATCAGATATACTTACCCCATCACCTATTACATGGTTATATCAGATATACCTACCCCATCACCTACTACATGGTTATATCAGATATACTTACCCCCAGCGCCTACTACATGGTTATATCAGATATACTTACCCCATCACCTACTACATGGTTATATCAGATATACTTACCCCCATCACCTACTACATGGTTATATCAGATATACTTACCCCATCACCTACTACATGGTTATATCAGATATACCTACCCCCAGCACCTACTACATGGTTATATCAGATATACTTACCCCATCACCTACTACATGGTTATATCAGATATGCCTACCCTATCACCTACTACATGGTTATATCAGATATGCCTACCCTATCACCTACTACATGGTTATATCAGATATGCCTACCCCCAACACCTACTACATGGTTATATCAGATATACTTACCCCATCACCTACTACATGGTTATATCAGATATCCCTACCCCATCACCTACTACATGGTTATATCAGATATACTTACCCCATCACCTACTGCATAGTTATATCAGATATGCCTACCCCCATCACCTACTACATGGTTATATCAGATATACTTACCCCCAGCACCTACTACATGGTTATATCAGATATGCTTACCCCCATCACCTACTACATGGTTATATCAGATATACTTACCCCATCACCTACTACATGGTTATATCAGATATACTTACCCCAGCACCTATTACATGGTTATATCAGATATGCTTACCCCCATCACCTACTACATGGTTATATCAGATATACTTACCCCCAGCACCTATTACATGGTTATATCAGATATGCTTACCCCCATCACCTACTACATGGTTATATCAGATATACTTACCCCATCACCTACTACATGGTTATATCAGATATACTAACCCCCATCACCTACTACATGGTTATATCAGATATACTTACCCCATCACCTATTACATGGTTATATCAGATATACCTACCCCATCACCTACTACATGGTTATATCAGATATACTTACCCCCAGCGCCTACTACATGGTTATATCAGATATACTTACCCCATCACCTACTACATGGTTATATCAGATATACCTACCTCCATCACCTACTACATGGTTATATCAGATATACCTACCCCTATCACCTACTACATGGTTATATCAGATATACTTACCCCATCACCTACTACATGGTTATATCAGATATACTTACCCCCATCACCTACTACATGGTTATATCAGATATACTTACCCCATCACCTACTACATGGTTATATCAGATATACCTACCCCCATCACCTACTACATGGTTATATCAGATATACCTACCCCTATCACCTACTACATGGTTATATCAGATATACTTACCCCATCACCTACTACATGGTTATATCAGATATACCTACCCCTATCACCTACTACTTGGTTATATCAGATATACTTACCCCATCACCTACTACATGGTTATATCAGATATACCTACCCCCAGCACCTACTACATGGTTATATCAGATATACTTACCCCATCACCTACTACATGGTTATATCAGATATGCCTACCCTATCACCTACTACATGGTTATATCAGATATACTTACCCCCAACACCTACTACATGGTTATATCAGATATCCCTACCCCATCACCTACTACATGGTTATATCAGATATACTTACCCCATCACCTACTGCATAGTTATATCAGATATGCCTACCCCCATCACCTACTACATGGTTATATCAGATATACTTACCCCCAGCACCTACTACATGGTTATATCAGATATACTTGCCCCATCACCTACTACATGGTTATATCAGATATACCTACCCCCATCACCTACTACATGGTTATATTAGATATACTTACCCCATCACCTACTACATGGTTATATCAGATATACCTACCCCCATCACCTACTACATGGTTATATCAGATATACTTACCCCATCACCTACTACATGGTTATATCAGATATACTTACTCCCATCATCTACTACATGGTTATATCAGATATACTTACCCCATCACCTACTACATGGTTATATCAGATATGCCTACCCCATCACCTACTACATGGTTATATCAGATATACTTCCCCCAGCGCCTACTACATGGTTATATCAGATATACTTACCCCATCACCTACTACATGGTTATATCAGATATACCTACCCCCATCACCTACTACATGGTTATATCAGATATACCTACCCCTATCACCTACTACATGGTTATATCAGATATACTTACCCCATCACCTACTACATGGTTATATCAGATATACCTACCCCCATCACCTACTACATGGTTATATCAGATATACTTACCCCATCACCTACTACATGGTTATATCAGATATACTTACCCCATCACCTACTACATAGTTATATCAGATATACTTACCCCATCACCTACTACATGGTTATATCAGATATACTTACCCCCATCACCTACTACATGGTTATATCAGATATACTTACTCCCATCACCTACTACATGGTTATATCAGATATACTTACCCCATCACCTACTACATGGTTATATCAGATATACTTACCCCATCACCTACTACATAGTTATATCAGATATACTTACCCCATCACCTACTACATGGTTATATCAGATATACTTACCCCCATCACCTACTACATGGTTATATCAGATATACTTACTCCCATCACCTACTACATGGTTATATCAGATATACTTACCCCATCACCTACTACATGGTTATATGAGATATACCTACCCCATCACCTACTACATGGTTATATCAGATATACTTACCCCCATCACCTACTACATGGTTATATCAGATATACCTATCTCCATCACCTACTACATGGTTATATCAGATATACCTACCTCCATCACCTACTACATGGTTATATCAGATATACTTACCTCCGTCACCTACTACATGGTTATATCAGATATACTTACCCCATCACCTATTACATGGTTATATCAGATATACCTACCCCATCACCTACTACATGGTTATATCAGATATACTTACCCCCAGCGCCTACTACATGGTTATATCAGATATACTTACCCCATCACCTACTACATGGTTATATCAGATATACCTACCCCCATCACCTACTACATGGTTATATCAGATATACCTACCCCTATCACCTACTACATGGTTATATCAGATATACTTACCCCATCACCTACTACATGGTTATATCAGATATACTTACCCCCATCACCTACTACATGGTTATATCAGATATGCCTACCCTATCACCTACTACATGGTTATATCAGATATACTTACCCCCAACACCTACTACATGGTTATATCAGATATCCCTACCCCATCACCTACTACATGGTTATATCAGATATACTTACCCCATCACCTACTGCATAGTTATATCAGATATGCCTACCCCCATCACCTACTACATGGTTATATCAGATATACTTACCCCCAGCACCTACTACATGGTTATATCAGATATACTTACCCCATCACCTACTACATGGTTATATCAGATATACCTACCCCATCACCTACTACATGGTTATATCAGATATACCTACCTCCATCACCTACTACATGGTTATATCAGATATACCTACCCCATCACCTACTACATGGTTATATCAGATATACCTACCCCTATCACCTACTACATGGTTATATCAGATATACTTACCCCATCACCTACTACATGGTTATATCAGATATACTTACCCCCATCACCTACTACATGGTTATATCAGATATACTTACCCCCATCACCTACTACATGGTTATATCAGATATACTTACCCCATCACCTATTACATGGTTATATCAGATATACCTACCCCATCACCTACTACATGGTTATATCAGATATACTTACCCCCAGCGCCTACTACATGGTTATATCAGATATACTTACCCCATCACCTACTACATGGTTATATCAGATATACTTACCCCCATCACCTACTACATGGTTATATCAGATATACTTACCCCATCACCTACTACATGGTTATATCAGATATACTTACCCCCATCACCTACTACATGGTTATATCAGATATACTTACCCCATCACCTACTACATGGTTATATCAGATATACCTACCCCCAGCACCTACTACATGGTTATATCAGATATACTTACCCCATCACCTACTACATGGTTATATCAGATATGCCTACCCTATCACCTACTACATGGTTATATCAGATATGCCTACCCTATCACCTACTACATGGTTATATCAGATATTCTTACCCCCAACACCTACTACATGGTTATATCAGATATACTTACCCCATCACCTACTACATGGTTATATCAGATATCCCTACCCCATCACCTACTACATGGTTATATCAGATATACTTACCCCATCACCTACTGCATAGTTATATCAGATATGCCTACCCCCATCACCTACTACATGGTTATATCAGATATACTTACCCCCAGCACCTACTACATGGTTATATCAGATATGCTTACCCCCATCACCTACTACATGGTTATATCAGATATACTTACCCCATCACCTACTACATGGTTATATCAGATATACTTACCCCAGCACCTATTACATGGTTATATCAGATATGCTTACCCCCATCACCTACTACATGGTTATATCAGATATACTTACCCCCAGCACCTATTACATGGTTATATCAGATATGCTTACCCCCATCACCTACTACATGGTTATATCAGATATACTTACCCCATCACCTACTACATGGTTATATCAGATATACTAACCCCCATCACCTACTACATGGTTATATCAGATATACTTACCCCATCACCTATTACATGGTTATATCAGATATACCTACCCCATCACCTACTACATGGTTATATCAGATATACTTACCCCCAGCGCCTACTACATGGTTATATCAGATATACTTACCCCATCACCTACTACATGGTTATATCAGATATACCTACCCCCATCACCTACTACATGGTTATATCAGATATACCTACCCCTATCACCTACTACATGGTTATATCAGATATACTTACCCCCAGCACCTACTACATGGTTATATCAGATATACCTACCCCCATCACCTACTACATGGTTATATCAGATATACCTACCCCATCACCTACTACATGGTTATATCAGATATACTTACCCCCAGCGCCTACTACATGGTTATATCAGATATACTTACCCCATCACCTACTACATGGTTATATCAGATATACTTACCCCCATCACCTACTACATGGTTATATCAGATATACTTACCCCATCACCTACTACATGGTTATATCAGATATACTTACCCCATCACCTACTACATGGTTATATCAGATATACCTACCCCTATCACCTACTACATGGTTATATCAGATATACTTACCCCCATCACCTACTACATGGTTATATCAGATATACTTACCCCATCACCTACTACATGGTTATATCAGATATACTTACCCCATCACCTACTACATGGTTATATCAGATATACTTACCCCCATCACCTACTACATGGTTATATGAGATATACTTACCCCATCACCTACTACATGGTTATATCAGATATACTTACCCCATCACCTACTACATGGTTATATCAGATATACTTACCCCCAGCACCTACTACATGGTTATATCAGATATACTTACCCCATCACCTACTACATGGTTATATCAGATATGCCTACCCTATCACCTACTACATGGTTATATCAGATATACTTACCCCAACACCTACTACATGGTTATATCAGATATCCCTACCCCATCACCTACTACATGGTTATATCAGATATACTTACCCCATCACCTACTGCATAGTTATATCAGATATGCCTACCCCCATCACCTACTACATGGTTATATCAGATATACTTACCCCCAGCACCTACTACATGGTTATATCAGATATACTTGCCCCATCACCTACTACATGGTTATATCAGATATACTTACCCCCATCACCTACTACATGGTTATATCAGATATACTTACCCCCATCACCTACTACATGGTTATATCAGATATCCCTACCCCATCACCTACTACATGGTTATATCAGATATACTTACTCCCATCACCTACTACATGGTTATATCAGATATACTTACCCCATCACCTACTACATGGTTATATCAGATATACTTACCCCCATCACCTACTACATGGTTATATCAGATATACTTACCCCATCACCTACTACATGGTTATATCAGATATACCTACCCCCATCACCTACTACATGGTTATATCAGATATACTTACCCCCATCACCTACTACATGGTTATATCAGATATACTTACCCCATCACCTACTACATGGTTATATCAGATATACCTACCCCCATCACCTACTACATGGTTATATCAGATATACTTACCCCATCACCTACTACATGGTTATATCAGATATACTTACCCCATCACCTACTACATGGTTATATCAGATATACCTACCCCCATCACCTACTACATGGTTATATCAGATATACTTACCCCATCACCTACTACATGGTTATATCAGATATACTTACCCCATCACCTACTACATGGTTATATCAGATATACTTACTCCCATCATCTACTACATGGTTATATCAGATATACTTACCCCATCACCTACTACATGGTTATATCAGATATGCCTACCCCATCACCTACTACATGGTTATATCAGATATACTTCCCCCAGCGCCTACTACATGGTTATATCAGATATACTTACCCCATCACCTACTACATGGTTATATCAGATATACCTACCCCCATCACCTACTACATGGTTATATCAGATATACCTACCCCTATCACCTACTACATGGTTATATCAGATATACTTACCCCATCACCTACTACATGGTTATATCAGATATACTTACTCCCATCACCTACTACATGGTTATATCAGATATACTTACCCCCATCACCTACTACATGGTTATATCAGATATACTTACTCCCATCACCTACTACATGGTTATATCAGATATACTTACCCCATCACCTACTACATGGTTATATGAGATATACCTACCCCATCACCTACTACATGGTTATATCAGATATACTTACCCCCATCACCTACTACATGGTTATATCAGATATACTTACCCCATCACCTACTACATGGTTATATCAGATATACTTACCCCATCACCTACTACATGGTTATATCAGATATACTTACCCCCATCACCTACTACATGGTTATATCAGATATACCTATCTCCATCACCTACTACATGGTTATATCAGATATACCTACCTCCATCACCTACTACATGGTTATATCAGATATACCTACCCCCATCACCTACTACATGGTTATATCAGATATACCTACCCCTATCACCTACTACATGGTTATATCAGATATACCTACCTCCGTCACCTACTACATGGTTATATCAGATATACTTACCTCCGTCACCTACTACATGGTTATATCAGATATACCTACCTCCGTCACCTACTACATGGTTATATCAGATATACCTACCCCCAGCACCTACTACATGGTTATATCAGATATACCTACCTCCGTCACCTACTAGATTGAGACCTACTTTTGCCATACTGTAATAGTACAATGAAACATGTTTAAACCAAACATTCAACTTTTATATTAGGAATAGACAAATGTTGGGTTTATATAGATGAAATTAACAAAGAATTTCCTACATTGGGACTTCAATTCAAATTAAACAGGATTCTTGTTTATTCAGGGCTCCGTATAGACATTGTATTATCAAACAGGATTATTTGAACAAGAATTAATCACAATTAGTGACAGGCGAGTCAAACAATAAAGTATTATGTCATTAAAAAAATTAAAAAAAATCAAAAAAAAAATCACAATTTTAAGCAGAAACATGTATAACCTTAAATAATTTCTGACTTGACTTGTATTTGTGGAGCAGTTACATTAAAATGTGTCATGATAGGATTAGGGTTATGGTGTTTGCACAGGTAGTTTTAAATCAAACTACTATATGATCACGACCAGAATGGCCCCATCATGATAGGCCTCTCTATGGAAAACAGAGTCTAAAGTGTAAAAAATATTCATTATTTATATTACAGAAACTTCTTTTGAGAGCCTGGCTCTCTTTTAAAAACCACATTTTGTTGGCAAGACAAGTAATTGTTCATGGCTGTCATTGTACACCAGCTTAATCGGTGCAGTCTTTCATCACAAAAGTTTATTTTCCTCTGTTGCGAGGTATATTATTTTGTTACTTTATGTACTAAAGTTTGTAAGTGACTTGCGGTTTGTTGGTGGTAGTCCTCCACCGATTATCATAATCCAATTAGACCTCCCCGTTCTAAATATTACTATTCCTCTAATGTCAGTTTTATACTTTGGTGTCATATATTTTCTTTATTATCAATATTCGTGGAAAAATGGATAGTGAGATCTTTCTGAAGGAAAATACCTCTTTGATTAAAGTGTTACCAATGTCATTGATGTTAAACAACAATCAATCAGTCTTGAGAGATAGGTAGTGAATCCTTGACTGGCAAGTTTAATATTTTAAATAGATATTGAAATATTAGGGTTATAAGACTTCTCAAACTAGGAACTAGATTTTCAATGTTACTTCTCGTGGTCTTTTTTTTGTGTTCAGTGAGTTCAGTTAAGATGCGAGATGATTGTTTGTTTTGTTGATATTGGTGGAATTAATGACCATCACTTTCTTTTCAAAATTTGCTATATTTATTAACAATGTACTTAATTTTAACTTTTTTGTTGTTTTCATGTATGAATGTTCATCTTCTTGTATGTATATACCAACAATTAACAAGAAGATATCTCCTAGCAGAGTATATTGCAATTAAATTTGATACATATATGTAATATTCTTTCAGAATTATGGTTGAGGATCCCATCCCCCATCAAACATGGCCATCATCGTTACTATAAATAGAAAATTAGTGAAAAAATTCATTAAAAAATTATTTTAAAATCCTATAAAGAATCAAATGCAATCAAACCATATGGAAAGAATGCATATGTGGTCTTCTTTCAAAATTTGTATTGAAGACCTCTGGCTGTCATCCAACGTGGCTGTCACTGTTACAAAAAATAGAAAATTATTGTCAAAAAACATATTTTAAAATCCGGTAAAAAGCCAGTTGCCACCAAACTTTATGAAAATGATGCATATATGATCCACTTTCAGACTTATGGTTGCTAACCCTGGTCGCTTATGAAAAATGGCTGCTATCGTTACAAAAAATAGATTTTTTTTTTAATTCTTTAAATATTGTAAAGAGCAATGTTGCTACCAAACTATAAAGGAACAATACATATATAATTCTCTTTCAGACCATGAATGATGACCCCGACTGCCATCAAACATGGCCGTTGCCGCTTCTAAAAAAATCAGTAAAAAATAGAAAACTATTGAAAAAATTAGATTCTTCTCTGAAACCGTTTGGCCAAATGAACCGAAACTTGGTAGGAAAGCATCTATGGAAAGTCCGCTGTTGTGATTGCTCATTTCGTCCCTATCGTTAACAAATATGGCTACCATAGACAATTCTTGTTTCTGATTGGATGATTTCTAAAAAATCTTCTCCTCTGAAACCGCTTTGCCAAATGAACCGAAACTTGGTAGGATGCATCTATGGGAGGTCTTCTATAAAGAATGCTCATTTCGTCCCAATCCAATAACAAATATGGCTGCCACAAGCAATTCTTGTTTCTAATTGGTTGATTTCTAAAAATCTTCTTCTCTGAAACCGCTTTGCCAAATGAACAGAAACTTGGTAGGAAGCATCTATGGAAGGTTCTCTATAAGTATTGCTCATTCCGTTTGGGTCCGTTAACAAACATGGCCATGATAGGCAATTCTTGTTTCTTATTGGTCGATTTCTAAAACAGCTTTTCCTCTGAAGCCACCTGGCCAAATGATATGAAACTTGATAAGAAGCATCTATGGAAGGTCCTCTATAAGATTGCTCATTCGTTTTGATCCATTAACAAACATGGCTGCCACAGGCAATTCTTGTTTTAGATTGGTCAATATCTAAAAATATTCTTCTCTGAAATTGCAATGCCAAAATGAACAGAAATTTGGTGGGAAGCACCTATGGAAGGTTCTGTATTAAGTTTCCTCAAAGCAGAATCAAAGGTGAGCGACACAGGCTCAGCCCACTGAGCCTCTAGTTCTATCCCAGTTCATCTGAATTCTGGCCTGATAGGATAGGTAGCCTTTCGTGTGAGTGGCCTATTGTGCCTAATAAAACAATCATTTATTTGTTTTTGATTACATGAGGTGTATGAATGCTGTATCATCATTCAAATGAATTTACATTATTTTTTTAATCATTCCATAAAATTTTGTCCCTTTTGTTTTTTATCCTGCAATTTTCTTCTGTCGTTACTGTTTTGCTTTTAATGAGAATGGCCAAAGTCATGGTTGATTGAGTGGCTTTTAATGAGAATGGCCAAAGTCATGGTTGATTGAGTTACTTTTAATGAGAATGGCCAAAGTCATGGTTGATTGAGTGGCTTTTAATGAAAATGACCAAAGTCATGATTGATTGAGTGGCTTTTAATGAGAATGGCCAAAGTCATGGTTGATTGATTGGTTAATATGTATTGTACTATGATTGTACTACATGTACTAATATGTATTGTACTTTTATTGTACTACATGTACTAATATGTATTGTACTATGATTGTACTAATATGTATTGTACTTTTATTGTACTACATGTACTAATATGTATTGTACTTTTATTGTACTACATGTACTAATATGTATTGTACTTTTATTGTACTACATGTACTAATATGTATTGTACTATGATTGTACTACATGTACTAATATGTATTGTACTATGATTGTACTACATGTACTAATATGTATTGTACTATGATTGTACTACATGTACTAATATGTATTGTACTATGATTGTACTACATGTACTAATATGTATTGTACTATGATTGTACTACATGTACTAATATGTATTGTACTATGATTGTACAACATGTACTAATATGTATTGTACTATGATTGTACTACATGTACTAATATGTATTGTACTATGATTGTACTGCATGTACTAATATGTATTGTACTATGATTGTACTACATGTACTAATATGTATTGTACTTTTATTGTTCTACATGTACTAATATGTATTGTACTATGATTGTACTACATGTACTAATATGTATTGTACTTTTATTGTACTACATGTACTAATATGTATTGTACTATGATTGTACTACATGTACTAATATGTATTGTACTTTTATTGTACTACATGTACTAATATGTATTGTACTATGATTGTACTACATGTACTAATATGTATTGTACTTTTATTGGACTACATGTACTAATATGTATTGTACTATGATTGTACTACATGTACTAATATGTATTGTACTTTTATTGGACTACATGTACTAATATGTATTGTACTATGATTGTACTACATGTACTAATATGTATTGTACTATGATTGTACTACATGTACTAATATGTATTGTACTTTTATTGGACTACATGTACAAATATGTATTGTACTATGATTGTACTACATGTACTAATATGTATTGTACTATGATTGTACTACATGTACTAATATGTATTGTACTTTTATTGTACTACATGTACTAATATGTATTGTACTATGATTGTACTACATGTACTAATATGTATTGTACTTTTATTGTACTACATGTACTAATATGTATTGTACTATGATTGTACTACATGTATTAATATGTATTGTACTATGATTGTACTACATGTACTAATATGTATTGTACTTTTATTGTACTACATGTACTAATATGTATTGTACTATGATTGTACTACATGTACTAATATGTATTGTACTTTTATTGTACTACATGTACTAATATGTATTGTACTATGATTGTACTACATGTACTAATATGTATTGTACTATGATTGTACTACATGTACTAATATGTATTGTACTATGATTGTACTACATGTACTAATATGTATTGTACTTTTATTGTACTACATGTACTAATATGTATTGTACTTTTATTGTTCTACATGTACTAATATGTATTGTACTATGATTGTACTACATGTACTAATATGTATTGTACTATGATTGTACTACATGTACTAATATGTATTGTACTTTTATTGGACTACATGTACTAATATGTATTGTACTATGATTGTACTACATGTACTAATATGTATTGTACTTTTATTGTACTACATGTACTAATATGTATTGTACTTTTATTGTACTACATGTACTAATATGTATTGTACAATATGTCAATGTCAATATATAAGTAGTACAATCATAGTACTATAAATGAATAGTACAGTAAAAGTACAAAAAGGTTTTAGACCTACATTTTCGATACTGGTCATCGTCACAGAATCAGGTTGTTCGACGATATTACACATCTCTAATGTCTGGACATGCCGAAGGAGAAAAAGTGGCTACAGCTATTGTCTGTTACAGTAATAATAAGATATTCATTCATTAAAATGTCAGTAAATAATGTTTTCATGTAACATGTATGTGTATAATTGCCTCTTCAAATGATATATTTCTCCTTTATTTCTCCTATATTTGAAAACAGAAATTCCTATATTTTTTCAACTTTCCTATATTTTTTTCATCAAAAGTTGCTTGACAGCCTGATATAGTGATCAATTTTCTTCATGCATTTCCTTGTACTTGTTGAGATAATTTTGCCGTCATATGAACTTTTTTATGATTTATTTGACTAAAAAGATGTATTTTAAGCATTTTATTAAAATTTTCTTGAAAATTATTATCGTAAATCAACCAAAATTGAATAAATAAAATTTATCATTTTTGAAAGGAAGTTTTTCAAATTTTCATGTGAATTAGGAAAGCAATAAGCATACTATGATTAATATTTCCATTAAAGCATAGTTTTAGTATTCATATTGTTCAATCAGATATTTTATATTAAGAATTTTCATGGTCAAAGTTTAGACGTGATTGAACTTAAAATAGTGAACATTTATTGATTTAGTTATAAAATGAAAAACAAAAAATAGCACACTGTTGGAACATTTCATTAGAAATCGTAGAAAGAGGTGAAATCAATAATCGTAACACATATACATGACCCTTCACTTTCCTGGTATGGTAGAGGCATGTCAATAAAAAGTGGCTGGTTTTAGCTAGTTTTATGGGTCCAAACCTCTCATTTTAGTGAAATGATGCAGTCATGCAAGTGGTTTCTACATGTGACTAAAATGTTGACCCCCCACAGTGAGCAGTGTTGTTATTAAATGTTGACCCCCACAGTGAGCAGTGTTGTTATAAAATGTTGATGCCCACAGTGAGCAGTGTTGTTAATAAATGTTGACCCCCACAGTGAGCAGTGTGGTTATAAAATGTTGACCCTCACAATGAGCAGTGTTGTTTTAAAATGTTGACCCCCCAAAGTGAGCAGTGTTGTTATAAAATGTTGACCCCCACTGAGCAGTGTTGTTATAAAATGTTGACCCCCCACAGTGAGCAGTGTTGTTATAAAATGTTGACCCTCCACAGTGAGCAGTGTTGACCCTCACAGTGAGCAGTGTTGTTCCCCATAGTGAGCAGTGTTGACCCCCACAGTGAGCAGTGTTGTTATAAAATGTTGACCCCTTACAGTGAGCAGTGTTGTTATAAAATGTTGACCCCCACAGTGAGCAGTGTTGACCCCCACAGTGAGCAGTGTTGTTATAAAATGTTGACCCCCACAGTGAGCAGTGTTGTTATTAAGAATTGATTTATTGATTGATTGATCGTTGTCATTAATATTGATTAATTGATTCATGATTGGTTGATTCATTTATTCATTCGTTCATTGCTGAGCCCTATATTTTCTAATTCTTCAGCTTCATTCTTCTAGAACAACATGCTGGGTGGGATTTTTATAGTGCTAGCTCACTGAAACAACAGTCCGCGGGTAGACATGTCGCTCCATTTAGACACATTATTCTAATTCCGAGCCAAACAGTCTTTTCTCTTTCTCCTTAATGCTGCATGCTTAGTGGAGAAGCAACAAATACCAATTTTATGGTCCTTAGTTTGACCCGACCGGGGCTCGAACCCACGATCTCCGGACTGGAGGCGAGCACGCTAACCACTACATCACCAATGCGGTTTTTCGTCACTGTGATACAGCTTGTCACTATGATATAACTCTTCATTGTGATACCGCTTGTCACTGTGATGCAGCTCTTCACTGTGATACAGCTCTTCACTGTGATACAGCTTGTCACTGTGATACAGCTCGTTACTGTGATACAGCTTGTCAGTGTGATACAGCTCTTTACTGTAATACAGCTATTCATTGAGGATACAGCTCATCACTGGGATACAGCTTGTCACTGTGATACAGCTCTTCACTGTGATACAGCTCTTTACTGTAATACAGCTCTTCACTGAGGATACAACTCATCACTGGGATACAGCTTGTCACTGGGATACAGCTTGTCACTGTGATACAGCTCTTTGCAGTGATACAGCTTGTCACTGTGATACAGATCTTCACTGTGATAGAGCTTGTCACTGTGATACTGCTCTTCACTGTGATATATGTGATAATGTCTGTTTCAACCTTTTTTACTGGTGTTATTCCATATATATGTTGTGAACCTAGTTAATTTGTGGAGGAATTAGTCAGAGTTATCAGAAAAAAAACATCTAATGTCTGCAAATGCATGATCAAATTTCACATTCAGGTTTCAAGTCAAACACACTGCTGTGAACTAGACGTAGATATTAGATCCTCTTGATCACTAGACCACTGTATGTCATGATGAACTGTTCACAAATCTATTCGTCATTGATTAATACTTGACGATCATAACTTTAACCATTAAAACTTGTCAAAGTAAGGAACAGTCAGGTATGAGATGACTTTGTTGTAACTTGTTTCAAAACCAGAAGGGGGCTGTCATGGTTGTGATCATATAGTAGTTTGATTTGCAGCTACCTATGCAATCAGTATCTATCACCACTAAAAGTGTGAGTTTGAAACCCGCTCATAGTGGGGTGTACTCCATACAACTTTATGTAATAGTTTGTCAGTAATTTGCGGCCGGTCGGTGGTTTTTCTTGGGTACTCCGGTTTCCTCCATCAATAAAACTGACTGCCATCATATAGCTGCAATATTGTTGAAAGTGGAATTAAACAGCATTAACCCCTTGCTCAATGTTATGAAATATATAGAGATACATGTAATCACTACAGAAGTATTGTGTGATGGATACTGTTGTGTGTAATGCCTACAGAAGTATTGTGGGATGGGTACTGTTGTGTGTAATCCCTACAGAAGTATTGTGGGATGGGTACTGTTGTGTGTAATGCCTACAGAAGTATTGTGGGATGGGTACTGTTGTGTGTAATCCCTACAGAAGCATTGTGAGATGGATACTGTTGTTTGTAATGCCTACAGAAGTATTGTGGGATGGGTACTGTTGTGTGTAATCCCTACAGAAGTATTGTGAGATGGGTACTGTTGTGTGTAATCCCTACAGAAGTATTGTGGGATGGACATGTAATCCCTACAGAAATATTGTGGGATGGGTACTGTTGTGTGTATTGCCTACAGAAGTATTGTGGGATGGGTACTGTTGTGTGTAATGTCTACAGAAGTATTGTGGAATGAGTACTGTTGTGTGTAATCCCTACAGAAGTATTGTGGGATGGACATGTAATCCCTACAGAAGTATTGTGGGATGGACATGTAATCCCTACAGAAGTATTGTGGGATGGATACTGTTGTGTGTAATCCCTACAGAAGTAGTGTGGGATGGGTACTGTTGTGTGTAATCCCTACAGAAGTATTGTGGGATGGGTACTGTTGTGTGTAATGCCTACATAAGTATTGTGGGATGGGTACTGTTGTGTGTAATCCCTACAGAAGTATTGTGGCATGGGTACTGTTGTGTGTAATCACTACAGAAGTATTGTGGGATTGGTACGGTTGTGTGTAATCACTACAGAAGTATTGTGGGATGGGTACTGTTGTGTGTAATCCCTACAGAAGTATTGTGTGATGGGTACTGTTGTGTCATTTATTTTCGTAGATATCAAATTTAATTGATGAACAGATAATGAGCTGTTTGTTGACATTTGATTTGAAATTTAGATTTTGATACTTACTTGACCTGACATTTTTACTCCTGTGTGGAGCATAGGCTACTGACAGTGATTGTTTGCATTTCTGTAATCCAAGTTTATCCACTCGATGGGTGATTAGCCCACTCAGTTTCACAAGAGCCCTGTTCGCCAGCATTACCTATTTCCATCTCCCACGACCAGAACATAGGGCTGGACTTTGAAAGATGATTTTGATATTCATAGCTGCTCTTGTTACATATATGTCTTGGTGAACTAAATTCTGTGATTTGATGATACCAAGGAAAACTGCGAAAATTGGTATTGACCGACATCAACGAATACAAATGAAGGCACGGCATTGTAGGAGTACTCTGTCTATAGATATTATTTATGTTTACCTCACGTTGTTTTTCGTTTGACATACCAAGATCGCACTAACCACAGAAAAATACCAACTGGATTTTAAAATCTGATATTTATCAAATATTAAGCTGTGTATCTCCTGAGGGAAAATATTAAGTTACTTATGATTTAAAAAAACATGTGTTTCCGCTAACCTACCAACCTTAATTTTCAGTGCCTTCCCTAAAGTGTTTATTGCTATTTTTGGACAAGCACTGTTAATATCAGATCCTTATCCTATATAACCTTGACAAGCACTGTTAATATCAGATCCTTATCCTATATAACCTTGACAAGCACTGTTAATATCAGATCCTTATCCTATATAACCTTGGTAAAATTTAAAAAGAAATTAAAAAAGAAATGGCCTTCCTACCTACCTACCTACCCTATTATTATTATTCAACAATGTTAGAGGAAACACATAATTTTTTACTTGTCTCTGTTAAGTGTTTGTGTGGGAGGGGGAGGGGTGGGGGAGTTGATTTGTGATGCCAGGCAACCTTTCTACCAACTCCTGACTGCCTTCAACATGTTAGAGGTTATGTTTTTATTCTTGACTAGGTCTTTGTTTTGTTCATGTTTTATAAGATCATTTTTGATTGTATAATATGCATACATTGTTGGCAAATATAAAATTTATTGGTACAAACTTTAGAAACAGTGAGTGCAAATAATCTTTATATTTACCGACAATGTACATATATTCGTGATATATTGTGTTTATCCTGCAATGACAAAAAGTCCAAAACAACAACTGAATTGTCTGAAAATAGCAGAAACAAGCGTCATTCTAATTATTTTTAATAGTGTCCTCTGTGAAGTCTGTACTTGTACTATTACTGTTTCTTACAGTCACTCTACATGAAACAGGTACCAGAAAAGTTATGTCTTGGTCAGTGGCCGTATATAGCAAAAAATGTATCCAGTCAATGAAAATTGACGGCTCAACTAAAAAAGCAGTGTAGGATGAAATAAAATTAACTGCAATTTTCAAGTTAAAATGTTAAACGGGAAATAAAATAGACTGTGCTTGAAATGTTGAATATATTACTGTTGTGGGTGAAGCAATAGAATGAAATGTTGAATATATTACTGTTGTGGGTGAAGCAATAGAATGAAATGTTGAATATATTACTGTTGTGGGTGAAGCAATAGAATGAAATGTTGAATATATTACTGTTGTGGGTGAAGCAATAGAATGAAATGTTGAATATATTACTGTTGTGGGTGAAGCAATAGAATGAAATGTTGAATATATTACTGTTGTGGGTGAAGCAATAGAATGAAATGTTGAATATATTACTGTTGTGGGTGAAGCAATAGAATGAAATGTTGAATATATTACTGTTGTGGGTGAAGCAATAGAATGAAATGTTGAATATATTACTGTTGTGGGTGAAGCAATAGAATGAAATGTTGAATATATTACTGTTGTGGGTGAAGCAATAGAATGAAATGTTGATGTAAACATATTTATAAATATATCATACAATTACTAGTAATTATGATGTAATGACTCAATGTGCTGGAAATATATCATCATCGGTGTGGGTAACACAATAAAATTATGTTGATGTGGACATATTTATAAATACATCATCCTCGTTGTGGGTAACACAATAAAATTATGTTGATGTGGACATATTTATAAATACATCATCCTCGTTGTGGGTAGCACAATAAAATTATGTTGATGTGAACTTATTTATAAATATATCATCATCCTTGTGGGTAACACAGTACAATTGTGATGATGTGGACATCTTTATAAATATATTGTAAAATTACCAGTAATTATGCTGTGTAAGTGTTTAATGATGATTAATTAGCTGGTATTGTGGTATCTCATACATAATTAGTCCTTAAGAGAGTCTGGAATCCTATTGATTTTCAAGGTCAAAGGTCAAGGTCACTGGGTCAAATTTTTACTGCATAACATCCTTGTGAATACTCTAGAATCAACATCCTTCAATGGATTTTGACCAAACTTGGTACATACTTAGTCCTTAAGAAAATCTGGAACCCTATTGATTTTCAAGGTCAAAGGTCAAGGTCATCAGGTCAAATATTTACCGTGTAACATCCTTGTGAACACTCTAGAATCAACATCCTGCAATGGATTTTGACCAAACTTGGTACATACTTAGTCCTTAGGAGAGTCTGGAACCCTATTAATTGTCAAGGTCACAGGGTCAAATTTTTAGGCGAGGGGATATGTCACGCTTTGCATTGCCTTTGATTTAAACATATTTTTATTGATGAATTACATATTACATTTTTTTTCACAATACAACATCATTCAGAAACAAACGTAACGCTTATATTAATCCGTTTCTGATTTGCTTTGTTAAATAAAAGTCTCAATTAAATACTGGACTGGGTTGTACAAACCTTAATTAAATAAAAGTCTTAGTTAATACTTAATTGACATGAAATTAATTTATACTTAAGATTTAATTGAGACTTAAATTTAACTGATGTATAATTAAGGCATCAGGATGATTTCAGGATGTAACTAGGTTCCTCTTTTTCTTTTAGAGTTGATACCATTGTGATAATTTTCATCAGTGAAATTTATATAAAAAATAAATAAATATGTTACGAAAAAAATGATGAGATATAAAAATAATAAGTAGGTAGTAGTTCGGCTTATAGAATTTAATGAATGGCAAATTTTAGAATTGCAAATAATTTAATTTTTAAACAAAAACATCACATGTTAAAGTAATCAGTCTTAATCATTCAATGTAAAGTATAAAAAGTACACACACATTTTAAGGGAAAAGAATAGCACCTGTTAAAGTAATTAGTGCATTTTTTAGCCAGAACATTGAGTACATAGTAATTTATAGTACAATCTAGTTTTAAGTTTATGTCTAGTTAAATAGAAAAAAATGGTTTTAATTTCTATCATTTATACATAACAAAAGATAAAATAAGCAAAAGCTGTTGTTGCAATTTGTTTCCAATGTTGGTCTTGCTAATTAAAAAGTAATAATGAATTGCCTTATCCCCCTCTAAGCTAAATTACTATTGGTCAGATAAACTTATTAGCATAATACACATAACTCTTGAGAAGTTCCCTCCATATCAGCATTTGAAGACAAAAGTGAATTTTTTTTAACACCTTATCTTCCGACTGAAATATTATGAAAGATTAAAATTGAATGTATAAATTTAATTTAATTAATTAAATATGCATTTGTTTTCTAGAGTAAAACAGACATGATAACGAATAACTAATATCAATAACTACATATGCTAATTAGAAGATCCCTGTATGTGGTCTAGTATTTCTACTGAAATATACACACAAATTTATTTTATAATTATTTTAGTGTTCATAGCAAACATTTCTTCTGGTAGTTACATAACGTGTTTTAGTTTGAAGATCTGTTAAAATAGATATAACTAACTTGGATTGTTTTTATCATGGTATGATATAAAATATATCAGGAAGATAGGAAGGGATGAAGAATTATGTCCACTCACTGTATATGTACTAACATTACCAACCACTGGAAATAAAACCTACTATAGCCATGACTCTAATTTCCATATTTTTCTCATTGATTACAACTGTCAGAAATGTGTCTGTTCTTTATGGGTCAAAATAATTTAGCTTAATTAATATAAAATTATTATTATTTTTAATAAATAAAAATAATTAGGTAACAGAACGACATTGTACGTCATTTGTTAGAAGAGAAATTTCAGTTTCCGCACAATTATTTGAAATGGAATTTTCTGAGTATTCATTGTATATGTCATGTGTGTCAGAAATAGAATTCAGCTTTTCCGTATCTTCAGAGTATCCAGTTTGTACATTATCTATAGCTGGTAAACAATTTGACAACTCCATGTGGTATTCTTCAATTCCACAAGTCGGCTCAGTCTCAATTTGGGAGTGTATTACACATCTAGAAAATTTTCTCTTTGGTTTTCTCTTTTTCAAAAGTTCCCGTGTTTTTTTCAAAAATCTGAAGTAACCTAGCTGAACCTCACGAAGTCTTACAGCATAAATAACTGGATCACAGATTGAATTTACTAGAAGTAAAGCATATAGATATTTGTTTGCTAACAGTAGTACTTTGAATGTCTTTTTTACAGAAGCAAAATCTAAATTTAGTTGAATAATTATCACAAGGTTGAAGGAAATTATTGGTATCCAACAAACAACAAAAGTTCCAATAATTAATAAAGTGGTAACGAGTGTCTTGGAGGAATGCTCCTCGTCATATTGTAATATTTGAATACGATTTGTGATTCTCTTCACCTCACAATAAATCCTTAGATATATAAAACAGATGGAAATTAGGCACAAAAATGTGCACGCTATCACTAAATAATCGCCATAGAAATCATTATACATGATATATTCACAGTAATTCATATATGAGTTTGGATGATTTGAAAATGAGGCAATTCCGGTCAAAAAATTTAAAAATCCTCCCATAGTTGCCAGCAGCCACATTATGAATATGAGTATAAATCCGTTTCTTTTATTCATAATATAAATATAATGTAATGGACGCATTATTGCAAAATAGTGGTCTATTGCCATCATTAATAGATTAAGCAAAGATATAAGATGGGCCATTATATTTAGAGAGCTCACGAAAGCAAATTGGCAGGACGAGGAAAGTCGCTCACTCGAGGATGTTGATAATGGATTCAATGGCTGGTTGAACATTTTGATGATTAAATGAGCAAAAACACTGATCGTGACCAGTATGTCTGACGTTGCTAGGCTGATGATAAGTTTTGAATGTGTTGTTAATCCATTTGGAATATTGCATGTTGCACATATTGAAATCATGTTCACGCAAAAAGCTAAGAAACACAAAACCAACGTTACTATGGTTTCTGGCTTTGATAAAATTTCTGCAGATCTATGAGCTGAACTGACACTGTTCTTTGCAGTGAGATTGGAGAGAATTTTTATAAGATCTCCAAGGTTGAATTGCGTTTCATTTTCTGGGTGAGGAAATGATGTAAAATTAAAAGTTTTATAAGTCATATCATCATGTGTCGATTTTTCTATGAAATCTTCAAAATCTAAAGATTTGAACAAGTCATCCATTCTTCTGAAGTAGCATCTTGTAATTAGATTTAAAAACTGGAATTTAAAAATGTTTTAAAAAACTACTCGTAATATGGTAAATCATTGCCGATTTTGATAAAATATTCATTCCATCGTTTTCAGAATCATGGTTTATAATGCATATATTTTTTTACAAAGTTTCATTGTTAAAAAAATTATTAATAATCCAGATCCAAAGAGTGCATTAAATCGTAATATTAAAAATTAATATCGTTCCAAAATTGCACCAGAAGTTCAATTTCACAATATGTGGTAAATATACAAGAAAATCACTTAATAAATCCTAAAATGTTGTTATAATGACAAGGGTGTCCGCTTCTGATCAATATATATTATCTTATACCACTCTATAGTAATTAACGCATGAATTTCATGTTCCAATGAAAAAGCTATTTTTCAGATAACTCCCAATTTAACACTTCTACCTAATACAGTCAAGATCCAAATATATAAAAACATATATAAATTCTGATTGGGACAGGTCGTAAATATATTTATGACTTCTATTTTTGTATTCACCTCAAGGCAGTGATGTTCTTCTACCTTGGTCATGTCCCAAGAAAGAAAAGTAAAGTTGTATATGTTATTATAAATTATAAGTCTCAAAAAACCAAAATTTAAGGTATACTTGATAGCATTTCTTAAAGTTTTATAAAATTTTGTATGCAAAAACTTTATTGTCTAAAAATTTTAAAATCTTTTATCTTGTGATGTACTTTTAATGTTAATTGGATCACACCAATATACTCATACTGTGCTATTTCCATTAAAATATTGAATTGAATGGTAATCACATGGTCAAACTTGAAGCTGAACATTTCATTTCCTAATTTTTCTGATTTTTTCTCTCGTTTCAATTTTTTAACGTTTATTGTGATAATTTATAGAAGAAAAATGATAATAAAGTTTTGCTGACTTCTTTTTGATATTTACAGAAATAAATGTAAGGAAAAGATTTAAATGTAATTTAATAGTCACAAGTCAAAAGTGAAGCATTATATTAAGTATTGGATATTTTATAAAAAAAAAAAAAAAAAAAAAGGAGACATTTTCAAAGGAATAAAGGTGAAACTAATTTGTAGAACGTATTCTTATGTTGACCATAATATGGCAATAACTGAAAAATAATGTAGGAAACAAAAAGATAAAATGGATGAGACGAGACACAGGTTACACAAACTTATACCGGAGAAGACTACATAAGTTTGCAACTTGTGTCTTATCCTATGACAATAAAATATGTTTAAAATACAAACTTATGAATGGTAGACTGCATGTTTTATAAGAGTATGCATAGTACAGAAGAATAAATTACAATTATTGAACAAAACTTTAGTATTGAAAACAAAAGAAGTTAGATTTTTTAGGAATACCTGAACAGCCATGATCATCATTATTATACATCACCTATCAGTATACTACATAATGTGTCACTAAATGACCTATAACCGTCGTGGTCATGATCATATGGTAGTTGGATTTGCAAATACCTATGCAATCACCACTAAAGATGTGAGTTCGAATCTCACTCATGGCGAGGTGTACTCAATACAACATTATGTGATAAATTTTGTCAGTCACTTGCAGCAGGTTGGTGGTTTTCTCAGGTACTCCGGTTTTCCCCACCAGTAAAACTGACCGTGATATAACTGAAATATTGTTGAAAGTTGTGTTAAATAACATGACCCTAACCCTTTATAAAGAAACAGCTGGGTGTGCATCACATTCGTTGGAAATCATTTTCAAAACTGGTTACATGTAGTTACAATGTATTTTCCCCCAAAAATAACATTATTTATAAACACATTCTGCATTATTAAAGATTTTTATATTTTCCTTTTTCCATCATGAAATAGTTTGTATACTTTTGAATATTTAAATGCTGAAAGTAAATAAGTTCAGAATTTTAGGCAATTTACCTATGAAAAACAGAAGTGGGATTTAAAATAAAGTGGTGTGGCAAAGTTGCCCTATATTTGATTTACTGTATATTATATTTTCTTGGAATTTGAGGCTTCACGTACACTCTTCAAATTTAGATAGCTGTAGCAATGAATTATACAAGCCAAGTCATATGAATTATACAAGCCAAGTCATATGAATTATACAAGCCAAGTCATGAATTATACAAGCCAAGTCATATGAATTATACAAGCCAAGTCATGAATTATACAAGCCAAGTCATATGAATTATACAAGCCAAGTCATGAATTATACAAGCCAAGTCATATGAATTATACAAGCCAAGTCATGAATTATACAAGCCAAGTCATGGATTATACAATCCAAGTCATATGAATTATACAAGCCAAGTCATGAATTATACAAGCCAAGTCATATGAATTATACAAGCCAAGTCATATGAATTATACAAGCCAAGTCATATGAATTATACAAGCCAAGTCATATTAATTATACAAACCAAGTCATATGAATTATACAAGCCAAGTCATATTAATGATACAAGCCAAGTCATATTAATTATACAAGCCAAGTCATATAAGTCATATTAATTATACAAGCCAAGTCATGAATTATACAAGCCAAGTTATATGAATTATACAAGCCAAGTCATATTAATTATACAAGCCAAGTCATATGAATTATACAAGCCAAGTCATATGAATTATACAAGCCAAGTCATATTAATTATACAAGCCAAGTCATATGAATTATACAAGCCAAGCCATATTTGTTTTACAGATTCTTTTTGCCTGTTTTCAACCATTTAAAAAAAAATGTTGCCTAAGCCAGAATTTTTTTTCACACTAAACAAAAATGAGATTATTCCTTCTTTGGACATGAAAAATCGGTAAAAAAAAATTCCAAATATTGCCACAATTTCTTGTTGAAAATAGTAGGGTCACATTAATTATTTTTTGCATATTTCAGGTTTCATTTTTTCGCTGTAAAATTTGGCGATAGAAACATACCGCCCCTCCCTTAAAAGTTTAATGTTTGTTGTTCGTCTGTAAAAACTAAATGCAGAAAACAAACAAAAAGATGAACTTTCGTCTTGCATTGAACTTTATTATTATTGGTCCCTGGAAATGTGTAAGTGTAGACTATAATGACACTTAATTAATTGAAAGTCCTTAGATCTGTTTACAATCATGTACATGTTTATTCTGCATTCATTATAGTCAAACATGATTAACTGCAATATATCATGTAATTTTAAAATATTTTGTAATCAAAATTGCATTAAATTGTGAATTTTCTTTTCAAAAATCATATTATGACGAAGTTATTATGTTTTGGAAGTAGACCACAACCTTAACCCACGTTTTCAAAAAAAAAAAATTAAGGTAAAGCTGTTGACATGGATTTACGCCCTGATGCCGACATCCAGTGTCAGGGTTTCACTGCTCATACTGTTAACTCCCCATACACCCCTCCCCCACACCATTGAATCCGGTGGTAATAATATACTGGTAGCAGAATAAATTGCTGAAAGTGACGATTAACTCAAATAACACAATCTTTCGTTTTATATCTAAATCAAAACACAATTTGATAACTTTTCAAATACTTAAATTGTTTTTAAAGATTTTTTAATTATGCATAAGGGAACGACCATTTAACTTGAAGTGTGTGTGGGGGGGGGGGGGGGGGGGTTATGTTTTTTTCTAAACAAATATTCTGATTACCAATGTTGCTGAAAAAAATATTCTGATTTTGGTGGAGGAAAAAAAAAATAATATGATTCAGAGTTTTTGTCATAAAATCTAATGTTAAATTCTGGAAAAAAAATTAATATTCTAACTCTTGTGTTGTCCGAAAAAAATAATTCTAAACGAAACAAAAAACCATAACCCCCCCCCCCCCCCCCCCCTTCAAGTTAAATGGTCGGTCCCTAATATATCAGATAGATGCAAGAGTTAAATTCCTAAAGCTACCTTATAAGAACTCTATAATTTCCACGTAACATTTGCAACATTCCTTTGTTTTCACAGGGATCTGGTAAGATATAAATGATAGTTGATAGTTAGTTACTTATTCAGCTCAATTTAATGTGCCATTTTGGCCTGTTTGTAACAGATACAATATTTTATATACAAGATGTGAAACAATAGGTCAGTCATTATATAACTTAATTACTTGTTTACAATTAGTAAGAGAGATATTTATTTAGAATTTTTATTAATGCAAAACTATTGCTGTTACAGATCTCCATTTTTTTCAGTTGTCAATATTAAATTTCATTGCTTGATGGAGATCGTTTGAAAGAATTAAGGCAGCTTCTAATGCTCTATTACATATGTTGATATGTTCCCCCTTTGGGTATGGAGGATACATATTTTTTTCTTTCTATCCATTTTGTCCGTCCATTGCAAAAGTTTGTATGTGCAATTTCTCTTACATTTCAAATAGCATTGATTTGATTTTTGGTGTTTAACACCACTTTCAGCAATATTTCAGCTATATCATGGCGACCAGTTTTAGTGGTGGAAGAAGCCGAGTACCCGGAGAGAACCACCGACCATGGGCAAGCAACTGGTAAGCTTTATCACTTGCAGCTGCAAGTCGAGTGCACCCTTTTTTTGTAATTTACAAAGCTGGGCGCGAAACCACGCCATATTGGCATTTCAAATAGGATTTCCTAAAAAAAGATTGCATGCTAACTTATTACCATATGAAGATTCATTCACATATGTTTGAGGTAGTTAGGAAAGTTGAGATTTGTTTTTGTTCATTCAGGTAGTTTGGAAGGTTGAGATTTGTTTTTGTTCTTTGAGGTAGTTTGGAAGGTTGAGATTTGTTTTTCTTTGTTGAGGTAGTTTGGAAGGTTTAGATTTGTTTTTGTTCTTTGAGGTAGTTTGGAAGGTTGAGATATGTTTTTGTTCATCGAGGTAGTTTGGAAGGTTGAGATTTTTTGGTTCTTTGAGGTAGTTTGGAAGGCAGAGATTTGTTTTTGTTCATTCAGGTAGTTTGGAAGGTTGAGATTTGTTTTTGTTCTTTGAGGTAGTTTGGAAGGTTGAGATTTGTTTTTGTTCAGTGAGGTAGTTTGGAAGGTGGAGTTTTATTCTTGTTCAGTGAGGTAGTTTGGAAAGTTGAGATGTTTTTGTTCAGTGAGGTAGTTTGGAAAGTTGAGATTTGTTTTTGTTCATTGAGGTAGTTTGGAAGGTTGAGATATGTTTTTGTTCAGTGAGGTAGTTTGGAAGGTTGAGATTTGTTTTTGTTCTTTGAGGTAGTTTGGATGGTTGAGATTTGTTTTTGTTCATTGAGGTAGTTTGGATGGTTGAGATATGTTTTTGTTCATTGAGGTAGTTTGGAAGGTTGAGATTTGTTTTTGTTCTTTGAGGTAGTTTGGAAGGTTGAGATTTGTTTTTGTTCAATGAGTTAGTTTAGAAGGTTAAGATTTGTTTTTGTTCAATGAGTTAGTTTGGAAGGTTGAGATATGTTTTGGTTCAATGAGTTAATTTGGAAGGTTGAGATTGGTTTTTGTTCTTTGAGGTAGTTTGGAAGGTTGAAATTTGTTTTTGTTCAATGAGGTAGTTTGGAAGGTTGAGATTTGTTTTTGTTCAATGAGGTAGTTTGGATGGTTGAGATTTGTTTTTGTTCATTAAGGTAGTTTGGAAGGTTGAGATTTGTTTTTGTGTTTTGACGTAGTTTGGAAGGTTGAGATTTGTTTTTCTTTGTTGAGGTAGTTTGGAAGGTTGAGATTTGTTTTTGTTCTTTGAGGTAGTTTGGAAGGTTGAGATTTGTTTTTGTTCAGTGAGGTAGTTTGGAAGGTGGAGTTTTATTCTTGTTCAGTGAGGTAGTTTGGAAAGTTGAGATATGTTTTTGTTCAGTGAGGTAGTTTGGAAAGTTGAGATTTGTTTTTGTTCAGTGAGTTCGTTTGGAAGGTTAAGATTTGTCTTTGTTCAATGAGGTAGTTTGGAAGGTTGAGATTTGTTTTTGTTCAATGAGGTAGTTTGGAAGGTTGAGATATGTTTTTGTTCATTAAGGTAGTTTGGAAGGTTGAGATTGGTTTTTGTTCTTTGAGGTAGTTTGGAAGGTTGAGATTTGTTTTTGTTCTTTGAGGTAGTTTGGAAGGTTGAGATATGTTTTTGTTCATCGAGGTAGTTTGGAAGGTTGATATTTGTTTTTGTTCTTTGAGGTAGTTTGGAAGGTTGAGATTTGTTTTTGTTCTTTGAGGTAGTTTGGAAGGTTGAGATATGTTTTTGTTCATCGAGGTAGTTTGGAAGGTTGAGATATGTTTTTGTTCTTTGAGGTAGTTTGGAAGGTTGAGATGTTTTTGTTCATTGAGGTAGTTTGGATGGTTGAGATATGTTTTTGTTCATTGACGTAGTTTGGAAGGTGGAGTTTTATTCTTGTTCAGTGAGGTAGTTTGGAAGGTTGAGATATGTTTTTGTTCAGTGAGGCAGTTTGGAAGGTTGAGATTTGTTTTTGTTCTTTGAGGTAGTTTGGAAGGTTGAGATCTGTTTTTGTTCAATGAGTTAGTTTGGAAGGTTGAGATTTGTTTTTGTTCAGTGAGTTAGTTTGGAAGGTTGAGATTTGTTTTTGTTCAATGAGTTAGTTTGGAAGGTTGAGATTTGTTTTTGTTCAATGAGTTAGTTTGGAAGGTTAAGATTTGTTTTTGTTCAATGAGGTAGTTTGGAAGGTTGAGATTTGTTTTTGTTCAATGAGGTAGTTTGGAAGGTTGAGATTTGTTTTTGTTCTTTGAGTTAGTTTGGAAGGTTAAGATTTGTTTTTGTTCAATGAGTTCGTTTGGAAGGTTAAGATTTCTTTTTGTTCAATGAGGTAGTTTGGAAGGTTGAGTTTTATACTTGTTCAGTGATGTAGTTTGGAAGGTTGAGGTTTTTCATGGAAGGGTTATGGGAAAGCAAATCTTTACAAATATTATATGAATGTTGACGACGGGCGTATCATGTGCTCTTGGTGCAGCTGTTTATTGTTCTTTGAGGTAGTTTGGAAGGTTTAGATTTGTTTTTGTTCAGTGAGGTAGTTTGGAAGGTTGAGATTTGTTTTTGTTCATTGAGGTAGTTTGGAAGGTTGAGATATGTTTTTGATCTTTGAGGTAGTTTGGAAGGTTGAGATTGTTTTTGTTCTTTGGGGTAGTTTGGAAGATGGAGATTTGTTTTAGTTCATTGAGGTAGTTTAGAAAGTTGAGATTTGATTTTGTTCAATAAGGTAGTTTGTAAGGTTGAGATTTTTTGGTGTTCTTTGAGGTAGTTTGGAAGGTTGAGATATGGTTTTGTTCAATGAGGTAGTTTGGAAGGTTGAGATATGTTTTTGTTCATTGAGGTAGTTTGGAAGGTTGAGATTTTTTTTGTTCTTTGGGGTTGTTGGAAGATGGAGATTTGTTTTAGTTCATTGAGCTAGTTTAGAAAGTTGAGATTTGATTTTGTTCAATAAGGTAGTTTGGAAGGTTGAGATTTGTTGGTGTTCTTTGAGGTAGTTTGGAAGGTTGAGATATGTTTGTGTTCATTGAGGTAGTTTGGAAGATGGAGATTTATTTTTATTTGTTGAGGTAGTTTGGAAGGTTAAGATTTCTTTTTATTCTTTGAGGTATTTTGGAAGGTGGAGATTTATTTTTGTTCTTTGAGGTAGTTTGAAAGGTTGAGATTTATTTTTGTTCTTTGAGGCAGTTTGAGAGGTTGAAGTTTGTTTTTGTTCTTTGAGGTAGTTTGGAAGGTTGGAATTTTTTTTTATTCAATGAGGTAGTTTGGAAGGTTGAGATATGTTTTTGTTCATTGAGGTAGTTTGGAAGGTTGAGATTAGTTTTTATTCTTTGAGGTAGTTTGAAAGGTTGAGATATGTTTTTGTTCAATGAGGTAGTTTGGAAGGTTGAGATTTTTGTTTGTTTGTTGAGGTAGTTTGAAAGGTTGTGATTTTTTTTGTTCATTGGGATAGTTTGGAAGGTTGAGATTTTTGTTTATTGAATGACGTAGTTTGGAAGGTTGAGATATGTTTTTGTTCATTGAGGTAGTTTGGAAGGTTGAGATATGTTTTTGTTCATTGAGGTGGTTTGGAAGGTTGATATCTTTTGTTGTTCTTTGAGGTAGTTTGGAAGATGGAGATTTTTTTTTGTTCATTAAGGTAGTTTGAAATGTTGAGATTTGTTTTTGTTCTTTGAGGTAGTTTGGAAGGTTGAGATTTGTTTTTGTTCGTTGAGGTAGTTTGGAAGGTTAATATTTGTTTTTTTAGCTCATCTTGCCAAAGGCAAAGTGAGCTTTTGCCATCACTTGGCGTCCGTCATGTGTCGTCTGTTGGCCGTTAACTTTTCACATTTTAATCTTTTCCTCTGAAACCTTCAGCCAAATGAACTGAAACTTGGTAGGAAGCATCTATGGAAGGTGCTCTATAAAGATTGCTCATTTTGTCCCTATCGGTTAACAAACATAGCCGCCACAGGCAATTCTTGTTTCTGATTGGTTGATTTCTAAAAAATCTTCTCCTCTGTTAAAAGAAAGATAACTCTTGCCATTATCTCCCATGGAAATTAAATAATGCTGATATAGTGTAACATGTTTATTCTATACATTACAAGTAGGTATTCACATTTTAATATTCTTTTTAGCAAATCTTGCCAAAGGCAATATGAGCTTTTGCCATCACTTGGTGTCCGTCGTCTGTCATCCATTTACTTTTCACATTTCAATCTTCTCCTCTGAAAACCCTCAGCCAAATGAACTGAAACTTGGTAGGAAGCATCTATGGAATGTCCTCTATGAAGATTGCTCATTTCGTCCCGATCAGTTGGCAAACATGACTACCACCGAAACTTGGTAGGAATCATCTATGGAATGTCCTCTATGAAGATTGTTCATTTCGTCTCGATCGGTTAGCAAACATGGCTACCACCGAAACTTCGTAGGTAGCATCTATGGAATGTCCTCTATGAAGAATGCTCATTTCGTCCAGATGGGTTAGCAAACATGGCCACCACATATAATTCTTGTTTCTGATTGGTCGATTTCTAAAAAATCTTCTCATTTGAAACTGCTTAGCCATATGAACCGAAACTTGGTGGGAAGCATCTACATGTATGGAAGGTTCTGTATTAAGTTTCCTCAAAACAGAATGAAAGGCGAGCGACACAGGCTCAGCTCACTGAGCCTCTAGTATTCTTTGAGGTAGTTTGGAAGGTGGAGATTTATTATACCCCCCGCAACAAAGTTGTAGAGGGGTATACTGGTTTCACCATGTCCGTCCGTCGTCTGTAGACAAATCCTATGTCGTACGATAACTTGAGTTGTGTTTCTTAGAATCTTTTATCAGCTGTTTACTGGTGAAGAGAGGAGGATCCCTTTCATTTTTGAAGATTTTCACTTTTGCCGTTCCAGAGTTATTGGACTTGATATGACGGAAAATAGGATTTTTACCCTATGTCGTATGATAACATGAGTAGTGTTTCTCAGAATGTTTTGAAATGTTATCAGCAGCTTACCGGTGAAGAGAGGAGGATCCCTGTCATTTTTGGTTGGAACAATCAGTAATGTTTTAGTGATTTGTTTTTGTTCGTAGGTAATTTGGAAGGTTGAGATATGTTTTTGTTCATTGAGGTAGTTTGAGAGGTTGAGAACAGAGAGTTGTTTTTGCAATAAAACTAACTTTTAATTATACTTATTTTAAAATTTCACAATTTGATATGCATTTATATATAGGAATATATATTGAAGGACCAAAAATAGACGAGTGATTTATTTTAACCTTGACAAATAATAAAACCCTGGTTTTATCACCGTAATATAATGTGCCAGATGTAATCAGGTAAACTAACCAGTCAAGATGTATTATTTATTGTCATTCTAGTGTGTCCATCTTAATCAGGCTGACCATAAAATATTGTCTAAAATGACCCTGTATCTGACCTTGTTTTTAATAGCTACAGTTAGTGACTGAGCGATTATAGCCAACAATCGAAGAGTGGTCATTTTACAGCTGCTCATGCTACTAATCCATTATAAATTATTTGTAACTTGGTTTCATGAATACATACATATTGTCTATGCATTCAATAAATTTAGAATATTTTCCGATTATAATCGATTACTTCTGGATTATTTCCCATTATTAATTATAGAAACTTTCCGATTCACCATCACTAACTACAAGTCTCAATTAAATAACCTCAATTAAATGTAAGTTACTATTAAACCACCTGAATTAAATTTTAGGTCTCAATTAACAGCATCGTTGGTGTCATGGTTAGCGTGCTCGCCTCGAGTGCGGTAGATCGTGTGTTCGAGCCTCGGTCAGGTCAAACCAAAGACTATAAAATTGGTATTTGTTGCTTCTCCGCTAAGCACGCAGCATTAAGGAGAAAGAGCAAAGAATGGTTGGCTCGGAATCAGAATAATGTGTCCGAGTGGAGCGATATGTCTATCCGCAGAATGTTGTTTCAGTGAGCTAGCACTATAAAAAAATCCAACTCAGTGTGTTGGTCTAGTATAAAGGGGAGCTCATCATCATCTCATTGATATAGCTGAAAAATTGCTGAGTTGGCGCTAAGCAATAATCACTCACTTACTCAATTAAACCTTAAATGTAAATAAATGTCATGTACATTTCAAGTAATTTTAATGTCAGTTAATTTATTACTGACATTTAAGTTTATGTTTGTGTGACAGAATGTTAACATGTAGCGGTATCTAGATACATGAGTATGTATTTTTTTTTTAAATATTTCAATAAAACTGATCTGGTATTTGCTGTCCACCTTTAAACCATGTGTGTGTCCTGAATGTAGCGACATGTCTACTTGTAGACTAATCCAACTAAAAAGATCCGAAGTGGACAATATCATCATATCATAAAATGTAGCACGTTCTTGACATTATATGGCTGAAAAATTGCTCATTTGGCATAAAGCAACACTACGGAATGTGATATGAGAGCATGATATTTGGACAATAAACAGCTGCACTATGAGAGCATGATATTTGGACAATAAACAGCTGTGCTATGAGAGCATGATATTTAGACAATAAACATTAACATTAACAACAATTAATTAAGGTACATTCAATTACTTTAATTAAGGTACATTGCATTTCTGTTTTTGAATATTTCTCATAATATGCATTCCAGAGTAATAAGACAGTGTTCCTGAAAAAAATAGTATTTGTCCATATTTCGTTCAATAACTTAAATATACTTTGTCCAAATATCATGATCTCATAGCACAGCTGTTTATTTTCCAAATATCATGATCTCATAGCACAGCTGTTTATTGTCTAAATATCATGCTCTCATAGCACAGCTGTTTATTGTCCAAATATCATGCTCTCATAGTGCAGCTGTTTATTGTCCAAATATCATGCTCTCATAGCACAGCTGTTTATTGTCCAAATATCATGCTCTCATAGCACAGCTGTTTATTGTCCAAATATCATGCTCTCATAGCACAGCGGTTTATTGTCTAAATATCATGCTCTCATAGCACAGCTGTTTATTAATTTTAAAAAGTTGTTTTCTGATTTTCTGTTTTTTTTTGCACATTCCAGTGTGTTGTTTATTGACAACTTTCTATCACATCACACTATACCCACATGTGTCAGTCACATTCCAGTGTGTTGTTTATTAACAACTTTCTATCACATCACACAATACCCACGTGTGTCAGACACATTCCGTAGTGTTGTTTATTCACAACTTTTTATCACATCACACTATACCCACATGTGTCAGTCACATTCCAATGTGTTGTTTATTGACAACTTTCTATCACATCACACTATACCCACATGTGTCAGTCACATTCCAGTGTCTTGTTTATTGACAACTTTCTATCACATCACACTATGCCCACATGTGTCAGTCACATTCCAGTGTGTTGATTATTGAAAACTTTCTATCACATCACACTATTCCCACGTTTGTCAGTCACATCCCAGTGTCTTGTTTATTGACAACTTTCTATCACATCACACTATACCCACGTGTGTCAGTCACATCCCAGTGTCTTGTTTATTGACAACTTTCTATCACATCACACTATTCCCATGTGTGTCAGACACATTCCAGTGTGTTGTTTTATTGACTCCTGCGTTTGTAATTTTACAGTGCAGAAAGGCAACTTACGTTATTATTATGCTGTATATGCCAAAAAATGAATTAGATCTCTCATTTGAGAAAATGTACTTCATAAACACTTGTAATGTATTTCTCTTTATTTTAATTGGGAAGAAAATTACTTTTTTGTAACTTACTTTTCAAGGTCTTTTTTTTTTATTTGATAAATATATAAATAAATTGTTTTATGGGAGAATATTTTACTATGAATTTCAGTAGTTGTAATACTCTTGGTATGTTTCTTGGGCATTTTTCTCCTGATTTACTCTTCTTTTTATAGTTTATATGTTCTCAAGCTGGTTCATGGGACAAGGTTTTTTTTATTTGCATATTATGTATCTGCTTCATTTAGTTTTGATAGATTCAAATTTGTTTTCTATAATTTGTAGGGAACCGTGTCGTGCCCATGAACATAATAGGGAACCGTCGTGCCCATGATCATAGTAGGGAACCGTCGTGCCCATGATCATAGTAGGGAACCGTCGTGCCCATGATCATAGTAGGGAACCGTGTCGTACCCATGATCATAGTAGGAAACCGTCGTGCCCATGATCATAGTAGGGAACCGTCGTGCCCATGATCATAGTAGGGAACCGTGTCGTACCCATGATCATAGTAGGGAACTGTCGTACCCAAGATCATAGTAGGGAACCGTCGTGCCCATGATCATAGTAGGGAACCGTTTAGTTCTAATAATAAAACCATAATTGCTCGCTTACTCGCAAGGGTTATAACGGGATGCCATTACACGTAATGGAGCAGCCGCCGAGATTTTTTGCGCTCGCTTACAGAGCTTCTGACGCCTGCATTTATCAATAATAAGACATAACCTTTCCCTTTGTCCATTATTATAACAAGTTTTTATCACCTAACAGTATTTTAGAATGTAATTCCCACAAAATAAAATCTTCTCTTTGAAAATTTTGAATTTCGTCATTTCGGCCTCACTATTTGGATGTCGATACCATATTTGGCGATTGAGGCGTGAATGTTTACCAATCGTAACTACTCGGCCATTCTCGCTACCCTGCAAATAACAGGGTAGCGAGAATGGCCGAGTAGTTACGATTGGAATGTTTACATCAGGTTGTAATAAGAAATACCATATTTAGAAAAGCTCCGCCTTCCGTAGTTTCCGGTTATGGAAAACGATCGATAAATTTGAACAAGGTGGTTGCTAACTTTGAAAAGCATATATTTCTCAGCCAAACCGATTTAACAAGGACTGGGATCATCAGTAATTGTTATAATGAAATGTTTGAAGCGTAAATAGTGAGTTTTTATGTTTCAACTGCAACTTTTTTTTTGCTCCATTGTGACGAATGGGACCGCGTTGTAGCTCTGCCGAGACACAAGTTTGTCACAGGAGCTACATTATTGCAGCTAGGAACCGTCGTGCCCATGATCATAGTAGGGAACCGTCGTACCCATGATCATAGTAGGGAACCGTCGTACCCATGATCATAGTAGGGAACAGTCGTACCCATGATCATAGTAGGGAACCGTGTCGTGCTCATGATCATAGTACGGAACCGTGTCGTACCCATGATCATAGTAGGGAACCGTGTCATGCCCATGATCATAGTAGGGAACCGTCGTACCCATGGTCATAGTAGGGAACCGTGTCATGCCCATGATCATAGTAGGGAACCGTCGTACCCATGATCATAGTAGGTAACCGTGTCATGCCCATGATCATAGTAGGGAACCGTCGTACCCATGATCATAGTAGGGAACCGTGTCATGCCCATGATCATAGTAGGGAACCGTCGTACCCATGATCATAGTAGGGAACCGTGTCGTACCCATGATCATAGTAGGGAACAATTGTACCCATGATCATAGTAGGGAACCGTGTCGTACCCATGATCATAGTAGGGAACCGTCGTGCCCATGATCATAGTAGGGAACCGTCGTGCCCATGATCATAGTAGGGAACCATCGTGCCCATGATCATAGTAGGGAACCGCCGTACCCATGATCATAGTAGGGAACCGTCGTACCCATGATCATATGGTAGTTAGATTTACCTCTAGCTAGGTAATCTACTAATGTTGTGAGATTGACTTGCACCCCTTCCAAGATAAAGTTTGACAGTACATATAACTTGCAGCAGAATGAGAGTTTTTGTCTGCCTTAACTCCTGTTTTCTCTACAAATAACACTCACCTCCATGTTATAAATGGAATATTGTTGAAACCTATAACATCTTGAATCTTATAGGTTACAAGAATGTTTGACAGATAGCTGTCAGTCTGATAATAGCTGTCAGGTTTATCATGGCTTTCAGTTTTATCATGACTGTCAGGTTTACCATAACTGCCAGGTTTATCATGGCTGTCAGTTTAATCCTGGCTACCAGCTTTACCATGGCTATCAGTTTTATCATAGCTGTTAGTCTTATCATAGCTGCCAGTTTTATCATGACTGTCAGGTTTACCATAACTGTCAGTTTTATCATGGCTGTCAGTTTAATCCTGGCTACCAGCTTTACCATAGCTATCAGTTTTATCATAGCTGCCAGTTTTATCATGACTGTTTTTTAATGGTTGTCAGGCTGTTAGTTTTATCATGACTGTTTTATCATGGTTGTCAGGCTGTTAGTTTTATCATGACTGTTTTATCATGGTTGTCAGGCTGTTAGTTTTATCATGGTTGTCAGGCTGTTAGTTGTATCATGGTTGTCAGGCTGTTAGTTTTATCATGGTTGTCAGGCTGTTAGTTTTATCATGGTTGTCAGGCTGTTAGTTTTATCATGGTTGTCAGGGGCTGTTAGTTTTATCATGACTGTTTTATCATGGTTGTCAGGCTGTTAGTTTTATCATGGTTGTCAAGCTGTTAGTTTTATCATGGTTGTCAGGCTGTTAGTTTTATCATGACTGTTGTATCATGGTTGTCAGGCTATTAATTTTATCATGACTGTTTTATCATGGTTGTCAGGCTGTTAGTTTTATCATGACTGTTTTTAGTTCACCTGGACCAAAGGTCCAGCTGAACTATTGCCATCACTTGGCGTCCGTCGTCTGTCGTCTGTTGTCTGTCGTCTGTCGTCTGTCGTCTGTAAACTTTTCACATCTCAAGCTTCTTCTCCGAAACCACTGGGCCGATTGGAACAAAACTTAGCAGGATATTCAATATGGCTGCCAGTACCAATAATATGCTCTGATTGGCTGAAATTTCAAAGATCTTCTTCTCTGAAACTAATGAACTGACTGAACCCAAACTGTAAATGAATGATCATTGGAATGTCCTTTACCAAGTTACTGTTTTTTATGCCAATCGGAAATCCAAGATGGCCGCCATCGCAGGACATAGATTAACATTGGACCCTATGGGAAAATGTTCAAATGCTTCTTCTCAGAAACTACAAATATGATTAAAGCCAAACTGTACATGAATGTTCATTGGATGGTCCTCTACAATCTTAAGGTTTTTTGTTCCGATATGAAATTCAAAATGGCGGCTACGGCAGGACTTAGTTTAACATTGAACCCTATGGGGAAAATGTTTCAAAATGCTTCTTCTCTGAAACCACTTGGACAGTTGAAACCAAACTGCCCAGGAATGATCATTGGAAGGTCCTCTACAAACTTTATGTTTTTTATGCCGATCGGAAATCCAAGATGGCCGCCACCGCAGGACATAGATTAACATTGGATCCTATGGGAAAATATTCAAATGCCTTCTTCTCAGAAACTACAAATATGATTAAAGCCAAACTGTACATGAATGTTCATTAGATGGTCCTCTACAAACACTAGGTTTTTTGTTCTGGTATGAAATTCAAAATGGCGGCTACGGCAGGACTTAGTTTAACATTGGACCCTATGGGAAAAATGTTTCAAAGCGCTTCTTCTCTGAAACCACTTGGACAATTGAAACCAAACTGCTCAGGAATGATCATTGGAAGGTCCTCTACAGAAAGTCTGTTTTATATGCCGATCGGAAATCCAAGATGGCCGCCACCGCAATACATAGATTAACATTGAACCCTATTTTAAAATGTTCAAATGCCTTCTTCTCAGAAATTACAAATATGATTAAAGCCAAACTGTACATGAATGTTCATTGGATGGTCCTCTACAAACTGTACGTTTTTTGTTCCGATATGAAATTCAAAATGGCGGCTACGGCAGAACTTAGTTTAACATTAGACCCTATGGGAAAAATGTTTCAAAACGCTTTTTCTCTGAAACCACTTGGACAGTTGAAACCAAACTGCCCAGGAATGATCATTGGAAGGTCCTCTACAAATTTTATGTTTTTTATGCCGATCGGAAATCCAAGATGGCCGCCACCGCAATGCATAGATTAACATTGGATCCTATGGGGAACATTTTCAAATGCCTTCTTCTCAGAAACTACAAATATTATTAAAGCCAAACTGTACATGAATGTTCATTGGATGGTCCTCTACAAACTGTACGTTTTTTGTTCCGATATGAAATTAAAAATGGCGGCTACGGCAGGATTTAGTTTAACATTGGACCCTATGGGGAACATGTTTAAAAACGCTTCTTCTCTGAAACCACTAGGACAATTGAAATTAAACTGCCCAGGAATGATCATTGGAAGGTCCTCTACAAAGTGTATGTTTTTTATGCCGATCGGAAATCCAAGATGGCCGCCACCGCAATACATAGATTAACATTGGACCCTATGGGAAAATGTTCAAATGCCTTCTCAGAAACTACAAATATGATTAAAGCCAAACTGTACATGAATGTTCATTGGATGGTCCTCTGCAAACTTTACGTTTTTTGTTCCGATATGAAATTCAAAATGGCGGCTACGGCAGAACTTAGTTTAACATTGGACCCTATGGGAAAAATGTTTCAAAACGCTTCTTCTCTGAAACCACTTGGACAGTTGAAACCAAACTGCCCAGGAATGATCATTGGAAGGTCCTCTACAAACTTTATGTTTTTTATGCCAATCGGAAATCCAAGATGGCCGCCACCGCAGGACATAGATTAACATTGGACCCTATGGGAAAATATTCAAATGCCTTCTTCTCAGAAACTACAAATATGATTAAAGCCAAACTGTACATGAATGTTCATTAGATGGTCCTCTACAAACACTAGGTTTTTTGTTCTGGTATGAAATTCAAAATGGCGGCTACGGCAGGACTTAGTTTAACATTGGACCCTATGGGAAAAATGTTTCAAAGCGCTTCTTCTCTGAAACCACTTGGACAATTGAAACCAAACTGCTCAGGAATGATCATTGGAAGGTCCTGTACAGAAAGTCTGTTTTATATGCCGATCGGAAATCCAAGATGGCCGCCACCGCAATACATAGATTAACATTGAACCCTATTTTAAAATGTTCAAATGCCTTCTTCTCAGAAATTACAAATATGATTAAAGCCAAACTGTACATGAATGTTCATTGGATGGTCCTCTACAAACTGTACGTTTTTTGTTCCGATATGAAATTCAAAATGGCGGCTACGGCAGAACTTAGTTTAACATTAGACCCTATGGGAAAAATGTTTCAAAACGCTTTTTCTCTGAAACCACTTGGACAGTTGAAACCAAACTGCCCAGGAATGATCATTGGAAGGTCCTCTACAAACTTTATGTTTTTTATGCCGATCGGAAATCCAAGATGGCCGCCACCGCAGGACATAGATTAACATTGGACCCTATGGGAAAATATTCAAATGCCTTCTTCTCAGAAACTACAAATATGATTAAAGCCAAACTGTACATGAATGTTCATTAGATGGTCCTCTACAAACACTAGGTTTTTTGTTCTGGTATGAAATTCAAAATGGCGGCTACGGCAGGACTTAGTTTAACATTGGACCCTATGGGAAAAATGTTTCAAAGCGCTTCTTCTCTGAAACCACTTGGACAATTGAAACCAAACTGCTCAGGAATGATCATTGGAAGGTCCTCTACAGAAAGTCTGTTTTATATGCCGATCGGAAATCCAAGATGGCCGCCACCGCAATACATAGATTAACATTGAACCCTATTTTAAAATGTTCAAATGCCTTCTTCTCAGAAATTACAAATATGATTAAAGCCAAACTGTACATGAATGTTCATTGGATGGTCCTCTACAAACTGTACGTTTTTTGTTCCGATATGAAATTCAAAATGGCGGCTACGGCAGAACTTAGTTTAACATTAGACCCTATGGGAAAAATGTTTCAAAACGCTTTTTCTCTGAAACCACTTGGACAGTTGAAACCAAACTGCCCAGGAATGATCATTGGAAGGTCCTCTACAAATTTTATGTTTTTTATGCCGATCGGAAATCCAAGATGGCCGCCACCGCAATGCATAGATTAACATTGGATCCTATGGGGAACATTTTCAAATGCCTTCTTCTCAGAAACTACAAATATTATTAAAGCCAAACTGTACATGAATGTTCATTGGATGGTCCTCTACAAACTGTACGTTTTTTGTTCCGATATGAAATTAAAAAAGGCGGCTACGGCAGGATTTAGTTTAACATTGGACCCTATGGGGAACATGTTTAAAAACGCTTCTTCTCTGAAACCACTAGGACAATTGAAATTAAACTGCCCAGGAATGATCATTGGAAGGTCCTCTACAAAGTTTATGTTTTTTATGCCGATCGGAAATCCAAGATGGCCGCCACCGCAATACATAGATTAACATTGGACCCTATGGGAAAATGTTCAAATGCCTTCTCAGAAACTACAAATATGATTAAAGCCAAACTGTACATGAATGTTCATTGGATGGTCCTCTTCTCTGAAGCTATTGCACTGATTGAACCTAAACTGCATCCATCATTGGAAGGTCCTTTACAAACTTTGTGTTTTTTATGTTGATCGTAATTCCAAGATGACTACCACTGCAGGACATAGTTTTTACTAGTGATGGGAATCGGTAACATTTTCAAGATCGATGATCGTTATATCAACATCGACCGATGATCGATCATCGGTGACAATTGCCTGCTAAATGTATTTACTGACTATGATTAATCAAATAGCCTTTATTTCAAGAGTATGATTGACAAAAATAAAGATACATGTATGTACCCCATATCGTGGGGAGAGTTTTTGGACCCATCAGATTCCTACTTCCTGTTTGACGATTTTGTTGATTTTTATACACATTGAACATACATTTTGTATATGCCCATTTTTAGTCGCATTTTTCTCAGCAACTATTGATGGCAGAAATCTGATATTTGGTCACAAGCTTCATATAGGTACTCCATATCGTAGGAAGCGTTTTTTGACTCGTCAGATTCCTACTTCCTGTTTGCCGAAGAATGGGGGTATCATAAGTGAGCATTAGCTCACAGTTCATCTGATTTAATTTGTAATGTTGTGATATATATATAATGATTTATTTTCCAAGAAACATGGCCCTTTTTGCCTCCTTCACAATTTGTTTTACCTTGGTTGGTGATAGATTATGATTTGCCTCTTCTACATTTATTTTGTCCCTTGGTTGGTGATAGATTATGATTTGCCTCCTCCACATTTTTAACTCACCTTGCCAAAGTCAATGTGAGCTTTTGCCATCACTTGTCGTCCGTCATTCGTTAACCTTTCACATTTTAATCTTCTCCTCATCCAAATGAACTGAAACTTGGTAGGAAGCATCTATGGAAAGTCCTATATAAAGATTGCTCATTTTGTCCCGATCCATTAACAAACATGGCCGCCACAGGCAAGTCTTATTTCTGATTGACCGATTTTTTTAAATCTTCTCCGCTGAAATCGCTTGGCCAAATTAACCGAAACTTGGTAGGAAGGTCCTCTATCAAGATTGCTCATTCCATCCCGATCCATTAGCAAACATGGTCTGATTGGTTGATTTCTAAAAAAATCTTCTCCTCTGAAACCGCCTGGTCAAATGAATCAAAGCTTGGTAGGAAGCATCCTTGGAAGGTCCTCTATAAAGATTGCTTATTTAGTTCCAATCCGTTAACAAACATGGCCACCACAGGCAATTCTAGTTTCTGATTGGTTGATTTCTAAAAAATCTTCTCTGTTAAAAGAAAGATAAATCTTGCCATTATCTCCCTTAGAAATTAACTAATACTGATATAGTGTAACATGTTTATTCTATACATTACAAGTAGGTATTCACATTTTAATATTCTTTTTAGCAAGCCTTGCCAAAGGCAATATGAGCTTTTGCCATCACTTGGTGTCCGTCATCTGTCATCCGTTTACTTTTCACATTTTAATCTTCTCCTCTGAAAACCCTCAGCCAAATGAACTGAAACTTGGTAGGAAGCATCTATGGAAGGTCCTCTCTAAAGAGTGCACATTTTGTTAAGATCCATTACCAAACATGGCTGCCACAGGCAAATCTTCTCCTCTTAAACCGCTTGGCCAAATGAACCGAAACATGATAGGAAGCATCTATGGAATGTCCTCTATGAAGATTGCTCATTTCGTCCTGATCGGTTAGCAAACATGGCTACCACCGAAATTTTGTAGGAAGCATCTATGGAATGTCTTCTATGAAGAATGCTCATTTTGTCCCGATCGGTTAGCAAACATGGCCACCACATGCAATTCTTGTTT